>OX421397.1:2500-1385962 GCA_949126875.1 Lochmaea capreae
AGAGTAGTGTAGAGTAGAGTAGTGTAGTATCTTCATAAACAAGCTGAAATTATTTATGGCCCTAAAAAAGCCGTTTAATAAATGTAAACTTTCTTACCATTTCCCCAGGCAGTATTCAGGCTTCTTAGCTCTTTCCACTTTTTCCCGAATTAAAATCGATTAAAAAAATCGATTAAAAAAATCGATTAAAAAAATCGATTAAAAAAATCGATCAAAAAATCGATCAAAAAAATCGATTAAAAAAATCGATTAAAAAAATCGATTAAAAAAATCGATTAAAAAAATCGATTAAAAAAATCGATTAAAAAAATCGATTAAAAAAATCGATTAAAAAATCGATTAAAAAAATCGATTATTGAGAATCGATTATTAATCGATTATTGACAATCGATTGTTGACCAACCCTCGATCGAACTTGAGCCGAACACACTTCACCCAAAGTAGGAACACACACTTTGTCAAAAAACCACACCAAAAACTTTTTAAAAAACTGCGTCGAAAACTATTCCAAAGTCAATATCAAAATGTCAAAAATTTTTCTAAGTCGATACTAAAACTCGTAAAAAATTTTCCAAGTCCATACTAAGACTCTTAAAAATTTTTACAAGTCCATATCGAAATACGAGAAATTATTCCAAGTCGATATTAACAGTCGAAAAAATTTTACAAGTCCACATCGAAATAATCGAAAAATTTTACAAGTCCGCTTAAAAACACGAAAAATTTCATTAAATACTTTTTCACTACGCACGAACAACCGACAACGCTTCCACGTCAAACACTAAACTCACTATGCCCTCCCCCAGACTTTGCACAATATTTATACTAGATTCCCTGCATCCCAATTGGCCGAAAATCCCATTGGGGGCGTGGCTAGGGCTGGATATTCTCAAATTCGTATGATCCGCGCAGCCCGTATAATGATCGGTTCTGCGCAGCTCTACCGTCATTAGCACAGAAGACCTCGCGCACCGTCAGTAGCCCAGAAGTCCTCGCGGTGTTCACCTCGTAGCAAGACCATCCTGTGTAAAATCTAGTATTATCAAGTGCGGTTAAAAAAGTTTCGAATTTCAACTATATTATATTGAAAATAAGTACTTATGTATTATAAAAGTGAAAATTAACATTGTACGAGCTGTTATTATCGATATAAAATGGTTATATGAGAAAACAAGTGCATTTATGGGTATATTGTATGCAAATTATGGAATATTTTCAAAGTTTACACGATGCAGATATATTATTCAACGTATTTATGCAACAAACTAAAAGTATTTATGAAATTACTACAAGTTTTTGTTTTTTGCAGTTTTACCAAGTGCTGTTAAGTGAATTTATGAATTATAACGAGAAAATTAATAGTCTGCGGGCTGCAATTATGGATATAAAATGGTTATGTAAGTAAAAAAGAACATTTGTGGTTATATTGTATGCAAATTATGGAGTATTTTTCAAGTTTACACGATGCAAGTATTTTGTTCAAAGTTTTTATGGTTATGGTAAGTTTTTGATGCTTTTCTATCTATAAAATTACTAATTACATCTTTTTTGCAGTTTTAACAAGTGTGTTTTAGTGTGTTTCTAATCTCAGATACCTATATTATATTGAAAATAAATAGTTATGAATTAGAGAAGTGAAAATTAACATTGTACGAGCTGCAATTATGAATATAAAATGGTTATATGAGAAAACAAGAGCATTTATGGATATATTGTATGCAAATTATGGAATATTTTCAAAGTTTACATGAAGAACATATATTATTCAACGTATTTATGCAAGAAACTTAAAGTTTTTGCAGTTTTTCTTAAAGACTGATGCTTTTCGTATTTATGAGATTACTAACTACAACTTTTTTACAGTTTTAACAAGTGTGTTTTAGTGTGTTTCGAATTTCAGCTATATTTTATTGAAAATAAGTACTTATGAATTATAAAAGTGAAAATTAACATTGTACGAGCTGCAATTATCAATATAAAATGGTTATATGAGAAAACAAGAGCATTTGTGAATATATTGTATGCAAATTGTGGAAGTTTACATAAAAACATTAAATTATTCAACGTATTTATGCAGTTTTTCTTAAAAATTGATGCTTTTCGTATTTATAATTACTACAAGTTTTTTTTTCAGTTTAAACGATGCAGTTATAGGTATTATTCAACGTTTTTATGGAGGAACTAGAAGAAATTACTACAAGAAACTTGTAATTTTACTAAAAAATGTTTGTTTTTGTACTAATATTTGTGAAAAATTAAACTTTCTATATTATTCCTATCTATCCCACCCTATACTCTCCAAACTTCGAATCGTCGGGATTTCGCGACGCGACGGTCTTCATCGGGAATCGGTAACGCGGCGTGGCGGGGCGGAATTAAACGGGAAACGGCGCGACGGACTTCGCCGGGAATCGAAAATACGGCGCGGCGGTCTTTATCGGGAACGGCGGCGTAATTTTGCGGCGCAACTCGGCAACACGGTGTTGCCAAATCTCGCAGCTCGACGCGTCGGATTTTGGAAATTCGACACGTCGAGCAACGGGACTTGGTAATACAGTATTGTTGAATTTCGACGCAAAAGGATTTCGCGACGGAATTCGTAGCGTGACGGAGCGGAGCTCGGCAACGGGGCACCGGGAAATTTCGCCGCCTGGCGCGTCGAATGCAAATTCGACGGGCCCGGCGACGAATCTACCGGCGCAGTGTTGCCAAGATTCGCAACGCCACGCTACAAATTTCGTCGGAAATCTGGCCATTTCGACGCGCCGGGATTCGGCAACGCAGGGTTGCCAAATCTCGCCGCCCGACAGGTCGGATTTCGAAGCTCCGCGTTGGGCCGGCAACGCGGCGCCTGGAAATTCGACACGCCGGGCGACGGGATTTGGGAATGCGGCGTTGCCAAATTTCGACGCGATCGGATCGGCGGATTTCGTGTCGCGGCGCTGCGGGATTCTCGGCGGCACGGCGCCGACAAATTTCGCCGCTCGGCGCGTCGGATGCAAATTCGACACGCGGAGGGGTGAATTTTGGCGGCGCAGTGTTGCCAGATTTCGCAACGCGGCGCAACGAAATTTCGCCGGAAATTGCCGCAGCGGGAACTGGCAGCACGGCGTTGCCAAATCCCGCCGGGCGCACCGGAAATCTCGCCGCGTTGCCAATTGCAATGCGGCGCGCGAAAATCCGGCGCGCCAGGCGGAATACAGGAAATGCGGTGTTGCCAGATTTCGGAACGGCGATTGGAGGCGGCACGCCGGGATTGGGCAATGCGACGTTGCCCGATTTCGCCGCTCGGCGCGCCGAATAAAAATTCGACACGCCGGGGGACGAAATTGGCAACACGGCAACGTCGCAAAGACAAAACCCGCCGTTTGACGCGCCGAATCTCGTAGCATGCCGTGTTGCCATCAGCAACGCGGCGCGCAGGAAATTCGACACGCCGAGCGGCGAGATTTGAAAACGCGACGTTGCCGGATTTCGTGGTACGAGATTCGGCAGCACAGCGCTGGAAATTCTGCCGCCCGGCGCGTCGCATGTAACGACACGCCGGAAAGCGAAATCTATCAGCACAATGTTGCCAAATCTCGCCGAGCACGTCGGATGGCTCGCCGTGTTGCATTTTGCAACGCGGCGCGCTCGGAAATTCGAAGCTTCGAAATTTAACAACGCCACGTTGCCAAATTTCGCCACTCAGCGCGTCGAATATAAATTCGACAAGCCGAGGGAGGAATTTTGCAGCGCCGTATTGCCAAATTTACAAGCATCCAATTTCCGAGCGCGCCGCGTTGCAAATAACAACGCAGCGCGTCAAACTCCGACACGACGGGATAATTCTCAGCTTCGATGATTTTAGAGGCAGTCAATTCTACGTGCAAATATACTTATGCATAGGTATATTCAATTCATGTGACATCCAGATTGTAAAGGATATTCAAGACTTCAAGTTTGCTCAAATTCTACGTATTTATCAATACATACAAACTTCTAATACTTTGTTGTGAACGGAAGCAATTTCGATCGGGCGTCAAAAAGGCGAGGCGGAGCGGAGCGTTACGGAATTCCGACGCTCCCATTCACAACAACGTATTACAAACTTCTATGTATTCACAAATACCTAGAACAACCATTTTTTCTTTTTCAACAAACTCAAAGTCTTCAACATCCTTCACAATCTCGACCTCACACTAATCCAATATACCTATACACAACTATATATGCCCCTACAATTTACTACCTCCTTCTATAACGATGGACTGACTGATACTAACCACCGTCCGTCCGTCCGTCTCACTGAGAACCTCCTTCCCAACAGAGGATTGCCACTGCGCATGCGCGAACCGCCGCTCACGCGCCGTCTCCCTAGCATTTAATCGTCTCACCCCAGAACCTCCTACCATCCCAAGACACGATTTCCAGTGCGCATGCGCGAACCAACGCTCACGCGCCCTTTGCAATCATAAGCCTATATTGATTTTTTTCTCAAAATACAAAATTCACTATTCACTAACTGCCTATATACAGGGTGTTTTCAAAAGACACTTACAACGTTTGCAACTTTGCATGTAGATACCTCTCATAAAACTCAACAAAATGATGATATAAGGAATATGAGAAGTCCAGCTCATTTTTACTTTTCGAAATACTGGGTGGTGTTGAACTTATGAAAAACTAAATGTTTTCTTTCATTCGATAACTTTCAAATGGATGGATGGATGGATAAATTCATTTCACATTTGGCAGGTTGCGTTGTTTTAAAATGTTAAAGGGCATATTTTGATGGAAAAATAATTTTGAAATTTTCAAATTTTCAATTCTAGATCCAGTGCATGGTGTATATTTACAAAAATATATATCACCTTTTCCCTCCCCTCCCATTTTTTACGCTTCCACTAGCATTTAAAGTAATTTTTATTCAAATTTATATTCCTCAATGGTTGGTTTCCACGTCAAAAACGCATAACCTTTACATATCAAAACATGTATATCTACTTTTCAACATATTTAATGTTTCCATCAAGTCTGCAACATCACTTTTTAATAATGAAATCGAAAAATATTTTTCTTCTATTTCTTTTAATGACTGACTACCAAACTAGTCTAGTTATGGTTAGAATGTGTGGGTAAGAAAAATTATTCTGTCAAACAGCAATGCATCTAAAACAACATTGACAAGAGATTGTTGAAAATACTTAGGTATTCCAAACTTGTGTGTGATTTTATTACCATAAGAATTGATTACAATAAAAAATAATATAATTAAGTAGTTAGAAATTTAAACAATATACCTACATAATTTTTCACTAACAAGAGATGTTTAAAGTTTCGTCCATTTACATTTAAACATTTAAACATAAACATAATCCGCAACGTTTTCTCATTGAAAATCGCATTATCGCATATTTTGGAAAGGAAAGGAAAGACTAGGTGATTACCGTGTCCGTAAATAATTCGTGTAGCTGCATGGATTCTTGCTATCATGTCAGTTCCTCCTCCGTTTCTACTATTGTATGTTTATGTTTATGTTTACATGTAAATCGACGAAATTTTCAACATCTCTTGTTAGTGAAAAATTATCTACCTATATTGTTTAAATTTCTAACTACCTTTCTTATTTTTTATTGTCATCGGATCAATTCTTATGTTAATAAAATCACACACAAGTTTGGATACCCAAGTATTTTCAACAATCTTTTCTCAATGTTTTAGATTTAGATGCATTGCTGTTCAACAGAATACTTTTTCTTACCTACACATTCTAACCATAACTAGACTAGTTTGGTAGTCAGTCATTAAAAGAAATACAAGAAAATTATTTTTTCATTTCATTATTAAAAAGTGATCTTGCAGACTTCATGGAAACATTAAATATCTTCAAAACTAGATATACATCTTTTGATATGTAAAGGTTATACGTTTTGCACGTGGAAACCAACCATTGAGGAATACAAATTTCAATAAAAATTACTTTAAATGTCAGTGGAGGTGTAAAAAATGGGAGGGGAGGGGAAAGGTGACATATATTTTTCCAAATGTACACCATGCACTGGATCTAGAATTGAAGATTTGAAAACTGTTTTTCCATCAAAATATGCCCTTCAACATTTTAAAACAACCTGCCAAATGTCAAATCAATTTATCCATCCATCCATCCATTTGAAATTTATCGAATGAAAGAAAACATTTAATTTTTCATAACTTCAACACCACCCCGTATCTCGAAAAGTAAATGAGCTGGACTTCGACTTCTCATATTCCTTATATCATCATTTTGTTTAGTTTTATGAGAGGTACCTATCTACATGCAAAGTTGCAAACGTTGTAAGTGTCTTTTGAAAACACCCTGTATAAAAGTACCTACTTGTAATTAACGCAAATTAATATCTATTAGGAATTATATTTTGTTTCTTCACTACTTCCAGATATTCATTACATAGGAAATCATAATAATAATTATTATATTATCTAATAATACCTACGTACCTACTAAGCTTCGCCCATATTTTAACCAGTTTCTTTTCAAATTCTTACCAACTTTTCTAGGCATAATAATACAGGGTGTAGAAGTAGATACCACCTTCCAATCTCTTACGACAAACTTCGATATACCTATGCGTTATTTTTTCAAGAGAAATGAAAGCGACCTTACATGTCTTAAGGCGACCTTACATAACCTATGCTATTTAGGTGCAATTTTAAAGACTCGCACGCACGCACGCTATTTTTAACCAATTTATGGCTTCCTTTTACACTAACTAAGCTATTTTCGAGATACCTATACCTATGTAGTTCCCTTTATTTTCTATAATGCAATTCAGTGTGGTAAACTTAAAAATATACTTATTTAGGTTAGGTTAAATACCTAATTATCAAAATAAATTAGGTACCTATTTCACAATTTTCTGGTAGGTGTAGATGCCTATTCAACAATACTTTCAAATAAATCGGAGTTTGGGTAGGTATATTTCTCAGAGACTAGCACATACCTATTTCATGTGCCTTATTTCTTATATTTCTATTGTGATAATATTTTCATCTCACGTCGTAAAGATAGGGCTTGCTTGCTTGCTTTCATACAATAAAATTAAAGGCGACCTTTTAAGCAACAAAAATAATTACAACACTTCTATTTTCATCAAATTTATAGGCAATTTTACCTACTTATTTTAAAAGTAATAGGTAATTCTGCTACCAAGTGTAACGACACAAAAATAAAACGATTCGTCTTACTCAAAAGTACCTACATTTTATTCTGCTCTTCTTTAATACCTATCTTTTTCAAACATGTACCTATTTAAGATTCAACTTTCCCTTTCGAGTGATAAGTCTATTAATAGCAACTACCTGAATCGACCCTCGTTGTTTTAAAAGCTTACAGTCTCCCTTTAAACAAATGTATGTTTATACATAGTGGTATTTAAAATATAAGCTAGAACAAATATTATAATATACCTATCTATATTACAAGAAAACGTAGAACGTCATCACACAACCCTAAAAATATTAAAGCAGAAACTCAGACCTCGAATCGTGTTTATATAGAAAAACAAAATGGGGAATTAGTAATAAGTAAGTTATCTTGTTTTATCTGGTAGGTATAAAATAAAACGTAATAATTAATTTTTATTTTAGCAAACATGAAAGCAAGCCCTGCAGTCTTTCTTTACGACGCGACGTGTCATCAAAACATTATCACAATAGAAATACAACAAATACCTATGACACATCAAATACCTATGTGCTAGTCTCTCAGAAATATACCTACCTACCTAAACTCCGATTTATTTCAAAGTACCCATTTGTTAAATACCTACACCTACCAGAAAATTGTGAAATTATTCATTTTCATAATTATTTAACATCACCTAAATAAGTATAT
This sequence comes from Lochmaea capreae, assembly GCA_949126875.1. Lineage (NCBI taxonomy): Eukaryota > Metazoa > Arthropoda > Insecta > Coleoptera > Chrysomelidae > Lochmaea > Lochmaea capreae. The sequence continues at coordinate 10,374 of OX421397.1, forward strand.
TTTTAAGTTTACCACACTGAATTGCATTAGGTATACAAAATAAAGGGAACTACCTACATATCTCGAAAATAGCTTAGTGTAGGTAAAACGAAGCAATAAATTGGTTAAAAATAGCGTGCGAGTCTTTAAAATTGCACCTAAATAGCATAATGTAAGGTCGCCTTAAAACAAGGTTATCAACAAAAAATACTACGTAGATGTCTTTAAGATCCATAAAAAGTGGTTAAAAATTAACAGCAAGCCGTTATATTTGACCAAGTTTCCGCTATTACAAATCTTTTAATCTATACCTACATAGTCAAGATTAGGATTTCAATTTCAACATATAGGTATGGTGTCCAATTAAGAGTTTTCCGTTCATATTTTCAAGATTATTATTATTATGCATACAGAATAGTAAAATGGATTTAGCAGACTGTCTTGTCTAATTTTTAACGATGCGTTAAAAGTTTGCTTACAGAACTTAAACGAAACCGTCATTAGGTGCAATTCTATTCTGTAAGCAAATTTAATGTTAAATTTTAACGTATTGTTGAAAATTAGACAATCTTCCAACTCCATTTTACGAATCTCTACGAATAATAAGCTTTCAAATCCTATTAACGGAAAACTCTTAATTGGACTGCATACCTCTTAAAATTTAAATCCCAATATTCAATAAGCATGTATAGACTAAATAAAACACTTCTAATAGCGGAAAGTCCGTCAAATTATATAACGGCGGGCGTGCCGTTCATTTTTAACCACTTCTTATAGAATTCACCCTATTGTCGACCTTTCTGCGTACCTACATACCTACATACAAAAATAGGCAATAGGCCTAAACAGAACCCATATATTATATCCAAGTTTGTCGTGACATTGGTATCTAAACCCTGTATAATGAAAATATATACCCACCTCTACCTACATACGTTCCTAACAATTTTAAAAGAAATTCCACAAAATATCGGCGAAGCTACTACCTTTTATTAATATAATAATTGTTATGATTACCAAACCTACCTAATAAATATCAGGAAGTAGGTAATGATCAAACAAAACACACTCCCCAATTCATAGTCCAATAAAGATCCCAAAGATTCTGCAGGGGAGAGCTGTATGGTCGCGAATATCTACGTTTATAAGGAAAAGTATTTTGGGGACGGGGAATCAAATAAAACTATTCGCAACATACAATTTTACCAGGAAACAGTGAAAATAACGGAACATTTCTTAATATTCACCTTTTCTCGGCAACTAGGTATTCCATCTATCAAAAAAACTTTCAAATAAAACTTGTAGAGCGCAAAATTTTACGTCCAAATACCTACTACCTCACTTGTTAAATTTCATTCAGAATTACTTATAGATTTTCTCAACCATTTCCAAATCCGCTGGAAGTAAACATTTTTATTATTTAATAGACCTAAAAATACAAAAACACTAAAAGCAATTACTTTTTGATAAACCACTGTGAAAAACATTTGTTCATGTACAAAAAATTTTTCAAAACAATTAATTCTTCAAATCATTATTTTGCTACTCAGCGTTTATTTCCAGCGGATTCGGAAATGGTCGAGAAAATCTATAATACCTACTCAATGAAATTCAACAAGTGAGGTATTATTTCAACGTAAAATTTTGCGCTCTACAACATTCATTTGAAACTTTTTTTCATACCTAAATCGAATAGTTACCGAGAAAACGTCAATTTTTAACAAACTTTCCGTCATTTCCACAAACTTGGATGTTGCGAATAGTGCCATTCAATTCCCCGACCACAAAATACCCTTATAAACGTTGATATTCGCGAACATACAGCTCTTCCATGCAGAATCTCGGGGATCTTTATCGGACTATAATATTCATTTGCCTTTATTACAAGTATCTAGGTACCAAGGTACTTTTATAGTGAATACCTAATGCACGAAATCGCTCGATTCTACCAAATAACGAAACTTATCTAGCAATTGGACCATTTTCCATCCTATTTCACTCACATACATACAAAAACACACCAAAACACTCAAAGGAGCTTCAAATCACTCAAAAACCATTACAAATAGAAATTTATGGTTGTACACGAATCAGGAATGGATGGAAAATTGTATATGTAGGTATCATAAATTATTGTCACCATCCGAGGTGTGGTCACAGAATACACCGCGAGTTGCAGTATCTCCAGCTTATGCAGCTTTGGCTAGGTCTGCAACTCACGGAGAATGTGGTACGGGAGTCCATCACCGTAGACACCGAAGGAGAGCCGTGGCTCTCGAATCCCGTCATGGCAAACATGTCTCAGGTGATGGTCTCCCCCATCCACGACCCCGTTCCAGAACAACACATTATAAATACCATAATAAAGAAAATACAAAAACCGAGAAAAAGAACAAAAATTTATAGGTAGGTACCTATACAAGTAATACAAATTAGGAATACAAGTTTATGGTTGTACACAAATCAGGAATGGATAAAGAATTTTATATGTAGGTATCGTAAATTATTGTCATCATCCGAGGTGTGGTCATAGAATACAACGCGAGTTGCAGTACCTTCAGCTTATGCAGCTTTGGCTAGGTCTGCAGCTCACGGAGAATGCGGTACGGGAGACCATCACCGGAGACACCGAAGGAGAGCCGTGGCTCTCGAATCCCGTCATGGCAAACATGTCTCAGGTGATGGTCTCCCCCGTCCACGACCCCGTTCCAGAATAACAAATTATACATACCTACAATAATAAAGAAAATATTAAAGGGAGAAAAAGAACCAAAAATAGGTATATAGGTATACCTACAAGTAATAGAAATTAGAAATAGAAATTTATGCTTGTACACAAATCAGGATTGGATGGATAATTTTATATCTATCGTAAATTATTGTCATCATCCATTGTGGGTATCGAGGCGTGGTCACAAAATACACCGTGAATCGCAGTACCTTCAGCTTATGCAGCTTTGGCTAGGTATGCAACTCACGGAGAATGCGGTATGGGAGTCCATCACCGAAGACACCGAAGGAGAGCCATGGCTCTCGAATCCCGTCGTGGCAAACATGTCTCAGGTGATGGTCTCCCCATCCACGACCCAATTTCGAAATAGCAAAGTACAAGAGACAAAAGAACTATCAAGGTTTTACAAATTAAAAGTCTAGCACACATTCAATGGGATAGAGAAAGGAAATTAAATATTTGCTATGTATTCCATACATTTCACAGCCAAATTCATTATAGAGGCAATCAATTCTACGTGCACATATTATTTATACTTTTGCATATATTCAATTAATATGATATACCTACAGATTGTCAACAATATTCAAAGCTCCAAGTTTGCTCAAAAAATCATTATTATCCGTACCTATTTATCAATACATACAAACTTCTAATACATTGTTGTGAACGGGAGCGTTGAAATTTACCAAATCGGCATATCACGGAGCGGCGCATCGAATTTCGGATCGGATGTCGAAAAGGCGGAGCGGAGCGTTACGGGATTCCGACGCTCCCATTCACAACAACCTATTACAAGCTTCTATGTTTTCATAAATACCTAGAATAACAATTTTTTCACCAAACTTAAAGTCTTCAATATTCTTCACAATCTCAATGTCACACTAATCGAATATATCCAAACGTATATACCGATGCCCATAAAATTTAATCACTCCTTCAAATAACAATGGACTGACTGACAAACAGTGTTGCCAGAGTAACATGCAACCATTCTGCACACATAAGCACACAAGAGATATCATGTAATCCTAGGAACTTATTTATCTTATAGAGACCACGTACCTTACCTAGTTACTTTCATATTATAAAATTTCATTCTTTCTTCAATTCTCTCAACATAAACTTGTAATAAATACCCAAATATCTATAATTCAATTCTATTTAAAAACATACCTGGTACCTGTAAATTGGCCGCCGGCCCAAGCTAGCAGGTATGTATACCTTCATAGTATACTCCAACACTACTCAGTACGATACATTTTGTTAATCAGAAAATAAACAACGTCTGGCTGCCCTGGGCTCTTGGACTATATACTTTTGCATATATTCAATTAATATGACATCCAGATTGTCAAGAATATTCAAAACGCCAAGTTTGCTCAAAAAATAATTATTCCACGTGTTTATCAATACATACAAACTTCTAATACATTGTTGTGAACGGCAGCGTTGAAATTTTCTTTGCGTCTAATTTACCAAATCGGTAAAATCGCGAAGAGGCGCATCGAATTTCGGATCGGACGTCGAAAAGGCGGAGCAAAGCGGAGCGTTACGGAATTCCGACGCTCCCATTCACAACAACGTATTACAAGCTTCTATGTATTCACAAATACCTAGAATAACAATTTTTCAACCAAACTTAAAGTTTTCAACATTCTTCATAATCTCAATGTCACACTAATCGAATATATCCACAAGTATATACCTATGCCCCTACAATTTATTACCTGCTTCAAATAACAATCAACCGCAACGAAATGTGAAAAATTTTTTTAAGTCGATACTAAAACTCGTGAAAATGTTTCAAAGTCGATATAGAAATGTGAAAAAATTCTTACAAGTCGATATTCAGACTCGTAAAAACCAAGTCCATATCTAAAAGTAATAATTTTTTCAAAGTCGATACTAAAACTCGTAAAAATGTTTCAAAGTCGATATCGAAATGTGAAAAAATTCTCCAAGTCGATATTCAGACTTAAAAACCAAGTCCATATCTAAAAGTAATAATTTTTTCAAAGTCGATACTAAAACTCGTGAAAATGTTGCAAAGTCGATATCGAAATGTGAAAAATTCTTACAAGTCGATATTCAAACTCTTAAAAACCAAGAAGTCGATACTAAAACTCGTAAAAATGTTTCAAAGTCGATATCGAAATGTGAAAAAATTCTTACAAGTCGATATTCAGACTCGTAAAAACCAAGTCCATATCTAAAAGTAAAAATTTTTTCAAAGTCGATACTAAAACTCGTAAAAATGTTTCAGTCGATTTCGAAATGTGAAAAAATTCTTACAAGTCGATATTCAGACTCGTAAAAACCAAGTCCATATCTAAAAGTAATAATTTTTTCAAAGTCGATACTAAAACTCGTGAAAATGTTGCAAAGTCGATATCGAAATGTGAAAAATTCTTACAAGTCGATATTCAAACTCTTAAAAACCAAGAAGTCGATACTAAAACTCGTAAAAATGTTTCAAAGTCGATATCGAAATGTGAAAAAAATTCTTACAAGTCGATATTCAGACTCGTTAAAACAAAGTCCATATCTAAAAGTAAAAATGTTTTCAAAGTCGATACTAAAACTCGTGAAAATATTTCAAAGTCGATATCGAAATGTGAAAAAATTCTCCCAAGTCGATATTCAGACTCGTAAAAACCAAGTCCATATCTAAAAGTAAAAATTTTTTCAAAGTCGATACTAAAACTCGTGAAAATGTTTCAAAGTCGATATCGAAATGTGAAAAAATTCTTACAAGTCGATATTCAGACTCGTAAAAACCAAGTCCATATCTAAAAGTAAAAATTTTTTCAAAGTCGATACTAAAACTCGTGAAAATGTTTCAAAGTCGATATCGAAATGTGAAAAAATTCTTACAAGTCGATATTCAGACTCGTAAAAACCAAGTCCATATCTAAAAGTAATAATTTTTTCAAAGTCGATACTAAAACTCGTGAAAATGTTGCAAAGTCGATATCGAAATGTGAAAAAATTCTTACAAGTCGATATTCAGACTCGTAAAAACCAAGTCCATATCTAAAAGTAATAATTTTTTCAAAGTCGATACTAAAACTCGTGAAAATGTTTCAAAGTCGATATCGAAATGTGAAAAAATTCACCCAAGTCGATATTCAGACTCGTAAAAACCAAGTCCATATCTAAAAGTAATAATTTTTTCAAAGTCGATACTAAAACTCGTGAGAATGTTGCAAAGTCGATATCGAAATGTGAAAAAATTCACCCAAGTCGATATTCAGACTTAAAAACCAAGTCCATATCTAAAAGTAATAATTTTTTCAAAGTCGATACTAAAACTCGTGAAAATGTTTCAAAGTCGATATCGAAATGTGAAAAAATTCTTACAAGTCGATATTCAGACTCGTAAAAACCAAGTCCATATCTAAAAGTAATAATTTTTTCAAAGTCGATACTAAAACTCGTGAAAATGTTGCAAAGTCGATATCGAAATGTGAAAAAATTCTTACAAGTCGATATTCAGACTCGTAAAAACCAAGTCCATATCTAAAAGTAATAATTTTTTCAAAGTCGATACTAAAACTCGTGAAAATGTTTCAAAGTCGATATCGAAATGTGAAAAAATTCACCCAAGTCGATATTCAGACTCGTAAAAACCAAGTCCATATCTAAAAGTAATAATTTTTTCAAAGTCGATACTAAAACTCGTGAGAATGTTGCAAAGTCGATATCGAAATGTGAAAAAATTCACCCAAGTCGATATTCAGACTTAAAAACCAAGTCCATATCTAAAAGTAATAATTTTTTCAAAGTCGATACTAAAACTCGTGAAAATGTTTCAAAGTCGATATCGAAATGTGAAAAAATTCTCCCAACTCGATATTCAGACTCTTAAAAACCAAGTCCATATCTAAAAGTAATAATTTTTTCAAAGTCGATACTAAAACTCGTGAAAATGTTTCAAAGTCGATATCGAAATGTGAAAAAATTCTTTCAAGTCGATATTCAGACTCGTAAAAACCAAGTCCATATCTAAAAGTAATAATTTTTTCAAAGTCGATACTAAAACTCGTAAAAATGTTTCAAAGTCGATATCGAAATGTGAAAAAATTCTTACAAGTCGATATTCAGACTCGTAAAAACCAAGTCCATATCTAAAAGTAATAATTTTTTCAAAGTCGATACTAAAACTCGTGAAAATGTTGCAAAGTCGATATCGAAATGTGAAAAAATTCTTACAAGTCGATATTCAGACTCGTAAAAACCAAGTCCATATCTAAAAGTAATAATTTTTTCAAAGTCGATACTAAAACTCGTGAAAATGTTTCAAAGTCGATATCGAAATGTGAAAAAATTCACCCAAGTCGATATTCAGACTCGTAAAAACCAAGTCCATATCTAAAAGTAATAATTTTTTCAAAGTCGATACTAAAACTCGTGAGAATGTTGCAAAGTCGATATCGAAATGTGAAAAAATTCACCCAAGTCGATATTCAGACTTAAAAACCAAGTCCATATCTAAAAGTAATAATTTTTTCAAAGTCGATACTAAAACTCGTGAAAATGTTTCAAAGTCGATATCGAAATGTGAAAAAATTCTTACAAGTCGATATTCAGACTCGTAAAAACCAAGTCCATATCTAAAAGTAATAATTTTTTCAAAGTCGATACTAAAACTCGTGAAAATGTTGCAAAGTCGATATCGAAATGTGAAAAAATTCTTACAAGTCGATATTCAGACTCGTAAAAACCAAGTCCATATCTAAAAGTAATAATTTTTTCAAAGTCGATACTAAAACTCGTGAAAATGTTTCAAAGTCGATATCGAAATGTGAAAAAATTCACCCAAGTCGATATTCAGACTCGTAAAAACCAAGTCCATATCTAAAAGTAATAATTTTTTCAAAGTCGATACTAAAACTCGTGAGAATGTTGCAAAGTCGATATCGAAATGTGAAAAAATTCACCCAAGTCGATATTCAGACTTAAAAACCAAGTCCATATCTAAAAGTAATAATTTTTTCAAAGTCGATACTAAAACTCGTGAAAATGTTTCAAAGTCGATATCGAAATGTGAAAAAATTCTCCCAACTCGATATTCAGACTCTTAAAAACCAAGTCCATATCTAAAAGTAATAATTTTTTCAAAGTCGATACTAAAACTCGTGAAAATGTTTCAAAGTCGATATCGAAATGTGAAAAAATTCTTTCAAGTCGATATTCAGACTCGTAAAAACCAAGTCCATATCTAAAAGTAATAATTTTTTCAAAGTCGATACTAAAACTCGTAAAAATGTTTCAAAGTCGATATCGAAATGTGAAAAAATTCTTACAAGTCGATATTCAGACTCGTAAAAACCAAGTCCATATCTAAAAGTAATAATTTTTTCAAAGTCGATACTAAAACTCGTGAAAATGTTGCAAAGTCGATATCGAAATGTGAAAAAATTCTTACAAGTCGATATTCAGACTCGTAAAAACCAAGTCCATATCTAAAAGTAATAATTTTTTCAAAGTCGATACTAAAACTCGTGAAAATGTTTCAAAGTCGATATCGAAATGTGAAAAAATTCACCCAAGTCGATATTCAGACTCGTAAAAACCAAGTCCATATCTAAAAGTAAAAATTTTTTCAAAGTCGATACTAAAACTCGTGAAAATGTTTCAAAGTCGATATCGAAATGTGAAAAAATTCTTACAAGTCGATATTCAGACTCGTAAAAACCAAGTCCATATCTAAAAGTAAAAATTTTTTCAAAGTCGATACTAAAACTCGTGAAAATGTTTCAAAGTCGATATCGAAATGTGAAAAAATTCTTACAAGTCGATATTCAGACTCGTAAAAACCAAGTCCATATCTAAAAGTAATAATTTTTTCAAAGTCGATACTAAAACTCGTAAAAATGTTTCAAAGTCGATATCGAAATGTGAAAAAATTCTTACAAGTCGATATTCAGACTCGTAAAAACCAAGTCCATATCTAAAAGTAATAATTTTTTCAAAGTCGATACTAAAACTCGTAAAAATGTTTCAAGTCGATATCGAAATGTGAAAAAATTCTTACAAGTCGATATTCAGACTCGTAAAAACCAAGTCCATATCTAAAAGTAAAAATTTTTTCAAAGTCGATACTAAAACTCGTGAGAATGTTGCAAAGTCGATATCGAAATGTGAAAAAATTCACCCAAGTATTCAGACTCTTAAAAACCAAGTCCATATCTAAAAGTGAAAATTTTTTCAAAGTCGATACTAAAACTCGTGAAAATGTTTCAAAGTCGATATCGAAATGTGAAAAAATTCTTACAAGTCGATATTCAGACTCGTAAAAACCAAGTCCATATCTAAAAGTAATAATTTTTTCAAAGTCGATACTAAAACTCGTGAGAATGTTGCAAAGTCGATATCGAAATGTGAAAAAATTCACCCAAGTATTCAGACTCTTAAAAACCAAGTCCATATCTAAAAGTGAAAATTTTTTCAAAGTCGATACTAAAACTCGTGAAAATGTTTCAAAGTCGATATCGAAATGTGAAAAAATTCACCCAAGTCGATATTCAGACTCGTAAAAACCAAGTCCATATCTAAAAGTGAAAATTTTTTCAAAGTCGATACTAAAACTCGTAAAAATGATTCAAAGTCCATATCAAAAAGTAAAAAAAATTTCAGTCGATATTAAAACTCGAAAAATTTTTTCTATAACTATAACCACGTTCCAATAATTTTAAAATACTTTCTCAAACTAATTTTGGCATCCCGCAATCTATTATTTGGTTAGGTTCCTAAGCGAGGGAAAAACTATCATTTATATAGTTCTTCATTACTGAACAAATTTCGGTTTATGTTCTTCACGACAAGTTAAAATAAATTTGTTATAGCCTCCTCCCAACTGAACTTTCAGCTTGCTCAACAATAATCATCAGTTGTAATCCAACTAAACTAAATGGTTTAATCTCAAAATGGTCAACCATGTATATCTACTTATTTGAAATGTTCTTAAATTTTGCATTTTTATGAATGAAAATTAAAGTGATTATCACAAAATAGGTATAAACATTGAAATCAGTAATAAGAAATCTATATTCGAATAAAACACTTGAAATCATAAAAAACATACCTTTACAAACATTTTTTGTGTAGCATTTTTCCTTCGAAGACATCGTTTTTGTTGTAGGCACAATAATAAAGACCGAGCTAAAATGTTTTTCACACAAAACTTTATTCGCTAATTCACACTTTTCTAAATTCAGAATGGTATTTTTGGTAGACAATTTCTAATAAAACAAAATGTGGCTTTTGTGGTTAATATTTAAAAATTATAACAGTTTCCCACCGTAAGAACAAAATCGTTCAACTTGGTTATTAAAAAATAATAGTCTACAGTATCTAAAAAAGCCGAGAGCTACATGCTCCACTCGCAGTGCCGGTGGAAATGCTAGTGCCGGGAGTGCCGGCAGTCTCCCACCACCACCTATACTGACAAAATAATTTACGGGGTGCTTTCATGATTTTATATTTCAACACTCAACGATTTTATTCACTTTCATGAATTATGAAAACGGATTTCTTGAATTTGTTACGAAATTTACAACTGTTGTAGAATGAGGAGATTGTCTTGAAAATTAAACTAAATAATAGATTAAATACCAATCCTCTAGCTTGAGTTTTGACGATACTTTTTTAGTAATGGCTTTTTGGGTTTGGCGCGATGATCATGGTCAGAGAGTGGGGCGCTCTTTGTACAAGGTGCGAGGGAGAAGAAGCATTGGAAAATTTGGTTCGTTAGACAGGGAGCGGTAAAATGTATTCAAGTATTGATTTTCGGTGTGGATTATGCGATTGCGACGTTGTCAAGAGTTTCAATTTAGTTGAACTACACAAAATAAAAATGTATCGTCTCGAATACAAAGGAATATTTTATAAACAATCTAATTTAAAAGAAAAACTAAGTAGGTATATATCGACTTCTGGAAAAACTTGTTAACCAAAGTACCTCAAGTTAGCGAGTAGGTAGTCCAAGTAATCTGGGCACAAGAAGTAGGTAGGTAATAAGATTTTTAAAGAAATTAAGAGAGATTAAAAATGTAAAAATTAGTTTGCACCTACTTGAAATATGAAAACAAGTCGATTGTTAACGATTACGTCAAAAAAAAAAGATTCTGCAAAACTACAAGTGATCAGTACGATAAAAATATCCGTTTGATAAATTTACAGACAGCTCGTCAAATATGTTACTAACTGTAGGTAGGTTACACTGAAATACTTAACACTAACACGACTTTTCTAGTACATGGTACGTAAAATCGATAAATTATTCCAAAAGCAGTACGCCTCACGCCATCTATGCTATTTGCTTTCAACTTTATAATAGATATTCTCTGCATAATATGTGTATAATCAGAATTCTTTAAGAAACTTATAAACGTCTTCAAACTTACTTATATTATATTATGATTATGAAGGATTTTGTTTTTAAATCAAATATGTTATGAAAAATAATCGAAATAGAAAAAAGGTTTTACTCTGCATTTAAAGGAACATGAACTTTCATTTTTGATTTGTAACGAAAATATTGTTAGGAGTTGTAGGTTTAGTAGGACGGCTATAACAGATTTATTTCAATTCGTGATAAGTATACCTATATTTGTATAAAGCAAAAACCTAGGAAGAAAACAGTATTTGCTAAATAACCAAGAACTATGTTTAAATTGTGAGTGTTCAGAATGTATAATCATCTTTAAGTAAATTCAAAGACGTTAATGAGTACCTAATAACAAAATGGCAGGCAGAATATCTAAGGATTTATTGTTGAGCAAATTCTTAAAACATTTCGTATGTTTTCAAGTAATGACAAGAAGTAAAAAATGAAACTAAAATAATGGGAAGTAGAATAAACACCCTTATCAGCGCTGGAGAACAAAAAAAAAACCAGTCCTTATATCGACCGTAGTGAGCGTGACCTTCAGTGCAGGCGTGTAGGTACCTATCTATTTTTAAACAGAATAAATTCTGCTTTTACGAACCTATTACATTATATTACAATGTTTGCCTTTTGTACTTTAAATACGTATGAGGTGCTACATATTTTATTTAAAAACAAAACAAAATCAATTTTAATTTATAATAATCTATAAGTAAATTCAAAGACGTTAAATAGTTTCCTAAATAATTTCTGCTTTATACATATTTGCATATTTTCACAGAGTTAACAAAAACGTCTACGACGATTTTTTAAAAAAAGGTGTGTTGAAAACTCTTCCAAACCAGTGTATCGGAAATTTTCAAAAAAGTGAATTTTATAAGCAAACACTGCACCGAAAATCTTTCAAAAAATTAGTTTTACAAAACATAGGTACCTACAGGATATTTAAAGAATTTGTGTAACATCAAATCGAGGATATTCTCCCTACAAACCCATTATATTATATTACAAAGTCTCATAAGTTTTAAATTCTTAAATCGGGTGATCGATACCGTAAAAATATCCAGTTAATAAATTTACAGACAGCTCGTTAAATATGTTACTAACTGTAGGTAGGTAGGTTAGGTTACCCTGAAATACTTTTCTAGTGCGTTGTACGAAAATCAATATATATATATATTATTCCAAAAGCAGTACGCCTTTATGATAAATATTCTCTGCATAATATATTCTTTAAGAAACTTATAAACGTGTTATGTATAAAGAATACACGTTATTTTATTTAACTAAAACTAACAAAATTAATTTACTTATTGACATTGACTTGAATGTAATATAGATTATAGTCATAATATTCACTTTTTTATTGCCTGTATTGTTTTTACAATTTCGGTGGTTAATCGTTAAGGCCACCAGTCTGTCGCTGGCGAAGGGTGAAGAGGGGTGTGTTAGAAGGTTGGAATCTTTGACGCTGCGTTGCCAGATTTCCGTTTTTGTTAATGAATTCGAATTTAAGTTGGCGGTATATAACAAAACTACTAGCTTCAATTTATTCAAAGAAATACCTTGATGTGATATAAAACGAATGCTAATGGATAAAACTTGTTGATTACGCAGTGAGAAAACTCACCCATATCAGCAAACAGCCACACTCGAATATTTCAGTCAACAAGTTGGATCGATCATCATTTTTCTAAATTCAGAATGGTATTTTTAGGAATGTGTTCCTAAATCAAATAAGTTTATGAAAAATAATCAAAATGGAGAACTGCAAACTTAATCACTTATTTGGATGAGCGAAGAAAATAAATTGGCCTTTTTTAAAACTGTTCAAATATATTTATTCAATAAGGTTTTACTCTGCATTTAAAGGAACATAAACTTTCATTTTTGATTTGTAACGAAAATATTGTTAGGAGTTGCAGGTTTAGTAGGACGGCTATAACAGATTTATTTCAATTTGGGATAAGTAGATACATATATTTGTATAAAGCAAAAACCTAGGAAGAAAACAGTGTAATGCTAAACTGTTAAAAAAAAGACGATAACCCAATAACTATATTTCGCAACGGAATACAAAATATTAATAATCTTAGAAACAACACAACCAATTTCAAACGTTCATGCATATAAGCTCTCCATTACATTCCAAGGGATAGAAGAGCCTCGGGCGAACCTGCATCTACAGAGTGAGGCACAGACCCATCATACTGCGATTACATTTAACAAAAATTAACCAAGTAACGGACACCTAGGTATATTTAAATAATACGTTCATCCTGGCTTATTCAAATGAGTGGTAACGGGATGCAAAATCTAGTTCAAGAAAACATTCTTACTGGATGTTCAAAGAATTTGTGTAAATAACAGCAAATCCAGGATATTCTGCCTACGCACCCATTATATTATATTACAAAGTCTCATGTCCATACCTATATTTTCATATTCTTTCTTACCTTGTACAAAGATTGTACTCTTTTTTAAAAAAATGCATAATCAATCACCCCAAGGCAAAAGGTAGAATATTGTTAAAGTTATGAAATGTGATTCAAGCACAACCCAACATTGAAAACATTTTCACTACTCATTTTTCAATAGGTAGGTAATCAATAATATTATATTCCAAAAGTAGTACGCCTCACGCCATCTATGGTAGGTATTCGCTATCAACGCCCCTTTCTAAACTGTGTTCTATCTAAAGTGACAAAATATGACCTCCTTTGAACGAGTTTATGATTAGTATTCACTCGTCGATAATTTGTTAACAAAAGAAGAAATATATTTGATTGAATATTCAAACAAAACATTGTAGCATTTTCAGTAAATTTATTGATTTCTATAAAAACATGCTTGTATCTATGTGTATAGGTAATCAGAATTCTTCAAGAAACTTATACCTCAACGTCTTCAAACTTACTTATATTATGAATTATAACGGATTTTGTTTTTAAATCAAATATGTTATGAAAAATAATGGAAATAGAAATTATTTCTTTATACCTACCGTAGGTAATCACATATTTGGGTAAGGAAGGAAAATAAATCGGACTTTTTCAAATGCCGAGTAAAACCTTACACTTGGAAAGAGAGAATTGTTTTCTTTAAGCTACACCACAGTTAGTTGTAGGTACACAACAAAAGAGAAAACTTTGAATTATTGAATAAATATATTTGAACAGCTATTGAAAGAACATAAACTTTCATTTGATTTGTAACGAAAATATTGATGAGTTGTAGTTTTAGTACCTAGGAAGGCTATAAAAAATTCATTTCAATTTGGGATGAGTATATTTTTGTATAGGTAAAGCAAAAGTCTAATAGGAAGGAAGGAAACATTTGTTAAGTAACGAAGAACTATATTTAAATTGTACGTTTTTCCTGGCTTATTCAAATAACGGGATGCAAAAATTAGTTTAACAAAACATACAGGATATTTAAAGAATTTGTGTAACGGCAAATCCAGGATATTCTCCCTACGAAGCCAATATATTATATTACAAAGTCTCATAACCCTAACCGTTCGTACTTTATATACGTATTACTACATATTTTAGTTAAAAACAAAATCAATGCTATGCCTTAGGTTTATTTCGGAAAATCTTTCGTTTTAGTTAGCCCCATAAAACAATACAAAATTCTTTAATCGAGTGATCAGTACAGTAAAAATATCCATTTAATAAATTTACCGCCAGCTCGTCAAATATGTTACTAACTGTAGGTTAGGTTAGGTTACCCTGAAATACTTTTCTAGTGCGTTGTACGAAAATCAATATATTATTCCAAAAGTAGTACGCCTCACGCCATCTATGCTATTTGCTTTCAACTTTATAATAGATATTCTCTGCATAATATGTGTATAATAATCAGAATTCTTTAAGAAACTTATAAACGTCTTCAAACTTACTTATATTATATTATGATTATGAAGGATTTTGTTTTTAAATCAAATATGTTATGAAAAATAATCGAAATAGAAAAGGGCAGGCAAACTTACGAGTCTTTTGTAATAATAATTTCTTTATATCGTAATGACTTATTTGGATGATGAGCGAAGAAAATAAATCGGCCTTTTTTAAAGCTGTTCAAATATATTTATTCAATAAGGTTTTACTCTGCATTTAAAGGAACATAAACTTTCATTTTTGATTTGTAACGAAAATATTGTTAAGAGTTGCAGGTTTAGTAGGACGGCTATAAAAATTTTATTTCAATTTGGGATAAGTAGATACATATATTTGTATATAGCAAAAACCTAGGAAGAAAACAGTATTTGCTAAATAACCAAGAACTATGTTTAAATTGTGAGTGTTCAGAATGTATAATCATCTTTAAGTAAATTCAAAGACGTTAATGAGTACCTAATAACAAAATGGCAGGCAGAATATCTAAGGATTTATTGTTGAGCAAATTCTTAAAACATTTCGTATGTTTTCAAGTAATGACAAGAAGTAAAAAATGAAACTAAAATAATGGGAAGTAGAAACACCCTTATCACCGCTGGAGAGGAAAACAAAAACCGGTCCTTATATCGACCGTAGTGAGCGTGACCTTCAGTGCAGGCGTGTAGGTACCTATCTATTTTTAAACAGAATAAATTCTGCTTTTACGAACCTATTACATTATATTACAATGTTTGCCTTTTGTACTTTCAATACGTATTAGGTGCTACATATTTTATTTAAAAACAAAACAAAATCAATTTTAATTTATAATAATCTATAAGTAAATTCAAAGACGTTAAATAGTTTCCTAAATAATTTCTGCTTTATACATATTCGCATATTTTCAGAGAGTTAACAAAAACGTCTACGACGATTTTTAAAAAAAAGGTGTGTTGAAAACTCTTCCATGCAAACCAGTGTATCGGAAATTTTCAAAAAAGTGAATTTTATAAGCAAACACTGCACCGAAAATCTTTCAAAAAATTAGTTTTACAAAACATACCTACAGGATATTTAAAGAATTTGTGTAACAGCAAATCCAGGATATTCTCCCTACAAAGTCTCATAAGTCTTAAATTCTTAAATCGGGTGATCGATACCGTAAAAATATCCATTTAATAAATTTACCGACAGCTCGTCAAATATGTTACTAACTGTAGGTGGGTAGGTTACCCTGAAATACTTTTCTAGTGAGTGGTACGAAAAATCAATATATATATATTCCAAAAGCAGTACGCCTCACGCCATCTATGCTATTTTTGCTTTCAACTTCCTATTCTAAACTGTATTCTATCTTTAGTGTCAAAATCTTATTCCATTTGAATGCCTTTATGATAAAAACATATTCTCTGCATAATATGTGTATAATCAGAATTATTTAAGAAACTTATAAACGTCTTCAAACTTACTTATATTATATTATGATTATGAAGGATTTTGTTTTTAAATCAAATATGTTATGAAATATAGTCGAAATAGAAAAGGGCGAACTTACGAGTCTTTTGTAATAATAATTTCTTTATAACGTTCACTTATTTGGATGAGCGAAGAAAATAAATCGGCCTTTTTTAAAGCTGTTCAAATATATTTATTCAATAAGGTTTTACTCTGCATTTAAAGGAACATAAACTTTCATTTGATTTGTAACGAAAACATTGATAAGACTTGCAGTTTTAGTAGGACGGCTATTATAATATAGATTATAGTCATAATATTCACTTTTTTATTGCCTGTATTGTTTGCGTTCTTGTTTTTTGAAGGCCGCCAGTCAGTCCCGGCGAAGGGTGAGGAGGGGTGTGTTAGAAGGTTGGAATCTTTGACGCTGCGTTGCCAGAGATCCTTTTTTGTTAATGAATTCGAATTTAAGTTGGCGGTATATAACAAAACTACTAGCTTCAATTTATTCAAAAAAATACCTTGATAAAACCTTGATAAAACGAATGCTAATGGATAAAACTTGTTGATTACTCAGTGAGAAAACTCACCCAAATCAGCAAACAGCCACACGCAGATATTTCAGTCAACAAGTTAGATTATCTAATTCCTAATAAAAAAAACTTGCTTTTTCATCTAGGTATTTGGGGTATTGATCTAATTCCTTGTGGTTGATATTTAAAAATTATATAACAGTTTCCCACCGTAGGAAAGAGAGAATTGTTTTCTTTAAGCTACCACAGTTAGTTGTAGGTACACAACAAAAGAGAAAACTTTGAATTATTGAATAAATATATTTGAACAGCTATTGAAAGAACATAAACTTTCATTTGATTTGTAACGAAAATATTGATGAGTTGCAGTTTTAGTAGGAAGGCTATAAAAAATTCATTTCAATTTGGGATTAGTATATTTTTATAAGTATAGGTAAAGCAAAAGTCTAATAGGAAGGAAGGAAACATTTGTTAAGTAACGAAGAACTACTATATTTAAATTGTACGTTTTTCCTGGCTTATTCAAATAACGGGATGCAAAAATTAGTTTTAGAAAACGTACCTGGATGTTTGAAGAATTTGTCTAACAGCAAATCCAGGATATTCTCCCTTTCTAAGCCAATATATTATATTACAAAGTCTCATAACCCTAACCGTTTGTACTTTAAATACGTATTACTAAATAATATTTTAGTTAAAAACTAAATCAATGCTACGCCTTAGGTTTATTTCGGAAGACGCATTGGAAAATTTGGTTCGTTAGACAGGGAGCGCTGATCGGTAAAATGTATATAAGTATTGATTTTCGGTGGATTATTGCGACGTTGTCAAGAGTTTCAATGTAGTTGAACTACACAAAATAAAAATGTATTCTCTCGGTGAGTAAAGTGAGTTTTCGAACACAAAGGAATATTTATAAACAATCTAATTTAAAAGAAAAACTAAGTAGGCATATATCGACTTCTGGAAAAACTTGTTAACCAAAGTACCTTAAGTTAGCGAGTAGTCCAAGTAATCTGGGCACAAGAAGTAGGTAGGTAATAAGATTTTTAAAGAAATTAAGAGAGATTAAAAATGTAAAAATTAGTTTGCACCTACTTGAAATATGAAAACAAGTCGATTGTTAACGATTACGTCAAAAAAAAAAGATTCTGCAAAACTACAAGTGATCAGTACGGTAAAAATATCCGTTTGATAAATTTACAGACAGCTCGTCAAATATGTTACTAACTGTAGGTGGGTAGGTTACCCTGAAATACTTTTCTAGTGCGTTGTACGAAAATCAATATATATATTATTCCAAAAGCAGTACGCCTCACGCCATCTATGCTATTTGCTTTTAACTTCCTAGGTATTCTAAACCGTGTTCTATCTTTAGTGTCAAAATCTTACTCCATTTGAACGCCTTTATAATAGATATTCTCTGCATAATATGTGTATAATAATCAGAATTATTTAAGAAACTTATAAACGTCTTCAAACATATTATATTATGATTATGAAGGATTTTGTTTTTATATCAAATAGGTTGTGAAATATAGTCGAAATAGAAAAGGGCGAACTTACGAGTCTTTTGTAATAATAATTTCTTTATACAGTAATAACTTATTTGGATGAGCGAAGAAAATAAATCGGCCTTTTTTAAATGCAGAGTAAAACCTTATTGAATAAATATATTTGAACAGCTATTAAAGGAACATAAACTTTCATTTGATTTGTAACGAAAATATTGTTAGGAGTTGCAGGTTTAGTAGGACGGCTATAACAAATTTATTTCAATTCGTGATAAGTATACCTATATTTGTATAAAGCAAAAACCTAGGAAGAAAACAGTATTTGCTAAATAACCATTTAAATTGTAAGTGTTCAGAATGTATAATCATCTTTAAGTAAATTCAAAGACGTTAATGAGTACCTAATAACAAAATGGCAGGCAGAATATCTAAGGATTTATTGTTGAGCAAATTCTTAAAACATTTCGTATGTTTTCAAGTAATGACAAGAAGTAAAAAATGAAACTAAAATAATGGGAAGTAGAATAAACACCCTTATCAGCGCTGGAGAGGAAAACAAAAACCGGTCCTTATATCGACTGTAGTGAGCGTGACCTTCAGTGCAGTCGTGTAGGTACCTATCTGTTTTTAAACAGAATAACATTCTGCTTTTACGAACCTATTACATTATATTACAATGTTTGCCTTTTGTACTTTAAATATGTATTAGGTGCTACATATTTTATTTAAAAACAAAACAAAATCAATTTTAATTTATAATAATCTATAAGTAAATTCAAAGACGTTAAATAGTTTCCTAAATAATTTCTGCTTTATACATATTCGCATATTTTCAGAGAGTTAACAAAAACGTCCACGACGATTTTTTAAAAAAAGGTGTGTTGAAAACTCTTTCAAACCAGTGTATCGGAAATTTTCAAAAAAGTGAATTTTATAAGCAAACACTGCACCAAAAATCTTTCAAAAAATTAGTTTTACAAAACATACAGGATATTTAAAGAATTTGTGTAACAGCAAATCCAGGATATTCTCCCTACAAAGTCTCATAAGTCTTAAATTCTTAAATCGGGTGATCGATACCGTAAAAATATCCATTTAATAAATTTACCGACAGCTCGTCAAATATGTTACTAACTGTAGGTGGGTAGGAAACCTGAAATACTTTTCTAGTGCGTTGTACGAAAATCAATATATATATTATTTCAAAAGCAGTACGCCTCACGCCATCTATGCTATTTGCTTTCAACTTCCTATTCTAAACTGTGTTCTATCTTTAGTGACAAAATCTTATTCCATTTGAATGCCTTTATGATAAATATTCTCTGCATAATATGTGTTTAATCAGAATTCTTTAAGAAACTTATAAACGTCTTCAAACTTACTTATATTATATTATGATTATGATGGATTTTGTTTTTAAATAAAATAGGTATGTTATGAAAAATAACCGTAATCACTTATTTGGATAGGCGAAGAAAACAAATCGGCATTTTTTAAATGCAGAGTAAAACCTTATTGAATAAATATATTTGAACAGCTATTAAAGGAACATAAACTTTCATTTGATTTGTAACGAAAATATTGATAAGAGTTGCAGTTTTAGTAGGACGGCTATAACAAATTTATTTCAATTTGGGATAAGTAGATACATATATTTGTATATAACAAAAACCTAGGAAGAAAACAGTGTAATGCTAAACTGTTAAAAAAAAGACGATAACCCAATAACTATATTTCGCAACGGAATACAAAATATTCATAATCTTAGAAACAACACATCCAATTTCAAACGTTCATGCATATAAGCACTCCATTTAACATTCCAAGGGATAGAAGAGCCTCGGGCGAACCTGCATCTACAGGTTGAGGTGGCACAGACCGATCATACTGCGATTACATTCAACAAAAATTAACCAAGTAACGGACACCTAGGTATATTTAAATAATACGTTTATCCTGGCTTATTCAAATGAGTGGTAACGGGATGCAAAAATTAGTTCAAGAAATCTTACTGGATGTTCAAAGAATTTGTGTAAATAACAGCAAATCCAGGATATTCTGCCTACGCACCCATTATATTATATTACAAAGTCTCATATCCATATCTATATTTTCATATTCTTTCTTACCTTGTACAAAGATTGTACTCGATTTTCAAAAAATGCATAATCAATCACCCAAGGCAAAAGGTAGAATATTGTTAAAGTTATGAAATGTGATTCAAGCACAACCAAACATTGAAAACATTTTCACTACTCATTTTTCAATAGGTAGGTAGGTAATCAATAATATTATATTCCAAAAGTAGTACGCCTCACGCCATCTATGGTAGGTATTTGCTATCAACGACCCTTTCTAAACTGTGTTCTATCTAAAGTGACAAAATATGACTTCCTTTGAACGAGTTTATGATTAGTATTCAGTCGTCGATAATTTGTTAACAAAAGAAGAAATATATTTGATTGAATATTCAAACAAAACATTGTAGCATTTTCAGTAAATTTATTGATTTCTATAAAAACATGCTTGTATCTATGTGTATAGGTAATCAGAATTCTTCAAGAAACTTATACCTAAACGTCTTCAAACTTACTTACAAACTTACAAAATAAATCGGACTTTTTCAAATGCCGAGTAAAACCTTACACTAGGAAAGAGAGAATTGTTTTCTTTAAGCTACACCACAGTTAGTTGTAGGTACACAACAAAAGAGAAAACATTGAATTATTGAATAAATATATTTGAACAGCTATTGAAAGAACATAAACTTTCATTTGATTTGTAACGAAAATATTGATGAGTTGCAGTTTTTTTAGTAGGATGGCTATAAAAAATTCATTTTAATTTGGGATGAGTATATTTTTGTATGGGTAAAGCAAAAGTCTAATAGGAAGGAAGGAAGGACACATTTGTTAAGTAACGAAGAACTATATTTAAATTGTACGTTTTTCCTGGCTTATTCAAATAACGGGATGCAAAAATTAGTTTAACAAAACATACAGGATATTTAAAGAATTTGTGTAACGGCAAATCCAGGATATTCTCCCTACGAAGCCAATATATTATATTACAAAGTCTCATAACCCTAACCGTTCGTACTACATATTTTAGTTAAAAACAAAATCAATGCTATGCCTTAGGTTTATTTCGGAAGACGCATTGGAAAATTTGGTTCGTTAGACAGGGAGCGGTAAAATGTATTCAAGTATTGATTTTCGGTGTGGATTATGCGATTGCGACGTTGTCAAGAGTTTCAATTTAGTTGAACTACACAAAATAAAAATGTACCTATCATCTCGGTGAGTAAAGTGAGTTTCCGAACACAAAGGAATATTTATAAACAATGTAATTTAAAAGAAAAACTAAGTAGGTATATATCGACTTCTGGAAAAATTTGTTAACCAAAGTACCTACCTCAAGTTAGCGAGTAGTCCAAGTAATCTGGGCACAAGAAGTAGGTTAGGTAATAGGATTTTTAAAGAAATTAAGAGAGATTAAAAATGTAAAAATTAGTTTGCAACTACCTACTTGAAATATGAAAACAAGTCGATTGTTAACGATTACGTTAAAAAAAAGATTCTGCAAAACTACAAGTGATCAGTACGGTAAAAATATCCGTTTGATAAATTTACAGACAGCTCGTCAAATATGTTACTAACTGTAGGTATGTAGGTTACCCTGAAATACTTTTCTAGTGCGTTGTACGAAAATCAATATATATATAATATATTATTCCAAAAGCAGTACGCCTCACGCCATCTATGCTATTTGCTTTCAACTTTATAATAGATATTCTCTGCATAATATGTGTATAATAATCAGAATTCTTTAAGAAACTTATAAACGTCTTCAAACTTACTTATATTATATTATGATTATGAAGAATTTTGTTTTTAAATCAAATATGTTGTGAAATATAGTCGAAATAGAAAAGGGCGAACTTACGAGTCTTTTGTAATAATAATTTCTTTATACAGTATCGGCCTTTTTTAAAGCTGTTCAAATATATTTTATTCAATAAGGTTTTACTCTGCATTTAAAGGAACATAAACTTTCATTTTTGATTTGTAACGAAAATATTGTTAGGAGTTGCAGGTTTAGTAGGACGGCTATAACAAATTTATTTCAATTCGTGATAAGTAGGTATACCTATATTTGTATAAAGCAAAAACCTAGGAAGAAAACAGTATTTGCTAAATAACCAAGAACTATATTTAAATTGTGAGTGTTCAGAATGTATAATCATCTTTAAGTAAATTCAAAGACGTTAATGAGTACCTAATAACAAAATGGCAGGCAGAATATCTAAGGATTTATTGTTGAGCAAATTCTTAAAATATTTCGTATGTTTTCAAGTAATGACAAGAAGTAAAAAATGAAACTAAAATAATGGGAAGTAGAATAAACACCCTTATCAGCGCTGGAGAACAAAAAAAAAACCGGTCCTTATATCGACCGTAGTGAGCGTGACCTTCAGTGCAGTCGTGTAGGTACCTATCTATTTTTAAACAGAATAAAATCATAGGAGACATTCTGCTTTTACGAAACTATTACATTATATTACAATGTTTGCCTTTTGTACTTTCAATACGTATTAGGTGCTACATATTTTATTTAAAAACAAAACAAAATCAATTTTAATTTATAATAATCTATAAGTAAATTCAAAGACGTTAAATAGTTTCCTAAATAATTTCTGCTTTATACATATTCGCATATTTTCAGAGAGTTAACAAAAACGTCTACGACGATTTTTTAAAAAAAGGTGTGTTGAAAACTCTTCCAAACCAGTGTATCGGAAATTTTCAAAAAAGTGATACATATATTTGTATATAACAAAAACCTAGGAAGAAAACAGTGTAATGCTAAACTGTTAAAGAAAAGACGATAACCCAATAACTATATTCCGCAACGGAATACAAAATATTAATAATCTTAGAAACAACACATCCAATTTCAAACGTTCATGCATATAAGCACTCCATTTTACATTCCAAGGGATAAAAGATAACCACTGAGAGCCTCGGGCGAACCTGCATCTGCAGGGTGAGGCGGCACAGACCGATCATACTGCGATTACATTTAACAAAAATTAACCAAGTAACGGACACCTAGGTATATTTAAATAATACCTTTATCCTGGCTTATTCAAATGAGTGGTAACGGGATGCAAAAATTAGTTCAAGAAAACATTCTTACTGGATGTTCAAAGAATTTGTGTAAATAACAGCAAATCCAGGATATTCTGCCTACGCACCCATTATATTATATTACAAAGTCTCATATCCATATCTATATTTTCATATTCTTTCTTAGGTACCTTGTACAAAGATTGTACTCGATTTTTAAAAAATGCATAATCAATCACCCCAAGGCAAAAGGTAGAATATTGTTAAAGTTATGAAATGTGATTCAAGCACAACCCGTCGCCCTACTTTTAGTGGTTACAAGGTACCTAATCAATAATATTATATTCCAAAAGTAGTACGCCTCACGCCATCTATGGTAGGTATTTGCTATCAACGCCCCTTTCTAAACTGTGTTCTATCTAAAGTGACACAATATGACCTCCTTTGAACGAGTTTATGATTAGTATTCACTCGACGATAATTTGTTAACAAAAGAAGAAATATATTTGATTGAATATTCAAACAAAACATTGTAGCATTTTCAGTAAATTTATTGATTTCTATAAAAACATGCTTGTATCTATGTGTATAGGTAATCAGAATTCTTCAAGACACTTATACCTAAACGTCTTCAAACTTACTTACAAACTTACAAAATAAATCGGACTTTTTCAAATGCCGAGTAAAACCTTACACTAGGAAAGAGAGAATTGTTTTCTTTAAGCTACACCACAGTTAGTTGTAGGTACACAACAAAATAGAAAACTTTGAATTATTGAATAAATATATTTGAACAGCTATTGAAAGAACATAAACTTTCATTTGATTTGTAACGACAATATTGATGAGTTGCAGTTTTAGTAGGAAGGCTATAAAAAATTCATTTCAATTTGGGATGAGTATATTTTTGTATAGGTAAAGCAAAAGTCTAATAGGAAGGAAGGAAACATTTGTTAAGTAACGAAGAACTATATTTAAATTGTACGTTTTTCCTGGCTTATTCAAATGACGGGATGCAAAAATTAGTTTAACAAAACATACAGGATATTTAAAGAATTTGTGTAACGGCAAATCCAGGATATTCTCCCTACGAAGCCAATATATTATATTACAAAGTCTAATAACCCTAACCGTTCGTACTTTAAATACATATTACTACATATTTTAGTGTTAAAAACAAAATCAATGCTATGCCTTAGGTTTATTTCGGAAGACGCATTGGAAAATTTGGTTCGTTAGACAGGGAGCGGTAAAATGTATTCAAGTATTGATTTTCGGTGTGGATTATGCGATTGCGACGTTGTCAAGAGTTTCAATTTAGTTGAACTACACAAAATAAAAATGTTAAGTTAGCGAGTAGTCCAAGTAATCTGGGCACAAGAAGTAGGTTAGGTAGGTAATAAGATTTTTGAAGAAATTAAGAGAGATTAAAAATGTAAAAATTAGTTTGCAACTACCTACTTGAAATATGAAAACAAGTCGATTGTTAACGATTACGTTAAAAAAAAAAGATTCTGCAAAACTACAAGTGATCAGTACGGTAAAAATATCCGTTTGATAAATTTACAGACAGCTGGCAAATATGTTACTAACTGTGGGTAGGTTACACTGAAATACTTAACACTAACACGACTTTTCTAGTGCGTGGAAAGTAAAATCGATAATTTATTCCAAAAGCAGTACGCCTCACGCCATCTATCGTATTTGCTATCAACGACCCTTTCTAAACTGTGTTCTATCTTTAGTGTCAAAATCTTACTCCATTTGAACGCCTTTATAATAGATATTCTCTGCATAATATGTGTATGTATAATCAGAATTCTTTAAGAAACTTATAAACGTCTTCAAACTTACTTATATTATATTATGATTATGAAGGATTTTGTTTTTAAATCAAATATGTTATGAAAAATAATCGAAATAGAAAAGGGCAGGCAAACTTACGAGTCTTTTGTAATAATAATGTCTTTATACCGTAGGATCACTTATTTGGATGAGCGAAGAAAATAAATCGGCCTTTTTAAAACTGTTCAAATATATTTATTCAATAAGGTTTTACTCTGCATTTAAAGGAACATAAACATTCATTTGATTTGTAACGAAGATATTGTTAGGAGTTGCAGGTTTAGTAGGACGGCTATAACAAATTTATTTCAATTCGTGATAAGTATACCTATATTTGTATAAAGCAAAAACCTAGGAAGAAAACAGTATTTGCTAAATAACCAAGAACTATGTTTAAATTGTAAGTGTTCAGAATGTATAATCATCTTTAAGTAAATTCAAAGACGTTAATGAGTACCTAATAACAAAATGGCAGGCAGAATATCTAAAATTTGTTGTTGCGCAAATTCTTAAAACATTCTCTATGTTTTCAAGAAATGACAAGAAGTAAAAAATGAAACAATAAAATAAATATACACCCTTATCAGCGTTGGAGAAAAAAAAAACCGGTCCTTATATCGACCGACGTGAGCGTGACCTTCAGTGCAGGCGTAGGTAGGTACCTATCTATTTTTAAACAGAATAAAATCATATACTAGACATTCTGCTTTTACGAACCTATTATATTATATTAAATAGTTTCCTAAAGAATTTCTGCTTTATACCTACATATTCCCATATTTTCATTAGAAATCAATATTTTCAAAAAGTTAACAAAAACGTCTACGACGACTTTTTAAAAAAAGGTGTGTCGAAAACTCTTCCAAACCAGTGTATCGGAAATTTTCAAAAAAGTGAATTTTATAAGCAAACACTGCACCAAAAATCTTTCAAAAAATTAGTTTTACAATACATACAGGATATTTAAAGAATTTGTGTAACAGCAAATCCAGGATATTCTCCCTACAAAGTCTCATAAGTCTTAAATTCTTAAATCGGGTGATCGATACCGTAAAAATATCCATTTAATAAATTTACCGACAGCTCGTCAAATATGTTACTAACTGTAGGTGGGTAGGTTACCCTGAAATACTTTTCTAGTGCGTTGTACGAAAATCAATATATATATGATTCCAAAAGCAGTACGCCTTTATGATAAATATTCTCTGCATAATATATTCTTTAAGAAACTTATAAACGTGTTATGTATAAAGAATACACGTTATTTTATTTAATAAAACTAACAAAATTAATTTACTTATTGACATTGACTTGAATGTAATATAGATAGATTATAGTCATAATATTCACTTTTTATTGCCTGTATTGTTTTTACAATTTCGGTGGTTAATCTTCAAGGCCGCCAGTCAGTCGACGAAGGAGCCGGCGAAGGGAAGGAGGGGTGTGTAGAAGGTTGGAATCTTTGACGTTGCGTTGCCAGATTTCGTTTTTTGTTAATGAATTCGAATTTAAGTTGGCGATATATAACAAAACTACTAGCTTCAATTTATTCAAAGAAATACCTTGATGTGATATAAAACGAATGCTAATGGATAAAACTTGTTGATTACGCAGTGAGAAAACTCACCCATATCAGCAAACAGCCACACGCAGATATTTCAGTCAACAAGTTGGATCGATCATCATTTTTCTAAATTCAGAATGGTATTTTTAGGAATGTGTTCTTAAATCAAATAAGTTTATGAAAAATAATCGAAATGGAGAACTGCAAACTTAATCACTCATTTGGATGAGCGAAGAAAATAAATCGGCCTTTTTTAAAACTGTTCAAATATATTTATTCAATAAGGTTTTACTCTGCATTTAAAGGAACATAAACTTTCATTTTTGATTTGTAACGAAAATATTGTTAGGAGTTGCAGGTTTAGTAGGACGGCTATAACAGATTTATTTCAATCCGTGATAAGTATACCTATATTTGTATAAAGCAAAAACCTAGGAAGAAAACAGTATTTGCTAAATAACCAAGAACTATATTTAAATTGTGAGTGTTCAGAATGTATAATCATCTTTAAGTAAATTCAAAGACGTTAATGAGTACCTAATAACAAAATGGCAGGCAGAATATCTAAGGATTTATTGTTGAGCAAATTCTTAAAACATTTCGTATGTTTTCAAGTAATGACAAGAAGTAAAAAATGAAACAATAAAATAAATATACACCCTTATCAGCGTTGGAGAAAAAAAAAAACCGGTCCTTATATCGACCGACGTGAGCGTGACCTTCAGTGCAGGCGTAGGTAGGTACCTATCTATTTTTAAACAGAATAAAATCATAGGAGACATTCTGCTTTTATGAACCTATTACATTATATTACAATGTTTGCCTTTTGTACTTTCAATACGTATTAGGTGCTACATATTTTATTTAAAAACAAAACAAAATCAATTTTAATTTATAATAATCTATAAGTAAATTCAAAGACGTTAAATGGTTTCCTAAATAATTTCTGCTTTATACATATTCGCATATTTTCAGAGAGTTAACAAAAACGTCTTCGACGATTTTTTAAAAAAAGGTGTGTTGAAAACTCTTCCAAACCAGTGTATCGGAGATTTTCAAAAAAGTGAATTTTATAAGCAAACACTGCACCGAAAATCTTTCAAAAAATTAGTTTTACAAAACATACCTACAGGATATTTAAAGAATTTGTGTAATATCAAATCGGGGATATTCTCCCTACAAACCCATCATATTATATTACAAAGTCTCATAAGTTTTAAATTCTTAAATCGGGTGATCGATACCGTAAAAATATCCATTTAATAAATTTACCGACAGCTCGTCAAATATGTTACTAACTGTAGGTGGGTAGGTTACCCTGAAATACTTTTCTAGTGCGTGGTACGAAAATCAATATATATATTATTCCAAAAGCAGTACGCCTCACGCCATCTATGCTAATTGCTTTCAACTTCCTATTCTAAACTGTGTTCTATCTTTAGTGTCAAAATCTCATTCCATTTGAATGCCTTTATGATAAATATTCTCTGCATAATATGTGTATAATCAGAATTCTTTAAGAAACTTATAAACGTCTTCAAACTTACTTATATTATATTATGATTATGAAGGATTTTGTTTTTAAATCAAATAGGTATGTTATGAAAAATAACCGTAATCACTTATTTGGATAGGCTAAGAAAACAAATCGGCTTTTTTTAAAGCTGTTCAAATATATTTATTCAATAAGGTTTTACTCTGCATTTAAAGGAACATAAACTTTCATTTGATTTGTAACGAAGATATTGTTAGGAGTTGCAGTTTTAGTAGGACGGCTATAACAAATTTATTTCAATTTGGGATAAGTAGATACATATATTTGTATATAGCAAAAACCTAGGAAGAAAACAGTGTAATGCTAAACTGTTAAAAAAAAGACGATAACCCAATAACTATATTTCGCAACGGAATACAAAATATTAATAATCTTAGAAACAACACATCCAATTTCAAACGTTCATGCATATAAGCACTCCATTTAACATTCCAAGGGATAAAAGATAACCACTGAGAGCCTCGGGCGAACCTGCATCTACAGGGTGAGGCGGCACAGACCGATCATACTGCGATTACATTTAACAAAAATTAACCAAGTAACGGACACCTAGGTATATTTAAATAATACGTTCATCCTGGCTTATAGAATGAGTGGTAACGGGATGCAAAAATTAGTTCAAGAAAACATTCTTACTGGATGTTCAAAGAATTTGTGTAAATAACAGCAAATCCAGGATATTCTGCCTACGCACCCATTATATTATATTACAAAGTCTCATATCCATATCTATATTTTCATATTCTTTCTTACCTTGTACAAAGATTGTACTCGATTTTTAAAAAATGTATAATCAATCACCCCAAGGCAAAAGGTAGAATATTGTTAAAGTTATGAAATGTGATTCAAGCACAACCCAACATTGAAAACATTTTCACTACTCATTTTTAAATAGGTACCTAATCAATAATAATATATTCCAAAAGTAGTACGCCTCACGCCATCTATGGTAGGTATTTGCTATCAACGCCCCTTTCTAAACTGTGTTCTATCTAAAGTGACAAAATATTACTTCCTTTGAACGAGTTTATGATTAGTATTCACTCGTCGATAATTTGTTAACAAAAGATTGAATATTCAAACAAAACATTGTAGCATTTTCAGTAAATTTATTGATTTCTATAAAAACATGCTTGTATCTGTGTGTATAGGTAATCAGAATTCTTCAAGAAACTTATACCTAAACGTCTTCAAACTTACTTATATTATGAATTATAACGGATTTTGTTTTTAAATCAAATATGTTATGAAAAATAATGGAAATAGAAATTATTTCTTTATACCGTAGGTAATCACATATTTGGGTAAGGAAGGAAAATAAATCGGACTTTTTCAAATGCCGAGTAAAACCTTACACTAGGAAAGAGAGAATTGTTTTCTTTAAGCTACACCACAGTTAGTTGTAGGTACACAACAAAAGAGAAAACTTTGAATTATTGAATAAATATATTTGAACAGCTATTGAAAGAACATAAACTTTCATTTGATTTGTAACGAAAATATTGATGAGTTGTAGTTTTAGTACCTAGGAAGGCTATAAAAAATTCATTTCAATTTGGGATGAGTATATTTTTGTATAGGTAAATCAAAAGTCTAATAGGAAGGAAGGAAACATTTGTTAAGTAACGAAGAACTATATTTAAATTGTACGTTTTTCCTGGCGTATTCAAATAACGGGATGCAAAAATTAGTTTTAGAGAACGTATAGGATGTTTGAAGAATTTGTCTAACAGCAAATCCAGGATATTCTCCCTTTCTAAGCCAATATATTATATTACAAAGTCTCATAACCCTAACCGTTTGTACTTTAAATACGTGTTACTACATAATATTTTAGTTAAAAACAAAATCAATGCTATGCCTTAGGTTTATTTCGGAAAATCTTTCGTTTTAGTTAGCCCCATAAAACAAAACAAAATTCCTTAATCGAGTGATCAGTACGGTAAAAATATCCGTTTGATAAATTTACAGGCAGCTCATCAAATATGTTACTAACTGTAGGTTAGGTTACACTGAAATACTTAACACTAACACGACTTTTCTAGTGCGTGGAACGTAAAATCGATAATTTATTCCAACAGCAGTACGCCTCACGCCATCTATCGTATTTGCTATCAACGACCCTTTCTAAACTGTGTTCTATCTTTAGTGTAAAAATCTTACTCCATTTGAACGTCTTTATACCTAATAGATATTCTCTGCATAATATGTGTATAATCAGAATTCTTTAAGAAACTTATAAACGTCTTCAAACTTACTTATATTATATTATGATTATGAAGGATTTTGTTTTTAAATCAAATATGTTGCAGGTTTAGTAGGACGGCTATAACAAATTTATTTCAATTCGTGATAAGTAGGTATACCTATATTTGTATAAAGCAAAAACTTAGGAAGAAAACAGTATTTGCTAAATAACCAAGAACTATATTTAAATTGTAAGTGTTCAGAATGTATAATCATCTTTAAGTAAATTCAAAGACGTTAATGAGTACCTAATAACAAAATGGCAGGCAGAATATCTAAAATTTGTTGTTGAGCAAATTCTTAAAACATTCCCTATGTTTTCAAAAATAAACACCCTACTAAGCGCTGCTGGATAAAAAAAAACCGGTCCTTATATCGACCGTAGTGAGCGTGACCTTCAGTGCAGGCGTGTAGGTACCTATCTATTTTTAAACAGAATAAAATCATAGGAGACATTCTGCTTTTACGAACCTATTACATTATATTACAATGTTTGCCTTTTGTACTTTAAATACGTATTAGGTGCTACATATTTTATTTAAAAACAAAACAAAATCAATTTTAATTTATAATAATCTATAAGTAAATTCAAAGACGTTAAATAGTTTCCTAAATAATTTCTGCTTTATACCTACATACCTATTCGCATGTTTTAGAAATCAATATTTTCAGAAAGTTAACAAAAACGTCTACGACGAGTTTTTAAAAAAAGGTCTGTCGAAAACTCTTCCAAACCAGTGTATCGGAAATTTTCAAAATGGTATTTTTAGGAATGTGTTCTTAAATCAAATAAGTTATGAAAAATAATCGAAATGGAGAACTGCAAACTTAATCACTTATTTGGATGAGCGAAGAAAATAAATCGGCATTTTTTAAATGCAGAGTAAAACCTTATTGAATAAATATATTTGAACTGCTATTAAAGGAACATAAACTTTCATTTGATTTGTAACGAAAATATTTATAAGAGTTGCAGTTTTAGTAGGACGGCTATAACAAATTTATTTCAATTTGGGATAAGTAGATACATATATTTGTATATAACAAAAACCTAGGAAGAAAACAGTGTAATGCTAAACTGTTAAAAAAAAGACGATAACCCAATAACTATATTTCGCAACGGAATACAAAATATTCATAATCTTAGAAACAACACATCCAATTTCAAACGTTCATGCATATAAGCACTCCATTTAACATTCCAAGGGATAGAAGAGCCTCGGGCGAACCTGCATCTACAGGTTGAGGTGGCACAGACCGATCATACTGCGATTACATTCAACAAAAATTAACCAAGTAACGGACACCTAGGTATATTTAAATAATACGTTTATCCTGGCTTATTCAAATGAGTGGTAACGGGATGCAAAAATTAGTTCAAGAAAACATTCTTACTGGATGTTCAAAGAATTTGTGTAAATAACAGCAAATCCAGGATATTCTGCCTACGCACCCATTATATTATATTACAAAGTCTCATATCCATATCTATATTTTCATATTCTTTCTTAGGTACCTTGTACAAAGATTGTACTCGATTTTTAAAAAATGCATAATCAATCACCCCAAGGCAAAAGGTAGAATATTGTTAAAGTTATGAAATGTGATTAAAGCACAACCCAACATTGAAAACATTTTCACTACTCATTTTTCAATAGGTATTCCAAAAGTAGTACGCCTCACGCCATCTATGGTAGGTATTTGCTATCAACGCCCCTTTCTAAACTGTGTTCTATCTAAAGTGAGAAAATATGACCTCCTTTGAACGAGTTTATGATTAGTATTCACTCGTCGATAATTTGTTAACAAAAGATTGAATATTCAAACAAAACATTGTAGCATTTTCAGTAAATTTATTGATTTCTATAAAAACATGCTTGTATCTATGTGTATAGGTAATCAGAATTCTTCAAGAAACTTATACCTAAACGTCTTCAAACTTACTTATATTATGAATTATAACGGATTTTGTTTTTAAATCAAATATGTTATGAAAAATAATGGAAATAGAAATTATTTCTTTATACCGTAGGTAATCACATATTTGGGTAAGGAAGGAAAAGAAATCGGACTTTTTCAAATGCCGAGTAAAACCTTACACTAGGAAAGAGAATTGTTTTCTTTAAGCTACACCACAGTTAGTTGTAGGTACACAACAAAAGAGAAAACTTTGAATTATTGAATAAATATATTTGAACAGCTATTGAAAGAACATAAACTTTCATTTGATTTGTAACGAAAATATTGATGAGTTGCAGTTTTAGTAGGAATGTATAAAAAATTCATTTCAATTTGGGATGAGTATATTTTTGTATAGGTAAAGCAAAAGTCTAATAGGAAGGAAGGAAACATTTGTTAAGTAACGAAGAACTATATTTAAATTGTACGTTTTTCCTGGCTTATTCAAATAACGGGATGCAAAAATTAGTTTTACAAAACATACCTACAGGATATTTAAAGAATTTGTGTAACGGCAAATCCAGGATATTCTGCCTACGCACCCATTATATTATATTACGTCTCATATCCATATCTATATTTTCATATTCTTTCTTACCTTGTACAAAGATTGTACTCGATTTTTAAAAAATGTATAATCAATCACCCCAAGGCAAAAGGTAGAATATTGTTAAAGTTATGAAATGTGATTAAAGCACAACCCAACATTGAAAACATTTTCACTACTCATTTTTCAATAGGTATTCCAAAAGTAGTACGCCTCACGCCATCTATGGTAGGTATTTGCTATCAACGCCCCTTTCTAAACTGTGTTCTATCTAAAGTGAGAAAATATGACCTCCTTTGAACGAGTTTATGATTAGTATTCACTCGTCGATAATTTGTTAACAAAAGATTGAATATTCAAACAAAACATTGTAGCATTTTCAGTAAATTTATTGATTTCTATAAAAACATGCTTGTATCTATGTGTATAGGTAATCAGAATTCTTCAAGAAACTTATACCTAAACGTCTTCAAACTTACTTATATTATGAATTATAACGGATTTTGTTTTTAAATCAAATATGTTATGAAAAATAATGGAAATAGAAATTATTTCTTTATACCGTAGGTAATCACATATTTGGGTAAGGAAGGAAAAGAAATCGGACTTTTTCAAATGCCGAGTAAAACCTTACACTAGGAAAGAGAATTGTTTTCTTTAAGCTACACCACAGTTAGTTGTAGGTACACAACAAAAGAGAAAACTTTGAATTATTGAATAAATATATTTGAACAGCTATTGAAAGAACATAAACTTTCATTTGATTTGTAACGAAAATATTGATGAGTTGCAGTTTTAGTAGGAATGTATAAAAAATTCATTTCAATTTGGGATGAGTATATTTTTGTATAGGTAAAGCAAAAGTCTAATAGGAAGGAAGGAAACATTTGTTAAGTAACGAAGAACTATATTTAAATTGTACGTTTTTCCTGGCTTATTCAAATAACGGGATGCAAAAATTAGTTTTACAAAACATACCTACAGGATATTTAAAGAATTTGTGTAACGGCAAATCCAGGATATTCTGCCTACGCACCCATTATATTATATTACGTCTCATATCCATATCTATATTTTCATATTCTTTCTTACCTTGTACAAAGATTATACTCGATTTTTAAAAAATGCATAATCAATCACCCCAAGGCAAAAGGTAGAATATTGTTAAAGTTATAAAATGTGATTCAAGCACAACCCAACATTGAAAACATTTTCACTCATTTTTCACCTCGATTCACACAAACCTACAGTTAATTTTAAACCACAGAGGAAAACACATTGAATGAACATTTGGCCAGCTATTCAAGATAGGTACATGATTATATTTTATAAAACATCTCCATTTCATTACCCAGATTTGATTCCTATAAAAATGGTTTTAGAAAACATAATACCTATCAGAAAGATACCAACGAAATATTCAAGTAGGTACGTTTCAATCAAATAATACAACCCTATAAACTTTCTTTAAACGTTTTTGTTTTTTGAAGGCCGCCAGTCAGTCGCCGGCGAAGGGTAAGGAGGGGTGTGTTAGAAGGTTGGAATCTTTGACGCTGCGTTGCCAGAGTTACTTTTTTGTTAATGAATTCGAATTTAAGTTGGCTGTAACAAAAATACTAGCTTCAATTTATACAAAGAAATACCTACCTTGATTGTGATATAAAACGAATGCTAATGGATAAAACTGGTTGATTACTCAGAGAAAAATCACCAAAAAGCCACACACAGATATTGCAGTTACCAGGTTGGAATAACGAATGAAAATTAAGTTCAACTGCTTACATACAAAGAAAATTTTAAATAAAATATTCATTTACTTACTTACGCCAAAAAGGTGTATCGGAAACTTTAAAAAAGAAATTTGATCGAAAACTGTTTCAAAAAAAGTGTACCTATCGAAAACTATTTGAAAAACACCACCGAAAACAGAATGGCAGGCAGAATGATTTGGCCTAAGCGTCACCGTTAAATTTTCAACTGAAAATTTTAGTAACTTTACCTAATGATTTTGTAAAAACTAAACTTTCATTTGATTTGTAACGAAAATTAGTTAGATTACGACTGATTATTATTGATAGGAATTGAAGGTTTAGTTGGAAAGCTATAACAACGTTTCATTAATTTTAAAATACTTTCTCAAACTAATTTTGGCATCCCGCAATCTATTATTTGGTTAGGTTCCTAAACGAGGCAAAAACTACTTTAAAATGTAAAAGAAACGTATTCTTTTAGATAACCCATAATGGGATACAAAATGTGAAAATGTCTATATAATTGTTTGTATAATGTTTTGTTGATTTTATCAAAAAGGACTTTCATGTATACCTGAAAAGTAACGCACTGAAGCCTGTCCTGCATAAGTAAAACCTGAAATTTATTTGGATAAACTTTTACAAAGAATTAATGTATATAATTTAAGAAGTCAAATCTACTGTGTACCTACGTATTAATTATTTCACAACATGGATTTTAGTTGAACCTCAAAAAAAATTTTCCCAATAACAAAGTTAAGTTACATTTCAATAGTACAATGGATCTCTATTTATTAGGAATCTGATAGTGCAGTTTTCGAGGAAAAGGAAATATAAATTCTTGTGAGAACAATTGAATTACCCTGTTGGGTTCCGTTTCCAATAAATTCAATAATTGAAATATCTATTTAAAATACAGAATGCCATTTGATATTTCAAATGTTTTTTAAAACATTTTGCGTTTTAAATGGAACAGTGTAAAAAAGTAGGCGGTATATATACCTACCCCTATTCAATATTCTCAATCTTATCAGTGTAACCTGACCCACCGATAACAGTCAAGAAGGGTTTTAATAGGGTTCGCCACAGTGTATTGTCTTTAGACCGACGAGTATAGTATCAATAATAACAATCATTTTTTTCTCACCCCTGGAACATTTGTTAGTAATTTTTGAATATAACCTGCTAAAGACTACCAATTTATCGATCTATTTCTGATTTTTTTTACAGTTGACATGAATAAATGTAGATACAGGAGAGAAAATAAAGAAAATATCTTTTTCAAGAAAACTGATTTTTTTTTATTTCTCACTCTTGGAACGTTTGTCAGTTTGTCAAAATAAGGTGAAAAAATAAATATATCAAATCAAATAAATTACAGTGTTTTTGGGACATAAGAAGGTAATTTTGCACGAAATTTCGTGAAAAAAAATATTTGTTTGTAAAAGATAAAAATAAAAAACCAAAAACTTGGTTTTTTTTTTAAATTTTCCACATAAATTTGGAGGTTATGTGAAAAAAGTGTGAATACAAAAGTTATAGATCTTTTTATTACCTACAACTCTGCCATATGACTTTTTTCCATAGGACTTGTAGTTTTGCCGGAAATCGAAATACACCGATTTTCACCTTAAAAACTCACCCCCTTTCCCTACCCGACCTCAGATCGCCCGTAAATTATTTTTCCTTTCATTTTTATAATATTCTCTTCCTTTCCCAATGGGTTTCATCCTACTATTATTTTTTTAGTTTCAAAAATTATCAATCCTGGTCTATTATATCAACTTTTATATTAAAAAGCATACATACATAATTTTATTTGTACAAATATTAAAAAATATTTTCCAATAAGTAAAAGTAAAATAAATAACTTACATATTAAAGTTAACTTCATATCGTAGTTTTCATCCCACTACCATTTGTACTGCACCATTTTGAAGAACTAAAAACTAAAATCGACCATTTCCATTTACCGACCGGCGGATGCCACCACATTTATCTCTTAGTCAAAGGCATACATCACATAAATTTCCCTATGATACAGACTCTAAGTCCACTACGTTAGAGCAACTTCGAGCCAGTACCCGTGTTGATAGAGTAACTCACCTATCTATAAAAATCGGTTGCATATCATTCAAAATAGATTACATCCCAGAGTACTGTATAAATACACACATCTCACGTTGTAATTTACTAAATTAAATAAATAATACAATTCGATTAATATAGAGAAGATGAGCGTAACCCATGTAGTTCATGAAATCTTACCATATTACCCAAACTCTCTTTTAATGGGGAAAATTATGCAAATGAAAATTATTTTAAAATTTACAACTGTTATAATGAGTAGATTGTCTTGAAAATTTAACTGAAATGTACATTTTTGAACTCCAATCGGGTGCAGTATCCAGATTTAAATTATTAAAAAAAGGAATATTTATAAAAAATTTAATTTAAAAAAAAAAACTAAGTATTAATCTAATTTTGGAAAAACTTGTTAACCAAAGTACCTTAAGTTAGCGAGTAGTCCTAGTAATCTGGACACAAGAAGTGTCTTTAGTGAAATATTAAATTTTTTAAAGAAATTAAGAGATTAAAAATAAAAAAATTAGTTTGTACTGGAAATATAAAAACTAGTTTGAAATGATTACGTTGAAAAAAAGATTCTGCAAAACTACAAGTCTTATCTTGTCCACAAGGAAATTTCTGTGATCACATACTACAATATATACAGGCATACAACAATAGGAAAATGTGTGTAACCACAAGAAACATTTTTCAGTTGATAAAAAAAATATATTCATGATGTAACAGTATACACCATTATTTATTTGAATATGATAAATTTGCAACAAATTAAAATGTAAAGAATTGGAAACACCCAAAATAATAATAATAATAATTGTTGTCACTTCATCCGAGTCGTCTAGAAGATCTCGTTGTACCTAGTGCGTTCAGGGAGTCTTTCAATATTTAAAAAATAAAAATGTCCCAACGAAATCTAGTCTAAATAATTGTTTTGAATTTGGAAAAAAAATGTTTTTTTAAATATTTCTTAATTTTAGACGAGCTGTAAAAAAGTTAATTTTTCTTTATATTTATTTTTTCATTTAATAATATGCTTGACTGAATAAGAGTTTTAAATTTGGAAAAATAATAAATTTTTTAAGCAATTTTTTTATTATAAAATATGATAAAGTAAATAAATGTTTTAAATTACGGAAAACTTTGAGGAACCTTAAAATATCAGTAGTGAAAAATATTAATTTTCTAAGTAATTTCTTTTTGTATTTTTTTTTTATTTCCTATTAAAGCTAAAAAAAATTTTAAATTATGTTAAACCTAACCTATTAACTCCCAGAACGTTGTACTAGGAATCCTTTCGCTTTTTCCTTCTTAAATTATCCTTTTTGAGATGTCTGGAGCAATCGGTTTTACCTAGGGAATTTCTAGAATGTCTTAATATTTCAAAAATTATAAATATTTCAAGTTAACGAAACAAAAAAAGTTTTTTTAATCCAAGTTCAATCTGAAAAAAAAAAATAATTTTAAGGAATTTTTTTTTTAATATTCTACAGTTGAAAAAAAATTTTGTATTTGTATTATTTTATTATTCTTGTGTTGATCTTTCTTTTTAAATAATAAAAAATATTAAATTTAAAAAAAATAATTAAAATTATTGACCGATTTGCTCACAGAACGTTGCTGTATGAAAAAACTTTACCTGAAAAAGAAGAAACACAAACAAAATCCACATAAAAATATCCTCTTGACGGGGTGTTTCCAATATTTAATATATTTATAAAATTATTAAAAGTGATGAAAAAATAGCAAACATTTCAGGCATACTTTTTGAATAGCAAAAATAGAAAATATTTAAATAAAAAAATTGGTAGATATATAGAAAAATATAATCAAAAAACAGTCAACAATAAAAAAAATATATCATTATTACGTAATTGTTATAAAGGTCAATGTTTGAAAGGTGAAATTTAAACTATTATTATTATCACAATTTCGTCTATTTTTGTTATTCAACACAACAACCACCTACCTTTAGGCATACCGCTTTTTACCAACCGAAATGAAAGTTAAAATCTGTAAAAAAAAAGAAATTCAATTCAAACTTTCGAGAAAAAAATCCAAATTCATATCATAACCCATTATAAAAACACTTGAATTTAAATTTTTAGAAAAATATTTATAATATTATATTTTTTGTCGATCTGGCAACATCCAATTACTGGCTTAAACCAACGTACATAAACCACTGCCTGTTTATGTACGGAGCTTAAATGTTCCAACATGAAAAATACCACTAGTTATTAGCAAGAGGTTTACAAAAAAAAAAACCTTAATACGATTTTTTACGATACGAAAAATAATTCAAGTTCATTTTTCCATCTGTCATTATTAATTTCATGTAAATTTGTATGATGTAGACTTGTTTTATAAAACTGTAGAAGTGTAGATTATACGCTTAACATAGTAGGAAGTTTTGTTTAATTACCATAAGAAAACGATTTTACCAAGCTACAAAATTCCTAAGTCAATCTGGCAACACCTATTTACTGGAATTATGTCTACACCGTCTTCGCATTTATTAGCAAGAGATTTATAAAAACCTTCTCACGATGAAAACCTATTGAAATCCATTTTCTTTTTATCTATTCTACAGTAATACCTAACATTCATTTTCAATATTTAAAAAGACTATCATTTATATTATAGTTGTTCATTACCTAACAAATTTTGGTTTATCTTCTTCGATTTTTGCTTTATATAAACAATTCTCCCAAAGTTGACAAAGGAATATTTATAAAAAATCTAATTTAAAAGAAAAACTGAATATTTTAGTAGGTACCTATATACTTTTTAATTTTAACTGATATCCCATAAAAACGAAAATCAAAGAAGTTCATATATATTCACAAGTAGTCTTCTGAACTGCTTTATAAAATCGTTGAGTGAAAAATTGTTAATGATAAAATCTAGAAATTAAGGAAAGGACTATTTCCAAAGCTTAACATTTTATAATTTTTAAAATAGGTAGGTACTTATTTCTATATCGAGTTTAAATCGGTACCTACCTATTTAGTTTCTTTTCAAAGTTAAAATGAATAAATAAATAAATTTACCGACAACTGGTCAAATGTTACCAGCAACCCTGAAATTCTTAACCCTAGCTCGCCTCTAACAAGTCACAACTTGCAGAAAATACCTACCTAACTACATAATTCGTGGTAGTGTTTGAATAAGTAGATTACTTCTACAACACTGCCTGTCCACGTCATTTTGGCTGTAAACCTAACTGAAACAAGAAATTTCTTTCGTTTCATTTTGTTAATTAAAAATTGCCAAACTTTTTGAAAAATATCTAAAGAAATATCGAATTAAACTTCTTTGACTCACGTTTTTATAGGACATCCTACTACCTATGCAGCAGAATTTAAAGAATTTGGTAGGTACCTATTACTTATTTGAAATGTTCTTAAATTTTGCATTTTTATGGATTAAAGAACATTACAAAGTAGGTATAACCATTAATATCAGTAATAAGTATATTCGAATAAGACACTTTAATTCATAAAAAACATACCTTCACAGAACTTATTTCTACAGCAATTTTCCTTAGAATCCATCACTTTTGTTGTACATTAATAAAGTCTGAACATTACAAATACTTAATAAAGTCAATATACCTACTAACTGGCATAGGTACATAATTAAAAATATGCAGATTTACTCAACACGCACTATTTAAACTACTAGACACGCGCCACAAAATCAAACAAATCTCACTATACTTCGTGAAGCTTTACATTCTTGGAAGTGATATTTCCAAGGAAAAACAATTGCCGTCTCGAGGTACTGAATTTTTATTGGCAGTAGAAGCGGCGGCCATAGCTTTAACAGCTAGTCAATTGTTTTGAATGTCTGCGCTGTTGTAACATATGTATAGGTATAAGATCATTATTAGAATATACCTACAGGGAGTTATAGGTATTTGAATTTAGCATTGATTTATACAGAGTGGATTTTAAATATAGATAGATTTACGAGAGTTTTGCGATATGGTCGAACTTATGGTGATATTAATAAAATTTGATTGTACATCTAAATATTTGGTTGCAATTTCTGTTTACCACCTATCTACCTGATTTCGGTCAATCTTTCACTTGTTTACCAATTAAAATTTGCGTAGGTAATTAGTAGAATCGAATAAAATTTGGCGCGTGGAATACAAATTATTTGATATTTTTTCAAGAAGGGTGAGGATTGAATAATAATTTTCAATAATAACCAAACCTATCCCTACCTAACCTTCTTCGTATTTTTAGACAATTTTTGAAGAAAAAAATAAGAAAAAAAAAATTGACTAGGACATGACTCGATCCTGGGACCTCTGTGTTGAGGGACCAGTAC
Source organism: Lochmaea capreae (assembly GCA_949126875.1). Lineage (NCBI taxonomy): Eukaryota > Metazoa > Arthropoda > Insecta > Coleoptera > Chrysomelidae > Lochmaea > Lochmaea capreae. The sequence goes on from OX421397.1 coordinate 51,885, forward strand.
ACTTACGCTGGGCTAGCTCTGCGCACATTAATATTATCGAATAAGAGTTTAAATAATGTATGGACGCATGCGCACCTCCTAGACCACATCAACTAGCAGCCGTCCAATTTGTAAAATCGAAGTTGATCTGAAATGTTGGAAAGAGCAGTGGACAGAAAAAAGGCAGTGGCAGTCTTGTCACAGGGTCTGTTCAGTTATATATAGATAAAAACAAAGGAATTTTTCGGATAGCGTAATAATAGGTAGGTAGGTACCGAATAACTGAATATAAAAACGTTTAACTATATACCTACCTATTGTGATAATTCTATAGAATATTGATGATTACGAATTTGAATAATTTTATGATAAATATTTTCTAGTTGATAATATTATGTTTATTATATGAGTAGCCAAGAATGTAAGTTATAGGTACCTGATACACTGTTGTTTTGATTTGCAATTCGGGTTTGAGAAATGAAATTTATAACTGAATCTTTTCGTGACCTAAATAATTTTCTAGAAAATGAACTTTTATTTGTTCTGTAACGAAAATTAGTTATATTACTAATGATCACTTATTGTTAAGAATTGAAGGTTTAGTTGGAAGGTTGTAAGTAACTAATTTTTTCTACTCCTGTTTTATAATATACTTATTAAAAGACTAAAATCTGTATCATAATGATATTCATTATGATACAAATTTTCATTATGATACAGATTTTTAAGCCAATAGGAATGCGACATTCGCACAATATTTAATATAGCCATGGATACCTGGTTGACATTTCTGAAATTAATTATATTAGGTCTGTTCCCTGCAATAAAAGTGTAACACTGAGCTATACGATTTTATTTATTTTAATTATGTTTTAATGCTTCTTGCAGTATACAAATGCAATATACATAGATAGTCCCAAATTTAGCAATTTTACACGCATTTTTTCACAGATAGACCTGAATTTTCCAAAATTATATAGCTCAGTGCTACACTTTTATTGCAGGCGAACAGACCTATTAAGTGACACTTAATTTGACAGCTGTCAAATAATTTTGATTTTCAAAAGTAACTATATTTAAAATTAATCAAACTAAATAATTAAATTGTGTTAAAAGTGATAACGAAGAATTATAACAGAAATTAGAGAAAGAGCCGAAAATGCAGTTGACAAACATATTACCAGAAAAATCCAAGGAAACTTATGAAAAATTATACAAACAATAAGTCTTATTAATCGGAGTAGAAAAAATATTGTATGCAACTTTCATGTAATGGCCATTAATACCCTCGCATATTATATACGAAACTCGCCTGCGGCTCGTTTCGTATCCTACAACATGCTCGTGTCTTAATGGCTATCATTACATGATCGTTGCATAAAATACTATATTTCAACTTGGAAGAAGTAGGTACCTATTTGTATAAAGCAAAAACTAAAGAAATGTACATAATCTATTTTTATATTAAATAAAATGATTATTATTAAACTGTTAAAAGAAAGTCGGTGCAACGGAATACAAAATATTAATAATCTTAAAAACAACACATGTAATTTCAAGCGGTCATACGATAAACACTCCACTAAACATTCCAAGAGTTAGAAGATAACCGCTGAGAGCCTCGGGTGAACCTGCATCTACAGGGTGAAGCACAGACCGATCATACAGCGATTACAAAAAGATTAACAAAAATTCATCAGTAATAAGTATATTCGAATAAGACACTTGAAATCATAAAAAACATACCTTCACAGAACTTATTTCTACAGCAATTTTCCTTAGAATCCATCACTTTTGTTGTACATTAATAAAGTCTGAACTAAAATGTTTTTCACACGAAACTTTACTTGCTAATTCACACTTTTCTAAATTACAAATAAAGTCAATATAGGTAGGTACCTACTGCAAACATAATTAAAAATAAGCAGACATACTCAACACGCACTATATAAACTACTAGACACGCGCCACAAAATCAAACAAATCTCACTATACTTCGTGAAGCTTTACATTCTTCGAAGTGATATTTCCAAGGAAAAACAATTGCTGTCTCGAGGTACTGAATTTTTATTGGCAGTAGAAACGGCGGCCATAGTTGTAACAGCTAGTCAATTGTTTTGAATGTCTGCGCTGTTGGAACATAATATAGGTATAAGATCATTATTGAAATATACCTACGGGGAGTAATAGAAATAACTTTAATTTTTGAAAAGTCGATTCGTTATATTTGAATTTAGCATTGATTTATACAGAGTGGAATTTAAATATAGATAGATTTACGAGAGTTTTGCGATATGGTCGAACTTATGGTGATATTAATAAAATTTGATTAGGTACACATCTAAATATTTGCTTGCTATTTCTGTTTACCTACCACCTATCCACCTGATTTCGGTCAATCTTTTACTTGTTTACCAATTAAAATTTGTGTATTTAGTAGAATCGAATAAAATTTGAAATGATTGGGTCCTACCCACCTGAATTGGCGCGTGGAATACAAATTATTTGATATTTTTTCGAGAAGAGGAAGGATTGCATAATAATATTCAATAATAACCAAACCTATCTCTACCAAACCTTCTTCGTATTTTTAGTCAATTTTTGAAAAAAAAAAACAATAAGAAAATAAAAATATCTTAACTCGGACACGACTCGAACCTGGGACCTCTGTGTTAAGAGCCCAGAACGTGAACTCTGTAACAGAATAGAAAGGAAATTTCTTTCTATGCTAGGAACACAAAACAGTCTAACCCACAAAACAGTCCAACCTTTATTCTGTTTTGTGGGTTAGACTGTTTTGTGTTCCTAGCATAGAAAGAAATTTCCTTTCTATTCTGTTACAGAGTTCACGTTCAGCACGCTTACGCCGAGCTAATCTCTGCACACATCAATGATATCGAATAAGAGGTTAAAAGCTGTATGGACGCATGCGCTCCTCCCAGACCACATCAACTAGTAGCCGTCGAATTTGTAAAACTGAAGTTGATATAAAATGTTTGAAAGAGCAGCGGACAGAAAAAAGGCAGTGGCAGTCTTGTCACAGGGTCTGATCAGTTATATATAGATAAAAACAAAGGAATTTTTCGGATAGCGTAATAATAGGTAGGTATACCGAATAACTGAATATAAAAACGTTTAACTATATAGGTACCCATTGTGATAATTTTATAGAATATTGATGATTACGAATTTGAATAGTTTTATGATAAATATTTTCTAGTTGATAATAATGTTAACAGTACCTATAAGGGGAAAAATACCTATTTGATTAAATATTGAAACATTGTAATATCAAATACCTATGTATGCATTCAGCTAATTTAAAAGTAAGGACTATGCAGGGGTGTTTGTTGTTCAAGGCTACATTTTAAATTTATTTTTGAAATCAACAGAATGTTCCAAAAAATTCTTCCATTTCAATTAGAATTGTACTTTAAAAATTATAAGATGTTCCATTAGAGAAAGTACAACTTTAAAATACCATTTAAAGTTATTAATCACCTTGATCATCATTTAGTGCATTAATTTGTTGTGATGATTTGTCTTCAAAATTTGATTTTGATGGAGCTCTGTCTCTAAAGGGGTTTTGGTGTGTGTAACTCTCCTGTCGCTGTCTTATGATTTAAGTACCTATGTACAAGTTAATGGGAAAAATGTTTTTGTTCATTGCATAAGTAGGTACCTATAATGAGCTAATAAATTGCAAAATAATATTTAAAACAGTTTAAACATAGGTATTGTAATAAAGGAAAGCAAACATATTTTCCTCAAAAAGGGCAATATCATAATCTTTGATTTAATATTTTTGACAAAATTCATGTTTAGGTAACTGTTGACATTTTTCAACAAAAAATATTCCGAAATTTACTGAGTCAGCGGGCACTTTAAACAGTGACCCATTTTTTTTTTATATTATGGATAATCTATAATGACAGGTTTTATCATTATACCTAAGTAGCAATGTTTAAAACTTGTAGTAGGTACAATACTTATTATCATTTTTTAGTTCTACAAATCTATCACAAATTTTAGATGTTTTTTTATAGTAAAATTTTCAGTTTTAATAATTTTAAATTGTGGTGATTTACCTACACTGTTCTACTAGTGGACCAGTACTATGTGAATGTTCTATGCAAAATGTCATATCATATCATATTGAGTTTGTGGTGCATTACATTAATTTGCTTTCTCTTTGCTCAATAATTCTTCTTACTATTTGCTCTAGCAGAAGGGAAGCTGTTCTTACTTATTTTATTATTTGAGGCATAAAGTTTTCAAATGGGAAAACACTGAAATTATCTAAACTAACCGTAAAGTCTAACACAGTCAGTAATATATATATATATATATTGTGTACATTGAGAGAAACAAAGTTATATATAGGGTTATACAAGTTTATACAATAATTTAGATTGTATAATTCATTAGCATAATCAAGGTATGTCTTATCTTTGGACATTGATAAACTATTGTAATATTAATGTTCCAACACTAAAGCACAAAAAGTTTTCATACATTTGATTTGATCAAAATATTTTTAAACACTATTCGTCCCCTGTATACACAGCAATAAAAGTCTAAATAATTCTGTAGCTTCATACCTTTTACAGTCAATTATGGATCTGGTCTTTCAGTGTTTAAATTATAAACTTAAATTTTTGATGCTCCTAATTTAAATGGTGGTTTACCATAAATCCATCCATACTTTTAATGGCAAAGCAGTCTTTTCATTACTCCTAATAATATAAAGTGCATATTATGATCTATAGGTATATACATTATTTATCATATTAAACTTTGGTATATTTTCAAATAAACTTGTTCCAATGTGATGTTCGGCTTTTATTCTAGGTCTGAATGAAACATCGGTTCTTTTAGTAAAATAACCTAACCCTTGGTGGCGTTACGAGTTTTTTACTTTAAGCTACGTAAATATTTAAATTTAAAAACGCTCGTTTGAAAGAATATGTGAATAATATTATATACCTACATATTTATAATATTCTAATGTGGTAGATACATAATTATTTAGATCGGTCTTTTATGTACATTTAAGTACGTCCTATGAATGAATATATATACTAGGAACATCCCTTTTAGAACATGCTGTGATGGATCTTAATAGGATCTCCTTAGATCATACTAAGGACATTGAGATGTTATGTGGGTATTACTTATTATCATAGTGCACATTAAGAAAATTTTGCTTACTTTTTTTTAATACTGATTGTAGAAGATCCACTTGCTCTGGGGGTCTCATCAGAATCTTTAGTAGGATATTCGGCATCCTCACTAGTGCAACAAATCCATTTTCACTGCTGGTACTAGGCTGCTCAGAACTCTCTGCGATATTTAAAACTGCAGGTGGTTCTTGAATGGGCTCCAGTGGTTCTACAAAATATATTTGTGTAAATTTCAATCAAAATTTGAATGTTTTCTCTATCTTCTAGTACACAAAATTAAATGAATAACCTAAACTGGCTGCACTACACTTTTAAACAGTTGACAAAAAATAAAAATTGGGAAGCAACAATTAAAAGTTTATAATCCATAATCCAACACTAGTAAATCGTGGGGTTACAACCAAAAGGCACTAAGTCAAAAAACATGGTTTCGAGTTATGAGCATTTTAAGTATTAAAATGAATGTCTAAATTTTGTATAAACTCTTCATGGGTTTCCAAGCATTTTAAACTAAAAGTATGTGTTTTGAGAACACTATGCTCTACATTTAACAAAAATAAATTTATATTGCTATTGAAAAAAATACTAAATATGTTCAAAAGCAACGACTTAGTGCCTTTTGCCTGTAAATTTTTGTCGATTTTAAGACATAATTAAAACACATTGTTTTTCCAAATTCGAATTTTAATCGGTACCTATACCTATACAAAATATAAACTTATTGCTTATTTGCATAATAAAAAATAATAACCAGCAAACATACGTAATATGATTAATTAGGTCTGCTCCTCTGAATCGGAGTCAAGAATATCGGCCTCAGGTAAAATGTCTCTTACGCTCAAATCACTTGGGAGGCTTTGAAACCATGGATGGAAGACTTCAGGAATAACTTTTTTTTCGCACATAGTTAAAAGATTTTCTTTTTTTGCACGGCTAATTTTCAACTCTTCTAAATAAAGATTTGGTAAACCATCTTCAAAAAATTTCGCATTGAGAGCTGCTCTTCGCCCACGCCGATTTCCAGTAATTTTGATACCTACATACTCGCCGCTATAATCATAGCGGTACTGAATGTAATTTGGCTTAGCTTTTTCATATTTGAAGCATTTCACTTTCATCCAGTTTACCTTCATGCCATTTTCGTCGAGAGACTTATTTTTTATTAAATTAGACGCTAATTCTTTCAAATCTATTATATCACTGAACTTCAATTCTTCTGTCTCATAGGGTGGCCTGTTTTTGTTTTTCACTCGTGTAGAACGGGCTAGCTTGAAAATGTTAATCCAATCGTTCACGCAAAATACTGATAAAAATTTCTTTTGACGCTCTATAGCGCTGTGCATGGAGTCAACTTCCATAAACGAATGGCCACTTTCTAAAAATTTTTGTTCAATAACTTCAAGGTGCGAGTTTCCAACTACATAGAGTAGTAGTGCAGATATCTGCAAATTTCGATTTTGACCTCCACACGTGTCTGAAAAGAGTGATAAGCTTTTAATGCTGGGAGGTAACTTCTCAATATATTTGAGTAAACACGTTCCAATTTCACAACTTCCTTTTTTTCCATTGATTTCCGTCCAACAGAAACAAAATGCTCGGTTAGGTGATGCAGCTTCGTACACCGTTAGATTGTACAAAGTCAGTTTTCGCATATAATAAGTCAAAGACACTTCTGATGATGGAATTTGTAGTACACTTTGTAAATCGAATGAAACTGACATGAACGATTTATCAGTATTTGCTTTTTCCTTATCAGCTGCTTTGGCTTGTTGTGATTCCTCCTTTCGTCGCAGATGATCTTTGAAATCCCCTTCTAAACCAATTTTCCCTTCAGGAGAAGCTTGATGGTAGTTGACACAAGTGAGGCACTGGTCCTTCTTGGGATGAAAGAAAGATAAGTTATATTCACGGCAGAAGATCCTGCGATAAGTTATTAAGCTGACAATTTCCGTGTCACCTCTTTCTTGACAGACCTCTTTATACAGATTATACATTTTTGTTATTGAGAGGTTGCTGTTCAAATATTTTCTTTGGGTACATTTTCTAGTATAGTGACTTTCTACGGACGGAAAACTTTCTATGTGCGCTCTTACTTTAGCAGCTAATTCTTCCGGTGTTTTGTTACTGGGGATTTTTCTTCCTCTCTTATCAGTTCCTTTGAAGTGTCCTAATTCATCTTTTTCTTTAAAAGCTGACAGGATTACGCGATTTGATATAGAAAGTGTCTTCATAAAAAAATTTTGACAGACCTGTATTTTTTCTGTATCTTTACGTAGGTAATATTGTTTGACATTTTGTCTTCTTCTTGCATTATCTTTTCGAGGGCGCCTTGTTAAGGGCACATAGCATGAAACATTGTATAATATGAAATCTTTTTTTCTTTCATACGTTGACAAAATCCAATACTTTTTACAAATCACTCTCCGTTCATCTTCCGAAAATTTTTCAGTACATCGAAATTTGCATTTAGTACAATCTACTTGCCTGGGATGTTTTGGAGCCTGTTCAACTCCCTTGTAATTTTTATATGGAAGGCATTCATCTCTTAATTTTCTATTCTTTTGTTTTATCCATGTTTCAGGTTTTGCCTTCCGCCATCTGCTTCTTTTAGTTCTTTTACTGGACTCTGCTTCCTCAGTTTCATCGGGATCGGCCTCTTCATTTTCTTGGTGATCCATCGCATGCGTTGAATTTTCACTAGATACATCACTCTTATTATTTGGTTCGTAGTCCTTGTCGACTACAGAGTCATCGCAATCACTTGGAAAATAATTATTTTCGTCATCATCATCGACGTCTTCATTAATTGTTCGGCACGCAGTATCCACAGGAAGTAGCTCGGTTAATACCGGGCTTTCATCGCTTGTTACATGAATCTAAAAATAAAAATAAAAACATATTTCAAAAATTTTATACTAATTGTGAGTAATAATTAATAATCATCTTACATTCTGCTCTCCAGATCGTTGGTATTCTGTGGTCTTTTTGTCCAGAGAGGCCGAGAGTTCACAATTACTGTCTCTTTCAAAGTCCTCGACAACATTCGGAAATACAGGTGTCTGATCAGGAATTTCTGAAAGAGGAGTCACAGGAAGTAGCTCAGTTAATACGGGAACATTATGGCCTGTTGCGTGGATCTGAAAAGAAACCAAAAATCGTATAGCTTTCTCACAGAAATGCTTTCATCCATGGTCTTTTCTTCGGATCTTTGGTTTTCCATTACCTTATCATTATTGTTCACAGATTCAAATTGAACACTTCCATCACACATAGAAATTTTCGAGTTGCTGATTTCGCAAATTGTGTCAATATCTGTCGAGCCACTGGACTTATTGGAATTTTGCGAATTATCTAAAAATAAAAGTATCTTAATAGACAATCAACATTCAAGTCATAATATATTCGAAAATTAATTCATTCAGTTTTTCAATTATTTAAAAAAAAAATTAAAAAGAATGATTGAGAAGTTTTATTTTTCTGAAAATTATATAAATCAAGAATTATTCCTAATGACTAAATTCATTTTGGTAACCTAACCTAACTTTATTATCAGATTCTCAAATTAATGAGTTATCTACTAACCTGATGATTTTTTCTGTTGTACTTCATTTTTAGCACATAATGCCAATATTTTTGCACCTCGACTACACATTTTTAGTTAAAAAAATCGACATTAAAAACGTTATTGACATACACGCTTCACATAAACATGTACCTAAACAAAACAAGTAGAATGTCTCTAACTCATGCGTTGTGGGTTGCATTGTTTCTTGTTTCCTTGAATATTCTTGTCAAATATATACAGGCAAAACGCACTAAGTGACTTAGTGTCATGTTTTCCATCACAGATATGAGATTAGAATACAAACAAAAAGCACCAAGTCACTTAGTGTGTTCTGTTTGTATCACATCTAGATAAAATGGAGTTAGTGCATTTTGTATGTTGTTGTAACTATATTTTGGAGCAGCTGAAGACTTAGTGCGATTTAGCAGTAAAAGTATCACCAAAAAAGGATACGAGATCCAATAAAAACGCATTATAGCTAATTTTTGACTTAGTGCCTTTTGGTTGTAACCCCACGAAATAAAGATTAACTGTATTATTTTTAAAATTAAATAAGTCTTCTATTTGTTTCACAGCTACAAAACCAACTTTTATGTAGGTCCATTTAACAAAATATGATTAAAGTAAAGTATGAGCAATTGGTATTGATACTAGAATGTTTTTAATAAAAGGCAACATCAAACATTTACCAGCTATTTCAGTAATAGGCCATACCTTGAATTCTGATAAGCCCTCCACAACAAAAACATTCAATTCACTAAAAGGATATGGATAATTATAAAAATACGAATTATGCAGAAATTCCTTGCCAATAACATAAATTAGGTTTTCAACAGTTTTTACGAAGTTATGAATTTCAATAACTTTATTGTCAATTGAATGAAAATAACTATCAGCTTTTGAATTATTAATCACCAACAGACTAAGACCTTTCAGTTTAAGTTTCTGAAACTGTTCAAACCACGAATAACTTTTTTTTTAAATAAACAGTCCATTTGAGTACTGATTTTCGAATGTGATTTTACTAAAATTGGAAAGGGACTCTGACACTATCAAATTTTTTTTCAAAAAGACGACAATCAAATTGTTACAAAGCATTGGTCAGCGACTTAACTAAAGATTTTAATTGTCCCAAGTAATTTTCGAAAGGAAAAGCTGAAAAGTTGTCTAAGGCACCAAGCAATTCAACATCATCACAAAAAATATGTGACAATAAATGTACATTATAAACTATAAATTCCAGACCATAGAGAGTTTTTGAATGTGCTATAATAGTATATTACGTAACAAGAGTTGTAAGTAACCCATTATTCTCAAGTGCGTAATGGAATTACATCTCGTGTAACGTACTATACTTTTTCTACGCCCATATATTTTCTTCTGAGTGCTCATAATTTCATCTTTTTCACTACTAACAGACATATTCGTAGGTAAAGTTGAGAAAATGTTCGGATACTATAATTTGTTACAAAAATTAACAGCATAAATGAGATGACGTTTATTCCCATATCAAGAAAAACCGAATTATTTTTATTCAATTGTAAAATGTGTAGTCGACATTTAGGGGCATCACTCTTTTAATCTAAAATGTATTTCACTAATGCTAAGAGCTTTTATATTTTTCAATTGCTCAAAAGTATGTATGTAAATTAACCAAATAAAGTAGTATGTAAATTAAAATTTTATTGCTATTTGATTCAACGAAGAAATTCAAGATTTTTAATCTAAACGCACATGTTATTGTTAAATGTCACTTACAAGGAATGTTGTCAGTGCGATTTTTGACGTTTACGAACATGGGCGTAGAAAAAAACATTTATTATAGGCATTCCTAACCAACTGAATTCCAAATTTTTTAATATGAGATTCTGACAAAAGTATAGAAAGAGAAAAATGAAGTGCAAAAAAATGTTCATAAATACTTATGTCTAACACATCTTTTGTTACAATTAGAAAAGTCCTGAATTCAGCGGCTTTAAAATACGATAACTCTTCAAACTCTGAGGGTATCATTTTCTTTAAATCAATCAAACGTTCTAAAATAATTTGAACCTTTTGATAAGGCAATCTAACCTTTAGGGGACCTCCAGTCCATATATTAAGCAATTTCCTAACAATTCCTAGTACACATTAGCACAAGTGACTGTCCACACATATTATTCAAATGCTACTATAGTATAGTACCATTTGGCCGAGTTGACTGGCACACGAAAAATTGTCAAAAAAGCATACAACATTTAGTTGTACCAATCAATGACGTTTATTATTATATAATTTTAATTCAACACATTTCATTACTCATTATGAGCCTTTAATGAATATGTATGCTGATATTTCTTCAGTAAAATTACAATGAAATACATTTTTGATTCTTTTGAAAGTGTTGAGGCTTTTTTGGAGATAACTACCATTTAGAGAAAATATTTTTTAAACCACCTGTAGGTATAAACACAGATTCTATTTGGATTGGATGTATATTAATAGTTTAACGAAACCAATTGACTTTATCCTAAAATATTAGTGAACCATTGATTATGTCCCTGTACTATAAAATAATGAAATATTGTTTCCTAGGTAATCCTAACCTATTATATTTATTTATAAGCAATTGTTCAAAATGACTAAAAATACTTGGGCATACACATACCAGATTATTGAAATTTTCGTCCTCTGATAATTAATATTCTTCTAAAATGAGAAAGTTGGCAATATTGTTTACAGGTAACTGAACTAGGATTTCTGGTAATGTGGTGACACCTACAGCTCTGGAATCCTTCAGCAATCCCTTCACTTCTTTCATTTCTTCTCGTAATTACCATATTTCCTGAAAAATGTTTTAAAGACCATTAATAGGTTCTGTTGGTTGTCCTTCATGCGATTGTGCATTAATATGTTGTGTTGGGGCCCCTGTTTCTAAATATTTTTAATTAGTTTAGGTAATAGAATACAACAAAAACAGACACAAAGTTACTCTATGGAACACAATCACTAAATGAAGTGTCAAACTTGTCACAACAAAAATATCTATTTTATAGTTATTTAAAGACATACCAATATTATTGTTTTCGTAAGATACCTGCACCTGAGGTAGAAAGTTTCATCTGATAGGTACTTGCTGCTGGTATATGGCAACTTGAAGTTATGTTCGATGAAGTTGAGGTTGAGGGGTCACTCGATAAATTTTCTGTGTTTATTGGATGGGAGCATGGTTAGCCTGTGAAAAGTTCAAATTAATAATAATTCTGAAAATTTTTTGACAGTTCCAAGAACCAATCAAATTTCCTCATTTATCATATGAACAATTTCACCCAATCATGTCAACATTACACTGATAACAGACCATGGGCTATTTTCACGTTGCTATGGACACATATTGATTTATTTCAATTTTGAAGTTTCAATTATTTAATATTTTGAAATGTCACCTTTAAAAAAATTATTTTAGCTCTGTATTTTTTCTATAATTAGCAAAAAAATGTTTATCAAGCTTGTTGCTCGTAGGCAACACACCCCGCCTACGGCGTCGGTCTGTTTCCAAGCAACAAGCTTTCGAAAGCTGTCATAAAGTTTTTTCAAACAATCATCAATGTCCTTGGGTTATTACTACTGATAATTCACCAAAAAGACAATCAACATTGTTGGATTTTCATTGCAAAAATGTGTCAGTGAGAATATTGAAAATTCAAACAAAAAAATTTGGAGAAACATAAAATAAACCAGTGATAATTTTATAAGTAACATTAAATACATACCAGACTTTCTTTTCGGGAGAGTAGGGGGTCTCTTGAAGTTGGTACTTTTCTATTCATCATCACTGGAAACTTCTGGTGAACTTAAGCAATTATACATTTTCAGTGATGTCTTACGTTTTGGCCTACTTTCTATGTCAGACACCTCTGATGTAAAAATGTCTGAAGTCTCTTCACACTTCTTCAATATTTTTTGTGCTTTTTCGATATCATCTGGTATTAAAGAAAACAGATACAGATTATTACATTTATAATTCAAATAAATATACAACTAGTATGCAATAACAAACTATTCAGTTATGGAAATCTATACTATAATAATTATCATCGAAATACTACATCATAGGAAAGCTTTTCTGGATTGCCTCTACTACAGTTTAGTATAACCATACTTGCATGTACTAGGGGACATTGGTTGAGAATTTTACTTCAACTTTGCTATCCAAAATACTTGTCCAAATAATTAATGTCTATTCAAACAGAAAACAAAGGTCCTATCATGAAAAAAGAGAGCTTTACTGCAGAAACCTTCCATTAACGTTCATCAGTTTATTCCGGAGTTGTGAGTGCCCTCACAAAAGCTCCAGGGGTCTTATAGGGGGGCCAAAAAACCTCTTGTTTCAAAGGTGTACGTTATTGTTTTACCAGGAGAGGCATGCAATTACAAATACTTAATGGAAGTCTACTGTTTAATTTACCACAAAAGCAGAAAATACAATTAAAAAAATACAACAAATCAACTGTACTTACAATGAGTATACTTAATTCCTAAAACATATAACAGAAACAGATATGCCGTAACGAGACAAAAAGCGCGAAAAGATAGTCACAAGATGGCTGCCTGCTTTGTTCCCGAAGCGAGTTACTAACTTGAACTTGTTATAAACAGACTGAGTTTGCGCAGTTTAAAATAAGAAACAATTATTGTTAACTGCGCAAGCTCAATGTGTTCGTCACAGTTAGGAACTTGCTTTGGAAACAAACCATAGAGAAATAAGATATAAACCTTATGGTAATCTATGGTCGTCACTGGGCAGGCACCATCAGAACTATCTCTGGCAACATAGAGTAATATTACTCCATATTACTCTATGGGCACCGGGCACCTGGATTGACGAAATAAAGTACGTTTTTTAACGCCATATAAGAATTGGTCGGTTAGTTAGTTAGGTTAGTTTAATTCAATTTGGAATTTTTATTTCTTATTGCTGGCCATCCTGAGCATAGCAGGCAAGCGATCTGTGCAAGTAAATTGATGCTTTTTGATTTATTAGATAAACCAAACATTGACGAAAAATGGAAGTTTTTAGTAAAGTAATTAATCAAGTTAGTAGTTCAGTACACAGTACTGTATCTCAATTATCAGGAGTGTTACCTGGAAATCCAGTTACTAGAGAGTTTGAATCTTCAGCACATATTGCATCTGCAGGCCCAGGTAACAATTTGGTGTTTTTGTGTATACTGCATATACTTACACATTGTTGCATTATAGGTTTACTGTGGAAAATTTATAAAGGTAACAAGAGATCTACTAAACAAGCAGCATCAATATTTGTGTTTGAAAAACGTCAACTGGAAAGGTTTAATAAAAGTGATAGGGACCTTATTTTAGAAAGTTTGCGCAAAGGAATTATACAACTCACAAAGATCCGCCATCCGAAAATTCTAACAGTTCAGCATCCTTTAGAAGAAAGTAGAGACAGTTTGGCATTTGCCACTGAGCCAGTATTTGCCACCATAGCAAACATTTTGGGACATACTACAAATATGCCACAACCAGCAAATATTTCAGATTATAAATTATTTGATATTGAAATTAAATATGGCTTACTTCAGATAACTGAAGGATTAGCATTTTTACACAATGATGTTAAATTAATACATAGAAATATAAGCCCAGAAAGCATTGTTATAAACACTCAAGGAGCTTGGAAAATATTTGGTTTTGATTTTTGTTCAATTAATACTAACCCTGCCAATATGGTACCTAATTTTCCATTTGAAAATTACAGTCCAACAATGCCATATGTATGCCAACCGAATTTAAACTATTTAGCTCCAGAAAATGTAATATCTTGTTCACATTGTCTAGCTAGTGATATGTTTTCATTAGGCATGTTGTCATATACTTTGTATTCAGCTGACAAGAAGTGTTTTAAGCCTGTGACAGAATTACAACAATTTAAATCAAGGGCAATAGAGTTGAAAAAATTAAATTCTGTTAATATGCAATTCATACCAGAAGAATTAAGAGAGTACATCAAATTATTGTTTAATATTACCCCCGAAGTTAGACCTGATACACACCAATTTCTCAAAGTAAGTATTTTTGTGCCAACTTGAAAAAATTTGTTTATCACCATAATTAATTTCAATAATAATTATAATATGTGTACTATTTTATAGATTCCATTTTTTGATGATATTGGTGTCAAAACATTAACTTATCTTGATTCAGTTTTACAATGGGACAATTTACAAAAATCACAATTCTATAAAGGATTACCAGAGGCATTACCAAAATTACCACATAGAGTAAAATTGCAACGAGTTGTTTCTTGTTTGGCACATGATTTAAGCCAAAATGCAATGGTGCCATTTATTCTACCGAGCTTATTAGAAATATCCCAAGGCTGTTCAAAACAAGAATATTGTACTTACATTTTACCACTTATCAAACCTCTAATGAATATTTTAGAACCAATTCAGGTATGTATGTTGATATTTTTCCATGATTAAATTACTAAAACTTCTTTAACTCAAGGTTCTTCTCATAATGCTCCAAAATATGGAACTCTTATTGAAATTGACTCCAGCAGAAGATATTCAAAGACATGTCCTTCCAATGTTGTATAGAGGTTTAGATGCAGATACACCACAAATTCATGAATTATGTTTATCCGTCATTCCAACATTCGCTGGACTATTGGATCATTCCAATGTGAAGAATAGTCTTTTACCTCGAATTAAAAAACTCTGTCTACACACCTCGACCTTATCTGTTAGGGTTAATTGTTTGTTATGTGTCGGTAGATTATTAGAGCACTTAGATAAATGGTTAGTGCTTGACGAAGTATTACCCTTTTTACCTCAAATACCTTCGCGAGAACCAGCCGTTTTGATGGGCATATTAGGTATATACAAATTAGCTTTAACTCACAAGAAACTCGGAATTACAAAAGAAATTATAGCTTCTAGAGTATTGCCCTTTTTGATCCCATTATGTATAGAGAATGGTTTAACGATTTCTCAATTTAATGCCTTAACTTCTTTAGTAAAAGAAATGTTCCATATGGTAGAAAACGAGCATAGAACGAAATTAGAGCAGTTGAATTCAGTAAAAGATGAACAGAAGGTTTTAGCAACTACAACTCCAATAGTGACGACTATATCGAAACCTTTTGAGTTAGATTCACCTTTTACTGGACTCGGTTTAGATAGCTATGTAAATGGAATGAATCCACAACAAAAACAAAATTCGTCACCACAAGAATCTTTTAAAGTGTTCAATAATCAACCGAATATCACTCAAAAAAAAGTTGAAATCAGCCCAAACGTACTTGCCTCCTCTTTACTGGACGACTGGATGAGTAGTAGTGTAACAAGTAGTAATCAAATGGGACATAATAAAACAAGATATGCACCATCAAAAAATATAAATTTCCAATGTAATCAAAATAATTCATTGACCAACGATTATTCATTTATAAGCAACAATTCTGGTAGAAATAATCCCGATTCGATGGAATTTATTCCTTTGGCTAGTTCCCAAATTAAACCTAACAATTCATTGAACTGGAGTGCTTTTGATACACTCTTACCAAGTAATAATAATAATAATTTTGACAAAATACCTATGAATAAAATGGCATCACATAAGGTACCATTGTTATTACCCTCATCTAATAATAATAATAATACTAGTACTAAACAATCGTCTAAATTATCAAATGATGATATTAGGGATCTGTTAAGTTAAGGTAATGTTTATGTTATGAAGAGCACAACAAATGCTGAATATTACTTATATGTAATATTACGGAAGTATTTTGGAAAATAACTTGCTTTTTTTTCAATGATTTTATCAGTTTAAGATAATATATATAATATAATTTATAATATATACATATTTTATTGAATTGTAAATTGTTTTTAAATAAATTTATTAGTATAACCTGTGTAATATTCTTCAGAATAAATTGATTAATTTTTATTATAATATGCCTACCTCTTATATTTCACCTTTGTTTTCGAAGCAATGTAGGTAGTTCAAAAAATGTTTTTGAAGTACAAACTTCTTTAGCATCATTATTTAAAATTCAATTGAACAATAAAAGAGACAAATAATATATAGGTACATCTTTATAGAATATATTATCTGCAGTAATAATTTTTTTTCTTTGAAATTATTAAATAAAGAAGAACATAATTTATAAGAAAAACAAATATACCTATTTAAATTTAATCAATCAAAAATATAGTTTTTCAAAACACAAATAATAAAATTAGATACCAAATTATATTGAAAATATTCACTTTTTTTATAAATATAATCAAAAACAAAACATATTTAAAAGTAGGTATTCATTTCCCCACTCTTTGTTCACATTTACTATACTTTTCTAATTTATTCAAAAATTTAGAAAAAGTTAGGTTATTAATAGTATCAACTTTAAAAAATTCAGTTAAACGTAATTGCCAGGGAGGATAATTATGTACATTTAATTTTTTATTAAAGATTATAGCCATTTCGGGATCAGGAAATTCATATTGTTTTAATAAATAGTCACTAATAATTTCTTTACTAATGTCTGTATCTTTACTTAATCCTAAGGTCTTTGTTAGTTTAACTATACACTGTCTCCCATCTTCTTCTGTTAAAATTTTAACATGAATCTTGTGCCCTTTATAGCCATTTTTATGCTGCATTCCCAAATGAGTGTGCCATATTATATTGCAATTGTCTAATTTTTTCAAATCCACTATTAACTGCAAGTGTTCTTCTTTCTTTTTTATATTACCTAAAATGTTTTAAATAAGCGGAATTAGCTAATAAAAATTTCTAAGACTAAAAAACAAGGACCTATCTTGTATACAATTCTATACCTATTCCTCCATATTTTTGCTCCCCAATTATTTTTTAAATTTAATTTACATCTATAGTTAATATGTTAATAATCAAAACAGTAGTATTAAATGTTGCTCATGCCATTGATATACTGGTGGGAAAAGAGCTCTTGGAAATAGCATACTTCCAAATTAGATTTTATTATGAAATAGGCAAAGTAAAGTATTTAAGAACTATTAGACTTTTGCTTACAACAATTATGATAATCTTATAATTATTTACTAAATAAATCACTTGATACATTTTGTTGAACAAACTAAGCGATTTTTTAAAATAAATTTATACATATACTATACCTTTAAAATCATAAAAACTAATAAATGGAATCTCGACAGCTAGGCACCAAAATATAAGATTAGCTAGATCATGTAGTGAATACTCTTCTACACCTAGTATTATAGTCAGATGACGAGGTTTTTTCGATAAATTCAACAGTCTTTTCTGTAACTGGTCGGGTCTATCATTACGATTTAAATTGAAATATACAATGATGGGTATATTAGATATAAAAACGATTATTCTCCAACTATAGTAGAATATTGTGCATAAAGTGTGTATTAAAACATACACGATTTTATAATAGTTTAATACCGGCATCTTCATGTCTTTCATCAACATTAAAGTTTACATTTTGATGCAACCTTTTTCATTATTGTAATTCAGCACCTGACAAAACTCATGATTTTCGTTATTTCACAATTCACCAGCATACCACCAACATACCACTTCATATCATAGCTTTTAAACAATTTTACTGGTACGAAAACAATTTCATTATCATTGGTCTAAAGGTTAAATCGCTCAAGTGTACGATTATGATTGGTTACATTTTGTCACATAAAGCCATATTCATCACGATATGACCAACTGACAAGTTGACACTAATGACACTCGCCCTAGTGATAAAAAATTATTTGGATATATTTTAGATTTCCAATTTGGTTCTTTTGTATTGGTTTAATTACTTCATTAGACGCTGATACGAATCTGTCCTATATTTTAAATCTTTTTTTGAATTGAATTTCGATACGTTGGCAAATCCTTTCCAGTATATCTAAAAGAACGCGCACAATACGGATATGAGCCCACAGATAACATACTTATGTATGTATGAGCCGAGATGAACTTGGATCTCAGTCAAAAAGAACGCACCTCTTGTACACAACTCAGTTGTCAAATACATTGATTATCTTTGTCGTTGTTCTGTGAATAATGTATTCTGCAAGTCAGGGGTGCCAACTGTTTTGAGCTGTCTAAATTGTGAGGCCCCTCTTAAGTGAACCCATAGATTACCGATAAAAAAAAACCGACTTATTATGGACCAAAGAATTCTCCCAGAAGTAAATGTACAACACGATTTATATTTACAAGAAATTGAAGGTATAGATGACTATTGGGGTCCTACGTTCAGGTATTAATAGCGTATAATATTATACTACCATTTTTCTGATAATTATTTTCAGGGCAATTTTTGATAATGAAGAGCATACGGAGTTCAAGAAAAAACTTAATGAACGTATTAAACATCATGACAAAGATATTGAAAGGCTGTGCAATGTATATTATCAAGGATTTATAGAATCTGTTAAAGAATTATTGGAAGTTAAATCCCAAGCAAACAAACTAAATGTAAGGAAGCACAGTGACCATTCATAGGTATATCGGATACAATTTTTTTGTAATTTTAGTGCCAAGTTATAACCTTAGACAAACAGGTACATGTTGCTGCAGAAGGAATTACAAAATCTGGTTCAGAATTATTACAAGCTAGAAAAGTACAAAGTAATATAGCTGTTGTAATTGCCCAACTCAATTTGTGTTTACCTGTTTTGACAACATATTCCAAGTTACAAAAGCAAATTGCAGAAAAAAGGTCTGTAGAATCTTTTATAAGATTTCTTAAATATGTATGAATTATATGGTTAGTTTGATCCGAGTGATAATTTGAAGTAGTTGAAATTTTGATACAAGTCATAATATATATTATTTATGTTTTGCAGATATTATCCAGCTCTTAAAACACTCGAAGAGTTGGAACATTTACATTTGCCACATGTGGCTAACTACAGATTTTCAAAGCAACTTCAAGAAAATATTCCAAAGTAAATAAAAAAATTTAAATAAATTTGTTTCACATATTTTAATGTAAACCAAACTATTTTAGATATCGCGAGAAAATTGAAGCAGCTTCTATGTCCGATTTGAAAGATTTTTTGGAAAATATAAGGAAATTCTCACCTAAAGTTGGTGAAGTTGCTATGAAACATGTAAGTTACATGAGTGAATTATATATACAGAGGGCTGCTAAATTATGGAACCAATTCATTATTTTGCAAAAAATTTACTTTTTACAAAAATCCTAATTTTAAATGCTGATTATTTAAATAGTATGCAAACATAGTGATGTCACCAGTTTTGACGAAGTGACGTAATTGTTAATTTTTTTTTTGAATTGAAAT
Organism: Lochmaea capreae; assembly: GCA_949126875.1. Taxonomy (NCBI): domain Eukaryota; kingdom Metazoa; phylum Arthropoda; class Insecta; order Coleoptera; family Chrysomelidae; genus Lochmaea; species Lochmaea capreae. The sequence goes on from OX421397.1 coordinate 71,948, forward strand.
GTGGGTCTTGTAATACCTTATTTAAAAAGTCTCTTAATGCTGTATTCAGTAATGCTATAGTTGGTCAATTATTATTTCTAAGGAGTGAACAGAAATTTATTTTATTTTTCAGTTCAATATTTAATTAACTTTATCAGAAAAAAAAGGACAAAGCATAAATGATACATAACATGTCCTAAGGTGTCAGAAAATGTGAAACTTGATGTTGTATTAAGTGTTGAAGATAATCCTCCTCCTCCTAATACTTCACGCCAAATTGCAGCAAACACAGGCATATCTCAACGGTTGGTATTATGTATTCTGAGCTACGGAAAGTACCATTATAGCATCCATAAAAAATTCAGTTACATCAAGAACTCAATGATGATGATCCTGATTGCTGTATTCGGTTTTATGACGTTTTGCAGGATTATGTAACCGCATCCAAGTTTTATTAAACAAATTATGTTTTTTGATGAGGTTACATTTTTCATAAATGATTCAGTCAAAATTTCAGATATATCCTCACTGGAAAACTGAAGATCATACTCAACATCATCTGAAAATAAATGTCTGGGCGGGAATAATTAATGACGCAATTATTGGTCCTTATTTTTTTTTAAGAAAATATTATAGGGGGGAACATTATCATCTGTAATTTCCGCTAGTTTCAATATAAAAAAATCAATGATTACGTCACCGTGTCAAAACTGGTGACAACATAATTTTCGCACAGTATTATAAAAAGAAAAAAAATTGATATTAATTTATCTAAAATAAATTATGTGATTACAATTTAATGAATATTTTCCATGGTTTAGTCGCGCTCTGTATAAATTTATATTGTAAATTAGGTACTTAATTTTAGACTAGTGAACAGATGGCTAGTGATCCTACAGTGATAGGTAGGAAAAAGAAAAGAATTGCTCCACAACCACTAGGTGAAGATTACATTGGTAGTATGTAGTTAATATATATGAATGTTTTCAGCTACCACCTAAATTTTGTTCACGATTTAATTACCCTTTCTATTCAAACAGGTCAATATTCAGATGAGGATAGAAGTGCTCAAGAGCTAATAGACTTTTCACCAATATATCGAGGTTTGCACATTGCCCATGTACTAGGGAGATCTTCAACATTTGAAACATACTATCGAGCAGAAAGAACTAAGCAAGTTAGGTTGGTTCTACAACCACCAACAAATATGGTATGATAGTCCTTATAATATAATATAAAAATGATAACTACTCATTTCTTTGTTTGTTTAGCATGAATCAGAAGCAAGCTATCGATCTTATATCCACGCAATCATTGGTTTCTTCATCCTGGAAGATCATGTCTTAAATACTGGTAGAGGTCTGATAAGTAGAGCATTTTTAGATGAAATGTGGTCCATGGCATTATCCAAAATTGTTACAGCTTTACAGACAAATTCAGTAATAAATAAATAACAAACAATTTTATATTTTGTGAAATAACCTTTTAATTATGATATTATTTTCAGGCGTATTGTACAGATGCTACGCTAATTTTAAGAATAAAAGATCTGATAATGTTATTTTGCACAACTTTAAGAAACTACGGTTACTCTGTTAAGCCACTGTGGGAATTGGTGAGAGAATTGAGAGATCATTATACAGAAGTATTAATGCAGAGATGGGTACAAGTGTTTAGAAAAATTTTAGCTGCAGAAGACTTTCAGCCAATCAAAGTAAGTTTTTGATTTATGATATATACACACACACACACACACACACACACACACACATAAGATAAACCATTTCTATAATCTAAATTTTATATTTTGCTTGCAGGTAGAAAGTCAAGATGAATTAAACGAGATTGTACTGTCTTTTCCATGGGAAGAAGATATTCCGGACGATATAAATTATCCTTACAGTTTTCCTTTTTCGAGTATGGTACCAAAAATTTACAGAGAAGTTAAAGAATTTATATATGCGTGTGTAAAATTTTCTGAAGATCTGAATCTCAGGTAAATTAATTTAATTTGTTTGTAAAAGAGAAGTAGAATGTTGAAGTGATGATTAAGTTTTTTATTTATTTTTTTTTTTAGCCAAGTAGAAGTAGATGAAATGATAAGGAAATCGATGAATTTACTCCTTACTAGAACATTCAATGGATGTTTGTCATCAACATTTCGTAGTCCTCATGTTAACTTACAAGAAATTATTCAAATTATTGTTGATACTGGTTATTTAGAAGAAGCAACTATTTACCTTGATGAATTCATATCAAATATAACGGGGTGAGTTCGAATTTTATATAACCTATTAATAATAATAATAATAATTGTTAATTTTTTTTTTTTTTTTATTAGCGAAGAGTCGAGAGGAATTAGTTTGGGATTGGTACACGGTCAATCAGCTCTGTTTTCAGTATCACGGGAAGACGCCGTACGACAAATTTGCGAAAAATTAAAACAAAAATTAGACGAATTTATCGAGCTGGAAAATTATGATTGGTTATTGGTAGAACCTAATGGACACGCTTCTAGTTATATATCTGATATTATTGCATTTCTTCAAACTACATTCCAAAGTTTTACAAATATACCCGTAAGTTTTCTCGTGTGTATGGTCCAGTTCTTACATCAGAATATAACTAATGAATCACATTTTAGCTTGAAGCTGCCCAAATTGCTTGTAAATCTGCATGTGATCATATAGGAAAATCTTTATTTTCCAAGCTTATGAATGAAGAAATTAAACAAATCTCGATGGGAGCCCTTAATCAACTCAATTTAGATTTACTGCAATGCGAACGTACGTGTTATTTCTCAGTTTAATTAATAATTAAACCATTACATTACTTTTTGTATTATATGTTTAAAAATAAGAAAAATACGATAAAATATTATCAACAACTTACAAAAAATGTACATAGGTATTATCAATAATTTAAAAATAACAATAACGCTCAACATTTAAAACAATTTACATTAGAATATATAGGTAGGTACACATAAGCTCCAAAATGTCTAAAAATAAATACAATAATAATAATACTACATCCTCTCACATAAAGTAACATAAAATTATATTAAAACAAATTAACACAAATAATATGAAAAATCACTGCCCAATCAAATAATCCCTTAGACGTCTTTTAAAAACCATTTTTTATATCGGATTCGGATGGTAAATCATTGAACATCTATAATCTCTTTAGAAATACGGAGTTCATGTAAGTTGAATTTTTTTTATATCTACATACCTGATAGTTTCTGCTATATGTCTGGTATTGTAATAATTATGTACTTCACTAAAATTATTTCGCAAATATACTGATGCAATTCCAACTTTAACTTTGTTTGTAAATGAATACGAGAGTATATGAGGCTTTTACTTGATGAAGATCCATACTAAGTGATGAAATCCCATATTTAGACACTTTTTTGCTTTTTATTTCCATGTAAATAGATTATAATACTTTTGTCAATAAACTCAAACTGATCAATAAGCTTGAATTTGATTAAATTATTTTCTTTAATTTCTCTTTCCATTACATCAGATGTAAATGATTAATCTATTTGTGCTGTAAATTCTACAATGCTTTTAATATAATAGTATTCTAATAATATATATATATATAGTTTTTTTTTTATGTAGAATTTGCTGCTTCCGAACCAGTGCAGGATTTACCAGAAGGATCTCTGCTTTCATATTTTGAAACTTTTAGAGAAATTTTAGATTTATTTATATCTTGGGATTGGCCAACATATTTTCATGATTATGCACAAGATACAAGTAAATATTCGAAAGTTAGTCCTGATGCTGCAATAGTACTCTTAGAAAAGTAAGAATATATATATCTTGAAATATTTGGATGAAAAAAATTTACAGACAACGTAAATATTACTATTTTATAGATTAAGAGAAGGTGACAAGAAAACGATGTTTACAGTCCTTAAGAAAAGTGAGAGAGATAAAAAGAAATTACTTGACACTGTTCTTAAACAGTTAAAGCAATTGTCCCAAATACCACCTGGAAAATAACTGCATAGTATAATAATTTTTGTTTTAGATAATTAAAAAAGTTTTACAATATTTACATAATTGTTTATTTTAATTAAATATTATTTAAAATCATGTTTAGAATGAAAATAAATTTTTAAAAAAAGCATAACTGGCATCTTGAAATTATTTCATTTAATACCTACCTACATCGGTTTATCTATACAGGATATTTTTATTTATTTTGTTAAGCAATTGACAAGTTCTCGATTTGTTTAATAAGATCAACGTGTTTGAACTTATCTGGTTCATTAGTAAATATTTCCAACAATTTTTTCTTCTCTGGATCATCTTGTACATAATACATCTGAATTTGATTTGCAAGGCATTGAGCTTCTTGTGCATTTATAACATTTTTATCATATTCACCTCTCATTAATACAAACCCTTTACTGTCTTTGAATTCATCGTAATGGGTGATTGTTAAGCACTCGGGAGCATTTGCTTTATGTACTTGGTAGTATAATAAAGGTGTAAAGTGAACAGTATTTTGTGCAAATTGACACATGATAAATTCATATCCTTGAGTACGAGGTAGAGCAAATAAGAAGGTAGGATAATTTGCTGAATTTTCACTCAATTTTGTATAATCTTCTGATGGTATTGCTGCTGCTATACAGTGTCCTTTTTGTCTGTGGTATTTTTCCCAAATACATTTAATTTCTTCACTACTTTTATTTTTTATTAAATCAATTTTCATTATATTCTCCAATCTTTCTTGTTTCAATTGTGTCGGCTCGGATAATTTTTGTTTAGGTGTTAATAATTGGGAGTATTGTCTCTCGTTTTGTTGGATGTGCTCTATTTTTTTCTTTGGATTACTTTTGTTGGCGTTTTCAACGCGTGCATTGAATTCATTTGGTTCTTCCTTATGTAACTTTTTAATCTTCTGAGCATATTTATCATAAAACGGATTACCCTTTAAATCATCTAGGACTTCTTGTAGATTTCTTGGAGTTGTCATTATGGATTTACTTATTATTCTAAATGATCCTTTGTATAAAACATTACGCATTAAACACGTTAAATGCATTACAACTGCACAAATCACTTACACAACTTTGCGCATAATATGGGGAAAAGATCCTTTTAAAAAGACCCAAATTCAGAACCAGAGATTTTCAGAATGTAGTATCTAACCTAAAATAATATATACAATCAGAGACATCTCTGGTATAATAGGGCAAGCCTACGTTACGTTTTCTGACAGTTGCCCAGAGATAAACAAGCGTTTGATTTTGTGTTTTTATCGACGTTGTTTTAATTCCTTAGGTATTTTATATCTACTATGGTATTTTGTCCACGACCACATAATAATAAGTCAATATTTTACCTCCTAACAAAAGGTATATGGTACCCATATATCTAAATTATGAACTCATAATTGTTTTTCATCAGGACGACTGTCATTAGTGTCAGCTGGTGATAATGATAGTAGACCACAGATCACTAACCAGATATATAAATTTATATTGATTATTTCTCTATGGTCATAATTAAAATAAAAATGAAGATTTCAGAAAAAATGAAGATTTCAGAAGTTTTTAGATTACTGCCTGTTACTGATTAGAAAATAAAAAAAGTAGATGTATTTAAGATTTCATCAGATATTTTGTGTGACAAAAATAATTTGTAGAATGTCTGGCAAAGAATCAATACAACGTATCCAGAAAAATGCTCAAGCAGCAAAACAAACAATCGACGAATTAAAAAATGAGGTAATATAATTACACCGAACATTAATAATTTCATATCTCTAAAAGTTTCTTTTTTCTATAGCTTAATGTTTTAACTGGTGAATATAATGCCATATTAACTAGACAATTACAAGAGGAAAATACTAAACTTTTGGCAGCAGTAGATGGTGCAAAAAAAAAGTTAGTTCAACTAGAAATTCAGAATGGAATTAAGCAAGTTTTTATACCCAATCAATCCTTAGCTGCATCTGTTCCTAAAATGCCAAATGATATGAAAATTATCAAAGACATTATACCAGCCTCCAATAAACCAAAGAAAGAAAAAAAGGAAAAATCTTCCAGTGATCAAAAATCTTGTGATGAATTACCAATAGATGTGGGAAGATTAGATCTTCGTATTGGAAAAATAGAAGATATTAAAAAGCATCCTGATGCAGATAGTCTGTATGTATTACAAATTAATGTTGGAGAACAAAAACCAAGAACTGTCTGTTCTGGTTTAGTAAATTATGTTCCAATGGAAGATTTAAAAAACAAAATAGTTGTTGTTCTTTGCAACTTAAAGCCTGTGAAGGTAACAAATCAATTATTTATTAGAACAGAGTTTAAGGTTATGTTGTTTTAGATGAGGGGAATTACATCTGAAGCTATGGTAATGTGTGCAGTTCATACTGAAGATAGTGGATCTATTATTGAAACTATCATACCACCTGAAAACAGTAAACCTGGTGATCTAGTACACTGTGAAGGATACACAAGACAACCAGACCCTATTATGAACCCCAAAAAGAAAATATTTGAAACAGTAGCTCCAAGCTTGCATACCAATGATAAATTGCAAGTTTGTTACAAAAATATACCGTTCCAGGTGTCAGGAAAGGGTATTTGCCACTCGAAAACTTTGAAGAATGTACTGGTCAGATAGGATGTGATGTAAGACAGTTTTGAAATAAAAGAACTTTTATTTGTACATTATTGTATTTCATTTTTGAGAAGCTCAATCTAAAAATGTACCCTATAATATTGAATGTACCTACCATTAGGATCAATGTAATAATTTAAAGAAAAATGTAAGTATTGTTAAGCACTTTCTTCAATGTCTGAATTTTCATAATATATTATCAAACAAGGCCGGCGCACCCATTAGGCGAACTAGGCGGCAAAAATGGAAAAAATTATCTACACCAAAATAAATATTTTTAAAATCTAACAAAACACAAGTGAAAAATTTTTTATAACAAAATAATTGTTGATATTTATTTTTTTTAATTAATTTATTTTCTATTGCTTTATTATTTTATGACTAAGATATAAGATAGTTGGCTTAGGTTTAAGCTATATCTTGTATTCCTAGTTTTTTTTTCAGGTGTTTACATACTTGGGTTTGGAGGAGAAAGGAGGGGGGCGGGAGCGGCAAATGTAACCTTTGCCTAGGGCGACATAAGTGCTAGCGTCGGCCCTGATCTCAAATGTGTATCAGACAAGTTTGGTTTTGCGATTATTAACTTTTTATTTCGTAGATAAATATGAAATAAGAGAAAAAGAAAATGAAGGAATATTTTAGTTTCCCCAGATGTTTTATTGCTAAATATAAAGTTGTGATGGGTTTCAAGTTTCTGAAAATATTTTTGGACTGAACTTCCTCAAACCCTAAATATTGAAACATTCATTTTAAAATAATATAAAAAATTAAATCCCTAAATGATTTTTATTAAAACAAAAACATGTACAATATTTTAAGGAAGACCTAAAACTAGTTTAAACTCCATTTTTAAAAAGTGTGGTTTTCAATAATTTACTATACAAGTAGATTATATCACCAATAAGGTATGACTCTTCCCAACTTCTAATAAAATACCTGAAGAAGAAAAAAAATTGTTGTTTCAGACCTAAATATAAAAATACACACATGGAAATACTTTAACTGTCATTTTTTTTTCTTTCACCCAATACAAATAAGATAAGAGATATAATATATATATATATTGTTTTTTTTAAACTTTGAACCAATATCAGTTATAGCAACTAAATAAAAAATTTTATCTGCATAATATTTTAAATGACAGTATCGATTATAAATTGATACAAAATATACAACCTTTTAAGATCCAACAGTTGTTCAATGCCTATGAGATCTCTTACCCCTGCTGCTACTCTCTGACCTCGATCTTCTTCTTCGTCTCCTATCAGATCTTGAACTGGAAGGTGATCTTTTCGAATACCTACTTCTAGAAGAACTTTTAGATCTTCTAGATTTATCTCTAGATCGTGTTCTTCTTTTCGATCTCTTACATGAAGACGATCTAGATCTTTGTGATCTAGAATATGACCTAAAAACATTTTTTTTGTCATAACTTATAATAATATGATTCAAATTTTTTACAACAATATTGTATAATTATTGATATAAAAATTCATTATTATTATTATTATTATTATTATGTACATACCTAGACCTTGATCTTTTCGTTAAATATTTCTTTTTACTTCTACTACCAGAATCTCTTCTAGAACCGTTCGAATCCCTTCTCGGGGGTGATTTCGACCAACGCGAAGACGTGGTACGATGTCTTTTTTCTGGAGTAGGTGATCTTTTTTTCGATCTTTTGTACGAACTTTTAGACTCGTTTGATGAAGAGCGTCGACTTGTCTTTGATTTGTTGTTAGAATAGTCGGTATCCTGCGACGAACTAGACGGAGATCGAGCCTTTTGTTTTTCGTAAGGCTTTGGAGACGATGCTTGTCTGGTATCGTGTTCATAATATTTTCGTTCTGTAAAACATGTGATAAATATGATTCTGACATTTTGATTGTCTCAAAGTGAAGTTTGTTGTTAAAAAATAGCTAGCATTTTATAACACTGATGCTGTATATTATAATTTCCAACTTTTGAAGCTGATAATATATTTCCCAAAATTTATACATAGGTACAGAGTATCTCAATGTTCAAAGTAAATAAAAATAAAAATTTATTCATCTCACAGTATCAAATAATGAGACATGAGACAGGTTAAAAAATATATAGGTATAAATACAAATACAATAACTTGAATATTATATAGAAAATACTACAACAAAACTAGAAACACAGGTACATCAAAAATTACAAAAAAATTTAAAATCTCAAAATCAAACGTAGTAGGTATATGTTGCAGTTTAGACAATATTCAATGAGTATTTTCAAAATATTTTTCAACTGAATATGGACACATATTAGTTTTCTCTTTAAATTTATGCACTAAGACAATATATTTAAAACATTGTGGGAGACTATTGTAAAGTTGTAAAATTCCCGTTACTATAGGTGATTTCTTACAGATTTCTATACACTGGTTAGGTATAGAGAAATCTGATTTATATCTTGTGTCATTAGCATGAATATCACACTATTCCACAAAATAATTACTTTTATTTCCATGAACTGATGTGATTAAATCCAATACATAATGGCCGTAGACAGTTAAAATTCTCAAATTGATAAAAACAGGCCTACAAATGAGATGTTTGAAATACACCTTTCTGTGTCAAAAAAAAAAAAAAAAAAACATTTTTAGCATGAGAACAACTCCCCCAAATACATATTCCATAACTAATCCTAGACTGTATTTCACTAAAAATATATTAAACGAATGTGATTTACATTAAATGTTTTCCTTAAATTTCTAATTTGAAAACATTTTAGAATTTAACAAAATATTATTTATAGCTACCAGAAACAACAAACTGTAATGTATGAATATCTAATAATAAACATTCCAGTATTACTGTACCTTCAAGGCAAAAGTCTAATTTCAATAACACTATGTCAAAATAAAAAGAGCTTCAATGAATGTTCACACAATAAGAGTTACAGACTTCACTGGGTTCTAAGCCAATTGTTTTTACTGCTTACAATAATATGTCACAATCTGGATTATCACTATAAGAATACTGGCAAAGGAATTTTTTTCAAATACTGACCTTTATCTCGAGCGTCTACCTGTGATTCGTTATCATTTGATTCCGGACTGAGTGATCGACTCGGGCCAACTCCTTTGCGCCTCTCTACATTTTCTAGCCTATCTTCAATTTCTCTTTCGGTTTTTTGAAAATCCGCCATCTTTCTTTTAATAGCATCCTGCAATGTAACATAGGTACTTATAATTTGTTAAAAAAAAAAAATAAGATCTGCAAGAAAATATGGTTATATATATATCTATATACCTTTAAATCATCGTCAGAATCTCTCGAGTTTCGACGAAAGTCTTCATCATCCGAAGAATCACTTCCAGAATCATCACCTCCATAAATACCCAACCCTGTTATCATTAAACAAATTTAATATGCAGGTTGAAGGAAGTGTCAAGGCTACGAAACAAGCACGACCGACGACCAGAGGAACTTTTTATTTTGTTTTTATTTAAAAAAAACCACGAAAATTGATAGGAACTGCCGATGATCAAAAGTATGTTTTCCTTCAGTGTTTGTTTAATGTGTTGGTTGGTTAGGATTTTCTGCTTTCTCATGAAAATTAACTAATTTTCAAGTTACTGTTGGAGTACCAACACAAAATTGAAAATAGAAAGTTCTCCCCAGTTGCAAATTAACTATGTATTAATAAAAAAGGAGCATACAGAATGATTAAATTTTCATGTGGATAGGTACTTACCAAGTCGGCTTCTAATGGTGGCACCGCTGGGTGCTGATACTGCTTCTGAAGCTGAAGTTTAACAACAAATTTAACAAACTGAACCCTTAAAAACTCTGTTAACAATCTCAGGAATAACAATAATAAAAATAAATTACCATAGTGATAACATCGAACCTAACAATTGGTTTTATTAAAAAACTCTTAACCACAAATATAAATATAAAAAAAAAAAAAAAACATACTCATTAGAATACCTCTTTGATTTTTAATAAAACGTTGCAACTCCTCTCTACAAACTGTTTCTATATGACGATTAGTTACATTTAATAATACTTCTGTCATTGTATGTCTTACTTTTAGCATCTGTAAAAAGAATTTGTCAATAATTTTATTCCACTATTAGATATTTGTCAATTTACTAATTCATCATGGGATAAAGGAGCTGTTTCTGGACTTTTTTGTAGTTTTTTAACTTTGATATCTTCTTCAGAATTTTCACCATCACTTTCCTAAAAATTATAAAATTAATGATTGTTTTTATATAGGTAGGTAGGTACATGCTATGTATACTTACAAATCTACTTTTCTGATGTTCTTTCATTGTAGACTTTAATATCTCAATTGTTTCTTTATTTGGTTTAGATTTTTCCAAGTAAGAATCCCTTTCATCTTTTTCTTTTTGCTTTTCCATCTGTTTTAATTTATCCTTTTCCATTTTTTCTAAACCTATTTTTCAAACTCATCCAATTATAACCTAAACCTAAATAATTTGGCACACAAGTTTTTATTACCTTCTCTAATCCAAGCTGGTAATTGCTTTCTTTTGGCAGTATCCAAAGTTGATCCTGATACTGGTGATGGTTCTACTGGTATTGTTGAAGGAGCAATTGGAACAGGTGCTCTTATAGGTACATTTACTTTACTATATCTTTTGTTGTGAGGTTTAATATGTTTTGTAGATGAAGCTGAAGTGTTATTCCAATAATTTGAACTGTTAGAATTTGTATGATGACTAAAATATACCACAAATATATTCAAACCCTGATAAAATACGGCATTGATTGGGGTTCAGGGTAATAAAGAAATAAAATATATATAGATAGTTTCGTTTATTCTTACCTTCCAAAAGGTATAGCATTATCATTGGTGCTTTCAATAGTTTCAGCATACGAATTATTTGGTGTAGGTAATAGTGGGGCTTTCACTCCACTAATACTTGGTGCAGGAGGAGGTACAGGTGGAACCCAATTGTTGCTCCAATTCCAAGATTGATTTTGGGAACTCCAATTCCAGGGTTCCATGCCCGGTGGAGGAGGCGCCTCGTTGGAACCCCATATAGGGGGAGGAGGAGCTTCCTTGTCATTTTCTACATCCATTTCAGCTTCTCCACCTTCTGGACTACTCTTCTTTCTCTTCTGAACAATAGGTTGATCCCCTGGCATCGGAGGGGGCCCTGCTTCTTTCATTATTATCCATTGCTGTGCGAGAGCTGCCCAATCGACTTGTTCACCGGGAACATTCTGAAAAGATGCTGGATTGAGTGCCCACTGAGCATACTTTTGAGACTCGTTGGAATCACTTCCCGAATACATAATTTTTCGATTACACTTAAAAAAGTTGCAAAAACTATGAACAGCAAATAAGCATCAACAATAGCAAAACACCATTGCTCTTTTACTACATACATCTATACATCAACATCGGATTATCGGTCCATAAATAACTCATTATCGGACATCGGCAAAACTTGCCTTGACATTTGACACATATGAGATATGACAGGACAGCACAGATAACTACTACAGAGCTGCCGGTATAATGTTACCGGTAGATAAATGAATATAGTTTTTTCTTTTCTTCATTAATTTATTTTGTAGTAGGTACCCAAAATAGTGAATCCGTAGTAAAATATTCATTTGAAATTTTGGAATGTTTCATAAATATCTAATGAAATATGGCTTTAAAAAAAGTTTTCGATGTTTTTAAAGAGTAGTTTAAAAAATGCCTATATATTACCAACATTCTAAAAATAATCTGAATTTATCTTGAAAAATTGCCGCTTTTTCTTTGAAAGTATTGATCCAATTTTAATCTTGATTTTGATACAAACAATAAAATTAAAAACAAAATGTTTAAAATGAATGTTTCTCTAACTTTTGAAGTATTACTGTATTTAAATTCTTATTATTTTGGGCTCTTCGCAGTGTGTGAAATATGTATGATATCAGTAAAGTACTTTAGTTTTAACAATTTGGACCATTACTCTACCGATTTCGCTGTACTTATGGCTGTATGTTTAATAGAAATATTTAGAGTTTTATTAGCAAGTAAAGGAAATTTAACAGAAAAAAGTAAGTAAAGAGTTAGGTATATTATATGAAAAATGTTATATTTTCTTTTACTATATTTTAGAGTGGCCAGTCATTATTGCAATTTTATTGACAATTCCATCTGTGCTAGGTGTAGTATATTTAATGATATGGCAAAGTGAAATACTACGATTTGAATATGTTATATGTGGTATGCAGTTAGGATTTTGTGTTGCAGAAATTGTTACTGGTATAATGTGTTTATTTTCATGTTGCAAAACTCCAGAATACTATTAAAATATTTGTTAAACAAATTTTGAATCAAAAAGTAAATGTTTTTCAAAACTAATGTACCTATATAAAAATAAGTTGAATACATTTTTTCTATGTACCTAATTATCAATGTTTCTTAGCCCTTTTCCTTTTAGTTAGTGATAGTAAGTAGGTCATCTTATAAGTGACACTCGCTTTATTTTTTTCCGAAACTTCCAAGAAGCTTGAGAATTAATTCGTAAGTTGACAGAGCTTGCATAAATTGAAAGTAGTAGTCATGTAGTAGTTCTGAATTGTTCCGAGAAGTGACATAAAAGAAGAGAAGAGTTTGAATGCTACAATCCCATGACACCAGATGCCACTAGCAAAAGTTATCCATACTGTGATGTGAGTGTTCTGTGATTTCAGTATCAGTCTAAGCCATTTTTCTTTGAACTTGACCACACAATCCGGGTTAACTATAAGTTAACCAGTCAATATTCCTCGACTTGTATTCCAAACCATGACGTAACAGTTAACCAACCACACAAACCAGCTCACTGAGATAGTTTGACATGGTCTGACAGAGTAGTTATTTTACATGAGGTTAAGTGTTTGTTTATTTCAGGGTTTCCACAAACCGTGACGTCATGTTATTGTTCACCCGGTTTACGTGGCTAAGTTAAGAAAATGGCTTTTCGCTAACTTATAATGTCAATATTGTCAAAAAGTGTAAACAAAACAAACAGTTTATTTAAAATTTCCTGTTTAAAACGAAATAAAAATGGTCACAAATATTACAATCGTGGATTTTCCAACAATATGTCGCTTATGTTTAAAAACAGGAGATTCGAGAAGTATATTTCATACACCTAAATATGTAACGTTAATTCAGAATATGACTAATTTGAAGGTAAAATATTTAAAATTTGTTATAATAGCGAACATAAATCAACATGAATTTATATTTGTTTAAAAGTTGTGTTCAAGTATTAAACTGATATGCCCCATTTCACCAACTATTTCCTAATGTTAGGTGATTGGTACCTAAATCGAATTTAGGAATTCCTAAATGGAATTAAGATATTACCTAACTCTAGGAAATGGTTGATGAAATCTGGCATTAATGGAGAAGTAGGTAGATAGTACATGAAAAAGTTAATATTAATGTAGAGTATAATACTACATATAAAATATTTTTAAAATATTTCTTGTAGGTAAAAGATGATGATATTTTTCCAAAGATGATCTGCCAAAATTGTTTGAATAAGCTAGAAGACATATGGAAATTTATAGAAATGTGTAACAATAACAATGAAATTTTGTACAACATAAAAGATGGTAGATCCAATAAAAGTGAATTTGTAAATAGGTTAAAGGTATTAAAAAACAATGACTCTTTTATTGATGTAGGAAATGTAAGTGATGTATCAATAAAATCAGAAGATATTTTCTATGCTGAGCAAATATATTCAGATTCAGAAAATGAGGAACCGAAACCAAAGAAAAAAGTTACTTGTAAAATATGCCAAAAACAATTCAAAAGTTGGTACAAGCTACAGGCACATAAAAAGAAAAGTTGTCCCATGGCTGTCAATATTAAAATAGAATATGTATGCTTGATATGTGATTGGGAAGGGAATACTAAACAGGCATTAAAAATTCATGAAAGAAAGGAACATACTGAAACTGTAGAAATTTCTAAAGGTGTTATAAAGAAAAAGTGGAAGTGTGCTATATGCTCCAAATTATTTACAAAAAAAATTGATTTGCAAAGGCATAGACGAGTACATACTGGCTTAAGACCATTTATTTGTACTATTTGTAAAAAAGGTTTCACACAAAAAAGTACATTAGAAAGGCACATGAGCTCACTACATTCCAATCAAGAAGAAAGACACAATTTTGAATGTTACATTTGTGAAAGAAAGTTTGTAAGAAAAGATCACCTGGAGGCTCACATGTATAATGTACATATAAAAAGACAAAATGATTCTCCATTGGAAATAGAATCCTATACAAAATCCAAAATATGCCAAATATGTTCAAAGACATTCAGCATTTTTTCTTATCTTCATAGTCATTTAGTAATTGTACATCAAGAGGCAAAACCACCTAAGTCTAAACCGAAATTGAAGAAAATGAGGTTTGAACATTCATCAAACCTATGCAGCATATGTGGAAAATCTTTTGAAAAAAGAAAAACCTACCAGATGCACATGAATAGGAAACATTCTGAGAAAAAGAATGATCCTAAGATGAAAAATAAGGTTGTTGAAAGAAAGGATAAATTTCAATGTTGGCATTGTGGAAAAATATTTACAACGCAATCAAATTTGAAGGTAGGTAAATAGAAAAATTGTTTCACAAATATTTTTTTTTGTTAAATTGATTTTGTTATTTCTAGGTTCACATTCGAATTCATACTGGTGAGAAACCATATCAGTGCAAGTTTTGCAGTCAGAGATTTGCAGCATATTCCAGTTGGCATGAACACGAAAATATTCATACGGGAAATAAACCGTTCCAATGTGTCCATTGCAAGAAGGCTTTTAAACAGAGAGGTTCATTGAGAAAACATTTGAGATCATCTGTACACAGAAAACCAATGGAAGATATTTTGAGTCAGCATGAAGTTCATATATTGGTTGCATAGAAATATTTTGTGATAAAATGTTTAGTCATAAATTAGTGATTTTGAATGATATTTTAAATCTAAAAGAAAACGATGTACTATACGTCTATAGGTAGGTACTTGATTTCATTTTAGATATTTGTCTCATCATTCCTATCTACAAACCTACTAGGTAGTACTAAGTAGGTATGTAAATTATAATAATTATTAGTATTGTGATATTATTTTGTGTGGTTTTAAAGTAAAATCTATTTTAATTTATTTTTTACCCATTGAATGAAAAAGTATTTATATTTTGAGTGTATGTAGTAAATGATTTTGATTTACCTATAATTGTATTACCTAAATATATTTTTTAAAAGTATATTATCACTGTATTATTAAATTGTCTGACGGTGTCAGAGATAAACAAGGTAGGTATAAGGTATACTGTACAAAATTTATATATCTACTGTATTACAGAATCTGTAAATAATCTGTTCATTGATAACCTGAAAAATGGTTTAATTATTAAAACAACCTATTTTTCCGATCTTTTGCTTGTTAAAAATATAGTAGGTACCTAAATGATCTTCAAACTGTATATCGTAAAAATACAACAAACTCGCAGACTCTTTCGGGTTTAATTCATAGATAATGTACCTACTTGTCTAAGTTTAATAAGCTTTTTCAACATAAACCCGCCTTACTGGTTGTAAATAGTACCTATCCTACAGTGGTGCTGTGATATCCATAGATAACCTAACCAATGACTCAGTTGAAATGAAAGCTGATGCAAAACAGAAACTATAAGAATGCAGGCATTACAGTGCAGTGAAGTTTCGAAGAAGTTTTTCACCTTCTGGACTCAACATTTACATCGTACTTATTCAAACAGTTTCTGTGGGAGCTGTTATTAGTTTCAGGAAATATGTGCCAGGTCTTCATAGTCTTAAAGACACTTTGAGGAAAGCCCAATGTTCGAAACGTTCCACAAATACTCCCAGGATCATATTGTTGATGAAAAGTCTTGTGTTGTTTAATTTTAAAACAAATTTTATTGTTTTTATTTCTTAACTAGTTTGTGAAGAATATATTTCTTGCATAATACATCCCATTTAACTAAATATATATGTTGTTTTATTTGTTTGATACTAAATTATAGAACGATTTCAAATACAATATAGGTACTTGCAGGAACTTGAGAAACTTATTGATGAATTTCTACTATTTGATTTACCTATTCAACTTACCTAACATTCTAGCATGAATAAGGTAGTACAATAAATTGAATTTAAAAAGATCGAGGTAATACCCTATTTAAATATTTTATCAAGCTTTTTCCGTTTAATCAGTTATTTTTGCATGTACATATAGTTTAAGTAGAAATATTCTGTATATTTCTAAATGGATATACAAGTTGTCGATACATTACGAATTCCTCTTTTTTTCTAACCTAAAAGTCCAAAACCTAACTTTACACTATATCCGATTTCTTAAAACCGCCATCTTTTTCGTATTTTGTATTAGGATCGCAGAGAAGCGAGGAGGTATCCGGAGCAGGAGTTAACCAGAATGCATTTTAATATAAAATAAATTAAAAACAACATTCTGGCGCCATCTACGCGAAAGTAGTCAAAGTAGTCTTTGATAAAACGTAGTAACCTATCGCCAATTCCAAGTTCCATTTAACATAATTATGATATTCGTCACAAAACCAATTGGTTATAGAGTTTTAAATTATTGTTAATCAATAACAATATTTTTGGATGCTGAAAAAATATTAAACTCTATTAAATTCTAAATTGATTAAAATAACATACTACGTCATCTATGTGTGAGTAGCCAAAGTAGTCTTTTGCTCAAACTATCCATCGCCATTTCTAACGTAAATATAAAACAATTCTGATTATCGACAAAAAATCAATCGATTACTGAGAATGAAATTTCTTCCAATACAATTATAGTGTTTTCCGGAATTAATAGAGTATTATAATATTACTAATTTCCATTTTCATAAAAATAGCATAGCGCCATCTATGTGACAGTAGCTACATGTTCATTAATACATCAACCATCATATTGAACACGCTACTGATTTCGCCACCTCTACCTAGATGGCGGTAGTATATTATTTTTAGTGAATTTTAAAAATAATGTGTATTCAGGCCGATTATCTCGTCAAATTTAATTAAGAAGTTTGTCGGAGAATTTTTAACATAATAATATTCATCTAGTAATTATTTCCATTTTAACACATTTCTAGACATTACATTTATATAAACTTTGAATCTTTGACAATGACATTTCTGTGCATTGATTTTGACGTTTTTTAATGGTATGCGCTTTGGTAGGCATCCAAAGAGAACATTAAAAACTATTTAGTATATTTACATGTTTTTTCGATATTTACCTAAACTCAAACCAGAAAGACTGAGTTGATAAACCATTTTATGATTATTCAAATGTTGCTAAGGAAAAAGTATACACAGACGAAGGTAAGACATTGTTTTATCCGATTATGTAGCTTGACAATTTTGTTTATACCTTAAATGTTTGACAACTATTATTTTCAATTGAGTAAGGGAGAATCATATAACCAGTTTAAAGTATCACCAATGTGAATAAATAGGAAAATTATTGCTTGTCAAAATAAATACTTGTAGTAAAGAATTTCAGGTTAGGTAGTTTTTACTAGCCAGTAGAAAATAACTAAGTGCATAATTTCTAATAGAAGATTCCAATATGAATTAGTTCGTTCTTACCCCTCATAATAAATTATCCAATACCTTTTTAGATAAAAAAGAAAAATGAGGCAAAAAATATGATACAATAAGTACACCACACTACACAAACTGTTTGGAAAGTGATCAGGATTTTCATGAATCCCCCATCTTCATTATCAAATTGGAAGAAATGCCTGACATATTGAAAGTTGTGTACATCATTTCTAAAACAAATCAAACAACCAGAAACCATATTAGATGAAAAAAAAGTTATAGATAAATGCCAATAAGCAAGATTTTGTTGATTAGATGCAAGAATCATCAAATACCAATGACTCAGTTGAAAGCTGATGCAAAACAGAGACTATAAGAATGCAGGCATTACAGTGCTGAGTGCTTGTCTCTGGTGGTTATTGGAAGCTGAATGATGCATCAACGCTTATGTTATAATGACTGCAATATTTTGTGTTATTGTTTTTGAAGTTTCGAAGAAGTTCTGGACCCAACATTTACATCATACTTATTTAAACAGTTTCTGTGGGAGCTGTTATAGTTTCAGGAAATATGTGCCAGGTCTTCATTGTCTCAAAGACACTTTGATTGGGGAAAGCCCAATGTTCGAAACGTTCCACAAATATTCCCAGGATCATATTGTTGATGCAGATTATGATTGTGAATAAAAACATGAGGATTAGATACAAAAGTCTTATGTGTTGCTCAATTCTAAATCAAATTTTAATGTTTTTATTTCTAAACTATTTTGTTGCATAATAAATCCTATTTAACTGTATATATTTATGATGTTTTATTTCTTTAACATTAAATTATAGAATGATTTCAAAGAAAATACTTAAAGAAGCATGAGAAACTCATTGATGAGTTTCTACTATTTGATTTTTTCAACTTACCTAACATTCTAGCATGAATAAGGCAGATACAATAAATTGAATTTAAAAAGATCGAGGTAATACCCTATTTAAATATTTTATCAAGCTTTTTCCGTTTAATCAGTTATTTTTACATGTACATATAGTTTAAGTAGAAATATTCTGTATATTTCTAAATGGATATACAAGTTGTCGATACATTACGAATTCCTCTTTTTTTCTAACCTAAAAGTCCAAAACCTAACTTTACACTATATCCGATTTCTTAAAACCGCCATCTTTTTCGTACTTTGTATTAGGATCGCAGAGAAGCGAGGAGGTATCCGGAGCAGGAGTTAACCAGAATGCATTTTAATATAAAATAAATTAAAAACAACATTCTGGCGCCATCTATGCGAAAGTAGTCAAAGTAGTCTTTTGTAAAACGTAGTAACCTATCGCCAATTCCAAGTTCCATATAACATAATTATGATTTTCGTCACAAAACCAATTGGTTATAGAGTTTTAAATTATTGTTAATTAATAACAATATTTTTAGATGCTGATAAAATATTATAACTCTATTAATTTCTAACTTGATTAAAATAACATACTGCGTCATCTATGTGTGAGTAGCTAAAGTAGTCTTTTGCTCAAGCAAACCATCGTCATTTCTGACGTAAATATAAAACAATTCTGATTATTGACAAAAAATCAATCGATTACTGAGAATGAAATTTCTTCCAATACAATTATAGTGTTTTCCGGAATTAATAGAGTATTATAATATTACTAATTTCCATTTTCATAAAAATAGCATAGCGCCATCTATGTGACAGTAGCTACATGCTCATTAATACATCAACCATCATATTGAACACGCTACTGATTTCGCCACCTCTACCTAGATGGCGGTAGCATATTATTTTTAGTGAATTTTAAAAATAATGTGTATTCAGGCCGATTATCTCGTCAAATTTAATTAAGAAGTTTGTCGGAGAATTTTTAACATAATAATATTCATCTAGTAATTATTTCCATTTTAACACATTTCTAGACATTACATTTATATAAACTTTGAATCTTTGACAATGACATTTCTGTGCATTGATTTTGACGTTTTTTAATGGTATGCGCTTTGGTAGGCATCCAAAGAGAACATTAAAAACTATTTAGTATATTTACATGTTTTTTCGATATTTACCTAAACTCAAACCAGAAAGACTGAGTTGATAAACCATTTTATGATTATTCAAATGTTGCTAAGGAAAAAGTATACACAGACGAAGGTAAGACATTGTTTTATCCGATTATGTAGCTTGACAATTTTGTTTATACCTTAAATGTTTGACAACTATTATTTTCAATTGAGTAAGGGAGAATCATATAACCAGTTTAAAGTATCACCAATGTGAATAAATAGGAAAATTATTGCTTGTCAAAATAAATACTTGTAGTAAAGAATTTCAGGTTAGGTAGTTTTTACTAGCCAGTAGAAAATAACTAAGTGCATAGTTTCTAATAGAAGATTCCAATATGAATTAGTTCGTTCTTACCCCTTATAATAAATTATCCAATACCTTTTTAGATAACAAAGAAAAATGGGGCAAAAAATGATACAATAAGTACACCACACTACACAAACTGTTTGGAAAGTGATCAGGATTTTCATGAATCCCCCATCTTCATTATCAAATTGGAAGAAATGCCTGATACATATTGAAAGTTGTGTACATATCATTTCTAAATCAAATCAAACAACCAGAAACCATATTAGATGTAGAAAAAGTTATAAATAAATGCCAATAAGCAAGATATTGTTGATTAGATGCAATGAAACATTGAATTTAACCAATGACTCAGTTGAAAGCTGATGCAAAATAGAAACTATAAGAATGCAGGCATTACAGTGCTGAGTGCTTGTCTCTGGTGGTTATTGGAAGCTGAATGATGCATCAACGCTTATGTTATAATGACTGCAATATTTTGTGTTATTGTTTTTGAAGTTTCGAAGAAGTTTTTTACCTTCTGGTCTCAACATTTACATCATGCTTATTCAAACAGTGTCTATGAGAGCTGTTATATATTAGTTTCAGGAAATACGTGCCAGGTCTTCATTGTCTCAAAGACACTTTGATTGAGGAAAGCCCAATGTTCGAAACGTTCCACAAATACCTATTCCCAAAATCATATTGTTGATGCAGATTATGATTGTGAATAAAAACATGAGGATTAGATACAAAAGTCTTATGTGTTGTTTAATTCTAAATCAAATTTTAATGTTTTTATTTCTAAACTATTTTGTTACATAATAAATCCTATTTAACTGTGTATATTTATGATGTTTTATTTCTTTAACACTAAATTATAGAATGATTTCAAAGAAAATACTTAAAGAAGCATGAGAAACTCATTGATGAATTTCTACTATTTGATTTTTTCAACTTACCTAACATTCTAGCATGAATAAGGCAGATACAATAAATTGAATTTAAAAAGATCGAGGTAATACCCTATTTAAATATTTTATCAAGCTTTTTCCGTTTAATCAGTTATTTTTGCATGTACATATAGTTTAAGTAGAAATATTCTGTATATTTCTAAATGGATATACAAGTTGTCGAAAGTCCAAAACCTAACTTTACACTATATCCGATTTCTTAAAACCGCCATCTTTTTCGTATTTTGTATTAGGATCGCAGAGAAGCGAGGAGGTATCCGGAGCAGGAGTTAACCAGAATGCATTTTAATATAAAATAAATTAAAAACAACATTCTGGCGCCATCTACGCGAAAGTAGTCAAAGTAGTCTTTGATAAAACTTAGTAACCTATCGCCAATTCTAAGTTCCATATAACATAATTATGATTTTCGTCACAAAACCAATTGGTTTTAGAGTTTTAAATTATTGTTAATTAATAACAATATTTTTAGATGCTGATAAAATATTATAACTCTATTAATTTCTAAATTGATTAAAATAACATACTGCGTCATCTATGTGTGAGTAGCTAAAGTAGTCTTTTGCTCAAACAAACCATCGTCATTTTTGACGTAAATATAAAACAATTCTGATTGTCGACAAAAAATCAATCGATTACGGAGAATTAAATTCCTGTCAATATAATCACAGTGTTTCCCTGAACTAATAGAGTATTATAATATTCTATATTTTTAAAATTGTCATAGCGCCATCTATGTGACAGTAGCTACATGTTCATTAATATATCAACCATCATATTGAACATACTACTGAATTCGCCAACTCTTCCTAGATGGCGGTAGCAGATTGTTTTTAATGAATTTTAAAAATTAATCCGTATTCAGGCCGATTATCTCGTCAAATTTAATTAAGAAGTATGTCAGACAATTTTTAACATAATAATATTCATCTAGTAATTATTACCATTATAACACATTTCTGGACATTACATTTATTTAAACTTTGAATCTTTGACAATGACAATGACAATAACCTAATCTGTTTACGGAACTAGATAAGCAAGTCAATATAAAAATCTTGGGTCATGACCTTTAATAAACAGTAAACCCATACCTCAATCAACGCCCATACTACGAAAAATGCGTGTAACGAAATGCATTCGCGTGTAACGTTTCGTTACTCGGTACTAGATGGCGCACCTGTTACTCAGTACCTAATACATACGGTTTGCTACAGCTTTACTCTGGCCTTGTGTATATTATCTCTGGTGTATATTCTCGTTATATATAATCCTTTATCTATGGTGTATATTATCTCTGACTCTGGCTTTACTCTAGACTTGCTCTGGACTAAAAACAAACATTTGACATTTTGAACCTATCTTTCAATCAAAAGTTACAAATAAATTACTATAAACATTGTAAATAATAAATTCAACTCGTTATTAACCACTTTATCAAAAAATGTCTAATAAACATTAGAAGGTAAAATATCCCAATTCGAAGAAAATATATATTGTAGGTAATACCAAAAGTTGCAGATGGAGAATAGACTTGAGAAATGGAGATCAAAACGAGACTTTATAAAACTGTTACAGTCTCGCGAAAATAATGCTGATACCTCAAAATTTCTTAAGCAGCATTCTCAGTTTACCGATAGTTTAGTAAAGCGCCTTGGTTTGGAATTTGAATTGGAAGGTCACCAGGGATGTGTAAACTGTCTAGAATGGACGTCAAACGGGCAGTAAGTTTTTAAAATGATCTTATAATAAAATTTGCTTCTAACATTTTTTTCAGACATCTAGCTTCTGGCTCGGATGATACAAATGTCATAATTTGGGACCCTTTTAGACATAAAAAGTTACATGTAATCCCAACACATCATATTGGAAATATTTTCTCTGTTAAGGTAAACAAATAAATGTCTTGAATTTTGTAATTTTAAATAAATTAACATATATAGATTGTTAATTATACTACTTATATAATTTATATTTTCAAATAGTTTTTAGGAACCTCTTGTACTGAAATAGCAACAGCTTCTGGTGATTGTAGAGTACTTGTACAGTCTATTCCTACTGCAATTGCTAAAGGGCCCCCTATTCTAGAATGTAGCTGTCATGTTAATAGAGTTAAAAGATTGGCAACATCCCCAGTTGAACCATCTTTATTTTGGTCTGCAGCTGAAGATGGGCTCATCATGTAAGGCAAAATATTTTGACAGTCTTTGTATCTATTTTTTATTTATTTTGTAGTCAGTATGATTTGAGGGAACAACATGATTGTTCTTTATCACAAATAAAAGTTTTAATTGATTTGAGTGATCATTTTGGAGAAGTAAAATGCCTAGCAGTTAATCCCACAAAACCACATTACATTGCAGTTGGAGCAAATGATTGCTACATTAGGCTTTATGATAGGAGAATGTTGAGGCCATATGTCCTCAAACATGAGGTATGATATTTAATTAAATAGAGTTTTGAAAATATTTCCAATTTTTTTTTTCTTTAAGAATAAACTATTTTCTTTTTTGAAGCGCAACCATTTTAACTTACGTATTGATTACGGTGCTAGTAAGTCATCTAAAAGAGAAAGAAATACAGAGAATTGTGTTCAGTATTATGCTCCAGGACATTTAGCTGTGGAAAATGCGAGTGTCAGTAGTTTCAAATTAGCTGTTACTAATATCTCTTTCAATTCCGCTGGTTCAGAAATGTTGGCCAACATGGGTGGTGAACAGATTTATCTATTTGATATTAACAATTCTAGATTTATAAAGGATATTCAGGTGCCACAATTTTTCAGTAAGAAGAATAAGCAGCTGCCAGTATGCAATCAGTGTTGTAGTGGTTCATCAGTAAGATAGTTTTTATTATTTAAACATAAAATAAAAAACTAAAATTTGGAAATTTCATCCAATCAATTTAAGTAGGTACTAAGGAAAAAAATTAAAATTCATCTTATGTTTTTTTAGGAAGGAAATAACTATGTACATAATTCTAAATTGAATGAAGAAAATTGTGTTTGTTTTTATTTAGACAGAGCAAATCAATGTTATAAACGAAAATGGTAAGTAGGATCTAATAACTGGCATTTATTTCATCCCTTACTAATTAAAAAGTTAAGCAAAATTTGTGATTAAAAAAATGCTACATCTAGGTAGGTATGAAATATTTATTTTCAACTTTATGATACCTACCTCTTTATATTCTAAATCTTTTATGTATCAAAGTTTACCTCAATTTTAAGTTGATAGGTAACGTTTTGATTTAGATTTAATTTTATATTTATAAAGTGCATTTATTAAAATACTTATTTTGTCCTAAAAACAAACTTAATTCACTTATATATTTCATAAAAATGTTTTTTAAGGATGGGAGATTTGTATAATGCTGCTAGAGATTTCTTACTTGTAGTACAGCATTGGCCTGACAAATTGCAGGCTTATGTTGGCCTAATAGAATGCCTTTTAGAACTCAAATGGATTACAGAAGCTCAAAAATGGTTGGATTATTTTTCTGCGTTATCCGAAAATAATAATAACTCTCAGGTACCTACTCTCATTTGGCAATATATTATCACTTTTGTGTTTTAATAAATAATTTGTTTGTTAGATAAATGTATTACAAACAAAATTGGAAAAGTTGCTGACATCCAATCAACCTAAAGAAAAAGATACTGAGGAGTCGGAAGATAAAGATAGATATTTTAGAAAAGTTGATGAATCTGAACAAAAGAAAAGATTGGAATCCTTGGATTTTGAATTAAGATTTTTAGGCCACTGTAACACTACTACTGATATAAAGGAAGCTAGTTTCTTAGGTGATGATGGAAATTACGTGTGTGCCGGTTCTGACGAAGGAATAATTTTCGTTTGGGAAAGAAAAAAATCGAAAATAGTAACAGCATTATTGGGTGATGTATCCATAGTGAACTGTATTCAACCACATCCTAGTGCCTGCTTTATAGCTTCCAGTGGTATTGACACAGGAGTCAAACTTTGGTCTCCATTGCCAGAAATTGTAAGTTCTTTTTATTATTTTATTACACGACACTTGTTAAACTTGGATAACCTTTTATTTTTTCAGGACGATTATGTGAATCCACGTCTTGTAACTGACGTACAAGCTGTAGTAGAGGCGAACCAGAACAGAATGGCGATGGACCCATTGGAATCTATGCTAGTAAACATGGGATATACTATACCGGGTGTGCACCTGTCTAATGAAGTTCCGTCTTGTCAGACATGTTAATTTTTTGTTGGATGCCTTGGATATCGTTTTAAAGTAATAACACAACTTTCGTTTTTTCTTTAAATGATGAAATTTTACATTTTTATAAATATAATTTTCGTATGTTACAATGAAAAATATGAGTTGTAACTTGAAGAAAACATTAAAAATAGATGTCGATTTTTATTGTTTTAATGTTCGTTTGGATGGTTGTATAAAAGTAATCTGAAAGTATTATTTTTTTGATGTTTGGACAAACTGAATTTATCAATTTTTCATAAACAAAAAAAAAAAATCACCCTAAATAATATATTTGGAATTTGGAATTTTGTTTGTTATTTTTTTTCTAGATTTTTTAGCATATGATTGAAAATATCCCCTTTTTAATTTTGAAATTAAAAAAGTTTTTGCATCTCTGCTTAGTTGTTTTCAATGTACCTTAGTTTACGATATGTTTTTCGGTTCTAATATATAATTACAAAAAAAACAAACTTGTACAGATTTTAATGGATAATATCGTGTTTATTTATTGCTTTACTTTTATACACAGTTTTATTGTTAAAATTTTAATTAAAAAAATGTTAATACCGTTTGTTTTAATATTTCGTTCTCTATCCTTAATCATCTTTGATATTCTTTGAAATATATTATTTACCAGCGAAACATTTTCTTCTGAAAGAGATTATCAGATCAGATATTTTGTCATTTTTATTTTTCATATGCAATGTGTTGTGTTTACAAGAAAAAAGGTTTTGAAAAATAAAGCACTAAACATTCGTAAATAAACATTTGTTTATACATTAAAAAACTAATATAACATATATTTATATTACAGTTTCTTTATAAAAAACAACATTAAATAAAATAAATTACTACGTACATTTATTACAGAATTTAAAAAAAAAAAACAATACGATTTATTTTTAGAATATTTTTTACATTCGAAATTATTTATTAAAAAACATATAATATAAAAGTATTAAAAAAAAAAACAAAAAAATATGGCGCCTTATAAATATTTATATTCTTTGTACAAAAGTAACATGGAAAGTTGAATAGATAAAAGCATATACATACATCACGAATTATTTTTAAGGATTTAGTAAATATTTAGTCGTGCTGGGGTTTTTTGTATATTTTTTTTTAAATTAATTTTTGAGACAAATTAATTTCGAAACGACTCGCAAACGTATACCTAAGAAGTCTGAGAGCAATCTCGGAGCTCAGAGATGTCTGCGTGTCGCAAATGAACATGTTCATCAATGAGAAAACTTTGAGAGCATAAAAATTAACCGAATCTTTATGAAGAAATGGAATTTTTGTGGAATGCATCACGTGCACATTTTCTTTAATAATCTGGTGTTTTACTAATCAAAACTACTAATTTATATATTTATATTTATTAATTGCAGTGTGTTTATTATAAATGATCTGATGATGTTTATATTTGTTATTTATACAACTTTTTAGTCAGCAGTTCCTATAGTGATTGGTAGAACTCTGTACAATTTTTGAAATCATATCTATAAAAAGTGAGTCAGCGAATTTTTGATATAAAAATAATAATCACTATTTTGTTGGCGACCGTTTTACTTTAAATGGCAAAATCTATGGCTACCGGTAGATTTTTTCCTCTGAAGGATATGTAGCTATGAAGTACGGTTGTGCACCAGCTGGATACCCTGGGACCCTTCCCATGGTAGAATAATTAGAAGGCCTAAGAATTTGTCCCGAGGCCGTAACTTTATGAGGCAACGTTGCCGAGTACGCGGCGGCGTATGGTGGAACCGCGTAAACTGATGGAGCACCTTTAACACTACATGCGCAGCTACTTCCTGGACCTACCACCCCAACCATTGGATTAGCAGCCGATGCCAAAGGTCCGCCTCTATATTGATTACTTGTCATTCTTAGTCTTATAATACAGATTACAATTATTAACATGGCTATAAAAGCCACCACTCCCCCCACTATGCCTATTATTAATGTATCATCGTTTGTAATTGGTGTTTGGTTAGCTTGAGCTATTTTCGGTTTTATTTTCTCTGTGGTTACTGGTATCGACCAGATTATATCTGGTTCTGTCAGTTTTGAAAAAACTTTATTAGTTCCTCTCGTAAAAATAGATGTCGTCGACGGTAAGGTCGGTGGGATTTTTTTCGGGTCACAAGTCAGTTCGTCGTCGCCAATTTCTACCAACAATTTATCTAGAAATAGGTGTATACATCAGAAATTAACTTTATAGCAAAAGTTAGAAGGGCTTTTCGAACCGTACGATTTACACCAGCACGACAAGGAAAATATGAGAAAAACAGCTTGAAAAAGAGAGAAAGAACAACTGTGCGAGTTATTTTCAAATACAATAGCATGCGCTTCCAACGTGATCAACGTTTGTAGTGAAAAAAGACCTAGGAATAGAAATTTAAATGTGTATTCTCTCTGTAAAGGACACTGTTGCCGGGTGGAGGTGTTTGGTTTTGCCTAATAGTGCATGAGCCCGAAAAGGAGTCAACGATGACGAGACAAAAATATCATATTTTGTACAAATTAGTCTGCGCTTCTGGTAACAGCGGTTGAAATGGGGAGGGAGGCAGTGGAGATTCGGCCGGCCTTTGGAACTAAATACACGCCCTCGCTGGCCACGCACAGTTGTTCTTTCTCTCTCTTTGTGCAGGCACGTCAAGAAGCTCCGGCTACTGGAAGATATTCCAGTTCTGGCTCGAGCACCTGATGAATGCCTGCGAAAGTACTACTTCGCAACTCCGTACAGGGCCATGATCCGGGATAGAGAATCCTGGGAAAAAGAGAGGAATACACAGCCTAATGGGACTGTCTGGTACACAGATGGCTCATGCTCCGGTGATGGAGCAGGGGCTGGAATTTACTCTAGGAACCCAAGAACACAAGTTAGTGTACCATTGGGTGATGGTGTATCTGCATATCAGGCCGAGATATATGCTATCTTGGAATGTGCGCAGATAAACCTAGACAGAGGTTATGTGGATCGACGCATAACCATATACTCCGACAGTCAGGCAGCAATTAAAGCCCTGAGTGGGTGCACCAGCAAATCAGGACTTGCTAATGAATGTCGAGAACGACTTGCTAATCTTGCAAGGCACAACGTGGTGCGGCTAGAATGGATTCCAGCCCACTCTGGTTTTGAAGGCAACGAGATGGCGGATGCACTGGCTGCGGAAGGGGCGGCAGCTCCCTTCTACGGCCCGGGCCCGACCTTGGGCCTAACAAAACAAAGAATACGCAAGGAGACGAAGAAGTGGCTGAAGAATCAGCACCTCGCTCATTGGAATGCTCTGCAGGGTCCTAGGCAATCCAAACTTTTACTGAAGGGATGGACTGATGGACACGCTAGAGCAGCTACTGAACTACCAAGAAGTAGGCTAAGGAAGATAGCAGGACTCCTAACGGGGCACTGCTGTATGATGAAACACCTCCACAACTTAGGAGTAGAGGGAAGTTCCCTATGCAGGGGTTGCGGCATGACTGACGAAACGTCAGTCCATGTTCTCCTAGAGTGTCCACACTGGGCTGTACTACGCAGGCGAATCTTCGGAGTCCCTGTTTTGGCCCCTGGAGACACAAGCAGGCATCCATTGAAAAAGGTTGTGGCCTTTATTGAAGGGCTCGGCTTTATGGATGTCTAGGTAGCAGGAATGGCACAATGGGCCCGCCAGTGGCCTCAGTGCCGGAACCTTGGCTTGAGTTTGTCCAGGACAAGGTTCGCCTGCAAACTTAGTAGTAGTAGTAGTAGTAGTAGTTCTCTCTCTTTAAAGCTGTTTTTCTCATATTTTCCTTGTCGTGCTTGTATACATCGTACGGTTCGAAAAGCCCTTTCGCAATCTGTATATGATGTAATCTATAAATACCTTTGAGATGTTCTGGAGCAGAACATTTAATAGTAGTCATGTGCGAGGGCAGCCACCTTCTTAAAGCTCTAGAGCTGCAGTCGCAAATGATGGGATTGCTTTCCAAGCCAATCATTTTTAAATCTCCTCTTCGATCCTCGAAAGTGGCTAAAAGTTGTGGACTAACTGTAGTTAATTGACTGCCCGTTATGTCTAGCGTAATTTTGGTTGATCTCGGTACTGGAAAGAATAAAGCTGGAGGAAGTGTCGTTATTGAAGTGTTCATCAAGAGAATCACTATTTCTGATCCTAAAAAAATGTAAACATTAATGTGATTGTTCATTAAAAGGATATTTTATAGGCTTCATTCATTAATTAATAAGATTTAATACCTATACATGCTTTGATCTAATTATACACATAAGCAATAATTTTATATATTCTTACCTTTAAGTCCCGATAAAGTACCTGAAGAAATACTTCGAAGTCTCGAACCTCTAATACCTATTTCTTTAAGTCTCGGATGTAACAAAGACTGTAATTGATCTTTGCCTATTGCCGAATCTTTAGTTTCGATGTTAAGTTTTTCTAAAAGTGGCATATTTTGTAGCAAACCTTGGATATCTAAATAGCCTAATTTCGGATACCAGTATGCGTCCAATACTGACAGATTAGGAACTGATTTAAATGCATTCTTCTCTATTCTGCTACATTCATTTAAAGAATGTAATCTTAGATATCTATAATAAAGAAATATTTTAATACTATATAATTATTATAGGGGAGCGACGACGGGTAATACAACATAGTCGGGCCAAATGAATTTAAATATTATAACCGGCTTCAAGTTCTCTAATACTTACCATTTTGCGTAAATATTGGCAACACGACTGTTCTGAGTGTACTCTGATTTGCATAGATGCACGTTTGATGTAGTTAGTGTTGCGAGGGTGTTTGTAATTCCAATGTAAGTAATAGTTCAAATTACTATATTTTACCAATAAATATTGTTTTTTACACTACTTTGAATAGGTTGGAGTAATAGTACGGATGTTCACGACAAACAACGTAAATTGTTTTTTTGCTTTTATTTATTGTTTAATTGTTACGAGTATTAGTATATAGTAAGAAACAAAAACGCGGGTAAAATGAATTACTATATTATGTCATCTTGCCCGCCGTTTTCTTTATATTTAATTGAGAATTCTTTCAGATGGTTTACTCCTATATAAACGAAAGACGACTAGGGGTATTTGGAATGTTGCGGACATGGAGCGAGCTTTAGAAGCTGTTCGTAATAGAGAAATGGGCTGGTTGAAAGCAAGTCGCGCCGTCGAGGTCTTAACAAAAACAAAATTGCAACAAATGCTACAAAACATTTGGGCTCCTTTACAATCAGTACTCAATGGAGAGGTGGAAGCTGCAATAGTTAACCATATTCTGGACTTGGAATCCCGTTTTTTTGGATTGACAACAACAGACGTAAAAAAAACTTGCATACGAGGTTGCTGACAAAAAGAAGATAAAACTTTCTTTTAATAAAGAGAATAAGATGGCTGGGAAAGGGTGGTTACGTGGTTTTCGGCAACGTAACACTGAATTCACCGGTTCCTCAGAGTATTAAAAGAAAAGCTGTGGCTATCAGGATGAATTAACCGAAAGTCCCTAACCTCCAAACCCTTCTCGAAAAAGAAAATGAGAAGAAACAAAAGCAACAGAAATGTAGTAACTAATGAAAGAAGAATTAAGTGGCGAAGAAGATCCCTTCCATTGCAGGTAGCGACGAAGATGACTGTGCATGTATCTATTGTAATGACCTCTTCAGTCGGTCAAAATCTAAGGAATCGTGGTTACGATGCCAATTTTGTAAAAAATGAGCACATGCAGAGTGCGCAGGTGTGTCGCCAAAATAAAAAAATTCTTTATATGCGACCTGTGCAAAAATTGATGATGCTTATTTTCTTTGTTGAGTAGTATATAGTAGCTATTTTAGTTTTACATTGTATTTCATATTGCCCGCCCAGGGTGTGGGCAAGATGGTTTTTTAACAAAATTTTTATTTTTTGTACTTGCAATAAACCGCTTTATACCACTAGTAATCTTAATGCCTATAACGTCATAGAAAATACTATCAGTTATTACCACTTTACAATAAAATTTTGTATTTATCTTTCCATATAGACGTAGTTTTTGTGGAAACAAACACTAAGTATATGTCATCGCTTACCCGCCTTTCCCCTATATTTTGATATAACTAAATAATCTTACCTGAGTTTTTCTAGTCCAACAAAATCATTATTCGAAATAAATACAATGGGATTCTGTGAAATATCCAAGGATTGTAAATTATGGAGTAGCTTCCAAATTAACGAAAAATTCGACATATCTTGTATACTGTTGTTTGATAAATCTAATTGTTCCAATAGTGTGATTCGTTCGAAGCTGTTGATGTCCAAAACTGATATATTATTTTGAGATAAGTTTAAATGTTTCAAAAATGGCGTTTCTAATCTGGGAATTTTATCTATACCGGTTGCAGCCAAATTTATTTCTCTTACAGTTTTAGGTTCACTTAAAATATTTGCGATTGCGTTTGGAGATAGGGGATTAAACGAAAAATCCAATCTTTTAATATTGACCATTACGCTGTCGTCGGCTGGCACTTCTCGCAATTTATTGTGAGATAGATCTACGGAATTTACAAAAAAGTATTGTCGTTGCAAGGATTTTAGGGGTGCAATTTCAAAAAGATTCCTAGCTAGATTTATATTTTCCAGCATTTGTAATCTCACTCGTTCGAAGATGGTTTCTGGCAAGTCCACTAATAAATTTCCTTCCAGATTCAACATTTCTAAGCGGACTAACCCTTCAAAAGTTCTATCGCCTAATCTATCTAATTTATTATAACTGAGATCGAGAATTTGAAGTTGAGTCGAATTATGGAAAGCCATATCGCTGATTGATTCCAACTGATTATTTGTCAAAAGTAACGATCTTAAGCGAGGTAACCTTGCAAAATCCAATTCTTCTATGGTTTTTAATTGGTTATAAGACAAATCTATATATTCTAGAAATTGGAGGTTGGATATCAGTTCGGCTGGAAAGAAATTGAATTTGTTTCTGTTGGCTCTTATTTCTTTAAGTCTCGGATGTATTCGAAAGGACGAAGGGAAAAGGTAGCTCAATTGATTCTTTGATATATCTAGAATTTCCAAACTGGTACCGGTATTGAAGAATTCTCCTTTAAAGGACGTCAATTGATTTCCTTTTAAAATTAATTTTTTTATACTCATTACGTTTACAAATGAACCTAGTTTAATATTAGTAATATTATTAAAAGACAGATCTATTGTCGATATATTAGACATGTTGCTAAATACTCCTTCTGGCAATTCTAAAATACTATTATGTGTCAGATGAATTTCCCTTAAGCGTTTTGATTTCATAAGAAATTCCGGGGGAAGCGATTTAACACCCGCATAGCTTAAATCCAACACTTCTAAATCCTCAAGTTTGTGTAGAAGAGACACAGGAATATTCATTAAATGTTTATTCCTGCTTATATTCAAATATTTCAAAGATGGCAGTAACGTAAAGAAATTTCTAGAGATATCTGTTAAGTGATTATCGCTTAAATCCAACATTTCAAGCTTCAGTAAAGTTAGAGCAGTGCCAGCCAAGTTTGTTATACGATTCTGCGATAAATCCAAATTAATTAGAATATTTTCCAAGCCAGAAAATGCATCAGAATTTAATGAACTTAACAAGTTCCTCGATAAATCTAAACTCTCTAATTGGTTGAAGTTTTGAAAAGAAGCTGATGGTAGTTCTCTAACTATATTCTTCGATAAAATCAATTTGTTGACTTTGTCAGCCACTGATCGTAGAATATCCGATGATAGTGCTGCCACTCTATTATAGTCCAATTGTAAAGATGTTAGTTTTGGTAAACGACCTAATGCCGAAGCTGGAATTAAAAGAATATTATTATCTTTTAAATTGAGAACTTCCAAGTTATCTAAACCCTCGAAAGCGTCATCTTCTATCTGAAAAAAAAAACAACAGAAATATTGATTTTTTTTTGGATAGATTTATTTGTATAACAATATTTTACTCACCGTACGTAAAGAATTTACTCCAATATTTAATTTTCTGAGCTGTTTCAAGCCCAAAAATGTTCCGGGTACAATATTGGCTAAATTGTTTCTACTTAAATCTAGTTGGTATAAGCCTTTTAGATTTACCAAATTACTATTATCCAAGCTCTATATAAAAAGGAATAAATACTTATAAATATACAGGGTGATTGATTAGGGTGATAAAGCTCATCAGTAGGTACCTCCTTTGTCCTTTGAGATATCAAAATATCTCAAGAACTAATAATTTTAAGTATAGGGAATGCTTTATAAAAAATGACGTATGTTGGTAGTACTTTTCTATACTCTCACAAATTACAGGGTGATACATTTGAAAAAACCGAGAAAATAATGTATTCTTATTTTGATTCACCCTGTATTAGATTCAATGAATATTAAACAAATAAATAATTTTCCAGGATTTTCACTACTATTCAAATGCTTTGGCCGCAACAGATTTTTATTTTTGAATTTCTCTTACATTGTACAGGGTATTGAACTTGTTACGATTTTTATGGAAAATTGGTTATAACTTTTTATTTACTCCATAGAACACATCACAACCCTATATTATTGTAATGGGGAGGTCAAGCTGATTTCAAATATTCAATAAAATATAGGGTGTTTCATTTGAAAAAAATGTAACTTTGATATGGCACAACATTCTGGAACACCCTGTAAGATTGTAAATAATTTTAAAATGTGGAGACTGATGGTTGCTATAAACCCTCAAATTCTCAAATTAATATCTCAAAGGACAAAGGAGGAACTGAACTTTATCACACTAATCAATCACCCTGTATACAAATAATATTAATAATAATGTCGAATATTACTTACTTGGATTAAATTTGAAGATAAATTCAAATATCTTAGATTAGTGAAAGCTTTCAGTGCAATACTAGGAAATTCGGTGATGTAATTCTGTGATAGATCCAGCAGCATTAAATTTTCTGCTCCTTGGAAAACGTCGCTGTTAAATCTGGAAAGTCTGTTATGGGCCAGTTTCATCGATTTTAACCTAACCAATGGTGAAATTGCATTACTCTCAATTACCGAAATCAAATTTCTGCTGAGATCGATGTACTCCAAATATTGTTGTGATTTAAAAGATTCTGATTTAAGTACATCTAAAATAAATATTGTTTTTGTAGTTAAAATATTTAGAATGTGATAATATAGATATATAATACCTATTCGGTTGTCTACTAAAGAGAGTAATCTCAATTTTTGTGGACCATTCAGAGAATAGCTCGGAGCAGAATTAAAACTGTTTCTTCCAAGATATAATTCCTAAAAATTAAACATGATTATCTACTATTATAGGTGTAGGTATATATATATATATTTATCATTTTAGGACCACGTTCAGTTCAAAACAGTAGATTTCCGGCGCATTTTCCAAAAAGTGCGTCATCTCTCCCTGTTTTACCATAGCGTGTGTCATGTGACATTTTGGCTGTTCCACACTGTATATATTTATATAATAGTAAAATATAAAAAATATTAAATACTTGTAAATTGTCACATCCTTCTAAAATTCCTTCTTCGATAGCCTTAATACCGTTACCACTTAAGTCTAAAATTTGAAGATGACTCAATCCCCGAAACTCGGTGGTGGAAAAAATCGGGTTCAACGTATCACCTAAAAGATTATCGCTTAGTCTAAGTTCGACTAGAGTTGATTTCAGTCCTAGCAGCATTCTTTCCGTTAATCGTCTCAAGGAATTTCCGGAGAGGTCTACATTTCTTAAAGGAAGATCCGTTGATGTAAATATCTAAAATATTAAATAAATTTTTGTTTTTACTTTTAATAATAATCAAAAACAAAATATAGCAGTACTTGAGTTGGTAGAGACTGATGACCCGACCATCTTTGACTGAAAGATACTATGGGAGCTCCGTACAGCAAAGAAGGAACTTCACTGGAGAAAACTACTCTATCACAGTTAATAGCGATTGATGGATTACCACCTAAAGCTTGTTCAATGGGTCCTAACGTACACGTACATGGGAATCGCAGTTCCCTTGAAATTTCTATGCAAGGTCTGGAATCTTCTGAGGAAGATATTGTAACCAAGAAGAAAAAAATGAATGGAAAGTGCTTCAGTTGGTCCATCTGAAATACAAAACGTTTTTATTAGCTTCAACTGTACCTATGTTATATGGGTGTACGTTTGTAACCGACTCCCTTGGACCCGATTTTGGCCAACTAAAAGAACAGATTAAGCATTTTTGGGGAGGTTTAAGCATTTTTGGGGAGGTTTAAGCATTTTTTGGGGAGGTTTAAGCATTTTGGGGAGGTTTAAGCATTTTTGAGAGGGTTCAAGCAGTTTTGGGGAGGTTTAAAAGAAATGTGCACAATAATCATAACCGTTAATTAACATTAAATGGGTTAAAAATGTTTTTTTACTTTTGTCCTTTAGATAAAGAGAGAGTATGTCTATATGTCGCTGGAAGCGAGATATGGTTTGTCGCCGGAGGCTGTTAAACATTCTTTTAATGGTAGCCTAGTCGACCAGTAAACGAAAGAAGACTGAAAAGCCCTAAGGCTTTACATTACCGCTATAATTGACTTCACCTCTTTCTCTACAAATATCTGTGAATCAATAAAATGGGTCTCTTATTTTTAACTTCAACATAATGAAAAAATTCGTTTGTACAGAGGTCTTAAATGTGGCTTGTGATGGGAAAATATTTCAGTTCATATAAGTAGATGCTTCAGTTCCGGTCAACAGGCGGAGTAAAAAAAAACCATCTGATTTTGAAATAATGTTCTTTCGCAGTGTAAAGAGATTGATTATGTAATCTAGGTCAGAATCTGTTTAGTAGGTCTCGTTATGCGCTATAAATAAAAGGATTTTGTTTCTCAGTTCGAATTAACAGTAAATATTCCACATCTACATATTAATGTAATTTTTTAATAAGTGATGTTCTAACTGTATAAACTAGATCTAAAATATATAATGATTAATATTTTATCTTCTATCGAGCATGCAGATTTAAGTCGTTGTATTAATTCAACACCAAGCTCGATTTTCGTCTTACAGCAAAGCAAAATTTGAAAAAGAGATGCATTTTCGTGTTTTTTTTCTTTTCTTTCTTTTGAAACGTTCGAATAGATTATTCAGAGGTTAAAGAATTAAAATTTATACCTAATAAAATTCTTTGTAAGGTACACACTAGAACGGTAAAACTTTATGAAAAAAAATCACATCGCATTCGTTCTTACGATGAAATTAGATTTTATAAGGCAGAAAAATGTGGAACCATTAGAATTTCCTTTAGAAAGCAGAGGATATACTTCATGTTTTTGCGTTAACACTAAAATAGCTATAAAAGTATATACTCTAAGAAGCGGATATTTATATTTGTTTGAATGTTTAAAATCACCTGTAAACAGTCATTAAGAATAGAAATTTATATTTATGACTTATTCTGAATTAAATGAAATAAATAAATAAAAGTTTTCTGTAAATACGTAAATTAAATAAATTTTGGTTCCAAATTACAAAGAAAAAATGAATCGCACTTATTTTTTAACTTAACCAATGCATAAATATACATCTACCTACCTACATTTAGTAGGTACAGTTATCCATATAAAAAAAAGAGTACCTAGTTAAGAATGAATAATTCATTTTTCTCATTAGGTATTTGTTTAAATGACTTATTATGTATGTGTGGTAAAATTGAACAAAGGTTTTTATCCTGTTATAAATTATAGCGGTAATTTTTCAGCTTCTTATTATTTCCTGCTTTTTCGAGGTAAAAACGAAACCAAATCAAAGATTTTGCAAAGCATTCAAGATAGGGCTCATCAAGATTGTATAACTTTGTAATTTAATTAATCATATATACTTATATCATTAACGCGTTTGTTAACAAACTATATAATAGTTAATCGCAATAAAGTTATAGGTACTTACATATCTAGTTAAATGGAATGCATGAAAAGCTACTCAGTTCGAAAACTGCAATTAGAAACATCGCGACTACTTATTGAATAAGTAATGAATATACCTAGTTCGTTGAAAGAGAATTTTGCAATGAAAACGAACATTTCATTCATGGCTTATAGATCCAGTTCGTTGAGTTTCTGTAAGTTAATAAGACATACCTACAATATTTTTATTATTTTAATATAAATGAAATTGCAGTCATGAATGATATATATTATTAGTTAAAATCAGATATTCAAAATTCAATTTTCCAATCGACTTTTATATAAATACATAATAATATCGAACCCACTCAAAAATTGGAATAATATAAAATAGGATTGCCTATTCACAAGAATCCAAAAGATTGTAACAAGTGACATTATCGCCATAAAATTTATAACCCAACCGTTATTATATTGACTAAAATTGTCGATCGACGACATAACGGATTTTATATGATGTAAATATTCAACCTTGGGCATAATATTCATACCATTCATGTTTCGTCTTAACAAACTAACACCACAATAACCAACAATTAAATTTTTTATTCGTTCTTTCGTCGACTTCATCCATAAACTTTAACATTTTACAATACCAGAGTTGGTACTCTTTGTACTATATTGTTTTACACAATTCTCTCAGTTTTGTAATAAATATTTTTTTACTTATAAACACTTGTGTCATACAATACAGGTATAAGTAGTTAGCTTTATGCTAACATAAAAAAACAGACAATTTCCCTATTTAAAAATAAGAAAGAAACATTTTAAAGCTAAACAATCACTATTTTTATGTAATTAGGGCTTAAATTGGTTTAAGGGACATACAAGTTTTCGTGAAATTTGAGCCTATCTCTAAAGGATCTATGCTTGCAACTGCTACTTTGTTAATAGTAATTTCAAATTAAAATTTATATTGAAAACAAAAATATTGCTTTGAATCTGTTTTTGTTGATAAAACTAGAAGTAGTTTAAATTTTAGATGCGAAATATACACCCTTATATTTAAAAAAAAATGACATGTGTACGTATACTCTCTTTCATAATAAGTGTTCATATTTAAGGAATATATATTTCCCTACGTACCTTCGTTGAAAAAGTCGATATCCACCAAAATGTGAAAGTCCTAATTATATAAATACTTATAAAGTCATTGTGCACGATTTTTTTTTTAATAAGCACACACTCTTTTCACTTCATCAAACCAAAAAATTATCGACGATATGAAAAAAAATGTGAATCCGCGAAATCACGACGTATACCTATGCGAAAGATCTAGCAGGCTCTGGTCGCACCTTTCAACTTAAGTTGAATCGGAGTACCTAATCGAGAATCAAGCCGCGACCAAAGCCTTCTAGGACCTAGATACCAACTACAAACGCTCCGGGCACGATACTCAAGAACTTGACTTGATGGTGGTTCGACATGAACGTACCCGAAATGGTCAATCAAGTCATCTTATTTTTATAAACGATGTACATTTTTCTAAATAATTTTCGGGATGCTTAAGTATTTACTTAAGAAATATTATCCCAGCGTTTACTCATCCCACGTTCTAGATATCTCACAATCCTTACAGTAAAAACACAAAATAAGACAACGCAAGAATCGTGAACCTCGTAAAATACCTTCAACTGCGTTAATGTATTTCTTTAAGATAAACACTGCGTGTTATGCAAGAAATCCAAGACGAAGGTCTCGAAGAAATAAGAAACTTTAACTTGACGCGGAGAGAGACATTCAACACAAGAGTGTGTCTTTGATAAATACAGTAAAAGTACTTGATGCCTTTCTCTTAAACTTGACTTCTCGTAGAAAGAACACTCAGTGTATTTATCCTACGTTGTTTAATAAAGACCGTTGTTTTCTTGGTATGTTTGCACATTTTAAAATGTAACTTTTTTGTTATAAGAAACGTACCAAGAACTTAACGGATTTTTTTAGTACGGACCTTTATAAATCTCTACTTTATTGGAAAAATGCATGATTATCGAGATGTGTGTGTATCGCTATGAATAGCTTTATATTATTTTATTTTTAATTCGTTTTGAAAATATTTCCTCAATTATAGGTACCTTGAGTGTTTATAGATATTGATGACAAAATTTATATAAATAACCCATTTCGCATCCTTTACTTATAGGTACTCTTAATCACAATTGATTACAACGTTTATTATTAGGTCATATCGGTACTTGACGATGATAAAAATATGAAAAAAAAGGCTTATTCACATATGTTTATATGGAATATAGAATCATACTGGGATGGTCAAAAGTAACCTAGTTTTATTACAGCTTTATTAACACGTGTGTTAGACCACCTATTAGGTGTACCTAAATGGGAATAAAAGATAATAGAAACTGCGTTGTATATTGTTTATTTAAAAAATATAGTCAGTCCTAAAACTATATAAGTACCTATCTAAAAAATTGTCGAGTTTTAATGTCTGAGTACTAATATTTCATAGTTATGGTGAGCGTGTTCTGCACCGTTGAATGGGATATAACAAACACCGTGGCTCGGATGAACCTAAATGAAAAAATATATATTCAAGTACACTTTTTTTACAATAGCAAATCCTTGTTTATAAACACTCATATAGGTACTTACTTTTCCTACTGTTTCAGAACCTTCATGAAAAGCTCTACCAATAAACAGGGGCTCTCCGTCTGAGGTTCTTCCACCTTCTACAGCATCTGGTGGGATATTTCCTCCTTGACATGGTACCCAATCGAAATTTTGTTCGCAAAGTACCTAAAAATGGTTAAAAGTAAAAAGTGAGATTTGTTGTGGCGTGTATTTTTTGTATAAATAATGTTATTATTAAAATGTTACCTGAAATTGTTGAATTCCAATTTCTTCTCCATTGTAAGCAACATACGCAATTTCTTTTCCAGGGATTACTTTTGCTGGCATCCAATCACCGGCATGGTATGCTCTACCAACGAAAATTTCATAACCATCTACATCAGTTCCACCTCGAAGAGCTGTGCGTGGTACTCCACCACGAGCCGATGTATCAACCCAATAATAAGCTAAAAAAAAATTACCTAATAGAACCTGTCCTGAGTTAAGTTTCAATCAAACCTTCAACTCGAATATTATTAATTTTGTACTTGAAAATATTAATCTTATTTTACTTAGTTACTCTTATTCTCGTGTTAATAAAAAAAAACTGGTAAATTTATGTACTCGGATATGATTATAATAAATATTTTTAAATATGATGAACCTTCTGCTTATACCTAGTTATATACAATTAATAAGTATATCTTTAAACATTTGACTACGAACTATGTTCAACACTTAAAAATGTCACGTAAAATTCTAAAATAAACATTT
This sequence comes from Lochmaea capreae, assembly GCA_949126875.1. Taxonomy (NCBI): domain Eukaryota; kingdom Metazoa; phylum Arthropoda; class Insecta; order Coleoptera; family Chrysomelidae; genus Lochmaea; species Lochmaea capreae. The sequence continues at coordinate 113,024 of OX421397.1, forward strand.
TGCTAGTGTACACTTACCTGCCATTATAAATGTTCAGTTGTTAACAACAAAGAAGATAAAACTAAACTTTATAGCTAATACAATAAAATTTTTATAGTTTATTTTTTATCTTATCGCGGGTGTACGAATGATAAAACGCCACATAATATAATGTGTGATAGAGAGCAATATGGTTAGGTAAATATCTAGGAAACGTTGATTTGATTCATTTATGTATCGTTAAAAATTAATCAAATAACGATAAAAGTATAATGAGTACCTAATCAATTTTCAGTACCTATCAAGATATTAACATCATGTCACGTCACGTAATATACATATATAGACCGTCCGTAGGCAAAGTTGTAATAACGTTTATTACGAAATTACTCCTTAACCACACAAAAAACAAATAACACCAATTGGAAGAATGAAATGGTGCTCACCCTGTATATTTTTATATTTTCAGAAATTTAACGAAGCACCCATTTTCAAGATCTTATCTTCGCCTATTTTCTAAACTAAGACAACTTTTTCTATAAAAGGATTTTATGGAAAATAAAAACATTTTTTTATTTTAAGAAATATTTCATTACATAAACATGATATTATACATATTTTAAAAAAACAAAAATACCCTTTTCTAAATAACAGCCATACAATTTTTGGGTTGAAATAATTACTTTTACGAGGGGTATACTAAAAGTATTGGTAAACAATAATCAAGAATCTATTTTTTTGAATCTAACTGTCGTATCATGGCGTTGACTCTTTCGACAAGTTGGTTTTGATTAAGTTGATTCACACATTTACTTTTAACATAAAAAAGGCTTTGTATATCTCTTTGCTGAAAAGCTATATCCGCCGCGTCATCTAAACATCTAAAAAAAAAATACAAACAGATTTGTATGTGTGTATCGCACACCTTATTATTTCCAAGGAAATGATTCAAAATATTTTCCACCGAGCGTAGTTTCACACTTTTACATTAAAATATAGATAAGAATTTAGATTACATAATAAAAAGTACTGATTTATATTGTTAATTTTAAAAATATCTTTTTTTATTCCATGTCATTAAGTGGCGTCTAAAAATCCTAATCCTCGAGACCGATGTATGTCATATTTGGATTTAGTGACCCAAAAAAACCCCAAGCGCAGAGTTTCTCTTCTTTCCCGCGTGATTTGTGGGCGAGCCCCACGGAGATGACGTTCATCGGCGGTATTGAGCTCCAGGTGTTCGGGGGGTCAATTTGAACATTATATTCGTGATCAGTGACTTCGAAGACCCCCGAGTACCCGATCTGGGCCTCTAATTTACCTAGTTTTGACATCTCTTCCAAGAGGCCTCTCAAATAATGTATTTTTGGCTGCAGCAATATGCAATTTCCGATTTGTCAGAAATTCCATGTCGCCACATTTTTTACAAAAAAAACTTTTGGAAGAGAATGCAGAAAACCGCATTCCGATCCGTCCACAGCAACTAGTTTTAGATCTTTTGGCCTTTTTACTAGTTTATTGCCTCGAATACTTGTAATATCATGTTATATGTAATATTATGGACACAAAAAAAATTAGAAAGAACCGAAAGTACAAAAAAAAAACGCGGGAAACAAACAAAGCAATAATGACTGTTTTAATCAATACACGGGTGTTCGTTTCACGTCACACGTTCCGAAAGGCATAGTCAAAAACAAAAATAGCATATTTTTGCTAATTAAAATTTTAGTCAAGTCAAGTTCCCTTTAAATAATATTAAGAATTATTTTACTAACCCTGCTTTAATGCAATATTTGACTTTAATGTCCTCGTTAACTTTTGGTAAATATTTAAGAGCTTCTTCTCTGTTTCTATTTTGCAAACAAACGTCTACAAAAGGTGCATACCCTATGGGAGATTTTTTTAACCTCGAGAATTTCTCCAATTCAATCCACTCTCCATCATTAGCCAAACTATTTATCTTTAGCCACCAATATCTAAAATATAAATTTAAAAAAAAAATAAATAATTTGTCAAAATTTACGAAAAATCTACCTTTTATCCGGTATTTTAAAATCGTTTTTAAATTTCTCGGCTAATTTAGTTTCCTTCATTTCTAATAATAACTTGCAAGTATTATGTACGGATTTTCCTTTGAATTTATTTTTCGCACCAGGAAGTTTATCTTCTACGTCTCTTTGAAATCGCATTAATTTGATAGTTTCATCACACATAGTGACATACAGGTCTTTTCTGCCTTTCTTGTAAGCTTCCAAAGCTGAAGTTAGTAAAGCGTCCTTCATGTGATCCTTCTAAAAGTGTTGAGAAAAAAATAAATAGGTGCAGCTTAAAATTGTTGATAACAATCATTTTATTGAAATATTATTTACCTTGTCGTCTAAACTTTCTAAAATAAAAGTTTCAGCTTGAGCAGAAAAATCGTCTTCTTGAATGTATATTTCATTAAGGGCTTGTGTATGATGTTCTTTGCAATATTTTATATAGAGGGATTGAGCGACTGGAAAATTTCTAATCGTCATCTAAAATTTATACAATTTCATAACACAGGCTCACACAAAGAAAAAAAAACGAAGTGTCTGTCCTATGTAAACGACACATGTCGCTGAACACGAATCCGGCTTCAGAATCGCTCCATCACCCTCGAATTTTTTTTTTTCAATTGTATTGATTGGTAAATTCGAGAAATGGGATTTTTTTAACCATTTTCGCATTAAAAAAAATAAGGCTGATGAGTAGAATCTAACTAGATTCGTATTCAGTCAAAATACATGAGAAAAATGTATTTCCAATAGAAGATTATTACGTAAACATGTATGTATGTATGTATGTATTTTGGGGTAACATTCACTGAGACCTAAAAGATCTATTGTGCCCCCTTACTTCTACTTAGTTTCTGAGGAGAGTCTCAGATACTAGTAGCTCCTTTAGTCCTATTTCCCGGAGGAATTTTAGGATATCCGCAGGCCTCAACTTAGGTAACTGTCCCTCTTCTATCCAGTAGTCTCCCAGGTAATATGCCCTAGGATTCTGAAATACTGTGCAGTTCGCAAGTATGTGGATGGAGGTTTCTTCTTCCATTCCACAAAATCTACAATCTTCTTCCTCCACTATTTTGAGCTTTTTAAGGTGTCCATTCAGGCGACAATGTCCCGTTAGGATTCCTGTTAAAACTCTTAGTGCAGTTTTGCTTTGACTTATGCATTCATTTGATCTCAACAGGTTGTAGTCACCCAGAAGAATCTTTGATTGCCTAAGCCCTACTAGATCTTTCCAATGGTCAGATCTTCTCATTTCTTCGGCTTTACCTATTTCTTCCAATATTACATTGGAGCTGATTCCGCAAAAAGGTTCCGGCCCCCAAAAGGGTATTTCAGTCCCTCTCTTCGCTAGTTCATCTGCTATTTCGTTTCCTTCTATTCCAGTGTGTCCTGGAATCCACAGTAAGGTGACTATATTGTTCTCGCCTAGTTCATTAAGTTTGCCTAGGCATTCCCACACAATTTTGGAACTGATTACACAGGAACTCAGCGCTTTAATGGCTGCTTGACTATCAGACATTATGATAATCCTTTGCCTTCTATATCCTTTGTCAATATTGAACTGGGCACACTTTCTTATTGCATGAATTTCCGCTTGAAAGATACTCGGGGTTTTTCCCAAGCTTTCAGAGTGTTTGGTTCCGGGCCCGTACACTCCTATCCCAGTTCCTTCTATTGCTTTTGAGCCGTCTGTGTACCATTGAATGGCATTCTTTCCAAGTCTGGTAATGGTATTTGGATCCCATTCCTTCTTGTTGCTTAATTCCGTAACGAATTTCTTTGAAAAGTTATACTTTTTCATCATACCATCTTGTGGCATGTCCCAGGTTGTCTGATTTACGTAAACATAGTAAATATATCGATTAATTGTCAAGAAAAGTCCATTTCTCGGATTTACTGATCAATACTTGCAATTTAAGAAAAACTGTAGGGTAATGAAGCGATTATGAAACCGGATTCGTGTTCGGCGAGCCATCGTGTTCGGCGAGCCAAAATACAAAGTAATAAATGTGTCGCTTACCTAGGTAACACTTGGTTTTTTTTGTGTCTGCCTGTGTAATTTTAATAAAGTTGTGGCTCTTAGGATTACAACAAAAAGTACAATAATATAAATAATGAAACATACCTTAAAATCACCCAAGGGCATTTTTTCTCTTAATTTCAATATCACCATATAAATTAAATCGGTATCACCACTTTCTATAGCTTTAACCAGTGCTGGAGTGTTTTCTCCTAGCTCTAGTAACAATCGAACTTGATCGCTAGCTTTAGATTCATAATCTAATAGCTAAAAAAAATATTTAGGAGTATAATAATTGAGTGAAGCAGTATTAAAATTATACCTTGATAGCCAATTTTCTCCTTCCGTATTCCGAAGCAGTACTGGCAATTTCACTGTAAGAAATCCCTGAAGAATATCCCAATTTTTCTGCTATTTCTCTTGCAACAGTTTCTTCCTCCAAATGTGACTGGCTAACCTGATACCAAAATATTTTAATCACACAATTCATATAGAATTTATAGTAACTTTATTTACCTTATACTTGGCCCAATGTACTAAAATATAGCTGGTACCTTCTTTTTCGGGAAGTTTGAGGTACTGAGCAATTTGTAAAGCGAGATAATAATAATTTCTAGTTATTAGTCGTTTTAAAATACCTTGCTTTCGTCTTCCCATGTAATTATATCTTTTAATTGTTAAGAAATTCAAAGGTTACCATTTTTACAAAATGTGATCTTGAATTTTAAAAAGGATACTGTGTAATTGTAATTGGTATGCCAACTTTGGCATCTCGAACTGCATTTAAAACTCTCAATAATCTACATATTTCCACATAGCTATCAGATCTCATGTCTGGTATGAAACATTTACCAAACTGTGCCGCCTTAAATCATTGAAACATATTATAGTTTTATTAACAAATAAATATGTGTGTTGAAAACTTACTCTTATAAGCATTTTTTGAATATCCGTGTCAAATTCATATCCTACAGCTTCTATGCATTGATTAACAGCTGTTTCTAAATCATTTTTTACTAAACAAATATATTCATTAGCTTTGTGACTGCCTTTCTACAAAAAATAAATAAAACATTTTAAATGTCGTAACTAAAGAAATTCAATATTTACTTGGAATTGTTTTGAGGCTTCTAATAGAAAGCTACCAGGCTCGGTACTATTTATCCTGAAAATTTTCTGAACAACTTCAGGAACCTTTTGTAGCAGTTCATGTTGTGTATTGGAAATTATTCTAATACCATCGATTTCTGGAACTAAGAATACCGAGCTATCATAAAAAAATGTTACTTTATGACCGTGTTTTCCAACAATCAAGAAAGTGTTGTCTTTCTCCCAATATAGAACGACAGCTTCGTTACCACACCTGTAAATACGAAAATTATAATCAACAAACAAAAACAAAATAGTCTATTTTAATTAAAATGTTACTTACCAGAGCATCTGCTTAGGTTTATGAACAGTATCACAATCAACTTCACAATATTTCTTTCTCAAATCTGTAGATCCTAACCATAGATAACCAGAATTTGTAAATAAGGCTAAATGACCAGCATTTAAGGACACTGACATTTTCATTATTGATGTGTATTTATTTGTAATTTCTGGTTCCAGCTGAATGAAAAAAAAACAAGATGATATGTAAAATGTATCATTTTCCAATTTTTATACTAACCATGGAACTTGTATGATGTTCATCTTGTTTCAACCTGTACAGTTCGACACCTCTAGCTATTAAAACTTCTGTTGTATCTTCTGAAACTATTGCCCAACTGGTAGGATGAATGGTTGATCCTGAAGAGAGATACATTTATTTGTTTCCACAAGTCACTGAATTATTAAAAAAAAGCTTTTTTATTCAAATTTACTTACTTGGCAAATCAGATAACTGTCTAGTTTTTGGCTCTTGAATATTATTAACCACAAATACCTTAAAATTTGAGGTCATTACGGCAATTCCAGTGAAATTTTGTGGACTAATAAAAATTTTAGCATCTACTACTTTTGATTCTTGGACTTTTTGACTTATATTAAATGTATGTAGATATTTTCCAAACATATCATGTCTTACCACCATACCATCTTCTTGAATACATAGCAACTCTTCATTATTTGTCCAGCCCATATACACAATTGGTCTTCTATTCCACTGTAAATAAATATACATCTTTAACACTACAATTTTGAATATTATTCCATTACCTTAAATGATGCTATTTGCCTTCCAGATCCCGAATATATAGATATAATGGGTTGTCCAGAACCTTGAACTTTTAAAAACTTTTGATCATCTCTTCTAATAGCTATAGGGCCCCCGTAAGATGCTGATGTAGCAATATAATGTTCTACATTTATTTCTTGTTGCCAAGCCATAGAATAAATTTCAAATTTTCTTAAACATAAATGAGTTAGGTGATTGTAATATTATTATTATTATATAATTCTACCTGTAATATGCATCTCGTCCTAATAAAAACCATTCTGCTGTCCACATTGCAGACATCTTAAGATTTTATACTTTTACTAAATATAAATATACGTAAAATATAGTAAACAATCTTATTTATCTATAGGTGTTGACATATCAAATTCACAAAATACAACTGTCAACAACTTTAGTGCTGTCATCTAGCATATTTCTATATAGCTCAGTACCTTTGGTGCTGCCCTCTTTAAATATATTTATTAATGTACTAGTGCAAATTGAAGTTTACTGTTATCAGAAGGTTCGAGCTTAGGCTCCCCTTGAAGAGAGGTCTCTGAATAATACTGTAGTGTGGGGATATTATATACCCTTCTCTTTTTGTGAGGCTCTCTCTTCATGTTCTGTGCGAGAAGTGGAGAGTCAGTAGAATGTGGTCTGTGGTCAAGGTCAAGTCAAGAAATGACAGATGATACAAAACTGAGAACTGATACACATGTATAGCACGATTATGATAAATATATTTTATGTAGTGAGGAAATAAATAGTTAATTAAGTCATCCATTGGTTGTGTAATTAAACCCGGTGTGACGATTTCCTAGACCCTACAGTAGATTAAAAATAATAAATTTTAATGGGGAACAAAATAAAACAATTTCGAGTTATTAAAAAAAAAAGGTAATATATTTGCATAATAATGTACCCAATTTATGCACAATTATCTTGTGCCTTGAGACGCACTCACGATACTGTTTAATCTCGATGAACCTTCAATAGATCAACAACTCTAAAAAAATATTCATTCAATCACATTATCCTGCATACTGATATCATCTTTTAACAAGCTGTTTGTCATATCAGCATCTTCATCATCTTCTTCATCAGCTTCCATCTCAAATAATTTAATCTTTCTCCTATTTTCTGATAATACTATACTCACTCTTCTACTACCTGAAACGGCGAAAATAGATGCAGCCATTTCGATATTTCTAAATAATTTCGGGTTAAAGTTCGATCCGTTGGAATTCGGTAAAATAGTTTTGCTAATATCGGCTGTAATGCAGATTTCCATCAACTTTTCCATAGCCGCCGATAAAGGAAATTGCAATAAAGTAGCAGATTTATAACCAGAATTCTCTTGTAACAATAAAGACAAAATATTGTTCGAATAAAAGGACACATCTAATATTTGATATATTTCAGCAGTTTCTTCCGACAATTGGGTGAAATAAAATTTGCCACATCTGGCATGACACTTATAATCTGTTATATGTATTTGTAGTACGTAAATGTTAGTGCTCGGTTGGAGGAAAGCAAATAGCAGCATTTCTTTGTTAATATTCATCGAGGACATTCTCAATGGTCCTACACCGAAATTAAAACATTCAAAAGTATGTATGAAACTGAAATGCTTTTGTAAGGCTTCTTTTGGTGTATCAAAAATACCACAAATTTTATTTGCCATGTCTTTAAATTGCTGAATTAAAGATGTTGATGTATAATGTTGAAGTATATTAGAATGGTTTTGAATACATTCATTTTCAGATAGAAATGTCGTCCAATCGTTACCGTCCATATTTGGTATTATTGCAAGAGGGGCTTCAATTAAGTATTGACCCAAACGTTCCATTATGAATCCTTTAGTATTCAGGCCGTCTTTGTTACCTACAAACAAAATAGTAATATAAATACCCAATTCAAATGTATGTAAATTTTACAATATATATAAGTGTGGTGTTAGCATAAGTGGGCTATTATTTCAATGTTGATATAAATATCTTACCAATATGATCAAAGTTTTGCAAGAATTCTGTAATGTAAGCCAAATCTTGCTGGGCTATTTTGTGTATTTCAGTAGGAATAGCTTCATCCATCAAAAATAAAATAGCACCGTACAACCACCTGAAGAAAGCTTTGTAATTTATCACAGAATGATTGATGATTTGTTGCATCTCGCCAGCTTTAATCAAAAAAGCACCACTGGATTGTATCGCTGCTGTTATTTGTGGTTCTTTTAAACCAATAACCTAAATTTATACAAATATTTTACTACATTGCTATAGAAAGCTCTTTTCAACTCACTTCATATTTGTTTTCTAATCTAGCCATCCCTCGCAATTCTGCCAAATGATAGGTTAAATTTTGACCAAATTTGGTCACATTTTTCAATAATAACTTTTGTATATTTGCATAGCTCATCTCTATGGTTTGACCAAATTTTTCTAATCCTTTTTTAGTAAGATCTGTTATTAAAAATTCTTCTAGTTCTGGTGAACATATACCAAACATTAATAAATCAAGAAAGTCTGCTGTGACGCCGCCTTCGGGTACTTTCTTGGCATATTTGGAAAGTTTGTGATCAATTTCTAATAAGAAGCTTTCCCAGGTTTCTGTAATATTGGTTATGGTGTTTGTTAAATATTTCACCAAGTCTTTTAACTTAACATACTTTATAGCAACACAAAATAGTTCCTGAGTATGTGTTTTAAAAACCTTCGCATCTATTATGACCAACCTTATATTCAAATCAGTATCCTTAACAGTAACAAATATTTTACTTAGATCTTCATTAATTTGTACATTTTCTACAGAACAAGGAGATCCTAGATATTCATTAATATTTAAAATTACACATGTAAAGCAACCAAACACTCTGATATGTACATAACCATCTTTGGTTCCAACTAGTAGTAAATTGAGCTCAGTCTGATCTTGTAAAAAATTAGTTTCTTTTGTATCTTCAATATTTGAGGTATCCAGTGAAGCATTAGGAATGGGATCTTTTAAATATAGCTTTGAAAGATCCTAAAATAAATTTTAGGTATTTGTAGAGCTGTAAATAAAAAGATAACAATACTTACTATATGCTTCATGTAATTTTTAGGAGGTTCTTCTTTTAGTGTGAATGTATTTTTGGATTTTATTTCCACTTTTTTTTGAACCCATAATAGAGTGGTAATTTCTGCTCCTGCATCTTTATCAATCAGCGTTTTTTTATTTTCAATGCCAATTAACAATACTTCGCCTTCAAAGTACACATATGTAAAGAGTAATTAACATACATTAAAATATGTACCTGAACTGTATCCTATAGCTAAAACTTTTCCATCTGGTCTCCACGCAATTGCCTTAACTTGTAAATTTTCTTTGGGAGGACTTAAACTCCAAGCTTTCGTCCACGACAACCTATTTAACGAAACTTCTCCTGAAATGTATACAGTTTATTGACAATGTTTAAATGAAAATTATAGTACTAACCTTTTATATTAGAGAGAGCTACAAGATCCATGCGATCACTCCAAGTCATCAGGTTTATTTCAATCGGTACATTTTTATCTTCCAATTGTTTAATTGCATGAAACATGGCCATTATTAGGTTTTTATATATTAAAATTTGAATATTTTGAAATTTCCATTTATTGAGGTTAAGCACATATTAGGTTGTCTCTGACATATGTATCTTCTTTTTTTCCACATTGGAAAAAGCTGACTGGATGTCTTGTAGTATAGGAGGCTATAGTAATTTATAAGGAAGAATGTCATTTTAGACGTCATCTCTTGGGTAAATTATCCCTCAGGATATAGCCCAAAAAAGGAAGAAGAAGAAGAAGACGTCATCTCTAGTCCAAGCTGTCATATTATCTCTGAAGCTGTCCCAGCCGACTAGATAAACAACGCCGACTTCAATATTTTCTATATACATTATCTAATTTGTAGCTAAAAAAAAATTGAAAATCGTCACAATGGACAATTTAGAAGCAAATATTATGGACAAGTCTATGAGATCAGTGTTTGGTATGTTTAAAATATAAAAAAATCATATTTCTAGTAAATGTATTTAACTTTTTAGTTGGTAATATACCATATGAAGCTACGGAAGAGAAGTTGAAAGATATCTTCGGCGAAGTAGGACAAGTATTATCTTTCAAGTAAGTAAATGGAAAACTATGTATTGCCCAATAATAATCGTTAATAATTTTTGTAGACTAGTATTTGACCGAGAAACTGGAAAACCAAAAGGCTATGGTTTCTGTGAATACAGAGATCAAGAAACCGCCTTAAGTGCGATGAGAAATTTAAATGGATATGAAATTGGAGGTAGAAATTTGAGAGTTGATAATGCTTGTACTGAAAAATCTAGAATGGAAATGCAGAATCTTCTTAATCAGCCACCTGTAGAAAATCCTTATGGAGAGCCTATACAAGCTGAAAAAGCACCAGAAGCTATAAGTAAAGCTGTAGCTTCTTTACCACCAGAGCAAATGTTTGAGTTGATGAAACAGATGAAAACAACCATACTGAATAATCCAACAGAAGCCAGACAAATGTTATTACAGAATCCACAATTAGCTTATGCTCTCCTACAGGCTCAAGTTGTGATGAAAATTATTGATCCACATACAGCTGCTGTAAGATTGATTCAATAGTTACCGACCATATTTTTTACTGTTTTAGTTTGCAGAGTTTACTGCATCCTGTGAATCAAGTTCCCGCAACATTATTACCTGGAGAAAAAAATGTTCCTGTTCAAGTGCCAATTAATAATCAGTATAGAGAACCTCCAGTTGCTGTTCAGGCTCCTAGGCAGGAATTCCAACCTGTACCACCTCCTGTTATGCTACCAGTTCAAACTTCAGGATTCACGGGTAAATTAGTTTTTATAATGTAAAAGTGAATGTATAAATATAATAATTAATTTGTAGGACAAGACGTGGATTTGAGATCCTTGAATGCAGCTCCAGATCCAAGGATGAGGCCACTAGGGGATCAAGATATGAGACAGATTCCAGGCCCTATTCAAAATCCATTGCCACCAACAATTGCTGAAAAGTAAGTAAAAAATTCAGTCGTTTTTTAGTTATTAAACAAAAAACCTTTAATCCTGCAGTTTTACAAAGTTGGGAGATACAAAAACAGATGGGTATGTTTATATAAATTGATTTACATCAACTCCTTTTTCAGCATGTGTACTTATGAGTGTTTTTATTCATTTTTTTTTGGTCACTGGGATTTCATAACATAATAAGTGAACAATAAATTCGAATAGAAGGTCCATAAAACTTCATCGACATATTATGTAACAATAAGTTCCATCATGCTGTGATTATCATTATTTCACTACTATAATCTAATTTCATAAGGCTTTCATAGGGTTACAACAACTGAACTAATGTTTTATTAACACTGCAGTTTCTCGTTTGTATTGTGAAATTATAAAAGTGACAAGTTTTACTTTATCCTTTCCTTTTTTTTGTACTTTATAGCTTTGTAAGAGATCCTCGAGCTGCACCAGGTTTTCCTGTTGATCCAAGACAAGCCCGTATGGATCCAAGACAAAAAAATATAGGTAAAAATTTTTCACAAAACACGTTAATTAATTATGATTCCGTTCTAGTTATTTTATTAATTACAAACATATTTTCAGTGCCTTCTCCAAACCAAGCTCCTGTTTCTGCACCGATAGCAAGGCCAGTGATACCTCCTCAAGTGGTTCCCATTTCGAGACCAGTGGTTCCTGTTCCAGCGACTCCGACACCAGCTCCCGCCGCAAACGTCAGTCCTGGTATTCAAAATTCAGGAGCTTCTGACCAAGAAAAAGTAAATATATATATATATATATTTTTCAAATTTCTACTTGTTTCATGGCTATATTTTTTTTTAGGCGGCTTTAATTATGCAAGTATTGCAACTGTCAGATGAACAAATAGCGATGTTGCCACCAGAACAAAGAAACAGCATTTTGGTATTGAAAGAACAGATAGCGAAGAGTGCACATACTCGTTAATTTTTGTAAGTTCGATTAATTTTAGGTAAAACAAAATAATATGTAACAATAATTTTAAATAAAAAGTTTAAACATATTTTTGTTTAAACAAATTAATTTAGCGGGATTCCGAAAACATGTTTTATTATTTAACCACAGTTATGTACATTTTAAACTGCTAATACCAGGTCAAAAATATTATTTCATTGTTTGTTTATTCAATCATCCGTTTTAGTCCCTTCACTATAAGTATAATTATACCTGGTGTCCCAGACTAATTTTTCCAGGTAGAATCTCTTAAACGACATGTTTTTAAAATTTTGGATGTGGTTTTCCATCGTTTATTCAACAAATTTTCCGAAAATAAAATGTACAGGGTGCTATTAAAAAGTTTGAAGTTAAGGGTTGTAACTAAGGGATGAATATTTAGGGAATGATTTTTTCTACGTCATATTAAAGTGTATTAGGAATGGAACAGATCAGTTTTTGTCCCATTCGAGAATCTCTATTCGTTTAAGAGATATAGCCTGAATAAATTAGTCTGGGACACCCGGTATAATTACATTGTTCATCTCTGACTAGTCATGGGGTTTTTTTGAGAGAAAATTTTTAATTTGAAGTACGTACTTTATTTTTTTTTGGGCTTTCGCTGTGATTAAAAAATAATAATATTTTAAAATCTCCTTGAAATAATCAAAATTTTAACGCGTTTTTATGAAATTTTTCTATTTATTTTTTTATATAATGGAGATTTTAAATATTATTTTTGTTCTGATGAACAGTTGACGAAGTGCAACGAAAGCTTAACAAAATAAAGTGTGTACTTTAAAATAAAAAATGTGCCTCTTAAAAACCCACAGAGTTATACAGTGTGACCCATTTTGTTTGGAAGCACCCCTATAAAATCCGCATTTTTCAACCGATTTTGATTTAGTCTTTTTTGTTAGATTCAGTATCAAAAACAGAATTTGAGCACAAATTTTCCTACCATAATAGCTATTTTCAAGGCCCTCTACGTTAATTTTTCTTTGCCAAAAAAGACGAAAGTATATTAGGCATTTTTTTTCTCAAATATGACTACACCACTGGATTCAGAATCATCACAAATGTAAACTATCGAAATTTTATAAAAAAAGTTTTATTAACAACAAAGTTATCACTACATGAATTTGGAAAAAGTTGTTTTTTAATTAATTTTTTACTAAGAATGTAGACACATTTTAAAAATGGCAACATGGTAAACAAAAACTAGGACTCAAACATATTGCACTGTAAAAATTCGAAGCCGAAATTTTAAAAGACAGGATAATAGGTCCATTCTTTTTTGAGGGTAACATGAATGCCAATAACTTCATGGAATTCTTGGAAGGTGAGCTATCCGCAGTGATTGACGAACTGTCACTAGCAGAAAGAAGAAATTTGATATTTCAGTAAGATGGTTGTTCTGTACACTATTCTAGGATTGTCAGGCAGCGGCTTAACGAAAAATTTCCAAATGGTTTGATAGGTCGCGGTAGCGAATTAATCGAATGGCCTCCTAGATCGCCCGATTTAACTATATTCGATTTTTATCTGTGGGGTCTTTTGACACAAAAAGTGTATAAGTCACGTCCAAGGAATAGAGCAGAACTGTGTTACAGAATAGGACAGGCGTGTGCTGGAATAACACCACATGAAATAAAAAAAGCGCTAAGACATAGTCGCAAACGATACGAGAAATGTGTGGAAATTAACGGAGGTCTAGTCGAGGCTATAAAAATGTAGAATTAAATTATTATTAAGAAGTTTAATAATTAAAATGTATTATTAGTTGTTAATTTGTATTTTCATCACATCAGCACAATTTTACATTACTCTCAGAAGCTATAACTCCAAAACAGGTTAAGGTATCGGCTTCGAATTTTTACAGTGCAATATGTTTGAGTCCTAGCTTTTGTTTTGTCTACATTCTTAGTAAAAAATTAATTAAAAAACAACATTTTTCCAAATTCATGTAGTGATAACTTTGTTGTTAATAAAACTTTTTTTATAAAATTTTGATAGTTTACATTTGTGGCGATTCTGAATCCAGTGGTGTAGTCATATTTAAGAAAAAAAAATGCCTAATATACTTTCATGTTTTTTGGCAAAAAAAAATTAACATAGAGCGCCTTGAAAATAGCTATTATGGTATGAAAATTTGTGCTCAAATACTGTTTTTGATACTGAATCTAACAAAAAAGACTAAATCAAAACCGGTTCAAAAATGCGGATTTTATAGGGGTGCTTCCAAACAAAATGGGTCACACTGTATATATACAGGGATTTTCTAAATTCATGTGACAAAATTCAGGAGGTGGATTTAAAATTGGCTCATCTTAATTTCATACGAACAATCAACTCCTGAATTTTGTCGCATGAATTTAGAAAAACCCTGTATATATATTTTTGTTCTTCCCTCTGGTATATTCGCAAAGAAGATTTCCAAACTTTTTTCAACTGTTTCATTTGATAAAGGTTTTATTTTTATTTTCTTTTGGCTCTTTTCAATTTCTGATAAATATATAATAATATTTTTGTCAATCAAGTGGGTCGAAATTTTGAAAGGAAACTTTAATTACTCTCACCGGAAATGTATTCGAAATAATTTCGCACCAATAATAATTATTTGTAAAACTTAATACCGTAATCTAAACAATTAAATCGACTCGATAATAATCTCAAGATAACAATTTAAAACGAAAAAGGATCCTTGGAATGTTATTATTTCCAAAATTTTTAATTGGCAGATCGAAACGATTAGGTACTAATTAATGAAAAATTACTAGCGATTATTGGGTGGTTCCAATTACCACCAAAAGAGGAAAAAGCTAGGGTGAAAGATGCGGTTAATCAGGCGTTATATTTTTTTTTAATCTACTAACAACGGAACAATCTTAACACCGCTGTTTTTGATAACGAAATTTTAACGACCGATTTATTTGTTTATAAAAATTCCCAGCCTCAATACGTAATCACTGACAATAGAACAGGGGAGGACTTAACTTAACCTCAAACTTTATAGACAAAATTTTGTTATATTTGGCTTACCTACATATATTTTTTTATTTCCCATTATAATATAACATCCTTAAGAATATTTTTATTAGAACGTACGTCTTTGTGTTATTATTCATCCTGAATCCTTCACATCCTTACTAAGACATTGGATGCCACAGCTTCATATGGAACTTTGACTTTTACAAGACGCAGAAATCATAAGCTTTACTTCAATCTACTCCAAATAAGTGTAATCCTCGTAATTTTTTTATTTTATTTATTGATATATTTTTTACTAGAGATATTCTTTAAAATATGTGTATAGAATATTTTTGATAAGTTTCCCCCTCCCGTTCTTCAATATTTTAAAATCCCCCCCTGTATGTTTTTGACCGAAACCACAACAAATTATTAATTAACACCAAGTCAACTAATATTTTCCCTATCAAAATGTTAATCTCTACAATATCGTATACCTCAAAACAAGCCATTTTACAGATTAGTCCTGACTTGCTAACACGCACGTAGATCAATCATGTCATTTTTAATCGACGATATTTTAAATAGTAAAACACAAGAAAATGTTTCTCAAAATTTCGGTAATAATTGTCAAAACATTTCTTTAAATTTACCTTCTATGGAAAAAGGTGTCGATGAACATGGAGCAGTGAATCTCGGGTTTAGTGATCGGAGCAGTATTTTGCATCAGACTCTATTAAATCGGCTTAACTCCCCTTATTTTAGAACTAGCGAGCCCCGAGCAGCTAGTTTAGATAATTATCAACATTTATGTTATGATCCGTCCTATTTAAACTACTACAGAAATTTTTATGAAAGAGGTAAGTCATATTTGAATTTTTTAAATTATTTGTAGGTTTAATAAATAAATCATAATAAAATAGAAGAAAAACGTGCTCGCATTTTTAAAACATTATAAGATGTTTATTTTAATATTTTCTGTAATTATAACTATGGTGATTAAAAAATATATTGGGTATTTTTATCGATAACTTTTCTTTTGGAACTACCAGAATCAAATTTACTAGCTTATTATATTTATAAATTATCGCCCATTTTTTGCGAACAACTATAATTACAATTAGTGTCCCTAATTAAAACTATTTGTTAAATAAATATTTTACAAGACACCCAAAATAATAAATTGACTCTGTCGGTCTTTAGATATTAGGTATGTGCTCAAATTACAATTAAACTATTTTTCCATAATATAATCCTCTATACACTTATTGTAAGTACTTGTCGATATAACAATTATTATGCTTTAATCGATCATTATTTCTATGATATTGCTGAAAAGTTGTCAAGTGGTATTAGTATGTGATCAATATGTGTAATATAATGTGTATACTTTTCAGATTAAAACGATTATAATGTTACGGCAGCAATTATTATTATGTATACTTTATATAAAATAAATATTTACAAGATTAGAACGTTTTGAATAATCATTCTTTTCAATAATAATATAAAACGAAAATGAAAAAAATTTTAGCAGAGCGTGGTTTCGATCCACGGACCTCTGGGTTATGGGCCCAGCACGCTTCCACTGCGCCACTCTGCTTGTGTAATTATTCTTTCTAACATATATATTTATAGTGTATATAAATTTCAGCAATATCTAATGCCTATTAAGAACATAATTACAAATCTTAATGGCACAAATTTCAGAAGACATAACTTATTAATTATCGAATTGGTGAATAATTTACCAATGCGATAAAATATTCGTTTATTAATATAGTTATAGTACGGCTACTTCTTATTCTTGTTACGATTTGAATTAAATTATGATTACATAATTAAAATGTACCTAGCGAAACCACAAAATTTTTATCTTTTGGGTTTTGTTCCGCTCTTTATCCAGATGTTAGCGGATGTCCGTTGAGGTCCATAGGATATACAAACCTCATCAAAGGAATGTTTATTAAATAACAATACCTATATCGAAAGTATATTGCATAATTAAAAGATTAAATATAGGTAACCAAGAAGTAATAATTTGCATATAGGATATCCCATATTTTATTAAAATTTTAACGTCAATTCGCACTTGCTTAATTTCCACTGTACCGCTGACCATTTAGGTACATAATCAAATTGCGAAATATCTATTTATAGTTAGTAAGCGATTAGGTACACACTGTGTCCCTTTCTTATAACAGGATAATAATTACATAATATATATACATTTAAAAAAACTCTTCTTTAAACTGTTGATAAACAGACGTTTGGGATTGTGAAACATCATCCACAATAAACCAAAAATCAAGCATATTTGCAAGCTCCTTGACAAAATTCCAAGTTCGCTCTAATGTCAAATTCTCAAAGTAATAAATAGTATTGGCAAAAGTGGGATGCAAATGTAGCCTAAATATTTTATATGTGTTTTTCCCTTTCTGTGATAAATTGCATTTTGATTAGGAATCCAAATGTAGAAATAAAGGTAAATAGCCGAAGAACGAGTGCGCATCCTATTGCGCTGAAAAATAAAGAGATGACAACGAAATATCAAATTGGCGGTCTTTGGTGGTGGATTGTTTACGTTTAGTCATATCGTAGTTTTGCTATTTTATTTTTGTGGATATCTTTGGTGTTTAAATTTATTTTAACTCGTGCTTAATTTTGGTATAAGTAGTGAGTATTTTTAAAAGATATAGACTGAAAATTTGTCTAAAAAACATTAAGAATGACTTGTGTTGTGAAAGAGTGCAAAAACATTAAAATACTGCTACCTCCCAATATACATTTAAATACGTTTGGGATTGTGAAACATCATCATCCATAATAACAGAGTTTCTGATAATAAAAACAATATTTTGTAAACGTAACCTTCAAATTTCAAGCAAAATTTCGTTCTTGCTTGCATTTGCAAGCTCCTTGACAAAATCATGGATAAAGAATGCTTGATTTTCAGACAAAATTCCAAGAACGCTTCAGCCTAGGCTAATTCCAAATTCTCAAAGTAAATAGTATTGGCAGAAGTCATATACCTAGCCTAAGAATTTCAAATACCTTCTTATTATTGTTTCAGATTATCAATCTTTACAACGACAAAAACCATGGACAGCATCACCTTATGACAACCAACCGAACTATCTTTCATATGCCATGCAATATAAATATATGTATAGTCCTAGCAAACGAAAAGGTGGACAAGTTCGCTTCACAGCAAATCAAACAGATATTTTAGAGAAGAGGTTTTGTTCTAATAAATATTTGAGTCCAGAGGAGAGGAAAGTTTTGGCCGAGTCTCTGAGTTTATCCGATAGACAAGTTAGTTATTTTAAGTATAAAAAAATTCTTTTTAGCTGTCCATAAAGATGTAAGTAAAAAAAAATACTGAGGAATTTCTGTTTTTTTTTTTCAGGTGAAAACTTGGTTTCAGAATAGAAGAGCTAAATGGAGAAGGAATAACTCTGGTGGTGAACAGCCTCAAGGAAGTCCTACAGATGAAGACATCGCGAAAACTGTTGAAGAACATTGAAAACATTCGAATTGTTGGTAAAAGCTTTGCTATGTCAATTGCAAAGGCTGCTTTGAAGATATTGCAATTTTATATCCGGTTTTTATAAAACTTAAAAATAATTGTGTTTAAATCGCTTCAACTACCTACCTAATGAATGTCTTGAACGTATAAAAATGGAGAAAATATAAAACAAATGGTTGATATATATCTATTAGTGTGTCTATAAGCTCGTTCAATATACAAAATTTATACTGAGCTTGAGTAAAGTTAAAAGACATTCGAATGTTGTGTATAATTTTCACCCTCTTTGTATCACAACTTTAATTGAAATAAAACAATTGATTGTATATACAGAACATTTATTTTAAAAAATAAATTAACTCCTAGCAAATATTACATCAAATTTTATTAATTAAAACAAATTTCTAAGTATGCTGTAGAAACTACCTTCAGGTCCAATAAATATCGGTAGCAAGCATGATTTTTTATAGTTATAGATTCATATTAAAAATTACTTTTATCACTTTTTACGGACATTTCAAATATGTCTAAATTAGTTTCAACAAAATGTTAAAAATAAGAGTTAGCTCATCATTTTATTAAAAATTTAATTATATTCAACAAAAATTGAAAGTTCATCGATATTTCCTCCAAACTAACAAACAATCAATCAATATTAAAATCCCGACCACCCACAGATGTCATAACCTACAATTTTGTGGCTCCTATACTTATTAGGATTTAAATTAAAATGTAAAAAAAGCAATTTATTTGATATTTCACATTTTGCAGACTTCTGTAGTTTTTAGTAAATGTGCCTATGCCGCTTAATTAAATATCAACCAGCTGACAATGACGGCTTTGCATTATAGAAATTTGCAGTATATACGAAACTTTTTAGATTTAAAAGTTTACAAAAAAATTACCTGTCCTTATCTATCTTCCTACCTTGATTCAACAAAGTCTGTCTCCATGTTCATGGGCTCTTTATCATTGTCAGTGATCCTGAGATTCACAAGATATTTTTAGCTGTTTAAATAAATCTGTTTTCGATTGGCACATTTACAACCAATAGTTATCTTTTTTAAAGTCCTAGGATGTCAAAGTTGGTGGATATCCTGCATATCGAATTGAGAAATGTTACAAGTCGAATAGAACAGCTTAAGATGAAAAGTTAGTGATCATTGACATCACTGTTGTAATCTGATGATTTTTTTTTGAATCAGTTAAATCATGAATGCCAAATTTCTACAGCTAACAGTTGCTAATGATGTCAAATGAATGTCAAAATATATTGTACTTCAACAAGAACATACAGTCCAAGTACAGCATATAACATTTAAAACAAAATAAAAGTCTTATCGGTATAATTTATTTACAGTTAATTATTCTTTTGTGAAATAGACAAACAAAGTTTCAAATTATTTTGATTCAATAGTCATTTAAATATTAAAGACAATAAAAATGTTGAAAGTTAATTATTATAGAAACGAATATGCTGTATTTGTTATAAAGAGCAGTACAAAAGTTATGAGATATTTATTGAAGCTTTGGAAAACAAACAAAAGGGCAATTTAGAACAAATCTCAATTCCAAATTAGTTTAAATCTTTTGCTTATTGCTTAAAAGAGTATGTACAGTAATAAATAAGAAGTGCACTTTATGAACAAATTATGTTTAGGACTAGTAATTTCTACTCTTAGAAAGCTCCACTATATCGACAGACATTTGTAACAAAAAACAAGCTTATGTCAATATACGATGAAATCTTACTAAAATATAGGTACAAATTTTTGAACTGCTCTATATTATATTTATAGAAACAAATATGGATAGTAAAAAACATCTCTGTATATTAGTTTTGTTAAAGGCCAAACATACGAGGACATTAAAAAAATTTCTGAATGTGATTTGATATATAATTTATAAGTACATTTAGAAAAAGAACATTTACCAATTTTGAATATATCAGGAAATATCTGTTAGCTTTTTACCTATCTTCCAAAAGTAATTTTAGTGATATTTTAAATAAAATGGTAACATCATGATATGCCTAAAAATGAAAAAACAAAAATAAAAGCACAACCTACGTCAGTACCTAATAAATATCAACACCTCAAACAAGTGGGCAACTCCTTAAAATAAATTACAGTTAAAAAAAACTTCGGCTTTGAATTTAACAAAAAATAAAACAAGTTATGATGATTTGATGTGTGTAAAGCAAAACGATGAAGTAAAAAAAAATTGAAATTATGTACAGTTAGTTCAAGAGGATTGTTCCTGGCCATTATTTTCTTGGGATTTCATCACATCTGGTAGATCTGGAGGGGCTGAGTATGGTATTAGATCCAATGGTTCATATTCGCCTTTATCATCTCTGTAATAACAATTAATATTTAAATTATATCTTCAATAAATAATTGTATATCTTACTTAATAGCAAGACCAACAGTTGCTGGACTTTGAGCTTTGGCAGTAGTTGAAGTTAGACCATAATCAGATAGCAACATTGAATCATCCATTACTGTGTTGTCTTTATTAAATAGTTGTTGATTTTGTGGTGGGACTTTCAAAATACCTATATTAAGTAATATATATATATAAATAAAAAAAAAACCTTTGTTCTGCAAAATTAAACTGATTTAGTGACTGCAACAATATTTAATGGTTCAATAGTAATTTGATAGTTTACCTTCAATAATTTTCTTGAGTTCCAAAACCGTGGTCGTATCCTTGGCATCAGTGAAAATCGTTAACTTTTTTCTTCTTATCATTAAGAAAACATCCTAAAAATTAATAAAAATAAAAACTGACAATCATCTTCAGTAGGTGGTTCTTAAAATATAGGTTATGATTACGAAGAAACGGACATCCAAATATTAAACATACAAACGGGATTTGTAAAAATGAAAATTTGCTTACCATCGTATGATGCTGATTTTGTTTCTATTTTAACCAAAAATATGTTTTGTTTATTGCAGTCATTAATTTATTTAACCTAAACAAGTCAACGAGACGACAAATGCGCGGCACAGAAATTGACAGAAGCGCAGATATGACAGATGGCGCTGGCATAGAACACTGCATCTAGCCACAGACCACTTACCCTATAGACAACCCGTGCAGGTTTCAAGACCTTGAAGGAA
This sequence comes from Lochmaea capreae, assembly GCA_949126875.1. NCBI lineage: Eukaryota > Metazoa > Arthropoda > Insecta > Coleoptera > Chrysomelidae > Lochmaea > Lochmaea capreae. Next base: position 134,896 of record OX421397.1, read on the forward strand.
AATATAGTTATAATCCTGATCATCGGATGTCGCTAGTAGTCTGAGTAGGCAAATATCATAGCTCACGATTGTAATGCTAGTTGCCATAATCGGGAGTTCTCTTGTTAAACGAATCTAAAGTGATGTCGCTGTTAAGGTGTGGCTCCATTTTATCGTTGTTATTGTCAGTTGTGACTTGTTTTTGTTTTTGCTTACTTACTTACTCAATTAAAAATAATAGTTGTCAAACATTTAGGGTATAAACAAAATTGTCAAGCTACATATAATCGGATAAAAATGTCTTACCTTTGTACTTTTTCCTTAGCAACATTTAAATAATCATAAAATGGTCTATATCAACTCAGTCTTTCCGGTTTGAGTTTAGGTAAATATCCAAAAAAACATGTAAATATACTAAATAGTTTTTAATGTTCTCTTTGGATACCTACCAAAGCGCATACCAATAAAAAACGTCAAAATCAATGCACAGAAATGTCATTGTCAAAGATTCAAAGTTTAAATAAATGTAATGTCTAGAAATGTGTTATAATGGAAATAATTACTAGATGAATATTATTATGTTAAAAATTGTCCGACAAACTTCTTAATTAAATTTGACGAGATAATCGGCCTGAATACAGATTATTTTTAAAATTCACTAAAAATAATATGCTACCGCCATCTAGGTAGAGGTGGCGAAATCAGTAGCGTGTTCAATATGATGGTTGATGTATTAATGAACATGTAGCTATTGTCACATAGATGGCGCTATGCTATTTTTATGAAAATGGAAATTAATAATATTATAATACTCTATTAATTCCGGAAAACACTATAATTGTATTGGAAGAAATTTAATTCTCAGTAATCGATTGATTTTTTGTCGATAATCAGAATTGTTTTATATTTACGTCAGAAATGACGATGGTTTGTTTGAGCAAAAGACTACTTTAGCTACTCACACATAGATGACGCAGTATGTTATTTTAATCAATTTTAGATTTAATAGAGTTATAATATTTTAACAGCAACCAAAAATATTGTCATTGATTAACAATAATTTAAAACTCTATAACCAATTGGTTTCGAGAAGAAAATCATAATTATGTTATATGGAACTTGGAATTGGCGATAGGTTACTACGCTTTACAAAAGACTACTTTGACTACTTTCGCGTAGATGGCGCCAGAATGTTGTTTTTAATTTATTTTACAGTAAAATGCATTTTGGTTAACTCCTGCTCCGGATACACCTCCTCGCTTTTCTGCGATCCTTATACAAAATACGAAAAACATGGCGGTTTTAAGAAATCGGATAGAGTGTAAAGTTAGGTTTTGGACTTTTAGGTTAGAAAAAAAGAGGAATTCGTAATGTATCGACAACTAGCATATCCATTTAGAAATATACAGAAACTTTCTACTTAAACTATATGTACATGTAAAAATAACTGATTAAACGGAAAAAGCTTGATAAAATATTTAAATAGGGTATTTTCTCAATCTTTTTAAATTCAATTTATTGTATCTGCCTTATTCATGCTAGAATATGTTAGGTAAGTTGAAAAAATCAAATAGTAGAAATTCATCAATGAGTTTCTCGAGCTTCTTTAAGTATTTTCTTTGAAATCATTCTATAATTAAGTGTTAAAGAAATAAAACATAATATATACAGTTAAATAGGATTTATTATGTAACAAAATAGTTTAGAAATAAAAACATTAAAATTTGATTTAGAATTAAACAACACATAAGACTTTTGTATCTAATCCTCATGTTTTTATTCACAATCATAATCTGCATCAACAATATGATCCTGGGAATATTTGTGGAACGTTTCGAACATTGGGCTTTCCTCAATCAAAGTGTCTTTGAGACAACGAAGACCTGGCACGTATTTCCTGAAACTAATAACAGCTCCCATAGAAACTGTTTGAATAAGCATGATGTAAATGTTGAGACCAGAAGGTAAAAAACTTCTTCGAAACTTCAAAAACAATAACACAAAATATTGCTGTCATTATAACATAAGAGTTGATGCATCATTCAGCTTCCAATAACCACCAGAGACAACCACTCAGCACTGTAATGCCTGCATTCTTATAGTTTCTGTTTTGCATCAGCTTTCAACTGAGTCATTGGTATTTGATGATTCTTGCATCCAATCAACAATATCTTGCTTATTGGCATTTATCTATAACTTTTTCTTCATCTAATATGGTTTCTGGTTGTTTGATTTGATTTAGAAGTGATATGTACACAACTTTCAATATGTATCAGGCATTTCTTCCAATTTGATAATGAAGATGGGGGATTCATGAAAATCCTGATCACTTTCCAAACAGTTTGTGTAGTGTGGTGTACTTATTGTATCATTTTTTGCCTCATTTTTCTTTTTTATCTAAAAAGGTATTGGATAATTTATAATGAAGGGTAAGAACGAACTAATTCATACTGGAATCTTCTATTAGAAATTATGCACTTAGTTATTTTCTACTGGCTAGTAAAAACTATACCTCACATGAAATTCTTTACTACAAGTATTCATTTTGACAAGCAATAATTTTCCTGTTTATTCACATTGGTGATACTTTAAACTGATTATATGATTCCCTTACTCAATTAAAAATAATAGTTGTCAAACATTTAGGGTATAAACAAAATTGTCAAGCTACATATAATCGGATAAAAATGTCTTACCTTCGTCTGTGTGTACTTTTTCCTATAGCAACATTTGAATAATCATAAAATGGTTTATCAACTCAGTCTTTCCGGTTTGAGTTTAGGTAAATATCGAAGAAACATGTAAATATACTAAATAGTTTTCAATGTTCTCTTTGGATACCTACCAAAGCGCATACCAATATAAAACGTCAAACTCAATGCACAGAAATGTCATTGTCAAAGTTTCAAAGTTCAAATAAATGTAATGTCCAGAAATGTGTTACAATGGTAATAATTACTAGATGAATATTATTATGATAAAAATTGTCCGTCATACTTCTTAATTAAATTTAACGAGATAATCGGCCTGAATAAGGATTAATTTTTAAAATTCATTTAAAACAATATGCTACCGCCATCTAGGTAGAGTTGGCGAATTCAGTAGTATGTTCAATATGATGGTTGATATTTTATTGAACATGTAGCTACTGTAACATAGATGGCGCTATGCTATTTTTATGAATATAGAAATTAATAATATTATAATGCTCTATTAGTTCCGGAAAACATTATAATTATATTGAGAGAAATTTTATTCTCCGTAATCGATTGATTTTTTGTCGAAAATCAGAATTATTTTACATTTACTTTAGAAATGGCGATGAATACTTTGAGTAAAAGATTACTTTGGCTACTCACACATAGATGACGTAGTCTGTTATTTTAATTAGTCTAGAAATTAATAGAGTTATAATATTTTATCAGCATCTAAAAATATTGTTATTAATTAACAATAATTTAAAACTCTATAACCAATTGGTTTTGTGACGAAAATCATAATTATGTTATATGGAACTTGGAATTGGCGATAGGTTACTACTTTTTATCAAAGACTACTTTCGCGTAGATGGCGCCAGAATGTTGTTTTTAATTTATTTTATATTAAAATGCAATCTGGATAACTCCTGCTCCGGATACCTCCTCGCTTCTCTGCGATCCTAATACAAAATACGAAAAAGATTGCGGTTTCAAGAAATCGGATATAGTGTACAGTTAGGTTTTGGACTTTTAGGTTAGAAAAAAAGAGGAATTCGTAATGTATCGACAACTTGTATATCCATTTAGAAATATACAGAATATTTCTACTTAAACTATATGTACATGTAAAAATAACTGATTAAACGGAAAAAGCTTGATAAAATATTTAAATAGGGTATTACCTCGATCTATTTAAATTCAATTTATTGTATCTGCCTTATTCATGCTAGAATGTTAGGTAAGTTGAAAAAATCAAATAGTAGAAACTCATCAATGAGTTTCTCATGCTTCTTTAAGTATTTTCTTTGAAATCATTCTATAATTTAATGTTAAAGAAATCATAAATATATACAGTTAAATAGGATTTATTATGTAACAAAATAGTTTAGAAATAAAAACATTAAAGGTCAATTTAGAATTAAACAACACATAAGACTTTTGTATCTAATCCTCATGTTTTTATTCACAATCATAATCTGCATCAACAATATGATCCTGGGAATATTTGTGGAACGTTTCGAACATTGGGCTTTCCTCAATCAAAGTGTCTTTGAGACAACGAAGACCTGGCACGTATTTCCTGAAACTAATAACAGCTCCCATAGAAACTGTTTGAATAAGCATGATGTAAATGTTGAGACCAGAAGGTAAAAAACTTCTTCGAAACTTCAAATACAATAACACAAAATATTGCAGTCATTATAACATAACCGTTGATGCATCATTCAGCTTTCAATAACCACAAGAGACAAGCACTCAGCACTGCAATGCCTGCATTCTTATAGTTTCTGTTTTGCATCAGCTTTCAACTGAGTCATTGGTATTTGATGATTCTTGCATCTAATCAACAACATCTTCTTATTGGCATTTATCTATAACTTTTTCTTCATCTAATATGGTTTCTGGTTGTTTGATTTGTTTTAGAAATGATGTACACAACTTTCAATATGTCAGGCATTTCTTCCAATTTGATAATGAAGATGGGGGATTCATGGAAATCCTGATCACTTTCCCAACAGTTTGTGTAGTGTGGTGAACTTGTATCATTTTTGCCTCATTTTTCTTTTTTATCTAAAAAGGTATTGGATAATTTATAATGAGGGGAAAGAACGAACTAATTCATACTGGAATCTTCTAGTAGAAATTATGCACTTAGTTATTTTCTACTGGCTAGTAAAAACTATACCTCACATGAAATTCTTTACTACAAGTATTTATTTTGACAAGCAATAATTTTCCTGTTTATTCACATTGGTGATACTTTAAACTGATTATATGATTCCCTTACTCAATTAAAAATAATAGTTGTCAAACATTTAGGGTATAAACAAAATTGTCAAGCTACATAATCAGACAAAACAATGTCTTACCTTCGTCTGTGTGTATACTTTTTCCTTAGCAACATTTGAATAATCATAAAATGGTTTATCAACTCAATCTTTCTGGTTTGAGTTTAGGTAAATATCCAAAAAAACTAAATAGTTTTTAATGTTCTCTTTGGATACCTACCACAGCGCATACCAATAAAAAACGTCAAAATCAATGCACAGAAATGTCATTGTCAAAGATTCAAAGTTTAAATAAATGTGATGTCCAGAAATGTGTTATAATGGAAATAATTATTAGATGAATATTATTATGTTAAAAATGGTTCGACAAACTTCTTAATTAAATTTGACGAAATAATCGCCCTGAATACAGATTATTTTTAAAATTCTCTAAAAATAATATGCTACCGCCATCTAGGTAGAGGTGGCGAAATCAGTAGCGTGTTCAATATGATGGTTGATGTATTAATGAACATGTAGCTATTGTCACATAGATGGCGCTATGTTATTTTCATGAAAATGGAAATTAATAATATTATAATACTCTATTAATTCCGGAAAACACTATAATTGTATTGGGAGAAATTTCATTCTCAGTAATCGATTGATTTTTTGTCGATAATCAGAATTGTTTTATATTTACGTCAGAAATGACGATGGTTTGTTTGAGCAAAAGACTACTTTAGCTACTCACACATAGATGACGTAGTCTGTTATTTTAATTAGTCTAGAAATTAATAGAGTTATAATATTTTATCAGCATCTAAAAATATTGTTATTAATTAACAATAATTTAAAACTCTATAACCAATTGGTTTTGTGACGAAAATCATAATTATGTTACATGGAACTTGGAATTGGCGATAGGTTACTACTTTTTATCAAAGACTACTTTGACTACTTTCGCGTAGATGGCGCCAGAATGTTGTTTTTAATTTATTTTACATTAAAATGCATTTTGGTTAACTCCTGCTCCGGATACCTCCTCGCTTTTCTGCGAGCCTTATACAAATTACGAAAAAGATGGCGGTTTTAAGAAATTGGATAGAGTGTAAAGTTAGGTTTTGGACTGTTAGGTTAGAAAAAAAGAGGAATTCGTAATGTATCGACAACTAGTATATCCCTTTAGAAATATATAGAAACTTTCTACTTAAACTATATGTACATGTAAAAATAACTGATTAAACAGAAAAAGCTTGATAAAATATTTAAATAGGGTATTACCTCGATCTATTTAAATTCAATTTATTGTATCTGCCTTATTCATGCTAGAATGTTAGGTAAGTTGAAAAAATCAAATAGTAGAAATTCATCAATGAGTTTCTCATGCTTCTTTAAGTATTTTCTTTGAAATCATTCTATAATTTAGTGTTAAAGAAATAAAACAACATATATATACAGTTAAATGGGATTTATTATGCAAGAAATATATTCCTAACAAACTAGTTTAGAAATAAAAACATTAAAATTTGATTTAAAATTAAACAACACATAAGACTTTTGTATTTAATCCTTATGTTTTTATTCACAATCATAATCAGCATCAACAATATGATCCTGGGAGTATTTGTGGAACGTTTCGAACATTGGGCTTTCCTCAATCAAAGTGTCTTTGAGACAATGAAGACCTGGCACGTATTTCCTGAAACTAATAACAGCTCCCATAGACACTGTTTGAATAAGCATGATGTAAATGTTGAGACCAGAAGGTAAAAAACTTCTTCGAAACTTCACTGCACTGTAATGCCTGCATTCTTATAGTTTCTGTTTTGCATCAGCTTTCAACTGAGTCATTGGTTGCATTCAATGTTTCATTGCATCTAATCAACAATGTCTTGCTTATTGGCATTTATCTATAACTTTTTCTACATCTAATATGCTTTCTGGTTGTTTGATTTGATTTAGAAGTGATATGTACCTACACAACTTTCAATATGTATCAGGCATTTCTTCCAATTTGATAATGAAGATGGGGGATTCATGAAAATTCTGATCACTTTCCCAACAGTTTGTGTAGTGTGGTGTACTTATTGTATCATTTTTTGCCTCATTTTTCTTTTTTATCTAAAAAGGTATTGGATAATTTATTATGAGGGGTAAGAACGAACTAATTCATATTGGAATCTTCTATTAGAAACTATGCACTTAGTTATTTTCTACTGGATAGTAAAAATAACTTCACATAAAATTCTTTACTACAAGTATTTATTTTGATCGACCAGCAATGATTTTCCTATTTATTCACATTGGTGATACTTTAAACTGGTTATATGATTCTCCCTTACTCTATTAAAAATAATAGTAGTCAAACATTTAAGGTATAAACAAAATTGTCAAGCTACATAATCGGATAAAACAATGTCTTACCTTCGTCTGTGTGTATACTTTTTCCTTAGCAACATTTGAATAATCATAAAATGGTTTATCAACTCAGTCTTCCTGGTTTGAGTTTAGGTAAATATCGAAAAAACATGTAAATATACTAAAGAGTTTTTAATGTTCTCTTTGGATACCTACCGTAATCTATGTACCTACCAAAGCGCATACCAATAAAAAACGTCGAAATCAATGCACAGAAATGTCATTGTCAAAGATTCAAAGTTTAAATAAATGTAATGTCTAGAAATGTGTTATAATGGAAATAATTACTAGATGAATATTATTATGTTAAAAATTGTACGACAAACTTCTTAATTAAATTTGACGAGATAATCGGCCTGAATACAGATTATTTTTAAAATTCACTAAAAATAATATGCTACCGCCATCTAGGTAGAGGTGGCGAAATCAGTAGCGTGTCCAATATGATGGTTGATGTATTAATGAACATGTAGCTATTGTCACATAGATGGCGCTATGCTATTTTTATGGATATAGAAATTAATAATATTATAATACTCGATTAGTTCCGGAAAACACTTTAATTATATTGTAAAAAATTTCATTTTCAGTAAACGATTGATTTTTTGTCGATAATCAGAATTGTTTTATATTTACGTTAGAAATGGCGATGGATAGTTTGAGCAAAAGACTACTTTGGCTACTCACACATAGATGACGTAGTATGTTATTTTAATCAATTTAGAATTTAATTGAGTTATAATATTTTATCAGCATCCAAAAATATTGTTATTGATTAACAATAATTTAAAACTCTATAACCAATCGGTTTTGTGACGAAAATCATAATTATGTTATATGGAACTTGGAATTGGCGATATGTTACTACGTTTTATCAAAGACTACTTTGACTACTTTCGCGTAGATGGCTCCAGAATGTTGTTTTTAATTTATTTTATATTAAAATGCATTTTGGTCATAACTTTTTTCAATATCCAATTCAACAAATAATAGGTAGGTATAGTAATGTATACCTATACGAAACTAAATAAAAAAATATTCTGTAACCAGAATGAACATTTTTATTAAAAGTATATTAGATGACTCAATGGGATGATGTCAAGAAATAACACTGTTTTTCAAATTATGAATTTGCGTTCCAACGTAATTGAAAAATTGATCCATCAAAAAATAAGAGGCAAATTAAAGGAAGCTGCATCAATTACAAAGCCACTTTTTTTGTTGACCGTCATTACGAGAACATCAGAGGCGTTACATTAATTTTTGTTTTAATTACTATATTATTAATATTTTTAAAGAACGACAAAAAGTATCCAGCTCCTTCCAAATACCTATTTTAAAAGAAAAAAAATACAACCAAACAGGCATAAATAAATAAATAATATTATTAGGTACTGGTAAAAAATTTCAAAGTACTAAATGTAAAAATATAACCTACTTCTCTGGTTTTTCGTTAAAATTAGTAGTTTCCGTATTAATTTTTGTTTAAACTTGACTCGATTATAATCTCCCATTTCACATGACGACCGGTATCGGTAAGACAAATATACGTTGAAATTTTAAGATGTTAAAATTCAAGAAAATCTTTACGAAACCAATAAATAATTCATTTTAAAAATGGACAGAGACAAATTTATAAAACATACATTTATTCTGACATTATTGTAGGTATCTATCCTTATTGGGATTGTTTTGTGGAATATTTATTTAAAATTTTCATTTTAAGGTCAGTGGTGTTTATAAAAAATACATCTGCTACAGTACCGAAGCCAAGAAACCCCGATGGGCAAAATAAAACAAAAAGTATTATACCAGAAAATTACATTAAAGGTAAGAAAAGAATGATCTAAAATTTTTCTTACTACCTCATCTTCCATTCTCTGAACATCCCTTATTCAACATCTTCTTGACATCATCGATTTTTAACATTTTACATATTTTCGCCTTCTGTATCTGTATCTGTAGAGTAGGGAGGGTGAGTGTAGGCTCACAGCACTTAGGCCACATGTGACCCATTGTACATCCTCCCGAGGAGTTGTCTTCCTAGGTCATTGTCCATCCTGTCCTTCTCAGGAAGGTGGACAGGTCACTAGGAGACATCTCCTTTATATCGGCAGGTGTAGGCTAAGACTCACCGAACACACACTCTCTTATTGACGATAACTCCGGACACTCGCATAAGACATGCCTGACAGTTTCATCTTCCTGTTCACACATCCTGCATAGAGGTGTGTCCACTAGCCCCCTAGTATGGAGGTGTTTCCCTAGTTGACAGTGACCAGTCAGAAATCCTACTGTTAAACGTAGGTTTCTCCTGGTCATCGCCAAATATTTCTTCGGCTCCAGCTTCCCAGGGTCGCCCAGGGTGATCCTGGCAAGACTGCATCCTTTGATTCCATCCCATCTCTTAAGGGATCGAGTATGGGTGTAGCTTTTGGCTAATTCCGCAATTGTCGAAGTCGTTAGGCCGTAGGTGTCACTGGGTCCTAGAATTTTTAGTCCAGCGGCTTCCCTGGCTAAAGAATCAGCAATGCGATTTCCTTTACTCCTGTCGTGCCCTTTAACCCACCTCAGGATAATATTGTTATCTGCCGAGGCGTCAGCTAAATCTTGGTGGCACTCTAGTACTAGCCTCGATATAACACGTTGTCTGTTTAAGGCTAATAGGGCTTGTCTACTATCAGTGCAGATTATTATGTTTTTGCCAGAAATTCCTCTTCTGGTTAGTTCTTTTGTGGCAATTGAGATACCAGCCAGTTCTGTTTGAACTACGCTGGTATTGTTTCCCATTCCCCACTTCATCTTTAGGCTTAGTGCTCTTGAGTAAACTCCACATCCTGAGCCTTCTTTCATTTTTGAACTTTTCGCCTTCTATATCTGTAAGGTTTTTTTTTTATTGACCTTCTCAGTTCATTAAGGATGTGATTATTTTCTTAGAAATTAGACCTCCAACAATGGAAGGAAAACCAATAGAAGTTGATTTTAGTATTAGAGTAATGGATATTAATTCCATCAATGTGGAAGATATGGACTTTCGGTAATAACTTGTATCAAAATATCCGTTTTGCAAATTAGTACTAATATATACCATTATTTTTCCAACTTCTAGTATGGATATGTTTCTAAAACAAGAATGGGAAGACGCTAGAATTAAAATACCCGAAGAAATGTTCGATTACGGCGACGACTCTGTAACTCTACCCTCGCAATATTTCGAAAATTTATGGCAGCCCGATTTATATTTTTTAAATTCCAAAGTGGTCGGTGAGTTGTAATTTTTTCCTCAATGGACCGCCCAAGTAACGTGGTCTTAAAAACTTTTCCAAACATACCGAAAGCTGGTGTAAATTAAATTATCAAGAAATTATTTTTTCTGCTGTTGATTTAGTTATAAATAAGATTGATCGGTATTAGAAATATAATATAAAAAGTGATAAATTAAAGAAGTTTTTGAAACTATAAGTGTAAATCTGGAAAAAGGATTTCTATTATTTTGTCAATAAAATTTACAAAACATTAAATACAAAAGCACACATAACCTTAACTACGTTTACACTGTTTTAAAAACGCTTTGAAACCTTACCTTGCAGATTTTCGTGTAAAAAAGTCTCCAACTGATCTAACAACGATCATTCTTTTTTTATACCAATTTTTTTTTTAGAGATTGCAACTTTAACTCACAAATTTTCCTCGGTGACTTTGTTTAAAAACAAAACGATCAGGTACGCCGCCAGAATGCACGCGATAGTGGCTTGCCAAATGGAATTCTATCATTATCCCATGGATACGCAAGTTTGTCCTATAGCAGTGGAAAGTTTTTCTTACAATACCAATAAAATGTTACTAAAATGGCACGGTGCTGGTGTAACTATTATTCCGGAATTAAAACTCTTACAGTACAACATCCTCCCGCTAATTTTAGAAGAAACACACGCTTACACTGTAGAAAAAAACGGTAGTGCATCGATAATAAAAATATCATTGATAAATCAGTTTGTTTTTTTTTTAGGTAATTTTTCACGATTACTAGTCTATTTTCGTTTCGAGAGACAAATTGGCCACCATCTCATCCAGACTTTCGCTCCGTCGACATTGGTGGTGGTATTATCCTGGTTTAGTTTTTGGTTAGATCTCGACGCGATTCCAGCTCGAGTAACACTTTTGGTTACGTGTCTACTCACTTTGGTAACCATGTTCACTGGTCTAAGGTCAGATATACCGGCCGTTGCTTATATTAAGGCAAGAAACAAGATTTTTGTTATAACGTAACGAATATTTCTCTTATCTGGGAGAAAAATTCATTATAGGCCAAGCAATATATAGGTAAATTTTTTTGATAAAAAAGACATTACGTAGTATCATTTTGATATGTTTTGGAGACGCAAATGTTGTTCAGTATTTTGTTATAAAGATTTAAAACGAAAAAAACCTTTTTTTTTGTACATAAACACTTTTTAAAACCGTTTTAAAATTTAAAATCGGACAATCGATATCAAAAATTATGCTCCGTTGCTTGGCCTATTATTATACAGCGTGTACCAGCAAATATTAAAAAAAGGTCGGAGGCTTCAATGAGGTTTGCTTGAATGTTAATTTTGTACCAAAAAATTACAGTTTGAACATCTCTCCTGCAATTTTTGGAAGAAAATCAATTTTTTTCTTAGTCCACGCTGTAATAACACAAACAATCTGTAATATTTTAGGCACTAGATCTTTGGATGGCGGGTTGTATGATTTCAGTTTTTGCCGCATTAGGTGAATTCGTCATAGTTAAAGTTTTATATGGAAAATACAATAATTTAAAAGCAAAAAAAGCAAAAGTAAGTAACAAAAATTAAACAGATGCGAGTGTTTGTTGAATTATTGTTGTAGGAAACTTCTTTGGCACAATGGAACGGTCCACCGTCTCCGAAACATGTCCATAATTTCCGTTATAAAAATATGACGCAAGATAAAATAATCCACGTCTACTGGAAAACTGTAAGTGTTTTCAAGTTAAAAAGTATTATAATTATTATTATTGTTATCAGTAGTTTTGTTTTTTTAGGAAAGCGGAAAAGATAAAATAATGTGGAAGGAAATCGACCGAATTGCACGAATAGTTTTCCCGTCGTTTTTCTTTTTTTTTAGCATCATGTACTGGACGATATTAATTTTCGGCAGCGCTAATTAGAAAAATCAATTATTGAAAAATAAAATAAAAGTTTGGAAAAATTCTTGTTTAATTTTCAAAAACGAGTTATTATTGAACGTTTTATTTACAGTATAAAAAATTAATCCATCTGATTTATATAATAATATAATATTCAATTTTTACATATCTACAGAGCGGCTTCAAAAAATATCATTTGGCGGCAGTGATCTTAGATTTACCGGAGACACAAAATTTACAATGAATTTAAAAGGATTAATTGATTTTTTTTTTATAGAAAATCCCTATCGTTAATGTGTGAAATTTGAAAAATAGCAGGTTTTTTTTTGTGTGTAGGGCTGTGTATTTATCATTTTTTATATTAATTGTTATCGAAAATACGTATAATGATGTGCGTTAATTCTTATACATCTAAGGCCTCCAAAAAACACGTTAAAATCCACGTAGATACGTATATACTTTTTTTTTTTTTATACAAATACAAAATATGGCAAAAGTCATTACGAAAAAATAAAAATAAAAATTTCGTTGGAATTTTAAGGCTAAAAAACACATTTTTTTGCAAAAATCGACTGGCACATCTTAAACACTAAATATCGTATAATAAAAAAATCTGTTAATAAACCTTTCTTCAAACATCCAACAAATTAGCCATCACAAAATCATTTACATTGCGATAAGACAGGATGTCATCTTTTAAATCCTTCAATTTCCTCAAATAATCTCGGTGCCGTTTTGTCTTTATATTTTTGTATCTCAATCCCATCAATGCCTTGTCCAAAATGTAATCGAGCCACAGAAGATTTGTGAACGGTTCAAACTCCCTCCAGCTGTTTCTATAAAAAAATAAATCCAATGACATCACACACACTAAACTCCAACAAGATCGTGTAGGTATTTGCAACCGTATATCAAAAGATGAGTAACTTTAAAATATAAAGGGCATTTGAACTACTTGTATGTATGTATGTCTTTTGGGGTAACATTCACTGAGACCTAAAAGATCTATTGTGCCCCCTTACTTCTACTTAGTTCCTGAGGAAAGTCTCAGAGACTAGTAGCTCCTTTAGTCCTATTTCCCGGAGGAATTTTAGGATATCTGCAGGCTTCAACTTAGGTAACTGTCCCTCTTCTATCCAGTAGTCTCCCAGGTAATGTGCCCTAGGATTCTGAAATACTGTGCAGTTCGCAAGTATGTGGATGGAGGATTCTTCTTCCATTCCACAAAATCTACAATCTTCTTCCTCCACTATTTTGAGCTTTTTAAGGTGCCCATTCAGGTGACAATGTCCCGTTAGGATTCTTGTTAAAACTCTTAGTGCAGTTTTGCTTTGACTTATGCATTCATTTGATCTCAACAGGTTGTAGTCACCCAGAAGAATCTTTGATTGCCTAAGCCCTACTAGATCTTTCCAATTGTCAGATCTTCTCTTTTCTTCGGCTTTACCTATTTCTTCCAATATTACATTGGAGCTGGTTCCGCAAAAAGGTTCCGGCCCCCAAAAGGGTATTTCACTCCCCCTCTTTGCTAGTTCATCTGCTATTTCGTTTCCTTCTATTCCAGTGTGTCCTGGAATCCACAGTAAGGTGACTATATTGTTCTCGCCTAGTTCATTAAGTTTGCCTAGGCATTCCCACACCATTTTGGAACTGATTACACAAGAACTCAGCGCTTTAATGGCTGCTTGACTATCAGACATTATGATAATCCTTTGCCTTCTATATCCTTTGTCAATATTGAACTGGGCACACTTTCTTATTGCGTGAACTTCCGCTTGAAAGATACTTGGGGTTATTCCCAAGCTTTCAGAGTGTTTGGTTCCTGGCCCGTACACTCCTATCCCAGTTCCTTCTATTGCTTTTGAGCCGTCTGTGTACCATTGAATGGCATTCTTTCCAAGTCTGGTAATGGTATTTGGATCCCATTCCTTCTTGTTGCTTAATTCCGTAACGAATTTCTTTGAAAAGTTATACTTTTTCATCATACCATCTTGTGGCATGTCCCAGGTTGTCCGATGTTTTTTTTTTAATGATTCCCTCTCTACTTAGTCTGTATCTTGTTCTTTCTGCAACATTCTCCACCACCATATGTAATGGTGTGAGGTTGAGAATCACTTCCATTGCTGCCGTTGGGCATGTACTCATTGCTCCTGTTATGCATATACAGGCTACTTAGAATCGTTTAATGTTTTAGGAAGACATAACAATGACTAGTAACTAATAAAATGAAAGAGAAATAACGAGAGGATAGAAAACTAACTGAAAACGTTCAGCTGAATTGAATGAAATCAAAAGTTTTTTGCTTACCCATTTTTCTGTTGCATCAATCTGTATATTTCGAATTGATAATCTCCATCTGCTGTAAATAGATCAGGATCTAAGCCCAAATCGTTGAAAATAACGACGCCGTCGTGTTCTATTCTGGATAGAGTATAATCGATGATGGCTATTTCGACACCCATAGTCGGAATGTGGTAATTTTTATTATCCAAATTGATGGAAGCGATTTTATTCGCCTCTACTGTTGTAATTAACACGTTTCCCCAATGAAGATCGCGATGTTCGAATTTTAGTTCCTTTTCGGCGATCGCAAGCGCAAATGCCACCTTAAAATAATAATTATTAATTAAAATGATGATTTTACTGGTAAATTTTATTGAAGCTTACCTGTTTGAACATGGAATATGCTTGCATTGCGCCGTTAAAAACGAATGATTCCAAATCTTTTCCTCCATAGGCCATCTGGAAAACGATGTAAAGTTGTTCGTCTCCGAAAATGTCCGGACAATCATTTTCAGATCCGCGAGTTTCGTCAAACAAATCCCAAAGATCTATTAGTTTCTCTGGATATCTTCCTTGAACGCATAGAATTTTCTGCACTTCCGTAAATGCTGTTATTCCATTTCTTTGATTGTTTCTGAGGTTACTCAATTGTCTACAAAAATAAAAAAAATACATAAAACCTTATAAAACGATCAAAACATTTTTTTACTTACATTGTTATTATTATTTCTGATAAAACTTCTTCGAATTTCTTCTGCCTTTCTCCATTAACTATTTGGTTGCCTTCTACTGGTACTATTTTTAGCACTGATGTTCCTCCTTTGGGGTTTTTGAAGAGGAAAACCTCTCCATAAACACCCTCTCCTATTTTCTGGCAATTCTGAAGAATACTGCAACAAGAAATCTCAATTAAATTACCCCTGTAACGAGTTATTTTTTCTTGGCACCGATTTAATGTTTTTTTTTCTTCTTAACACATATTACTATTTTATTTTACCTTTTGGTTTTAGATAACTCGTTACTTACTTTCCAATTCCCTTTAGTTACCGAATCATATATTTTTTTTTATATTCTTACCGTTATATTGTAGTTGTAGTATTTTTAGTATCAATCCGGAGGTACGCAAATTTATATTAAATCATAAAATTTAGTCGTTTCCAAAGTTAAAATTTTTCAATCAAAAAGGACATTTGGTATATAAACCATTCAATTTAATTTAATTAATTTCGAAAGACGTCTGGTATATGACAAACTTTTTTGTAGTTTGTAAATAAAATTTTACTAATGAGAATATAAAAGGAGAGAAGAGTTTAATTCTCAGGGCAGCTCTCAGGTTCTCAAGTTCTCAATCCGTGACTCTCAGCTCTCAGCTTGCACTGGTTTTACTTGAAATAATTTTGATACCGCTTTTCTTTTCCGTCCGATATTGAGTAGTGTTCCGATCCGGCCCCCGGAGTTAGTAATTAACAGACATTTAATTTTTTTTTAACGTGTGAAAGTGTATTCCGACACCGAAGCCGTTTGAAACAAGGTAAAGATATTTTAAGAATCACCGTTTCTCCGAAATTTTCGTACCTCCGTAAACTAGTAATAAATTCGATATTTATTTTACTTACCTGACCGATTGATTTTTTTTGAATTTTACTTTGTTCAATTTTTTTTAAATAACCGGCATTTTTTTTGATTAGTGTGATTTGTTTTGGGGCAAACTATTTTCATGATAGTTTTATTAATGATAAAGAAGTTAAATTTTTTTTATGTATCCCGGATTTTAAATGTAACTTGCTATTGAGTTGAAGCTCGTTTCCGTTTTTTTTTGTTGAATAAAAGTTGATTTGTTCTAAGATTGGGTTTTTCTTTACATTGCTAAATAGGTGATTGATAGTGAATATTCGCCGGCTCTCCATTGAGGGTACAATTTTACGTGTTTTATTTACAGGATTTTTATATTCAGTTGATAGGTACTATTGTGATATTTCAATTTTATTCCCGAGTTTTATTCTTACTCTGTGTGTCAATAAGTAGAATCATTGGAACCGTATTGCAATTAATTTATTTTATTAATCTTGAAATAGTAGTATACCGTTGTAAATTATAAATCCAAAGGGATATTCGAACTTGGAGGTGGCTCAGTTACGCTTGTTCGTTTACCCGGCAGATTTATAACTTTGTTCCCTTTACTCCGTAATCAATATACAATTTTTGTGTCATTTTCCGGATTTCATTTAAATCCAAAGGGATATTCGAACTTGGATGTGGCTCAGTTACGCTTGTTCGTTTACCCGGCAGATTCACTCCGTATTAGTAACCTGATTGGCTCAGACTGTTAAGTCCGCCCCTCTCTTCTCCCCGTTAGTTTTTCAGGCCCTATAGATTTATAACGACAATAGACCACAGAGTATTAATATTATAGCAAAGGAAAGATATTTGTTTATTCCGTCTGTAAATCATTAGTTGAAACTAAACCGATATTTGATTCATCCGAGTTGTAAATTTGAGATTGGTTGGTTAAAGTAAATTCAACCAGACCCCTGGAATTCGCCGAAACCTCCATCTGAGGCTATCCGGAACTCTTGACGCTAAGAGTCAAGGGGCCGTGGAGCAAACCACGTTAAAAATCTGGCGCCCGAGCATTTCGTTGTAAGATTTTATGTCAAGGGTGTCCATAGTGACGTGTTAGTGTGGCAGAAGACCACGGAAAGGAAGTAAACGCGTTACACCCCCCTTAAAAGATTCACGTTATTTATTTTTTGTTAAACATCTCGTTTTGTCAAAGAGAAAGTAAAAGTTGTTGTTGCAATTAAGGCGAAAGTTAGTTATACAACAATAAATGAAATGGTATTTCATAATAAGTAGACCTTCAACTAAGAAAATATCAACAAGGTTATTAACGAAAAGCAGCATAAAATTTTCACTGCAAGGTTAACCTTCATTTTCTAGTTAATTGAATCAAATATTTATAATACTGTTATTGTAAAATGATTATTTGCCAATGTTCTTATCAGATCACTTAAATCATTTCAACTCCGTCTGAGTCTGACTAATATTTAATTAGATAACTTGGTTTTTTCCACAAGCAATATTTTATCACTTATAAATATATCATTGTCTGGATTACTCATGACAGTTTTTAATAAAGACGAAAATATAATTCCAAACTCATGGTTTTGATATTCCTGAATATTAAAAAGTTGAGAGTGATTCATTCTGTTTTTTTTGAAAGTCATACACAATTATATTGTTATCATATTTCAAAATAGCAAACTTTAATCTAAATTGGGTCTGTAAAGACCATAAGAAAGAGGCCTACATGTGAATGACATACGATGACTAATTTAAAAGATAGCTTCCGCAGATTCGGTTTTTCCGGAGTTTCTCTTCCTGTCTGTTGATGTATTATTTGATTTAAACAGTCAAAACAATATTAAATAGTCTTTTTATAGTCTGGCTTTCACATGAAAACAAATTAAAATAAATAAATTATAGTAGGTACTTATTTGCAAATTATTTTGGTTAGTTATTATAAATAAAATGTCAACTTACTTTTTGGATTGAGTTCAATAACATCTGGCGTTAATATCACCAGCTTTTTCACAGAAGTGTAAATTTGGTTAGTAGCCAAAAAATTTCAAGTAATTTTTTATATTATCCTTCCTCTATTTTTTAACATTTCATATTATTCAAACAATAGATTTATCTATAATTTTAAATACATATTTCAATTTAACCTTATTTATTCTTTGAAATTTATTTTGTTCGATGTTTAAAATTATTGACCTTTTAGGATCAAATATGCTAATGAATGTTCATTTAGGGTTTAGATAAAGTCAAATGGAAAGTCAAATTGTTTCATTTTATAACAAAATGAAATTTATTAATAATTACGCCAAGCTAATTCGTGTATCAAATATAGATTATTATGTTAGTAGAATGATCGTGACCCTTACCTCTCTGGAAAACATTGTGAAAATGGTATTGGCTCAGTCTGACTGCATGTCCTCAAAACAATTTCCTTTGCTGTAACTGGTACACTCAACTGACTTTTAACGGAAGTTAATCTTTGCTTGGGTTTTAACGAAAGACATCTAAAAGTATCTTCCAAACTGGCTTCGAGGATTTGATCTGGTACATAACCTGGTAAAGATGCATACGTAGTAATGCACATACAATTAAAATTGGAGTTATCTTCGCAATGATACATGCAACGAAAGTTTTTTATCAAAACTCACACACTCTTTCACTTAGTCGCAACGAAATGAACGTTATTAAATATATATATTTAATATATATCACACAAAACACGTGAATTTACGCAATTTATAACCTTTGGCTTATGACTACTACCACGAAGGAATGGGAGGAAATAGAAAATGGTGGCAATGCTGTATCACGCGCAATCTCATTGGTCGGTTCCCTAACGAGGCCTTGTTCGCTGTAGTAGCCGAGTCAAGTATTTAAAATCAGTTTGCTATAATAGAAATTGTTATTTTACTTGTTAACCATTAATGATTAGCACGAACGAAAGTAATGATATTCCACGATTGTTAACGGTTTTTAAAGTCGGTGATAGCAATCAATACTATCAATAGCAACAGAGTAGGATCCAGGATCTACAAAGCGCAACGGAGTGTAGGTATTTTATACTGTACAATCTTTCATTTAAAAAAAAACAATAGCGACAATACATTTTTGTATTAAAATAACCAGACAGTATTTGGTGGCGGTAGTAGTAATGGGTCTACAAATACGACTTTCAATAACAAACAGAAAACAAAAAAAATCTTGTAATAATAAATAAATACACTCCATCCTTCATTTTAATGCACAAAAACACCAGTTACTTTTTTATGACCTAAAATTTCCTAAAAAACCCGTGAATAATCATAGTCTGGCCTCTATCTTGTATATATTATGGATGTTAATCATTTTAGGTGGAATAGATAAAGATAACTCTACTTTTGAAATAGGTAATATTGCAAAAAATTCTACAATATATTTAAATATTGCAGAAATTCCCATAATAGAGATGATAAATAACATTGATTTATCTGTTGAAAATGTTAATAGGTTTTACTATTTTCCCACTATATATTTGTAAGACTTTCAACAATTATTATTGATACAGTTTAACCTAGTAACCTCTGAAAATATATATCTAATTAATGTAGATATACTCACTATATAGGTATCTCTCCTATTGTTTTTTTTTTGTTAAAAGAAGACCAAAAATAAATATTGTTTATTGTCTTTACAATAACAAATCAATAGTTACCGGAAGATTGTTGTTTATTAACTCAAGTTAATTGTTTACCATTTTTGATAATGTGAGTAAACAAAATTTATTTATTAATAAATAAAAACAAAGAGTTATCTTTGAACTTACCAGTATTGGCAGCATAGTCTTCTAAAACTGTAGTATCTTGATATTTGTCTTGTAACACTTGACGAGGCTTAATAGGAACAAATCTCACAGAAAGTCTATTTGCAGTACTTTGACTGGTTAATCTGGACAATTTTCCTTTTGGACATATTTTTTCTAAAACACGAAACCTTAGTGAAACATTGAAGAAAACTAAGAAATTTGACACTTACTGGCATTGAAAATGGAAGAATCTTCCTTCTGGAATCCATGAAACAAGCTAGATCTCTTATGTATTGACAGTGACCTCCTCCAACTTTTCCCAGCTTTAAGGAATACACTATTTGGAGACTTATTACACTTTGGCACCTTAAAAACATCTTTATCCACCCCAACACTAGCACTACATGTAGTATTGTTTTTAAGAAATGAATTGGAAGTTGACTCGGGTACTTTCGAACGACTTTGTTTACTCTTTGATTGTGGTGTATGGTCTACAATAACACAATCACTATTTGAATCAATAGAGATATTGAAAACTTCTCTCTCATTATTTTCTTCAACATTAACATCAGTCAGAGATTTCAAATTTTTTGCCGGCAAAATTTCTGGTTCTCCTTTACTTTCATTTATTGAACTGGAATCACAACTTGATTCTAATACTACAACAATTTTTGGTTTTACTTTCAAGCTTCTGGTAATACATCTTGAAATAGTATTTTCCTCATTAAAACTACCACTCTTCATATCTGATAACTTCCCAGAAATACTCTTTTTTGATGATTTCATTGTGTCACCATAACTATTATTTGAAATTTCCTCTGGATTTGCAGAGGTAAAAGCTGTTTGCTTAGAAACTTTTACACTTTTCTTTTTGCGATTGTTTAAATGTTTCGTAACAGAATTCCATTTACTACCCTTCAATTGCTGGTTAGTGGAGTAGTTGCAGCCTTCTTTTAGATTTTCTAAACTTGTATCCTGCTTCACTGGTTGAGAATAATTATCAATATCAGCAGTTACATGTACTATCTGAACACTACTTTTCACACTTTCATAACTTTGTTTAGAGGAATTTTCATCAGCTTTGTAATCTATTGATTTACGTTTTGTTTTATTGTTAATTTTTGACTCTTTCAATGGAAAAATATCAAGTACTGAACTTTCTATAACATCAGATTCACTAAGCTCAGAGACCTTCTCAATGTTTGTTTTAAAATTTGCTTGTTCACCAACCCTTGGAAAAATTTCAAGATGCTGATTTGGGGATATATCAACCATAACATCTTCGTTTTCTTCATCTGCAGTAACATGTTTTATACATTTTTTAATATTTGTAAGATCTTCAGTGTTATGTCTTAACAACTTAACCTTGAGTTTTCTATTTGTTGCATTTACATTATTTGTTCTACAAATATCTTCTATTCTGTATATTTTTGTAAAGTTGTCTACATTATCTTTCATACAGGTTTCATGATCTGTAATATTGATTTTATCCAAACTATCTTCTTTTGTGTAAGCTATTGGCAGTGTTGTTAAATTTACCATTAAATGTTTTTTATTTGCAGATTTTTCTTCTTCATTCAAATGAAAATCTTCACTATGTCTAATATTTAAATTACTTTTATAAAACTTTTCAAATGTATCTTCCAATTTTGCATCTGATAAATTTGTTAAATGCACTTTGAGGTCTTTAATGATTTCTTTTCCCTTTACATTAGTGCAAGAATTCCTTGTGTGTGATATATCCAAATTGGTTTTATAGAATCGTTCAAATGTATCTTCCAATTGTGCATTTGCCAATTTTTTTTTATGAACATTTAGATCTTCACTTTTAGTCTGTCTCAAATTACT
The DNA here is from genome assembly GCA_949126875.1 of Lochmaea capreae. Taxonomy (NCBI): domain Eukaryota; kingdom Metazoa; phylum Arthropoda; class Insecta; order Coleoptera; family Chrysomelidae; genus Lochmaea; species Lochmaea capreae. Next base: position 156,907 of record OX421397.1, read on the forward strand.
TTTATAGAAATTTCCAGAAACCTCTTTGGAGTGCCCATTACTCAAATTTATTTTATTTTCTATATTTATTATGCTTCTTTCTCTCATCTCCTTACATTCTTCAGTTCTTTCTAGGGTGCAATACTGTTGATAATGCATTAAATGAAGGTTGTTCTTGTAGAAATTTTCAAAAAGATCCCCTTCTGAATGTGCTCTAGTCACTTTTACTTTACATTCATTATTTTTATTAAATTCCTTATTGGTATCTGAAAAATCATCTTTGCTCTCAATTGTATTTATGTTTCTTGCATAAAAATGTTCAAATATATCTCTTGATATATTTTTCCTCACTGAAATTCTTCTTGAAATCCTTTCAGAATTTGTATGATTCTCAACGTGGGAAGAGTAAAAATCTTCAAAATCAGATTCTAAACTGCTAAAATATTGCAGTTTAGGAAGTCTAATAACTAATTCTTTGTGTATTTTTGGATCAGACACAGTTTCATAAGTTGACAAAGATCCATCTGTTTCTTCATTGATTTTGTTATGAGAATTACATTTAGTCCACTCTATTCTATTGAACATTTTTCTACTGGATGTTAAGTTTACTAAGGATGAGTGAGAGCGCAAAGAATCTTTTAAATTATATAATTGATTTCTAGTAAGGTTTTTAATTTCAAAATTAGAAAAAGATTCAAGACTCACAGTTAAACTTTTCCTAGCACTATTGGACTTTATAATATTATTTTTGTATGATGATTTAAGAACTTTTCTCCTTCTTAATGTTATAAAACTTTCTCTCTTAGGGGGAGTTTTGTTGTTTAAATATTCTTGTATGTATGAGTTTTGAGTAGCATTTTTAAAAATTGAAGATTGCTGTGGATCTTCACTAAAACCATCGAGAAAACTACTAAAGCAAATATTTTTTGACACATCTGATTGATGTTCCAAAGGAAATTCTTTATCCCACTTGTTGATATCTTGAAATGTTTGCTTTAGTAATGTGTTCACTTTTATGGGAGATATTGTCTGGTTTACCATTTTTCGCTTTTTTAAAGATACTATGGGGGTACTACAGTGTGCTTTTACCTCTTGATGTAAATTTCTAATAAATTCATTTGCAGAAATCCCCAAATTTGATATTTCCATAGATATGTTTGGTTCTTTAGGAACTGTGATGTAACTCATAGAAAAATTAGGCTTTGTTTGAATTTTTTCTATTTCCAAACTTTCTTCTATTTTTTCTACAGATGGTTGTTGCAGTCTTATTAAATGAGTTTGGTTAATAGAATCAGTTCTTTCAATAGTCCTCGATAAACTGGCAGTACTTGACAATAGTAAACGTTGTGTTTGTCTAGTTATTCGAACAGAAGAATTATTTTCGTTTACTTCAGATTCAGAATTTGAATCACTGGACATGCTCACAATTGGTACTTTATGTTGCTTTATGGACTTTTTCTTCAATTTGTCGAAAGTATCTTCAGTGGAAACTTGTAACGAATCATCATTTAGCATAGATTCACATTTATGTCTACGAGGTAATTCTTTAATAAAAATATTTTTTTTCTTTTTCATAAGTAGTCGTTTTGTCATGTTTTTAGCAAATAGCACATTAAATGCGTCAACTGAATTATTAACTAAGCTAGTATTCGATCTGCCGTATGTTTTTGGTTTTTTTAACGGTGCCATTGTATTTATTTACCATCCAAACAATAATAATTTACATTTGATACGTTATGGTTTGACATTTGACATATATTTGAAATTTAAAAAAGAAGATTATGCTGACGTCGGCAACAGTCACAACGTTTTTATTTATACATCGCACATATTTACTAGGAATTTTCTCTATTAAATGTAGTAAGTAATTCGTAGATATTTTAAAAAATGCATCACTTATATTCATTTGATCCAATATAATCAGTACCATAGAGAAATAATACATAATAATAATTTTTTGTCTATGATCAGCACATTATGAGATGTGCTAAGAAAGAAGCTGAAAATGATATAATGTAAACATAACCTAAATCTTTCTTTAATTATTTAAAAATTTTAAATGAAAAAATAGTAAAAATACTTTTTTGGATACCATTCTTTAATTAAATTACATTATTATCAGTAATAAAACTTGATTTGCAACTCTGGCATAAATGTTTATATTTCAATTTGTTCTTGCATTGTAGGTATAAAGCAATAAATAGTGTTTATCGCAGGTGAAGTTCATTACCATTACTGCTTTATCTGTGATGAAAATATTTTTAGTAATGTACCTTTTATTGTTGATGTCACAGTTAATTACTCATTGTCCTTGAAACTGTATCAATACTTAATACCAATTTTTTTAACATAGATCTTCATTGTTGTTTCGGTTTTAGACTGTGAAGGTTGTACAAAACTGGGGGTAAGCTTTTACTCATGTTATAATGTTGAAAAATATATGTTAAACTTGTTACACTCTTTAGAAGAATGACCAGTATACATGCTGCAAACATCCATGAAATTTATGAGATGCCAATATCAGCAATACTAAGACCATTTCCACCAGAGTTAAATGAGAATAAAGTGAAATCTTTGATGACCACTTTATCAAACCCCTTAGAGCAACAGACAGTTCCTCCAATAGATGTTCTTTGGATCGTTGGTAGAGAAGGTGGGAATTATTATTATAGTTTTGGAGGATGTCATAGATTCGCTGCACATAAAAGACTAAATTTAGATACAATTAAAGTCAAGTTAATTAAATCTGGTATCAGTGATTTGAAATGCTATTTAGGTGCTAGTACACCAGATTTGAAATGAATATAAAAACTTTTAGTATGTTGAAAGGATAATATTTTTATATATAGTAATTATGGATATAAATTTATGAGTTGTGTTATTCAAAGGTTATTAAGTTTATAATATAATTTTAATTTGTGTTTAAGAAATTCCCACATTTCTATTATCATTGAATTTACCACAGTAGTGTATAATTTAAAGATAAATTATTTTAAATTTGGGACAAACAGAAATAATCTACAGTTTAAGAATACATTTAAAAGAATTGGATGAACTTTATTGGGGTAATTTCTTGCTGTGTAAACCTTATTTTATCAAATGCTATTTTTAATATCTGTAAAGTCGGAGGTTATATTCAAATTGTGCAATTGTTGTTTAATCAAAATTTTTAATATATTCTTAAACAAGTAATGAACTGTAACACCAGGCAAAATATTATCAACATAATTGTTTGTTGATAAACGTAAACAGTGCATTCAAAATTAATAAATTTTAATTAATTCCATTGCAAAGAAACATTGAAATTTGTTTATTTTTGTTGTAAATTTGGATATTTACTTGCTGTTAAATAATTTTTATTTCTAATATATACATTTTTCATAATAATTTTTGTAGTATTTTCATACTTATTCCGTACAGGATGTCCTAGGAGTGTATTGGGTCAGTAAAAATTATATTTATTTTATAAATTATTTTATTAAAACACAGTGCACTTATCAATGCTTTGTTTACATAACAATATACATAAAAATATCTATTTGGGTATAAAAAAATTGCATACTTGTGCTACAATTGAAAAAAAAAAATTGAATTATATCCAGATAATTACCCGTTTCAACCAAAATCACATACAATTAAAAATTTATTTACTTGTGAATAATTCAAATATACAAGGAGCAACTGTAAATTTTTGCACATTTCTCATTTGGTTTGCAAGTCTATTGAGTAAGAGGGTTCAAAAATCTATAATTTTTCAATTGCACCTCGTATAATCAATTTACAAATAACCAAGAGCGAGTTACATTTGTGGTAAAATCGAAAAATGGGAAGGTTAGATTTTTTAATAAAATCCACTTGATTATCACACGTAGTAGATCTATTTGTAGAAACTGGGTGTGTATAACGTTTTAAAAATATCAAAACGAACATATAAAATCTAGTAAATTAATTGTACTTTACTTAATGAAATATTTGTACTATTACCTATACAAAAAAAAAAATTAGAAATATAAAACTTTGATTTTTACAATACATTTGAAATAATAAACGTTTATGACAGTTCAACACGCTTTAATTTTTTACCAGTACGGAGCGGTTTAACAATATTTACAAAAAGTACTAAATGGTGACATGCAGTATATATACAAATTACTTTTAATTGATAAAAATAAACAACTTAATCTACAAAAATGATTGAATTCCAAGTGTGGTGTGTTGAATTCCTTAAGGAAACGCAAGTGGACAGCTGAAGAAGAAAAAAGTTATACGCATGTTAGTTAATTTTCCAGACTAAATTTACCTACCGGCCAGTGATGAGATGTCAACGTTTTATATGTCAGTAGATGCCACACCAAAAAATCAGTACACACGAATACACCTTAGATCCTTGAAAAGGAATACACAGACACATCAGTTGAGAGAGAACAAAACTTACCGAAATGTTTGTTACCGATGTTGCCAATGTGCATTGTCTTTAGTTGCGGATATTTACTATGGAAACGGTGAATAGATTGTACATTCATTCTGAATAATTGAAGCGGTGTTGTCAAATCGAGAAAATATACTTATAGTACAGATTTATTAGTATATTTGTAGTACACGATTTATATTACATATAATTTTTGTAAATTTTACTGAAATATATGTATACTATTGATAAATCAGTTAGATATATTATCACTGCAATCGGCATAAAATTAATTGAAATATGAATAAAAAACAGACTTCCTGACTTGCAACTACACTGGCATTAAATTTAGTGCTTTCTTCGACATTGTTTCAACTGCTTAGGAATATTAAAAGCTAGATCTGACTGTTTATAATAAAGAGGATCGTTAAATCAATACAAATCTAAAATCTATCCAAATTATTGTTTATCCTTAGGACGACTGTCATTAGTGTCAACTTGTCAGTTGGTGACATGCTCTATTACTATTAAAAGGCTTGAGGATATTTTAAACTAATAGGTCGATTCTGTGTTTTTCGTAATAGCTTACGAATCTGTAGCTAACGAAAGTTCTGTTAATGGGATTTTACAGAATCTGTAACTTTGCGATTCTGTGATGTTGTCTGCAACTCACTGAATTACAGATAGACATTTGAACTACTGTACGTCAAATTTCGATACTTCTAACCTATAAATTTGACCAAATAACCAGAGACAACCTCAAACTGTACAAAAATATTCCATTTCCAACGACAGCAGTCAATACACACGTAAATATTTACCAAATCTGTAACTATTTTAAAGATTCCTGTAAGATACAGTTGTACGCAGAATAGCAATTCCCCTGTAAAGTTACAGATTATCTTACAGACGTGCACACAATAGACCCATAATAATTATTATTTAAAAGTTCGCAGATGAACAACAAAACTGTTGTGAATATTTATATATCTATGGTCGCAGAGCACTGACAAGTGACAGTTGAAGTTGATGGCAGACATGAAAGTGAAGTCACGTGAAAAAGCAACACCTAAATAAATCTTATAACATCTTGTATAAAATAAAACGATATAGATACTAAATCAAACAAAGGTGTTTTAACTAATATAACAAAAACCATCAAATATAGCGAGAGTCTTAGAAATTGTAAGTTGAGATCAAAATAAAGACAAAAAACCGTAAGTTATAATTTGCCATAAATCATTTTGCTACTAATTTTACCTGGGCATTTAATTTAGTTTAAAAATCCCGTCGTGGGGTTTCATAAAGTACGGTTTGTAGTTGTTATCATAGTAATTCTTTTTCGTAGCATTAGCGTCGCTAACGACCGGTTCTGTTTCAGTTGTCGATTCTTTTTTCGTAACGTTGTCGTACATTCTAAAATGTTGAGGAATAGCACCGTGTTTAACTTGAATTAATCTGGTATCGAGGACTTCGCAATCGATTTGCATCAATGAGATTAACGACGTTTTGGAGACAGTTTCTGAAAAATTGAGGTGTATTAGGTTTAAAAGGATAAAATAAAATGTTTTTTTTTATAAACTTACCGTTCGGCAACATTGATGGCATAATAAGAGACATTTTCGGTCTTCTAGTTTTGTTATGGTGCAAAGCTGGTAATAGCATATGTTGGTCTGTAAAAGATACAACGTAAAACGTATCATCTTGTCTGTTAATTGCTTCGAAAAACTCGGAATACATTTGGTCTGGCCTTATAGAGAATACTTGGATTTCGTTTTTAGTTGTATCATAATCAGTTGTTTTATCATTCTTATACCGTCTATAAGAAGTTACGGAACTATCCAATCTGTACTTCTTCCTTTTTGGATGGACTTTTTTTGTTTTGACAGGAACTGCGGCGTTCGAATCTAAATTAATTTTTACCGGCGAATCTACGGGTTTGCCAATCCACCTAAAAAACAATTTTGATTAACAAACCTTCCTAGAAGCATAACAGTATGTATTTTTAATAGGATCTTTACCTTTCTAGTTCTAGTACCAGCCTAGCACTTTCCGTTTGATTAATGGCAGCTGGACACATAAAAAACGGCGAAAAAGATGAAGTTTTATTTTCGATCGAGTCACCATCTTCTGTAGCCCATAATAAACTTCTACCATGATGATCGCTTAGTTGAGGAACATTTGATTTTAATAATCCTACTTGTGATTTTGTATTAAACGGATTTTTTACAATATTTAAATTTACTCCGACTACCAATAAACATATGCATAAAAATATACTAGGTTTAATTGCCTTGTTTCCGTGGTTGAAGGTAGAGATTGGTTTGGAATGGAAAATTTTCTCTTTCAATTGTTCATTTTCCTAAAACAAAATAAAAAATTCAACAGTTTAAAGACATCTTTTAAGTCTGGAAAGCTTTTTACTTAAAACTACCTGTATATTAGCTTCAAGGTTTATTGAATAAACACTTTCCGCTAATGTAGGTTACAGTAAAACTATATTATTCATACAAATTACATTTTTAAGTGATTATTTTATCTACAAATAATAATGAGTATTGTTTCAATGTCACTTTCTGTTGGTAACTACACCATAACTATTTTTCCATAAAAAATGCAGTAGTAAATAAATATCCTCTTTTATTGTTTTCATTTTACCGATAAAAAACTGGCTAACTTTAATGTTAATTGTAATTCTATAGCCACATCTGTTTACTATTCCTGTACAATGTTATATCACCATAATATCACATTACTTACACACAGAGTAAAAAGGGAGAGATAACATTTTATTTTATGTTCTTTTAATGTTAAGTTTAATAAAATACACAACAAAAGTATACATTTTATTTGTGATGTTGAACAAAGGGACAAAAAGAATTTTTTTTTATATACATATTATATACACATTTTTGGGTTTGAAATTTTTCTTGGTGTCCTTAAACTTCATAAACAAACATCCTATTAGGAAAAGTGGCAAAGTGTACAAAGTTTTTTAGCCTAAAATGAAAGAAAGAGAAAAAATGTTTTTATTTTTTTTTCTTATTTCAAGTACCTACCTGTTCATTATTATAATCAAAAATTTCAAGTAATTAATTCTTGAACACAAAAAAAAACTCTAGTTCTTTCTATCTCAGTGACTGTAAATGTACTGTTTGTTTCACTTATTTTTAAAAAAATTATTTTTAAATAATCAGAAATTTGTTTAGGGATAATTATTCATACTGCATTAGTTTGTGTGTTTTATTCTAAGTGATTACCATCTTAAGATTATTTACCGTCTCAACGGAATTTTGTTATAATCTTACTTAAACAATATTTAAGTGGATTAACACAATATAAAAAATTAATAATTTTGAGGGCAGATATAAATACAATACATTAAATTCCGTAAATGTACCTATTATGAAATATTCAAAGTTATTCATTATATAAAATACATCTTTCTGTATTTTATATTTAAATAATAAACATGTTTTAACCACAGCTGTGGATACTTTTTATCCATGTGTTGTTGGATATATTTTGTTGTAAAACACATTATCTGTGATCAAGTAAAGTGATTATAGGTTATCAGTTAAAAATATAAAGATATCAGTACAGATATACAAAATTCGAAATTTCGACACAAGGTATGATTATTTATTAAAAGATAAGGAGATTGAAACCTAAGTAACTGGTAGTTAATGTTTAAGTAGAATTTTCATGATTGCAAACATTTGAGTGTATCATATTTGTATTAGATCTAAAAAATATTTGCGTTTATGCATAAAAACAAATTGGATCTGTATTTGAACATTTTTTTTATAGTAAATAATAAAATATTTTGACTGCTTGAAAAATATATGTATGTAGATTGTAGATAAATATAAAAGAAATCTTTTTTACTATATGTTGATATAAAATCTTAATCTTTAATAATCTATTCACAAGTGGGCTGGAGTTCATGGATTTAAATTGAATGATGAGATTACGACATGATAAGTTTTTGGTTCCAATGCTATGTACATCATTTTTTAACTTCTCCTTCAATACAGAAAATCTATTAAAAAAAAAATTAACTTACTGCTTGCAGTCTCTTATTTTCAGCAATCAATTCTTTAACTTGTTCTTCTAATGATGTGACATAATCCTTCTTTTTCTTCCTAGATAAACTGGCAGATTCCCTATTTTTTATCTTCCTTTGCTGCCTCTTCAAAATTTTTGGGTCTATACTCCTCCCAGCCAATGTAAAATTTGAATTTTTATCTATAACCACTGAAGGCACTGTCACTGGCACATTAGGCACAGATATTTTGGGACCACTAAAATTTTCAACTAATACTACATTGTGAGGTTTTGTAACTACTGGTTTTGTGTCTCTATTTATAACTACTACATTCTTTTTTTGAACAGGACGAGCATATGGTGTTTTTGGTACGATTGGTATATTATGTTTTTGAGGTAAATTTTGTGCCAATAATTTAACAGGTTGGGCAAATATAACATTATTTGGCATTTCATTTACAGTATTAATGATAAGAGGAGATGCAGGTGGTGATTTTACTATAATTTCATCAATGATAGTTTCTGGTGATGGGGAAATTGATTTACTGGAAGCAGGGCTGCCAGGTTCAATTTTAATTTCTGAATGGAGATTTGGAAAAGACTCTGGTCCACATTTTGTAAAATCCATATTTTGCAACTCAGAAATTTCATTGGATATATCCTCTTCTGGTATATAAGGGGGAGAGGCAGTTTCAGATAAAATCTCCTCTGGGCTTTTATCATAAAGTAATGAATTTAGCATGCTAAGTTCATCTTCCCCTTGATTCAACAAAAGAGGTATGTCTAAATCTGCTGATAGCTGCGTAAGAAAGTCCTCATCAGAAGTGAAATCCATACATTCTAAAAAATAATAAATTTTCATACTTCCAAATAAGTTTAATGATATTCATAATTATACTTAGTGCATTTATTTCATTGGTAAGAGGTGGTTAAAATTTAACGGCTCGCCGTTATGTTTGACAAAGTTTCTGCTATTGGAAATGTTTTAATCTATAGGTACATAGTCATAGAATTTAAATGTTACCAGGTATGGTTTCCAACTAAGAGTTTTCTGTTAATATTTTATAAAGCTTATTATGCATATAGAATGGAGTTAGCAGATTGTCTAATTTTTAACCATGCCTTAAAATTCAACATTTGCTTACAGAATTGCTCCTATTATGTGGAATAATTCCGTTCCTTAGAGCTACTCATTCTTATCTCAAGAATATGTTCTTCGCAATTACCATCAGTTAAAACAAATTAGTATCAACAATATTTTTATCAAGGTTATTGAGTTGCAACAAATAAAAAGCAAGTAATATAGTGTATTATTTTACCTGTAGAGTATGAATGATCACTACATGATTCTGGAGAACTTTTAAATGCATAGTCTTCTAGCATAAAATCGTCTGTTGCTAACATTTTAAATGATATATTATACAAAACTAATGATACCGGAAAATTCACTTCTAGCCTATCTCATCCTTTACGCCGTGTATAATACTTTTGATGACGACTACAACACATGCATTCGAATAAATACACTCACTTTTTAGCCGATTATTAAAAGACGAAAACCATAAGTGCAATGACATTACAATTTTCTTCTTTTTATTTAACAAAAAATTTGTATTCGCAAATATTCTTCTTCTTTTATTTTATTTTTTGATCTCTAGGCTGGTCACATCCAGCCAAACTTTTTTTACCATGTCATTACAGATTTCTTTTTTAACAAGAATTAGTTGTTAGATATTAGCGACCAAATTCAATATAACTATATTTTAAATATTAATGTTATTTTATTTATTGAAATTAAAAAAAAGTGAACGTTAAAAAATGCCTAAAGTAATGTATGTCACTGTCACTGTCAAACATCTGTTAATTAAAAATTCATGGCAGTTGGCAAATTAATTAAACTACAACTGACACGACACGTAGAGAATTTTTTTCTGGTAGGGAAAGCTATCACATATTTAGCAAAGTAATTAAAATTTACTTGTTATAAGATAGCTTTTTCTATCAATGAAATTTTGTATACAAATAGTAACTTATTAGAATATTTACAATGGCAAGTCCTAGAACACGTCGTGTTTTACAAGAATTGAAACCTAACAATGAAAATAATGTAAGTTTACTATTTTTGTATTTTTAATTGTATATGAAAAATATCCCAAATGTTTAATTTTTGTTTTATAAGAAATGTTTTGAATGTGGTACTCTGAATCCCCAATGGGTTTCTGTCACATATGGAATATGGATTTGCTTAGAATGCTCGGGAAAACATAGAGGACTTGGAGTGCATTTATCTTTTGTGCGCTCTGTAACGATGGATAAATGGAAAGACATAGAACTGGAAAAGATGAAAGTTGGAGGTAATAGAAATGCCAGGATATTTTTTGAAGCACAACCCGACTGGGATGATGATATGACTTTACAACAGAGATACAATACTAAAGCTGCAGCATTATATAGAGACAAAGTAAGTATGATTGATTATGTTAAATATAGCATCATAAAAATGCTTAGAACTTTAGTTATAGATTATCATGTAATTAAATGTTGAGAATAATATACTCCTCATTGATTTGTTAGTAGTAGTTTATGTTTTATATTTAGATTTCTACATTAGCTCAACAAAAACCATGGGATGAAAGAAAGTCACCAGCTCAAAATTACACAAGTAGTTTAATTGGTGTGAATTCTTCACAACATAGCTCAAGGTCCAACTACAACTCTCCAACTAATTCTTATCAATCTCCATCTTATAATTATGAAAGTAGTTATCAAAATATGAATTCTCAAGATATTAAAGATCACAAAGAAGCCTTCTTTTCAAGAAAACAGACAGAGAATGCTACTAAACCCAGGTAAAGAAAAAAACATTTAAATAATACCAAGATAATACAGTTATTGACTAATTTGATCTTGTATTAGGATTCAGTTTTTCTAATTGTAAACAATTCTAGTGATGTTCCTCCAAGTCAAGGTGGTAAATATAGTGGATTTGGATACACAATGGAAGCCCCACCGAGAAGCCAGTCTCAAGAATTTGTAGATACTGCTATGTCATCTTTAGCCAGTGTAGGTTTATACTATTATTTTTTTTTTCTAACAAGTTTTTTATTCAAACATATTATAGGGTTGGTCTTTTTTATCAACTTCAGCAACAAAATTAGCAAGCAAAGCATCTGAAAATGCCGTTAAATATGGAGGATTAGCAAGTCAGAAGGTAGTTGAAGTTAGTTCACATGTAGGGGAAAAGGTTTGTTTTGTTGCTTTGTTTTTTTTTTATTTTGAATTTAATTTATTTTTGTTTATTATTTTGGTAACGGATTCATTTTTTTGGTTAATCATTCTTTGTTCTGTTGCATTTATTAGGTTAAAGAAGGGACTCTGTTAAACGAAGTTGGTTGCCAGGTTACTAATATAGCAAATAAGGTAACACTTTTTATAATTTTGACCCTACAAAGTAATACAATTTATTTATTTAACGCAATTGTTTTGAATTTATTTTTTTGTAGATGGGCGAATTAGGTAGAAAAGGTTGGAAAGAGGTTAGCAATATAGGTAACGAAAGTAACAATGTGGGTGGTTATGGTCAAGTAGCTGGTGATAATTATTCACCGAGTGAAAAATCTTCTTTATATAGTCAAGGAAATGGTTATATTAGAGAGGAAGATTGGAGTTACGCCAGTCAACAAGGATCTAAGTAAATTCACTGTTTTTTTTTATGTTTAAGTATTGTGGAATATAAAAATATTTGATTTTAGGGCTTCTAGTCCAAAATCTCTCAATCAAAATTGGGATGGTGAATGGACAGGTTACCAGAACGAAGATCATGGTAGTTATCAATCAGATTTGAAAAATTATTCTCCTAATAGTGCCAGTATATCACCTGTTGATGAGAAATCGAACAGAAGTAGTAAAAAAGAGAAAAAGTCTAAAGAAACCAAAGAAAAGGAGATTACAAACAATTGGACAGATAAATGGGGAGATGATGAATTGTGGGAAAGTTTAAACAAATAAAAATTAATTTTGGGGTGGATTGTAATTATAAAATCTATAATTTAACTATAGTATGATGATAAATTCAGAAGTCGAGGAATGTGATTAATTAAAATGTATAATTTGCCTTCTACAAGGTGTAGAGCACTTTCATCGACAATATAATATGTGGCAAGTGATATTTTTGGTTTTGATCAGCCAACACACACCCAAGGCCAAAATATACTATATTCTCAGATACAGAATATTCCTCAAATTACTGGTGTTGTATTAATTTACAATTTTTTGCAGCCGTAACTATTATCTCCACATTCTGCATATTTTAAAATATTCTTTAGTTTTGCATGTTGTTTTTTTAATGTATACACATAATTGATCAAAAGAATAAATTTTTAAAATAAAATTATGTAGTACTGGGTAACTATTACATTTTTTACTAGTTTTACTAAAATATATATTATTAGATGTTTATATTATTGAGCATTCTTCAAATAATTCATGTCCCCGTACCTTCCATGTTTCATTAAAATTATTTCATTGAATATTTCTGTTTTTTTCTAATAGCCTCCCAGAAAAAAATGATGATTTAAATTTTTAGATTTGTGAAGTTATAGAAAATAGTTTATTTGGATTCATTTACGAAATTGTGGGACAAAGTGTACTATCATATTTCATGTCCTGTAACTTGTCAGGGGATCGGCGGTATTTTGTTTATGCAAACAGTAAATACACAGCAAGGTGAAATGAAATATTTCTTGGTAATTAATCTGTATTTTCATTATATGACATTTTAAAATTGGTAAGTACGTATCGAGATAAAAACTAGCAAACAATAAATTATAGCTTGGAAGCATACCTACAATAAATATCAGTTTATTTGAAGATTTTTTTGCATTCTGAATCTCGTCTTTCCGACAGATACATTGCAAATTTCAAATTAAATATTTATTAATTAAATATGCGTAAACTTTACTTTATTTACAAAGCTACAACACCTAGAATTATTAAATGACTAGGAGACATCGATTTTTAATTAAAAAATTGTCCCAATAATCCTTAAACTAACAAAAACATCAAATGCAAGTAAAATACTGAACTTGTGTTTTTTTTTAATTCTTATTAATTGCCTAGAAGCTGTTCATAAAATACGTTCGCACTTAAGGGAGATTCATAGAACCATTTTTCTAATGTTTCTCAGTTTTATAAAATTTAATTTTTTAGTTACAAGGCATTCGTTATAATGGATAAAAGGAGGTATAAAAAAGTGAAATTTTGCTTGGCATATTTTATGAACGATCCTCTACTGGAAATAAGTATATCACATTCATTTATATTTTAATTAGGCTAAAATGACTAACAATTAATCTTATATAATGTGGGATACAGTTTCAATAAATCATTGGAAACCCATATATTATACCTTCATTTGTCACAAATATATCAAATATGAGTACCAAAGTAAGTCATTAAAATTTCCGCACATTACCAAACTGGCATTAGGAAAATTACAAATAAGTATATAGAAACCTAAAATTCCCCGATGAGCTCAAAAACGACCTGCCTTATAAACGTTATGCATTTCTAATTTTAAGTTAAGCTAGCCGTTGTTGAGCGATATTCACTTGATCAATAAAAAAATAAATAAGTATCTTTTGTTACTTAACACAATCCTCCAGCATATTCGTCTTCTTCATTGTCTTCTTTGTGTTGATTATTTTCCGGTGGTTGTGCATCATCCACAAATACATCTGAATCTTCCATGTTAATCTATAAAAATACAAATAAATACACAAACTCTGTGAATAACTATATTTCTTGAAACTTACATCACTTTGTATCTGTTCAGCAGCTGCGCTATCTCTAACAGGTACTGATTGTGGAAGTGAACTCTCTGGCAAATGCATGTCTCTTGCCAAAATAGCATATTCCACATCCATATGTTTAATAAATGGGCTATTCAATGCCCTCTTAGCAGCTTCGGGATCTTCTTCATCATATGCTTGCAACAAAGCTTCTAGAGTCTGTAATTCTGGGGCTTCACAATAATTACCTATATGTAACATTTAGATGGTTAGGTTAGAAATTGAAAATTTAATATAGCCGAATAAAGTAAACCTTACCCCATTCTTTGAATGCTTTTTCTGCAGCAACAACATCTCCACGAGCTAATTGTACTAAAACTAAAGCTACAGTTAACCTTCCAGTTGCTTGATATGATTCATTTTGCTGATGTAATCCCAATTCTCTTCTTATAGCATCAGCCGCTAGATCATATCTAAAATTATTTATAGTACAATATAAACATAGAGTACAAAATAAAATACTTACTCATGTAATTTAACATGTAATCTTGCTATTTTACTTGCATATTCTGCTGCTTGCCTTGTATTATCTTGATTCTAAGAAAATTTTTGACAAATTATCAATAAATGATGAATGAAGAAATTTTATTGTTTTACCATAACAATTTCAATAGCATGTTGATATAACTTGAGAGCATCAGCTGGAAGTTTTTGTTCAATAATTTTTGCAGCTTTGTCCAAGGAAGAAGAAGCAGATTCAGCGTTTCCATGGAGTTGAAACATATTTGCTGCTCTTTCAGCATAAACTGGAATTGATCTTAGGTCTCCCAATTCTTTGCTGACTAAAACACATTGGTCAAGAGCTTTTGCTGCATAAAACAGTCTGGTTATGATATTAAGGAACATACACGTAAAATAATAAAATTATTTGTTGCTCAAGGTGAGATTTATACAAGAAATAACGTAAAATAGGAACACTTTCATATTGATGCGTATGTTCATTTTACTTATTTTGTTCCTTATTTTATTTTATTTGCTGTATAATCTCACCTTTATTATTTTAAAGGATACGCTTTATTTTGCTTATGACAATCTACAGCTTTAAGTAAACAATCTTTACACTGTTCAAATGATTTCGCATTTCTGAAGCATGTAGCTGAAATAAGAAATAATTAGTACTGGCACATACTTGTTAGTTGCAAGATAATCATTCATCAATGAGCAATATACCTGCTTTATTATACTCATCTGCTGCATTTTCGTAATCGGGTCGCCACTTTAAAAGCGATGTTTTTAAACTAAAAAAAGATTTGGTAATTAATAATTAAATAATTATATTGTAGGTAGTATCACCTTTTCTCTGCATTTTTAATATGTTCCAACCCGTCTTCTATTTTCTTATTTGAAGACATAATTATTAAAATTATACTTTACTATAGTTTATTCCGGTTTGACGTTGATATTTAATTCACAATGTGTCAGTAATGTGAATTTCACATTACTGACATCTGTCACTTAGTGGATCGAAAGAATACCGTAAATGATTCATTCTGTTTCCTATTTAAGCAATTTTCATTGGTTACATCTTGCGTCATTATTAATTTGAATCATTCACTAGAAACTGACTAGGAACAGAGACAACACCGTATGTTATCTCTGTCCGGAACACAGACCACTTACCCTATAGACACCCCACGCCCGTTATAGAACGTCGTACCCATTATATAGTTCTAGTCCTGATCATCGGATGTCGCTAGTAGTTTCTGGCACCTGCTTAGTAGGCAACTTACAATATAAGGAGCATCAAGATCCATCTGTTGTTCTGCAGTTCAAACAACGGTAAGCAAAAACAAAAACAAGTCACAACTGACAATAACAACGATAAAATGGAACCACACCAGCGACATCACTTTAGATTCGTTTAACAAGAGAACTCCCGATTATGGCAACCAGCATTACAATCGTGAGCTATGATATTTGCCTACTCAGACTACTAGCGACATCCGATGATCAGGATTGTAACTATATTTTCGTTCAAGGTCTTGTAACCTGCGCGGGTTGTCTATAGGGTAAGTGGTCTGTGGTCCGGAATCGACTGTCAAAAGTCAATAAATAATTTAAACGGTTAATCTCATTTTATATAAGAAATATCATTATTTAAGAAATTAGTTAGTTATGGCAGAGAAACTAGAAGATTTAAATCTTCCCAATGCATCTGTTCAAAAAATCATAAAAGAAGCTCTTCCAGATAATATAAATATAGGAAAAGATGCAAGATCCGCATTATCCAGGGCAGCATCAGTTTTTGTTCTTTACGTTACTTCTCAAGCATCGAATGAAGCCCAAAAAGTTAACAGAAAAACTCTAATAGCCAAAGACGTTATTAAAGCTTTAGAAGAATTAGATTTTGAGAATTTTGTAGAACCACTAGAAGAAGCTCTCAAAGGTAACTTTGTATAAACTAATTTAGATCGCCAAAATCCACGTGCATAGCGTTTGTGTATTTCATTACAGAATTCAAAGATTCAAAAGCAAAAAAATCAAAAAATAAACCAAGTGAAGAGTCTAACGGCGTGGAAGAAGATGAAAAAATAGAAGATGACTAGTTGAGGAGGTAGTGTAAAAATGTATATTATAGGTATTTGCAAATAAATTATTTTCATATACTGTTAACTTTTATTAAACAACTTTTAACAAAAATATAGTATAAACAACATTAAAAATAATGAGTATAAAATGTGTACAAAGAATAGATTCAACAACAATGGCACTGACATTTTTTTTTATCTACATTTTACTTGAATAGTTTTCATTCATTATTTTGTAGGGGCCATTATTACTAACCTATTATAAGATTTTGTTTTGAAGTATTGCAAACATTTTATGTAATATGACTAGAATAAAGTTTTATTAAAGGCCACATGATGTGCTCATGTAATAAAAATTACAAATATTTGAAATATTACTATTCAAGATACAAATTTTTCACAATTCATTTGACTTTTAGACAGGTTCTAGATAATTCCATAATATATATTATTGGTAAGAAGTGAAATTCAAGCATATGTTAAATAACATATTTCCATGTGAGGTACATTTCTTGTTCCTTTCCACTGTGCTTAAGTTAGGAAAGGAATAAGAGTAGTACACTTTTGTGAAAAATATAAATAAAATGGGAATATATTTAACCACCGATCTTCAATACCTAAGCAAGTCCAAAAATGTATTTTATTTACTGTTATACTATTGAAATTTTGTAAAAATTGTGCAAGTTTGTAAAAAATTTCATGTATTTTGTGCAAATTCATTTGTGTATTCAAGATCTGGGCTCAACACTAGAAAAATAACAACACACCATTCAAAAGTGCTAATTTTATGAATTTATGATGATTATTTTAAACAGTATCATCGAGTAGGAGTAGTATTACAAAACTAGCGTTATCTTTCTATCTATGGTACCTCTACAAAGAGGGCATTCTGAAACTGGTACTGAACAGTTACAACAACAGCAGAGGTGTCCGCATGGCACAAATATTATTTGACACTGAAAAAAATTCGTTACTAATACACATAAATTTAATTAGAAGGAAACTTACGTCCATATCCAAACAAATTACACATTCAGAAGCAATGATGGCTTTAATAGTATCTGGAAGTGGGGCGCTAGCTTCTTCTACAGGTTGAGGAGGTGCAGATGCACAAACATCCTCACAACCTAGAGATTTTTTCTCATGTTCATACAAATTAAAAGCATCCAGGATTTGTCGACGTTCGCTTCCACACAAAACACCTGATTCCAACAAATCATTGTCTGTTATGTAACGGGTATCACCTGCAACAATTATTATGTTTAATTCTAAGATTTCTGCAACTTTTATTTCACTTACAATTGCTCTGTGTAAGTTTAGCTAAAAATGGGAGGCAATGAATGACGCCATTTAATAGCAGAGCTTGTGCTAGATGTGGATCTATATTTTTCTGTGCATGGGACAATCCTTCCGGTAGTCTAAAATAAAAAAATTATAAATCGTTCAAAATAAAATAAATTTAATAACACACTTATCTAAGAGTCTCTGGTATTGTCTTAACCAAAAGTCTTCTATGCTCTCTTTATTATTTTCCTCCATTGTTTGAAGTGTCGAAATAAGTTGTGCTCGTCTTTCTTTTTGTTGTTCGAGTAAATCAATCAATAAAACTGACAAATTGCATCTCTTTTCGCAAAAATCAATCTGAAATAAACGTTCAATTCATAATGAAAAATTAATAATAAAGAACGCATGGACCCAATAAGAGTAAAGAGTGGTAAAACTGAAGTATGTAGTAATAGTTATTTGAAAATAGACTTTTGATGATCAACAATGATTATACGTTAGTGTTTTGATGTGCTTATTTCATTGTATTTTGTGATCTTGAAGAGTGCAGTTATAAAATCTCGACCTTAATTGTACTTTTATGAACCTACACGCTGCGCAACTTCATAAAGGTTTGCCACACTGTAATTGTACTTACCAGATGCTCATCAATTTGTAATTTCTTTCTATCGATTTCAATTTTTGTTAAAGCTGCTAACTGAGCTTCAACTAGTCTAATTTGTTGCAAAAGTCCCCAGCTTCTTGCATCGCCTCTTTCAAGCAAAGTTCCCACAGCAGCTTTTTGTAAATCGTTATCAATAATTAGCTTGTTTATAAGTTCTGCTTTATGATCATCTTGATTTTGTAGTACTTCTAGTAACTTATAATCGATTTCAGTTTCTCTAAAAATAAGAAAAAGTCAATAATAAAAAAATAATAATTCTAAATCAAAAACTTACTGTTCTAAAATACTTTTTGATGTTTCTAATCTATTCTGATGAAATTCTTGGAACATTATAGTTTCTTGAGCTAAAATATCTTGCATGGCAGCCAAAATATCATCTTTTCTTAAAGCTTCATTATATCTATTGATGGCAGACAACAATTTTTCTTCTTCGAGTTTTTCTTGTTCCAATAACTGACCACTTGGTTCATTAGATAAAGCTAGCAATTCTTTAATTGCTATGTCTGCATTTTGTTCAACTAAAAACGTTTTAAATCGATAATTATTGTAAACAGTATGAATGTGATATGATAAAATTTTACCTTGTTGAAGTTGTTCTAATAATTTGAATCTTTCGAATTCTTTTTCTTGGTGGATTTTACTTAATTCGTTATCGAAAATATTCTGTTGTTCGGCTAAAACTACTAGTAGCTGAAAAGATGATTAGAAAACAGGTTTATTAAACTTTTTAAAAATAT
This sequence comes from Lochmaea capreae, assembly GCA_949126875.1. NCBI lineage: Eukaryota > Metazoa > Arthropoda > Insecta > Coleoptera > Chrysomelidae > Lochmaea > Lochmaea capreae. The sequence goes on from OX421397.1 coordinate 176,403, forward strand.
AGTCAAATAATTTTTGTTACGATTTTTCAACTTACTTTATCTCTATTCAATTTTGATGTATTGGCATATTCCAATTCCTGTCTCATCATTAGTTCATTTAGTTTTTCTATTTCCAAAAATTCTCTCATTTTTTGTTGCTGAAATAAGTGAGTAAAAATTTATTTACATTTCATTAGGGAAAATTAAAAAACATGCTAATATTAACTTTGAAACAACACACGATACATTATTTGAAAACTTTTAGGAGTTCCTATATAGTAAAGTCCATGTTAACTACCCAACGTCTACATAAAACAACACTTTGAATTAAATGAAGATTCTGTAAGAATTATATTTGAGTATTTTGGCATCAAAATAAAAAAATTCAAAATTTTAAGCAATTTTTACAGAAACTTTCTATGAAATATATGAAATGTACTTAACGAGAGAAAAAAGAAGCAGAAACAAAATATTTGAAAGCATTACAGAAAAAAACAAGCAAACAATTAATCTGCAATGGTATAATTAAACATGCCTTAATGTTTTCTATCTCCCATATTTTTTCCTAAAAAGAAACAAAAGTAAATTAGACAAATATCTAAATGATTGTTATGAAATATCAAAAGTTCAACAAAAAAATATCGGATTTGAATTAAAATTAATGTTTTATCTACAACAAAAATAAGATATGAAACAATTTTTGTATAATTATATGAACTTCATATTAAATTGCAAATAGTAGACTACACATGAATAAAATATGTTAAATGGTGATTTGTATAAAAACCCTATTTGACTTGAGATCATGCAAGACACCAACACCACTAATCTGTAGAGTTTAAAAATAAAGTTCGTATATATTTGTTTATAACATTCATTTACTTGTAGTGAATCATTTTGATCTTGAACTGGTGATAGCTTCTTATTGTCAGCATCTACTTCATCTTCGTTTGGACAAAATGGTACTCCTACATCTGGATATAAAAAAACAATGCAATTTGTATTTACAGTGATTTTTTTTCTTCTTACCATCACATATATATTTCAAAATAGCATGTATTCCTTGAAGAATAACATTTGCAGGTGGATAATCATATTCATCTGCATTTAATTCAAGAACTTGAATATTCTTCCATTTATGTAAACTTTGTGGCAAACACTTTATTTTATTATTCCTAAAGTCACATTTTCTCAAATTAGTAAGGTTCCCTAAATCCGTTGGAAGGGTTTTTAACTCATTATGTGAAACATCCAGTACTTTCAGCTTCTTCAGTTTACAAATCCCATTGCATAGTTTTTTTAGGCGATTATGAGATATATAAAACTCCTAAGAGGTAATGTCAGGTTAAGTAACATTGTTCAAAAATAATATTTGTATTTACCTGTAAATTTGACAATAAACCAATTTCATCTGGCAAGTGTGTGAATAAATTATTGTTTAAATTTAATACTTTCAACAAATGAAGATCATTTAAATTGCCGCCACCACTAAGGGAGGATAATACATTATGTTCTAGTTTTAAAGATTCCTTTAAAAATACTCTACATAGAGAATATATTCCATTGGGAACTTCATGGATTTCACACTCGGATATATCAAAAACCGGTTCGGGATTTTCTCTAGCCTTTAACAATAAATAACAGATTTTAAACATAACAAAGGTTTTGTAAATATTTCTAAGGAACTTACTAAGTATAATTTGTGTTCGAGTTTAGCTTTATTCGACTGCCTCTTTCTAAACATGGTACAACGAAAAAATTTTCATACCATAAAATACAAAAACACCAAGTACCAGTTATTAATATGAAAAATAATTGAAACGTCTAATTTCTTTGGAATGAAAACAATATTTTTTAATTCAAATTAAGATAATTGCACAACTTGATTTATTGTTTATTTTGTATTTACTAATGTTTGTCAATGTCATTAATAATCGCACGAATACCAACCAAAAGTATATTCGTATTGATCTAAAGCATTTTTTCGAAACCAAATCCATTTTGTGGTTAAATTTGCTGTTAATTATTGGAAACAAAATTGATAAATTATTTATTCAGTAAGAATGGATGTAATAAAATCATTTCAATTTGATTTGACAACGCCAGAGATCGAAAGAATATTTGACAATATATTTATTTTTTTCAAGAGAGATAGTTCATTATCAGCTGTTCATTAAAGTAGGTACACGTCATGCTTACAGACACGATACATATATTTCTACGATAATCATTAAAAATCTTGAACTTGTAATTAATTATTGTTTATCGGTAAATTACTTGGGATAAATTAGAAGTTTAGAGTTGAGTGTAAGAAGTAGGTAAGTATAATACACAATCTATACAATTTAAAATATAAAATCAAATTGATAATCGTAAATTTGTTTAAAATGATTAAAAATGTTGATGGCAAAAGACACGTAGATATTTAGGTAGGCATTCTAAATATTGCATGTAATGCAATTTTAAAATAAAAAAGCCATTTTGTTCTCGTTGGAATTTGTTGTATATGCAGTGTATTGAAAAGAAAAGCAAAGAATAAGTAAGTACTCGAGTGCAGTTGCTTTTATTAATACATTTAAAAAAACACATATAATGTACGGTGTGTACTAAAATAGTTATAAAATTTCAGTTTTAACTTATAAAAAAATACAAGGGAAACAGAAAAATATCTAATTATTAAGTGATTACTAAATATCAACATGAGTGGTTGGTTCTCATCTATAAAAATATTATTTAGGATTTTCTGAGGATTCCGTAGTTACATTGGCTAGTAAATGTTTTTTACTTATTCTATATTCCGTCGGAGTCAACATTCCTCTAAGTATTGTATCAAAAGAAATGTTAATGCCTTTTTCCGCCATCTTACAGTACATACTCCAACATTGCTTTTCTTTTGGCGACTTTAAATCCGGATTTGGCTCAGTTTCTTTTTTAGCTTCATTGTCTCTAATCTCTTCCGTTTCGTTAGGCTTTTCGACGTCTCCAACCTACAACAAATAAATATTTTCAATTTTCCAATTCGAAATTTTCTTATAGGTTAGGTTTATTTACGATAAAAGACGATGATGTCATTTTTATTTACTCTCCGGTTTGTACTTAATGACCAGGGCAATTTTCAGCTTACGGGTTGGCAAAACTTCAACACGTTGTCAGATCAATTGGAAAAATTCAGCAGTTTTGACACAATTGAGGTTAGGTTTAGTATGTATTTATTGTTTATTGACATCGATCATCGTTTTTACAAGTTTTTCTAGTACTCCTGAATCCATTTTTTCTCCAATGTTGAGAAAATCGTTATTTTCGTTACTAATTAATTAGGCAAATCTGCAGTGTGTGGTTAAACGCATTAAAATGCCTCTTAGAAATGGAACAGTAAATTCCAAGCGTTGGTTATATCCTTGATAAGTTATTTTTGATGAGAATGCCACAATGGAATTTGCTTACTGCTGTGAGAGAGGCGAGTAATATGTTATCTGTGGTGAGTAACACCATTTCCTTTAATTATTATCAATATTAATTATATTTAAATTCATTCAGTTGAATGTTTTTAATGATAGGTTAGATTATTATATTATTATATTTATATTTCAATTTCCTCAAGATGATTGACGCTTAGATTTATTTCTTCCAGTGTTCGTGAAGATGGTTATAGAGTTTGTCAATGAAAAATAATAAATATCAAATGGTAATTGAGATATATAGAATTATTGGTTACTGTATTTTGTATTTTATCCAAAACTTTCACATAAATATATACTTATATTAAATAAATCTGAGAATATCATACAAGCCTTTTATTTATAAATAAACACCTTCAATGTATGCCTTACTAGGTACAGGTGAATAAAAAAGAAGAACTGTCACATTGACTGTTCCAGTTTCCTTTGAGTAAAGAAAAAAATCTACATGCTGGCAACATCACAAAATTTTGTTTTGAAACGTCATCGTCTTTTTATCGTAAATAAACCATAGGTATAATATTATATTTTATTACCATTGTAGAGGGTTTTTCGTTAACCTCATTTTGTTCCTTGGATTTTAAGTCTACTGTAAAGTTTGACAGTTTCTGACTGTCACTCGGTTCTGGTTCATCCAAAGTTTCTTTTTCGAAGCTTGAACAAATAAAAAGTTTTTTTTTCGTACCACTGTATAATGTATATAGATAATAAATTGTAATCATTCTAAAAGTGTTGACGTAGGTATATTTTCAATGTTATTTGTTAGGAAAATTACACATTTTTCAAAAGGGTCATACACAACGATATTCGAGATTTAGAGCAACGTGGCGATGTCTCTATATAACCTTTCCCATCACGAAAATGTTGAGAAACCTGATGATTTATAGTTTTTCCACGCCCCACTTCCAATCATATCAAAGTTTGGACAACTGTCGATAAGCCGAAAGGAGCAAACAAAAAGTTGGTACACTTTTATACAGAGGGGCTAACAAAATATTCTTATAAATATTTTTAGATTGTGTTTTTTTTCAAAATACAAATTCTTAACTCTGCAGATCCGTCTCTAATAAAAGAAAATTACCACAATTAGTTGTTTCATATAATACAATAGAGAAAGTGTAATTATTTATTAAAAAATGAACATAATAAGTTATTGGAGAATAAGATGAAACAATTTTTTAGGGAGTGATTGTTTTATAAGGAAAAATAAATATATTAGTGTATGATTATAACCTTAAAATCTATTTAGAAATTCCCCCGATATTTGCGGTAAAATAAATACCGATAATAGTCAGGAACAGTGCCGGACTGGCCAGGTGAGATAGTGAGAAAAATCTCACCCATTTGGGGTCTCGGGGCCCCTAGGAAAACAGACATGGAAACAATAATTTAAAATTAATTAAGAAAAAAGGTCAAATTTCGAAATTGATAAGTATTGATTGTGACACAATTCTATCAAACGAGGAGAAAAAAGGAGACGAGCTATCAGATGTAGACATAGAAAGCAAATTTCTAAAATTAAGAAAAAGATGCCTGGAGAACTAGCTAATGACTTTGTTCAACCTGATCAGTACAAGAAATTTGAAACTGAAGTATACAAAACGATAATCAATCAAACTATTACTAGTCTTCAAGAAAGGTTTGGCGCAAACGAACAAATTTATAATGATTTTTCATTTCTTGACCCAAGAAATTTCGCTAAGGTGCCTGGACTTCTTCACAATAAGGAAAAATTGCTGAATATATCAAATAAAATCAACATGGATCCAGATCCGTATGCGACTCATGAAATAGAATGAACCTGGTAATTCGGGGCCCCAATTTTTCAAAATCTCACTTGGCAAAGATAGGCCAGTCCGGCACTGGTCAGGAACACCTTGTAGAATTGAAAACATATGGTGATTTTCCGAAATAGCTGGTGTTGTTTCCCATAGAATTACCTACGATACGACTAGCATCAGGAGTTGCAATAATAAGTCATTAAAAATCCTAACAACGTTTTTATATAAAAATTAAAGTTTTATCAATATCCAGTCACTTTCGGTCAACGCGAATTAGAGTAGGTACAATGAATATTACTTCTTGTTAGATCGATTTATAGTGAATAGTTTATGCATGTTCACGCGTCCTTTTAAAGGACTTGATCGGTAAAATGTTAATCTTCAGCTACACGGTGTCGGGGAACACTTTTTCTACCTGCATATTATAATAGAAAACAAGGTTAACGAATAAAAAAAAATTATTTCGCAAAGTAGGTATTGATAAACTTTGCAAGTATAATGTTGACATGTCCACACTACATTCGGCAAACAATATATTTTATGTTTAAAAAAATTGTTTTATCTCTCCTGAAACATCGCTCGTGATTGGTACCGGTAGATCATCGGTTAGATAAAACAAGTTTTGACTACGAATGGTTGATAAAAAATATTGTTGACATAAATTTTAATATTGTACAGACCAAGATATTAATTAAATTGAATATTCTGTTGATATTTTTATCTATAAATATGACTGAATTTTATTTGTGCAGTTCCTCCTTCAATGTATTGTCAGCTGTCAAACAGTCTGCAGCGTGAATTTTGGGGAAACTATTTTTCTTTTTTGTGTTATTGATTAGAAATTTTTCGTTTTAATTTAACCCTTAATTCAGCAAAATACAAAGGATTTCTTACCCTAGTTTCGTCTATTGTTAAATCTCTAGAAAACTCATTACAAATTACAACCATTTTCAAATGTGTCAGTCGAATACGAATAAGGAATCATTAATTAAAATTAACATCGAAATCCTTTAGGATAATGATGAAGTTAACGACTAAACAATTAAGGATAAGCATATTAATTAACTTTAGGTACTTTTTTTTAATCTATTTTTATAAAATTTCTATAAAAAATATTACCTGGTATTACATCTAACGAGACGTCGTTTTGGCACTCTTTCGTCATCATCAGGCGTAGAGGAATATGTACCTCTTTTTTCTTGTATCTTATTTAAATTGTTATTCAACATCATAGCGGCCGTTACAGAAGCTCTTCTAGCGGGAAAACTAGAGGAAAAACTTCTAATGGCATGTATACTGGACTGTTGAAATGAGACTGAAAAAAAAATCAAACAGTTTTCGTCCATGCTTTACTGAAATGGTATATCGTGATTGACGATTGTCAATATCACAAGCAATAAATCTACTTTTATCGGTTTTTTTTTTTGGTTTTTTCAGTCACGAATTTAAACATTTTACATACTTTTGCTAGGAATGTAGGTATATGGGTAGGATGATAATTTTTATTAGTATTTTATCTCTCGTAAAGTCCAGTGTTGGATAGTGTTGCAGAAAGAACAAGATACAGACTAAGTAGAGAGGGAATCATTAAAAAAAACATCGGACAACCTGGGACATGCCACAAGATGGTATGATGAAAAAGTATAATTTTTCAAAGAAATTCGTTACGGAATTAAGCAACAAGAAGGAATGGGATCCAAATACCATTTTCAGACTTGGAAAGAATGCCATTCAATGGTACACAGACGGCTCAAAAGCAATAGAAGGAACTGGGATAGGAGTGTACGGGCCAGGAACCAAACACTCTGAAAGCTTGGGAAAAACCCCGAGTATCTTTCAAGCGGAAATTCACGCAATAAGAAAGTGTGCCCAGTTCAATATTGACAAAGGATATAGAAGGCAAAGGATTATCATAATGTCTGATAGTCAAGCAGCCATTAAAGCGCTGAGTTCCTGTGTAATCAGTTCCAAAATGGTGTGGGAATGCCTAGGCAAACTTAATGAACTAGGCGAGAACAATATAGTCACCTTACTGTGGATTCCAGGACACACTGGAATAGAAGGAAACGAAATAGCAGATGAACTAGCAAAGAGGGGGAGTGAAATACCCTTTTGGGGGCCGGAACCTTTTTGCGGAATCAGCTCCAATGTAATATTGGAAGAAATAGGTAAAGCCGAAGAAAAGAGAAGATCTGACAATTGGAAAGATCTAGTAGGGCTTAGGCAATCAAAGATTCTTCTGGGTGACTACAACCTGTTGAGATCAAATGAATGCATAAGTCAAAGCAAAACTGCACTAAGAGTTTTAACAGGAATCCTAACGGGACATTGTCGCCTGAATGGACACCTTAAAAAGCTCAAAATAGTGGAGGAAGAAGATTGTAGATTTTGTGGAATGGAAGAAGAAACCTCCATCCACATACTTGCGAACTGCACAGTATTTCAGAATCCTAGGGCACAGTACCTGGGAGACTACTGGATAGAAGAGGGACAGTTACCTAAGTTGAGGCCTGCAGATATCCTAAAATTCCTCCGGGAAATAGGACTAAAGGAGCTACTAGTATCTGAGACTCTCCTCAGAAACTAAGTAGAAGTAAGGGGGCACAATAGATCTTTTAGGTCTCAGTGAATGTTACCCCAAAATACATACATACATACATACAAAGTCCAAAATAAATAATTAACCATATAATGAATAAAACTAGAAAAATGCAAAACAAAAGTTTTGCAAACTGTGACAAAATTAAATGAAAAACATTATAAGAAGTTTATGGTTTTGAAATAACCTATTGTATTATTTTTGGCTCCGTCATTCGAAATGCAGAATAAAAAAAAGCTCAGAATACAGGATTTAGATAATGGAAATATCGCTCGATAACAAACAAAAAAAAAATTATAGAAACAACAAGGATAATTCGAACTTTTTATTGTCTCATGCTGATGGGTATCTATCAAATTTTTTTTCATCCAAATCTAGGACAATTCGATAAGATTGATGTGAAAAGCAGATAAATTATTTGTCAGATATCAAACACGAATATTTTCGCAGTTCGATAATTATTGTTCGTCGTTGCAATTTTGGTTTGTTCGTGTCTGGTTCGAAAAATGTGTTTAAGAAAATACCTATATATGAATAAATACTTAATAACAATTAGAAAAGTTCTTAATGGGAGTAGTAAGAACACTTCGTTTTCGAACCTTCTGCACAGTTAATTAGGAGATTTTAATTGAAGTGAAGGAGTTGAAATTCAGTCACGCTATTTCCAGGCAAGGTATTCGACCTTCAATAGTTTTAAACAGAATGATTTCCGTCTCCGATATATAGTTTGGCATCTGGTTAATGTCTTATTCTTGATTTTGCAATTTTCACTTACGTAATTGTACAAGAATGAAGCGTTTTTAGGTTGGACAGTTTTTCGAGTCAAATTTCTAAAGGAAACCTCCGCGACTAGATAATTCAAAATATTTGGATCTGACCAATTGCAAATACTTCAGATTTCTTAAGAGCTATAGCTGATGCACTGGACTTAATCTTTTAGAGGGATTTACGTACAGCTCGTGGCGAATTAAACTGCAAAAGGAACATATTTAAAAAAGATCATTTTACTTACCAGTTTTAACAGCTTTTCTTAGCGACATAATCTTCGGCGGTGCCTTTTGTTCCGCTTTACATTTTTCGTTATTTTTATTTTTCATTTTCTCATCCTCCGTGTCCTCTTCATCATCGTCTTCTTCAGCATCACTACCACTTGGACTAATCAAAGAAACCATGGTAACGACGTCGTTTCCTTGTACTGCTGCTGTTCTATTAAGCTCTTTTTGGCTTTTCGGAATGTCCTCATTAAGTTTATCGGATTCGTCGTTTTTGGCAGTTTTTAGTTGAACTTTTTTGAAAGGTTTATGTTTGCTGTTTTTACTTGATATTTTCGTTTTTGAATGTTCTGGTTTACAAGGAGCTGACGAGGATCGAATGAGTGGTTTTCTGATGGGTTTTGATGTTTCTTTAACATTTATGGTAGCATTAAAGGCTGAGTTTGTTCGTTTTTGAAACATTTCCCTTTTGGAAGCAGCCGTTGCTGGTCTTATAATGACCGAATCTATTGGTTTAACGTCGTTAATACAAAATTTATCATTCGAAAAAATATTTTCGTTATCTTGTTCGTTGAAGGTTTTAGTTTTATTTGGCACTTGCCATGCGTTGTCTTTTTCGTTATTCAAAATGGTTTTTTGTTTGGCATTTTTACGTAGTTTAAAAGAATTTTTATCGTTACTTACAATACCAGTCGTTAGTGATTGGATTAATTTCGGTGTTTCGTTTAATTTTTCTTCTTTTACCGCATTTTCTTCTTCGATTTGTTCTTTAGAATGTTGCGCTAAGAAAATTCTTATGTTGGGTTTTCCATCTGGCGTTTGCTTCAATTTTTCAACCAAATCTTGTCGCGACTTTAGAATTTCGTTTTCTGTAGAGTTTTGCTTGGCTAAACTATTAGGTGGGATTCTTCTATTTTCGCTACATTTTTTAATGATGACTGGTTCATCTTTGAACGTTTCGTGTGCGTTTTCTATCCAAGCATTTTTTATAAATGGATTTCTAAGATTTCTATTGTTTAAGGATATTTTTATACTTATATCGTGTTCGGTCCATGTTTTGTAGTCGTTGATTTCTTCGGAAAATTGTTTTTTAAGCGGTGGTCTTCGTGGTGGTGTTTGGGGGGAGTCGCAGTTCAACGACAGTTGTCGAAATCCCGATAGTTTTTTCATTTGAACGGAAATAATAATGGATAGCTTCCTTGTAATAATTCATCTGAGACTTTTAAAAATAATTCAACCAAGAGTCCATTCTTAGATAAATTTGAATAAAGATTAATTATATTGACATATTAAGATGTTGGCTAAAAATGTTTTGGGTAACTAGAATAAATTTTTATATAGCCTGCCACCTGATATGTCAGGACCTACAGAAAAACGAACTTACTAGTCCCAGAAAAGTAGTTTTTCTTTTGGATATTTTTAAAATTGCAATATATATAAATAGAGATAGCAAAAACGTTTTAGGTGGCGAAAAAGGCATTCAACTAAATTTGCGAGTGGGTACCTATATTTTTCATAATTTTCTTCCAAAGATTTTACCACCGAAGTGTGCCGAGATTATTATTTGAGTTATTGGAACACAGTACATTCTAGTAGGTACATAGTAGGTAAATTTCGAACAGACACGTATAGGTGTAGGTAATAAACAATAGGTACAGTTTTCATTCACATTTCATTTTCTGGAAAACTTTCCGTCGTGATGGCACGGAAGATATACGAGCCGAAGTGACTGCGACGCGGTGTGGCGAACTAGTGAGGGTTAAAGTTAAAAGGTTGTTTACTCCGTGCTTACAAAACTTTGACTGAACCTCTGCTCACATGTTTTCATTTCGGTCGACATTCATTTATTTATTGATTAGAAACTTTCCCTTGCGATCATTTCCAATTTTTTTTTCTTCTTCTTTAGGTATACTTTTGAGGATTCCAAGGCACTTTTCTATAGAGTGTTCCAGCTATTAAACAATAAAATTGAAAATACGTTTGCCGAATCCCATTGAACAATATGTCCTCTTCTCAAGAATGTTTACAAATTCCTGTATAAATTATAAAAGCATAAAATTTGTAAGTTTTGGTAATAATTCGTTTTTTAGGATTTAATTTAAATAAAAATGGCGACCGATCAGAAGTGTCTGTCAAAATATATTGCGATGGAAAATGTTCTGCAAAAAATTAACAAAAAAAAGATATCCTTACCAGAGGAAGAAACGAAAAGAAATTCGAAAATATTGGATAACGTATGTATTATAATAGATTTTAGATCCTTTAGTTTGTAGTTTAAATCTTCTTTTTTATTTTAATTTGACGTATTGAGAGTCATGCTAGATAAATAGAAGAAGAACCTAATACCTAATTGCGTTTGTAATTTCAATGTTTTGACATAAACGATCTAGATTTTAAAATCAAAACGTCAATGTCACAAAAAATTTGAGTAAACTAATAAATATTTGTTATAACCATGTTTCGTTACATAAATCCCATATTCAAAATTCGTCCTTTGAAAAGTCTATACTCAAAAATTAACGCATCATCAATACACACCACAGGAGCTGAAACAACGTCGTCTAACCAAGGACAAAATTCAGTACGATACAATGTTTGCAGAGAACACGTACCACATTGTAAAAAATTCGTTTTCGACCATAAACCTGTCATAACCGATCCCGACGCGGACGACAGAGAAATAGACAAGGATAATCTACAAGTCGATTCGGAATTACCTAGGAACGCTTTGCCGGTACTAACTACTACCCAAAAAGGATATAGACCGTTTATGGCGTCGACAACAAGACAAAAAGTGGTATTACCTTTGAAATCATCTAAACTAGCCAGTCCGTTTCCGGCACCTGTAAAAGTTATGCCGTCACAAACAGTTTCCGATCAAGAAAAAGCCGAACAGATGCAAGCTGAATTTACCGTTCCAAAAAATGTTACCAAAAAAGCTGCCAGGCGAATTTAAAGACAAATATTGTGCGTTAAATCGTTAGATGACCTTCAGTTATAAAAAATATACAGTTTAATATTATTTTTGTCTTTTTAATCACTTGAATGTGTTAAATTTGACGTCCAACTCGATCGTCATGTTAAGTGTTTCAAATGTCAGTTTTATGTCGAAACTTTCAACTTTTCTTCTAATCCTGCAACCATAAAACTAGTTTTTAGTTCTGTGATTCCATCAAAACATTACAGACCGCTCTTGCGTAACAAATTTTAGTTCTGTGGTGAAATCACAGCCCCCCTTCTTTCAAATCATATTAAATACGTACGTCAATTTCGAATCGTCATTATTCCAAATCAAAAAATTAATCATGATAAAAATAACAAAAGTTTTCGATTCTCAACCGATCGTTTATCAATGTATACGAAGATGGAAAGGAAACAAATCAAAATTATCGAGCGAAGTGGAGCAAATTAGATCCAGGGACAGTTTGGGTAATGCATTTCAAGAAAATTTCGCTACCAACGGTTTAAGATACCAAGTATGTCACGAAAGAGTGCCAGTACATAAAACTGTTAACATTAAACGCGAAAGTTTCGAAGAATTTAAAGCAGCTATAAATTTACGGAATCTACAACCATCTATGCTACCACATTATTATATCAAGACAAATTGTACGTAATAACAATCGGATGTACTCGTTGAATGTTCCCCACTTTTTAATTGTTTAATAAATTTTTCGTATATACAGTGTGACCCATTTTGTTTGGAAGCACCCCTATAAAATCCGCATTTTTCAACCGATTTTGATTTAGTCTTTTTTGTTAGATTCAGTATCAAAAACAGAATTTGAGCACAAATTTTCATGCCATAATAGCTACTTTCAAGGCCCTCTACGTTAATTTTTCTTTGCCAAAAAAGACGAAAGTATATTAGGCATTGTTTTTTCTCAAATATGACTACACCACTGGATTCAGAATCATCACAAATGTAAACCATCAAAATTTTATAAAAAAAGTTTTATTAACAACAAAGTTATCACTACATGAATTTGGAAATAGTTGTTTTTTAATTAATTTTTTACTAAGAATGTAGACACATTTTAAAAATGGCAACATGGTAAACAAAAACTAGGTCTCAAACATATTGCACTGTAAAAATTCGAAGCCGAAATTTTAAAAGACAGGATAATAGGTCCATTCTTTTTTGAGGGTAACATGAATGCCAATAACTTCATATAATTCTTGGAAGGTGAGTTATCCGCAGTGATTGACGAACTGCCACCAGCAGAAAGAAGAAATTTGATATTTCAGTAAGATGGTTGTTCTGTACACTATTCTAGGATTGTCAGGCAGTGGCTTAACGAAAAATTTCCAAATGGTTGGATAGGTCGCGGTAGCGAGTTAATCGAATGGCCTCCTAGATCGCCCGATTTAACTATATTGGATTTTTATCTGTGGGGTCTTTTGTCACAAAAATTGTATAATACACGTCCAAGGAATAGAGCAGAACTGTGTGACAGAATACGACAGGCGTGTGCTGGAATAACGCCACATGAAATAAAAAAAGCGCTAAGACATAGTCGCAAACGATACGAGAAATGTATAGAAATTAACGGAGGTCTAGTCGAGGCTACAAAAATGTAGAATTCAGTTATTATTAAGTAGTTTAATAATCAAAATGTATTATTTGGTGTTAATTTGTATTTTCGTCACATCAGCACAATTTTACATTACTCTCAGAAGCTATAACTCCAGAACGGATTAAGGTATCGGGTTCGAATTTTTACAGTTCAATATGTTTGAGTCCTAGTTTTTGTTTACCATGTTGCCATTTTTAAAATGTGTCTACATTCTTAGTGAAAAATTAATCAAAAAACAACTTTTTCCAAATTCATGTAGTGATAACTTTGTTGTTAATAAAACTTTTTTTATAAAATTTTGATAGTTTACATTTGTGATGATTCTGAATCCAGTGGTGTAGTCATATTTGAGAAAAAAAAATGCCTAATATACTTTCGTCTTTTTTGGCAAAGAAAAATTAACGTAGAGGGCCTTGAAAATAGCTATTATGGTATGAAATTTTGTGCTCAAATTCTGTTTTTGATACTGAATCTAACAAAAAAGACTAAATCAAAAACGGTTGAACAATGCGGATTTCATAGGGGTGCTTCCAAACAAAATGGGTCACACTGTACAATAATTCTAGTGATTTATTTTTACTACACACCATGGATGTATGATAATATATAAATTTCAATCTCCAGTATTGAAATAACGTGTTAACAAAAATTTGTGTGTTTTACAGGGGATCTCGGAAAAGTACAAGTGCCCAATTTTTTGTGCATTGAATTTATTTTTTAGATAACTACTCAGTTAATAACACAAATGCAAGAAAAGGACGTACTGTTTAAAAAAATGTATGACAAAATATTTTTCGGCGGAAGTTATTACGACAATTTGAAGGTTGGCAAACCCGAAGAGTACGATTTGGATTTTTTATTAAATTTTCCAGAAATAGCAGAACCAGTTGTAGAAGTTAGCGATAAAGCGGGTTTTGTGAACGTTTTAATAAACAATTTCGATAATATATCTAATCCCTCCAATCAAGAAAAAAAATCCACGTGAGTGTTTTTTCGTAGTTTTTCCGAATTTTTTTTTTCTAATCAACTTTTTATTTTTAGTAAATATGAGAGTTTGTTGGTAGATTCAAAATATTTATCGACAAAGAAAGTATTAAATTGGTTCGAATCGGTAATCGATCAAGCTTTGAAAGAATTTAAAAAATTTGAGGGCGAAGGTTATATATTTAAAGTTAAATTGGAAGAAAACGACGAATTAGACATATATGCAAGTAAAATTATTATTTTTTTGATAAAATTCTATTGGAGGCTGTCAAGAGAGCATTAAATAAAAGAGGTGTAGACAACACAACATCCAAATGGATGTCGGAACTGCTCACCACTAGAGTAGCAGAGACGAGAACGAGCAAAGACATTGTCTCCATCTGCACAACCAGAGGATGCCCACAGGGAGGAGTAGCATCCCCATTAATGTGGAGTCTGACGGTTGACGAACTCCTGTGTGGTTTGACAGACCTCGGAATATCCTGCCAAGGATATGCCGATGATATTGTTATAACAGCCAGGGGAAAATTTGAAAACACCCTTTGTGACATCGTACAAAAGGGTCTGAACTATACAAATAGCTGGTGTAGGCAAGTGGGACTTAGCATCAACCCCACCAAAACCATCTTGATAGTCTTCACTAAGAAAAGAAAACTCAACCTCAAAACCATTAAACTTGATGGGAACGACGTTGAATGGAGACAAGAAGTCAAGTATCTAGGTTTGACTCTAGACAGCAAACTCCTGTGGAACAAACACGAGAAGGAGATTACATACAAAGCAAAAATGGCTCTAATGGTGTGCAGGAATCTGGCAGGGAGAAACTGGGGTTGTAACCCAAAAATCCTGAGCTGGATGTACACTGCCATAGTGAGACCAATTATCACTTATGGAGCCATTGCGTGGAGTAGTAGAACTAGCCTCTTGACGACGAGAGAAAACCTCTCCAAGATTCAAAGACTAGCCTGTATATGCATAACAGGAGCAATGAGTACATGCCCAACGGCAGCAATGGAAGTGATTCTCAACCTCACACCATTACATATGGTGGTGGAGAGTGTTGCAGAAAGAACAAGATACAGACTAAGTAGAGAGGGAATCATTAAAAAAAAAACACCTCTTCACTTCTTAGAAATCGGACAGCCTGGGACATGCCACAAGATGGTATGATGGGAAAGTATAATTTTTCAAAGAAATTCGTTACGGAATTAAGCAACAAGAAGGAATGGGATCCAAATACCATTTCCAGACTTGGAAAGAATGCCATTCAATGGTACACAGACGGCTCAAAAGCAATAGAAGGAACTGGGATAGGAGTGTACGGGCCAGGAACCAAACACTCTGAAAGCTTGGGAAAAACCCCAAGTATCTTTCAAGCGGAAATTCAAGCACAAAAAGAAAGTGTGCCCAGTTCAATATTGACAAAGGATATAGAAGGCAAAGGATTATCATAATGTCTGATAGTCAAGCAGCCATTAAAGCGCTGAGTTCTTGTGTAATCAGTTCCAAAATGGTGTGGGAATGCCTAGGCAAACTTAATGAACTAGGCGAGAACAATATAGTCACCTTACTGTGGATTCCAGGACACACTGGAATAGAAGGAAACGAAATAGCAGATGAACTAGCAAAGAGGGGGAGTGAAATACCCTTTTGGGGGCCGGAACCTTTTTGCGGAATCAGCTCCAATGTAATATTGGAAGAAATAGGTAAAGCCGAAGAAAAGAGAAGATCTGACAATTGGAAAGATCTAGTAGGGCTTAGGCAATCAAAGATTCTTCTGGGTGACTACAACCTGTTGAGATCAAATGAATGCATAAGTCAAAGCAAAACTGCACTAAGAGTTTTAACAGGAATCCTAACGGGACATTGTCGCCTGAATGGACACCTTAAAAAGCTCAAAACAGTGGAGGAAGAAGATTGTAGATTTTGTGGAATGGAAGAAGAAACCTCCATCCACATACTTGCGAACTGCACAGTATTTCAGAATCCTAGGGCACAGTACCTGGGAGACTACTGGATAGAAGAGGGACAGTTACCTAAGTTGAGGCCTGCAGATATCCTAAAATTCCTCCGGGAAATAGGACTAAAGGAGCTACTAGTATCTGAGACTTTCCTCAAGAACTAAGTAGAAGTAAGGGGACACAATAGATCTTTTAGGTCTCAGTGAATGTTACCCCAAAATACATACATACATACATACATTGAAAATATTAATTTGTAGGCTACCACTTCGAAATGCTTTCCCGCATTCACGCTTAAATTGAAATCAAAAGAAAAGATGTTTAGCTTAGACATCGATTTAGTTCCTTGTTTTCAATTTACCGATGATAATTGGCCAAAAGGATCTTACAAACCGAATCCTTATCCTTACAAAGTAAGACATTTGTTTTCTAAAATAACATGAGGTACTGATTTAACTTTTTTTAGAACAAATTCTTAGTGGTGCCCAAAAGTCCTTATTCATTAGAAGGAGAAAAAATCGTTGATATAGAAAAATATTGGCGGTTATCCTTTCAAGAACAAGAGAGAGTTGTTTTTACGGGAAATCACTTCAATAACTTGAAAGTAGTTTTGAGATTATTAAAAGTAATAGTAAATCATAATTTTTGTTTCTTATAATTTCGACGATGTTTATTTCGTTTTTAGACTCTAAGGGATCACAACAAACACTACAAAATCGCTAGTTATTTTATAAAAACGATGTTTTTGTGGGAGGTACATGAGCGTGACAACAGTTTTTGGAGTCAATCGATGAGTATCGTTTTTATGGAGGTAAAAGATATTAAAACGATACAAAAACTAAGATTTTTGGATATAGTTATCCCTTTTTTGTTGTAGATGTTGAAAAAATATGAAAAATTATTGCGTGAAAAAAGAATACGTTACTATTGGAACGAAGAGTATAATTTAATTGGACATTTAAAAGACTCGACTGTTATGGATATTGCTAATTTTTTAAAAAAAGTGATAAACAATATCGATAGGAAAATAGAAGATGATCCTTTCGTGATTGCTAATTACGTATGTGAGTATTGGAGAAAAATTTAAATTTTCAAAGAGTAAGTAGATTTTTTTGTCAAAAAATTCAGAAGTTGAGAATTTCGATTATTCTATCTTTTTCCAAAAAAACACTTTCAACTTTCATATGAAAACAAATAACTATATTCTTTTTTCTTATTTTTTTGGGAATCAAACCACAATAATGTTTTTTATTTTTTATTTCGACGTTTCGGTATCGTTCCAGCTACCGTTATCAAGATTAACTAGTATAGAAATAATTTTTTTGGTCCCTATCTGACACAACGAAAAAATTTGACAACTAGACAATCAATAATATTTTGAAGTTTAAGACTACAAAACTTTGTTGTCAAATTTTATTAAGGTCCATTCATAGTAGATCACACCTCTGGTAAAATGTGAAATAAAATATTTTATTTTATGACATTCTAACGATATGTAGTCCATTAGAAAAATTGGAATCCAGTAAAGTGCACGTTCCAGGAACGGTTTTTATTGGGATAGCGCTTTTTTTCGCTTATTTGGGAATTTTATTAATAAAAACGCGTTTGTTGTTACTTTTTTTGTGTATGATTATTTTTGTTTTCAAAATATGTATAACTCAGTTTGGTGATTTTGTGTATTGAAGTGTGTATCGATTAACAACCATTCCAAAGATAAATCATAAGAAAACCTGGATAAAAACTCATGATGCTATCCTGATAACGCAGGTAATTGATTATTGGAAATTTCTCTTTCTAACATTGGTAACCAAATTTGACTACATTCGGCTGAAATACTATAGCTACATATTTATCTGAATTTAGTTGTATTAAAGCACTTTCTTTGATTTTTCGTCTTTTATTATTGGGCTCTTTCAATATTATTTTTGTCGAATCCCATTGAATTTTATGCCCCTCTTCCCAAGCATGTTTGCAAATACCTGACTTAAAGAACTCCCTATCTTTGATATACTTTTTATGTTCATTTATTCGGACTTTCAATGGTCTAGATGTTTCACCTAAATAGAATTTGTCGCATTCACAAGATATCTGATATATGCAGTTTTTTGAAGATTGTTCTTCATTTTTTGGTTTCGTTTTTGTTAGTATAGATCTCAACGTATTGTTAGATTTGAAGCTAGTTCGAATATTGAATTGATTACCAATTTTCTTAATTCTTTCTGATAAACCCTTAACATACGGTATTGTCAAGTTTTTGAAAATTATGTTAGCTGATTTATTAATAATTATTGTTATTGTTATGGGGTATTAACAATGAGCCCTTCTCTATATTCTTAATTTATTTATTTAGATTTTTCTCCTTAATTTATATTTGTTATAAAATCATTCAGAGATACTAAGTCATAAGAGGCCATATTGCAAAAATGTCGTCTACATATCTCCACCAGACTTACGGAAGATAAATAACTATATTGTTCGAAAGAGGAAAAATAATGTGTACAGTAAACTAAAAACTGAAGAATCCAAATCTGTGTTTTTTTCAGTTTTTCTATAATAATTCTATAATTTATTTTTCGTAGTATCAGAAGAGGAGCTAAACGTATTGCGAGAAGAAGTAGACGTTGGTAAAAAAAATAGAAAACTTTCGAGTTATCCATCATCGACTGTAGAAACCATTGAGAATAATGAGCAATTTAAAAAAATGATGGATTCTATCGATTTGTTGCATAAAAAAATGGATATTTTATTACATTTTAACGAAGATTTAGAAAATAAAATTAAGCGAATTGATGAAAAAGTGGAAATCGTTGACGAAAAACTTTCAAAAATACGAGGGATTTTATACTTAAATCCAACAAATCAACACTTGCCTAGTAACGCAAATCCATCTACTAATTGTCAAATAATTCATTAAAAAATAATCAATATGCATAAATATTTAAATAAAAGAAAGTGAAAAAAAATAATGGAAGGATGAAACCCACTGGAAAAGGAGAAGAATATTATAAAAATGAAAGGAAAAATAGTTTACGGGCGATCTGAGTTCGGGAAGGGCGTGAGTTTTTAAGAGAAAAAAAACGGTTTATCTCGATTTCCGGAAAAAATACAAGTCTTATGGAAAAAAAAATTCGGCAGGCAGATCTACGGTCACTGCACTGGTACAACTAACGGAGGATATCCGAGGTGCCTTAGACAACCAAGAAACTGCAGTATGTGCATTTTTGGACATACAAGGAGCTTTTGACAACACTCCACATGAGGCTGTCAAGAGAGCATTAAATAGAAGAGGTGTAGACAGCACAACATCCAAATGGATGTCGGAACTGCTCACCACTTGAGTACCAGAGACGAGAACGAGCAAAGACTTTGTTTCCATCTGCACAACCAGAGGAGTAGCATCCCCATTAATGTGACAGTTGACGAACTCCTTTGTGGTTTGACTGACCTCGGAATATCCTGCCAAGGATATGTCGCTGATATTGTTATAACAGCCAGGGGAAAATTTGGAAACACCCTTTGTGACATCGTACAAAAGGGTCTGAACTATACAAATAGCTGGTGTAGGCAAGTGGGACTCAGCATCAACCCCACCAAAACCATCTAGATAGCCTTCACTAAGAAAAGAAAACTCAACCTCAAAACTTGATGAGAACGAGGTTGAATGGAGACAAGAAGTCAAGTATCTAGGTTTGACTCTAGACAGTAAACTCCTGTGGAACAAGCACGAGAAGGAGATTACATACAAAGCAAAAATGGTTCTAATGGTGTGCAGGAATCTGGCAGGGAGAAACTGGGGTTGTAACCCAAAAATCCTGAGCTGGATGTACACTGCCATAGTGAGACCAATCATCCCTTATGAAGCCATTGCGTGGAGTAGTAGAACTAGCCTCTTGACGACAAGAGAACACCTCTCCAAAATTCAAAGACTAGCCTGTATATGCATAACAGGAGGAATGAGTACATGCCCAACGGCAGCAATGGAAGTAATTCTCAACCTCACACCATTACATATGGTGGTGGAGAGTGTTGCAGAAAGAACAAGATACAGACTAAGTAGAGAGGGAATCATCAAAAAAAAAACCACCTCTTCACTTCTTAGAAATCGGACAACCTGGGACATGCCACAAGATGGTATGATGAAAAAGTATAATTTTTCAAAGAAATTCGTTACGGAACTAAGCAACAAGAAGGAATGGGATCCAAATACCATTACTAGACTTGGAAAGAATGCCATTCAGTGGTACACAGATGGCTCAAAAGCAATAGAAGGAACTGGGATAGGAGTGTACGGGCCAGGAACCAAACACTCTGAAAGCTTGGGAAAAACCCCAAGTATCTTTCAAGCGGAAATTTAAGCACAAAAAGAAAGTGTGCCCAGTTCAATATTGACAAAGGATATAGAAGGCAAAGGATTATCATAATGTCTGATAGTCAAGCAGCCATTAAAGCGCTGAGTTCTTGTGTAATCAGTTCCAAAATGGTGTGGGAATGCCTAGGCAAACTTAATGAACTAGGCGAGAACAATATAATCACCTTACTGTGGATTCCAGGACACACTGGAATAGAAGGAAACGAAATAGCAGATGAACTAGCAAAGAGGGGGAGTGAAATACCCTTTTGAGGGCCGGAACCCTTTTGCGGAATCAGCTCCAATGTAATATTGGAAGAAATAGTTAAAGCCGAAGAAAAGAGAAGATCTGACCATTGGAAAGATCTAGTAGGGCTTAGGCAATCAAAGATTCTTCTGGGTGACTACAACCTGTTGAGATCAAATGAATGCATAAGTCAAAGCAAAACTGCACTAAGAGTTTTGACAGGAATCCTAACGGGACATTGTTGCCTGAATGGGCACCTTGAAAAGCTCAAAATGTGGAGGAAGAAGATTGTAGATTTTGTGGAATGGAAGAAGAATCCTCCATCCATATTATATTTTTTTACACCATCGGAAAGTAGAGATTTCAACGAACAAAAAGCACACCAACTTTTTGAAAAAAGCTGATATTTTGACGGGTGAATGTTCGATTGAAAATTAGGGTGGTTTTTCGATATGTCAAAATAAGGTGAAAAAATAAATATTTCTAATCAAATAAATTACAGTGTATTTGGGACATAAAAAGGTAAATTCTCACCAAATTTCGTAAAAAAAAACATTTTTTTGTAGAAGAAAAAAATAAAAAACCAAAAACATGGTTTTTTGAATTTTCCACCTAAATTTTGAGGTTATGTGAAAAAAGTGTAAATACAAAAGTTGTGGATCTTTTTATTACCTACAACTTTGCCATTTTACTTTTTTCCATAGGACTTGTAGTTTTACCGGAAATCGATATAAACTATTTCTTTACCCTTAAAAACTCACCCCTTTCCACTTTCCCACCTTAAACCGCCCGTAAATTATTTTTCCTTTCATTTTTATAATATTCTCCTCCTTTTCCAATAGTTTTCATCCTACTATTATTGTTTTTTGGTTTCAAAAATTATTGACCCTTGTCTATATACGCAATTTTATTTTTAATACTCATTTATCTAAAATATTTTTTATACAAACACTTTAATTTTAATATAGGTATATTATAAGAATTGTCGCATTTTTTTTTAAATCACCACAATACCAAGAAAACGTATGAAGAGTAAAATGTTTTTTTATGAAAGACTAGAAAATTTTAACAGTGGATTTCCATAAATGAATATAAAAATGAGTTCGCTCCAAGTTACTAATAGTAACACGTATACCCGTTAAATCGATAGTCCCTATAAACGTTGAAGATGCACAACAATGAAATTGAAGGTAAAATAATTAGATACATTTTAGAAAAGTTTCTTTTACATTAATTTTGTTATAGTACCTATAAATAACGACTTGGAAAGAAAAATAGCCGATGCTTTCGAAGTATTCGATCATTCGCAAAGTAAAATGATCGATGTACGCGAAGTATCAACAGTCATAAGAGGTTTGGGTTGTTGTCCGTCAGAAGCGGAAGTCCAAGAAATTATTGTCGGTCTTGAAGATCCTCAGTATCCGGGCAGTGTACATTTACAAAAATTTCTAACTTACGTATCTCAATTGATCACCGAACACAAGTAAGTTTTAAAATTATTGTTTGCATCACACGTTATTACCCCAAAAGTGTATTTTGAA
This sequence comes from Lochmaea capreae, assembly GCA_949126875.1. Classification (NCBI taxonomy): domain Eukaryota; kingdom Metazoa; phylum Arthropoda; class Insecta; order Coleoptera; family Chrysomelidae; genus Lochmaea; species Lochmaea capreae. The sequence continues at coordinate 198,870 of OX421397.1, forward strand.
TTAGATATGAACCGGCTTCTCCTGAGGACCTCCTGGACGCTTTTCGCACTTTAGATGGTAAAGGTGTTGGTTATTTAACAAAAGAAGAAATTTCTACGTTTATGACTCAATTTGGGGAACCGTTTTCTCAAGAAGAGCTCGAAGAGATGCTTGAAATTGCTATCGATCCTCAAACGAAAACTGTACCATACGAGTACTATATTAATCAATTAATGGTAAGTTCTAAGGGTTTTTCTAAAAAGCAATTAACCGAAATATTTGAATTTTTTAATTATAAATTTTAACCTAAATTAAAATCATCACAATTTAGCGAATATAGGTTTTTCTTTTGTTATCTGCGAGGTGGCTGCTTTGAGAAGATCTTCACTTTGAAGATTCAATTGATTAAGAAATTTCTGAAACAAGTTTTCCTTCTAAATTATCATTTTTTTTTTTTTTTTGCAGATCGACTAAATAATAAATAAAGTACTTACAATGTGATCCAATCCCTCTTGCACGGAATGGTCTCTGGAGTATACCAAACTAGCTTTTGTAGTTTGAACAGCCACTGGACTTTTTGTTGCTATTTCTTCTGCTACACTTATTACACCCTGTAAAAGTCTAAAATTTACAATACATTATTTTATTATTTATGTAGAAATTATAAATTTACACTTACTCTTCTTTATTATTGAACACTTTAGAAACCAAACCACATGCAAGAGCTTCGTCTGCATTCATTTTTCTGCAAGTATAGCACAATTCTCTAACTAGACTATCGGAGCCAAGGATTTTTGGTAGCCTCTGTAGTGTTCCTACATCTGCAGCTAAACCTACTTCAGCCTAGAACAAAGTATAACAGAACTAAGGAGGATATTATGATTGCAAATACCTCTTTGACTTGGAAATATGAGTCCTTAGTGCAATATCTTATATCAGCAGCAGATATTGCATCAACTCCTGCACCTATACAACCGGAATGAACAGCCGCTAATACTGGCTTTTTGCACAGTTCCAGCGATGACAGACTCTCTTGATACATTTCAATTAGTTTGTAGAGTAATTTTGCTTTACGCGAAACATCCTCTAATTCTGCTATTTCACCTCCCCTTTGTATAAAATCTTGTAAATCTACACCTGTATGATAAATTAATTTGTTCACCTATTACTGTAATCATTATTTTAAAGTTGATACATAATAGCAAATGAATAAAAATACCTGCAGTAAATACTGCTCCTTCCCCGGATAAAACTACAGCTCTGCAATTTTCATCATCACTTAGCTTATCAAAGCAAGTTTTAATTTCTCTAAAATCACAACATATGTATAGTACTTATTATATATTTCTAGAAGTAGTTTAAATTATTCTTACTGCCACATAGCATGGTTAATTGCATTCCTCTTCTCAGGTCTATTAAACTTAACATGATAGACATATTGTTTGGGTACATCCACAGATAAACATTTAAACGCCAACGAAGACATATTAACAGTATTTTTAATATTACCTGAAAACGTTAAATTAGTATTGCTAACTGATCAAAGATATTTTCAAATTGTGTAGCTACCAGTAACTTTAATAACACCTGCTGATTTTGATAGAATAGAATTCATAATGAGTACCTTGTTGAATCTAAAATGATACGTAAAAACTTGTATCACATTTACTTTATTTGAAAACTTTGTCAGATATAAATTAAGCACAAAAAATAGTTAAATTACTTATTATTATTTGAACTTTGAACAAGGGTATTGGACGTCAAACATTCTTCTTCTTTTTTCATAATTGGATTTAGCTCTTACGAACTATCTGCCAAGTACCATGATTCTGAAGCTTCAATTTGATTTTCACTCGTCTGTTTCTGGGACACCGCTTCTTCCAGCATCTGATTAAGTCTATATAGATACAGGAATAGGTAGTGTACTAGAATTAGATGCCTAAAATTAAAGTTACATAATGAAGATACTGGGTAAATAGTGTGTGAAAGTTGAGCCCAATAAGAAAAAAAGAAGATCATTGTGTATTTCTCACTCACAGAACTAAATGCTCACTACATTCTCCAGTGGACGCGAGCTCTTATCTATGGTTGACTTTAATATCTACACGTTATGTTGATAAATAAACCTACAAACAGTCAACGAACTATTAACTTTATTATTTTCTAAACTAAATGTCTCGTATGTATAAAGACAATGCTAATACTTATACAATTACATATTAATTCATGATCTAGAATTTATAGTACTGGTGCTGGAAACAAGCTTTCCGTGACAAATAGAAAAGGTTTTAAGATAACTCTTTATTCATTAGAGTGTAAAATGAATAAGTGGATTTCAGCATCTAAAACAGAAAAGTGTCAGAACTTGTTATAAAAATGAGATTACACTGTTAAATACGTTAATGTAGGCTACTCGATTAATTTCAAAAATTCCACCAGCTTTAAGGGACAATTCTTTTTGAGAGTTTTTTATCATAAATATTAGACACGTTTTTAAATTATTGCTTCCATTAAGGATCAAATCGCAATTAGCGATCGCCTGAGCTGAATTTTCACACTAAAAAAAAACAAAAAACTTTGTTATATTTACCGAGTACTTACCTATAGACAATTTTTATACTTACTGCGTCTTTAAAAAGACTTGCAGGAATACAATACATACCAAACTGTAATAGCATTGCCAGTATAAAACAAAAGCTTTTCATTCTTATTCCAAAGCTTAGACCACTGAAAAACAAATTATTTTCAAATTTAATAATATAAAATTTAAAAACTATATTATTACATAGTACGGTAGAAAATATTTCTAGCTTCCCTCGTGTATATTGTTGGTAATAGAGATCAGCAAATGATAGTGTGGTTTATTCTTTCGATTTCGTTGAATGATTTATAACTCTAGGAAGTTATGGTACCTACAGGAAATGGATACTTACGAATCTGTCGTCAAGATAAGTTGTGTACAAACTATGCTCATTATCGAGAAATAATCCACAAATATTTGAATATTTAAACATTTTAAAAAACGTTTAATATACCTGCAAAATGAAAAGTTGTTTATTGTAATTTTCTTACAATAATTCATTCGCTTTTTATTAAAATTAGTTGCCTAGCACAGTTTATGAAATTCCTTGCAAAAAAAATTAAATTGTGATCAGTCAAAAAGTGATGGCAAATTTCACCAAGAGAAATGTGCACTTCTTGAACACGTATAGGTATTTTCTGAAGACCATGCAATGAATTATGAACATGCCAAAATAGGCATGATGACTGATTTTGAAAAACTGCTCCATGATGTTTTCACATATATACTTTATCTACAATAAATGTTATTTCTCTGAGAAAAAAAAGTTTTTAAAGGAGAAATTTACCTTTTAAAAATGCATTTTAAATTCTGCGCCAAAACGCAAGAATAGTAATGGCGTCTTTCTGTGACATCATCAATTCGTAAATACCATTTATAGGTGATCTGTGTCATTCTTAGAACATAAAAGAGACTGTTTTATGTCATTGGTAAAATCGTCAAACATTTGACAGCTTGCAGGCTAGAACCACACAAACAAAGGAAATTCATAATAGAACAGAACGTGAACTCTGTAACAGAGTAGAAAGGAAATTTCTTTCTATGTTAGTAACACAAAACAGTCCAACCTTTATTCTGTTTTGTGGGTTAGACTGTTTTGTGTTCCTAGCATAGAAAGAAATTTCCTTTCTATTCTGTTACAGAGTTCACGTGCTGATGTTCGGACCATAGATCCTTCGGACTTATCTATGGTTCGGACGAAAGACACAATATCAAGGTCAAATTTGCGAAAGTACGACGTCACTCTCTTCTGATTGGCGTTTGAGCTAAGATGGCGGATTGTTACATTTTGTGCTTATATTTTTACTAAAATATTGGTCATCACACATGTAAAATAAAAATGGGTAATTTTTTTAGAATCTCTGCATCATATATAATTATATCGAATCAATATTTTAGTGATTCTTAGTGACTGTCATCATGCCTATTGTATCACTTATAATTGCACAAGTAGTTTGTATTTTATCGGGTAAATTTGGGTTGTTTAATGAGAAACTTTCTTTTGAAGTTTTTCCGGTTCATTTTCGTTATATGTATAATCTGGCCATTGCAAATACTTCAGATTTATTAAGAGCTGATGCACTACATTTTCTCTTTTCGGGTTGTGCTTGTCGGATTTCACGTTTAGCATTACGTGCAGCTCGTGATGAAGTAAACTGAACATCGGTGAAAGGGTTGAATACAATATTAAATTCGTTATAATATTTACTTTGTAGCATTTTAGCGGTGGTGTTCCAAATTATTTTAACTACCGCTTCTTTGTAGTTTTCTCCGTTACTTTTTCGCTTATTAAATGCTCAATCTTGCAATATTACATTCAATTTCTCGATGGAAGTATCTGGCTCAAATGTGTATGTATCTTTTTGCATCGCAAAACGTAGAAAATTGTCGCCAGATTGATGATTGCTTCGCAACTGTATTAGTAGGCACACTCACCGGTATTAACAATTTGACTAATTTCGGCGTTCGTAGACACACCGAATCGACTCATTGTCAGTTTTTGAAAATTCAATAAGTTGTTGACAAAAATGCCAAACTATTTATTCTGGTAACCACCACCGCGATACTTGATGAACACAAATGAATAAGTGAAAAAACCACTAGTGTATTTGTCGCTGAAAAGTTAAAGCTAACTTTTGCCGCTGTCAAAGTGACAATTGCACTGTATGGCATATGCGATAATCTTATTAGGTAGGTATAATATAATATGCACACATCTTTTGGATTTAAAAAAAAACAGAATTTTAAGAATTAATATGCTCGTTGACTAAAGACAAACTTACATATTAAGAAAGTTGTTGTGTTGAACACACTTTTTAATGTCCGATAAATTTTTCATATTTGAAAAAGCTTTGTTCAACTGTTCCATTTGTAAAGACAGTTCAGTGAAAATTATTGCTGCGAATAAATCCAAAGAACCAATAGCAAAACTTATGTGAAATATACTGAAATTTTCCATACAACCAATTAATACACTCCAAATTTTACTATCACCTGGCACGTAACACACAAAGGGTGTGTTTCCAAAAGCTACACTACATCCTTGGATTAGAATAGTTACACTGGTTAAAGTAAAGGTTAAAATCGTTTGAATTTTAAATAGCCGATCGAATTTTCTCTTTTTCTGTGCGATTTCTTCGTCTGTATAATCCCAAAATCTATTTTGCATTTCTAATACCTCCAAAATTTCATCGTTGTACACAACCAGGGTGAATATACCGGACAAAATCTAAAAATTCGCATAAATATTATAAAGTAACAAATTAAGAATTTTTCTTACTTCAAAATGTGGACCTGTACCTTCAACTACAATTGAAATATTTCGAACATTTATTTGATTAAAGAACAAATACATCCATATTAAACAATTCGAAATTATGGCGAAAAATACTGAAAAAAATATGACGATTTTTTCGAATTTATTTCGTTCTTTAAGAAAACCCATTTTGTTGATTATTTTCAAAAGTGGTCTTAGTGTTTCTAATACCATTACAAAGATTATTTCCCATGATGGTTTATTACAATTTTGCATGTATTTATATACCGTCAGTTTAATATTAAATATTAATATTTTTAAACGTATACTTAACTTCCATATAGAATATTCATCTTTTGCTAGACTGTAATTTACAAATTCCTATAAATATATATTTGATTATAGATCAAATATTATAGCAATAACTCTAATTGTATCTATACCTAATTTCTGTAAAAATCTTTTTTGATGAAATTATAAAATTATATTTTCGAAAAACGCACTATCTATTTAAAAAATTGTATAAATATTAATTTAAAATTTCGACAGCTTTAAGAGATCAATATAATTGGAGAAGAAAAAATTTTAATATTAAAATCCTAAGTGTTTTTATTTTATAAATAAAATTGTCAAAGTAAGAGTAAAGAAAACTTTCAAAAATCACAAATTTAAAAACCAAAATAACGTAGGTAGGTACTTATTATTTTATCTATAAAAAGGTAAAAATTCGCGACAAAGAAATGTCAACGTTTGTTAATCAAACGTCATTTCGTTATAGAAGCAGGTGTCAACAGATAAAAATGAGTCAGTATTCCAAGTCTTTACCACACACAAACAGTATTTTTAGAAATTTCGCGTCGATTTAAAGTAAATATTAGATAAGAAGTCTGGGAAGAACTATTCAATATGTGTATTTTTTGTATTCAGATAAGTATACCTACGTACCTATCGCATGTGTTACCAATACCATAATATTCACTTAAATTTGTGACCATAATGTGGATTTGTACAAGTTTTTTGATAAACGTTATGTTTATTTGGTGAGTAGAAGTTTTTAAAAAAAAGCTTAACTTTTTCTAGTTTAATTTTGAACTATTTTGCAGGTGTGCTATAGCTACATTATGTACTTTTAAGAATCGGAAAATTATTTGCAGTAAAGCTCTCGAAGATGATCTTTATTCGAACATAACAGTGGCTATAGATTCAGTAGATGTATTAGACTTTACCTTAGCCGATACGACAATTTCATCAATTAACAGTTATATGTTCAGCAAATACAAAAATATGCATACACTTTCTTTAAAAAATATAAACCTCAAAAATATTAACGATAGTACCTTTAAAGATCTGAATAAACTTAGAAATTTGTATCTTTCTGACAATTTGCTGGAAAGATTTAGCTTCAATATTTTTTCGAAAAACAACGCTTTGTACTCTTTAGATTTATCTAATAATAACTTGAAAATTCTAGATGATTTTAATAGTAGTTTATTTAATAGTTTAACTCTACTGAATATATCGAATAATAATTTAGAATATTTACCAGCGGAAATATTAACTGCACTTTTAGAAAGCAGTAGACTTTATTTAATAATAGACAACAATCCTTGGAATTGCTCTCGATCTGAATGGTCTCGAGTTCCGAATTTAAATTTGACCGCTGCTTTTTGTGCTGACATTGGAACTTTGAACATAGTAGAAGATAACGAAGTGGTTACACCTTTAATACAAAATTTGGATCTAATCACAGAACGCGTTTTAAGTGTAACACAAACACAAACAAAGTCGGAAAGTAAAATATGTGCCTATGAAACGAAATGCTTTTCCTTTTGCGTCTTTTGGTTTCTTGGAGGGATATGGGCTGGAATCATATTGGGAAATTCATGTAAACTCAAAACTTTGATGTGTCCAACCACAAAAACAAGTCAAGAAAAGGATACTCAATATAGTATGTTTTTTAATCATCGTGAGTATAAGTTTAATAATTTTATATTATTTTTTTTTTCAGATAAATTTGATATGCAATTGAAGGACTGAAAATTTAAAATAATGAACCTCAACTTTGTGAATGTATTAAGGCTATTCAAAATAAGTTAGTTTTAAAAATTTTCGTTGTTTTTTCTTGTATTTTTATATCTTTTATTTTTTAATAAAACATTGCAGTTTCAGAAATACAATTATCATGTACCAAACGACATTTATTTTTCCGTCTTTCAGTTTACTAAAAAATTTTCACAGGTTGTGGTTGCAAGTGTTGATTGATTGATTGGATCAGCACACCAGTCAAAGGATTGATGTCCTCGGCACCTCAGCCTTAAAACTTTTTGTGCTCTTGGTTGTGCCGTTTATGTGAAGAGACCAGTTAGTAGCCCTTATCAGGCTCAGCAGACTTTTCACTAGGTTCTTCTTGGAGGAGTGAGATAATGCTTCACAATCAAAGATGATGTGAGAGGCTGTTTCCTCCTCTTAAATGCACAACCGGACAGATAGGTTCCTCCCTATATATACCGATTGTATGCATGTGCTTCCTTAGAGTACAGTGACCTGTGAGTAAACCCGTCACTATCGTTATTTGGGCCCTACTAAGGTTTAGTATTTCATTGGTCAGCTTCTCCGAGGGTTTTTTGACCAGGAGTTTGCTGTGTTCCTGTTTTGGCACGTGTCTCCAGTACGACTGGTGTTTAGTTTGAGTCCACCGAGATATACAACCACGTGCAGCAGTTTTGGTTATCCCAAATACTGGTTCAGGACCAGTGAATGCTGTCTCAGACCCCAGCTTTGCTAGGGTGTCTGCCTTTTCGTTTCCTACAATGCCCTTATGCCCTGGGACCCACTTAAGAGTAACTCTATTATAGTTAGCCAGGGTTTTAAGTTTCTGTAGACAATCCCAGACCAGTCTAGATCTGATCTGAGGACATGCTAAAGTTTTTAATGCTGCCTGACTATCGGAGAGAGTTAGGATCTTTTGACCCCTGTACCCTCTTTCAATATTCAGTTGCAAACACATATCGATAGCGTAGGACTCCAGCACCTGTTCCAATGTTCAGTCTTTGATCCGTCAGTGTACCACATCGACGTTCTTTCCTGACTGCATGCTTCCAACCCATCCCAGTTTAGATGGATTTGGTATGGTTGGGTGTCGTTACTTCTTGCCAACATGTTGTCACTTTTCATTCTAAGGAGTAAGTTTGTGATAACTTCTGTGATTCTGGAATGACAATGGGTGTTGGTTCTTTCATGCCAGTTCCCATTGCATTCCAGTCTGTATGCAGCCATCCTCGCTCCCGCCTTAACATGCAGAGCAAGAGGCGGAAGATTGAGAATTGCTTCCATTGCCGCAGTCGGGCTGCTTCTCATGGAATTCGTTATGCACAGACAGGCAAGCCTCTGAAGTTTTGATAGCTCCAATTCAGCTTTCTTCTGATCTGTTTTTGGCCACCGTAGGCGACCATGGGTCTCACCACAGTTGTGTATAGCCAGTGTACGATCCGTGGATTTAGTCCCCATGTGTACCCTATCGCCCGTTTGGCAGCCACTGGGGCCATTTTCCCTTTATTGGTTTTATCATGAAAGTGTGAGTTCCAGGTTAGTTTTGCATCCAGAATTAAACCCAGATACTTAACCTCCTGACTTAGACACATAAAGAGGTTTGGCAGTTTTAGTCCCTCAAGCTTCCTTTTTCTAATAAAGGGAATGAGCGCGGTTTTTGAAGGGTTCACCCTTAGGCATTCCCTCCTACACCATATCTCCACCATTCCCAGAGCCTGTTGCATCAGCCCTGATATAACATTAGGGTATAACCCCAGTACAAGTATTGTCAGATCGTCCGCATACCCCTGGGTGTATATCCCTTTCCTGTTCAGTTCCACCAGGAGATCGTCTATGACGAGGTCCCACAGCAAAGGGTATAGAACTCCTCCTTGTGGGCATCCCTTCATTATCCGCACCTCCATGGAGTCTCCAAATAAAGTTGTTGTTGCAGTTCTGTTGAAAAGCATGTTTTTCATCCACCGACATGTGGTGTCGTCTGCTCCACGCCTTGCAACATGCAGCAGTTGCAAGTGTTACTCATCAAACCCCTTTTGTTCCACATATTCGTTAATATGGAAATTTTACTTACAAATTCAATTGAAATAAAAAAAAAATTGAATTGTAAAACAGTTTTTTTTTTTAAAATATTCCATAGATATCTATCTATTTAAACTATCGTGGTTAATACGTCTTACTTATCTTCTTTGTTTTTTTGTAAATTTTCATTTCAACGGATGCGCGCGTGGAGAATCATCATCAACCAAATGACATTCCGACCTGCTGATTCAACCACCCCAAACATTGGAGAAACGCAGGGACGTACTAAATTTTTAGAGAGGAAAACAAAGTATCGAGCACCAGTGCTGGTTTCTTATTTTTTTAAGTGCGCTTCGAACTTAATTTGCTTTACAAAGTGGTTCAAATATTGATTTTGTTTTTAGATTTTTCAATATTTTAAAAATACCTATAACTTTCGTAATACCCAATAAGTGTGAATAGATATAAAATAAAATCCTTCTCTGTTTCTCCGTCCTTTTGGCGAAGGGTCTTTTTCGAAGGGCGAAAAATGGCAAAAGCGTCTGCGCCGTAACCACAACATTCTAGTCAATGAATGAATATGGTTCGCTTCTCATTCGGTGACTATAAAACCTTCTAAATTAATTATAAAAAAGTGACCGATGCTCTCAGTTCGAGCAAACGTAGTTTTCAGTTCGCTTTCAATTCCTAACGCGTTTATTTCTCGATGATGTTGTCCGAACGATGTTTCCGGGACAGAGCAACTTCCGTTTCATGGGTCAATAAATTAAACAATGACCAGTAATAACCTTGCGAATCAAAGAACTAATCAAAATATTCCCTTTTAATAAACCCGATTATTTGGAAACCAAAAAAATAAACCTTTAGTAAATATTATATTGTAAGGTTGTGAGATATTGTTGCTGTGGATCAAAATTTTTAATGTTTAAAAATAAATTTTAGTGTATTTTTAAAATAAATCAAAGTGCTAACGTTTGGTAGGACGATTTTAATTTTTTTTTTCATTATTGTTAGTTCAATAATCGAGGGCGTGTCTAACAGACAATGCAACGCTGACCTATATTTCTTTATTGTTATAAAAAGGGTGAGTACTTATATACGTTTTTTTTTCAATTAAAATACTTGACAGGTGTGAGAATTTAAACAAAACTTGTCAACGTGTAAAGAAGGCATTTTAAAATTTCTAAGTAATTCTAAATTGACGCGCGTTTAAGTAAATTTTGTAATATTTTACCAGTTGAATGAAAAAAAATCCGCTTTTTGTGTTTTTTTTTGTGTATTCTTGCTTTTCAGACTCTTTTTACTTGTCTCTTCAATAAAGTCCAGTGTGGTTTGTGCTTTTAGATTTTCTCTTATATCTACAGTTTGATATTTTGTTTTGTTGCTTGTATATTACTTTTCTGTAGTTTTCTCAGGATCTGGGACAGTTTACCAAAAATATTGAACTAAAAGAAATGAGTTTTTTGCTGTTGGTCAGAATATATAGAAGGATCAAGTTAATATATTATTAATTTTTACAATAAAGATTGTTGACAACATTTTAACCATAAATACGATACAAAGTGATTTTTTTTTTAAATTTTCGTTATGGACTGTCAACCGTGAAGGTTATTTCAATGAATAGGAATGTTTTATCTAACCTCGGAAGCCGATATGCCTTTTGTTCAATTAAATTTAACCAACTCTAACTAATGGAATCTGGTATCTAATTGAAGAAGAGCCATATATATATACATATTATGTATTGAGAGGCAGTATCTAGCGGAAGCTACGTCAAACTAAACAATTTTCATTCTATTGTATTAAACATAGTATAAACACGGTACACAACGATGAAAAATTTGTATAGAAACAGTTAGAGCATAACAAAATGTATACCTATTTGTAAATTTGCTTCTTTTCAGAAATGTGTAATTTAATACGAACAAATTGGCATTTTTTTCTTCATTAATATCAATTACTGCATCTACATCGACATCACCTCGCTGTATGTTTCAAAGGCGAAACATTTTTACCCATAAAAATAGTTGAAAAAAAGATATGCAACGCTATCAAGACGTTCCATCTAAATTTAGAAATGTTTTAACTGCTATTAAAAACAAGTACAGAAAAATATGTATGTTGATTCATGTTATTTATTGGCCGCCATTTCGTTCGTTTTAATCTTAAAGTCTTTAAAATTGTACACTTTTCATATTATGGAACTCTGGGTATTTTAACTGTATACCTGGTAATATTAATGGATCTAACATTTTTCAACGATAAAAACGCATTAGCTGACTATACACATTCTTTATTTCTTCATTAGTATATCCATTGTTTATTTAAACAAACTAAACTCTTTTCTATGTCGAAATGAATTAATTCATTGTTTTAAATATTCTCATAGATATATAATATAAAAGTTACATAGTTACTTACGTCATTGACACCATAAAATTCTGCAGGTTTCATTTTTTCCTCAAGGTTCTAAATGGTGTAATAAATTTTAACGTAAATTATATATTATATTATAGAATTTGTTTCCCTGTTATGGAAAGTATTTCTGTCCTAAGATTCATATCTGATTCATAAAGAAATAAATACACTTGTAATAATTGACAACCTCCTTTTTCAGAAGAAGTGTATATTTTAAACGTTAGAAAAAATGTATATAGTACCCCTAATTCATACAGTGTGACCCATTTTGTTTGGAAGCACCCCTATAAAATCCGCATTTTTCAACCGATTTTGATTTAGTCTTTTTTGTTAGATTCAGTATCAACAATAGTATTTGAGCACAAATTTTCATACCATAATAGCTATTTTCAAGGCCCTCTACGTTAATTTTTCTTTGCCAAAAAAGACGAAAGTATATTAGGCATTTTTTTTTCTCAAATATGACTACACCACTGGATTCAGAATCATCTCAAATGTAAACTATCAAAATTTAAAAAAAAAAGTTTTATTAACAACAAAGTTATCACTACATGAATTTGGAAAACGTTGTTTTTCAATTAATTTTTTACTAAGAATGTAGACACATTTTAAAAATGGCAACATGGTAAACAAAAACTAGGACTCAAACATATTGCACTGTAAAAATTCGAAGCCGATACCTTAACCCGTTCTGGAGTTATAGCTTCTGAGAATAATGTAAAATTGTGCTGATGTGACGAAAATACAAATTAACACCAAATAATACATTTTAATTATTAAACTACTTAATAATAATTAAATTCTACATTTTTGTAGCCTCGACTAGACCTCCGTTAATTTCCACACATTTCTCGTATCGTTTGCGACTATGTCTTAGCGCTTTTTTATTTCATGTGGCGTTATTCCAGCACACGCCTGTCGTATTCTGTCACATAGTTCTGCTCTATTCCTTGGACGTGTCTTATACACTTTTTGTGTCAAAAGACCCCACAGATAAAAATCCAATATAGTTAAATCGGGCGATCTAGGAGGCCATTCGATTAACTCGCTTCCGCGACCTATCCAACCATTTGGAAATTTTTCGTTAAGCCACTGCCTGACAATCCTAGAATAGTGTACAGAACAACCATCTTACTGAAATATCAAATTTCTTTTTTCTGCTAGTGGCAGTTCGTCAATCACTGCGGATAACTCACCTTCCAAGAATTTCATGAAGTTATTGGCATTCATGTTACCCTCAAAAAAGAATGGACCTATTATCCTATCTTTTAAAATTTCGGCTTCGAATTTTTACAGTGCAATATGTTTGAGTCCTAGTTTTTGTTTACCATGTTGCCATTTTTAAAATGTGTCTACATTCTTAGTAAAAAATTAATTAAAAAACAACTTTTTCCAAATTCATGTAGTGATAACTTTGTTGTTAATAAAACTTTTTTTATAAAATTTTGATAGTTTACATTTGTGATGATTCTGAATCCAGTGGTGTAGTCATATTTGAGAAAAAAAAATGCCTAATATACTTTCGTCTTTTTTGGCAAAGAAAAATTAACGTAGAGTGCCTTGAAAATAGCTATTATGGTATGAAAATTTGTACCAAAAACTGTTTTTGATACTGAATCTAACAAAAAAGACTAAATCAAAATCGGTTGAAAAATGCGGATTTTATAGGGGTGCTTCCAAACAAAATGGGTCACACTGTATATAACATATTTTTCAAAAAGGTGTCATATATTTATGTTACTTCACCTATTAATAAAATAACTTGACATGAGTTTGTCGTATAGATTTAATTTTAGATTGCACAAACTCGACAAAAATATTCTTAAAATAAGCACCAGAAAGCTGAAGACTCGCAAATTTTACTTATTAAATTTTCAATGTACCAGCGTCGCACCATATAAATAAAACTGATGATTCATTTGACATTTTTTGAATATAAATTAAGAGCCGATACGTTCAACACATCCTTTTGCACCTTTTGTCGAATACATTTTAACATTGATAAGAAATGACACACTAGATACCTACATTTTTTTGTAGCCTGCACATTCGCAACAATATAAACACCTCAATTACCTTTTTATCATTGAATCCACTTGAAAGATTAAACATTTACATTTTAAACAGTGCCGTAACAAATTATTTTTTGATTTGATTTAATTGCTGTGTGGTGAATCATTTTCCAATGGTTATTCTGTGAAGGTAGACAGAAGTAAACACGCAATGTAAGTCTAAGAATACAAATAATAATGTTGGCCGCATTATAGCCGCCCTTCTTGCACCTCTATACGCCTGCACCCTTTTGCCCTTCCGAATGACTGGACTTCTATTTAGGGTGTGAGTCACTAAGTTGATGTAGCAGGTTATTGGTATTTCGGTGTATATAATTTTAGTTATAAAATCCAATCATAATTTTTTTATTGATAATACTTTTTATGTACATAAATTAAAAAGTTTTTCCTCATTGCCTTTTTTGATTTTCGTCTAAGGCAATTTTACCTCATTAAAATCCTTCCGACTGCTTTTTATTTAAAGAAAGTTTCGAAACTTTTTCAAGTACCTAAGCTATAGCATTTCAATGAATATCCTTTAACTTCCACTTGACATCTCGTTCCGTACCCTACCCACTCTTTCTATAATCTACAATTCTCATCTCTACTTAAATTTTCTAGCGAGCTTTTCACTCACAAAACTTTTAATTGTGGCGACTATAAAAATATAAATTAAATTTATTTTTATTCGTAAAACTTTTCCAAAAAAAAAATAATGTTATCCTTTCTCCCGTACTAAAATTGTTTCCTTCAGTTATGCTTTTCGCCTCTTATTTTGACACTAATTGTGTTTAGCTGGAACTCGTATTAAACCTCTTGTGGTCCGTAGTTACTGCTATAGCACTAAATAAAATTAGTAAGATGAAATATTATTCAGTAGAGCATTTTCATGTCTCCTGTTTCCAGTGAAGGTAACTCTTTGCTATACAGCTAGAGAATACCAATGCTGTTTTTGAGAACCTTTGGGATTTGTAGTCGTAAACCATCACATTTATTGTGGAAAGAACAACAAAGACAATTAAATAGATATTGGATTAGTTAGATTAAAACAGAGAGAGAGAGCTGGAATATCAAACATAGTGCTGGATTATGAAAATACAGGTGCCTCTATTTTGTCGAGAGACTAAAAATATTTACTTTGTCACATTTTGGACATATTTCACTCTGTACATTTTTTATTTCTTCGATTTTTGACCTGAAAAATATTCAGTATCTATATCGACGTCACCAGTTGGTATGCGCAGCCCAAAAATCGGAAGCAGGGGAAATTGTTCCTTAGGAATAGAACCTGGATATAGCGGCTCTCTCTTCTCCACGTGTCCAGAATCACTCGCCATGTTCTCTTCATAGGTGCAAAAACAGCCACGTCCAGGGGCTGCATCAAGTGCGTGGCATTTGGTGGGAAAGGTGTTAAATAAATATCCTGTTCCTGTGCAATCTTTATGACGTTTGGGGCGAAATGACTAGCCAGATTATCACCCACTACGATGACTCTCTTTTTCGTGGTTGTCTAGTCCTATGAATGTGTGGCACTAAAATTCGAGTGAACCAGATCTCAAAGAGATTGGTATCGAACCATCCACTTGGGCTATTTTTATAGACAGACCCAGTAGGCCCACCGACACACCAATTTTCGTAAAGGTTGAAAGCCTTATAAACAACCATTGGTGGTAAAAGTTCGCCACTTGCAGTTCCGTACACCATGTTACTTATTGCTGTTCTAGAGAAATTCTGAACCCCTTCCACTCTTTTGCACTTCCTAGGAACAATGACTTTTCGTGCTCCAGAGCCGGTGTTATGTTGTCGAAGAACTTATTTATTTCATCTTGATCAACGGAAGTACGGGATCTTTTTATGATGGATGCTATCCTCACAGACAGATTGTTCCTTTGGATAAAAGATGCTACCGCATATCATCACCCGGAAGATTATCTTTCAGAACAGGAACAACAATACCTTTCTTGTCCAAGAATTTCTTTACCGCCTGCTTTATATCAGCTTTGGTGGGTTCTTGCAATTGTGGCTTCTTTCTCCGTACTTAAGATGGTTGGATGGCCTCTTGGTCTTGTGTGCCTACCAAGACATCTATTGGTAAGAGTACTGCGAGGTATTTGGTAGATTCTGGAAGCCTGTCTTTTGCTCAAAACCAACAGCGCGCACTAATGTAACGTAACCTATATTTCAATTGTTTCAGATGTCTTTCATTTCATTGTAGTGCGAAACACGAAATTTAGAATGATGGAAGAAGTATCAACGTCAAGCGACGTCATGACGTTATGGCGCTGCTAATGCGACGTCTCCTTGTAGACGCTCAGGTAATTCTAGGTAACTACACACACAAATACTATTTTCTTCTAAATAAACAATACATAAGCGACTGTCTATATTTAAATGCTTTTTTTTATTAACTTTAGTTGGTCTTCTGTATGTTTTTAGGCAAAGCTTCGCAGGATGGTAGAAGAACATTCAACCGATTTAACCTCTCGGATAGAATCCGACTACCATAACTCAAGTCCCGCCGCTGTCCCCAGTCCAGCTAGCAACGCACACGAAGTAAAAGTAATAGAAACCCTCCCGGTCACTACGGTGGGCCAAATCGATGTAACCACCCTAAAACCCGCGCTTGACGTTGATGACAAAGTCATTGATTGTGATGTAGATCTTAAGTACCCTAATGATAATAAGAAAAACAATAAATCGAACAGACCAAAGTGTATTGAGAGCAAAAGAAGTAAGTCATTGTCTGTAGAAATAAACGCGGATGATGTCATCAAGAACGATATTAAAAAGACAAAGTCTAATCCGATAAAAAGTGATGAATCGCTTACTGATAACGAAAAAGCTGTAGAAGATAGTAAGGAAATAGAAATGACTGTTGAGGAAAGTATAACGATTGGTTTGAAAGGAAGTAGATCTTCTATAGAGACCGTATCGGACTCTCCTAAGCCGGGGTGTAGCAGTCAACCTGATGTAGGTCAGTCATTTTTTATATTTTTAACTATTTATTTAGGGAGATTTCCTGTTTTCTTTTAGCTCCTGGTATTTAGGGTTTTTTGGGACAACAAATAGAGTAATGAAATCTACTTTTCAAAACAAAAGATACTCATAACTCAACTAATTGAAAGGATAGGACGTTCTAGTCTTCACCAATCCATTCAGAAGGACATCTTACACATATTTAAGTGAATATTGAGTCAATAATTCCGAACAATAAGGGAAACAGTCTATATCGCGAAATATTCTCATCTACTCCTTGCTTCGAAATTTCCAGTATAAAAATTTTTTTAAAACTTCTTTTATTGTTCTATTTTCTGGCCCGTCGATGAAATTCGTACTCACCTTTTTCCCTAAGGAGTTCCAGATGGCGACTTACATTATTGTTATATATCCGATTGAAATCCAAGTAATCAAAATCAGTCTCAGTCTCGATAGAGACGCAGGCATTTCTCTTACTGTGGTAAAAACATGTTTATGCTGCTTCCAGGAGATTCGTCTTCGCCGCGCTCCCCGAGGAGTTCAGATGGCAATCGCGACGACCTTTCCGCACTTTTACCTTCACCGTCAAATTATTCAAAATCGTCGGCGACGATCCGGAGACTACGTCAAGAAAACGAACGCCTTCAAGCGGAAGTCACTAGATTGAAACGTCTCGTCGTTTCTGGTGCCACTTCCGTTTTAGCCGAAAGAAAAAATTTAACAGAAAATGCTGATCCTAATACAGCCACGCACGCTTTGGAATTAGAACTGCAACTGGCAAAAGAGGCTCTATCCAGTAAGATTCCGAATTTCAAATAGTGAAAAAATGCTTTTAACCATTTTTCTATTGTTTCAGCTCTAAAAGCTGATAAAAGAAGATTGAAAGCAGAAAAATTTGATTTATTAAATCAAATGAAACAACTGTACTTGACGCTGGAAGATAAAGAAAAGGAACTGCGCGATTTTATAAGGAGCTATGGACAGGTAAGGACACTTTACTGCAGTGTATTCACTACAACTTTCGCTGCATATTGTGTTCACCATTGCTCCTCTTATTCGTAATTAATAATTTCATGTAATTCTCTTCATAATTTCTCCAAAAACCTTTAAGATGACAATAAAAAAACCCCCCTACAATTCCTATTAAAACACTGTCTAAAATTACCAATTTTCTACGGTAAAAAGGGCATCTAACCGTTATAATGTAACAAAATCTTACCCCAAGGCCATAATTCTATATGGTTCTCTTTGTTCGGAGAAATATCAACTTGGCCCACCTGCTGCTAGGAGTTTGCCGCCTCACGTCTTGATATTTGCAAAATATTTCATACGCGAGGGCCCAATTCACCCCTCTATCGATGGGGGAAGATCCCTCCTCAGGGGCGGAACTGAAATTTTTGTCGATTCGCAACAAAATATAAAAAATTATTTAAAGTATTTCTTGTCTACCTTTCTTAATTTGTTTCAGCGGTCGAGAGATAATGAAACTTCAATGCAACAACTTTCAACGGAAAGAGAAGAAAGAGAAAGGGAAAGATGGAGTTTACTTCGACATGCGAGAGATGAAGCTGAAAGGAGTTTGTCATTAGCGGCGCAACTTAACGCTAAAGAGCTACAACTTCAACAAGCACAAGAGCAGTTACAAGAAGTATGTACTTTAGATTTTTTTTTCCTAAAGTGTTAACGAGCTATTTGGATAGTCGTACAATCGATATTCTTGAGTTTGTTAAATTATTTTTCATGTTAAAACACTCTTCAATATAAAGTTTTGATATTTTTAGCATGTTCCGCAATTAAAAGATGGCGAGTGTTCTGGAAACAACTTTTAAAAAAAAAATTAGCGTGAGCGCCGGGGTTA
The DNA here is from genome assembly GCA_949126875.1 of Lochmaea capreae. Classification (NCBI taxonomy): domain Eukaryota; kingdom Metazoa; phylum Arthropoda; class Insecta; order Coleoptera; family Chrysomelidae; genus Lochmaea; species Lochmaea capreae. The sequence goes on from OX421397.1 coordinate 217,556, forward strand.
ATTTGTTTAGAATTTTGGCGAGTGCGCCGGGTAGAATTTATTAGAAAGAGTGTTGAATATTTATAATTATTCCTTTCGACATCTGTTGAAGTCCTTCCGGTTCATTTTCGTTATATAATCTGGCCATTGCAAATACTTGAAATTTATTAAGAGCTGATGCACTACATTTTCTCTTTTGTTGGTATATTTAAAGAAAAAAAATGTTTCCAGGCTCGTCGACAATTAGCCTCAAGCGGCTGTCTATCGGATCAAGAATCACTCGCTTCACTGCCACGACATAATATAAACGGAGGTGCTCTAACTCCCGGCTCTGGCGGCTTACTATCAGGACATCATGGTTTGGGACAACTTCCTGGAGATCGAGGAAGTTGCAGTGCCGATTCCGGTGTAAGAGTAAGTTCGGATAGAGAAAGTGGAGCTACTTCCGTAGCTGGAAACCTATCAGATTCCACTACAGACGGTACGCCGACTATAACTGTAGGAGATGGTCACAAAGATATGGACTCGGTGTCGCTTATTTCATCTGTTCCGCCACCACATATGTACCAATGTAAGTCAATAATCTGATAAGTTAAAACTTTTAACATATTTTCTTACAATTTTAGCTTCAACTAAAGAATGCAGTCCAACTTTATCTCCTTTAAACGCAAATAATTTCTCTAGGTGAGTGTATAAAATAATATTTAAGTGCTTAACGAGTTTATTTATTTTATTTTAAGTAGATCAGTGGAACAATTGAGTTCGCCGATGGAACCAGAACCATCGATTATCATAGGTAGAAGAAATAAACAAACTGTGAGACCGTCTAGCGGTCGAGGTGGAACTTGGGGTAGCATATCCAGAGTTTTTGCTCGATCTAGACATAGAAACAAATCGAATTCTCTACAAGAAACAAGTTAGTAAAATTACCTAAGCGGTTTTAAATTTGTTGGATTTGAAAAAAAAACATTTTTGTTTAAGGTGAATCATATGATCCATATCGTAGCTGGTCTCCGTTAACTGAAGAAGGTTATGCAGAAAAATTAAGATTGCTTAGAGAAGCTAATAGTATCCCTATGGAAAGATGGAGAGCGTCTACAGTATTAGCGTGGTTGGAAATTGCTCTAGGGATGTCGCAATATGGTGCTAGATGTGCGGAAAATATTAAAAGCGGGAAGGTATCAAATTTTTAATTTTTTTTATTTTATTTTCGATAAATTCAAATACTTGCTATAGAAAATATATTCAAAATTTATTGATAGAAGGAAATTCCTTCGGAAAAGACATGATTATATTTAAAAATCTTATAGATTGGTCCTTTGCACGGTCAGGTCCTCTTAGAACTCAGTGATTTGGAACTGGAATGTGGTCTGGGAATCACCCATCCTATGCACAGGAAAAAAGTAAGATTGGCAATCGAAGAACACAGAAATCCAGCAATTGTTAGATACCCTTGTATAGCTCAGCTTGGACATACTTGGGTATGCAGCGAATGGTTACCAGATCTGGGACTATCTCAGGTATATTAAAAATTTTCTTTTTTAACTCCGTTATTTCATAAAACTCCGCATTGTTTAAGTATTGTGAAAACTTCGCTACCAACATGGTTGATGCTAGAATGCTGGAACACTTGAGCAAAAAGGAATTGGAAAAGTATTTAGGAGTAACGAGAAAGTTCCATCAAGCATCTATTGTACACGGAATCCATTTACTCAGGATAATGAAATACGATCGGCAGGTATGAACAAAATACTAATTATAGCCATGAAGCAGTTTGTTACAAATGTGTTTACAGGCACTGGCAGTCAGAAGACACCAATGTGAGTCTATGGACGCAGATCCGTTGGTCTGGACCAATCAAAGATTTATAAGATGGGCACGCAGCATAGACTTGGCTGAGTATGCTGAAAATTTGAAAGGTTTTGTATTTTATATATATAGTAAGTATATTCCCAATAATTTCTTCAAATATTTTCAGACAGTGGCGTTCATGGAGGTCTGGTTGTACTAGAGCCATCTTTTAACGGTGACACTATGGCGACAGCTCTAGGAATTCCAGCGAGTAAGAATATAATAAGACGACATCTGACAGCCGAATTGGACGCACTAATTTTGCCAGCCAGGTACGTCATTTTTTGCCAACTGGAAGAACTCCAAGCGGAAGCAGCTAGAGTTATATCAAAACATAGATAATCAAATAAGTACAATGTTTTTTTTTTGGGGGGCTTTTATGTGAACCAGAGGATTGTTGAAAAAGTTTAGTTTGAGATGAGTTATCGAAAAACAATTTTGAGTTAGTAGGGAAAACTAATTTTTGACAATAACTGATTAGAAGAATGTATGAATCGGATGTGTTGGAAGTTGCTCTGGTTCTCAAAAAAGTACTACGTAAAGAGTGCAATATTGAAATTAAACAAAGAAATAGTTGATAAATGTATTCTCTTTTAGTGAACAAAGTTGAAAAGAACAAATGAATATAAAATATCTAGGCAGTATCTTAAATTTGTTGCTATATCAAATAATTTAATACACGGTGGTTAATATTATCTATATATATATATCAACTTTTTCTTATGTCATTTTTAAATCAAAAACTTTTTTGAATCAAATTATATCATTCTTAATTTATATAATTTAAAAATAAATGATTTATTAAACTTATATTTATTTTTTAATGATTGTCCATTATAGACGCAAATCGAACCAATCAATTTCATTACGGAAATATAAAAAAATTTTATAATTTTAAATTATAAAAGTTCAATTTGCGTTTAACTTTTAAACAATTTACACTAAAAACACAAACATTCTATGTTATTTTGATATTTTTTGCACTGCCATCCCGAATGCACTAAATGTATCTATCCTAAAACACTACATACCTATAAAAGTTGTTTTTTATATTATTTGCATGATTGTGTTTCGCAAGGCATCCAAAAAAAGATCAGAAAAAAGGAATCAATATCAATAGAGACAATTATTAAGTTATACATACCCTGTATGAAGTGTAATACAGTTCAAGTCTAAATTCCAAATCGATTTACAAACGATATCCATTTAGCACCCTACTTTGTGTTCGATTGGACAATAAAACAGTTGGAGAACCTACACGAAACGAGCACCCTGTATAGCAATAAGAACAATTTCAATTTGATCTTTTTACCTCTTCATCTCGAAGAACACTGGAGTAATTTCATGTCAAATCGAAACGATTCCAGGGTGATAACTCAAACTTTTCCGAAATTTAAATAGTTCTTAAAATACCTAATATTTTCATGTAAGAGAATTTTAAAGGTAAGTGTTTTTGCTTTATATATATAGGTACCTATATATATATTATATATATGTCGACATGTCGTTTACATGTAAAAGTAACTCGGGAAACTCTGCTAGTTTTTTTATGTTTACAAGAATTTTTATATATACCTAACCTGAAATTTTGAATGTAAAAATAGCATAGAATGCTTGTGTATCCCGCACTGCTTTTTTTTCAAATAAATGTTTTCATTTTTTGCACTATCATGTCAGATCCACACTAGAGCACTATGTACGAGTTAGGGCCAAATCGAGGGTTCTAGGAGGATCCTTGGGGCGTACATTCTCTCGTTCTTGTGGTGGCTTAGTTGGTACTTCCACTGCCAATAGGGATTCTTTTACTATTAGAGAACAGCAAAAGGCGAACAGTATCAGGGTAAGTTTTTTTTTCAAATTTTCCATTTGCCGAAAATAATAATAATTATTCAATAATAAATAAAGTTTATTGAAATTATTATTTAAACAACAAACAGTTTAAAATTTTCACAAATATAAAATCTGAATTTCCCATTTTTTATAAATATTTTATGTTTTCTAATGGGAAATCATATTTTTCCATTAGAATTAACTATGCCTTTACAGAGAAATCTGCCTGGAACCATCGGACTAAATTTTTTCCCAAACTGTATAAAATCGTGATTTTTTTTATATTTACAGATTTACAATGGACGTCGACCTGAGTTTTAGAAAGTTTTAACCTCAAAGGGAAAAATACACCAAAGTTTTGCGTAAGATATTCGTTGTATCTATATATAGAATAAGATTTAAATTTTTTTTCCTTGATGTTCTGTGATATTGTCTTTGTAAAATTTTTCTTTATATTAAATTGAAATTATTTTATCTAAACAATTTTCTAATATTTAAAAATTGTGTTAATTTTTTTCGACAAAAAACTGTTGATTTATTGTTTTTATTTTAAATTTTCTTATTTTTGTTATAACTATTGCGTTGTAATTGGTAATATATTAATAAGCATTATAACACCAAGAAAAGATTTATATATTTTTTTATTTTTCCCAATTCCGCATCTGCAAGAACTTCTATTTTAAAATAAGAATTTCACAACAGGTAATAAAAAATTGATTTATTTGGGGATAGTTTAATTTTCTGTATAAGTTACATGATTTTGTAAAATTGTATAATTCAGATACCAAAAAAAAAGTTTAAAATATATTTATTTAAATTAATATATATATACATAAAAAATTAATTTTTTTTTCATTTATTCACTATATATCTATCTACATCTAATTTTAGAAATGAGGAAGAATATGTACTTATGAAAGAATAGGTACTTCTACCCATCGCCGAAATTTCTATAAAAATATGTTCGGTGATATTAGGATATTTGGCAATTCCAAAATTAAAGTGAAAATACAAAAAGTAGTTGACGAAAATTTGAGTTGAAAACTCCAAAATAAATTATATGGGAGTAAATAAAACACTTTAATTGACATGCTTCCATATAATTTATTTTGAATACATTTTTACATAAATGGGAATTATAGTGACATATAATATTATATAGTTTATGTTTCTTTAGAGATTTAATATTTTTTATCTAAAAATGGAGGTACTTACAGCGATATTGTGGTAGAATATTACATATTATATATTTTCAGTAATTGAGGAGGACATTTTCTAGTCAAGAGGTACAATCATTTTGTCTATAGTCGCCCATTTGATTTCGAAAAAAACAACAAAAAATATTAGAGATATGAATAAATATTTTAAATTCAGGCTTTTTTTTTATTACACCTCTCTGATGTATCTTAAATTGTCTAATAAATAAATAGGTATTTTCTATATAAATTTCTGTTTTTATCACTTCCTATAACACGTTAACTGATGATAAACTTTTTAAAATAAATTATATATAAATAATATTAGAAACATTGATATAGTTGTCGGTCTATTTTTTAACGTTTTCCTTATCATCTTTTTCGTCGTCGACTTTAGTTGCGGGAGTTTGTGCTGGAGTTGGATCGTCTTGGAAAAGTGGATTTTTCACTTCCATTTCACCAGTCTATAACAAGATTTATTTTATAAACAAACTTATAACAATAAGAAGTGGAAAAATTAAAAAAAAAATTAATTATTGATTCCTCTAAATCGCCCAACCCCGCGAAAAGTAGGGTCAACACAGATATGGCTTTGAGGATGCCAGACGGTAAATATACCGAAAATGAGGAGGAAAGAGTGCGACTCTTACTAGAAACTCATTCTCCTGGAAGTACCCAAAACAGAGGAGATAATCCTCTCGAAGGTCATAACAGACCTTCGAGAGAAAGTACTTCAATGGCCAAGCACATTTGTAGTAACGATAGGTTGAAATGGGCTATGAACACCTTTTCACCTTTCAAAACACCTGGAGCAGATGGGATTTTCCCAGCATTGCTCCAGCAAGGACAAGACGAAATTCTACCACACTTGGTTAGAATTAGTCGAAGTAGCTTGGAACTGGGTTATATACCAGAAGCATGGAGAAGGGCAATAGTAACCTTCATTCCAAAAGCTGGAAAAAGGGACACAACAAACCCCAAATCCTTCAGACCAATTAGCCTAACATCGTTTGTGCTTAAAACGATGGAAAAAGCTATTGATAACTATATTAGAACGGAAATCCTAGAGAGACTACCTCTCCACCCGTATCAACACGCTTACCGGGCAGGCAGATCTACGGAGACTGCACTGGTACAACTGACGGAGGATATCCGAGATGCCTTAGACAACCAAGAAACTGTAGTATGTGCATTTTTGGACATAGAAGGAGCTTTTGACAACACTCCACATGAAGCTGTCAAGAGAGCATTAAATAGAAGAGGTGTAGACAGCACGACATCCAAATGGATGTCGGAACTGCTCACCACTAGAGTAGCAGAGACGAGAACGAGCAAAGACATTGTCTCCATCTGCACAACCAGAGGATGCCCACAGGGAGGAGTAGCATCCCCATTAATGTGGAGTCTGACGGTTGACGAACTCCTGTGTGGTTTGACAGACCTCGGAATATCCTGCCAAGGTTATGCCGATGATATTGTTATAACAGCCAGGGGAAAATTTGAAAACACCCTTTGTGATATCGTACAAAAGGGTCTGAACTATACAAATAGCTGGTGTAGGCAAGTGGGACTTAGCATCAACCCCACCAAAACCATCTTGATAGCCTTCACTAAGAAAAGAAAACTCAACCTCAAAACCATTAAACTTGATGGGAACGACGTTGAATGGAGACAAGAAGTCAAGTATCTAGGTTTGACTCTAGACAGCAAACTCCTGTGGAACAAACACGAGAAGGAGATTACATACAAAGCAAAAATGGCTCTAATGGTGTGCAGCATCTGGCAGGGAGAAACTGGGGTTGTAACCCAAAAATCCTGAGCTGGATGTACACTGCCATAGTGAGACCAATCATCACTTATGGAGCCATTGCGTGGAGTAGTAGAACTAGCCTCTTGACGACGAGAGAAAACCTCTCCAAAATTCAAAGACTAGCCTGTATAGTGTATATGCATAACAGGAGCAATGAGTACATGCCCAACGGCAGCAATGGAAGTGATTCTCAACCTCACACCATTACATATGGTGGTGGAGAGTGTTGCAGAAAGAACAAGATACATACTAAGTAGAGAGGGAATCATTAAAAAAAAAACCACCTCTTCACTTCTTAGAAATCGGACAGCCTGGGACATGCCACAAGATGGTATGATGAAAAAGTATAATTTTTCAAAGAAATTCGTTACGGAATTAAGCAACAAGAAGGAATGGGATCCAAATACCATTTCCAGACTTGGAAAGAATGCCATTCAATGGTACACAGACGGCTCAAAAGCAATAGAAGGAACTGGGATAGGAGTGTACGGGCCAGGAACCAAACACTCTGAAAGCTTGGGAATAACCCCAAGTATCTTTCAAGCGGAAATTCACGCAATAAGAAAGTGTGCCCAGTTCAATATTGACAAAAGGATATAGAAGGCAAAGGATTATCATAATGTCTGATAGTCAAGCAGCCATTTAAGCGCTGAGTTCCTGTATAATCAGTTCCAAAATGGTGTGGGAATGCCTAGGCAAACTTAATGAACTAGGCGAGAACAATATAGTCACCTTACTGTGGATTCCAGGACACACTGGAATAGAAGGAAACGAAATAGCAGATGAACTAGCGAAGAGGGGGACTGAAATACCCTTTTGGGGGCCGGAACCCTTTTGCGGAATCAGCTCCAATATAATATTGGAAGAAATAGGTAAAGCCGAAGAAAAGAGAAGATCTGACAATTGGAAAGATCTAGTAGGGCTTAGGCAATCAAAGATTCTTCTGGGTGACTACAACCTCTTGAGATCAAATGAATGCATAAGTCAAAGCAAAACTGCACTAAGAGTTTTAACAGGAATCCTAACAGGACATTGTCGCCTGAATGGACACCTTAAAAAGCTCAAAATAGTGGAGGAAGAAGATTGTAGATTTTGTGGAATGGAAGAAGAAACCTCCATCCACATACTTGCGAACTGCACAGTATTTCAGAATCCTAGGGCACAGTACCTGGGAGACTACTGGATAGAAGAGGGACAGTTACCTAAGTTGAGGCCTGCAGATATCCTAAAATTCCTCCGGGAAATAGGACTAAAGGAGCTACTAGTATCTGAGACTCTCCTCAGAAACTAAGTAGAAGTAAGGGGGCACAATAGATCTTTTAGGTCTCAGTGAATGTTACCCCAAAATACATACATACATACATACATCACCCAACCCCTATCGATTTCATTCCCTCGATACATCTAGATACCAGTAATTGTCAGACTAGATTTTTTTTCAAAGCGCCATCTATAATTTGTTTTATTGCCCAAGAGAGGATAATTTTGAAAGTTGCAAGTATACTCACGGGAGCTAGCCCTGGACATTCGTATACGGTGTAATCACCCTCTTCATTCTCCTCGTCACTCTCAGCTTCAGAGGCAGATCCATGTCGATCCCCCGGAGGGGCTCTATTAAAAACAAAAATTAGTTTACTACCAACAACTTTTTTTTCTGACTCTCTTTTTTTTGTAATTTTTATTGCGATCTCACCTTTCCATAGCGATAATTTGTTGTTTTTGATGTTGATAATGGTACATTTGAGCAGATTGTGCCAGACGTCGATCTCCCGAAGGAGAAATGTCTTTGTTTGGTCCTGTTACGCCGTAAGCTGGATACTCAACATCTGAAGCATTTTTAACGTGCTTCTGCAAACTAGAAATAAACAAAATAAATTTGTAAGGTATAATTTTATAGGCATTAAAATTTTATTACGTAGTGGCTACTACGCTCCTGTCTATTTTACACTTGACGTCTTATCACCATATTGTGTAATATCGCGTACATTAACATAAGAGACGGCAACTATGTTTGTAGTACAAAATTGTGATAAATATCGTTCATTGTGTTACTTTTAAATTTTCAAAAACCAACAAAATGGATTTCAACAGAGATGGTAAGACTTTTTTATTTTATAATAATATAGAGAATTAATTTTGTCTGACTTTTATTTGACATTGAAAGAGAACAGACAACTTTTCTCCTTTCTCCGACAACAGAACACGATGAACGAACGGTTAATACATGCAGGGAATCCAAAAGTTTTAAGCGTACTGCAGGGTCGGATTCAAAAGTTTCTTAATTTAATTTAGAAAGTAATTAAAATAATTTTTGTTGGCGAAAATTTAGTATTTAAAACTTTCTATAAATTGTAAAGTGTTTCTCTAACTTTATATTCCTATAATTTCTGTGTCAAATTTTAACATATTATAATATTGGACTTTTTTTTAAAGAGTTATTAAATTAAAAATTAATTATTTAATATAACTGAGAAACATTTAATTCTAGATATTTTTATCTCATTCACTCGATAACAGTTGAGTATAAAGATGTTAGATAATAGGTACCACTTCACCTTTTATAACTAACTACTAAATTAAATATTATGCAATAATCGTTTACACACCCCAAGTAGCAATTTTTGTCAAATCTCGGACACAATTTACTTGTGCCTGGATTATGTCGACTCTTTTCGGAGCGCTTCTGTCACAATGTGAATTCTATCTAAAATGTTCAAGTTTGTGTCGACACATTCCGAACTTATTGCGTCAAAAGGATGAGCGAGTCTAAATAGCAACACATGTGTTTCAAATGTCTCTACTCTACATGCCCAACGGCAGCAATGGAAGTGATTCTCAACCTCACACCATTACATATGGTGGTGGAGAGTGTTGCAGAAAGAACAAGATACAGACTAAGTAGAGAGGGAATCATTAAAAAGAAAACCACCTCTTCACTTCTTAGAAATCAGACAACCTGGGACATGCCACAAGATGGTATGATGAAAAAGTATAACTTTTCAAAGAAATTCGTTACGGAATTAAGCAACAAGAAGGAATGGGATCCAAATACCATTACCAGACTTGGAAAGAATGCCATTCAATGGTACACAGACGGCTCAAAAGCAATAGAAGGAACTGGGATAGGAGTGTACGGGCCAGGAACCAAACACTCTGAAAGCTTGGGAATAACCCCAAGTATCTTTCAAGCGGAAATTCACGCAATAATAAAGTGTGCCCAGTTCAATATTGACAAAGGATATAGAAGGCAAAGGATTATCATAATGTCTGATAGTCAAGCAGCCATTAAAGCGCTGAGTTCCTGTGTAATCAGTTCCAAAATGGTGTGGGAATGCCTAGGCAAACTTAATGAACTAGGCGAGAACAATATAGTCACCTTACTGTGGATTCCAGGACACACTGGAATAGAAGGAAACGAAATAGCAGATGAGCTAGCAAAGAGGGGGAGTGAAATACCCTTTTGGGGGCCGGAACCTTTTTGCGGAATCAGCTCCAATGTAATATTGGAAGAAATAGGTAAAGCCGAAGAAATGAGAAGATCTGACCATTGGAATGATCTAGTAGGGCTTAGGCAATCAAAGATTCTTCTGGGTGACTACAACCATACATACATACATACATACATACAAATGTCTCTACTTTGTGTCAGTTTGGACTCTTCAAATATATTTAGACACAAGCGAGTCGACACTAAATAGACTCAAGTTTGTCTAATTTGTTTCTTAATAAGATGTTACTATTATGTTACTGAGTAGACACAATAATTTTCATTTGGGTACATTTTAAACATGGATATTCTTCATTATTGTTTCTACAATGCGTTGTTACAATGCCCAAGTTAGAAACAAAATAGACAGATTGTGGACTCATCAAGGTTCAATTTCAGGTATATATTGGAAACGAAAGACACAATCCAGACACATTTTCGAAACAAAATTGTAACATTTCAGACTCACTATTAAGACCATAATCAGTACACATTTCAATCACCATTTTGGTCACATTTCCCACTTTCGATGGTCCAAAAGTCGACAATGTGTCTTGAAAATGTGTCGTGTCGAAATTACAGTGTCGACACTTCGCCCAAAATGAGTCAGAAATTGTTACTTGGGACATACATCAACTTTTCCTACTTCAGAATAAAATTACTCTACAGTTTTACTTTTACTTTCATCCGATCAACAACACCCTTTTTTCAGAACACCAGCACTTACGATTCAACCCCTTAAAAGCCGAATGGATATTAGTATCACCTCATCGAGCTCTGCGTCCTTGGAGTGGTCAAGTAGAAACACCATCAGTTGAAGTGGTGCCTAAATTCGATCCAACAAATCCCCTTTGTCCTGGAAATACTAGATCGTCAGGCTTAGTAACTCCTAATTATACATCCACATACGTATTCACCAACGACTTCCCTGCTTTATTAGAAGAAGGTCCAGAACCACAACCTAGTGATGATCCATTGTTTCAAACACAGGCTGCTAAAGGTACATGTAGAGTCATCTGTTATCATCCGCATTCAAACGTTTATTTGACAAATTTGGAAGTTGAACAAGTCGTTGCTGTTATTAACGAATGGATAAATCAGTTGAAGGAATTAGGCGAAAAGTATAAATGGGTTCAAATATTCGAGAATAGAGGAGCTATGATGGGCTGTTCTAATCCTCATCCGCATTGTCAAATTTGGGCTTCCACTTTTCTACCAAACGAACCAAGAGTTAAAGACGCTAATTTGAGAGATTATTTTAATAAATACAAAAAACCTATGTTGATAGATTACGTTCAAAAAGAAATTGAAAAAAAAGAAAGAGTAGTTTACGAAAACGACGAATGGGTAGTTGTAGTACCATACTGGGCTCTATGGCCGTTCGAAACGATGGTTTTACCGAAAAGAAATATAACCAGATTTTCCGAAATCGATGACGAACAAAAAACTTCTCTTGCCGTCACTCTACAATCTATAGTAGCAAAATATGACAATCTATTTAAATGCAATTTTCCGTATTCAATGGGTTGGCACGGAGCACCAACTGGAGAAGATAGAAATAAATGCCATCCCCATTGGACTTTTCACGGAATGTATTTTCCACCATTACTACGATCGGCTACAGTTAGAAAGTTTATGGTCGGATACGAACTTCTCGCACAAGCACAAAGGGACCTTACTCCTGAAAGGGCAGCAGCTTTGTTAAGAAAACAATCGACAACTAGATTTTCCTAATTTTAAGATATTCATTATCTATATTATTCAAAAATATATTTTATAGTTGTAGATATATACTTACTTGTACCATCCAATACCCACTGCTATTAGTCCAACAGTGGCAGCTGCACTTATTCCAGCTACTACGGCGATTATGTAAACTCCAGCTGTATTTTCATCATCCATTGCTGGTCTAAGAGGAACCACTCTTATTCCATCTTTTCGTTCGTCTTTTTTAAGGTTACCATTTTCGGAAGAAACTTTATCACTTCTTAAACTAACCAATAATTTTCCCGATGGTATTATAGTGGTCGGTTTTTCTAGCTTCGTAGTTGTCTCTAAAACAAAAGGACAAAGACTCATTTTACAATATTTATTTATAATATTAATTTTACCGATAATTTCTTCTGTAACCGTTTCAGATTTTTCATAAAATCTAGAATCCGAAGGAGGATAAGCAAATTCCGATGGATTATCAGCTATTTTAACATGTCCAAATCTACTTGTAGTAAATTCTCTATTATCTTGATCGTGTAAACTTATCTCTTTAAGCGGCATATTACGCAAAAGTTCTCTATCGTTAACAGGAGTTATACTATCGAATAACAGTCTTTCATTATCTCTGTAATCATCGCTTAGAAGCCTTTCCTCCAATCGTCTTTGTGCATCGTAAGCGTCTTCGTCTTTGTCGTAGTCAAATTTTAAATCAGTAATTTCATCCGATGGATACATTCTGGTATTTTCTGGAAGCTGCGATTGAGTTATATCAAAGTCGGAGTTATGAGTTTTCGCCAGATTATCCAAAATGTATTGCAATTTTGGACTTACAAGGTGTTCGCGAGATGGACGGTGTTTGTGTAATTGAGATCTTTGCCAGTCAATTACTTCTTGGTATCGACGATGTTTATCTGAAAAAAATTAATTAATTATTTGTACAGGTAGCTTCCAACCTAATATAATTTTTTATATTTTTTATGGCTCTGTAACAAATAGCGCTGGTTAAAATCGCGCTGGTCAAATACAGCGCTGGACAAAAAAAGCGCTGGACAAAATAGCGCTGGACAAAAACAGCGCTCTATACACTATACACTATAGTACCGAGTTAACATAATTAGGAATAACATATTTTTCATAAGTTACAGTCATAACAATAGTTTTCCTTCGTCCTTCAATTCGTCAATTCAACAACGCTTCCCGACCAGCTGACAGTGATCAAAGTGTTGGTAACTGTCTATAACAATATCAGAATATAAGGAACGGAAAACAACAATCAATATTTTTCATCATACTTCAACACATATCGCTTCCCGACCAACTGACACAGATCAAAGTGTAAACAACTACTTGTCAGTGTCATATTTATTTAAAGTCTAAAAAAATGCAATTTGGTAAGTCTCAGAAAGGAGGTGATACATTATTCCACGAAGGATATAATTACCGAAATGACAAGCAACATGAAATTGCATTTTTTTTAGACTTTAAATAGATATGACACTGACAAGTAGTTGTTTACACTTTGATCTGTGTCAGTTGGTCGGGAAGAGATATGTGTTGAAGTATGATGAAAAGTATTGATTGTTGTTCTTACTTGTTTTCCGTTCCTTATATTCTGATATTGTTTGTTGTAAAGGAAGGTTGATGCTTAGCGGTGAAACTTGATTTTTTAATCACATCCTATGGTAATAGTTGATTTTGTAAGGATATTTCAATCGGCGCTATTTTATGGAGCGCTGTTTTTGTCCTGCACTGTTTTTGTCCAGCGCTATTTTGTCCTGCGCTGTTTTTAACCAGCGCTATTTTGTCCTGCGCTGTTTTTGTCCAGCGCTATTTTGTCCTGCGCTGTTTTTAACCAGCGCTATTTTGTCCTGCGCTGTTTTTGTCCAGCGCTATTTTGTCCTGCGCTGTTTTTAACCAGTGCTATTTTGTCCTGCGCTGTTTTTGTCCATTGCTATTTTGTCCTGCGCTGTTTTTAACCAGCGCTATTTTGTCCTGCGCTATTTTGTCCTGCGCTGTTTTTAACCAGCGCTATTTTGTCCTGCGCTGTTTTTGTCCAGTGCTATTTTGTCCTGCGCTGTTTTTAACCAGCGCTATTTTGTCCTGCGCTGTTTTTGTCCAGCGCTATTTTGTCCTGCGCTGTTTTTAACCAGCGCTATTTTGAACTGCGCTGTTTTTGTCCAGCGCTGTTTTTGTCCTGCACTGTTTTTGTCCAGCGCCGTTTTTAGCCAGCGCTATTTTGTCCAGCGCTTTTCTGCTACAGAACCATTTTTTATATACCTACCTGGATTTGTTTCATATTCTCTAGGATTGTCCGGTTCGTAATACTCCAATTTTTGATTATTTTGGTATGGATATCTCAACCGGTAGAAACGTGGAATTTTGTAATCTTCGATTCGTCCCACATCTTTGGGTACATCGAAATCTAGACCTGAAACCAAAATTTATCAAACGGAATCATACAAAAAACTACAGAAAAATTATTAATTTTAGCTTCCTACGAATATCCGATACTTTAAAATATTATAACGATGGATTTACCGGAAATCTACGTTCAAGATAATATGAATCTCAGATACCACAACAACGAGGTCAATCAACTAATTAAGAAAAATTGCAGTTCGAATATAATTAACACTAAAATCGCCATTGCAAAGTATGGGTAGATACATGCAAATAAAAAATCTTATGCTGCACAATTTATTTTTTTAAATTGGGTCAGCACAATTTTCATTTATTTGTCATATAAATATTTGTGGTTTATTTACGAATCGTATAATGAATATTCTGACATGTATTTCCGTTGTTTTCAGTGGAATATATGTGTGGTTATAAAACGTGCTGTTCGAATTTAATTATTCATAAGTAATTCTAATCAATATTTTGGTATATTTCAAGTTATGGGAAATGACAGTTTACCCTTCAAAACAAAACATATAATACCTAGGTAAATCAGCAGAAACTGTATATTATAATAGATACCTATACCAGTTATCGAAAATTTTCCCTCAAACAATGTTTACCAAAATCTTAGGTACCTACCATTTGTTTTTTTATTTATAAGTACCTCGGGTATTATGTAAACATACAAAAGTATTCTTCAAGAATATTACTTTTCATTATTCTCGAATGCTGGAATTCGATTTTCAGTATAAAAATGACATTAAATGCGATTTTCTCATAACGTAGACATCCTTTATCTTAGACGTTTCAATTTTATAATCAATTAACTATACAGAGTCTTATCCTTATGGGAAATTTTATTTCAAACTTTCACGTTTTGGATATCGAGAAGGTAAATCGTCTAACAAGGTTTCCTTATCATAGTTTAATGTGAAAACTAAAGCGATAAAAATAAGTGAAGGTTTCCGTACTGCATTTGTCAACGTGTTGGTACCTATAACCTATAATTCCATAATTTGTTTGTTTAAGTAGTTAATCAGCATCTTTGCCCAAGTCATTTTTCTCCTACTTGGCATTATTTATTTCATTTGTCCCATTTTACAACCCTATATTCTCTTCTACTTTGTAACTTCACATCTTTCTTTCCCAATTTCCTTAAGTATTATCTTATTCATCAATTTTGCGTTGAACATCTGTCTTTGGCACCCCCAATATCCTCATACATATAGCATTCCACCACCCACTTTATTAGACCCAAATCTAGATAATTTATCTGATATCACACATATTCCATCCAACAAAAATGAGTTGTCATCTTCAGAGCTATCCAGGGTGCTTTATTTACCTCTTTCTGCTGTTCTCTATGTTCTTATTCAATCCAGCTTTGAAATGTTATAGAAGAAACGATGGAATCAGCAAATGCGGTATGTAATTTCAAGTAAATACGAAAAGAATTGATGTTTATTTTGTGTCAAATTTTCTCGATGAAGTGTAAACTATTTATTGTCAGGGTATACCCCTATTTCTTTATCAAGAACGATCAAAATTTTACAAGTATTGGGTTAACAGGACATCATAAACATTAGAGAACAAGATTTTATGGTTGATATAAAGCTTCCATAATAATATGTAAAATACAAACAAAAAACTAACGAAAATGGAACATTTTCTGAATCTTTCAGCTTTAATTGTTACAACATATATATTGTTGTCATGATACCACTTCCTTAATCAATATTCCTTTGTCTTAAATAATAGATAGCAATGTAGTTTACAAAAAATTACTTTGGAATAATAAAACAATTTGGCGCTTTTTTATTGTAAAAAAAAAAAAAACAAAAAATCAACTTACCAGAATAAATGTCAATGTCGTTAGAGTCACAAACACTACATGATATGAAGCTGACAAAGCATATGAAATTGAATTTCATGTTGTAAATTTGTATACGGTTTTCTCCATATGTTTTCACAGTTCGGCCATTTTTCCGATTAATCAATATCCGAGCTGGTACCTCATTGGACAGATTCCCATTTACGTCACAATGTTCGCGATGATTTTCCAAGTGTAGATACACGCTTTCCGAAGGATTTTCACTCACTGAAAAGCTGAATCGTTCGTTCACATACTGAAATCAAGAAACGGCCATGCGCAATATTTTTTTATTTATCGTTAGTTGTTAGATAAGAATATCCGCTTAAATTTTAAAGCTCGACATATTTTTATATAGATATGTATAACGCGTAATGGGATTAATAACAAATTTGAATATATCTATCCGTATGGAGATGAAATGATAATCGAAACTTTTGTTTACGGTCCTACCCTTTTGTTTATAAAAAAACACTTTCAATGTAGGTATGCCTTATGAGGTACAGGCGAATGAAAAAGAACTGTCACATTGACTGGTTTTTTGAATAAAGAAAAAATCTACTTGCTGGCAACATTACACAGTTTTGTTTTACCACGTCATCGTCCTTTTATCGTAAATAAGCCATATGCTTTCAAACACTTGAATAATTAGGTATTGAAGTCAAAAATAGAATTCAATTAGGTATAAATATCTACCTATATCTTTTATTACTCTATTTTATTTTATAAAAAAAATGTGTGATGAGCAAGATCGGAAATGGAACAACAAAGGTCTGTTTTTGGTAGATACTTCTTTTTATGGACGAGCAGCCATTAAAGCGCTGGGTTCCTGTGTAATCAGTTCCAAAATGGTGTGGGAATGCCTAGGCAAACTTAATGAACTAGGCGAGAACAATATAGTCACCTTACTGTGGATTCCAGGACACACTGGAATAGAAGGAAACGAAATAGCAGATGAACTAGCAAAGAGGGGGAGTGAAATACCCTTTTGGGGGCCGGAACCCTTTTGCGGAATCAGCTCCAATATAATATTGGAAGAAATAGGTAAAGCCGAAGAAAAGAGAAGATCTGACAATTGGAAAGATCTAGTAGGGCTTAGGCAATCAAAGATTCTTCTGGGTGACTACAACCTGTTGAGATCAAAGGAATGCATAAGTCAAAGCAAAACTGCACTAAGAGTTTTAACAGGAATCCTAACGGGACATTGTCGCCTGAATGGACACCTTAAAAAGCTCAAAATAGTGGAGGAAGAAGATTGTAGATTTTGTGGAATGGAAGAAGAAACCTCCATCCACATACTTGCGAACTGCACAGCAATTCAGAATCCTAGGGCACAGTACCTGGGAGACTACTGGATAGAAGAGGGACAGTTACCTAAGTTGAGGCCTGCAGATATCCTAAAATTCCTCCGGGAAATAGGACTAAAGGAGCTACTAGTATCTGAGACTCTCCTCAGAAGTAAGGGGGCACAATAGATCTTTTAGGTCTCAGTGAATGTTACCCCAAAATACATACATACATACATACATATGGACGAGCAGTGGTGTATCGAAAACGATTTTGTATATTTCTAAAAACATTTATTTAATAAAAAATAAATAAAATCAAACTATAGGTAGGTAGGTACCTATACATTAAAAAACAATTATTATAAGTTATCTAATTCATCTGTAGATTCGCCTTCCAACATCATTTTCGTCGTTTGTACAATCTTTTTAAGTGCGTTTTTCTTTTTCCTTCGATTCGTAACTCCATCAGGCTCATCCATCATCCTTACTATTAATTGCTGATCTGATGTATCTAATGGAGCTACTGAAATATCTCGTACTGCTCTAAATTTACCGCAATTGTTTAAATGTTCATTTTCTAATCGAAAGTAGTTCCACATAAATCGTCTAAAATTCAAAAAAAAGTTTCCGATAATTGCCGATAGAGAATTTCAAACAAATTTAGGTGTACTCGCCTAAATACTTCAAGAGGAGCTAAAATCGTCACCATCGAATGTTCCAAAGCGTATCCCATTTCCGTCATAGATATTAGGAACGCCCATCCGAATCTCAATATAAAATCTTCTATTATCGCAAAATAGTACAGCCACTAAAAGACAACAATGAAAATATGAAACTTTCGAGTAGTAAGAATGGTTTCTATTTATATTTTGAGCCTTGGCTTACCAAGTGTTTACAGGCGCCATCTGATGTTTCCAATTCAAAGTTTGATCTTTTTAACCATAACCTTCTTCAAAACTTTTTGTCATTTATCTACAGCGACTTGAAAATTTTGTCTCAGCGAAAAAATGGAATTAACTTGTGAACATTTTTGTGCGATGATTTTTTACGACTTTCAAGACAAGAGTGCATCGATCAACTCACTTCGACTTTTGGCGATGAAGCCCCATCCTCGGTCACTGTTAAACGCTGGTATAACGAATTTAATCGTGGCCGCAGTTCGCTCGGGGACCAAAGTCGTGAAGGTCGTCCAAAATCAGTTGTTCTGCCACAAAACATCGATGCTGTGCACGAACTGATAAAGCAAAATCGACATGTGACATATCGCGAGATAAAGGCATCTTTGGGGGTTAGTATGACAAGCATCAATAAGATATTGCATGAACATTTAGCTGTTAAAAAGATTTGTTCGCGTTGGATCTCGTATAATTTGACAAAAGCTCAAAAGGATGCTCGTGTGAATTGGTGCAAAGAAATGCTCAAGAAATACAATCGCGGTGCATCAAAAGCTGTGTATAACATCTACACAGGTGACGAATCTTGGATCTATGCATATGAGCCCGAAACAAAACAGCAATCCACTGTATGGGTCTTCCAAGACGAACCCGATCCGACAAAAGTGGTTCGTGCGCGAAGCAAATGATCGCCTGTTTTTTCGGAATAACTGGACATGTGGCAGTCGTACCGTTAGAGCAACGTAGAACGGTGAATTCTGAATGGTACACAACCATTTGTTTGCCAGAAGTTGTTCGTGTAATACGAAAAAACAACCGGCAACGAAGAATCATTCTTCATCATGACAATGCCAGTTCTCACACATCGGCTAAAACAAAACCTATTTGACTGGCCAAAACGTTGAATTGATGGGTCATCCTCCGTACAGCCCTGATTTGGCACCAAATGAGTTCTTTTCATTTCCGCATATCAAGAATAAACTACGTGGCCAACGTTTTTCGGCGCCTGAAGAAGCTGTTGCTGCATTCAAAAACCATGTTTTGGAAGTACCTGAATCGGAATGGAAAAAGTGTTACGAAAATTGGTTCGAGCGCATGGAGAATACTTCGAAAACCAATAAAGCCATTTTTAATAATAAATTACTGTCTTTTCATTAGGTATTAGGCTCAAAATATAAATAGCAGCCTATGTAAGTATACCTATAGTTACCGTAGAAGAATATACAATTTCTTCTCGAAGAAACTTGTTATCGCCAGCTTTGGAGTCGAATAGTCCCCAATCGAGTTTAATATCCCACGTGTATGCGTAACACGAGCTTATCAGGGACGATCCAATCCATAAATAAAAAAAGGGATTCTCCCCGGAGACAAATTCATCTAAAATTATGACAGAATTAAGTACCTATCAAAAGATTTTAAAGTATAAGATCGTATTTACCGTCAAATATTTTATTTAATGTTGAAAAAAGTACTACAAAAAATGAAGTAGCGTACTTTAGTGCGTTAGCAATATGCGGAAATGCTTCTTTGGTATCTCTATATCTTCTTAAGCATTGGGCGAATCGAAACCAAGGAGGAAGACAAGCTAATACTGCTCTAACGTATAGAAAATTGGCTACGCAATAATTTGGATCTGAAAAAAATTATCTTCCAGCAATTAAAAGTTAACTAGGTATAACTACCCGCACCTTGTCCAACCGACCAGCTAGAATTGGTCGCGTAAAAGCAAATAAAATACTGCATATCAGTGAAAAGGGTGGTTAAACTGTTTAATTGATCTGCTACCCAAAAATCGGCGAAAGATACATAACAAAATGGCGCCATGAATACTTTACCCTAAAAAAAGGTGTTTTTTTTTTAATTTTTTCTGTTAAAAACGATATCTTGTATTTACCATAACTCTTAACGCCCAAAATCTAGCTTCGTGCCTGAAAGTCTTCGTGGGATTGAAAATAAAAACAAACATTATAACCATCAGAGCTACTGGATTAACGTAAGCCGGTATACTAAGCTGGGCACTGTATAAAAACGTCAGTATGGATATCGACCATATTACACCGAAGATGGCAGCCATTTCGATGATATGTTGTTCAGACAAGTGATTCCTCGGATCCATTTCAAAGATAAGAACGTGGTTCACACCAGAAGATCGCCAACCGTATATGTTGATTCCCCATAAAAACAGAAATTCTATTATTAAAAATGGTCCTCGATAGAGGCGTATTACTATAATCCAGTCGTCTCTTGAATGAAAAACACCTAAAAAGTGTTAAAAAGAATAATAATAATAATACAGGCTTTTCTAAAACTATAATCTTACATTACAGCCCCTTTATTTTAGGCAATATAAATTGCATGAAAAATTAAAAACCAGTTTTACTTCTGGCTATATGTATAACAAAGACCAGCAATTTCTTTAAAAAGCATGTAATGTAAGATTGATATAGATATCGATAGATATTCACCTGATAAGATAACGGATATTAGAAGAACGATTAATGCTCCAGAGAAAAGACCTACTTTGAACGTGGTCCAAGGACTTTGGTGTTCACCTAGAGGAGGCACTCTTAAACGTTTCATTGCTCTTTGGCGATCACCTCCTTCCAGTTCTTGAGTAACTGCTGCTTCTGTTTCATGGATGAGTCTATCAATGTCTTTGTTTAAGTAAAAGAAGGAACCTTCAACGTGTTCTATTCTCCATCTTGCTCCAAAATCTACATTTAACAACTAAAATCGAAATACCTTCTTTTTATTTATACGCCCAGTATATAAGACGAATAAGAAAGTTTCAAAAAATAGAACATTCAAATAATATGGAGCAGTCCAATCAGTATACGAACCTTATCGTGCTTCTTTAAAATCTTCCTAAAGCCGGTGAAATTCAAATTTTGATAATTTTGCATTAAAATTAAACTAAGATAAAATTCACTAAATGCCAATTTAATTTCTTGTATTTTTCTAGCAGGTACATTCTTTTTTCTAAGTAGATTTTTTCTAACGGACTTTATTTTCCCGAATTGTACATCTTGAGTTTCACTCAATTCGCTTTTTAAACTTGCGTATTTCCTTGTAGCCTCAGCTAACTTTTCTACAAAGTTTTATTTATACTTATATAAATTACCTGCCTATCTAATAATTGATTCCTACCTGAATAAAAAGTATTGATTTTCGTTAGCTCTTTATCGCTGAATGAAAAAAATTGTTCGTCGAACTTGGCGAAGTATCTGGTTAAAATTTCCGGCTCTACAAGTTCTGCAGAAGGAGATTGTTCCACCGCTGCGTATAGCATAGATTTCATTTCCTACGCAAAGAAAATTAAAACCTTTAAAAATAATTTTTAGATACGCCTAGGTGCTCTGACATCACAATTCAGGAAATTCTGACACAATTATAATAAAAATATACATCATTTACCTCATAATTAATATATTGTTTTCTCCATTCAGGTGTAATATGAGCTGAGAGGTGTTCAGCGAACTTCATGGTTGGAAATTTGTTATTTTAACGCTTTTCTATCAAAAATTATTGAAATTTCCATATTCACGTCTAAACGTCGCATTGACAGTGAACGAAACGACGCGATGGCGCCGTGACGTTAGAAAACGAGACTTGCGTCGTCAACAAGTAAACCTCAGAAATATGGTTTCCACTCAACTATTTTTAGATATCTGCTAAATTATAGAATGATATTTTTAAAAAACTTAAAAAATATAGGTATTAACAATAAGTAGGTACTATATGTACTACTTTTTATTCAACTTGCATACAGTTACAGAACATTTTAGCCTGATGTCGCTATTGGGTAGGTATCACCAAAAAAGTTATGATATATAAATATAGATTATAAATAGCTATTATGGTTTTTCTGATGAATTAATTATATTCCGATTTATAAGTATTATAGGCAATATATTTTTTACTATTATCTATTTTATAAAGTAAATTTATTAACAACTTTGTTGACGCATTAGATTGCGCTATTCGATCTCTTAAAACCGCCATGTTTTTCGTATTTTGTATTAGGATCGCAGAAACGCGAGGAGGTGTATCCGGAGCAGGAGTTAACCGAATGCATTTTAATATAAAATAAATTAAGAACAACATTCTGGCGCCATCTACGCGAAAGTAGCCAAAGTAGTCTTTTGTAAAACGTAGTAACCTATCGCCAATTCCAAGTTCCATATAACATAATTATGATTTTCGTCACAAAACCAATTGGTTATGGAGTTTTAAATTATTGTTAATTGATAACGATATTTTTAGATGCTGATAAAATATTATAACTCCATTAATTTCTAAATTGATTAAAATGACATACTACGTCATCTATGTGTGAGTAGCCAAAGTAGTCTTTTGCTCAAACTATCCATCGCCATTTCTAACGTAAATGTAAAATAATTCTGATTTTCGACAAAAAATCAATCGATTACGGAGAATTAAATTTCTTTCAATATAATTATAGTGTTTTCCGGAACTAATCGAGTATTATAATATTATTAATTTTTATATTCATAAAAATAGCATAGCGCCATCTATGTGACAGTAGCTACATGTTCAATAATATATCAACCATCATATTGAACACGCTACTGATTTCGCCTACTCTACCTAGATGGCGGTAGCATATTGTTTTAATTAAATTTTCAAAATTAATCCGTATTCAGACCGATTATCTCGGCAAATTTAATTAGAAGTATGTCGTACAATTTTTAATATAATAATATTCATCTAGTAATTATTACCATTATAACACATTTCTGGACATTACATTTATTTAAACTTTGAATCTTTGACAATGACGTTTCTGTGCATTATTGATTTTGACGTTTTATATTGGTATGCGCTTTGGTAGGGTAGGTATCCAAAGAAAACATTAAAAACTCTTTAGTATATTTACATGTGTTTTCGATATTTACCTAAGCCTAAACACAAACCGGAAAGACTGAGTTGATAAACCATTTTATGATTATTCAAATGTTGCTAAGGAAAAAGTACATACAGACGAAGGTAAGACATTGTTTTATCCGATTATGTAGCTTGACAATTTTGTTTATACCTTAAATGTTTGACAACTATTATTTTCAATTGAGTAAGGGAGAATCATATAACCAGTTTAAAGTATCACCAATGTGAATAAATAGAAAAATTATTGCAGGTCAAAATAAATACTTGTAGTAAAGAATTTCTTGTGAAGTTGTTTTTACTAGCCAGTAGAAAATAACTAATAGAAGATTCCAATATGAATTAGTTCGTTCTTACCCCTCATAATAAATTATCCAATACCTTTATTTTAGATAAAAAAGAAAAATGAGGCAAAAAATAATACAAGTACACCACACTACACAAACTGTTTGGAAAGTGATCAGGATTTCCATGAATCCCCCATCTTCATTATCGAATTGGAAGAAATGCCTGACATATTGAAAGTTGTGTACATCATTTCTAAAACAAAGCAGACAACCAGAAACCATATTAGATGAAGAAAAAGTTATAGATAAATGCCAAGCAAGATATTGTTGATTAGATGCAAGAATCATCAAATACCAATGACTCAGTTGAAAGCTGATGCAAAACAGAAACTATAAGAATGCAGGCATTACAGTGCTGAGTGCTTGTCTCTGGTGGTTATTGGAAGCTGAATGATGCATCAACTCTTATGTTATAATGACTGCAATATTTTGTGTTATTGTTTTTGAAGTTTCCAAGAAGTTTTTTACCTTCTGGTCTCAACATTTACATCATGCTTATTCAAACAGTGTCTATGGGAGCTGTTATTAGTTTCAGGAAATACGTGCCAGGTCTTCAATGTCTCAAAGACACTTTGATTGGGGAAAGCCCAATGTTCGAAACGTTCCACAAATATTCCCAGGATCATATTGTTGATGTAAATTAAGATTGTGAATAAAAACATGAGAATTAGATACAAAAGTCTTATGTGTTGTTTAATTTAAAATCAAGTTTTAATGTTTTTATTAATAAACTATTTTGTTACATAACAAATCCTATTTAACTGTATATATTATGTTTTATTTCTTTAACACTTAATTATAGAATGATTTCAAAGAAAATACTTAAAGAAGCTTGAGAAACTTATTGATGAATTTCCACTATTTGATTTTTTCAACTTACCTAACATTCTAGCATGAATAAGGCAGATACAATAAATTGAATTTAAAAAGATCGAGGTAATACCCTATTTAAATATTTTATCAATCTTTTTCTGTTTAATCAGTTATTTTTACATGTACAGATAGTTTAAGTAGAAAGTTTCTGTATATTTCTAAATGGATATACAAGTTGTCGATAGATTACGAATTCCTCTTTTTTTCTAACCTAAAAGTCCAAAACCTAACTTTACACTCTATCCGATTTCTTAAAACCGCCATGTTTTTCGTATTTTGTATTAGGATCGCAGACACGCGAGGAGGTGTATCCGGAGCAGGAGTTAACCAGAATGCATTTTAATATAAAATAAATTAAAAACAACATTCTGGCGCCATCTACGCGAAAGTAGTCAAAGTAGTCTTTGATAAAACGTAGTAACCTATCGCCAATTCCAAGTTCCATATAACATAATTATGATTTTCGTCACAAAACCAATTGGTTATAGAGTTTTAAATTATTGTTAATCAATAACATTATTTTTGGATGCTGATAAAATATTATAACTCTATTAATTTCTAAAATGATTAAAATAATATATTACGTCATCTATGTGTGAGTACTCAAAGTAGTCTTTTGCTCAAACTATCCATCGCCATTTCTAACGTAAATGTAAAATAATTCTGATTTTCGACAAAAAATCAATCGATTAGATTGAATGAAATTTCTTCCAATACGATTATAGTGTTTTCCGGAATTATTAGAGTTTTATAATATTATTAATTTCCATTTTCATAAAAATAGCATAGCGCCATCTATGTGACAGTAGCTACATGTTCAATAAAATATCAACCATCATATTGAACGTACTACTGATATCGCCACCTCTACCTAGATGGCGGTAGCATATTGTTTTAAATGAATTTTAAGAATTAATCCTTATTCAGGCCGATTATCTCGTCAAATTTAATTAAGGAGTATGACGGACAATTTTTAACATATTAATATTCATCTAGTAATTATTACCATTGTAACACATTTCTGGACATTACATTTATTTGAACTTTGAATCTTTGACATTTGACAATTGACATTTCTGTGCATTGAATTTGACGTTTTATATTGGTATGCGCTTTGGTGGGTATCCAAAGAGAACATTGAAAACTATTTAGTATATTTACATGTTTCTTCGATATTCACCTAAACTCAAACCGGAAAGACTGAGTTGATAAACCATTTTATGATTATTCAAATGTTGCTATAGGAAAAAGTACACACAGACGAAGGTAAGACATTGTTTTATCCGATTATGTAGCTTCACAATTTTGTTTATACCTTAAATGTTTGACAACTATTATTATTAATTGAGTAAGGGAGAATCATATAACCAGTTTAAAGTATTACCAATGTGAATAAATAGGAAAATTATTGCTTGTCAAAATAAATACTTGTAGTAATTAAAGAAATTCATGTGAAGTAGTTTTTACTAGCCAGTAGAAAATAACTATATAAGTTCAGATATGTAACTAAACGTCTAGCAGCAAATATGCAGTTCGATCAACGAATCTTTTTCTATTAAGGTAAGTTTTATGCCCTTACATAACGAGTTGCAATGTGAAGGAATTGTAGGATTCAGAAATAAAGAGTTTAGTCAATGAATGCGTTTACTCTCGTGGGTTAGATGATAATATTACAATTATCTCAATTTAGTTTGTAATTTAGTCTTGTTAGATCAAAGAGATATCAAACAATTCGTTTGAATATAGGTTTTAGTAGGAACCCATTTTATGAAATACATTTATTCCTTGGTATTTACATTAAATATGTTTATTGCTTCAATAACTAGAGTACCATTTTTATTGGACCAGAAGGGTTTTGTAGAGTAGATAAAGCTTATGTGCCAATGTAGAATAAGCAACAGGATCTCCTCCAGGCTTAACTATTTTCTGATTTATTCCTAGTAGTCCTTGGTAAGTCTCATTTGTTATAAATTCAAGTAGTTCAAACGAGCATACCATTGCCGGCTGAAGCCATTTTAAGATTTGTTTTTTTTTTTCAGGGAATGAAAACACATTTTTCATAGCTTCTTATTGGGATATGGAAATTTTACAAAAAATTAATAGAGGAACTGTTTCAAAAAAATGCTAGACTGTAAGTACCTATACACAATTATTATGTATATTTTACTTCTACCCTAACCAAACTTGAGGAGGTTTATTGAAAAATATAATCTCTTGAATTCTTGCCAAATATGTTTCTATTCAATGTAAAATGGAACGTTTGTGCTTTATTTTTGGTTATAGATATAGAATTATTTCACTTCTATTATGTGTACACAAACAATATTTTCAACTTGACATGTCAAAGTTACACAAAAATTGGAAATAACAGACTTATAGTTACAACCATCAGACATTTGAAGCTTCTGACTCTGTTGATTTGCATTTTTTTGTATATTGTATGTACGAAAACGTGTTTTTATCTGATTTTTATCCTATTACTTGTGGAACATTACTAACAATTATAAACCTCCTTTCAACAAACGTAATGTAAAATCAAAAATTAAAAAAGAAGAAATAAACTGTCACACAGTACAGACTACCAACGTTAGACTAGGAAATTTCCTTGTCTAAGCTACCACGAAACATTAATTTGAACCCGTTATTAAAAAAGAAGACTACCACTGAAGTGGTTTTTATCGTATTCTTATATTTGAAACATGGTCTCAGCTCTAGCTACTATACAGCTAGGGCTATAACCTACCATAACCTCACTTTATTTTTAAATAATATTAATAAAATTGAAATATGTAATTTTTTTGTAAGATTGTCGAGCTGATAGATATGTAATTAAACGTCTAGCAGCAAATATACAGTTCGATCAACGAATCTTTTTTTATAAAGGTAAGTTTTATGTCCTTACATAATGAGTTGCAATGTGAAGGAATTGTAGGATTCAGAAATAAAGAGTTTAGTCAATAAATGCATTTACTCTCGTGGGTTACATGATAATATTACATCTTTCAATTTGATTTGTAATTTATCCTTGGTAGATTATCAACGAGATATCAAACAGTTCGTTTGAATAAATATTAGTAGGAACCCCATTTTATGAAATACATTTATTCATTGGTATTTACATTAAATATGTTTTCTCCGAAATGAGATATCAAAGTTTGAGTGTTGTAGTTGAAAGTTTTATTCTGTATATCTTGAAGGTTATCTATATTTTCTTCAATTTTCAATGAATCTTGATTCTTACAAATTTCACAAGAACCAAGGTTTACATTTTCTAATATGGGATGTGTTTTTTCATCCAAAGATTTTAGTTGAAATTCGGCCCTGAAATAAGAATAAAATCAAAAAATTACCAGTAACTAATAATATTGAACAAGTTTATTCAATAATTAAATTAAACAAATTACATACATCAAGATTCCTTTGATTTAGAAATCCATTTCTAAAGCCGCCCTCAAAACTTTCTTGAAAATTGCTGTCCCGTCCTGCTGAAATTAGTGAAATTCCTTCTCTCAAACCTTCCTAAAAATAAATAATCTCAAAAAAGTGTTATTATACTTTCATTATACCTTTTTCGAAACATTTTCAATTTTCTTCGACGTCTGTAAAATCTCGTGCATATCATTATCCATGTATTATGGTTTAGATTAGTGATGGGCTGATGGGCATAATTCGATTTCAAAATCATTCACAATCTGATTATGAAGATAATCGTCTGTATCCGATTATGGAATGATGAAAAATTAATATTTTCTGTATGTTCTTTGTGGTGAATTCATTATTCTTTTTGTTAGTTTGTTGGGAAATTAAACCACATTTGGTCCCTGTCTGACACTACGAAAAAATTTGACACCTAGCTGCAACTGCAATCGAACAATATTTGTATTGACTGACCACTCTATATTATCGTAGTATTCTGTGATTGACATTACATATTTGTTGTGTTCTTTTAACATGATTCTGTTCAGCTCTGTTAATTTTCAATCTGAGCGCAAATCACGAACTTTAAGTTTGTGGCGCAAATGCATTTAAGTGAACAAAGCGAGTAAATTCCGTAAAAAGAACACAATTAATTGATTTGTAATATGGCGTGGCGTCTTCACAGAGAAAAATGACGTTTGTCTATTACTATTTTTGTGCTTATGTTGTATTTATATTAAAAATTCTCCGTGAATGAAACTTTTGGTAACATTATTAATACTATCGTTCTGGAATTACACCAAAGGCGGTATGTTGAAATAGACGTTAATATATTAATTTGATAGCTTTTTATTCTTTCTATAAAAACTGCAATACAATATTCCTATAATCATTCACATCCTTCAATCATTTTGTGATAATTTTTCATTATGATGTTATAATAGATAGCATCAAAGGAAGAAATAAGTTGTAATTAAGCCAGTTGGCTAAGTATTTCTCCTTAGAATATAATTTCTTTGTTTTAATTGAATATATATTTTTTTCTATTTTAGATATATGAGTTTCTGCAAGTTCTCGTCGATAAAGTTGCTTCAATAAAACTAGAGTACCATTTTTATTGGACCAGAACCAGAAGGGTTTTGTAGAGAAGATGAAGCTTATATGCCGATGTAGAATAAGCAACAGGATCTCCTCCAGGCTCAACTATTTTCTGATTAATTCCTAGTAGTCCTTGGTAAGTCTCATTTGTTATAAATTCAAGTAGTTCAAATGAGCATACCATTTCCGGTTCAAACCATTTTAAGATTTGTTTGTTTTTCAGGAAAAAAAAACACATTTTTCATAGCTTCTTATTGGGATATGGAAATTTTACAAAAAATTAATAGAGGAACTGTTTCTTTCAAAAAATACTACACTGTAAGTATCTATAAGCAAATATATATATTCTACTTTTATCCTAACCAAACTTGAGGAGCATATAGAGGTTGTTTATTGAAAAATATATCTCTTCATCGGGAAATCAGGACTTTCAGTCTGTTGACACATATTGAACGTATGGTCAAATAATTGAATTACTTGGAAACTATTTCACATTTTTTGGGATCTAATAGGGAAAAAGAGGACCCTAATGAAGAACTTATAAGAAACTAGTTGAAAAGGAAGATGTGGTTCAATTTAATTGTACTTTTATTGCTAGGAGTTAATTCAGTTGAAAGTTTTTGTTGGGTTATAAATTTAATTAGTTGTAACACTATCGTATCGTTGAGGGTGAATAGTGAAATTTTTAATTTTATTTTGCAGGTCTTGCAGTTCTGCCATCCTGCTACATATTAAGTTTAAGCATTATGATTGGGCTGACAGTAACAATCAAGAGGATTATAGAATATTACCAATAGTTAAGTAATTTCTTGTACAAAATTTTTTAAATGAAAATATTGGCTGGAAGATAAAATCGGTGAGGTAGATGATATCAAATTGAAATGAATTGAAAAATTGGAAATTTTTTAGCCAAATTGATCTCAATTTGAGACAAATCTGGTTTTTATTATACAGTGTTTTTCTAAATTCATGCAAAAAAATGATTAACCCGTTAAAAAATTGCCACGCAACATTGGGTTCTTGATGTTACAAGAATGTAGGTAATTGCGAGAATTAGAAAAAAATAAAATTTCGAATTTGTCATAATTATAATTATAATTTTGTACAGGCAATCACCTTCTTTTTTCGAATGAATTCGGAAACACCCTGTATATTGATTGTAACGTAGAATTTTCGGTTGTTTTGACAAGTTTTAAAAGGATCTCATTGTATAATTGAAAAAAAAATGATACCCTATCTTAGGATATAAATAGAATCATCACTGAAACTTTATTCAAAATAAATAATAGGGGTGGTATATATATATTATTTGGTTGTGGTTTGGTAAAGAAAATAAAACGACAAATTCTTTGAATATAATTTATTTTCCATTTTAATTTGTTTTTCAAATTGACGAGTCTTTAAATTACACAAAAATGGAGAAAAACATAATTAGTTACGACCATTAATAATTGGAAGTCTCTGATTATGTTGATTTGTATTTTTCTGTAAATTGTACAAAAGTACATGGAGTTCGGAAATGGACATAATTGACGATGACCATTAGTAATTGGAAATCGCCGATTATGTTTATTTTCCAACCCTGTGTATAATAAATACCGTACATAAATTGACATCGTCAATATTAGCTGTGTTTTTTTTTATAAAGAAAGAAAAGGTTTCAAATTTAGGGTTTATCAAACAGGAGATGTAATAAAATGTTTGGCTAATGAGAAACTCACTGATGGCGTGGGTGCTTTTATGTGTAACATCAACATCAGTTTGTTGGTATGTTTATACGATTTCAGTTGGAGATCCGAAAAAAAAACGATTAACTGCTTTTTTTGGTTGTCCAACTGAAATCCTATAAACTATATTATAACTACTGAATTATTGACCTGTTTTTTTTTGTTTTAGAGACAAGGACGGAATCGTTAGGAATAGTTAATTTAAAGAAGATGCAGGTGAAGGAAGTGATATTTACGAATAGGACTATTGGAGTATAAATTCTGTATTTTATTTATTTTAGAGATTTTGTTCGTTTTTAATGAGTAATAAGTACTTAACTATGATGGGAGACGTACTATAGTGCAGCTCCAAGGTGGTTCCATTACAATTTCGTAGGTATTGGTCCTTGGAGTTCGAAGACACACCAAAAAAAGAAGGAAAATAAAGTAACTTCTCGACAAGATAACTTTGATCAAGGATGTAGGTACAAGGTCTACATACTCAAATAAATATAAAGAAAACGAGGAGAACGAGTAGAAGTAGCAGGTAGTTGTATGCAACCAGTAATACAGTTTGGTGTAAACTATATCATCGTCATTCCAGGATTTTAGAATTTTTTTTCGTTTTTAATGAGGAATAAGTACTTAACTATGATGGGAGACGTACTATATTTCAGCTCCAAGGTGGTTCCATTTCAATTTCGTAGATATTGCTCCTTGGAGTTCGAAGATACATCAAAAAACGATTAAAATAAAATAGAATTATAGTGTTGGTTTATCAATCTATTTCTGATGTTTTTTTCCAATGGACATCAATATACGTAGATACAGAAAAGAAACCTTTTTTTGCTGTTAAAATATAACGTTTTATAGGTGAAAACATTTGTTCCATATATAATATCATTGATTAATAATTAAATTGGAGCAAGCTTCTCGTCGATCCTGCTTCTTCTATTATTTTGTACACCACTTTCTCTTCACTATCTGCACCTTTAGTAGTAGTTTTCTTTGTGGGATCTTTGTACTTGTATAAGAGATTATCTTTGGTTTTGAATAGCTCAAAGGTGCTAAAAGGGAAAACAAGTAATCAATAAACATAGATCAACAGATAACCATAAAATATTTACCTATTTTTCAAACATTTATTTATAATTGCTGTTATTTCTGTAAGTGGAGTATCGGGTATATGTTTCTTTATATCCTCATTAGATATACCTTCTGAATTTGTCTTCGCTAGCTGAAGTAGACGATTTTCTGTTTAATCACTTTCTGTTGCACTGCCATTTTGTTGTATTTCTTTATTCATGATTTAGTATAAGAATCAATTGAGTGATTATTAATAACAAAATCACAAATCTATTTTTTGATTAATAACGAAAATTATTGAATTTGACATTTTCTCACTGCAGTGGTTTTTATCGTATTCTTATATTTGAGACATGGCCTTAGCTCTAGCTACTATACAGCTAAGGATCGACTAAACTTTGGGGACTATGCAGCCAAAATTTCCTTGGCTAACGGGATAATCCAGCCAAGAAAGGCCTAAGCTGTTAGAAAAATCCAGCCAAAGTTTATCTACCATAACCTCACTTTATTTTTAAATAATGTTGATAAAATTGAAACATGTAGAAAAGAGTATTGTAATTTTTCAAGTGCAAGTGGGGAAGACTGTTGAAATTAGTCCAAACATTTGACGTAATATATTTTTTTTGTAAGATTGTCGAGTTGATAGATAATCGTCTAGCAGAAAATATGCAGTTCGATCAACGAATATTTTCTATTAAGGTAAGTTTTATGTCCTTACATAATGAGTTGCAATGTGAAGGAATTGTAGGATTCAGAAATAAAAGAGTTAAGTCAATAAATGCATTTACTCTCGTGGGTTAGATGATAATATTACAATAATTATCTCAATTTAGTTTGTAATTTAGTCTTGTTAGATCAAAGAGATATCAAACAATTAGTTTGAATAGGTTTTAGTAGGAACCAATTTTATGAAATACATTTATTCATTGGTATTTACATTAAATATGTTTTCTCTGAATGATCTGTATATTAACAGTCAGAGAGGTACATTCACTTATCTATACCTCAAAAATAATATCCATAGGTCGTGAAATAAAATCCAATGTAATTTTCATATAAGATAACTATACTACACTATACTATATTACAAACTCTTCTTCGAAGGACCAGTGGGTTTTAATCCACATATAATTACTAAAATACAGATAAAAACTTTTCTAAATTTACATTATATTGGAGATGAATGTCAAAACTTTGACAGAGAATTTTCTTACTTAAAAACTGATTTTTTATTATTTTTCGTTTCTATGGAAATGATATTTAAAAACAAACCTTTCTACTAATACGTAACGCGGATTCTTTGCCTTTTTGCAGTTTTACTGATGAAAGGAAAAGGAAGGTAATAAGTTTGAGAAATATTATAAATTGTTTGAAAGAATTTCAAACACTGAAATTGCCTCTATAAAACTAGAGTACCATTTTTATTGGACCAGAAGGGTTTTGTTGAGTAGATGAAGCTTATGTGCCAATGTAGAATAAGCAACAGGATCTCCTCCAGACTTAACTATTTTCTGATTCATTCCTAGTAGTCCTTGGTAAGTCTCATCTATAAATTCAAGTAGTTCAAATGAGCATACCATTGCCGGTTGAAGCCATATTTTAAGATTTGTTTGTTTTTCAGGAAAAGAAAACACATTTTTCATAGCTTGTTATTGGGATATGGAAATTTTACAAAAAATTAATAGAGGAACTGTTTCTTTCAAAAAATGCTAGACTGTAAGTACCTATACACAATTATTATGTATATTCTACTTCTATCCTAACCAAACTTGAGGAGCATATAGAGGTTGTTTATTGAAAAATATAATCCCTTGAATTCTTGCCAAATATGTTTCTATTAAATCTAAATTGGAACGTTTGTGCTTTATTTTTGGTTATAGATATAGAATTATTTCACTTCTATTATGTGTACATACACAATATTTTCAACTTGACATGTCAAAGTTACACAAAAATTGAAAACAACAGACTCATGGGTCGATTCTGAGAAATCACCTATAAGTTAAAGAAACTGTAAGATATATAGAGTCTGTGTAAGGAGTCCAGATTCATTATCCTAAGGTTGAAGTTAGTTTTGTTTGTTTTAATGACTAGTTTCAGTTAGCTTACTATTTTAAAAATTGTCAGACTGATGTAATTGTAAAATAATTCAATAAAAGTATTGTATATTTATCTACTAATATTTGCGTAAATAATAAAAATGAGTGACTATAATTATTTAAACAATATTTTCATTCTAAACATCACAGTCCGTAAGTTTGCCTTGTATTTATTACAGATTTTTGCTTACAGACCTTACAGATATGCTCAGAATTGACCCATTAGTTACAACCATTAGAAATTTGAAGCTTCTGATTCTGTTGATTTGCATTTTTGTGTATATTGTATGTACAAAAACGTGTTTTTATCTGATTTTTATCCTATTACTTTACAAACAATTATAAACCTCCTTTCAACAAACGGAATGTAAAATGAAAAAAGAAGAAATAAACTGTCACACAGTACAGACTACCAACCTTAGACTAGGAACTTTCCTTGTCTAAACTACCACATTAGCTACCACGAAACATTTAATTTGAACCCGTTATTAAAAAAGAAGACTACCATTGAAGTGGTTTTTATCGTATTCTTATATTTGAAACATGGTCTCAGCTCTAGCTACTATACAGCTAGGGCCATAACCTCACTTTATTTTTAAATAATGTTAATAAAATTGAAATATGTAATTTTTCTAGTGGAAGTGGGGAAGACTGTTGAAATTAGTCCAAACATTTGACGTAATATATTTTTTTGTAAGATTGTCGAGCTGATAGATATGTAACTAAACGTCTAGCAGCAAATATACAGTTCGATCAACGAATCTTTTTTTATTAAGGTAAGTTTTATGTCCTTACATAATGAGTTGCAATGTGAAGGAGTTGTAGGATTCAGAAATAAAGAGTTTAGTCAATTAATGCATTTACTCTCGTGGGTTACATGATAATATTACATCTTTCAATTTGTTCTTTAATTTATCCTTGGTAGATTATCAAAGAGATATCAAACAGTTCGTTTGAATAAATATTAGTAGGAACCCCATTTTATGAAATACATTTATTCATTGGTATTTACATTAAATATATTTTCTCCGAAACAAGATATCAAAGTTTGAGTGTTGTAGTTGAAAGTTTTATTCTGTATATCTTGAAGGTTATCTTATATTTTCTTCAATTTTCAATGAATCTTTATTCTTACAAATTTCACAAGAACCAAGGTTTACATTTTCTAATATGGGATGTGTTTTTTCATCCAAAGATTTTACTTGAAATTCGGCCCTGAACTAAGAATAAAATCAAAAAATTACCAGTAACTAATAATATTGAACAAGTTTATTCAATAATTAAATTAAACAAATTACATACATCAAGATTCCTTTGATTTTTCCTAATAGAAATCCATTTCTAAAGCCGTCCTCAAAACTTTCTTGAAATTAACTGTCCCGTCTTGCTGAAATTCCTTCTCTCAAACCTTCCTAAAAATAAATATAATCTCAAAAAAATGTATAATTATACTTTCGTTATACCTTTTTCGAAGCATTTTCAATTTTTTTCGACGTCTGTAAAATCTCTTTCATTCATAATCCGATTATGAAGATAATCGTCAGTATCCGATTATGGAATTCGAATTCTTTTATGGAATGATGAAAAATTAATATTTTCTCTATGTTCTTTGTAGTGAATTCATTATTCTTTTTGTTAGTTTGTTGGGAAATTAAACCACAATATTTTTATTTCAAGAATAATAACGTTTTTTTTTAACTTTTGGTCCCTGTCTGACACTACGAAAAAATTTGACGCCTAGCTGCAACTGCAATCGAACAATATTTTTATTGACTGACTACTCTATATTGTCGTAGTATTCTGTGATTGACATTACATATTTGTTGTGTTCTTTTAACATGATTCTGTTCAGCTCTGTTAATTTTCAATCTGAGCGCAAATCACGAACTTTAAGTTTGTGGCGCAAACGCATTTAAGTGAACAAAGCGAGTAAATTCCGTAAAAAGAACACAATTAATTGATTTGTAATATGGCGTGGCGTCTTCACAGAGAAAAATGGCGTTTATCTATTACTATTTTTGTGCATATGTTGTATTTATATTAAATATTCTCCGCGAATGAAACTTTTGGCAACATTATTAATATTATCGTTCTGAAATTACACCAAGGCGGTATGTTGAAATAGAGGTTAATATACCTATTAATTTGATAGCTTTTTATTCTTCTATAAAAACTGCAATACAATATTGCTAAAGTATTTAATAATCATTCACATCCTTCAATCATTTTGTGAACATTTTCCATTATGATGTTATAATAGATAGCATCAAAGGAAGAAATAAGTTGAAATTGTTAGTAGTAATTGAGCCAGTTGGCTAAGTATTTCTCCTTGGAATATAATTTCTTTGTTTTAATTGAATATAAATTTTTTTCTATTTTAGGTATATGAGTTTCCGCAAGTTGTCGTCGATAAAGTTGCTTCAATAACTAGAGTACCATTTTTATTGGACCAGAAGGGTTTGGTAGAGTAGATGAAGCTTATATGCCGATGTAGAATAAACAACAGGATTTGCTCCAGGCTTAACTATTTCCTGATTCATTCTTAGTAGTCCTTGGTAAGTCTCATTTATAAATTCAAGTAGTTCAAATGAGCATACCATTGCCGGTTGAAGCCATTTTAAGATTTGTTTGTTTTTCAGGAAAAGAAAACACATTTTTTATAGCTGGTTATTGGGATATGCAAATTTTACAAAAAATTAATAGAGGAACTGTTTCAAAAAATGCTAGACTGTAAGTACCTATACACAATTATTATGTATATTCTACTTCTATCCTAACCAAACTTGAGGAGCATATAGAGGTTGTTTATTGAAAAATATAATCCCTTGAATTCTTGCCAAATATGTGTAAAATGGAACGTTTGTGCTTTATTTTTGGTTATAGATATACAATTAATTCACTTCTATTATGTGTACATACACAATATTTTCAACTTGACATGTCAAAGTTACACAAACTTAGTTACAACCATTAGAAATTTGAAGCTTCTGATTCTGTTGATTTGCATTTTTTTGTATATTGTAAAAACGTACATAGAGTTCGTGAAAGTGCATAATTGGCAGTGACCATTGGAAATTTCCAATTATGTTTTTTTTAAACTGTATAATACTAATACAAACATCTTGAGAGAAACTCACTAATTAATTTGGTGAGCTCAGTAAGTTTTATTTATAAGTTCAAATACCTACTTCAAATGAACGCAACATTTAGTAATAGTCATTTTAAAATTCACGTGTTTTTCAGGATAGTGGAGGAAAATCTAAGTTTATTTCGATGGAATATGAAAATATTATGACAATACAATGGAGGGACAATGTGTTTTTATAAGATTAGACTGTAAGTATACATAATTATTATTTGATATTCTAACACTTACCCAGAACTAGAAATAACAATGGACCTAAGCGATTAGTTTGTTTAATGAAAAATACATCTCATATTAGAATATAATTTTGTACTTTAACTTTGCCAGTGAATTCAACTACTACATGGAATCTTTCCATAATTTTAAAATTAAATCAATCATTATATATGTAAGTTTTCTTACCAGGCTCAACAGTCTTTTCATCTTGTCCTTCTTGGAGAAATCCTCCCTCGGATGCTCCTAGGAGTCTCTATCTCCAATGAGACAGTGCTTCACAATCG
The DNA here is from genome assembly GCA_949126875.1 of Lochmaea capreae. Lineage (NCBI taxonomy): Eukaryota > Metazoa > Arthropoda > Insecta > Coleoptera > Chrysomelidae > Lochmaea > Lochmaea capreae. The sequence goes on from OX421397.1 coordinate 255,047, forward strand.
AAGAAAATGTGAAAGGCTGTTTCCTCCTCTTCCATGCACAACTAACAAATAGGTTCCTCCCTATATATGCAAATTGTATGCATGTGCTTCCTTAGGGTACAGTCACTATCCTTCTCTGAGGGGTTTTTGACCAGGAGTTTGATGTACTCCTGTTTTGGCACATGTCTCCAGTATGACTGCCACGTGCAACAGTTTTAGATATCCCAAATACTGGTTCAGGATCAGTGAATGCAGTCTCAGACCCCAGCTTCGCTAGAATGTCTACCCTTGTGCCCTGGGACTCACTTGAGAGAAACTCTATTATGGTTAGCCAGGGTATATGGAGCTAGATCTTTGATCTGTTCTGGCATTTGATGAGACGTCTCTACCTGATGTTTAATATTTTGGCTGGACCAAATAATTACCTATCTTGTGATTGACTTGAAAGAAGATATTAGAAATATTAAACCTTAGATCTTCAATTTTACAGTTCCATAAAGATTTACAGGGTGTCGCAAAACGGAGTAAAAAATTTTGTCACTTCTTATAGGCTATGATTAAAATTTCAATAATTGCATTGTTATTAAAGAATTATTTTTATTCAAATTAAAAGTATGTACATGATGTACTTTCTTGTTTTTGGTTTTCTGTGTTTGTTCGAAAGTGATTGAACCTTAGACACTGTGACTGACGAATGCTGTAAAGCAAATTGGAATAGAAGGACCTGCTTCTGGGTCTATTTTTTCCAGGTCTTTTTCCTAGGTCTTGTTTCTCAAACAATTTTTTATTATTTACTTTTTCCAAATACCAATATCCATTTGTGGGTAGATTCTTGGATCATCACGTTTTTTTTTTCAGGAGCCCAGATGGTATCCTTGTTGATAGAAGAGAGAGGAGGAAGAGAAGGAGAGGAGCAGGAGAAGGAGAAGAAGTGGAAGGAGAAATGATATTCGCGAAATATAAGTATTATATTTTATTATCTATAATATCTGTGTATTTTTTACAATGCAGGACTGGGCTATGATTGTAACGGAGAATTTTCAGTTGTTTTTACAAATTTTAAATGGATCTCATTGTATAATTGATAAAACATGATACCCTATCTTAGGATATAAATAGAATTATCACTGAAACTTTATTAAAAATAAATAATAGGGGTGGTATATATATATTATTTGGTTGGGATTTGGTAAAGAAAATAAAACGACAAATTCTTTGAACATAATTTATTTTCAATTAATAACAAAATATTATCCATTTTAATTTGTTTTTCAAATTGACGAGTCTTTAAATTACACAAAAATGGAGAAAAACATAATTAGTTACGACCATTAATAATTGGAAGTCTCTGATTATGTTGATTTGTATTTTTCTGTAAATTGTACAAAAGTACATGGAGTTCAGAAATGGACATAATTGACGATGACCATTAGTAATTGGAAATCGCCGATTATGTTTATTTTCCAACCCTGTGTATAATAAATACCGTACATAAATTGACATCGTCAATATTAGCTGTGTTTTTTTTTATAAAGAAAGAAAAGGTTTCAAATTTAGGGTTTATCAAACAGGAGATGTAATAAAATGTTTGGCTAATGAGAAACTCACTGATGGCGTGGGTGCTTTTATGTGTAACATCAACATCAGTTTGTTGGTATGTTTATACGATTTCAGTTGGAGATCCGAAAAAAAAACGATTAACTGCTTTTTTTGGTTGTCCAACTGAAATCCTATAAACTATATTATAACTACTGAATTATTGACCTGTTTTTTTTTGTTTTAGAGACAAGGACGGAATCGTTAGGAATAGTTAATTTAAAGAAGAAGCAGGAGAAGGAAGTGATATTTACGAAGAGGACTATTGGAGTATAAATTCTGTATTTTATTTATTTTAGATATTTTGTTCGTTTTTAATGAGTAATAAGTACTTAACTATGATGGGAGACGTACTATAGTGCAGCTCCAAGGTGGTTCCATTACAATTTCGTAGGTATTGGACCTTGGAGTTCGAAGACACACCAAAAAAAGAAGGAAAATAAAGTAGAATAATAGTGATTTGGGTATTGTGAGTTTAATAATACTTCTCGACTAGGTAACTTTGATCAAGGATGTAGGTACAAGGTCTACATAGTCAAATAAATATAAAGAAAACAAGGAGAACGAGTAGAAGTAGCAGGTAGTTGTATGCAACCAGTAATACAGTTTGGTGTAAATTATATCATCGTCATTCCAGGAAGTGATATATACGAAGTATTGGAGTATAAATTCTGTATTTTATTTATTTTATATCGATTGTGCTGCCTTGTAATATTTATTGTAGTTATAACGATGCAAAAAAAAGAAAATTGAAACCATAATGATAGGTATTATGTTTGGTACAATATTTAAAGACTGGGCATTGAACGTTATATGGATATTATGTAGTAAGCAAACAAGTGTGTTTTGTAAACTTGCTTGCTGTTCAAAAATAATAATGTCCATCTATCGTTCACAGTTATAATATTTTTAAATGCCCAGTCCTAGAGTAAGAATAATATCGAGTGTTGTTTGTGTTTCTCTGCCTTCCCTCCCCTATTCCAACTTGACGTGTCACACCAAAAGTACACAAAAAAGCGAAGTGACATAATTAGTTACGACCATTAGAAATTGGAAGCTTCTGATTATGTCGATTTGCATTTTTCTGTATACGATCGGTTTGTACGAAAAGGTACATGGAGTTCGGGATAAGGGCATGGTTGACGGTGACCATTAGAAATTGGAAATCGGAGATTGTGTTCTTTACTCCCGACTCCGTCTAACCTAACTCGTACATACATCGACGACATTGTCAATGTTACCTTAAGGGTGTATGTGGATTGAATGTGTGCGTTTGTGCGTAAGACCAAATTTTAACGATATGACGGAGCGGCGACCATTAGTAATTGGAAGCTGCCCAGTGATTTTCGTTAAAACGGCACCCACTTCTTCGGAGCTGCCTTCACAAGATCTTTATTATTGGTAAAGATCAAAGTGTAAGACAGAAGCGTCCGTATTCGTGGTGGAAAATAAAAGGGGTATCCTTACATTCTTTTTCACGCCGACGCCTTAAGGACGGGCAGCACAGCGGTTAAACCTCTGATTTGTGGTTGACCACAAACCGATTTTTCACCGCTAGTGTATTAGTAAACAAGAACGGTACCCCTTTTAACTTTTTCAACCTGACGCCGCTGCGTAGGTTACAAAATTGGGGCAGGCGTCCCCTTATCCTGCTCATACGGACGCTACTGTCTTACAGCAGTTTGAATCTTGTGAAGCGCGTTCCATAGAATTGGTTTTACTTCCCATCGGGCTGTCAGCTCAGGGGCTGGCGTGGAAAATTCTCAAAGGATTTTTCATGCTTATGTTCCGAGCTGCAGCTCGAGGCCCTATTAGGGGGTGAAGAAAAGGAGAAAGGCTCTTCTTAAAAAAGAAGAGCGAGCTCTTTATCTTTGTCCCCTCGTGGTGGTACTCGGGCTGTCAGCTCAGGGGCTGGCGTGGAAAATTCTCAAAGGATTTTTCATGCTTTTGCTCCGAACTGCAGCTCGAGGCACTATAAGGGGGTGAAGAAAAGGAGAAAGGCTCTTCTTAAAAAAGAAGAGCGAGCTCTTTATCTTTGTCCCCTCGTGGTGGTACCCCTTAGGCCTTCGCCTATCTTCACCTCCTTGGTGACTGTAAAGATGGGTGTAAGGAAATTGAAACAACTGTTCGGATATGCAGTTTATTGAAAATATAAAATATATTACAAAGTTGTACAGTATGCGGTTTTATCCATTGCACGACCGGCGTGAAGCGTGTATGTACAAGGGGGTAATTACTTGAGGGAAGAGAGGAGAAAAAACATCACGCCGGTCAGGCTGTGTCAAGTCTCCCCATTAATCGGTGCAGCTCCGAGCGTAAGCATGAAAAATCCTTTGAGAATTTTCCACGCCAGCCCCTGAGCTGACAGCCCGATGGGGGTTATTGGTAAAACCAATTCTATGGAACGCGCTTCACAAGATTCAAACTGCTGTATGACAGTAGCGTCCGTATGGGCGGGATAAGGGGACGCCCGTCCCACAATTTTGTTACAAAGACAGTGGCGTCTGGTTGAAAAAATTAAAAGGGGTACCTTTTTTCCCTTCAAATTGTGAAACGCGATTAAGAACGTTTTGTAACGTACTAGTGGTTAAATATCGGTTCGTGGTTAACCACAAATCCGAGGTTTAACCACTGCGCTGCAGCCCGTCCTTAAGGCGTCGGTGTGAAAAAGAATGTAAGGGTACCCCTTTCATTTTCCACCATGAATACGGACGCTTCTGTCCTACACTTCGATCTTTACTAAAATAAAGATCTTGTGAAGGCAGCTCCGAAGAAGTGGGTGCCGTTTTAACGAAAATCACTGGGCAGCTTCCAATTACTAATGGTCGCCGCTCCGTCATATCGTTAAAATTTGGTCTTACGCACAAACGCACACATTCAATCCACATACACCCTTAAGGTAACATTGACAATGTCGAAGGTTGTATGTACGGGTTAGGTTAGACGGAGTCGGGAGTAAAGAACACAATCTCCGATTTCCAATTTCTAATGGTCACCGTCAACCATGCCCTTATCCCGAACTCCATGTACCTTTTCGTACAAACAATCGTATACAGAAAAATGCAAATCGACATAATCAGAAGCTTCCAATTTCTAATGGTCGTAACCAATTATGTCACTTCGCTTTTTTGTGTACTTTTGGTGTGACACGTCAAGTTGGAATAAAGGAGGGAAGGCAGAGAAACACAAACAACACTCGATATTATTCTTACTCTAGGACTGGGCATTTAAAAATATTATAACTGTGAACGATAGATGGACATTTTTCCATTATTATTTTTGAACAGCAAGCAAGTTTACAAAACACACTTGTTTGCTTACTACATAATATCCATATAACGTTCAATGCCCAGTCTTTAAATATTGTACCATCCATAATACCTATCATTATGGTTTCAATCTTCTTTTTAAAATAAATAAAATACAGAATTTATACTCTAATAGTCCTCTTCGTAAATATCACTTCCTTCTCCTGCTTGGTCTCCCTCCTTCTCTTCATTATTTGAAGGGACTAGTCTAGACGATACCATACGATATCCTAAAAAACAAACAAGGATTTTATTGCCAATAAAAACACATTTCACACCACCAATCTGGTGGTGGTATGTCACTAGCAATGAATTTGTATTAAGCCTTTGTGGTAAACTAAAATTATGAAACGTTTTCCATTAAAAAGCATCTAATATTGACGATGCCAAATATATGTACGGTATTATACACAGGGTTGGAAAATAAACATAATCGGCGATTTCCAATTACTAATGGTCATCGTCAATTATGTTCATTTCCGAACTCCATGTACTTTTGTACAATTTACAGAAAAATACAAATCAACATAATCAGAAACTTCCAATTACTAATGGTCGTAACTAATTATGTTTTTCTCCATTTTTGTGTAATTTAAAGACACGTCAATTTGAAAAAACAAAGAGGCGAAGAGAAAACACTATTCTTACTTTGGACAAAAAATATGACCAATATTTTGAAAATGTATAGTTAAACATGCAAGCAAGTTTACTAGCCCAGTCCTGCATTGTAAAAAATACACAGATAATATAGATAATAAAATATAATACTTATATTTCGCGAATATCATTTCTCCTTCCACTTCTTCTCCTTCTCCTGCTCCTCTCCTTCTCTTCCTCCTCTCTCTTCTATTAACAAGGATACCATCTGGGATCCTGAAAAAAAAAACGTGATGATCCAAGAATGTACCAACAAATGGATATTGGTATTTGGAAAAAGTAAATAATAAAAAATTGTTCGAGAAACAAGACCTAGGAAAAAGACCTGGAAAAAATAGACCCAGACGCAGGTCCTCCTATTCCAATTTGCTTCACAGCATTCGTCAGTCACAGTGTCTAAGGTTCAATCACTTTCGAACAAACACAGAAAACCAAAAACAAGAAAGTATATCATGTACATACTTTTAATTTGAATAAAAATAATTCTTTAATAACAATGCAATTATTGAAATTTTAATCATAGCCTATAAGAAGTGACAAAATCTTTTACTCCGTTTTGCGACACCCTGTAAATCTTTATGGAACTGTAAAATTGAAGATCCAAGGTTTAATATTTGTAATATCATAATATCTTCTTTCAAATCAATCACAAGACAGCTAATTATTTGGTCCAGCCAAAATATTAAACATCAGGTAGATGTCTCATCAAATGCCAGAACATATCAAAGATCTAGCTCCATATACCCTGGCTAACCATAATAGAGTTTCTCTCAAGTGAAACCCGGGGCACAAGGGCAGACTTTCTAGCGAAGCTAGGGTCTGAAACTGCATTCACTGATCCTGAACCAGTATTTGGGATATCTAAAACTGCTGCACATGGCAATCATACTGGAGACACGTGCCAAAACAGGAGTACATCAAACTCCTGGTCAAAAAACCCTCAGATAAGGATAGTGACTGTACCCTAAGGAAGCACATGCATACAATCTGCATATATAGGGAGGAACCTATCTGTTAGTTGTGCATGGAAGGGGAGGAAACAGCCTTTCACATTTTCTTCGATTGTGAAGCACTGTCTCATTGGAGATATAGACTCCTAGGAGCATCCTAGAGAGGATTTCTCCAAGAAGGACAAGATGAAGAGACTGTTTAGCCTGGTAAGAAAACGTACATATATAATGATTGATTTAATTTTAAAATTATGGAAAGATTCCATGTAGTAGTTAAATTCACAATTTTTCAAGACACAAATAAATCTCAATCTTTGAAGGAAGAAGATAAAACAAATAGACGTTCCATTTTAGATTTATCCAAAATAGACTTTGGAAACATTTAACTGGCAAAGTTAAAGTACAAAATTATATTCTAATATGAGATGTATTTTTCATTAAACAAACTAATCGCTTAGGTCCATTGTTATTTCTAGTTCTGGGTAAGTGTTAGAATATCAAATAATAATAATTATGTATACTTACAGTCTAATCTTATAAAAACACATTGTCCCTCCATTGTATTGTCATAATATTTTCATATTCCATCGAAATAAACTTAGATTGACATGCTGTAGTTTTTCCTCCACTATCCTGAAAAACACATGAATTTTAAAATGACTATTACTAAATGTTGTGTTCATCTGAAGTAGGTATTTGAACTTATAAATAAAACTTACTGAGCTCACCAAATTAATTAGTGAGTTTCTCTCATCAGCAAAACAATTACTGTTTGATAAAACCACAATTTCAAATGTTTTACATATAAAGAATGCAACTGATATTGACAATGTTTGTACTGGTATTATATAGTTAGGAAAAAAAATATATTATAAATAAAAAAGTTACTGAGCTCACCAAATCAATTAGTGAGTTTCTCTCAAGATGTTTGTATTAGTATTATACAGTTTAAAAAAAATATAATTGGAGATTTCCAATGGTCACTATCAATTATGCACTTTCACAAACTCTATGTACGTTTTTGTACATACAATATACAAAAAAATGCAAATCAACAGAATCAGAAGCTTCAAATTTCTAATGGTTGAAACTAAATCTGTTATTTTCAATTTTTGTGTAACTTTGACATGTCAAGTTGAAAATATTGTGTATGTACACATAATAGAAGTGAAATAATTCTATATCTATAACCAAAAATAAAGCATAAACGTTCCATTTTAGATTTAATAGAAACATATTTGGCAAGAATTCAAGAGATTATATTTTTCAATAAACAACCTCTATATGCTCCTCAAGTTTGGTTAGGGTAGAAGTAGAATATACATAATAATTGTGTATAGGTACTTACAGTCTAGCATTTTTTGAAACAGTTCCTCTATTAATTTGTAAGAATCAAGATTCATTGAAAATTGAAGAAAATATAGATAACCTTCTAGATATACAGAATAAAACTTTCAACTACAACACTCAAACTTTGATAACTTGTTTCGGAGAAAACATTTAATGTAAATACCAAGGAATAAATGTATTTTATAAAATGGGTTCCTACTATAACCTATTCAAACGAATTGTTTGATATCTCTTTGATCTAACAAGACTAAATTACAAACTAAATTGAGATATGTAATATTATCATCTAACCCACGAGAGTAAATGCATTAATTGATTAAACTCTTTATTTCTGAATCCTACAATCCCTTCACATTGCAGATCGTTATGTAAGGACATAAAACTTACCTTAATAGAAAAAGATTCGTTGATCGAACTGTATCTTTGCTGCTAGACGTTTAGTTACATATCTATCAGCTCGACAATCTTCCAAAAAAAATATATTATGTCGAATGTTTGGACTATTTTCAACAGTCTTCCCCACTTCCACTACAAAAATTACATATTTCAATTTTATCAACATTATTTAAAAATAAAGTGTGGTTATGGTAGATAAGCTTTGGCTGGATTTTTCCAACAGCTTATGCCTTTCTTGGCTGTATAGTCTTCAAAGTTTAGTCTATCCCTAGCTGTATAGTAGCTAGAGCTGAGACCATGTTTCAAATATAAGAATAAGATAAAAACCACTCCAGTGGTAGTCTTCTTTTTTAATAACGGGTTCAAATTGGAGGTTTCGTGGTAGCTTAGAAAAGGAAAGTTCCTAGTGTAAGTGTGGTAGCAGGGACGTGGTAGTCTGTACTGTGTGACAGTTTATTTCTTCTTTTTTCATTTTTGATTTTACATTCCTTTTGTTAATAGGAGGTTTATAATTGTTTGTAATGTTCCACAAGTAATAGGATAAAAATCAGATAAAAACACGTTTTTGTACATACAATATACAAAAAAATGCAAATCAACAGAATCAGAAGCTTCAAATTTCTAATGGTTGTAACTAAGTCTGTTATTTTCAATTTTTGTGTAACTTTGACATGTCAAGTTGAAAATATTGTTTATGTACACATAATAGAAGTGAAATAATTCTATATCTATAACCAAAAATAAAGCATAAACGTTCCATTTTAGATTTAATAGAAACATATTTGGCAACAATTCAAGAGATTATATTTTTCAATAAACAACCTCTATATATGCTCCTCAAGTTTGGTTAGGGTAGAAGTAGAATATATATAATTGCGTATAGATACTTACAGTCTAGCATTTTTTGAAACAGTTCCTCTATTAATTTTTTGTAAAATTCCCATATCCCAATAACAATATTGACGATGTCAATTTATGTACGGTATTATACACAGGGTTGGAAAATAAACATAATCGGCGATTTCCAATTACTAATGGTCATCGTCAATTATGTCCATTTCCGAACTCCATGTACTTTTGTACAATTTACAGAAAAATACAAATCAACATAATCAGAAACTTCCAATTACTAATGGTCGTAACTAATTATGTTTTTCTCCATTTTTGTGTAATTTAAAGACTCGTCAATTTGAAAAACAAATTAAAATGGAAAATAAATTATATTCAAAGAATTTGTCGTTTTATTTTCTTTACCAAACCCCAACCAAATAATAAATATACCACCCCTATTGTTTATTTTGAATAAAGTTTCAGTGATGATTCTATTTATATCCTAAGATAGGGTATCATTTTTTATCAATTATACAATGAGATCCTTTTAAAATTTGTAAAAACAACCGAAAATTCTACGTTACAATCAATATACAGGGTGTTTCCGAATTCATTCGAAAAAAGAAGGTGATTGCCTGTACAAAATTATAATTATAATTATGACAAATTCGAAATTTTATTTTTTTCTAATTCTCGCAATTACCTACATTCTTGTAACATCAAGAACCCAATGTTGCGTGGCAATTTTTTAACGGGTTAATCATTTTTTTGCATGAATTTAGAAAAACACTGTATAATCAAAACCAGTTTTGTCCTAAATTGAGATCAATTTGGGTCAAAAATAAAAAAATATAATAATTTCCAATTTTTCAATTCGTTTTCTCGACATCTACCACACCAATTTTATCTTCCAGCCTATTTTTTCATTTAAAAAATTATGTACAAGAAACTACTCAACTATTAGTAATATTCTATAATCCTCTTGATTGTTACTGTCAGCCCAATCATAATGCTTAAACTTAATATGTAGCAGGATGGCAGAACTGCAAGTCCTCCAAAATAAAATTAAAAATTTCACTATTCACCCTCAACGATACGATAGTGTTACAACCAATTAAATTTATAACCCAACAAAAACTTTCAACTGAATTAACTTGTAGCAATAAAAGTACAATTAGATTGAACCACATCTTCCTTTTCAACTAGTTTCCTAATAGTTCTTCATTAGGGTCCTCTTTTTCCCTATTAGATCCCAAAAAATGTGAAATAGTTTCCAAGTAATTCAATTATTTGACCATACATTCAATATGTGTCAACAGACTGAAAGTCCTGATTTCCCGATGAAGAGATATATTTTTCAATAAACAACCTCTATATGCTCCTCAAGTTGGGTTAGGATAAAAGTAGAATATATATATTTGCTTATAGATACTTACAGTGTAGTATTTTTTGAAAGAAACAGATCCTCTATTAATTTTTTGTAAAATTTCCATATCCCAATAAGAAGCTATGAAAAATGTGTTTTCTTTTCCTGAAAAACAAACAAATCTTAAAATGGTTTGAACCGGCAATGGTATGCTCATTTGAACTACTTGAATTTATAAATGAGACTTACCAAGGACTACTAGGAATGAATCAGAAAATAGTTAAGCCTGGAGGAGATCCTGTTGTTTATTCTACATCGGCATATAAGCTTCATCTACTCTACAAAACCCTTCTGGTCCAATAAAAATGGTACTCTAGTTATTGAAGCATCTTTATCGACGACAACTTGCAAAATCTCATATATCTAAAATAGAAAAACAAATATATTTTCAATTAAAACAAAGAAATTATATTCTAAGGAGAAATACTTAGCCAACTGGCTTAATTACAACTAACAATTTCAACTTATTTCTTCCTTTGATGCTATCTATTATAACATCATAATGAAAAATGTTCACAAAATGATTGAAGGATGTGAATGATTATTAAATACTTTAGCAATATTGTATTGCAGTTTTTATAGAAGAATAAAAAGCTATCAAATTAATAGGTATATTAACCTCTATTTCAACATACCGCCTTTGATGTAATTTCAGAACGATAATATTAATAATGTTGCCAAAAGTTTCATTCGCGGAGAATATTTAATATAAATACAACATATGCACAAAAATAGTAATAGATAAACGCCATTTTTCTCTGTGAAGACGCCACGCCATATTTGGCCATATTACAAATCAATTAATTGTGTTCTTTTTACGGAATTTACTCGCTTTGTTCACTTAAATGCGTTTGCTCCACAAACTTAAAGTTCGTGATTTGCGCTCAGATTGAAAATTAACAGAGCTGAACAGAATCATGTTAAAAGAACACAACAAATATGTAATGTCAATCACAGAATACTACGACAATATAGAGTGGTCAGTCAATAAAAATATTGTTCGATTGCAGTTGCAGCTAGGCGTCAAATTTTTTCGTAGTGTCAGACAGGGACCAAAAGTTAAAAAAAAAACGTAATTATTCTTGAAATAAAAATATTGTGGTTTAATTTCCCAACAAACTAACAAAAAGAATAATGAATTCACTACAAAGAACATACAGAAAATATTAATTTTTCATCATTCCATAAAAGAATTCGAATTCCATAATCGGATACTGACGATTATCTTCATAATCGGATTATGAATGAAAGAGATTTTACAGAAATCGAAAAAAATTGAAAATGCTTCGAAAAAGGTATAACGAAAGTATAATTATACATTTTTTTGAGATTATATTTATTTTTAGGAAGGTTTGAGAGAAGGAATTTCAGCAAGACGGGACAGTTAATTTCAAGAAAGTTTTGAGGACGGCTTTAGAAATGGATTTCCATTAGGAAAAATCAAAGGAATCTTGATGTATGTAATTTGTTTAATTTATTGAATAAACTTGTTCAATATTATTAGTTACTGGTAATTTTTTGATTTTATTCTTAGTTCAGGGCCGAATTTCAAGTAAAATCTTTGGATGAAAAAACACATCCCATATTAGAAAATGTAAACCTTGGTTCTTGTGAAATTTGTAAGAATCAAGATTCATTGAAAATTGAAGAAAATATAAGATAACCTTCAAGATATACAGAATAAAACTTTCAACTACAACACTCAAACTTTGATATCTTGTTTCGGAGAAAATATATTTAATGTAAATACCAATGAATAAATGTATTTCATAAAATGGGGTTCCTACTAATATTTATTCAAACGAACTGTTTGATATCTCTTTGATAATCTACCAAGGATAAATTACAGAACAAATTGAAAGATGTAATATTATCATGTAACCCACGAGAGTAAATGCATTAATTGACTAAACTCTTTATTTCTGAATCCTACAACTCCTTCACATTGCAACTCATTATGTAAGGACATAAAACTTACCTTAATAAAAAAAGATTCGTTGATCGAACTGTATATTTGCTGCTAGACGTTTAGTTACATATCTATCAGCTCGACAATCTTACAAAAAAATATATTACGTCAAATGTTTGAACTAATTTCAACAGTCTTCCCCACTTCCACTAGAAAAATTACATATTTCAATTTTATTAACATTATTTAAAAATAAAGTGAGGTTATGGCCCTAGCTGTATAGTAGCTAGAGCTGAGACCATGTTTCAAATATAAGAATACGATAAAAACCACTTCAATGGTAGTCTTCTTTTTTAATAACGGGTTCAAATTAAATGTTTCGTGGTAGATACTGTGGTAGTTTAGACAAGGATAGTTCCTAGTCTAAGGTTGGTAGTCTGTACTGTGTGACAGTTTATTTCTTCTTTTTTCATTTTACATTCCGTTTGTTGAAAGGAGGTTTATCATTGTTTGTAAAGTAATAGGATAAAAATCAGATAAAAACACGTTTTTGTACATACAATATACAAAAAAATGCAAATCAACAGAATCAGAAGCTTCAAATTTCTAATGGTTGTAACTAATGGGTCAATTCTGAGCATATCTGTAAGGTCTGTAAGCAAAAATCTGTAATAAATACAAGGCAAACTTACGGACTGTGATGTTTAGAATGAAAATATTGTTTAAATAATTATAGTCACTCATTTTTATTATTCACGCAAATATTAGTAGATAAATATACAATACTTTTATTGAATTATTTTACAATTACATCAGTCTGACAATTTTTAAAATAGTAAGCTAACTGAAACTAGTCATTAAAACAAACAAAACTAACTTCAACCTTAGGATAATGAATCTGGACTCCTTACACGGACTCTATATATATCTTACAGTTTCTTCAACTTATAGGTGATTTCTCAGAATCGACCCATGAGTCTGTTGTTTTCAATTTTTGTGTAACTTTGACATGTCAAGTTGAAAATATTGTGTATGTACACATAATAGAAGTGAAATAATTCTATATCTATAACCAAAAATAAAGCACAAACGTTCCAATTTAGATTTAATAGAAAAATATTTGGCAAGAATTCAAGGGATTATATTTTTCAATAAACAACCTCTATATGCTCCTCAAGTTTGGTTAGGATAGAAGTAGAATATACATAATAATTGTGTATAGATACTTACAGTGTAGTATTTTTTGAAAGAAACAGTTTCTCTATTAATTTTTTGTAAAATTTCCATATCCCAATAACAAGCTATGAAAAATGTGTTTTCTTTTCCTGAAAAACAAACAAATCTTAAAATATGGCTTCAACCGGCAATGGTATGCTCATTTGAACTACGTGAATTTATAGATGAGACTTACCAAGGACTACTAGGAATGAATCAGAAAATAGTTAAGTCTGGAGGAGATCCTGTTGCTTATTCTTCATTGGCACATAAGCTTCATCTACTCAACAAAACCCTTCTGGTCCAATAAAAATGGTACTCTAGTTTTATAGAGGCAATTTCAGTGTTTGAAATTCTTTCAAACAATTTATAATATTTCTCAAACTTATTACCTTCCTTTTCCTTTTATCAGTAAAACTGCAAAAAGGCAAAGAATCCGCGTTACGTATTAGTAGAAAGGTTTGTTTTTTAAAATATCATTTCCATAGAAACGAAAAATAATAAAAAATCAGTTTTTAAGTAAGAAAATTCTCTGTCAAAGTTTTGACATTCATCTCCAATATAATGTAAATTTAGAAAAGTTTTTATCTGTATTTTAGTAATTATATGTGGATTAAAACCCACTGGTCCTTCGAAGAAGAGTTTGTAATATAGTATAGTGTAGTATAGTTATCTTATATGAAAATTACATTGGATTTTATTTCACGACCTATGGATATTATTTCTAAGTGAATGTACCTCTCTGACTGTTAATATATACAGATCATTCAGAGAAAACATATTTAATGTAAATACCAATGAATAAATGTATTTCATAAAATGGGTTCCTACTAAAACCTATTCAAACTAATTGTTTGATATCTCTTTGATCTAACAAGACTAAATTACAAACTAAATTGAGATAATTGTAATATTATCATCTAACCCACGAGAGTAAATGCATTTATTGACTTAACTCTTTTATTTCTGAATCCTACAATTCCTTCACATTGCAACTCATTATGTAAGGACATAAAACTTACCTTAATAGAAAATATTCGTTGATCGAACTGCATATTTTCTGCTAGACGATTATCTATCAACTCGACAATCTTACAAAAAAAATATATTACGTCAAATGTTTGGACTAATTTCAACAGTCTTCCCCACTTGCACTTGAAAAATTACAATACTCTTTTCTACATGTTTCAATTTTATCAACATTATTTAAAAATAAAGTGAGGTTATGGTAGATAAACCTTGGCTGGATTTTTCTAACAGCTTAGGCCTTTCTTGGCTGGATTATCCCGTTAGCCAAGGAAATTTTGGCTGCATAGTCCCCAAAGTTTAGTCGATCCTTAGCTGTATAGTAGCTAGAGCTAAGGCCATGTCTCAAATATAAGAATACGATAAAAACCACTGCAGTGAGAAAATGTCAAATTCAATAATTTTCGTTATTAATCAAAAAATAGATTTGTGATTTTGTTATTAATAATCACTCAATTGATTCTTATACTAAATCATGAATAAAGAAATACAACAAAATGGCAGTGCAACAGAAAGTGATTAAACAGAAAATCGTCTACTTCAGCTAGCGAAGACAAATTCAGAAGGTATATCTAATGAGGATATAAAGAAACATATACCCGATACTCCACTTACAGAAATAACAGCAATTATAAATAAATGTTTGAAAAATAGGTAAATATTTTATGGTTATCTGTTGATCTATGTTTATTGATTACTTGTTTTCCCTTTTAGCACCTTTGAGCTATTCAAAACCAAAGATAATCTCTTATACAAGTACAAAGATCCCACAAAGAAAACTACTACTAAAGGTGCAGATAGTGAAGAGAAAGTGGTGTACAAAATAATAGAAGAAGCAGGATCGACGAGAAGCTTGCTCCAATTTAATTATTAATCAATGATATTATTCACCTATAAAACGTTATATTTTAACAGCAAAAAAATGTTTCTTTTCTGTATCTACGTATATTGATGTCCATTGGAAAAAAACATCAGAAATAGATTGATAAACCAACACTATAATTCTATTTTATTTTAATCGTTTTTTGATGTATCTTCGAACTCCAAGGAGCAATATGTACGAAATTAAAATGGAACTACCTTGAAGCTGCAATATTACGTCCCCGATCATAGTTAAGTACTTATTCCTCATTAAAAACGAAAAAAATTTCTAAAATCCTGGAATGACGATGATATAATTTACACCAAACTGTATTACTGGTTGCATACAACTACCTGCTACTTCTACTCGTTCTCCTCGTTTTCTTTATATGTATTTGAGCATGTAGACCGTGTACCTACATCCTTGATCAAAGTTATCTTGTCGAGAAGTTAACTTTATTTTTCTTCTTTTTTTAGTGTGTCTTCGAACTCCAAGGTCCAATACCTACGAAATTGTAATGGAACCACCTTGGAGCTGCACTATAGTACGTCTCCCATCATAGTTAAGTACTTATTCCTCATTAAAAACGAACAAAATCTCTAAAATAAATAAAATACAGAATTTATACTCCAATAGTCCTATTCGTAAATATCACTTCCTTCACCTGCATCTTCTTTAAATTAACTATTCCTAACGATTCCGTCGTTGTCTCTAAAACAAAAAAAACAGGTCAATAATTCAGTAGTTATAATATAGTTTATAGGATTTCAGTTGGACAACCAAAAAAAGCAGTTAGTCGTTTTTTTTTTCGGATCTCCAACTGAAATCGTATAAACATACCAACAAACTGATGTTGATGTTACACATAAAAGCACCCACGCCATCATGAGTTTCTCATTAGCCAAACATTTTATTACATCCCCTGTTTGATAAACCCTAAATTTGAAACCTTTTCTTTATAAAAAAACACAGCTAATATTGACGATGTCAATTTATGTACGGTATTTATTATACACAGAGTTGGAAAATAAACATAATCGGCGATTTCCAATTACTAATGGTCATCGTCAATTATGTCCATTTCCGAACTCCATGTACTTTTGTACAATTTACAGAAAAATACAAATCAACATAATCAGAGACTTCCAATTACTAATGGTCGTAACTAATTATGTTTTTCTCCATTTTTGTGTAATTTAAAGACTCGTCCATTTGAAAAACAAATTAAAATGGATATTTTGTTATTAATTGAAAATAAATTATATTCAAAGAATTTGTCGTTTTATTTTCTTTACCAAACCCCAACCAAATAATATATATATACCACCCCTATTATTTATTTTTAATAAAGTTTCAGTGATGATTCTATTTATATCCTAAGATAGGGTATCATTTTTTTTTCAATTATACAATGAGATCCTTTTAAAACTTGTCAAAACAACAGAAAATTCTCCGTTACAATCAATATACAGGGTGTTTCCTAATTAATTCGAAATAAGAAAGTGATTGCCCATACAAAATTATAATTGGTCCTTTCTATGACAAATTTGAGAGAAATTTTATTTTTTCTAATTCTCGCAATTACCTACATTCTTGTAACATTAAGAACCCAACGTTGCGTGGCAATTTTTTAACGGGTTAATCATTTTTTTGCATGAATTTAGAAAAACACTGTATAATAAAAACCAGATTTGTCTCAAATTGAGATCAATTTGGCTAAAAAATTTCCAATTTTTCAATTCATTTCAATTCGATATCATCTACCTCACCGATTTTATCTTCCAGCCAATATTTTCATTTAAAAAATGATGTACAAGAAACTACTTAACTATTAGTAATATTCTATAATCCTCTTGATTGTTACCGTAAACAGGCCATCAGCCGAATCATAATGCTTAAACTTAATATGCAGTAGGATGGCAGAACTGCAAGACCTGCAAAATAAAATTAAAAATTTCACTATTCACCCTCAACGATACGATAGTGTTACAACCAATTAAATTTATAACCCAACAAAAACTTTCAACTGAATTAACTTGTAGCAATAAAAGTACAATTAAATTGAACCGCATCTTCCTTTTCAACTAGTTTCCTAATAGTTCTTCATTAGGGTCCTCTTTTTCCCTATTAGATCCCAAAAAATGTGAAATAGTTTCCAAGTAATTCAATTATTTGACCATACGTTCAATATGTGTCAACAGACTGAAAGTCCTGCTTTCCCGATGAAGAGATATATTTTTCAATAAACAACTTCTATATGCTCCTCAAGTTTGGTTAGGATAAAAGTAGAATATATATAATTGCGTATAGATACTTACAGTGTAGTATTTTTTGAAAAGAAACAGTTCCTCTATTAATTTTTTGTAAAATGTTCATATCCCAATAAGAAGCTATGAAAAATGTGTTTTCTTTTCCTGAAAAACAAACAAATCTTAAAATGGCTTCAACCGGCAATGGTATGCTCATTTGAACTACTTGAATTTATAACAAATGAGCCTTACCAAGGACTACTAGGAATTAATCAGAAAATAGTTGAGCCTGGAGGAGATCCTGTTGCTTATTCTACATCGGCATATAAGCTTCAACTTCTCTACAAAACCCTTCTGGTTCTGGTCCAATAAAAATGGTACTCTAGTTTTATTGAAGCAACTTTATCGACGAGAACTTGCAGAAACTCATATATCTAAAATAGAAAAAAATATATATTCAATTAAAACAAAGAAATTATATTCTAAGGAGAAATACTTAGCCAACTGGCTTAATTACAACTTATTTCTTCCTTTGATGCTATCTATTATAACATCATAATGAAAAAATATCACAAAATGATTGAAGGATGTGAATGATTATAGGAATATTGTATTGCAGTTTTTATAGAAGAATAAAAAGCTATCAAATTAATAGGTATATTAACCTCTATTTCAACATACCGCCTTGGTGTAATTCCAGAACGATAGTATTAATAATGTTACCAAAAGTTTCATTCACGGAGAATTTTTAATATAAATACAACATATTAAGCACAAAAATAGTAATAGATAAACGTCATTTTTCTCTGTGAAGACGCCACGCCATATTACAAATTGTTAAAGTTCGTGATTTGCGCTCAGATTGAAAATTAACAGAGCTGAACAGAATCATGTTAAAAGAACACAACAAATATGTAATGTCAATCACAGAATACTACGATAATATAGAGTGGTCAGTCAATACAAATATTGTTCGATTGCAGTTGCAGCTAGGTGTCAAATTTTTTCGTAGTGTCAGACAGGGACCAAATGTGGTTTAATTTCCCAACAAACTAACAAAAAGAATAATGAATTCACCACAAAGAACATACAGAAAATATTAATTTTTCATCATTCCATAATCGGATACTGACGATTATCTTCATAATCAGATTGTGAATGATTTTGAAATCGAATTATGCCCATCAGCCCATCACTAATCTAAACCATAATACATGGATAATGATATGCACGAGATTTTACAGACGTCGAAGAAAATTGAAAATGTTTCGAAAAAGGTATAATGAAATTATAATTAAACACTTTTTTGAGATTATTTATTTTTAGGAAGGTTTGAGAGAAGGAATTTCACTAATTTCAGCAGGACGGGACAGCAATTATCAAGAAAGTTTTGAGGGCGGCTTTAGAAATGGATTTCTAAATCAAAGGAATCTTGATGTATGTAATTTGTTTAATTTAATTATTGAATAAACTTGTTCAATATTATTAGTTACTGGTAATTTTTTGATTTTATTCTTATTTCAGGGCCGAATTTCAACTAAAATCTTTGGATGAAAAAACACATCCCATATTAGAAAATGTAAACCTTGGTTCTTGTGAAATTTGTAAGAATCAAGATTCATTGAAAATTGAAGAAAATATAGATAACCTTCAAGATATACAGAATAAAACTTTCAACTACAACACTCAAACTTTGATATCTCATTTCGGAGAAAACATATTTAATGTAAATACCAATGAATAAATGTATTTCATAAAATGGGGTTCCTACTAATATTTATTCAAACAAACTGTTTTATATCTCGTTGATAATCTACCAAGGATAAATTACAAATCAAATTGAAAGATGTAATATTATCATGTAACCCACGAGAGTAAATGCATTAATTGACTAAACTCTTTATTTCTGAATCCTACAATTCCTTCACATTGCAACTCATTATGTAAGGGCATAAAACTTACCTTAATAGAAAAAGATTCGTTGATCGAACTGTATATTTGCTGCTAGACGTTTAATTACATATCTATCAGCTCGACAATCTTACAAAAAAATTACATATTTCAATTTTATTAATATTATTTAAAAATAAAGTGAGGTTATGGTAGGTTATAGCCCTAGCTGTATAGTAGCTAGAGCTGAGACCATGTTTCAAATATAAGAATACGATAAAAACCACTCCAGTGGTAGTCTTCTTTTTTAATAACGGGTTAAAATTAATGTTTCGTGGTAGCTTAGACAAGGAAAGTTCCTAGTCTAAGGTTGGTAGTCTGTACTGTGTGACAGTTTATTTCTTCTTTTTTAATATTTGATTTTACATTACGTTTGTTGAACGGAGCTTTATAATTGTTTGTAATGTTCCACAAGTAATAGGATAAAAATCAGATAAAAACACGTTTTCGTACATACAATATACAAAAAAATGCAAATCAACAGAGTCAGAAGCTTCAAATGTCTGATGGTTGTAACTATAAGTCTGTTATTTCCAATTTTTGTGTAACTTTGACATGTCAAGTTGAAAATATTGTTTGTGTACACATAATAGAAGTGAAATAATTCTATATCTATAACCAAAAATAAAGCACAAACGTTCCATTTTAGATTGAATAGAAACATATTTGGCAAGAATTCAAGAGATTATATTTTTCAATAAACCTCCTCAAGTTTGGTTAGGGTAGAAGTAAAATATACATAATAATTGTGTATAGGTACTTACAGTCTAGCATTTTTTGAAACAGTTCCTCTATTAATTTTTTGTAAAATTTCCATATTCCAATAACAAGCTATGAAAAATGTGTTTTCATTCCCTGAAAAAAAATAAACAAATCTTAAAATGGCTTCAGCCGGCAATGGTATGCTCGTTTGAACTACTCGAATTTATAACAAATGAGACTTACCAAGGACTATTAGGAATGAATCAGAAAATAGTTGGGCCTGGAGGAGATCCTGTTGCTTATTCTACATTGGCACATAAGCTTTATCTACTCTACAAAACCCTTCTGGTCCAATAAAAATGGTACTCTAGTTATTGAAGCAATAAACATATTTAATGTAAATACCAAGGAATACATGTATTTCATAAAATGGGTTCCTACTAAAACCTATATTCAAACGAATTGTTTGATATCTCTTTGATCTAACAAGACTAAATTACAAACTAAATTGAGATAATTGTAATATTATCATCTAACCCACGAGAGTAAACGCATTCATTGACTAAACTCTTTATTTCTGAATCCTACAATTCCTTCACATTGCAACTCGTTATGTAAGGGCATAAAACTTACCTTAATAGAAAAAGATTCGTTGATCGAACTGCATATTTGCTGCTAGACGTTTAGTTACATATCTGAACCTATATATAGTTATTTTCTACTGGCTAGTAAAAACTACTTCACATGAATTTCTTTAATTACTACAAGTATTTATTTTGACAAGCAATAATTTTCCTATTTATTCACATTGGTAATACTTTAAACTGGTTATATGATTCTCCCTTACTCAATTAATAATAATAGTTGTCAAACATTTAAGGTATAAACAAAATTGTGAAGCTACATAATCGGATAAAACAATGTCTTACCTTCGTCTGTGTGTACTTTTTCCTATAGCAACATTTGAATAATCATAAAATGGTTTATCAACTCAGTCTTTCCGGTTTGAGTTTAGGTGAATATCGAAGAAACATGTAAATATACTAAATAGTTTTCAATGTTCTCTTTGGATACCCACCAAATCGCATACCAATATAAAACGTCAAACTCAATGCACAGAAATGTCATTGTCAAAGTTCAAATAAATGTAATGTCCAGAAATGTGTTACAATGGTAATAATTACTAGATGAATATTATTATGTTAAAAATTGTCCGTCATACTTCTTAATTAAATTTGACGAGATAATCGGCCTGAATAAGGATTAATTCTTAAAATTCATTTAAAACAATATGCTACCGCCATCTAGGTAGAGGTGGCGATATCAGTAGTACGTTCAATATGATGGTTGATATTTTATTGAACATGTAGCTACTGTCACATAGATGGCGCTATGCTATTTTTATGAATATAGAAATTAATAATATTATAATACTCTATTAGTTCCGGAAAACACTATTATTATATTGAAAGAAATTTAATTCAATCTAATCGATTGATTTTTTGTCGAAAATCAGAATTATTTTACATTTACGTTAGAAATGGCGATGGATAGTTTGAGCAAAAGACTACTTTGAGTACTCACACATAGATGACGTAATATGTTATTTTAATCATTTTAGAAATTAATAGAGTTATAATATTTTATCAGCATCCAAAAATATTGTTATTGATTAACAATAATTTAAAACTCTATAACCAATTGGTTTTGTGACGAAAATCATAATTATGTTATATGGAACTTGGAATTGGCAATAGGTTACTACGTTTTATCAAAGACTACTTTGACTACTTTCGCGTAGATGGCGCCAGAATGTTGTTTTTAATTTATTTTATATTAAAATGCATTCTGGTTAACTCCTGCTCCGGATACCTCCTCGCTTCTCTGCGATCCTAATACAAAGTACGAAAAAGATGGCGGTTTTAAGAAATCGGATATAGTGTAAAGTTAGGTTTTGGACTTTTAGGTTAGAAAAAAATAGGAATTCGTAATCTATCGACAACTTGTATATCCATTTAGAAATATACAGAATCTTTCTACTTAAACTATGTGTACATGTAAAAATAACTGATTAAACGGAAAAAGCTTGATAAAATATTTAAATAGGGTATTATCTCGATCTTTTTAAATTCAATTTATTGTATCTGCCTTATTCATGCTAGAATGTTAGGTAAGTTGAAAAAATCAAATAGTAGAAATTCATCAATGAGTTTCTCAAGCTTCTTTAAGTATTTTCTTTGAAATCATTCTATAATTAAGTGTTAAAGAAATAAAACATAATATATACAGTTAAATAGGATTTATTATGTAACAAAATAGTTTAGAAATAAAAACATTAAAACTTGATTTTAAATTAAACAACACATAAGACTTTTGTATCTAATCCTCATGTTTTTATTCACAATCATAATCTGCATCAACAATATGATCCTGGGAATATTTGTGGAATGTTTCGAACATTGGGCTTTCCTCAATCAAAGTGTCTTTGAGACAATGAAGACCTGGCACATATTTCCTGAAACTAATAACAGCTCCCATAGACACTGTTTGAATAAGCATGATGTAAATGTTGAGTCCAGAAGGTAAAAAACTTCTTCGAAACTTCAAATACAATAACACAAAATATTGCAGTCATTATAACATAACCGTTGATGCATCATTCAGCTTTCAATAACCACCAGAGACAAGCACTCAGCACTGCAATGCCTGCATTCTTATAGTTTCTGTTTCGCATCAGCTTTCAACTGAGTCATTGGTTGCATTCAATGTTTCATTGGTATTTGATGATTCTTGCTAGATGATTGGCATTGATCTATAACTTTTTCTTCATCTATAATATGGTTTCTGGTTGTTTGATTTGTTTTAGAAATGATGTACACAACTTTCAATATGTCAGGCATTTCTTCCAATTTGATAATGAAGATGGGGGATTCATGAAAATCCTGATCACTTTTCCAAACAGTTTGTGTAGTGTGGTGTACTTGTATCATTTTTGCCTCATTTTTCTTTTTTATCTAAAAAGGTATTGGATAATTTATAATGAGGGGTAAGAACGAACTAATTCATACTGGAATCTTCTATTAGAAATTATGCACTTAGTTATTTTCTACTGGCTAGTAAAAACTACCTCACCTGAAATTCTTTACTACAAGTATTTATTTTGACAAGCAATAAATTTCCTGTTTATTCACATTGGTGATACTTTAAACTGATTATATGATTCTCCCTTACTCTATTAAAAATAATAGTTGTCAAACATTTAAGGTATAAACAAAATTGTCAAGCTACATAATCGGATAAAACAATGTCTTACCTTCGTCTGTGTATACTTTTTCCTTAGCAACATTTGAATAATCATAAAATGGTTTATCAACTCAGTCTTTCTGGTTTGAGTTTAGGTAAATATCCAAAAAAACATGTAAATATACTAGAGTTTTTAATGTTCTCTTTGGATACCTACCAAAGCGCATACCAATAAAAAACGTCAAAATCAATGCACAGAAATGTCATTGTCAAAGATTCAAAGTTTAAATAATTATTGTGATGTCCAGAAATGTGTTGGAAATAATTACTAGATGAATATTATTATGTTAAAAATTGTCCGACATACTTCTTAATTAAATTGTACGAGATAATCGGCCTGAATACAGATTAATTTTTAAAATTCATTAAAAATTATATGCTACCGCCATCTAGGTAGAGGTGGCGAAATCAGTAGTGTGTTCAATATGATGGTTGATATATTAATTAACATGTAGCTATTGTCACATAGATGGCGCCATGCTATTTTTATGAAAATGGAAATTAATAATATTATAATACTCTATTAGTTCCGGAAAACACTATAATTATATTGAAAGAAATTTAATTCTCCGTAACCGTTTGATTTTTTGACGAAACTCAGAATTGTTTCACATTTACGTTAGAAATGGCGATGGTTAGTTTGAGCAAAAGACTACTTTGGCTACTTACACGTAGATGACGCAGTATGTTATTTCAATCAATTTATAAATTAATAGAGTTATAATATTTTATCAGCATCCAAAAATATTGTAATTAATTAACAATAATTCAAATCTCTATAACCAATTGGTTTTCTGACGAAAATCATAATTATGTTATAAGGAACTTGGAATTGGCGATAGGTTACTACGTTTTACAAAAGACTACCTTGACTACTTTCGCGTAGATGGCGCCAGAATGTTGTTTTTAATTTATTTTATATTAAAATGCATTCTGGTTAACTCCTGCTCCGGATACCTCCTCGCTTTTCTGCGATCCTAATACAAAATACGAAGAACATGGCGGTTTTAAGAAATCGGATATAGTGTAAAGTAAGGGTTTGGACTTTTAGGCTAGAAAAACGAGAAATTCGTAATGTAATTGACAACGTTAGTAATATCCATTAAGAAATATGCAGAATCTTTCTACTTAAACTATATGAACATGTAAAAACAACTGATTAAACGGGAGAAGTTTGATAAAATATTTAGGTAAATAGGGTATGACCACGATTCGTTTTAAATTCATTTTCATCAATGTTTTGTATCCAATTTAGGTAAGTTGAAAAAATCAAATAGTAGAAATTCATCAATAAGTTTGTCAAGTTTCTCACAGTATTTTCTATATACCTATGTATAATCATAAAATAGATTGTTAAGTCAGTCCTTTCGGTTTAAGTTTAGGTAAATAACGAAAAAAAAAATATAAACATACCAAATATAATTTTTAATGTTCATAAACTTCTCTTTGGATGTACAGAAGTACAGAAATGTTGTCAAAGAGAGATTCAAAGTTTATAATAAATTAATGCAAAGAGCAGGGATGCGTGATAATTTCTAGATAAATATTATTACATTAAAGTGTGTTCAACATACTTCTAAATTAAATTTGAAAAGATAATCGGGCTCTATAAGTATTCATTCTTAAAATTATTTAAAAACAATGTGCTCTCGCCATCTATGTAAAGAAGGCCAAAGTAGTACTATGTTCAATAAGAGAGTTAATATTATTGAACATGTAGCTCCTTTGACATAGATGGCGCTATGCTATTTTAATGAATATAGAAATTAATAATATCATAATACTCTAATAGCCTCTGAAAATACTTCAATTAAATTATAAAAAAATTTAATACTCCGGAACTGTTTGATTGTGTGACGAAAATCAGAATTGTTTCATTCTTAATTTAGAACTAGCGATGGTTAGTTTTAGCAAATGACTAGTTTGGCTACTTCCACATAGATGATGCAAGATGTTATTTTAATCAATTTCGAATTTAATAGTGTTATATTTTATTAGCATTCGTAAATATTGTCATTAAATATTAAAAATAATTCAAAACTCTATAACAAGTCGAAATTGATAATTATGTTATATTGAAATTGGAATCGGTGATAGGTTTCTACGTTGTACAAAAGACTACTTTGACTACTTACGCGTAGATGGCGCCAGGATGTTGTTTCCAATAAATTTTATATTTGGGTTAACTCCTGCTCCGGATACCTCCTCGCGTTTCTGCGATCCTAATACAAAATACGAAAAACATGGCGGTTTTAAAAGATGGATTAGACAGCACAACGTAGATAAATGAGAAATTTCCAATGTTCCAAACAACGTTATTTATTAATTTGTTATAATTTATTTATTTAGGAATAGTTATGTCTCAATATAGTTAGTATATTACGTAACAATGAGTTGTAGTAGGTAACTCATTACGCACGAAGCCGCGAGTGCGTAATGGGATTACAGCTCGTGTAACGTAATATACTTTTTCTACGCCCATCTATTTTCGTCTGAGTGCTCATAATTTCATCTTTTTCATTACAAACAGTCATATTCATAGGTAAAGTTGAGCAAATGTTCGGATACTATAATTTGTTACCAAAATTGACAGCATAAATGAGATGACGTTTTTTCCCATATCAATTGGAAATTGTAAAATGTGTTGCCAACATTTAGGGGCATCACTCCTTTAATCTAATATGTATTTCACTAGTGCTATGAGCTTTTATGTTTTTCAATTGATTAAAAGTACGTAAATAAAGATTTGATTGCAATTTGATTCAACAAAGAAATCTAAGTTTTTCTATCTAAACGCACGTGTATGTTATGAGATTCTCATTACGTGCATGTTATTGTTAAATGTCACTTACAAGGAATGTTGTCAGTGCGATTCAATGAACTCTATAAGTATAGAGTTCAGTGGTGCGATTTTTGACGTTTACAGACATGGGCGTAGAAAAAGAATTTTTCACTGAATCGATCGGTGATGACTAAAACCGTTATATTTGTCACTCGTCGCTAAAACATTCTAATGAGTAATTTATGGTTTTAAAAAGGGGATTTTCGGAAACTTCATGATCGTATTTGAGGGCGAAAGAATAATTTTATCAAAAAACGATTTTGTTAACTCCCTTAATGCTTAGGAATATCGATATTAATATATGTAAAGATCTCTATCTTTCCAGTTAGTCGAGTTATGAGTAACTTTTGCCTTTAGAACGTTGATTTTAGGAAATTCCATGACACTATTTGCTTGGGGAAAAAGGGTGAAAAATAAAACACGCTTAATTTGTTTTTTTATAATTATTATATACATTCAATAAAAATTACTTCAAAATCAAATTTATGACAATTTAGCCATAACAACATACTATAATATTTTGTTATCATCAATTCAAAAATTCTCTTTTAAACGTTTTGGTCTTATTGGAAAATAATCACAACACATAAAGTGTAACATTCAACATTTTTTTTCGGTTAAAATTATATAAAAAAAAAAAGAAAAGTTTGCCGGTCGTTTAATTTCATAATCAAAAAAATTTCCCTCTAAACGCAACTACGTTCGATCACCCCCTCCGTAGATACAGGGTCGTCCCCAAAGTCCGCACAAAATGGGTAACTTTTTTATTATGGATTTTTCGATAAAAAGTTATTCTTCATAAAAGTTTGTGCTTCCCCTAAAACTAAAAATGCAACAACAAAATGTTGCGAAAGATGCGTAATATACGAGGTGCGTACGAAAATTTGATTTTGAGTCAGGAGTAAAGTGTCCTTATTTCAGTTAATATAAAAAAAATTTTATTTGAAAAAGTTGTTCATTGTTAAAAAATACATGATGAACAACTTTTTCAAATAATTTTTTTTGATATTTACTGAAATAAGGGCACTTTACTCTTGACTCAAAATCAAATTTTCGAATTCACCTCGTATATTACGCGTCTTTCGCCACATTTTGTTGTTGCATTTCTAATTTTAGGGGAAGCACAAACTTTTATGAAGAATAACTTTTTATCGAAAAATCCATAATAAAAAAGTTTCCCATTTGATGTAAAATCCGATTTTTCCACACTAAAAACCCACCCTGTATACTGTGGAAACCGTAAATCGGAGACATAGAGGTCGAATATAGAGGAAGGCACAAGCGCAGAGGGACCCGTGCCTCGTTCGTTCATTTATTTAGCATGGTTGCCAGTTGTAATCAGTTACCACGCTAACCCCTTCCCCTTCTTGAAAAATATCCAATACTTTGTAAAGCGCATATTAAGATTCAAGAAGGGGAAGGGTGAATCGAATGATTATAATTCCCTTTCCCTTCTTGAATAACTTAATGAGGAATGTCATGATTCTTACTTAAACCGATTACAATTGGCAACCATGCTAAATATATGAACGAACGGAGTCACGGGTTCCTGCGTTTATGCCATCCTGAATATAGTGAAATGACATTTAGTTGTGTTTAGAGAAAAACTTTCAATAAACCCGTCGTCGATCTGTAACTCAATAATCTACATCATAGATGGGGTAGGTAATCAATTGGAGATCTAAATTTAGTTGCAACAATATAAACAGATTGCCAAAAAAAAATTTATTCGCGCCACACGATTTACACGTGTACGACAAGGAAAATACGAGCAAAACAACTTCTCTCTGTAAAGGATGAAAGTGTTTAGTTTTACCTAATAGTGCAATAGACAAAAATTATCATTTGCGCTTCTGGCAACAGCGGTTAAAATATGGACACACCTCCAACTGCGTTTGGTAGCTGGAACTGAACACACGCCCATTATTCTTCTCTCTCTCTCTCTCTCTTTCAAGTTGTTTTGCTTATATTTTCCTTGTCGTAGTCGTGTAAATAGTATGGGGCGCAATCTGTATATATATATATATTTATATCAGTCCCATTTCTCATTACACAAATAGAAGAAAAAAATAAAGTAAAAAGAAATATGGAATCGAATAAGAGCTTGTTTTTGTTTCTTTTTCTCTTTTATCAGATTCATAGTCGCCGTCTTAATTTCAAATTTTAAATAAGAAAATAGATTAAAAATTGTGAAAAATCAGTCGATTTTCTCAGAAAATATAATCATCAATCGTTTTCTGGCAACAATTCACCACCCGTTTCGTCGCATTTGGATTTCGACGGTGTCGTTTCTCTTTGGTCTACTATGGCCTGAAAGAAAGGAAAAAAACAATTATGACAGACGCTGTATGCTCGTTTTAATCAAATTTACTGTTTTTACTGAAAATTACTGGAAATTTAACCAAATTCCCAATTTTTACTGAAAATTTGATAAAACTTACAGTTTTTATTGGAAATTTGACGAAATTCACAGATTTTATTGGAAATTTAACTAAATTCACAATTCTTACTGAATATTTGATAAAACTTACAGGTTTTATTGGAAATTTTACGGAATTAACAGTTCTTATTGAAAATTTGACAAAATTCACAGTTTTTACTGGAAATTTGACGAAATTCACAGTTTTTACTGGAAATTTAACCAAATTCACAATTCTTACTGGAAATCTAACCAAATTCACTATTCTTACTGAAAATTTTATAAAACTTACAGTTTTTAGTGGAAATTTGACGAAATTCACCGTTTTTCAGTTTCAACGTCAAATTCGCATTAAGAGTGTGAAAACAGAGACGTTTACTTGATTTTAGGCTTTCGCCAGGTCGTGTACGAGTCAAAGACAAAGGTTTTAGAGACAGAAGCCCATGTGATGCTTTTTGGCATTAAATAGAAAACCAGAATTAAATTCATCCGAAATTATTTACATTTCAAAATAATACGTTAGTTTATTTAAAACATTAAAAGTATCAAAATTAGGTCAAGTTGAAAACGGAAGCAGACCGGACGTGTCTCTTTAAGGTCAGGTAATATTTTAATATTTACATTAGACGTGACCTAGGACAGTATATATGTTGATGAAAGTGAGTGACCCACGTAGTTTTTCTACTAATATTTGAGAGGGTTCCCAAAGGACCAGGGATTCCACTATCCAGCTATAGTAAAACACTCACTTTTATAACATAAAGTGTGAGTCAATTGAAACATTAAAATGTATTAACGATTTTATGTCGGACAAGATGCTTACCTGTAAATTTTTAACTTCTCTTTCGTGAAAAGCTGTACTACCTTCGGAAGATGCTAAAGACGCCGATAAGGGCGAAGAATGCGGACTAAAACCAGCCGTAGTGGTTACGTTTACTTCGTGACAACTACTAGTATCCGGCGAATGAACGGATCGTTTAGCAATGTCTAATCGTTGCCATAAATCCATAATTTTCTCCTCTAAGCTTCGATTTATTATCAGCTGAGTTTGATATTTGCTTTCGACCGCCTGTAATTAAATCATTTATTAAAGATTTATTATTTTTTGTTGTTGTTGTTGTAATAGCGGGGTAGCTTACTTCTAGTTTTTCGAATTTTTCTTCGTTGATAGCACCCAGCATCTGTTTTTGGGATAGAATTAGATCGTCTTTTGCACTCAGACCGTGTTCTAGCTCAACCACTCGACTTCTATACGCTTCTAAATTCGCTTGCTTGTTTTCTAGTTGTACGTTTAGAACTACAAAACAAAATCGACATTACTTTATTGAGAATGAGGTGATTTACCGTAGCTGCTCTGGTAAGTTACCAAATTTACAGATAAAACTGGAAAATTAACCAAATTTACAGGTAAAAGTTGAAATACAACCAAATTTACAGTTAAAACTGTAAATTTTACTGTCAATTTACCAAATTTACAGATCAAACTAACCACCTAACAAATTTACCAAATTTACTGCTAAAATTTACAGTTAAAAGTTGAAATACAACCAAATTTACAGTTAAAACTGTAAATTTTACTGCCATTTTGCTAAAATTTACAGGTAAAAGTTGAAATACAACCAAATTTACAGTTAAAACTGTAAATTTTACTGTCAATTTACCAAATTTACAGATCAAACTAACCACCTAACAAATTAACCAAATTTACTGCTAAAATTTACAGTTAAAGTTGAAATACAACCAAATTTACAGTTAAAACTGTAAATTTTACTGCCATTTTGCTAAAATTTACAGGTAAAAGTTGAAATACAACCAAATTTACAGTTAAAACTGTAAATTTTACTGTCAATTTACCAAATTTACAGATCAAACTAACCACCTAACAAATTAACCAAATTTACTGCTAAAATTTACAGTTAAAAGTTGAAATACAACCAAATTTACAGTTAAAACTGTAAATTATACTGCCATTTTGCTAAAATTTACAGGTAAAAGTTGAAATACAACCAAATTTACAGTTAAAACTGTAAATTTTACTGTCAATTTACCAAATTTACAGATCAAACTAACCACCTAACAAATTAACCAAATTTACTGCTAAAATTTACAGGTAAAAGTTGAAATACAACCAAATTTACAGTTAAAACTGTAAATTTTACTGTCAATTTACCAAATTTACAGATCAAACTAACCACCTAACAAATTAACCAAATTTACTGCTAAAATTTACAGTTAAAAGTTGAAATACAACCAAATTTACAGTTAAAACTGTAAATTTTACTGCCATTTTGCTAAAATTTACAGGTAAAAGTTGAAATACAACCAAATTTACAGTTAAAACTGTAAATTTTACTGTCAATTTACCAAATTTACAGATCAAACTAACCACCTAACAAATTTACCAAATTTACTGCTAAAATTTACAGTTAAAAGTTGAAATACAACCAAATTTACAGTTAAAACTGTAAATTATACTGCCATTTTGCTAAAATTTACAGGTAAAAGTTGAAATACAACCAAATTTACAGTTAAAACTGTAAATTTTACTGTCAATTTACCAAATTTACAGATCAAACTAACCACCTAACAAATTAACCAAATTTACTGCTAAAATTTACAGGTAAAAGTTGAAATACAACCAAATTTACAGTTAAAACTGTAAATTTTACTGTCAATTTACCAAATTTACAGATCAAACTAACCACCTAACAAATTTACCAAATTTACTGCTAAAATTTACAGTTAAAAGTTGAAATACAACCAAATTTACAGTTAAAACTGTAAATTATACTGCCATTTTGCTAAAATTTACAGGTAAAAGTTGAAATACAACCAAATTTACAGTTAAAACTGTAAATTTTACTGTCAATTTACCAAATTTACAGATCAAACTAACCACCTAACAAATTTACCAAATTTACTGCTAAAATTTATAGTTAAAGGCTGAAATACAACCAAATTTATTGTTATAAGTTGAAATTTAACTAAATTTTCAGTTATACCTGCAAATGCTACAGTTTTTACCAGAAGGCCGACCAAATTTAAAATTTGATAAAACAGTTTTTACTGGAAATTTAACCAAATTCCCAATTTTTACTGAAAATTTGACGAAATTCACAGTTTTTACTGGAAAATTAAACAAATTCACAATTCTTACTGGAAATTCAACCAAATTCCCAATTTTTACTGAAAATTTGATAAAACTTATTGAAAATTTGACGAAATTCACAGTTTTTACTGAAAATTTAACCAAATTCGCAATTCTTACTGAAAATTTGACGAAATTCACAGTTTTTACTGGAAAATTAAACAAATTCACAATTCTTACTGGAAATTCAACCAAATTCCCAATTTTTACTGAAAATTTGATAAAACTTATTGAAAATTTGACGAAATTCACAGTTTTTACTGGAAATTTAACCAAATTCACAATTCTTACTGAAAAATTGATAAAACTTACAGTTTTTACTGGAAATTTAACCAAATTCCCAATTTTTACGAAAATTTGAAGAAATTTCACAGTTTTTACTGGAAATTTAACCAAATTCATAGTTTCTATTGGAAATTTAACAAAATTGACAACAAAATTAAGTACAATTTTAAAAAAAATCATCAGAAGAAGGGGAAAACCCACCTTCTTCGACCATCACAAGAAAATAATAACTTACGCTTTATATCTTCGCTACAAGCTTTCCTTACTTCATCCAACAAACTCTGATCAACTTTTCCCTTATCGACTAAATTTAATCTCTCCCGGTATTTCATATGCAACTCCCCGATCAGTACCAACTCCCTATTAACCTGCTCCAACTCCTTGTTACCTTTTTCACCCAACAAAGCTTGTTGTTTTGCTATCTAAAAACAAAAAAAAAAGAGTTAAAACTCCCTACTTTATTTCAAATAAATACTAACGTTCAAATCAGCTAAATTTTCCAATAAATCCGCTTGTACTTCCAACAACTTCGACTCGGAAGACACGAATCGATTCTTATAATCCGCCAAATCTTTAAGCAAACTTTCGTTGTTCCCCTGCAAAGCTTTGCATTCTTCTTGTATCGATTTATACTGAGAAAAAAATCGATTAAAATCGAGAGAATAGCGAGAATTTATAACAACTTTACCTGATTTTCCCAATACTGGATAGTTTTATAAAGTTTTTTATCTTCTGATGATCTTTC
Source organism: Lochmaea capreae (assembly GCA_949126875.1). NCBI lineage: Eukaryota > Metazoa > Arthropoda > Insecta > Coleoptera > Chrysomelidae > Lochmaea > Lochmaea capreae. The sequence continues at coordinate 288,195 of OX421397.1, forward strand.
TTTCTTGTAACTTTCCAATTGGGACCTTAAGTCGTCTAAATCTCTTTGTTGAAGCTGCACAGTATCTCTCTGGAGAGAAAAAAATAAAATAAAAATTACGTTACGATTTTTAGGATTTATCGACTTACCAAAGCTGAATTGTATTCTTCTAAGGATCTGGTACTTTTGGCGTCCGATAACAGTCTTCGATTTCTATAGGCGTGCGTTTCTCTTCTGTGTCGTTCGAATAAAAGTTGTTGGTTGACTAATTCTAGTTGGTTTTTTAGATATTCTTTGCTATTTTTGTCGCTAAGGCGGACTGCCACTTGAATGTAACTGTAAAAAAAAGGTTGTTAAATTACTGTAAATTTTATGAAATTCCAATTTTAACAGTGTTTTGTGAAATTTCCATTTTTTTACTGGAAATTTAGTGAAATTTCAACTTTTAACTGTACATTTGGTTAAATATTCAGTTTTTGCTGTAAAGTTGATTAAATTTCCAGTTTTAACTGTGAAATTCCAATTTTTGAATGTAAATTTGATGAAATTGAAACTTTTAACTGTACATTTGCCTAGATTCAGATTTTTACTGTAAATTTTGTGAAATTCCAAATTTTTAACTGTAAATTTTATAAAATCCAAATTTTTAACTGTAAATTCTTTTATATCCAAATTTTTTACTGTAAATTTGGTTAAATATCCAGTTTTTGCTGTAAGGTTGGTTAAAACTCCAATTTTAAATGTGAATTTTCAATTTTTGACTTAAAAATTTGGTAAAATTTCAACTCTTAACTATAAATTTGCCTAAATTCAGGTTTTAACTGTAAATTTTGTAATATTCCAAATTTTTTACTGTAAATTTGGTTAAATATTCAGTTTTTGCTGTAAAGTTGGTTAAATTTCCAATTTTAACTGTAAATTTCTAATTTTTAAAAGTAAATTTGGTTAAATATTCAGTTTTAGCTGTAAAGTTGGTTAAATTTCCAATTTTAACTGTGAATTTCGAATTTTTGACTGTACATTTTGTAAAATTCCGAATTTTTACTGTAAATTTTGTGAAATCCAAATTTTCAACTGTAAATTTGGTTAAACATACAGTTTTAGCTGTAGAGTTGGTTAAAATTCCAATTTTAACTGTAAATTTCTAATTTTTGACTGTAAATTTTGTAAAATTCCAAATTTTTTACTGTAAATTTTGTTAAATATCCAGTTTTCGCTGTAAGGTTGGTTAAAACTCCAATTTTAAATGTGAATTTTCAATTTTTGACTTAAAAATTTGGTAAAATTTCAACTCTTAACTATAAATTTGCCAAAATTCAGATTTTAACTGTAAATTTTGTAATATTTCAAATTTTTAACTGTAAATTTGGTGAGATTTCAACTTTTAACTGTAAATTTGGTGAAAAATCCAGTTTTAGCTGTAAAGTTGGTTAAAACTCCAATTTTAAATGTGAATTTTCAATTTTTGACTTAAAAATTTGGTAAAATTTCAACTCTTAACTATAAATTTGCCAAAATTCAGATTTTAACTGTAAATTTTGTAATATTTCAAATTTTTAACTGTAAATTTGGTGAGATTTCAACTTTTAACTGTAAATTTGGTGAAAAATCCAGTTTTAGCTGTAAAGTTGGTTAAAATTCCAATTTTAATTGTGAATTTTTAATTTTTGAATCTAAATTTTGTAAAATTCCAAAGTTTTACTGTAAATTTTGTGAAATCGAAATTTTCAACTGTAAATTTGGTTAAGTATCCAGTTTTAGCTGTAGAGTTGGTTAAAATTCCAATTTTAACTGTAAATTTCTAATTTTTAACTGTAAATTTGGTTAAATATCCAGTTTTAGCTGTAAAGTTGGTTAAAATTCCAATTTTAACTGTGAATTTCGAATTTTTGACTGTAAATTTTGTAAAATTCCAAATTTTTACTGTAAATTTTGTGAAATCCAAATTTTCAACCGTAAATTTGGTTAAGTATCCAGTTTTAGCTGTAGAGTTGGTTAAAATTCCAATTTTAACTGTGAATTTCGAATTTTTAACTGTAAATTTGGTTAAATATCCAGTTTTAGCTGTAAAGTTGGTTAAAATTCCAATTTTAACTGTGAATTTCGAATTTTTGACTGTAAATTTTGTAAAATTCCAAAGTTTTACTGTAAATTTTGTGAAATCCAAATTTTCAACCGTAAATTTGGTTAAGTATCCAGTTTTAGCTGTAGAGTTGGTTAAAATTCCAATTTTAACTGTAAATTTTTAATTTTTAACTGTAAATTTGGTTAAATATCCAGTTTTAGCTGTAAAGTTGGTTAAAATTCCAATTTTAACTGTAAATTTCTAATTTTTGACTGTAAATTTTGTAAAATTCCAAATTTTTTACTGTAAATTTTGTTAAATACATTTTCCACTGTAACTTTGGTAGAATAATTATAAAATTGAAATAGTAAATTTCCCCAATTAATACCCCCCAAAAAATATTTTCAAAAAATACTCACTGATCCAAAGTATCATATATTGAAGATGGAAGCGATTTGTCGTCGGACGCATGAAAAGGAGCAGGACTAGCGTCAGGACTCGGTTTCATCTCATTACTTTCCAATGAAGGAAAAACTCCCAAAAATAAATGTTCGTACGGCCAAAAATTTTCCGTTTGCGTAGTGGAATTATTCATTTTTTTCGAAATCACCTTGTACGGACTCATATTTCCCGATTTTTCGTTAACTTCTTCCTCGGTTTCGTCCAAAGTTTTGTCCATGTCCTTCAAAGGATTCGTAGGACTCTTTTTAATTTCCGGACACGATATTGCTCTTCTTACAGTTGTATTATGAGAAAACGGGATTCCTGGAAGAAACGGAAAATTTAATAACCTCAAGTTATACAGGGTGATTGGTTGTTTACCATTTCCAGGACTGCTGCCTGTGGAAGTTTCTATTTTTTCCGGTTCCGGATTGCACGTACTGTGATGCCTTAACCGTTGTACCCTTTTGGCGAAATTATTTATAGATTTGGAGTTCGGCATGTGAAGACCTCCTTCTGTACAGGGCGATCCGTGTTCTTGCTCGTCTAATTTCATCTCCAAATTACTGTCTTCGATTTCTTGCATGATAAAATGACTTTCCACGCTTTTTGTGTCGTCGGTTTTACTAACAATCGACAGGACTTCTTCGTCTTCTATACTGACTGGAGATTCGCTTCTTTGGTTTGAACTAAAATGCCTCGAAGATATTTCGGGGTTCGTAATGCGTAGTGGACTAGATGGACAAGGTAAATTTTTTATTCGCGAAATATCTGACGTATCTGGAGCCTAAAAAAATTATTTACTTTGGTAAATTTGTTTAAGGAAAAGCATAATACTTTTAACAATAAATTTCGTAAAATCCAACAGTAAATTTTCAACTTTAAACTGTAATTTGGTTAAATTTCAACTGTACGTTTGACAAAAAATTTCCAATTTCCAATTATCATTCAAACCAACACTTCTTATACCCATACACATTGAAATCTTAAAGAAAAATCTCATCCCGACATCAAAAATTCGAATAAACTTTTAGGACATCCTGTATAATAATAAAAATTTACACAAACATACATCAACTTTTTCAATTCAATTTACGCAAATGAAATAAAACTTACTTGAAATCTGTCTAGTTTTAATTTGCTAATCTTAGATCTAGCCGGTTCTAATCTCTGTTCGGTGGAAAAATTGAATGGTGATGGTTCCTTGTGCATGGGTGATGAAGGTTGAGAATGTGAAGGGGTTGTGGACACAGACCCCGATCTGGTTTTTATCGTAAAAGTCGTCAGAGCGCGTGCTATGTTGGAATTAAGAGGTTGAGATCGGTTAGAAATGGTTCTGTAATCCTGAAATGAAATTTAAAAGCAAAATATTTTGTTTTTATCAAAAAATTAATGTATTTACTCTAACTGGAGTGGTTTCTGGTGTTGCTTCCACAGCTGCTTCTGGAGATGAAGTATTTTGTCGAGTTGAAATGTCCTGAAAGAAAGTACAGTTTCCGAAAAAATGGATTCAAATAAAATGTACTCACCTGAACCTGTGGAAGGGCTTCAGTTATCAGAGGATTTTGTAAATTAAACATTCTACTTGGAGCAAAGAAAGTAGTGGTTTCAGTTACGGGCATTTCAAGACTAGCCAGACTTTTCAAATTCTGCAGATGATATGAAGATTCTGGAAAAACTTGTATTAAATGGAAAATTATTTAAAAAAAAAAAAAAAACGAAAGGAAAACGATCTATAAACTGTGTGGAAAGTAAAAATTGTAGTAGTTCAAATGCACTTACCAATATTTGAATTTGTAGTTCCTGATCTGGATCTAAAACCTGATGTATATTGGCAGGAATCGTGAGGACATCTGTCTGTCAAATCTAAGCTAAATCGTTCACACTCTACTATGACATCGTGCACTCCCATACTTCTCCACCTCTCAGTTGTTATTTCAGTGTCTTCTGTGGCTGTTACCAGTGACGGGTGCATTTTTACAGTATCTAACATGGGCTGAAAGATAATTAATTACATAAAGAATATTAAAAAAAAAAAATTAGTAAACTTACCTTAATGGTGTGAACAAAAACTGGAGTATTTTTATCTTTGTACTGGTTTTTTAAATAAACAAGAAAATTACAAGGATACATGCCGTATAATCGAAGAAACAAAGCATACAAAGCGACTTGCATATGTATCAACTGATCTTCAACAATTTTACCAGGGTTACAATTCCATGATGCAAGTCGACTGAATATTTCAAAAATATCTCTCAAGTAACTTCCCATGGCCGAAGGGATCATTGGTAACAATACAATTAAAACGAAAAGTGCACTTATTAATGGCAGAAGCTCCACTTCAAACTAAAATGAAGATTTTTATTAAATAAAATATATTTTTGAATAATAAATACTTACTCTGAGTGATTTTAGTAGATCCCTAAGAAGACAATGTTCCTGTAATTTATATAACCAAGTGGGTTGTCTACGAGCTACATAACCGAAAAGTGTCAGAGCCTGGACTTTAATTTCCAACTTTGAACCTTTTAATGAATCTGATAACCTATAAAATGAATTTTTGCAGAAAATAAATTAAAAATAGTTCAATTAACTAACCTATCAAATAAATATATATGGTGTGGTTCCTTAATATTGACCAAAATTTCCATAGCTCGTTGAGAATTTGTACTTAAATAATATTCATATAAACCATTTAGTAACCAGGGTTCATTAACTACAAAATAAGTTTGAATTAACATAAAATTAAATAGTAAATAGTAGATGAGTGATGCAAGAAATAAAAATAAGTAGTTTTACCTTTAATAAATTGTTCCCGGAGACACTGTTTGGCATTCTCAACAGCCTCTTTGTCATTAGATTCTAGTCGTTCGAAAATTTCAGTCATGTTGTATGAAAAAATGTGAATAAATACATGAATTTCAAATAGGCTAAAAAACTCTTCTCATGTTTAATTATAGGTGCTTGTACGGGAATCTAAAATTTACAATAATTTATTTCATAGATTACAGTTAAATTATTTTCATTTCAATGTCTAATACTAAGATAAACATTAGATCGGGTTTTATTACATGTATTTATCGGAATTGTTAGTTAAAATTACCTTTAATTATGAATTTTTATGAAAAGTCAAGGTTCTGGCATTTGGCTACTTCTGACAGCTGACGGAATATTGAATGGCACTTGACAGTTTACAGATGTTAGGAACTAACTTAAGGTGCTTATCCATGATGCGTTACTGAAGTACGCAGATTCACCTGTCAACCACTTACAGAAAAATATTCGGTTTTATACAGGGGAAAGTAAAAAAAGACAAGCAACTTTAGAAAATTTTTATTATAAAAAAAATAACACAAATTACAAAATTATTTAACCGGAACAAACTGTACAAGTCTCTTAATTTTTCTTAATAAAGCTTCAACGAATCCTCTGTCGGAATCACTACGATCCTGAAAAAATACCTATGAAGTACGGGGTACATCAAAATTAAGGATTTAATTTACCTGGGCTGTTTCCAATAATTGTTTGGTGAAACTGTCATTGAAGAGGGAAACCAAACCTTGTTTTAAGCTGCTAATAAGATCCGTGGATACCTTCCAAGTAGCTTCAGAAGCTGACGCTAGTGTAGCTGGAATTTCAAATATTTATATATATTATTACGTTTTTGGAAATCGCAATCTGTGAAGCTCCCTTACGAAATGTGTGTCGCAAACTAAACGTCTGTCTTTCGAAAACTGTCAAAACTATCTTTCAAATTCGAAGTGTACCATAATTTCATAAAAAACAAGATTATAAAATGTAAAAAATTACAAACTTAAATAAATAATATCATGTTCAAGTCGAAAGAATCGTCGATCAGTACAAAAGGAAAAATAGCACAAGATCGCCACAAATACAATAATTTTCAAAACAAATCTAAAAACAATTTTCGAGAGTTTCAAAAGGTGTATGGGCCCATTTTTAACAAACAAATTAAAAAGGAACCGTTACTTGGAAAAACGATTCTGTCAAGAAATGGATTTTCGTCTAGTACAGAAATTAAAATGATTCGAATCGAAATGCCAAAACTGGGATCAGAACATGCCATTTTACAACCAAAATCGTCCAAATTGTTGGAAAAAAAAATTAATAATTTCACGGTTAGTATATTTTCGTAAATATTATTGTTATTATTGAACGATGCTAAAGGCCGTATTACAGTTCGCAATTCTTCTTGTTGCTGCAAGACATTGTAGGAAGAATTGCGAACTGTAAAATGGGATTTAGAGAGACGTTTTTTTGTAGAAAAAAATAATAAGACCAGAGTCGAACATTAAACTATTGATTCAAGGAGCCAATGACACGACGAGAAAACTGAAGCAAATACAGAAAATGCTGCAAGACAGACGAAATCAAATGAAAATTGCAGATTCGTTGAATAAATTGAAGCAGAACAGCTTTCAAGAAGAACAAATAAAAAGAAATTACGGATCTACTTTATCTCTAATGCAAAAAAAATTGCAACAAGTAGATGCGAAATATTTTACGGATACAGAGATAAAAACTATATTCGAAAACACGTTTGTGAGACAAAAAGAGAGTTTGCAAGAGATACCAGAAGAAGATATAGAAAAACTAAGAAGTGAAAATCAAAAAGATTCGGAAGTATACAAGGGAGAATCGAAAACTATACCTCCGCACTTATTAATAGCAGACAAATATTTTAAAATGGATGATTTTAGTGAACAGTTGGAACAAGTTTTTACGTATTCGACAGAAAATGTGAACGATAGAAAATCAAGTGTTATTGAACAGAGAAAAAAGAAAATGTATACGAAAAAAATAGATGTTAAACAAAAAGCTCAAACTGCTGAGCCGCAGCAAAGGAGGAAAAGTTATGACGCAAAAACCGGAAGAGAAATTTCGTTTCGTTTAAAAACGGATGTGGGTAAAAGTAGAGATTTTAAATCGCTGAAAATTACAGGAAAACTTCATTCCGAAGGAGCAGATAAAGGAAAAATTATATCTAAGAAAAAAAATGATAAAGAAAAAATAATTCGTTCGCAAAATAGGATTAATCCAAAAACTACTACTAAAGATTTTTTGTTACAAAAACCCTTTCCTGATTCGTTAGTTTCCCCGAATTTTTTGATAAAGAAACTTTGTAATCCTAGTGTTTGTATAAGCAACAGGAAGTTGTGAATCGATGTTTTGTTAGCCCTTAATAAAATTTTATTGATACTTCCATGTTTAAATAAAAATAGCCACGAAAAAAAATTACGATTCGGTTTGAAAAAATGGTTTTTGGAGTTGAAAAAAAATTATTTACGGGCGATCTGAAGTTGGGAAGGGTTTATCTCGATTTCCGGCAAAATTACAAGTCCTATGGAAAAAAGTCAAATGACAAAGTTGTAGGTAATAAAGAGATCTACAACTTTTGTATTTACACTTTTTTTGCATAACCTCAAAATTTATGTGGAAAATTTAATTAAGTGTTTGGTTTTTAATTTTTGTTTTACAAAAAAAATTCTCCTCCTTTTTCAATGGGTTCTATGAATTTTGATTATTTAAATAAAAAAATATACAGGGTGCGAAAGAAAAATTTAAAATCAATTTTGAAAAAATGGTTTTTAGAATAAAAATTTTGATCATTTAAATAAAAAACTATACAGGGTGCGAAAGAAAAATTTAAAATCCATTTTGAAAAAATGGTTTTTAGAAAAAATATTTTGATTATTTAAATATAAAACTATACAGGGCGAGACAGAAAAATTTAAAATCAATTTTGAAAAAATGGTTTTTAGAATAAAAATTTTGATTATTTAAATAAAAAACTATACAGGGTGCGAAAGAAAAATTTAAAATCAATTTTGAAAAAATGGTTTTTAGAATAAAAATTTTGATTATTTAAATAAAAAACTATACAGGGTGCGAAAGAAAAATTTAAAATCCATTTTGAAAAAATGGTTTTTAGAAAAAATATTTTGATTATTTAAATATAAAACTATACAGGGCGAGACAGAAAAATTTAAAATCAATTTTGAAAAAATGGTTTTTAGAATAAAAATTTTGATTATTTAAATAAAAAACTATACAGGGTGCGAAAGAAAAATTTAAAATCAATTTTGAAAAAATGGTTTTTAGAATAAAAATTTTGATTATTTAAATAAAAAACTATACAGGGTGCGAAAGAAAAATTTACAATCAATTTTGAAAAAATGGTTTTTAGAATAAAAATTTTGATCATTTAAATAAAAAACTATACAGGGTGCGAAAGAAAAATTTAAAATCCATTTTGAAAAAATGGTTTTTAGAAAAAATATTTTGATTATTTAAATATAAAACTATACAGGGCGAGACAGAAAAATTTACAATCTATTTTGAAAAAATGGTTTTTAGAATAAAAAATTTGATTATTTAAAAAATAACTATACAGGGTGCGACAGAAAAATTTACAATCTATTTTAAAAAAATGGTTTTTAGAATAAAAATTTTGATTATTTAAAAAATAACTATACAGGGTGCGACAGAAAAATTTAAAATCCATTTTGAAAAAATGGTTTTTAGAATAAAAATTTTGATTATTTAAAAAAAAAACTATACAGGTTGCGACAGAAAAATTTATATTTTGAAAAAACGGTTTTTAGAATATAAATTTTGAAAAACAGTTCGAGAAAAAAAAAATTTACTTACTATCCGGTTTCAACGAAGGATTCAACGGCGAACGCACGAAATTCCTGGTCCTCGGAATCGCTTTCAGCATATAAAAATCCAAATGCGTCCAAATAATATACAAGGAATTCTCAATAATAAAAGCGCAATAATTTATTTCCTTTTTTTTCTTTTCCAATCGATCCGATATAATTTCATAGGTTTTTTCCCTTTTACTTGCCAAATCGCTCAACTCGACGGATTCGTCGATATAAGGACGCAAATCCGCCGTATTCATATCCGGAATTTCCGCCAACTTTCTCACCAAAAGATCGTGAGTAACTTTTTCCTGATGATGAAAATTAACCACGTTTATTAATCCTTGAACTATGACGCCCAAAGAAGGTTCTTGTTCGTTGGTATTCGATACACTTTTCAGATTAAAATTACTCAATAAAGGATCGTTTAAGGTAGGGAAAAAAAGGATACCGATTCCAGCGTGATCTATTCCATTGTTAGCCACTATGTTTCTGGAGTAGCTGAGAAGGTTGGAAATTACTTGCATAGCGTATAACAACCGATCGGAAGTTTGAAAAGTAACCGTTTCCATCGACGAATGACTCGTTAGTTTTTTCACCGCATCTTCGGATAAAATGAACTTTGGCAACAGCGAAAGCATCAATTTTTGTATGCGATGCAACTGCGCGCGGTTGTTTTGAACAATATTCGGATTTTCCAGGATATTTATCAAATTATTATTAGCGGTACGAGAAAAAATAGAAGTTAGCAAAGATAATTCTTTCAAGGACATCGCAGATAAATCCGGACAACCGGATCTCAATATCAACTCGACAACGTCCAAGTGGCTTAATAAAAAGAACATAATTTGAGCTACGGCCGATTGATTTTCGGTTCCGAGCGTGGTTAAAATCGCGTTACAAACGTGTAAAGTCGGCAACCATAATTGTAAATACTTTTGTTCCAACGGTGGTAAAAAGTCTTCTAGAATATCGTCTGCGTGCCAATTTTTAGAAATTTCCGGGTGATAAGTAAACACCGACATGTTACTGAATACGGTAAGTAATTTTTGTTCCAACAAAATTTCGCCGCCCATTTTCGTACCCGCTAAACGAGTTAAAAGCAACATTTTCGCTGTGTATAAATAAAGCGGTTTAATAGACTCCGTTTGAGGTTCCAAAATATTCTTAAGCTCCTCGTTACTGTCCTCTATACTTTGAATCAAGTGTTTTAAATAACCTCTACCAGAAAAATGAAGCATCCAATTTATATTACCGGATAAAAGCATTAAATGAGTAAAACCGGACATCGCTAGGATCTTACAAATTTCCTGTCCGCCAATACAATCCTGGCAGATTATTTCCACTAATTTATCCCCGAAACTGGATAAAACTTCGTTTGAAAATTCCAGCGGGATTTTATCTTCGGTTAAACTCAATTTAGAACTGTCCAAACGGGTTAAAAACAAACTGTTATTAAACATAACCTCGTCTTTTGGAGTTTCTTTATCGGTGAGTTGTAAAAACGAAACTAACGAAGCGTATAAGTTGACTCGTAACTCCCCGTTAATTACGTCCGAAACCATTATCCACTGTATTAGATTTTCTAATATTTCCTTTAAAGAACCGTGATATAATTTCAACACGTTAACTAACGCATCGGTGTTTGATATTTTTTCTAAATTTTTTTCGCGTAAATAACATTTTTTCAGGTTGTTGGTGAGTAAAAGTACGGCGCCGGATAAGAGTCGGGAAATTTCCGGTAAAAGTTGCGCTTTCGAGATGTCTTTAAGTAAATTTTTTAATAGAGAAATGCTCACTATCAATTGTTCGGTGGAAGAGAGTATCTCGATCGGAGTGAATAGAACTAAAATTTCGACTACTTGTCGCCAGGCGTCGCTGAAGCGGGTAATTACGGCGAAAGTTTCGTTTCTTTTATTAATTTCCAAAGCGTATTTAAGAACTTTTTGTATTTCGTGTGTTATGGCTTGTATTTGTCCCATTACCGCGGTGCCTTGTAACGTTTTTAATTCTTCGTATAGAATTTGATGCAGTTTCTTTAAATCGATCATTTTATTTTGTTGGCAATTAATAAAAATTTGCTGTAAAACGTTGCTGTCAAAAAACTCCCAATTAGGAGTTTCTAGGGCCGGTGAATTTATTTCGAAAAGCGGGATGAGGGTAGATAAAAAATTATCCATTTTTAATCCGTCCGGTAGCATCATTCTCGCATCTAAAGTTGTTTTTTGCACCATAGCGAACATTTCTCTATTTTTACCGTCTTCCGTCGGAAGATTTATAAGAAAACCAGTCAGCTGTTTCAAATAAGTAACTTGTTTAAGTTGACTTAAAACTTTCAACTCGATCGCTAAAGTTTTGAGTAACCAAGTAACTTGTCCGTACTCGCTTAATTCCTCTTCGATATTACTGCAACTTTCCATCAACTGTTCTTGATAAAACGTTTTATTTTGTCTTATAAAACGTAAAACGGGACCGGACGTTTTATTATCCGAAGCTAAAAGATACAGCAAATGATAAACCGATTCTAATAAACCACTCGAAGGTTTATCGAAAGTATCGTTTACAGCGGCGTCCATAATCGATAGAATCGAATGAAAACTCGATCTGGGGAATCCCAAAACGCCGGGAAATTGAAATTCCGTTTTGGAAACGTCCTTTTTAACATCAAACCCAAGTAAAAATTGCGATATATTCGGCGAATTGTACGGTAAAGTTTGCTTCAACAAAATTAGTATTTCTTTTTTCGTTTTTTCGATAATTTCAATATTATCATCGGAATTATTATCCAAACATTCGACGAAACCGTTTTTGATCGTTTCCAAAGAATCTTCGGCCGATAAAAGTATATTCATAAAATGATTATGTACAACGCAAGAGCTAGTTATGTGCGTTAAAATTCTTACAGCGACGTACGAATGTTCCGGCATATGCGTTTGGAAACCAACGAACTTTGCTATATTAACGCAATGATCCGGTTTCCCCGTACGTCTGTTTATCGAAAGCAACAATTTATTAATGCTCGTTAAAACGATCGGAGTCGAAGAAGTTGTTAAAAGAGCGAAAAATTTCATTTGCAAAACGGCAACTCTGTATATAACGTTTAAAGCCGATAAAACGCTGTTTTTGATCGATTTTAAGCATCGGAAGGCTTCGAAAAAACCACTTCCTTCATCTATTAAATTCATTAATACGTAAAAAAGCTCGGATTTGCTGTTTAATTGAAGCATCAAATAATATCCGGGAGCTGACGGTTCGCTTTGTAAATTACCAACGAGAAAATCTGTAGTTTTAGGATCGTATTGATTTAAAAACTTTTCGATTAATTTCAAACAAAGTTCAGCTACTTCCCATTTTTCCGATGGAGTACGATATGATCTACTGTGATGTTTAAGAAACACCGAATTGATGATGAAGGAAAGATAAGGATCGAAACCGGGTTTTCTTGGACCTGCACCCAGCATTCTAGGTATACCGAAGTTAGTTAACTCGTCTAATAATTTAAGCATAGCTCTGGTTAATGGATATTCTTCTAAACGAGACTCTATTTCTTCTAATTCGGTTTGTATACCTGTAATTAAAAAAAAATATTTTAGTAAAAGCTAAAATTAAAGGATCTACCAACCCTCAACTTCAACAAATGTTTAATCATTTAAAAAATGAGGTTGTATTGTATGTATGTCTTTTGGGGTAACATTCACTGAGACCTAAAAGATCTATAGTGCCCCCTTACTTCTACTTAGTTCCTGAGGAAAGACTCAGAGACTAGTAGCTCCTTTAGTCCCCGAGGAATTTTAGGATATCTGCAGGCTTTAACTTAGGAAACTGTCCCTCTTCTATCCAGTAGTCTCCCAGGTACTGTGCCCTAGGATTCAGAATTGCTGTGCAGTTCGCAAGTATTTGGATGGAGGATTCTTCTTCCATTCCACAAAATCTACAATCTTCTTCCTCCACTATTTTGAGCTTTTTAAGGTGCCCATTCAGGCGACAATGTCCCGTTAGGATTCCTGTTAAAATTCTTAGTGCAGTTTTGCTTTGACTTATGCATTCATTTGATCTCAACAAATTGTAGTCACCCACAAGAATCTTTGATTGCCTAAGCCCTACTAGATCTTTCCAATTGTCAGATCTTCTCTTTTCTTCGGCCTTACCTATTTCTTCCAATATTACATTGGAGCTGATTCCGCAAAAGGGTTCCGGCCCCCAGAAGGGTATTTCAGTCCCCCTCTTCTCTAGTTCATCTGCTATTTCGTTTCCTTCTATTCCAGTGTGTCCTGGAATCCACAGTAAGGTGACTATATTGTTCTCGCCTAGTTCATTAAGTTTGCCTAGACATTCCCACACCATTTTGGAACTGATTACACAAGAACTCGGCGCTTTAATGGCTGCTTGACTATCAGACATTATGATAATCCTTTGCCTTCTATATCCTTTGTCAATATTGAACTGGGCACACTTTCTTATTGCGTGAATTTCCGCTTGAAAGATACTTGGGGTTTTTCCCAAGCTTTCAGAGTGTTTGATTCCTGGCCCGTACACTCCTATCCCAGTTCCTTCTATTACTTTTGAGCCGTCTGTGTACCATTGAATGGTATTCTCTCCAAGTCAGGTAATGGTATTTGGATCCCATCTTGTTGCGTAACGAATTTCTTTGAAAAATTATACTTTTTCATCATACCATCTTGTGGCATGTCCCAGGTTGTCCGATTTCTAAGAAGTGAAGAGGTGCTTTTCTTTTTAACGATTCCCTCTCTACTTAGTCTGTATCTTGTTCTTTCTGCAACACTCTCCACCACCATATGTAATGGTGTGAGGTTGAGAATCACTTCCATTGCTGCCGTTGGGCATGTACTCATTGCTCCTGTTATGCATATACAGGCTAGTCTTTGAATTTTAGAGAGGTTTTCTCTCGTCGTCAAGAGGCTAGTTCTACTACTCCACGCAATGGCTCCATAAGTGATGATTGGTCTCACTATGGCAGTGTACATCCAGCTCAGGATTTTTGGGTTACAACCCCAGTTTCTCCCTGCCAGATTCCTACACACCATTAGAACCATTTTTGCTTTGTATGTAATCTCCTTCTCGTGTTTGTTCCACTCCACAGGAGTTTGCTGTCTAGAGTCGAACCTAGATACTTGACTTCTTGTCTCCATTCGACATCGTTCCCATCAAGTTCTGAGGTTGAGTTTTCTTTTCTTAGTGAAGGCTATCAAGATGGTTTTGGTGGGGTTGATGCTGAGTCCCACTTGCCTACTCCAGCTATTTGTATAGTTCAGACCCTTTTGTACGATGTCACAAAGGGTGTTTTCAAATTTTCCCCTGGCTGTTATGACAATATCATCGGCATATCCTTGGCAGGATATTCCGAGGTCCGTCAAACCACACAGGAGTTCGTCAACCGTCAGACTCCACATTAATGGGGATGCTACTCCTCCCTGTGGGCATCCTCTGGTTGTGCAGATGGAGACAATGTCTTTGCTCGCTCTTGTCTCTGCTACTCTGGTGGTGAGCAGTTCCGACATCCATTTGGATGTTGTGCTGTCTACACCTCTTCTATTTAATGCTCTCTTGACAGCCTCATGTGGAGTGTTGTCAAAAGCTCCTTCTATGTCCAAAAATGCACATACTACAGTTTCTTGGTTGTCTAAGGCACCTCGGATATCCTCCGTCAGTTGTGGAGAGGTAGTCTCTCTAGGATTTCCGTTCTAATATAGTTGTCAATAGCTTTTTCCGTCGTTTTAAAATGAGGTTAATACAATGAGACAATTCCTGAAAAGAAATTGGATTGAAAAATAAAAAATATGACAAGTCATCAATAATGTCATACATAACAAAAAACCAACAAAACTAAAAAGAAAATTAGTATCGACCAAATAACATTAGAAGATGGAACCTGTATTACAGATGAGCGCCAAGTGAGTAATGAATTCTTCAAGTATTATTCCGAGGTAGGAAACAAGATCATAGACAATGTACAGGATACAGATTTGAACAATAATTCCATATTTCTCCAGCCTGTTGATAAAAACGAAATTTCAACTATAATTCAATCTCAGAAAAATGCTTCAGCACCAGGATATGATGGTATAACTAAGGAGGATTTGCTGCATATTAATAATGAAATCACTAATCACCTAGTAAAGCTAATAAATAACATTACGGAAAAGAGATATTTCCCATCGGAACTAAAAACAGCTAAAGTGATACCTATATATAAAAATGGAACACGTGATAGGCTAAACAACTACAGTATCTTCTCTAAAATAGTGGAGAAAGTATTAAAAGTCAGAATAGTGAGATTTATTTTTGAAACCTTCTGCTTTGACTCATATCAATATGGCTTTTAAGAAAAAAAAACAACGGACTTACTGAATTATGTCGCTTCAAAAACAAATATGTAAAAACGGTATTTGTAGATCTCAGAAAAGCATTTGATACTGTGAACGTGGTTAAGATTATGAACAAACTGTTTAATATGGGATTCAGAGGTGTTGCTTATAAAAGTATCTGACGGAGAGAAAATTATACACAAAATTAAAAAATAATCAAAGTGAGGAGTATAATATAAATATTGGTGTGCCACAGGGGTCAGTACTCGGACCTATAGTGTATCTTTTGTATGTCCATTTACTGAAAATGGCTGGTTTAAGTGCAAGATACTTCACTTTTGCTGATGATACTGCACTAGTATACTCAAATACAGTTGGTTCGGTGAATCTTTTCCCATGTATGAAATTATTCACATACTACTTTTTATAGTACGTCTCGTTTCTACTCAGAGAATCTAAACCCTCGAAATGAAACCGTATGTTTCATTACAACATAATATAACAAACAGAGATAGCCATATGATGAATGACGACACAACAGGAGTTCTGTGGTTTGAACTTGAATTTGTACATTGACAAACGAAAGACTTTGTTTACATTTTTATTCTACATTTTTGTCCATTTTTTTGCCCCTTGTATATAAATTTATTTCAAAAACAGTTGTTATAACGACTTATACCTGAGTGTTCGAATTATTGTGGTAAGTGAATATTATAACACCAGCTTCAATACAATAATAACTAACGTTCACCGTCATTTTAGCCACATTCTAATTAAACCATCAATCTACGACCTACGTGTTACTGAATGTATTGCGTTTGCATATGAATGATGACGCATGGGAAAAGATACTGATAAATAAGCTAGCATTAAATGTTGAAAAAACTGTATATATGATGACAAGACACAAAAACAAACCAAATGGGACAATACAGTTATATATGAACAATAACTTATTGAAAGAAGTCGAAGTTTACAAATACTTGGGTCTGTTGATTGATAATAAACTTCAGTGGACAGAACATATCAACAAAGTGATAACAAAAATAGCGTCAATGACAGGTGCATTAAAACGCTGTGCAAAATATACAGTGTGACCCATTTTGTTTGGAAGCACCCCTATAAAATCAGCATTTTTCAACCGATTTTGATTTAGTCTTTTTTGTTAGATTCAGTATCAAAAACAGTATTTGAGCACAAATTTTCATACCATAATAGCTATTTTCAAGGCCCTCTACGTTAATTTTTCTTTGCCAAAAAAGACGAAAGTATATTAGGCATTTTTTTTTCTCAAATATGACTACACCACTGAATTCAGAATCATCACAAATGTAAACTATCAAAATTTTATAAAAAAAAGTTTTATTAACAACAAAGTTATCACTACATGAATTTGAAAAAAGTTGGTTTTTAAATTAATTTTTTACTAAGAATGTAGACACATTTTAAAAATGGCAACATGGTAAACAAAAACTAGGACTCAAACATATTGCACTGTAAAAATTGGAAACCGATACCTTAACCCGTTCTGGAGTTATAGCTTCTGAGAGTAATGTAAAATTGTGCTGATGTGACGAAAATACAAATTAACACCAAATAATATATTTTGATTATTAAACTACTTAATAATAATTGAATTCTACATTTTTGTAGCCTCGACTAGACCTCCGTTAATTTCCACACATTTCTCGTATCTTTTGCGACTATGTCTTAGCGCTTTTTTTATTTCATGTGGCGTTATTCCAGCACACGCCTGTCGTATTCTGTCACACAGTTCTGCTCTATTCCTTGGACGTGTCTTATACACTTTTTGTGTCAAAAGACCCCACAGATAAAAATCCAATATAGTTAAATCGGGCGATCTAGAAGGCCATTCGATTAACTCGCTACCGCGACCTATCCAACCATTTGGAAATTTTTCGTTAAGCCGCTGCCTGACAATCCTAGAATAGTGTACAGAACAACTACCTTACTGAAATATCAAATTTCTTCTTTCTGCTAGTGGCAGTTCGTCAATCACTGCGGATAACTCACCTTCCAAGAATTCCATGAAGTTATTGGCATTCATGTTACCCTCAAAAAAGAATGGACCTATTATCCTGTCTTTTAAAATTTCGGCTTCGAATTTTTACAGTGCAATATGTTTGAGTCCTAGTTTTTGTTTACTATGTTGCCATTTTTAAAATGTGTCTACATTCTTAGTAAAAAATTGATTAAAAAACAACTTTTTCCAAATTCATGTAGTTGTTAATAAAACTTTTTTTATAAAATTTTGATAGTTTACATTTGTGATGATTCCGAATCCAGTGGTGTAGTAATATTTGAGAAAAAAAATGCCTAATATACTTTCGTCTTTTTTGGCAAAGAAAAATTAACGTAGAGGGCCTTGAAAATAGCTATTATGGTATGAAAATTTGTGCTCAAATACTGTTTTTGATACTGAATCTAACAAAAAAGACTAAATCAAAATCGGTTGAAAAATGCGGATTTTATAGGGGTGCTTCCAAACAAAATGGGTCACACTGTATAAACCACAATGTCAAAAAAATGAATATGTTGAATCACATATAAGATATCTCATACCATGTTGGGGCAACGCATCACAACAATCAATTAACAAGCTAGAAAGAGAAGAGTACAAAAGAAATCAATAAAATTCCATGAAATAACGGGATTCTTGAAAATAGAAAAATTCATTACACTTGAACAAGTTAAACTCTTATAAATGGAACATGGAATCTTGAATAAATACATCTTATGTAATACAACCATGGAAACAGTAAGAGATACACATAATCACAATACAAGAAATGCTGTAAGACTGAAACAAATATATATGAGAACAAAGAAAAATCAGGATACACCAATCTATAGAGGAGTCCAGCAATACAATAAACATCCTGTAGACATCATAAACATAGTAAAACTAAAGTTGTTCCGACATATTTTATAGTTTATTTTACAAGATTGTATTAAACAAAGAATACTTTGTAGGCCATAGCACCAGATCTATTCTGATTATTGGCCAATTATATGCTTATAAATAAAAAAAAATAATAATATTGTAAAAATCCACGTTTCTTACCTCTTGGTGCATAACTAGAAGTTGTAGGAATCGTTACTAAAATTTGGGAAGCTTCTAAATTCTCCCACATTTGAGAAGCATTTTCCGAACTCTTAGAAAGTGCTGCCAAAGTCAGTAATAAATCCCCTTTAAAAGGAATCGGTACAGAGCAGCTCACTAATCCTAAAAGTGTGGACAGCGGTGACCATCCTGGATGTTCACAAAATGCTAAACGGGAAAATTCATCTTGTTCAGCTACAGTTCGTATAAGTAAAAGGACCGTTTGTAAACCTTCGAGTTCTTGAGGTGAAACTCCCTTAAAATTGATTTAAAATTTAAAAAAAAAAACAATTTTTATGTTTCAGAAACTATTTTTGCTTACCTTGTGATAAGGAGCCCTAGTCATATAAACAGTATCAGCTTGTGGAGGCGTTTCTTGTCGTAAATTATTATAATACTGCGAGAAAGACATGAAGAAATGATCCCAAGACAAATTCCCCGAAATATGTAACCCAACTTGTTTTAACATGTTAAAACAATGTCTTGCAGTTTGTTGAGAGGAAGATAAGCCACATAACATCGTTATATAAGGTACGAATAATGTAGTAGGTAAAACATCTCCGGATAATCTTATAAATTTGAAAAGAGCAACCGAACGTGGTGATCCTCTAATGGAATTGATTTGATTTGGGTTTATTTCGATGGGGCTCCAAAAATCCGATACATAGTCGGTTTTTAGCACGTCGTTTTTATATATTTTCCCAATAGAGAGAAGTAAATATTCAAAATATCTCGGTAAGTTTGCTGGAACTTCTAAACCTTCCCGAATGTAAACTTGCATTGTTCTAGCAATTTCATCGGCTTTCATTCTTAAATCTTTAATTTTCGGATACATAGAAAATATAAAATCAGTCATTAAGTTGTGGATTCGTTTGTATAAGAAAGGTTCTTTGTAAATAGTTTTGTTTTCGAGAAAAATATTGTGTAGGAACGTGAAAACATTCATTTCTATTGCAGTATCTACAAATGTTTCCTCTTTATTAATAGCTTCTTGAAAACGAAAACTTTGAGGTATATCTCGTAGAGAACTTATACAAACAGCTAAACCAAATGTTGAAAGTGCCTGTAAACCTTTAAAAAACAAAACATTACATAAAAAATAAGCATATTAAATATATTTTTACCTTCACACAACCATTTTGATGTATTCATATAAAATTCATTAACGATCGTTGGGATATAAGTGGAATCTTCGAATATTGGTAGAGATTGTACAGCTTTTTCCCCGTCTTCTCTTGTATGCAAAATACTAACATCTAATGCTGACAAAAATGCCATTTCTAAATACAAATTAACATCATCAATCTTTCCTGAGGAATCTTCTTCCAATTTTATTTCCCGTAAATAATTTATTAGAGCCACTGTGGGGTTTTTAGGTAAGCCACATTGAGCTGCCCATGTGAATACTATGTCGGATAAGATATGTCGAATATCATTGAACATATCTATAACTTGACGTCTATGTTTAGGACCACCGAGAGCTAAATTAGCTTGGAGATGATCTATTTCTCTACTTAAATCGAGAGTTCTTAGTAATTCAAATATTCTATTAAAAAGGCCACCTTCCAAAAGTTGATCTGAAATAATTTCCAATAAATACACTATTTAATCAGGTTTATACAATAAATACCTGTGTAGTTTGTAATATAAGCAGCAATATCTGGTTTACAGGAAACACTCCACTGTACACCGTTACGAGCTTGTACAAGGTACAGTAATGTTGTTACTAGAGCTTTTCTTCCATCATAGTATAAAAGAACAGCAACTAATCCTCTTGGAAGACCTGGATAATAAGGCATTTGCATCTGCGCTGTACATAATAGATCTAATGCAACTAGTTCATTCAGTGAGAACATATCTGATAGAATGATTGCTTCTTGGTAAAGCTCATTGGATATTATTTGATGACCGATACCTCTGACGTTTATTCCATCTATCATACCTTTCTTAAGTTCTTCTCTAGCTTTAATGTTTTTAGGCTAAAAATGTTTGTGATGGTAATTTTAAAATGGCATTAATCATGTTTGGTCTTACCGGATTCTGTAAAAGTGAAAAGAAACTTTGTTTGTTTCGACGCAAAACATTTTCGAATTCGGCTGTGTTTAAATCTTCTGATTTTTGATTCAAATATTTCCATACAGTGCTTTTGAGTTCTTTGTAAGGGTTCCACAAGTCCTCAGTTTTATTATGTAAAAGTACTAAGTGAAAAATATAATTAGTAGAACATTACTAATAATATAAATAAAATTATCTTACCCTCATTCATTTTAGCCAAAAATTCATCAACACCGAAAACAAGAAAAATGCTTTAGAGGTTAATTTTTAACCGCCACCACTAGTTAGCGCTGTTTTGTCGATATGTCATTACCATTCTGTCAAATTTGACTTTTATAAATGACAGAAGAAAGAAGAAGAATATCGAATATGGGCGCGTTTTGACTTTTGACATAAAAAAATTTGTTCTAGCCCTACGTTTGGAACGATTTGAACTTGTAAGATATTGTTAAAATTTATAATTATAAAAAATAAAGTTGATTAATATGGAGAATTTAATTGGATACCTTCAATATGTAAAAAAATCTTTGCAGGAGGACCTCAACTCTATAGAAAATATCCACATTGTATTAGGAAACGAATCATGTGACACAGATTCCAGTGTTTCTACAATTGTCTTAAGCTATTTCCTTCACGCTCATAAACCACTCAATATTCATAAAAATACTCTTGTAATTCCAGTACAAAATGCTTCTAAACAAAATTTTCCTCTCCACACCGATACTTGTTATTTATACAACGAAGTAGGATTGCCATTGGATCTCTTAGTCTACAGGTCAGTATTCAATTAACTAGTTTCATTTATCTCCAGTTTTGTCATTATAGGGATGAGATAAACTTTGAAACATTAGTTAAAACCAAAAACGTGACAACATCTCTTGTAGATCATCACGTTTTAACAGAAAGCCAAAAAGTTTTGAATGATACAGTATTACAAATTTTTGATCACAGACCTCATGATCTTTATGCAAGCTGGGATCAAAAAAAAGTTGATGTAACTATTGAACAAGTTGGTTCTTGTACTACTTTAATAGCTGATCAAATAATTTCTGCAGCTGATAGTTTGTTGTTCAGAGAAATTGGATATTTATTATATGGTAAGTACCTAATGTTTAGCTCCCACATAATAAAACACTGCAGAAAATGATTTTAAAAAAGTTTAAGGGGGTTTCTATATATTTCAGCCACTATTATATTCGATACTCAAAGCTTGAGCTTGGAAACTAAAAAAGCAAAGGAGTTAGACTTCAAAATAGTTGAATTTCTAGAAACTAAATTCATTTTCACTGATAAAAGGGAAGATTTGTATAAGAAAATTTGGAAGGCTCACAATGATGTATCCCATCTCACTCCAAGACAAATTTTAGTGAAAGATTGTAAAGTAGTTAAAGGAATTCCAGTTCCTGGTTTACCAATGCTGGTAGAAGAATTTCTTAACTTAGAAGGATCTTACGAAGCTATTAGAACATTTGCAGTTGATAATAATGCACCCCTGTTAGTTTTGGTAGGGATAAATACTTCAGAAGTTGTTAGAAGAGATGTTGCTATATATTTTACGATTGATGGTGAAAAACTTATGCTTAAATTGTTGAAAATGTTTTGCAATTGTCGTGAAAGTAAAGGTTACGATTTCAAGTTTCATGAAATCAAGTCAAAGTTTTCAGATATTAAGTGTTTTAAACAAGAAAATGTTGTGTTAAGTAGAAAACAGATTATACCAATTATTTTAGTTGCTGTCAATTGATTTTTATTCAATTGGGATGATGACATGAAAAATAAATTGTTAAAAATGGGGGTTTTCTTATTTTTGAACAAAATATTGACGTTTGACAAACTTAAAAAGTCATAGTTTACATAGGAAGAAAAGAAGGGGTCATTATTTAAAGCAGTAAAAATGTTTGTTCCGTTCCTTTTAAAGTGTGACCATAAATGAAAATATATTTCATTACTCACTTATTTTCTCGGTGTTTCAGAAACATTTTTTCAAAAAAAAATATGGAAAACATAATAGATTACCTTAAAACAGTGAGAACCTCATTATTGGTAAGAAATATCTATTGATACAGATTATTTACCCATGTTTTAACATTTCTTTCAATTTCAGGAACAACCAGACACTTTTAAAAAAATACATATCGTACTGGGAAATGAATCTTGCGACTTAGACTCTAGCATTTCAGCAACAATCTTAGCGTACTTATTACACAAAAACAGAGTAAATAGTATTCCTAAAGATGCTCTAATAGTTCCAGTACAAAATGTTGCTGAAGAATTCTTCTGTATACGTCCAGATAACTGTTATATTTACCAAAAAATCGGCATATCACTGGATCTTCTTGTTTATAAGTTAGTATATGTTTGTAATATACAAATATTATTAATTGTTGTTAATGTTATGGGACCGGTTTACAAAAGTGATAACTAACAATTAGGGAACGTCAGCCTGTCAAAAAGCTTCTTCTTTTTTAATAACCTTATGACACTAATGAAGTAAGTGGATGTGTCTAAGATTACGATGATTGTTTAACTATAACCATTTTTCTTTGAACTTAACCACTCAAACCGGGTTAACAATACCATGACGTCACGGTTAACTTTTATGACGTAACGGTTTGTGGAAACCCTGGAATAAACAAACACCTAACCTCAAATATGATAAATACTCTGTCAAACTATCTCAGTGAGCTGGTTTGTGTGGTTGGTTAACTGTTACGTCATGGTTTGGAATACAAGTCGAGGAATATCGAATGGTTAACTTATAGTTAACCCGGTTTGTGTGGTCAAGTTCAAAGAAAAATGGCTTATTTATTACTTAATAAACTAGGTTTGTGTTGAATTGAAATATGGTGAATGTGTTCTAGTTTGTATTGTTATCTATTCAAAGACAAAAACGTGTTCATAACTAATCTAACTTTTTCTTTTGTTCAATTTTAAAATAGCTGTTACTAAGGTTACGGCAATCATTTTACTAAAATAATAGTAAGTTTTTTTTCTACTACAGGGATCAAATTAACTTTGAAAAGTTAGTAGCGTCGAAAGAAGTCACTACTACACTTGTAGATCATCACGTTTTATCAGAAGACCTTGCAATATTAGAAGGGACTGTTTTATGTATTTTTGATCACAGACCTATGGAATCTGGCGCCAATTGTGACAAAAATAAGGTTAAAATGGTAATGAGTGACGTCGGTTCGTGCTCAACTTTAATAACTGACGTAGTAATGTCGACAGATGAGCAGTTTCTGTGTAAAGATTTGGCGTATTTGTTGTATGGTAATAATGCGTTATTTAAAATGAGTTTATGTTGATTTTTTTTTTCCAATTTCAGCCACTATTGTTGTAGATTGTAAAGCTTTGAAACCAGGAAACAGTAAAGCGAAAGAATTGGACTGTAAGATGGCGGAATTATTGGAAAACAAATTCAATTTTACAGTAACTCGAGAGAAATTGTTTAAAAAAATGATGGAACTGCGAAGTAACGTTTCTAATTTAACCCCGAAACAAATACTTTATAAAGATACGAAAAGAACCGAGGGAGTTCCGGTTCCTAGTCTACCTATGTTAGTTGAAAACTTCCTAAAATTAGAAGGTTGTCAGGAGGATTTAAAAGTGTTTGCGAACGAATCTAAAGCGCTGGTGGTTGTTCTTAAAGGAGCTGAAGCTGGTAGAAAAGACGTTGCGGTGTTCTGTACGAACGGCGGGGAGAAGTTAAAAGAAAGAATCTTGGAAGTATTTTTTCAAAATCAGGAATACGATTTTAAATTTACCAAGTTACAGTCGAATTTCGACGCGGTAACTTTGTTGAACCAGGGGAATTTGACATGGTCGAGAAAGCAGCTGGTACCTCTGATAAAAATTGCTGTTTCTAATAAAATTATCGAATAAAGAATATTCGTATTATTAAATTTTCGTGAGTACGTCCCTGTATAGCAAAACGTTAAAAAGCTAGAGTTGGGAACTAACGTTTTGTTTTTTGTAACTGTTCCCAAAAACCATAAAAAGACAAAATATATTTTATGAGTTTATTAAACAATCAAATTAAGAACACAAATTTTAAATTAAACAATGAACTTAAAAATATTTTATTAGAACATAATTATAACGAATACATTTATATGGAAAAACGAAATTAATTATTCGTCGTTGAAAGATCGCCAATAGTTGCTCATCACGTAATCCTTATCGACGACTTGACGTTGTTGATAATCGGGAACGTATCCGTACGGAATATTTCCGGATATATTCTGATTATAATTAACGGGATAAGTCGATGGGGACATTAAGAAAGAATTATTCGTATCGTCCGGTATCACTTCGGGGGTTCGATAAAAACGTCGAGACTGAGTAGACGGCGGAATAGTGTTACGCATCAAGAAAGTTTCGTAACTTTCTTCGGGAGAAAAAGATCTTCGAGTCGGCGTTATGGGGGGATGGAGTTCGTACTAAAATTTAATACAACAATTTACCACAAATATCTCGGAATTTATATTAAGGGAGGTTCTACACTGTCCGGTTAAAACCGGATACCCCAAAAACGTCCGGTTAAACGTAGTATTGTGAAGACTTACCTGATAACCACCTCCATAAGCACTTTCCACGTTTCCATATTGTCCCATAGGTCTTATTCCGTAGTGAGGAGCGTATCCGTAGCTCCGCATCGGTTCCGTTGACGGTATTTCACGGGAAAATTGTCTGTAACACGGTGGAAAATCCGAATGAATCGGATTAACGTAATTGGAATAATGCATCGCTCTTTTGACAGAACTAGAGTTTGTGTCACGGTTGCGTCGGTCGACGGTAGATGACGTCGAAGCTGAATATCTATTCGGTTCGAAGTCCGGATATACCGGATAGTTTTTTCTGATTTTAGCGTCGATGTATTCTTGAGATATGGATCTATTTTGCGAGATGATTATATCGTCGTCCGGAAAATTGAAGTCGGTTTCGTTAAAATCGTTTTCCTCGATTTCTTCTACTTTTATTTTATTTTTCGATCGATTCAAATCCGCGTTTTCTTTTTGGATCGATTTGTTCGTTTCCGATAAATAATAATCGCACACCGTTGCGGGACTGTGTTTCGCCGATGCTCTGGCGGGGGTTTTTTCTTTCATTTTTAAACCGTCTAATATTTGCGATGAAACAATATCCGAAAACTTTTCGATGTTGTCTAATTCTTTCGGTTTCCTTATCTCTTGATAATAATTATGGTAATCTTTGTCGCTCAAAGGAAATTGTGTCGAAGAATTCGGTGTTTGTTTTAAAAAATTTTGATCGGTTTTGAAGCGTCTCGGAGTTTTTTTAATGTTAAAAGAAGAATTTTGGAAGGATTTAGAAGAAGCAATGGTAGACGTCGTGTCCAATGAAACGTTGTGACTGAAATAAAAATTATATTTAAGATTTTTTCAACTTTTAGTACACCCTTTGTATGTAGACGTACCTATCGTTTTTTAAATTGTTATCTAATTGTTCGCGGTTGGGTGAAAATTTTATCCCGGGAGATATAACCAAAGGAGATCTCCAAGAAATATTCTTTTTTTGATTGTCGAAATTATAATCGAGAGATTGTCGATGTTCTAGATCGTTCATTTTGTACGGGTGGTTGCCTATGGTCGAATCGGGAAGATAATTATTATTATCGCTGTACATTTGAGTCATTTTCTTTTTTGACGGCTTTTTAAACGTTTCTAAATAGTCTTTATGATTCCGTTCTTCTCTCTGTAAAATAAATTACGACACAAACGCATGGGTTTTAAGAGGATTTAAAAGTAGATTGCAATTTCGCCCCGTATATACAAGAATATTCAATTTTCAACCTGAGATATTGAATAAATTTGTGTAATAATTGTTTCGTTATGAAATGTGAATAAAATAAATATTTTCGTTGAAATTTGACATTTTAGTGAATAGGCAAAACTGTATACACAACTGCATTATGTATACATTATTGTCGGAACAATTTAAAATATATAAAAACAATATAAAATAACTTAATTTTGACAGAATCAGTAAATTAGAGAGAAATACCAACACTTGACACATCTAAAGGAAGCTACTAAATACATTAAATTTCAAATACTACTTACGTTATATTTTACGATATATTTTAATATATAATCATTACCAAACATATTTAATTATCCACATACATTATTTACGTTGTTTCATTCACCTACCTTTTGATATAAACTTAAAATTTCAAAAATATCTGCCATCTTTTCAAATCTTTTACTACAGTAAATAATATTTACACTAACTAACTTTTTAATTTTCTAAGTAAACTGTCATCTGCCAAAATAATTAATTGTTTCCATAGACTACTAGCGGCAGACGAAATGTCAACGAAAAAAAGGACCTCGCACACGCTATTGATATACATTGGTTTTTTTATTATTCCGCTGTTACGAGGGGTGATCGTAGTGTTTTAAGTTGAAATTTTTTTTAAAAAATTTCAATTTTACGAGGGGTTTTCACACAGTTTAACCAACGGACAACAATATATAATTATAAAAATGAGAGATTATAGCAGAATTTAAAGAAATTAAAAAATATATTATTACGAGGGCAATATAAAATGTTTGATATAAAAATTACTTACTTTGAAAAGTTGATCTTCCAGTTCTTCGGCTGGATGAATATCGTTGAGCTTTTTTCGCTTCTTGCCTCGGTTATTCAAAATATTTCTGAGTGTTAAATTTTTTCCAGTCCTTCCGACGACCGGTTTGACGGAATTTTTTTCCTTGTCCACTTCATCCGTCAAATATTTAAGAGAAAGAGCGTAAAGTAGGGGGTTGCTGTTGGTCAAAGACTTGTCAAAACTGTGCGTTCGATCGAAACTAATTTTTTTTTCGTTTTCGGTAGACGTAACAAGCTCTTGTGAATTTTTCTCGTTTTCCTCGATGGGATTCGATAATTTCGTTTCATTTTCTTCGAAAAATGATAGAGGACTGCTTGTATTGAAGATATTCATTAAATCTTGATTTTGATCGGCGATTTTTGATAATTCTTTTTGTTTTTTCTCTAAAAATTATTTTTTTAATAAAACGTAGATTCAAAATTAAATTTTTGTTTTTACCCTGTAGACATATTTCATCCAAATCCGCTTGAAGGTCGTCGTTTTTGCTAGCAGCCGTGAAACTGTTTGAAAAAATGGCAAGTTCTTCTTCTATTTTTACGTTATCGCATTTTTCCGGCTTTTCATCTTTGTTGGAGTCGATTCCTTCCGGTAAATCGTATGAATCGGAAGTAGTGAGTTGGGGTTTTTTAATTTCGACGTTTTTAGTAGAAAATTCATCTTCTTTGACTATATCTTGATTTTCTTCTAAATATTTTATACTTTTATTTTGTTTTATGGCGTTTTCCACCTTTTCTTTAATTAGATCATCAAATTTTTCATGAATTTTCGCTTTGTCGATTTTTTTACTCTCGTTTTTTTGTTTATTTTTCACAGAAACTGATTTTTCCGGCTTGAATTAAAAAAAAAAAAATTGAAAATTTAAATTTAAAAAAAAATTGAAAATTTAGATTTAAAAAAAATTGAAAATTTAGATTTAAAAAAAAAATTGAAAATTTAAATTTAAAAAAAAAATTGAAAATTTAAATTTAAAAAAAAGTCGTTCTACTAACTTTTTTAATTTTCATGTAGATATCCAAAAAAGTCTGTATGTAGGAATTTGGTTTTGGATCTGCAATATTTTTGCTCAATTTTGGAACACCGGAAAAATCTTCAATTTTAGCTTCGTCGTTAGAAATGACGTCCCAACGCCGGTCTATACCAACTACAATTTTTTTTTAAAAATACGAACTCAAAAGACATTAAAAAAAATCCTTACCCCAATCTTCGCTTATGAAATGTGCTTCGATGCGCCCCAAATTATTATCTTTTGCTTTTACTATTTTTATTAACTCCGGTTTTTCGATTAAATAAGATATTCTAAAATAAAAACTGGCTAATTAACATTTCGAAACTTCAAACATTTTACAAAATCTCCTATCAAACACCGAGTTTTTAAGCAAAATATCTTTGGTAAGACTGTTAGCGCCCCCTATTTTCTATTAACAAAGAAAATTTTTAAAAATCTCTTCCGAGCCCCTATAATAATTGAACACAAAAAGTTATAGCAAAATCCTTAAAAAAAGTATTGAGCAAAATTAGGAGACCGTTACTGCCCCTTTTAACAAAGAAACATAACAAAACAAAGGTACTTAGCCCCTAAGATAGTTCAAAACAAAAAACTTTCACAAAATCCCATTAATTACCTACCAAAAAGCGAGTTTCTTAAGCAAAATTTCGTTTATAAGACCGTTACTGCCCCTATTAACAAAGAAAAATATGAAAACATCTCTGCAGATCCCTATGACAATTGGAAACATGAAAAATTATCACAAAAGCCCTTTAATTGGCAACCAAAATGAAAGTTTTAAGCAAAATTTCTTATGAGACCGTTATGACTGCCCCTTTTAACAAAGAAACATAACAAAACAAAGGTACTTAGCCCCTAAGATAGTTCAAAACAAAAAACTTTCACAAAATCCCATTAATTACCTACCAAAAAGCGAGTTTCTTAAGCAAAATTTCGTTTATAAGACCGTTACTGCCCCTATTAACAAAGAAAAATATGAAAACATCTCTGCAGATCCCTATGACAATTGGAAACATGAAAAATTATCACAAAAGCCCTTTAATTGGCAACCAAAATGAAAGTTTTAAGCAAAATTTCTTATGAGACCGTTATGACTGCCCCTTTTAACAAAGAAACATAACAAAACAAAGGTACTTAGCCCCTAAGATAGTTCAAAACATAAAAAACTTTCACAAAATCCCATTGATTACCTACCAAAAAGCGAGTTTTTTAAGCAAAATTTCGTTTATAAGACCGTTACTGCCCCTATTCGCAAAGAAAAATATGAAAACATCTCTGCAGATCCCCTATGACAATTGGAAACATAAAAAATTATCAAAAAGCTCTTTAAATTGCAACCAAAAGGAAAGTTTCAAGCAAAATTTCTTATGAGTTATGAAATATATAAAATATTCATTGTAACTTACTGATATTTTTCGTGTAGCAACGTTTCGTTACGATCGTTGCCGACCAAAAGCGTCATCGCTGACGTTTCGTTAAGCGTAGATTTACGCCGAAGACTATCGACGTTTTCTAAAATTATAGTCAGTTGGCAACCTTGACTGACTTTGTCCATGCGAATAGAAAATTTTGGCAAATATTTCACTTCTTCTATTAAATAATCTCCAAAAGGAGGTCTTCTGTTTACGATCTACAATATTTTTTATTCTGAGTCAAACATTGTTCGATTCTCTCCGAGTTGTGCATTTACAAAGTGGTTATTAAAATTTTGACAAATTGGATATTGGTCAAGACAAAATGGGATTTTTTAATATACTACGGAGAAAGTGAAAATTGTAATTTTTTTGAAAAACTATAAATTTTTACTGCAATCTAAATTGGCAACAATGTAAATAAAAAATTCTTAGTAGCTTTAAGAAAAT
Organism: Lochmaea capreae; assembly: GCA_949126875.1. Classification (NCBI taxonomy): domain Eukaryota; kingdom Metazoa; phylum Arthropoda; class Insecta; order Coleoptera; family Chrysomelidae; genus Lochmaea; species Lochmaea capreae. Next base: position 318,355 of record OX421397.1, read on the forward strand.
AGGATTTTTATCAAGTTTGTTATTTTCCATAAACACCAAATTTGACCTGGAGTCTTGTGAAAAAAATATAAATCGGCAACAATGTAATTTTGAAAAAGCAGCTTTTTTGAAAGTTTAAATTGTAATTTTTCAAAGTTTCCTGTACACCTGCAAAAAAACTAAACTGGCAACAATGTAATTTTGAAAAAGCTGCTCCCATTTAAAGCTTGAATCGATTTTTAAGAAATTTCTAGAATCCTGTTGAAAAAATAATAAACTGGCAACAATGTAACTTTGACAAAGCTGCTCGATTTAAAGCGTGAATCGATTTTTAAGAAATTTCTAGAATCCTGTTGAAAAAATAAACTGGCAACAATGTAATTTTGAAAGAAGCTGCTTCCATTAAAAGCATGAACCGATTTTGAAAAAATTTCTAGTATCCTGTTGGAAAAATAATAAACTGGCAACAATGTCGATTAAATTTGAAGTCAATTTTTTTCCTTACCAGTTCAATATCTCGCGGATTCGCTTCCAATATTTTCTCGAACGTATTTTTTCCAGCATTCGCTAGTTGCGTAGCATAAATGCTTCCAATTCCTGTCAATTGTTTACTCACGTACGGCGAGTCTTCCCACAATTTAGCGTTAAGACATTTCCCCAAAATAGTAGCGTTAAGTAAAGCCGTATAACAATTATGCTTCCTCGTACTTAAATAATGAATTAAACCTGAAAGAAATACATTTTTTCCCAATATTTTCCCCCAAAAAAATATTAAATTACTTACATTTTATAATTCGTTTTGCGTTTCTTAAAACAGTAAATGATTCCGTTTGAATGGAGGCGTCTGTTATTTCTAAATTACCGAGTACAGCCTGTATAATACTAAAAACATTATTTTTTTTTACTTGGTCCTTCGAGCCGGATACATTTACTCACCAATTAACTTTCATGTCCCAAGTTTTGATTTTTCCATTTAACGGGAAACGTATAGTTTGTTTTTTGGCGTTTTTATTTAAAAGATTTAACGTTTTTTTGTCGCTTACTCTTAAACGCATTTCGGAAAATTCTTGACATTTCGATATTATCGCCAAGATTTGTATGAAAATTTCATTTCCTGTTATCTACAAAAAAATAAAAAAAAAGATCGGCGATTTTTATCCAAGGATTTGTAAAGTTCTTCCAAAGTTAATGTGATGACCCATATTTTTAATGCCTTTGAAGGAAAAAGCCGCCCAATGGCGTGCCTATAAATTTTTTATAAATTCGAATATTGTGAAATAATGCTAATCTACTATATCAATTTGAATGAAAAAAATTGACAACACCATGTGTATCAAACCAAGTTTCGTCTAAATAAATTATAGTTCTATTTGAATCACGGTACCCTTTTATTTTGCGCAAATACTCCTGTCTAAGTTCAGCGATACGCCGAGATTCCATTATTACCATTCGATTATCTAACTTCTTATATTTAAATCCACAATTCAATAATCCCGCGCATCATCTTGGACTGTTGTTTCAAATGGTCTCCAAAATGCCATTCTAATTAATTATATTATAAAACTTACTCTAACGTCTATGAACAAACGAATATTAAATTAATATCAATTCACTGACGCGACCTAACCACTACACCATCAAAAAGGTTTTATATTAATGATACCTTTCTACACTAGATCACCTACACTTTCCTATAAATACCTATAACAAATCACTAAACGCAATCAACCAAGAAATAAATATTATATTAAATATTTCTTTAAAACAAAATTCACACCCGACACTGAATGATTCTAATGGATTATAAGTCGAACCACAACACAACTCCCTCGAACACCCTCAAGACCGTGGAATTTTTTCTGCAAAAACGTCAAACGGAGTATACTTCGGTTATTTCGTTATATTGCGATGAATACTGCAGTTGATGATTGGTTGTTTCGAATCTTGACTGCACGCGCACGTTTCAGTAATTTCATTCGACTTATTTTAATGTTTACTAATAAATTTACATTATGTTTTTTTTTAAAAATATTTCCAAACTAGCTTTAGCCAAACAGTTTACTGAAGTAAGAGGAACATTTGTGTAGCGAGTCTAACAATTTTAGAAAATTTATTGCTTTATTTTATGGTCATCACACTGACTTTAGTTAGAGTATATATATATAATTTTTTTTAACTACCTGAGTGAACATTTTCATCGTTTCAAAATCGACATAATAGCTTGCCATTAAGCGTCCCGTCATTGTTGGACTTACGTTAATATTTTCATCCATCGTTATCATACCTGCGCGAACTAATTTATTTAAATCGATCTGGAACATCTCTGGATACAAAAAATTCACAAAATTAAACCAGAATTCCCAACTCATTACGAACTCACCTAGCAATTTTTTATCGAGCTGTTCTTTTTTATACGCCAAGGGTAATCCGTAATGTCGAGGATTCGACCGAGCTCTAATATAGAGAAAAGTCGATGCCAACCATTGCATGGCCACGTCCAAACCGGTGATCGTTCCCAAAACCACCTCGGCGTTTAAATGCTCGACTAAATGTCGATGGAGATTCGATTCTACCGGTTCGGTGGCGCTCAACATTTTTTCGATTTTACTCTAAAACGTTTTTAAAAATAGAATTTCGATAGACAACTATTACGTAGCGAGACCGTCTAAATGCAGCTCTCTTTACCAACGTTTTAATTTATCGAAAAGGGAAAGGAAAATGATTAAGGAAGCTATAAAGAAGGGGAAGGGTAAATGGAATAGTTATTCACCCTTCCCCTTCTGTGTAGCTTCTTCATTCATTTTCCTTGCTCTTTTCGGAAAATTAATTTTGGGCAACGTCGGTGAAGAGAGCTACATTTAGACGGTCCTGTGTTACCTTGTCTTCGTTAGTTGTTAGAATTAATGCGGTGGCGGTAGTGTCGAATTGAGGTCGACCCGCTCTACCGATCATCTGATGAATGGCAGTCGTACTGTAATCCTGTATGGTACCGTTCACGTAATATTTGGTCGATTTTATAATCACCAAATGTGCCGGTAGATTTACACCCATCGCTAGTGTACTCGTCGCTATCAATATCGGTAGATCTCCGTTGCGAAATAATTCTTCGATCGCCCGTCTCGTCTCGAAGTACATACCTGTTAGTTTGATGAAAATATTGAAGTTATTTAGACGATTGGCGATGAAAAATCACCGAAATCAATCATCCATCCTAGTCGCCAGACTTAACAAAAATTAGAACAAATTCAACACGCATACAAAAAGTTTTACTTGATAATCCACCTTACTGTCCAAATTTGTTTCCCAGTGATCTTTATCTAACCCCAAAACCTGCAAAAATTCTTCCGTTGATACAATTTTTCGTCAAAAGGAACTATAGTTACGAATTCTTCGACCGTCCACCGTACACGACAGATTTAATTCCCAGTGATTTTTATCCAACAAAAAAATCATAGAAATCGATCGGCCACCTTACTCGCCAGACTTAACACACGTCGATTTAAATTTTAACGAAAAATTGGAACATTTTCACGACGCATGCAAAAAGTTTTACTTTACAATCCACCTTACTGTCCAAATTTGTTTCCCAGTGACCTTTATCTAACCCCAAAAACCTGCAAAAATTCTTCCGTTGATACAATTTTTCGTCAAAAGGAACTATAGTTACGAATTCTTCGACCGTCCAACGTACACGACAGATTTAATTCCCAGTGATTTTTATCCAACAAAAAAAATCATGGAAATCGATCGTCCAACCTATTCGCCAGACTTAACACACGTCGATTTAAATTTTAACGAAAAATTGGAACAAATTCAACACGCATGCAAAAAGTTTTACTTAATAATCCACCTTACGCTCCAAATTTGTTTCCCAGTGACCTTTTTATCTAACCCCAAAACCTGCAAAAATTCTTCCTCGACCGTCCACCGTATACGCCAGATTTAATTCCCAGTGATTTTTATCCAACAAAAAAAATCTTCCGTTGACACAATTTTTCGTCAAAAGGAACTATAGTTACGAATTCTTCGACCGTCCAACGTACACGACAGATTTAATTCCCAGTGATTTTTATCCAACAAAAAAATCATGGAAATCGATCTCCACCCTACTCGCCAGACTTAACACACGTTGATTTAAATTTTAACGAAAAATTGGAACAAACTGATCACCCGTGCAAAAAGTTTTACTTAACAATCCACCTTACGCTCCAAATTTGTTTCCCAGTGACCTTTTTATCTAACCCCAAAACCTGCAAAAATTCTTCCTCGACCGTCCACCGTATACGCCAGATTTAATTCCCAGTGACTTTTATCCAACAAAAAAAACCTGAAAAAGTTCCTCCGCGATTGCAATTTTTGTTGAACGAAAAAATTATAACCACTAATTTGTTTAACATCCACCGTTCCCGCCCGATTTAGACTCTTGTGAGTAGTAGCCAAGACGCTCTCATGTCTGAAACGGTATCTCTGCTAGTGTATTAAAGTTAATGATGAAATAAAACATTTCCAGCACCTGTCTGAACAAGACCATTGTTCAAAAACAAAACCTAGTTATCAACAATCAAATATTTACCATTAAACACAGAGACAATAAAAAACCAGCATAAAAAAAATAAATTTTTTTTAAATAAATTTACCTGCGTGATGTACGCCAATGCCATGCCTCAACATCTCCTTAATTTTAACGTCGGTAATATCAACAGCCCGCTGCTGCAATGTTTGTAATTTGAAAGGATCTAATTTAATATTTAAAGTTTGAACGAGATGCTTAGCCGTCATTTCAACACTTTTTCTCGTACTACAAAAAATCTACAACATTTTCAATACGTTAAAATTACCTACCGACAAATTACATAATTGTTTTATTATTTACCAATGTCGGTTTTCCTTCCGAATGCGTTATTAATAAAGATTGAAGTCGATAGTTTAATGACAAATCGAATTTGAACGCAGATGAAGGTGTTTGTTTACTACTAAAACCGATTACAAGTTTTTTCAATTGCACCGGTCGCATATCTTCGGGAAATCTAAAATATTTTGGACTTCCGATCCATTCCGCTATATCTTCGACATTTCCGATTGTTGCAGACACCGCTATAAATCTTATACGACTATCTGTGACATTATTTAGTGATAATGAACTCTGTACGGTTTTCATTCTGCTAACCTAACGAAAATTTCATAAAGCATTTCGTACAAAAAAAAGTAATATTTTTACTTACTATTACTTCAAGAGTAGATCCTCTATCTTCTTCGTTTAATAAATGTACTTCGTCTATCATAAATAATTTGATTACTTTCACTAGTTTCTCGTGTTCTCTCCACTTTCTTGTGAGACTGTCCCATTTTTCCGGAGTAGAGATAATTAAATTGTGATAAAAAAGACTATGAAAATCAGCGTTGTCTGTATCTCCTGTTACGCATATACAATTGATTCCGAAATTTGAAAATTTCTTATTCCAATCAACTAAACGTTCTTGACAAAGTGATTTTATAGGAGAAACTAAAAAAATATGTTAATTTAAATGTATATAATTATAGAATTATTGTATACTTACTATAAATTATTTTAAAATCTGAATTAGAGCTGCCATATTGCATTAATAGTCTAACAACGGCTAATTCAAACACTGTTGTTTTGCCTGAACCAGTTGGCGAAGATAAAACTATGGAATCGTCTGCAATTAAAAAAATAGTTGAGTATTTATTATTTTAGATTTATAAAACATACCAGAATCGAAAACATCGTCTAAAACTTCTGACTGAACGGTATTAAAATGTACGTATTCAGAAAATACTTCTCTGTAAGGTAATGGGATTTCTTCAGTACTACGAATGTTTAAAAACTTTTCCATTTTGTTTAAACACGCATATTCTTCTGCAGATTTATGTTTAAACTTAAATTGTTTAGAGTAAATGACTTTAAAAAAAGTTAAATTCTTACATTAAATGTTTGAACTGACATAAATAAAATAAACAGTGACGCCAACAATTAAAAACGAAATTTCAATACAGTCTTACCAGTGAACTTTTATTGGGTATGCAATATACAATACACATGTGTATTAAGAGTTACAGTGCCAAAAATTAATAAAATCAAATTGTCAAAAGTAGTATTGTTTTTGTTACTGACAAGTGTTTAATGAAAAATTGTTGACAATACTTCAAGGTGTATCAAAATTATTTTTTCAAAAGTTTGAAGATGTCTAAGAAGGTGAAAAAATTACCATTAACCAATGTTTTTGGATATCGCATTGGAAACATAATTGGAAAAGGAACCTATAGCAAAGTTTGTCTTGCTACTAGTGATGGTTAGTGTTTATATAGATTTATTGTTTATAAATTTGTTTGTTTATATTAATAAAAATTTGTAGAAACTGATAAAAAATTGGCTTGCAAGATAATAAGTAAGAAAAAATCCGGGGACGAGTTTATTAAAAAATTTTTACCGAGAGAATTGAACATTATTAAAACTATCGAACATCCGAATATAGTAAAAGTGTATAGAATATTAGAAGCGCCGTTAACTGTCTACGTGTTCATGGAATATTGTAAACTTGGAGATATTCTGGAATTTATAAGAGATAATGGACCGTTTACTGAAGAAAAAACCAGATTATTGTTTAAACAGGTAATATTCAACTTTATTACTAGTTTTTTCTTTTCAAATTTTTCATTTTTTTAGATAGTAGAGGCAGTTCATTATCTACATAACCTCAATTTAGCTCATAGAGATATTAAATGCGAAAACATTTTTTTATGGAACACCAATACCATAAAACTAGGAGATTTCGGTTTTTCCAGATACTGTTTAAACGAGCTCGGTGAATCTACACTTTCAAACACTTTTTGTGGCTCAGCCGCATACGCAGCCCCGGAAATCTTACAAGGAAAATTCTACGATCCCAAAAAATACGATATCTGGGCTTTGGGTTGTATTTTGTACGTAATGGTTACAGCACAAATGCCTTTCGATGATTCGGATATAAGAAAAATGGTGAAAGATCAACTGCACGGAAATATACAACATTTCGATTTTTTCTGGAAATGGTGCTCGCCAAATTTGAGAAGATTGCAAATGTTACTTTTCGAACCTGATATGACGCATAGAATCAACACTGTGCAGATTATTCATCATCCTTGGTTTTTACAGGAACCGTACGATGTTAAAATGTCAAATAAACAATTACTATCTCTGTCTGATAGTCGATTGATTTGAAATTTGTTGATTATCCAATAAAAACCTTTAAAATATCGATTGTTTTATTTTTTTAATTAACAGTGCCACACTGTAATACGATAGCGTTGATTGAGAATAGTTTTCATTCAACGACGATAGGCAACAAGTGGTACTTGTGCTGTCAACTATGATATGACGTTTCTATAATTAAAATTGACACTTTTAGCGTAAATACCATAGAGAAAACGTAAATAGAGTAAGCAAGAATAAAACAGAGTGCTCTGGATGACACTGGATGTTAATTGGTGTTAATTTGATGATTCAACTAGTAATACTAATGCTGCCAACTGCAATTTGACGTTTATATTATTATATCTGACATTTTCAGTGTTATGAATTGTTAAAAAAGGTATCGGTTATTACTTTCTAGTGAAAAATGAGCTTAATATCACTCAAATACCTTGATGTAAATGGTTAAGATACTTAAAAAACGGGTTTTCCCCTTTTGTGCACTTCAAACAAACTAAAATTGTAAATTTGTTGGATGTATTAATATATTTCAATTAAGCTACTTTGAATTTAAACTCGTTCTGCAATGTTTGTCGGTTTTTGATGTCCAAGGGGGCCGGACCGGCATAAATTAATTTCGAAAAGCGTAAAAATAAAACGCGAAACCCCCTAAAGACGCGATTGCTCTCTATTTGAATTGCTGATCATTTTATTCGGTTGAAATATTCCAGACTTTTGTAAAATGAAACTCTTTGCTGCCTCCATAAATGCTTCGTTAAACGTTTAACACTTTTTTTTTTATCTTCGAACGAGAAATTTTTTACCCTAAATTAACATCTATAAGTTTTAAAATTCTGCTACGAAATTTAAAACCCATAAAAATATGAAAATTTGTATAAGCTGGCAACATTGACATGTTTTTATTAACTTTTGGTGGAATTGTTTTCATTCAAATCTCGTATCAAATAAAAACATCGCGTGTAATATTCTACAACTCTTTCTATAATTATTGTGGATTGAAAAAAAAATTAAAGTTAGCTTCCAGCCACGATTAAATCGCTAACATTGTATTGCAATTTTAAAACCATAATTTTTTATGGCTATTAAAATACAATAAAGAATAAAATTTCTAGAAACGGGGCCGTAAAAAAAGAAGTTACTCATTTACTACGATCCAATCAAGTCGCAAAAGGAAACGATAAACATTTACCTTATTATGTGTTTATTATTTGTTTTGATAACGAACACGCAGTCGTAAAATCATTATAATAATTTAGCGTATACGTATACGTAACTCAAGATATATTTATCGATATTGATTAAATTGGAAACAATAATCTCGTGGCTGTCAGATAAACTTCGGCGCTGACGTCGCGTAAACGGAAGCGGCTATTGACAGATGACATTTGTTGGGAAGTTAAAAGTGACTAATGAGCCATCGAACGGAATTAAAGAAGTTGAAACAGAGATCGGTAGTTTGAAAGTGTTGAAACTAAAATTAAGAAGTAATCAATCAATTAAACACGACTGAAAAAGTTTGTTTTTTGTTACAAACTATCCAGAGGGATGAAACGATTTTAAACGAAAAGTATAGATAAGTCAACAACCCTCTGCCTCTCGACGTTCCGTATCAAGACCTTAATAATATAATTAGAGACAGACGACCGCTGTTCCATAATCATATAACCATATCAATTGATGCCTAATAACATCCTCGGTTATGGGGAGTGCGTGTAATAATATAATGACAAACCTTAGCATCGACTTTGATCGAGTATTGTTCACGCTGACGTTCTCCCTGGGGGCGAATTACAATTTCCTCCCGCTTCTAGAAATGCTGTAAAAGGGAACACCGCCGACTGGATCGGGGGGGCGGTGACAAGGGGAAACGTGAGGGCGGTCGTGTTGTGACATACTTAATTCCTACTATTTACTTGTCGGGGTTTAACTACCACCGAGGAAAATTTTATTGAAATCATTTTCGTTGGTAGATTTTTCGGTTAGATTGCAGGAAAAATGATACCCTGTACATTAATCTATGAGGATTTCGTTGGTTTTGTATAAAAATAAAAGTCAATCGCAGATCGATAGTTTTACTGGGATTTATGTGCACTTTGAGTACTTTTGTTGAAAATAAATGATATGCAAAATGCATTATCCTGCAAAAGCCATGAATAAATTGACTGGTATCTGTGATAATTGGATCACATTTTATGCGAGAATCATCTCTTTTGCGAGGCGTGCTACAGTAACGGACTTTTACTACAAACATTTTTTTTAAACCCACAAAAATTGTATAACCTGTAAACAATCAACACACGATAACACTTACAGTAGAAACGGTGGAGCTTTACCATCACGTGACTGTTACGTCAGCAACAATATTCATAATGAATCAAATCAAAACTTCTGTCAACTCAATAGAAATAATCGTTATGACTAATATTCCAAAGGTCGGTCTTATACGAATTGGTAATTAAACAAGAAATCCAACTTTTTAAATTGTATTTATTTTATTTATATGGTTAACATCGACATATTTATTAAAACTATCGATATACTGGGTGAATAAGTTACAAAGTCCAAAATTAATATTAACCATGCTGGCTTATTGCAGTGGCGTCATGTACGGGGTCAAAATTAGTAGATTTTCTGATATAAAAGTGCCTCAGAAATTTTGGTTGCGATTTAAAAAAATTTAAAGTAGGGTTATTTTACAGTCGAAAATACACGCTTCAAGTTAAAAAATCATAAAGTCCGTAATAATGGGAATTTTGAGGTGAAATTTGAGATATGTATTATGGAATAATGAACAAATATGGAAAAAAATCAGCAACATTCTAACTACTATATTTGGTATACGAGGGTATGCGAAAGTGAGAGTTAAAAAAATTAAATTTTAATCTTCCATATTCTAGTGGATTACACAAAATATCATCGAGTCCAGGACTGTATTATATACGCGAACATGTTTTCTGTGTCTCTCTGTCTGTCTGTATGTGTGTGAGTGTGGACTGAATAGCGAATATTGCCCATGAATATGCAACGTATATTTTACTGATCATATAAAACAACCCTGAAAAGTGGGCTGTCTGATGTAACTGGATTATTCTCCGTGCTGAGAAACCCGAGTTATCGTTTTTCGAAGGACGCTTCACCGTCAGAACTTTCCAGGACCGATACCATCTAACCTGAAACGTAAATTCCGATATTTTTTATAAAATTATAGATGACAAACTGCAAATTTTAACTCTAGTTTGAATGGATTTCCTCGTTTCAGTCTTTTATGTGAGAGATTTTAAAATAAAAGTTGGTTTCAGTGATAGAAAATCAAAACTTTACTGAAATGTACAGTGTATTTTGAAAAATAAGAATCCAATTTCCAAAATATAAATAATATATATATTTTTTGACATCTAAATATATACAACTTGGCATCTTTTGATTAATACCTATTCTTTTGATATTTGTAGATATGTATAATGAATCTAAATTGTACCTATCTCTTTCAAGTCGGTTCTGTTTGCTTTTCGCAAAGCTTTGAAAATCACTTCAAAATATTCCATATTCGTCCATTCTATTCGTTATACTTTCAAAATTACTGTTCCCAGGAAATTGTATTTACACAAACCGAGTTCTCTTGTACATACCAATCGAAAGATACAAGTTTGTTTCACAAAAACTTTCCTTACGGTTAAAGGTAAATAAAATTTGTCTTCAGAAAGTTTTTCTTTCACCAAACATCGAACAAAATCTTCAAATTCAATATTTTATTAAAATAAAAGAAGTAAGAAGATTTTTACGTCTTGGTATAGTTCATTTAAAAACCACTAAAAGTTACCAGATTAGTTACTAAAGAGTGTGTTCCGAGAAAGTAGTCAACAGTCGTGTTCCAAATCTATTAAATGTGCCTTGATGAACGGAGAAATCAGCCACGCCACCAACTGTTTGAGGTATTTTGGATTTAACATGAATATTTTTGGTTTTTCATCCAATTTATTATATTTGTTTACACACATTTATTGTACATAGTTTTTCTGACAGTCCTAAATAACCTATATTCAGCGGTTACATTATTTTGTCAGCCTAATAAGCGAAGAGCTGTAGGTACTCGAAGTAGAAGGATCGATAATTGCAGATATTCAATACATTTGCTTACTGATACAAAATAGAGTGTCAGAATTGTCAAAAATGGAAATTAATAAATTATCAGCTGATGTCAATGCTACGAAGTGTTGTGTGAAACTGGGCCAATCAGAGGTCTACAGAATTGCCAACTTAAATTCAAATTACTCCTCCTGGTTTTTAAATAAGTTATAGTTATAGTTATATATAAAGATCTGCTGGTAACCAATCTCTTGGGGATGTATTTTTTCCATTCCTTTCTGCATCTTGGTATCGTCTTCCTTTCTTATGTCTTCAGCTGCTTCACTACATTTGTCATTCGTTTATTACTGTATATTATATATTCCTTAACCATTTAAGTCTTTTTTTGCTGATTTCTTCTTGTTCTCCATGGATTTTTAAAAAAATCCCGACCTTAAAATATTTCCATGATCCAATTTATTTTTGTATCCTTTTTTTTTCCTGATGTCGATCGATATGAATAGTGTGAGACTAACAGATGTATGTAGGAAGGTTTTAAGCTCATTCTCATATATTGGATTACAATTACACGGTCTTACACATGTTCAATTTCATCCCGCATTTCGGTATTGCCAAACTCATTGTGATTCAAAAGAGATTTTACCATCATTGAAACCTTACCGGTGTCGCTGGGGCGTGTTATCCTTTATATTGTCCTATCTATGTTATTTAATCAATTATAGAGATTTGAGGAAGTTTTCTTATATTTTTTAAAGTTGATATGTCTTCCAAATTAGTTATTGTGCAGACAGTATGAAATTTTCTGCCATATGAGAATTTATCAGCATTTTTTTGGTATTATTTTTCGAGACATAATCGCTGATATCTATCTTCAGAACTATTTAAGATACAAGCTTGTACTTAGTTTTAGTCGATTCAACTTACATTATTCTCTATTAAGACAATTCTTGACCGTTTCTATAGTAATTTTTTTTCGAGATATAGAATCTCAAAGTTGACTTTCAATATTTTTTCATACGGCATTTGACACAGTTAAAGATATTTGATCTTTATTTGAAATCTGTTCAGTGTACAGACTTGTACTTATTTTTAATCGATTAAGCATAAAATTTTCTATACTGAGGCAATTTTTCGACTCTTTCTAATGATTGTTTTTCGAGATATAAAGCCTCAAAGTTGACTTTCACATACTTTTATCGTATACCGACACAATTTATTCAAACAAACAAAATATTAAATCACAGTTATTTGTAAACTGAACAGAATCGTCCCCGACAAAGAAAACAACTAATATAATCTACATATAAATTTTTTCGTCTTTACAGCAAACAATGCTCACAGATACACACACATTCGAACAAGGTCCTAACTTAATTAGAGTAATGAGAGTAAGGGAGTGGGCAATGAAGTGTGAACTTGGGGTGGATTCCGAGTTGCGAGTTACTCCTTTTGTAACAGCATTTTCTGAACGAATGGCCACGACATCGACGACATAATCCATTTAAGCGGACCTTTACAAGCCTGGCTGATCGTACGGGTCAGGACTTCAAGATTCAATTCTTATTTTGCCAGACCGACTATATTCGGGATTTGTTTGTCGATTTATTTTGGGATGTTCGATTGTAATTTTATTATATAACGTCCAAATTTGATCGTATGCAGTTTAATTCAATTTTCTAGGGGAGTGGATTTTGGAAATAGGAGACAAAATCAGATTTATATTGTCAAAAATAGTGTAAATACTTTTCAATACTCCAAATTATGATGAAAAATGCAACAAAAACTTCTGCTTTTTGTTAAGTTTATGTGATATTTAACCGAGCATATTATACCGGTTCGTATGGTCGACTATGATACTCTATATCTCAGAAAATCATTGTAAGAATTAGTCGAAAATTTAGCAAATTAAATTCAAAGTCTACTGAAACTAAGTAGGAGCAAGTCTGCCTTAAATAGTTTTGAAGATACGAGCAAATATGTGCAACAGTTTCAAGTATTGTATGTGAAAACAATGAATATAAAATTTGAGACTCTGTATCTCAAAAAATAATTGTAAGAATTAGTTGAAAAATTGTTTTCTGATAGAAAATTTAATGCTGAGTCTGCTGAAACTAAGTTCACGTGTGTACCTCAAATAGTTTTGAAGATACGAGCAAATATGTGCAACAGTTTCAACTATTGTATGTAAAAACAATGAATATAAAATTTGAGACTCTGTATCTCAAAAAATAATTGTAAGAATTGGTCGAAAAATTGTTTTCTGATAGAAAATTTAGTGCTGAGTTTGCTGAAACTAAGTTCACTAGTGTACCTCAAATAGTTTTGAAGATACGAGCAAATATGTGCAACAGTTTCAAGTATTGTATGTGAAAACAATGAATATAAAATTTGAGACTCTATATCTCAAAAAATAATTGTAAGAATTAGTCGAAAAATTGTTTTCTGATAGAAAATTTAGTGCTGAGTCTGCTGAAACTAAGTTCAAGTATGTACCTCAAATGGTTTTGAAAATACGAGCAAATATGTGCAACAGTTTCAAGTATTGTATGTGAAAACAATGAATATACAATTTGAGGACTCTATATCTCAAAAAATAATTGTAAGAATTGGTCGAGAAATTGTTTTCTGATAGAAAATTTAGTGCTGAGTCTGCTGAAACTAAGTTCACGTATGTGTACCTCAAATGGTTTTGAAGATACGAGCAAATATGTGCAACAGTTTCAACTATTGTATGTGAAAACAATGAATATAAAATTTGAGACTCTGTATCTCAAAAAATAATTGTAAGAATTAGTCGAGAAATTGTTTTCTGATAGAAAATTTAGTGCTGAGTCTGCTGAAACTAAGTTTACAAGTGTACCTCAAATAGTTTTGAAGTTACGAGCAAATATGTGCAACAGTTTCAACTATTGTATGTGAAAACAATGAATATAAAATTTGAGACTCTGTATCTCAAAAAATAATTGTAAGAATTGGTCGAAAAATTGTTTTCTGATAGAAAATTTAGTGCTGAGTCTGCTGAAACTAAGTTCAAGTATGTACCTCAAATAGTTTTGAAGATACGAGCAAATTTGTGCAACAGTTTCAACTATTGTATGTGAAAACAATGAATATAAAATTTGAGACTCTGTATCTCAAAAAATATTTGTAAGAATTAGTCGAAAAATTGTTTTCTGATAGAAAATTTAGTGCTGAGTCTGCTGAAACTAAGTTCACATGTATACCTCAAATAGTTTTGAAGATACAAGTAAATATGTGCAACAGTTTCAACTATTGTATGTGAAAACAATGAATATAAAATTTGAGACTCTGTATCTCAAAAAATAATTGTAAGAATTAGTTGAAAAACTGTTTTCTGATAGAAAATTTTAATGCTGAGTCTGCTGAAACTAAGTTCACAAGTGTACCTCAAATAGTTTTGAAGATACGAGCAAATATGTGCAACAGTTTCAACTATTGTATGTGAAAACAATGAATATAAAATTTGAGACTCTGTATCTCAAAAAATAATAGTAAGAATAAGTCGAGAAATTGTTTTCTGATAGAAAATTTAGTGCTGAGTCTGCTGAAACTAAGTTCACAAGTGTACCTCAAATAGTTTTGAAGATACGAGCAAATATGTGCAACAGTTTCAACTATTGTATGTGAAAACAATGAATATAAAATTTGAGACTCTGTATCTCAAAAAATAATAGTAAGAATAAGTCGAGAAATTGTTTTCTGATAGAAAATTTAGTGCTGAGTCTGCTGAAACTAAGTTCACAAGTGTACCTCAAATAGTTTTGAAGATACAAGCAAATATGTGCAACAGTTTCAACTATTGTATGTGAAAACAATGAATATAAAATTTGAGACTCTATATCTCAAAAAATAATTGTAAGAATTAGTCGAAAAATTGTTTTCTGATAGAAAATCTAGTGCTGAGTCTGCTGAAACTAAGTTCACAAGTGTACCTCAAATAGTTTTGAAGATACGAGCAAATATGTGCAACAGTTTCAACTATTGAATCTGAAAACAATGAATATAAAATTTGAGACTCTATATCTCAAAAAATAATTGTAAGAATTGGTCGAAAAATTGTTTTCTGATAGAAAATTTAGTGCTGAGTCTGCTGAAACTAAGTTCACAACTGTACCTCAAATAGTTTTGAAGATACAAGCAAATATGTGCAACAGTTTCAACTATTGTATGTGAAAACAATGAATATAAAATTTGAGACTCTGTATCTCAAAAAATAATTGTAAGAATTAGTTGAAAAATTGTTTCCTGATAGAAAATTTAATGCTGAGTCTGCTGAAACTAAGCTCACGTGTGTACCTCAAATAGTTTTGAAGATACGAGCAAATATGTGCAACAGTTTTAACTATTGTATGTAAAAACAATGAATATAAAATTTGAGACTCTATATCTCAAAAAATAATTGTAAGAATTAGTTGAAAAACTGTTTTCTGATAGAAAATTTAATGCTGAGTCTGCTGAAACTATGTTCACAAATGTACCTCAAATAGTTTTGAAGATATGAGCAAATATGTGCAACAGTGTTATCAATTTTACGTAAAAACAATGAATATAAACTTTGAGGCTCTATATCTCAATAGTGCCATGGATTTTATACAAAAATATTGAAAGTCAACTTAGAGGATGTATATATATCCCATATAAAAGTTCTTCGTATCTACCAAAAGGAAAAAAACAATTCTTTAAGGCATATTTATAAGAGGGGGCATTTAATAGAGTTATAATAATGTATAGAGTAGAAGTTTGTAAGTATATAAATACCTTTACCTATATAATAGCGTTGTCAGGTATTAATTGAAATCGAAAATAATTATACAACAAAAAAACAAATATTGAAGCACCGCCATCTCTAGTAACTACCTCCATAGGCGTCCAAAATTTTTATTCTTACAAAAAAATCTATTAAGTTGGAAAAAGATGCTAGAAAAATTTAATTCATTTTTTACTTTGACTCCACTGGATGCATCAAAAATAAATTACAGCATTTTCAGTACGATGACGGGTGTTGAGAGCTTCGTGAAACTCCCAATTCGTGTGCGTGGTAAGAAAATTAATTTGTATGTTAATATTTTTCGATTTATCAGACGCTTTAACTCTTTTTTAAATTGAAAAACCCCAAGGATCATTTATTATGTTAGTTTTTTGGAAGAAATTATTTTTTTAATTATTTAAAAAATATCATCTATAAATTATAGAAGAGAAGAACTTTTTATAATAAGCGATATTTATAATCTTTGCTCACTATATAACAATTTAATTTGTCATATTTTATATTCAAAAAAGTTTGAGACCCTATATCTCAAGAAATACGTATAAGAAATACCCGTTCAATGATAGAAAATTGTATGCTGAATCGATTGAATATGAGTACAAGTCTGTATGAGAAATAGTTACAATCGGATAATAAATATAGAGATACATACAGTGAGAAACAGACAGTCATAAACAGCAGTTAATAACCAACTATTGTTCAAGCCCATAACTATTCAAAATAAAATAAATTCGTAGAAAAATCAGAGATACATACGAAGAATATTATGATTTTTTATAATTCAATTTCTGTATAATGATTAATAAAAAATAAGTGTACCCAAAACTATGTAAGGCTTGTCCAACTGAAACCCATCTTTGGTCAGGTTAGCCTTGGAAACAATTGTAATCATTCAACTGACGTTTTCCAACATTAGTAGTGTATGCAAACGTCACACTGATCTGTTTATTTCGTTTATATTTGACAGCGATTTTAAGTATTGTGACTGTGAAATGGCGTTTGTTGTTAACAATCCGTCCAAATGTGATAAGCGTGCGGTCATTCAATTTTTGTATGCTGAAGGTGTGCTACCGTTGCAAATTTATACGCGAATGCAAGCAGTGTATGGAAACGCATGTTTTGCATATCCAACTTTGAAGGAATGGTGTCGAAAATTTAAGAATTGAGAAAAGAGGACGAATGATAAGCCACTGCATCAACAGACAGGAATGTGGCATGTGTGGAAGGCATGATTAGAGAAAATCGTCGAATTTCAATCAGAGCAATTTCAGAAAATGTTGGTGTGAGTATAGGATCTGTCCATAGTATCGTACACAAACTAGGTTACAGCAAAGTTTGTGCGCAATGGGTTCCTCGTCTTTTGCCTGAGGACCAAAAAAGCTTGCGAATGGGCTTGTCTTTGCAACACCTCACGGAATACAGTCAAAATGGTAATGACTTTCTCTCGTCAATAATTGCTGGCGATGAATCTTGGTGTCATTATTTTGAACCATCCAGTAAGCTGTCATCGATGCAATGAAAACACGCAAATTCTCCGCCACCAAAGAAGTTTAAAGTTCAACCTTCTGCAGGCAAGGTGATAGAGTTTACAGAACCTAGAGTGCATATCAACGCAAACCTGTATAATGAAACTTTGAACAAGCTCCATCAAGCACTAAGAAGAAAACGTCCAGGGAAGCTTTCACGTGGTGTTATTCTGCTTCACGATAATGCTCGGCCTCATGTTGCCAACGTAGTGAAAGAAAATCTGCAACGAAAGAAGTGGAGGATATTAGAGCATCCACCCTATAGTCCCGATTTATCGCTTTGCGATTTTCACATCTTTGGTCCACTAAAAAAGGCGTTAAAAGGTAACCGTTTTCAGTCGGACGCAGAAGTACAAAACGCTGTGAAAGAATTCTTCCAGCAGCAGCCACAAGAATTCTATAAGCAGGGTATACATCGGTTGGTGAAACAGTGGGATATGTGCCTCAATTGTAGTGGTAGTTTTTTGTAACTGTACTTGTCAATAAATTTTTCCTGGGCCAAAGATGGGTTTCAATTGAACTATCTTGTAGGTACATAATGCCTAATTTTTATTCTGTTAGAATAAAATTCTTTCCTTTTTACGAGTATCCTATCGGCACGTCTTTGACACACTATTTTCAGTGTTTGTGTACGGATAACAATAGGCTAAACCCATATTTTGACCCTAACCTGGGCGGTACTACCTGCACTTGATAAAAAGAAAGAATTTTCAAATTTAATGCTAGAACCTCAATTATTTCAATCGCTAAAACAACTCGATACGTAAAATGTTATCCTTCCAACTTCACGAATCGTTTTTAAAAATATGTAATATATGTCGATATCATGCAAAACTTAACAAGACAAAAACAAATAATCCAACAGCAGCTTGTACAACTGCAAAACTTCCGGTGGAATCAAAGTTATATCAATATATATTCCTGCAGGAAAAATATTTCGCTCCGCATAAATAACCGATAAATATCAATATAAAGTGAATGTATAGAATGTCGTTAGCGATGATTTGTTAGCAATGGGCGGACCTCGTATGTAGGTATTTATATGCGCGCCTATTTTAAACTGAAATATTCAAAAGTGACTTATTTATCGACTGATGGCAATTAAAACGTTACTTAAAGCGTTTAGACGACTCCGGCCGACAGAGATACCTTTCATCAACTTCTTTTAATTGGTTTTTATATTTATTTTACCGGCTGCGATTTTATAACGTCATATTTTTTTACTACTAATAAGTAAAATTGTCAAAAAATTCGTCTCGGTGGGGAAATATAGAACTATACAAAAGCTTATCATGACATCCTGTATACAATATATACTCGATATCAATTTAAACTTAAAACAACTTTAGACATAATAACATGATTTCAATGATGAATAAAGTAAAGTAAATGAGAAAGCTGTATATACCTAAGTTTCAAAAGGAAGAAATTCCAGATCCTGATATTATAATAATTGATAAATAGCCTTGATCGCACAATCCGGAAATGCTCTCCTTTGTAAGCAACGCTCTGATTGCTGACTTCACTAGTCTCAGACGCTTGTTTCCGGAGTTGATTGTAAACTCCCGGCACCTCCGCCATTCCATACATAAGCGTAGACACAGGGCTGATGGCAAAATATTAAAATAATTTAATTTATCTATCAGCATTTTATACAAAGCCTCCTTTATCCTTTGAGATAACAATTTGAAAATTTGAGGGTTTATAGCCATCATCAGTCTCCACATTTTAAAATTATTTACAATTTTACAGGGTGTTCCAGAATGCTGCGCCATATCAAAGTTACATTTTTTTAAATGAAACACCCTATATTTTATCGCATATTTGGAATCAGCTTGACCTCCCCATTACAATAATATAGGGTTGTGATGTGTTCTACGGGGTATTTAAAAAGTTATAACCAATTTTCCATAAAAATCGTAACAAGTTCAATACCCTGTACAATGTAAGAGAAATTCAAAAATTAAAATCTGTTGCGGCCAAAGCATTTGAATAGTAGTGAAAATCCTGGAAAATTATTTATTTCGTTAATATTCATTGAATCTGATACAGGGTGAATCAAAATACGAATACATTATTTTCTCCGTTTTTTTCAAATGGATCACCCTGTATTTTATGTGAGATTCGAAAAGTACTACCAACATACTTCTTTTTTTATTTAGCATTCCCTATACCTAAAATTATTAGTTCTTGAGATATTTTGATTTTTTTATTTGAAAAAACGGAGAAAATAATGTATTCGTATTTTGATTCACCCTGTATTAGATTCAATGAATATTAACGAAATAAATAATTTTCCAGAATTTTTACTACTATTCGAATACTTTGGCCGCAACAGATTTTCATTCTTGAATTTCTCTTACAATGTACCTACAGGGTATTGAACTTGATACGATTTTTATGGAAAATTGGTTATAACTTCTTAAATACCCCGTAGAACACATCACAACCCTATATTATTGTGATGGGGAGGTCAAGCTGATTCCAAATATGCGATAAAATATAGGGTGTTTCATATAAAAAAATGTAACTTTGATATGGCGCAGCATTCTGGAACAACCTGTAAGATTGTAAATAATTTTAAAATGTGGATACTGATGGTTGCTATAAACCCTCAAATTTTCAATTTGATATCTCAAAGGACAAAGGAGACACTGAACTTTATCAGCCTGTATAAAATTTAAAAATTGATATTGATCAAATTATTCGTAAAAATCGGTTGAAATTGAACATTTACCCCTTCAAGATTACAAAAAAATGTCTTTGTTCCAGATTACATTCCAAACCAGTCTATATAATAATGGACGTGAATAAATAATATTTTATAGAGTACGCTACTGTTTTGACAGACTGGATGTTCTCCCGGCACCTCCACCATTCTTTCCAAGTTCTCCTGGCGTTTCGACTATACACTGGGCCGCCTCTCGATTTCTCTCTATCTCTGTCGTTAGCTGATCCGTTTCCATGGTTACCATCCGGCTTCGCAAATACACAGTTCTCCCAACTCACTGGATTAAGTTTATTATGCGATTTGTGTTTGTACAAAAAAAAAATCCTGGGGGACGATAGCTTGTCTACAGGAACAATTTTTGTCGATATTTTTTTGTACAGTTTCATATAGGAAAAAAATGAAATTTTGTACTTTAAAGAGTTTTTTTTTTAAATAATAATAATAATAATAAATATATTCATCTCTTCAGATCATATTTTGTCATCGAAATTTTACACCAGCCTATAGTAATGGCTGATGTAATCTACATGGAGAGATTCTGAGGGATCACTCAGGAATACTTGGGATGCCCTCGGATATCTCTGTCACAAAACTTCACGTGGACAAGCCCTTTAAGGTCAACATTCCCACGAGAGACAAAACCAGAAACGGAGCTGGAGCGGCGGTCTTCAGCAGGAAACCCAGAATTGAAAACACAGCCAACCTGGGTAGGTATACGCTACCGTTTTTCAGGCTGAAGTATACGTCATTGAACTGGATGAAAGAGAGCTGATAAATAACCTATTGTAAAAAAGAACATATACATCCTGTCAGATAGCCAGGCTGCTTTTAAAGCACTGAGCTTGAACAGGATAAAATCTAAGCTGGTACTTAACTGTCTACAATCCTTTGAAATACTGTGGCAAGGAGAACAGAGTCCTTTTGACCTGGATGCCGGGGCATTGAAGAGTGGAGGACAACGAGAAGGCTGATACTCTGGCAAAAAAGGGATCAAAGTCTCTATTTATCGGACCTGAACCATTTTTTGACATTGTGGAAAGCACTGCTAGATCAGCTATTGCTATCTGGGAGGAGAAGAAAACCTTCACACAGACGTTCATATACAACCATATACCAACTTATATAATAACTGATATTTTTATAGAGTATTCATAAAGGTTACACACTTATATAAGGAAATGCTTTGTAGTTTTATTGCAATACTTATAGTAAATTAGGTTTATTAGGGTGTTAAGCCATTACTGTAAGTTCTAGATTTATAATGAAGTGTTGTAACTATTTATATGACTGTGTTATAAAACTTGAAATAATCGTTACCTCAATTTATATAACAAATTATATAAGGTTTGCCGTTACTTCCGTAATAAAACTAATGGTTTCTGAGTTTTATAATAGCATCGTTGTTTACCTTTTTAAAACTTCAGATACTTAAGTTCTTCTATAAATACGTTATAAAACTTTTAGTAACTTGTTCTTTTATAAATACGTTATGAAACTTTGGGTAACTGATGTTTTCTCTTTGTGTTTCAGTAAAAAGTTAACCTAAAATTGGAGTGGTTATTAACTGTGTAAGAAAATTGTGAATAAAACTATCATTAATAGCTGGAAAAAATCAAGTACAGCAGTACATTTTGCCGAAAAGTTTCTAGGCGTTTTACCAGAATAACACAAGTAGTGCCAGCATCTTCTGGTAAATTAAAAAGCATCACTTTCGTTAATCGACAGGTATCTTCCAGTTCCACTTTTTCAACAAAATGTCTTCTTTACCTTTGAATATTACCACCAAAAGTTCTCTAACCAACACTTGTGGTGTGCTGTGACACTCAACTAACACTTAATAATTTATAGTAGACTTGAAGTTTTATAGAATCACCATTTATGGATATATAGTGTTACTTTAAGCAATATAATAACCAATGTATGCTAAAAAGAGAAAACACATATTGAAAATGTGACAGATGACAGCTTGACAAAGAAATCATTTACTAATGGTAAGGTTACCAACAACTCTATAGGAAAAGTTTATAAGAGTAACCAAGTCAGTAATAAAACTAAATATCATTGCACCCTCTTCCTAGATGAAGTTTTATAAAGGTACGGGAAATATTTCCGTTACTCTTAGTTATAGACGGTACTAAATAAAGCTGTTCGCAACTCTTATAAATTGCTCCATTTAAGTGTTGTAAAGGGTTTATAAGAGTTACAGAAATATTACTATGCTTAGCTTATATAAATTGCAGTTTTATAAAATAGTGATGGTAACTTTACGGTTACTATTATATATAAACGAAAATGTTTATTGGGGCGAGAAGGCCCCATAGAACCTAGCCTAACCATAACCTAATCTACAGATATTTAAAACGATGAAGGTGACGAAAAAAAAGTCGCCATTCGAAGTCGACGATTTTTGGATTTTTATTTTTTACAATTTCCACACCTGCGACATATTATATCGGAGATTAAACCGCCCAATTACAGGATTAAAGTATCAACCCGATTCTTATATGATCATCGCGCAATCTGCACGTATTGTTTCGTTGAGTGACGTGCGGTCTGATTCGGTATAATTAAACGCAAAGAGGCAAATAAACATCCTCTGACAGAATTATAGTGAAGTAGCAGACAGAAATTGCCGGGGGTCGGACATCGCTAACAAAGTTTTTATGAATTATTGTGGCAACGTTTTATAGGCCGACTTTGATTTTGCTAAACTGTAAATCAATATTGCTTTCTGTTCTTCTATAGAGTTTATTATTTTTTTTTTGTCTTTAAACATCGATACAAAAAGTATGGATCGCTAGGTGAACAATGACATGATATTTTTAGATGAAATTTGTTCCTACAGGCTTATTTTTCATTCAAAAATAACTGAAATTCAAGATATTGGAGGTTCTGGAGACAAAAAAACTGAAATTTGATCCAAAAAAAGGACATCGAATTTTTTGTGACAACTTAAAGAATTGTACAAGTGATGTAAATGTGAATGTTGAGCTGGAAATTCAGGAAAACACTTTCAAAAAACTAATCTACCAGGAAAAAAATTAAAAATTCATTTTATAAGTAGTGAAAGTCCATAGTGTAAGAAAAATTATGGTAACTTCAACGTACTATATCTCAAAAAGTAATTGACAAGAAATAGAGAAAACATATTCATTGAATAGTAAATTTTATGCTTATTTAATTAATATATAGTAAAAGCAGTTGGGAAAAAAATTGTAGGAGTTATAAACAAAACCCTCAAGACCGTAGAATTTTTTCTGCCAAAAAGTCAAACGGAGTATACTTCGGTTATTTCGTTATATTGCGATGAATACTGCAGTTGATGATTGGTTGTTTCGAAGTCTTGACAACTACGTTGCCAACTCTTCAAAATTTTCTTAAATATAGTAACATATAAAAAGTGGTTTTAATTAATTTTTCTTTTTTCAGTAATTTCAAGCGACTTATTTTAATGTTTACTAATAAATTTACATTATGTATTTATTTTAAAATATTTCCAAACTAGCTTTCTTATAACTACACGAACTAACAGATTACTGAAGTAAGAGGAACATTTGTGTAGCGAGCCTAACAATTTTAGAAAATATATTGCTTTATTTTATGGTCATCACACTGACAATAGTTTGAGTATATCAAGCTATAACTTTAGCAGGACACTTAAAAAAGTTCCCATCAAGAAAAAATTGTACAATACTTACATTCATTTTACCAGTCTTCAAAGTAAAGGTCAAAATCATTTTTCACTTCACCATACCTACACAATAATAATCTAGACTTTTTAAGTTAATGTTTCTCAACGTTGAAGAGTAACCATAGGTATAACCCATAAGTATTTACGGCGTTATAAAAGATGTTAACTTGACATCCGTATAGGTATACTTTTGTATTTTGACATGGCGCCATGCCGCAGGCGTAAAACTGATAGTTACAATCTATATTGATTTATGATTTTTTAATTTTAGAGTAATATTGAATTAGAGCACCATATTTTTTATGAATATTAAAAAAAAACCTACTGTATATACGTATAATGTTGAGTTAATCCTGTGGATGGTCAATATTGATTCTGAAACTTTCCCAGCGTATTTAAATGTGTCAAAAGTAAGTGTATTAAGTAACAACTCAATGAATTTTCTTATCTAGTTTTTTTGATGTCTACTCTGTACACGTGACTCTTTTCGAGTTTCAGTTGTCGCATACAATACGTGTATCAATTCTGGAAGAATGGTTTTATGAGTGATTTTAAGGCCACGTGTCCATTGCACGTTCTCCTAATTTTGTATTAATAAGCTGTGGGTTTTTGTTACACTCGATTGGATTAAAATGAATGAATTTCAAGGGTAGGTACTACCTAAGATGAGAAATTTGATTTTCTGCGGAATATTTTATACGAAAAATCGGTTTGGTTACAAAGATATGAATATTAAGTTGAAATTTCAGCAGAACACTTTTGAAACGTCAAGCTACTGGGAAAAAATTCGAAAATACTCTGAGTGAAAGGGTCATCAAAATAAGGATAGAAAAAAATTTGGGAAAATAACAAAGTCAACTTTAACTCGCTATATCTCGGAAAATTTCAATACCAAAAATAAGAAAAAATTCATCTTGTTGGTAAATTTTATGCTAAATTGATTAAAATAGATTACAGATCGCTTCACTGAACGGCTTAGGAGTTACAAGCCAAAATATGAAATAGTGTCATATGGAACACTTAAAAAATGATTGCAGCCACATAAATGTAAATTTTGAGCTCAAATTTTAGCAGGACACTCTTTAAGGACTGCTCTACCAGGAAAAAATTTGTCAATATCTTATCCTAAAATGATTTTATTTTACCAGTCGCCAAAGTAAGAGTAGCAAAAATGAAAATTACAATTTTGAAAAAAAGATTGTTTTGAAATATACGACGGGAACTTCTCACTGTTCTATATATGTATTTAACCCTTAACTTAAAACAATATTTACATTTACCAAATAAAATAAAAATTATATCAATGATATTAAACGTACAAACTCTTGGAAGTTTCTCATAGCAAAAGGTCACTTAGAATTCAAAACGTGTACGTCATGCAGTGTTGAGTTAGCTTCCGCATTGTTGCCAATTGTCGGCACGAACACATCCACACGCCAACTTCACGTATACACCCCTATTTTCACACCCTAAGCTCTGTGAAACACTAGAATTTTCTATATTTTCAAAAAAAACATATTCCAATAGGTATTGATCGTTATTCGTAATTCTACTCCTGAATTTCCGTTTTTTCAACTACCATAGGTATTCAATTCACCCGATCTATCTCAATCCTCCTTATGCATCCATGGAATTGAAGAAGAAAGGAATAATTCTATCTGAAACCCATTAGAATTGAGATATATTAAAATTAATTGGAGTGGGTGATAGAACAAGGAGGTATCCTGAACCAAAAAATACACCAGCAACCAAGAAACGAAGCTGCCTTTCCTTTTTTTGTATGCGCATGTCTGAAAGGAGCCATTTTTATAATGAGATACTTGTCATACTTCACTTTGTCGACCAATTATATCGCCGATATTTAAAAATTTGATCATTTTCTGAGTGTATTTAGTAAGTTATCTGTCAACGTCGTTCTCTCAAGTCATAAATTTTTGTTACCAAAACATCAAAGAGATTGCGTCGGGCTTTGCTTCTTGTTAGTTGTTGGTGTATTCTTTGCCTGAACCGTCTATATACGGTGAGTAGAATCAATGGTTTTTTTCTAGAATAGATCAAAAATTAAGTCAATTTTGAAGTGTCAAAGATAGATCTTCCCAAACTTGGGATATCAAAATTGAGTGACGAAAAGAAATTGGATACCTATACTTAGGTATATTGTTAAATGTTGTGGGAAACCCACAAAAACCTACAAGAGAAGTAGCTTGAGAATTTTGAAGAAAGAGGAACCATTAACTACCTAAATGAAGTTGATTAGAATTTTGTGAATTGGTAACGAATAGATGCCAATGGAATCACCTCTACCCCTTTTCATTTAAACATTTTTTTGGAGCTAGTTATTAGGACCTCCAAGGGGTATATAGAACGGGAAGGAAAATAATTAATAACCTAACCTAACTTTAGAACCTCACCGTATATAAGATCACACCCATTTTCATCCGGTTATGCTTTTCAATTCAACAAAATTTCTCGATAAAATCACTCCCAAATACCGGACAGTGTTATGAAACCGCCAACAAAAACAAACGCCGTCTCTTTAATCCTACCAGTATTGAATATTATTCCCCAAAGGCGGAGTTTTCATTATATCGCCCGTCCCCCATTGCATGTCCTTTTAAATGTAAAGGACCAATAGAAGCGATTCGGCAGGATATCTCGTTTTGAACGCGCTACATCGCTACGGTCCTTGGCAGTTGTTTGCGTTCTACTGGTTGGAGAGCAGCGATAATAATTTTTTTTTTTCTATGAAGAGATTTGTGGATTGTTTATGAATTTTTTGTGGACTGATTTTTGGAAGATTGTTAGCAATATTTTGTGCAATAGTTGGATAGAGGTACAGTGCATCAAAGTGGAGGGTCAAGCTTTTGATATTAAACAAGAGATGAAGGTGAGTACTTTAACTGTCGAATTTGATATGGCGTTGCTCCAGAAAAGTGAAGAAAGTTGGTAAATTCGGAGATTGTGTTACAAATTGAATATTTTATCTTTTGCGCAATATACATTTTGCAGTATTCAGCTTGTGTACCTACCTAGCTTTTCAATTTAATTAAAAATTAACGTATCTAGGGTAAAGTTGGTCCAATAGCAGCATAAAACAATAAATATAACATTATTAATAACTTCCAATCAAGCACTAACAAATCTGTAGGCCTATTAAAACAAATGCATCCCCAAACAACTTCTGATTCGATGAACTTCCTGTACTGCTCTTCGCGATTTCTGTTCACTACACGAACACACCGACTATATATCAGAAAACTGTTCATACCCCACTTGTGGATCTCCGTTCAGCATTCCAATTCACATGTTCATTAGCCCATGCCAATTGAGCATGCATATGAATTTGTGTTAATGAAACCTTCTAAAAAGACGTCGCGAACGTAGACCGACGGTCCAAATCTTGCCAAAGAATGATTGAGACAATAGTGGCGTGTTAAAAGAGTTGTTAGTCAACGTAGGTCGTATATAGTTTACTATTGAAGGCATTGTTTTGTCCATGCAGCCTTTCTTTCCAGAAATATAAAGAAAGGAGGTAGGACCAGAAGGATTTCCATAGCTGCTGACATCAGTGTGTAATTGCCAGACAAATCTGTGTCTATCTACTAAAAAGCTTTGCTTGGGTCGTTCGCTGTAAAGCTTGAGCACTAGGTATAGCTCCATGCGATCATTGGACTAACAATCATAGATAAGTTTGGGTCCCAAGATTTTCAAAGTTCCACAGATCCTATACTCTTTCTCGAGTGTTATAAACCTAGATAATCTCTAAATATGCCTCTCAACAATCTCTTCCTCTTGACAGAATCTGCAAAGGTCTGTTTCTGCCAATTTTATAACACTCATAAACCTACTATGATTCTAACAGCCTTTCGGCTTTTTAGCAGCAGGTCCTCTGTTACTTTGGCCGATGGTCGTTTGATAAACACTTTGGCCTGTCTCTGTTCAGGAGTTGTTCTCCACCATTCCAGAAACTTAGTTTGCTTTCATTTTTTAATGGTTGCCTTTTTAGCTACACCGCGGAAGGGTTCGGGGAGCATTTGCAGTTCATCAGCTTCTTCATTTCCTTTGTATCCTTTGTACCCTGCGTACCCAGGCGAAAAATAGTCTGTAATGACGTGCTAGCTCAGACAGGGCACGCACTCAGTCCCATACCATACCAAAAATCTCTTACCTCGTTTTCTTTTATTTTTATATCCTTCTTTATTCTATATTTCTCCAAAGCGACTTCGTACCTTTCTACTTGAAAACTAATTAATAAACCTTTACTCTCCTCATTGTATATAGTAACTTTCTTGTAAACAATGTAATTTTTTATCTATATACATATTTAACGTCAATCAATCACTTTCTTACATTTTCCCATGTGAAGAATATTTGTTCTAGGTATCTATGTATAGTTGATAGATTGAAAGAAGGTATAATAGTACTTTATTCATCCAACTTTCAATTCTGCATTGTAATATCAATGTTTTGTAATGAATGAAAGAATTTTTAGAAAAGGTAAACAGTTTTATAAGACGTGTTGGAAAAAACGTTGTTATACCTGTGAAACGTGTTGAAATTGAATACAGAGAGGTTGGAAAATAAATAAAGAATGATCCGGGAGACGCAGTTTGTTTAAAAGCAGCTTTGGGATTTATCATTTCATTATAAAACAAAAGTAGCAACAGCGATTGAGTTGAACTTTTTGAGTTTTTGTTTTGGATTTATAATATCCTCCATAAAAACCTACCAGTACTTAACTTGAGCGAAAATATTATCAGTTAAAGCACTCGAGACGAATTGTACACTTTTGTTTCTTTCTATTTTTCAATGTCATCGCAAAAATATGTTTTTTCATTCACGGGTGTTTTTTTTAATAACACTATAAATATTATTTATCACATCGAAAATGATTTACGTTCGTGTATTAAAAAGACAAACAATCTCTCACCTCCATCGGGATGTACAACAGAAATAATAAATTTTACTACAAAAAAAAATAAAATAAAAGCGACTCTTCGGTCCGAGTCGAGTTTCGAGCACAATGCGAAGAATCTAAATGGAATTTCAAAGTCAATTTATCATAAATTTCTTCTAGAATCTAGACGGCGGCGTATTTTTTTCACCTCCGAATTTTGTGTTGAGGTGAGAATTATTGGGATTTATTATTGTTGCATCTTTTTTTTCATTTTTAAAACATTAATTTTTTTATTCAAACTCGCAGGTGGGTGTAGGTATATAAACTGCTTAAACTCTACCATTGACATCAGTTTTAATTAGGTACTTATACATAAAACACATTTCACTACAGTTTTACAATATTTAAGTCGAAATTTCACATCTTTGGTAACCATAAATAAAAGAAACTGTCAAATATATAGACTAAAAGAAACCTAGAGTAGGGTTAAAATTATGTAAAATTTAACTTTGATTATTTTTCTACTGTATTTTCTAAAGTATAATAAGTTTATACTGTAACTATTGTCAGTGTGATGACCATAAAATAAAGCAATATATTTTCTAAAATTGTTAGGCTCGCTACACAAATGTTCCTCTTACTTCAGTAAACTGTTAGTTCGTGTAGTTATAAGAAAGCTAGTTTGGAAATATTTTAAAATAAATACATAATGTAAATTTATTAGTAAACATTAAAATAAGTCGCTTGAAATTACTGAAAAAAGAAAATTTAATTAAAACCACTTTTTATATGTTACTATATTTAAGAAAATTTTGAAGAGTTGGCAACGTAGTTGTCAAGACTTCAAAAAAACCAATCATCAACTGCAGTATTCATCGCAATATAACGAAATAACCGAAGTATACTCCGTTTGACGTTTTTGGCAGAAAAAATTCTACGGTCTTGAGGGTGTTCGGAGGGGTTGTGTTGTGGTTCGGCTTATAATCCATTAGTATCATTCAGTGTCGGGTGTGAATTTTGTTTTAAAGAAATACTTAATATAATATCTATTTCTTGGTTGAGTGATTTTAGTGAATTGTTATAGGTATTTATAGGATAGTGTAGGTGATCTAGTGTAGAAAGGTATCATTAATATAAAACCTTTTTGATGGTGTAGTGGTTAGGTCACGTCAGTGAATTGATATTAATATAATATTTATTTGTTCGTAGACGTTGGGGTGAGTTTTATAATATAATTAATTAGAATGGCATTTTGGAGACCATTTGAAACAACAGTCCAAGATGATGCGCGGGATTATTGAATTGTGGATTTAAATATAAGAAGTTAGATAATCGAATGGTAATAATGGAGTCTCGGCGTATCGCTGAACTTAGACAGGAGTATTTGCGCAAAACAAAAGGGTACCGTGATTCAAATAGAACTATAATTTATTTAGACGAAACTTGGTTTGATACACATGATGTTGTCAAGTGTTTATTCATTTATTTGTTATTCAAACAATCCTTACGGTTTTATTACATGAATAAATATATAAAATAAAATACATTTTAACTTAATATGTAAGAAAATAGTAGTAATGGTAATTATATTATAATTAAAACTATATGAGGATATACACCCACCTTTAAAATATGGTTGGGTTGACGATACAAAAAACTGTTCTCTAGATACTCCGTGTTCTAGAGGAAAGCGCTTTATTATTGTATTACAAATTTTATGAATTTTGTATGCAGGTTAATTTTTTTCATTCAAATTGATATAGTAGACTAACATTATTTCACAATATTCGAATTTATAAAAAATTTATATGCACGCCATTGGGCGGCTTTTTCCTTCAAAGGTAATAAAAATATGGGTCATCACATTAACTTTGGAAGAACTATACCTATTTGCCATTCAATTTTAGGACGAGTTCCATAATAATATTTTTAATAACATTGTGATAAACATAAACATAAAAGTAGTACCTATATTTCAAAGCAAATGTGCTAAAACGTTCGAAAATGCCAAGAAAATGACATACAACCTTATACGGTGCGATTTTGAATCGGGGTTGTGTATACGAGTGATTTTAAATATACCCAGTTAGAAAAATCTAGAGGATTAGGTTCAGGTGACTTTGTAGGCCATAATTATGGAGATCCTCGTTGTATCCAACGGTCTGGAAAACGAAAAAATATGGAAAAGCACCGTGGTAGTTCATTTTCTGTTCAATCTTTGACGAAGGAAAAATGTTCCTAATAAATAATCGACGATAATATAGGTACCCATAAAAAATTTAACGAACTGATGGACTAGCAAAGAGGGGGACTGGAAAACCCTTTTGCGGTAATAGCACCATTGGACGATATAGGCAAAGCCGAACAAAACAGATCTGACTTTTGGAAATATCTAGTAGGGCTTAGACAATCAAATATTTTAGGAGAAATTAGAAATTAAGAATTCCTAAATGTTTGCAACTTTCACTACATATACTTACGTCACAAACTCAAAGATGAAGTTAGCCACTTTCTGGTTAGATGTTTTATGTACTAATAGCCAGTTACAAAAAGGCCATTCGAGTTTCAAGTATGAAGAACTGTCAAAGTCTACAATAGTGTTTTGGTTTTGTATGTAAATAATATTTCTAGTACGTAATATTTTCAAATTTATGCAGACGACAATCAAATTTTACTTCACGACAAAAAACTAATAACTCTCCTAGAACGTTAATCCTAAAATATTTATTTATCTTTTTTTTTCTCGTATATACCTATCGGTATCATACTCTTGAGATAAAAAAAAATCTCGAAATGAATTAATAATTTTAAAGGAGTGTGCAGGAGTTAATCCGATTAGTGTACACCATGCTAAACGTGCCGGTGCCTTACAAATCGGACCTGGTGTGCCGTTATATCTCGTATCCGTAGGGGGCCACGGAGAAGATCTCCATACTCCCAGTAACGACCCACAGGCTACGCCAGTAGATGATACTCGAGAATTATAAATTGGTCAAATAAATTTCCTATCGAAGTTATTTTTTCGTCACTGGAATATATTTTATCCAAATTAATATAGAAATTAGTTAGTAGTGTATAAGAAATCTTCTTCTTTTGTTATAAAGAACCATGAAAACCCAGGAAATGTCCATTTCAAAAACTCCTGTGGTTCTTGACACTTGAAGCAGCATGATTCCTATTAATTCATATTCGAAAAAATTGCTCTAAAATTAGGTAGGTACTAATGATATTTTTATTAAAACCGTTGAAGTTGAAGACAGTGCAGTATATACATTCACTATAAAGGGGTGTCTAGAAAATCATTTTTGGTAAACAACATTTTAGTTCGTAATGTTGTTTTTCAAGAAGTTGTATAAAAATTACCTAAAAATTTGTCATTTTCTATAGCATAGTTTTATTTTCTTTATATTTTTTCCATGTTTTTGTTACCTGTTTAATTTTTTTTCTTCAAATTGATCATTTTAGGGGGACGAATAGAATTGAAAATAAGTTTTTTTTTAATTTGACAATTGAAAATTTGTTTCTTAAGGTCCCTTCACAGGATGGCTTTAGTCTTCTCAAGTTTTATCCTTTGTAAATTATTTATAAATAGAAAAATTGTCTTCAAGATCTAAAGCTCGATCTATCTATAAAAATCACTCACCAAGATGAGTTTTTTGTTGTAAAAACATTCTCCACTGAAAAAAAAACCCATGTAGAACACATATATCTCTGCATAGAACAAAAAAAAACCAACAAATCTGATGGTGAATACCTATATGGGTATAAAGTAACCAACAACCCAAACAATTGATAGACATCCGTATTTCTCACACCCTTGTAAAGCCAATATGTTCAAAAGTGTTTTATAATAGAGTGGGCTGTAACAATGGGTGTCACGTCAAACGGGGACAAGGGGAATGACTTCTCTTACATTGTGGTCTTGTAACAACCACCGAATGATGAATGTATTCGAATGTTAGAAACGTTGCAGACCCCTATACGCATCATTACACCTTAACGGATACTTAAAAAAATTAAGGGAGGGGGTAGAGAAAGAGAGCTTACCGAAGGATATTAACAGATTTTGTCTCTAAGTCGATAATATGGGATTAAGTCTTAGAATTATGAGAAAATAATGGAAATTTCTATAAAATAAAATATAAATGACCAAATTTTCCAAAGAAAAATGACCGGATTCGATTAACGGATATCTGGGGTGTAGGTACCATCATTAACATGGACTTTATATTGCCTTATACCATCGAGATCTTTCAGTTGCGGCTAACGAGAGCCATCAACTCGGGTGAAAGAGTTAATAACGCTGGATTGATGAACTTCCGTAAATATGTGAAACAATTATTTCGACCGGCGGGGTTCTTTTGAATTTATACAGTGGCGTATAACGACTGGATTTTATATAAGATAAAATTTTATGTTCTGTACACGTAGAAATTAAAACGTATCCAGAGTCCTGTCGATATTAGCTAAAGAACTCGATAGTTGGCCCAAAAAGATAATAAAATACCTATGACCTTCAAAAATTCCTAAAAGTCCTAACAATCTGTGTCTGAAAGTTGATCAAAATGAAATTCTAGGAGTTGTATGATCTGTTAAGGTATCTAGAGTCCTGAAAGTCCTAACAATAGCTGATTCAAGAGCTTGAAAGCTGGTCAAAATGAAATTCTGGCAATTATATGATCTGTTAAAGTACAAATAGTCCTCAAACTCCTGACAATCTTTCATTTGAGAGTTTTAAAGTTGATCAAAATGAAATTCTAGGAGTTGTATGTTCTGTTAAGGTACCTAGAGTCCTGAAAGTCCTAACAATAGCTAATTCAAGAGCTTGAAAGCTGGTTAAAATGAAATTCTGGCAATTATATGATCTGTTAAAGTACAAATAGTCCTCAAACTTCTGACAATCTTTCATTTGCGAGTTTTAAACTTGATCAAAATGAAATTCTAGGGGTTGTATGATCTGTTAAGGTATCTAAAGTCCTGAAAGTCCTAACAATAGCTGATTCAAGAGCTTGAAAGCTGGTTAAAATGAAATTCTGGCAATTATATGATCTGTTAAAGTACAAATAGTCCTCAAACTCCTGACAATCTTTCATTTGAGAGTTTTAAAGTTGATCAAAATGAAATTCTAGGAGTTGTATGATCTGTTAAGGTACCTAGAGTCCTGAAAGTCCAAACAATAGCTGATTCAAGAGCTTGAAAGCTGGTTAAAATGAAATTCTGGCAATTATATGATCTGTTAAAGTACAAATAGTCCTCAAACTCCTGTCAATCTTTCATTTGAGAGTTTTAAAGTTGATCAAAATGAAATTCTAGGAGTTGTATGATCTGTTAAGGTATCTAGAGTCCTGAAAGTCCTAACAATAGCTGATTCAAGAGCTTGAAAGCTGGTCAAAATGAAATTCTGTCAATTATATGATCTGTTAAAGTACAAATAGTCCTCAAACTCCTGACAATCTTTCATTTGCGAGTTTTAAACTTGATCAAAATGAAATTCTAGGGGTTGTATGATCTGTTAAGGTATCTAAAGTCCTGAAAGTCCTAACAATAGCTGATTCAAGAGCTTGAAAGCTGGTTAAAATGAAATTCTGGCAATTATATGATCTGTTAAAGTACAAATAGTCCTCAAACTCCTGACAATCTTTCATTTGAGAGTTTTAAAGTTGATCAAAATGAAATTCTAGGAGTTGTATGATCTGTTAAGGTACCTAGAGTCCTGAAAGTCCAAACAATAGCTGATTCAAGAGCTTGAAAGCTGGTTAAAATGAAATTCTGGCAATTATATGATCTGTTAAAGTACAAATAGTCCTCAAACTCCTGACAATCTTTCATTTGAGAGTTTTAAAGTTGATCAAAATGAAATTCTAGGAGTTGTATGATCTGTTAAGGTATCTAGAGTCCTGAAAGTCCTAACAATAGCTAATTCAAGAGCTTGAAATATGACCAAAACGAAATTCTGAGACATATGAAACTGTTGAGGAAACTACAGTCCTCAAACTCCTGACAATCTTTCATTTGCGAGTTTTAAAGTTGATCACAATGAAATTCAGAAGTTGTACGAACTGTTAAGATACCCAGAGTCCTGAAAGTCCAGTCATTCTTTGATTCAAGAGTTTGAATGCTGGTCAAAGTGAAATTCTAGGAGTTTTATCAAGGTACCTATCAAGTCCTCATAGTCCTGATAATATTTGATTCAAGAACTATAAATTGAACCAAAATTAAATTCTAGAAGATGCATAAAAATGTCATATTATTTTTCTAGGTCTGTTGCCAACGGAATAACTTGAAAATATTCCCGTGTAAAACATTATTCATGCATTTATTCAAAGCCTATAATATTTCACGTCAAAAATGTGATAGCAACGCCTCAACACCGGACAAAATACGATTCCGATTCTCCTAAATTTTCCCCCGATACAATGGCATTGTGACCAGAGGATCACGTGCTACGAAGGTATTTTTTTTCTTCATTTTTTGTTTGTAGCTAGAATAGCGATGAATAGTGGGTGTTCGCATTTTGCACAACATCCGAACAAAGCACGTGCCTCGAAAACACAATGCCCGGAGTAAAAACGACGAACGCAGTCTCGTGGTCACTAGATGAATTATCGGTCTGGACTTTGGTCGGTACCCTGACACTAAACGTACTTTATTAACGAAGATTGTGTTTGAAACTGTTGTAAATATACAGATTAACTTACAGAAGTACCATAAATGTGATATACTACAGTTTGAAGATGTGTGTAATTTTATTTATGAACTAGATGGGTTTTTTTTTTTAGTTTGAATTGAACGAGATTTCGAGGTTAAGTGTGGGATGATGATAACTGTTTTGCTTTTAAACGATGGGAAGTGATAGGGCAGTAATTTGACGAATTCTGTCAAAATTTTGGGAGGAAAAAAAAGAGAATATCAAAAATATTAACAAACTAATTGTTTGAATCCTATTTCGAAATATATTATTTGTAATTACCTCGTAAAAAACGACCATAGATATTATACAGATGATCAGACCAACAACATCGCTTATTCGAGAACTATTTCAAAAGACTTTTGTTATTAAATATAGATTCAAAAATATTTCACTGTCTATAACATCGTGTATATAGATAGATACTATTTACATCCATAATATTAATGGGTGGTGATTATATGATGTATACAGAGCGTTTTATAAAGTTGAGAATGAAATTAATATCTATACGGAAGAAGTGTCAATAAGTCGTGCTAATTCTTTGAGGTTTGTTTATAAATAGGTTGAATCTTAGTTGTAGAGTTTTTGATTTCCCTGTATACAAATACAACCAATAAAAACAACTTTCTTACAAATACGTTTACGGCCTACCTACTTTTATATATAAAATCATCGTTTTAAACACACAAAAACCACTCTAAAAGTCGAAAAGGTGTTCAAAAACCCCCGACGGTAAACCATTTAAAAATTTGGAAGGCACGAGCACCAAAGTACAAAAGGGCCCTCGAAATAAATTGCCACTTTGGTGTGTAGCATCTTTTACGATATTTTCTGAAAAGAAACGAGATATTTATAGACCACGTTACTTATTTGTGAATCTTTATATTCATTGTGTTCATTTTCGAGGAGTGTATATCAACAATAGGATATACATTCCCAATGGTGTAGTTTATTGTTGTTGGATTTTTCGCTAAAAGTATTTTCGAAAATCGTATAGTTTTTATTTAAATTAGTGAAAAACCCGTTATTTTAGTTACCATAACAGTGGACCTTTTTAAGAGAAAGAAGAAAAATCAACCCTTCAAAAGTGTAACTAACCACCGACCAATTAACGTCAAAAAAGGCAGCCAACTCGAGTTTATTTTCGGTACAAGGCAGATACAAATAAAATATATGTGCATATATAAGCGTCCGCCCTTAGGGCCCGGCCCCAACAGTTAGCACACAAAGGGCCCCCCTGCTGCCAATCTCAGTCGGGACCGACACTCCGCCAGCTGACTGTTCACACTTTCTTCGACCGATTACAAATGTACAAGAAGAAGAAGTTAAAGAAGAAGAACAAGCTGTGCGCTATCGGGAGTATCCTGTATTTTTATTTCTTAATAGTCTAGTGAATTATTGTAGAAAATTTTGCTCTATATCAAAAGTGATCGTTTTTAACCTAAAACCTGACATTTTTGTCGCTTTCTTTTATTTCAACGCTTCTATCAAGATTTTTGAAATTTTCCAAGTAAAAATATTGATTCTTTAATGTTTAATTTGATTTTGAATCGTTTCTGTTACAATTTTTGATAATTATGTCATAAATTTTGATAATTTCATCATACAATCTTACATTTTTCAAGTTTTCGTTTTATTTTCAATGAGGCTCTCATGATTTTTGAAATTTTCCATCTTAAAACCCGACTTTTTAAAGTTTAACTTTATATAAATTGTTTCTCTCATAGTTTTTGACATTCCTATCGCAAACTTTGAGATTTTTTAACCTAAAACCTGAAATGTTTGTCGCTTTCTTTTATTTCAACGCTTCTATCAAGATTTTTGAAATTTTCCAAGTAAAAATATTGATTCTTTAATGTTTAATTTGATTTTGAATCGTTTCTGTTACAATTTTTGATAATTCTGTCATTTATTTTGACAATTTCATCATACAATCTTACATTTTTCAAGTTTTCGTTTTATTTTCAATGAGGCTTTCATGATTTTTGAAATTTTCCATCTTAAAACCCGACTTTTTAAAGTTCAACTTTATATAAATTGTTTCTTTCATAGTTTTTGACATTCCTATCGCAAACTTTGAAATTTTTGTGGCTTTCTTTTATTTCAACGCTTCTATCAAGATTTTTAAACTTTTCCAAGTAAAAATATTGATTCTTTAATGTTTAATTTGATTTTGAATCGCTTCTGTCCCAATTTTTGATAATTATGTCCTAAATTTTGACAATTTTCAATTAGGCTCTCACAATTTTTGAAATTTTTCATCTTAGAACCCGACTTTTTAAAGTTTAACTTTATTTAAAATGATTCTCTCATAGTTTTCATCATTTCTGTCCTAAATTTTGACATTTTTAGTGATAACTTTGATGTTTTTGGCGTAACAATATGTAAAAATGTTGTCACAGCCATTAAACTCTTTACCTATAATGGAAATAAATTTTGATAATTCCCCGTACTATAATATAAGACCGTATCGAATAAATACATGATTTTGTGTGATCCAAAGACCATCCTATCTTATTGTTCTATATACTTTTCGTTTACGAAATCCGATTTATGAATTCGAAATGAATGACTTGGTATTATGTTAATAGTATCACCAAAGTCGACATAATAACGTGTAAGGTACTGTGTCATAATTTAACAACATACAAGAGACTTTTTTTTGTATATCCATCACAGATTATTTTCGATGAATTTGTATTATTTTCAATTTGGACCTTTTTGTCGTTGATCTTGGTATTTTTAGCGAAAATTTGACATTTCTGTTGTGTAGTTTATTTTTTTTGCTTAATTTTATTTTGAGTGTAAAATATGAAATTGTGTAGCGAATTTTAGCATACAATGATGTTTTACTAAATATTTTTCAATTTTTAAGCATAAAATCTCACGTTTTTGTTGTTTAGGTTGATTTTGGACGTTTCTGTCGGAAATGTTGGCATTTTTAGAAGAAAATCCGTCTTTCTCTCGTTGAATTTGATTTACAGCATAAAATGTAGTCAAATCTGAATGTTCTGTGGCGATATTTCCCATCTTCAACAT
The DNA here is from genome assembly GCA_949126875.1 of Lochmaea capreae. Taxonomy (NCBI): domain Eukaryota; kingdom Metazoa; phylum Arthropoda; class Insecta; order Coleoptera; family Chrysomelidae; genus Lochmaea; species Lochmaea capreae. The sequence continues at coordinate 356,994 of OX421397.1, forward strand.
AAAATCTAACGTTTTTGTTTGATTTCGAACATTTCTGTCAAAAATATTGAAAGTCTTAGCCTAAAATCTAACTTTTTGTCGTTTAAATTGGTTTTGAGCGCAAAATGTAGCAAAGCTTGACGTTTCTATATCGTTTATTGACATTTACTGTGCGAATTTGACGTTTTTTGTCGATAATATTTTTAGTCTACCAAAAAAATTCTCAAAATGTACCTAGATATTCTCTATATAACTAAAACTAATTGTAAAGTACCATTTTTTATATCAACTACCCCAATTCCAAAAAAAAAACAATTAAGATGCTTCTTCTGTTAATTAAATCACTTTTTTCTTCAAAACAAACTTAGTGACAACTACACGTCACATCATTTGGCCAACAAATCCTGAATTAGAAGCTTTATCTTTTGATCCAAAGGATCGAGAGATTATTTAAAGATGCGGTAACTAAAGGAAAAGAAAAAAAGTGACGGGTTACTTCGTGGGAGGCATCTCGGCCACGTTTTTATTTGTAAGAGTACCGAAAAGTACCTTCTTTTAACCAGTGACATAGTCAAAATCGAAAAATAGCAATAATAATGTAATATTTACTTAAAAACAATTTATTATATTATATGATTATTATTATTCAGTTTTTTTATTGAAGAAAATATATTTTTCAAAAATGAAAACTTGATAAATAAACGTGATTTTCTTGTTTGTTTTTTCACTGATGTCTACGCCGCTGAGTTAAAATGTTATCCTTTCAAAATATACACAATGTACCATACATATATGACGTAATGATTGATACCCATGGTCCGCTATCCAAATATATTTAATGAATGATATCATCAAAGTCGTGAGGAATCAATAATAGAGAGTATCATACATACAAATATAAATACCTTGTAGATACCTATATACTTTCACATGATTTTTTTTCACATCGTTTGTTAGTTTTTTTTACAACAATCAAGGCAAGTTACTTTTAGACGTTTCAAAATGTATACTCTAACTAAAGTCAGTGTGATGACCATAAAATAAAGCAATGTTGTCAGATATATTTTCTAAAATTGATACACAAATGTTCCTCTAACTTCAGTAAACTGTTAGTTCGTGATGTTATAAGGAAGCTAGTTTGGAAATATTTTTAAAAAAATACATAATGTAAATTTATTAGTAAACATTAAAATAAGTCGCTTGAAATTACTGAAAAATGAAAAATTAATTATATGTTACTATATTTAAGAAAATTTTGAAGAGATGGCAACGTAGTTGCACATGCAGTAAAAAATTCGAAACAACCAGTCATCAACTGCAGTATTCATCGTAATATAACGAAATAGCCGAAGTATACTCCGTTTGACGTTTTTGCAGAAAAAATTCTACGGTCTTGAGGGTGTTCTGGGGGGTTGTGTTGTGGTTCGGCTTATAATCCATTAGTATCATTCAGTGTCGGGTGTGAATTTTGTTTTAAAGAAATATTTAATATAATATCTATTTCTTGGTTGAGTGAGTTTAGTGAATTGTTATAGGTATTTATAGGAAAGTGTAGGTGATTTAGTGTAGAAAGGTATCATTAATATAATACCTTTTTGATGGTGTAGTGGTTAGGTCGCGTCAGTGAATTGATATTAATATAATATTAATTTGTTCGTAGACGTTAGGGTAAGTTTTATAATATAATTAATTAGAATGGCATTTTGGAGACCATTTGAAACAACAGTCCAAGATGATGCGCGGGATTATTGAATTGTGAATTTAAATATAAGAAGTTAGATAATCGAATAGTAATAATGGAATCTCGGCGTATCGCTGAACATAGACAGGAGCATTTGCGCAAAACAAAAGGGTACCGTGATTCAAATAGAACTATAATTTATTTAGACGAAACTTGGTTTGATACACATGATGTTGTCAAGTGTTTATTCATTTATTTGTTATTCAAACAATCCTTACGGTTTTATTACATGAATAAATATATAAAATAAAATACATTTTAACTTAATATGTAAGAAAATAGTAGTAATGGTAATTATATTATAATTAAAACTATATGAGGATATACACCCACCTTTAAAATATGGTTGGGTTGACGATACAAAAAACTGTTCTTTAGATACTCCGTGTTCTAGAGGAAAGCGCTTTATTATTGTATTACAAATTTTGTATGCAGGTTAATTTTTTTCATTCAAATTGATATAGTAGATTAACATTATTTCACAATATTCGAATTTATAAAAAATTTATATGCACGCCATTGGGCGACTTTTTTCTTCAAAAGGATTAAAAATATGGGTCATCACATTAACTTTGGAAGAACTTTACTTGCAATCGATTATAGTTCAATATTTAATAAGAAATAATAGGCACTGTGTATACCTATAATTGTCATGTCATGAAACTTGAAGTTTGTCAATTTTTAAGAAAATCAGACGTTTTTGAGGTACATTTTGACATTCATCGTAATTGTTAGTGAATTTTGACGGTTTGAGATGAATGAAACATTTTTACCGTGAAACATGAAAAGATTTTAAACTAATTTTAACATTTTTGTTTTGAAATCTAACGAAAAATTTTGTCACTTGTATTATTCAATTTGATTTTTCACATCACATAAATTTTTAAAGTTCAATTGTAATATTTGACATTATTACCGGAACTTCTATGGGAAATTTGAACCTTTTCAGTGGAATTCAAGTTAATATTTAGCGTTAAATCTGACATTTGTATAGTTTATTTTTTTAATTGTCCTGTAATAAAAATAGTGCACCTACTTTTTCTTATATTTTTTCCACACAGAACTTGACTGGACGTATATTTTATTCCCGCCTGTATATATATGTATAGATAATTACCATCCTCTATATTCATAAAAAGCTATAAAGATATTGCATTTAATTACCTAAAATATCTATTAAATACCTCTCATCGACCTTCTGTCGACCACAGATGAAATTAAACATATATTTTATTAGAATCTCCAAAATGACGGGTGCCATTAATAAAGCCATCTTTTCTACTAATAATCTTTTCTTTCTTTTTGTTTTGCCGACATTAAAAGTTCGTCGAACCTTCATTATTTCATTTCTAAATTAATCGAAATGGTTCTCCATTTTTTGTCCAAAAATGTACCTATCACAGATTCAATGTCTTTTAAACTTTGGTGAATACTGTGTATTTTCCATCGAGATAAAGGCATAGAAAATGACTCATCATAAGTCACTGGAGTATCTCCGACAGGTGGTAATAACACTACTATTATGTACATACGTTTAAATATTGATAAATATTGGCCATCTTTTTTGCTTCTTTTGCACTCCTGACATCGATTTATTTCCATAATTAAAGGAGTACCAACACCATAGATCTAAGTGTTGGCGTTTTTGTAGGAACCTGATTTATTATTTTTTGTTTGTTTCAGACTGAGTATCGAATATGCTCGGCCTGCGGAGAGCCTATCAGCGATAAATTTTTATTGGAAGTTTCGGGGAGGAGTTGGCACGCCAGGTGTTTGAGATGTTCGATATGTCAGCTACAATTGGATAGGCAACCGTCGTGTTTTATTAGAGACAGAGCTGTGTATTGTAAAACGGACTATGCAAAGTAAGTAATAATTTTTGTAGAAATTTGGAGAAATAAATATTGTTATTTTTGACTTACCCTGTACGAAGTAGATTCGTTTTGGTGATAGTATAAGTATACCTATCTTGGATAAGAAGATATTAAATGAAATTTTGGGAAAATGAATCTATATAATATACAGCGTGTTTAATTTTACACAAATTGGTCTCCTATAAAAATTAGTACTTTCGTGACACCCTGTATGGTGTAATTAAATTTTGGCGATAGGGTAGCGACCGTTAAGATGTTGTTTCAGTTTATGCAGAGTTTCATTTTGTTAATGTTCAACATATAAGATATTTTTGAATGTTTTTAAAACCAAAAAAAAATGAAATCAATGTTTATCTCAAAAACGGTGTAGTAAAGAAATAAGAATCTCTGAAATTTCATTATACACATATACCTATAAGTAGTTATTGCGAAATAAATAAGAATTAATAAGACAGTAAATGTTTTTGACTTTAAATTTTTCGTTAACAAACTTCAATTTTTTGTCCTCTATTTATTTTTGTGAAACACTTCATCAACCGTTGATGTTTCTTAAAGGATTTCTTTAACCAGATCCGCTTATACAATAAAACCCCATCGAGATTGTTTATTATTAATATTTAACATAAACCGAAAGCATTTTTTATCCATTATTTATTTTGTAAAGGAATGCATTTTGATTGACAGATAAGGTAAAATAGAAGACTTGCTGCGTATAAAAATCCAACCACACACACACACAGACACAGGCAACATATACATACGTACAGACATACACACGAACAATAAAAGTATATATATAAGCATATTGTGTCCGGATGACTAGCACTTCTTGTACGAATTCATTTGTCATCCGGCTAGAGACAAACAGTGACATCTGACCACCTCATCTCGCGCATATTATTCCCTATCAAAACTTTGGTATCTGGTTCCCATCAATCCCTCGATAGTCGGACGGAACATTATTGTGTTCTGTTGAAACCGCCACGATATAAAAATATTTTTCTTATTTTTCTGTTTGTCATCGGAATATAGGATTAGGAAAAATAAATAAACCTTTTTATTGAATAACTTTTTTTTTATTTCGAATATCATCGCGTCTTTATATAAAGGGTTTTTTTCTACAGTGTGACCCATTTTGTTTGGAAGCACCCCTATAAAATCCGCATTTTTCAACCGATTTTGATTTCGTCTTGTTTGTTAGATTCAGTATCAAAAACAGTATTTGAGCACAAACTTTCATACCATAATAGCTATTTTCAAGGCCCTCTACGTTAATTTTTCTTTGCCAAAAAAGACGAAAGTATATTAGGCATTTTTTTTTCCAAATATGACTACACCACTGGATTCAGAATCATCACAAATGTAAACTATCGAAATTTTATAAAAAAAGTTTTATTAACAACAAAGTTATCACTACATGAATTTGGAAAAAGTTGATTTTTAATTAATTTTTTACTAAGAATGTAGACACATTTTAAAAATGGCAACATGGTAAACAAAACCTAGGACTCAAACATATTGCACTGTAAAATTTCGAAGCCGATACCTTAACCCGTTCTGGAGTTATAGCTTCTGAGAGTAATGTAAAATTGTGCTGATGTGACGAAAATACAAATTAACACCAAATAATACATTTTAATTATTAAACTACTTAATAATAATTGAATTCTACATTTTTGTAGCCTCGACTAGACCTCCGTTAATTTCCACACATTTCTCGTATCGTTTGCGACCATGTCTTAGCGCTTTTTTATTTCATGTGGCGTTATTCCAGCACACGCCTGTCGTATTCTGTCACACAGTTCTGCTCTATTCCTTGGACGTGTCTTATACACTTTTTGTGTCAAAAGCCCCCACAGATAAAAATCCAATATAGTTAAATCGGGCGATCTAGGAGGCCATTCGATTAACTCGCTACCGCGACATATCCAACCATTTGGAAATTTTTCGTTAAGCCGCTGCCTGACAATCCTAGAATAGTGTACAGAACAACCATATTACTGAAATATCAAATTTATTATTTCTGCTAGTGGCATTTCGTCAATCACTGCGGATAACTCACCTTCCAAGAATTGCATGAAGTTATTGGCATTCATGTTACCCTCAAAAAAGAATGGACCTATTATCCTGTCTTTTAAAATTTCGGCTTCGAATTTTTACAGTGCAATATTTTGAGTCCTAGTTTTTGTTTACCATGTTGCCAATTTTAAAATGTGTCTACATTCTTAGTAAAAAATTAATTAAAAAACAACTTTTTCCAAATTCATGTAGTGATCACTTTTTTGTTAATAAAACTTTTTTTATAAAATTTTGATAGTTTACATTTGAGATGATTCTGAATCCAGTGGTGTAGTCATATTTGAGAAAAAAAAATGCCTAATATACTTTCGTCTTTTTTGGCAAAGAAAAATTAACGTAGAGTGCCTTGAAAATAGCTGTTATGGTATGAAAATTTGTGCTCAAATTCTGTTTTTGATACTGAATCTAACAAAAAAGACTAAATCAAAATCGGTTGAGAAATGCGGATTTTATAGGGGTGCTTCCAAACAAAATGGGTCACACTGTATAAAGTTGCGGAAATCGAAAATATACGGGTACAAACTTATCAGGTATATTATTTTTTTAAATACATTTAGAAATTAAAAAGTCAGAGCGAGTCAATTTTAATATGCCGTTTAACAAATTCTGAAACGTTTAGTATACTCTAAATTGCGTTTACAAAGAACTGGAACTACACAACTCGAAGATCAAGCTCTTCAAATATCCAGAGACGAGTAGGTCAGCCATCAACGAATGAAAACATCAATTTTTTTGTCGATATGGATCAATAAAGGCAAGTAAGAAAAATTCATAAATGAATTTTCAACTCAAACGTAAACGTATAATTTTACACCAACAGAAGTTTTAAAATAAAAAACGTCCTGCTTTCATTCTCTTGAATTTTAAGTAAATTAAAAAGTCAACAAAGGCTGTAAATACATTTGTAATTTTCCTACCGTTTCCCAAACAGGGGCTATTCGGATATCGGAGGGTGTACCTACTTTCTTTTGATCTCAATTCACGTCCTTTCGAAGGATTTAAATGTGTAAATGCATCTACCGGGTCTAATTTGACTTTTCTAATTCAAATTTAACAACTTTCGAAGGTATATATATGTATATATAGTTAGCCTAGACCAGTTCCTTGCATAAACAAAATATTGCGTTACCATAGCAACGAACAATAACTTATTAGAAGTCTCAGTGTGAAGTTTGACGTCAAAAAAGTAAACCAGAGTTACGCAATAAATTAAAAGAAAAAAGATGTCCAACGAAATTGTGAAAATCGAAAAATTGGAGTATCGAGCCATCATCAAGTACCTGTATTTCAAAGGGTTAAGAAGTAAGCAGATTTATGAGGATATGCTTAATACCCTTGGAGATCAATGTACTTCGTATGCGATCGTGAAAAATTGAACTGCAAGCTTCAAAAGTGGTAAATTTTCCATTGAAGGGAAGGGCAGTTTCTGTGTCAGTCCCCGAAAATATCGATGCAGTTCTTGACAGGATTTTATCAGAACGTCGAATTGGGCTAAAAATTGCTGAAAAATGGATCCCCAAATGTTTGAATGTTGACCAAAAGCGTGCAAGGGTAGAAGCATCGCTCGATTTGAAAACGATGTAGACTTCTTAAACCGAATTGTTACTATGGATGAGACTTGGGTACATTTCTACGATCCAGAAACAAAGCAACAATCGATGGAATGGCGACACTCTGGTTCTCCAAGACCTAAGAAGTTTCGTGTTCAAAAATCTGCTGGAAAAGTTTTTGCTTCAGTTTTTTGGGATAGCCATGGAGTAATCATGATTGATTTTTTGGATAAGGGTAGAACAATAACTGGAGATTACTATTCGACATTACTGACCACTTTACAGGAAAAAATTAAAGAGAAAAGACGCGGAAAGAATTACTAGAACACTCCCCTTATTCACTAGATTTGGCTCCGTCCGACTATCATCTCTTTCCTTAACTGAAAAAAAGTTTAAAAGGTCGTAAATTTTCCTCCAACGAAGAGGTAATAAAAGCTGTGGAGGTCTGGTTTGCAGAGCAAGAAGAAACATTTCTTTTTGAAAGGTCTAGAGGTTAGCTGTAATGAAAGTATCCAATTAAGAGGAGAATATGTTGGGTAATAAAATATTTTGACATTGAAATTTTGTTTTGTTCTATAGTAAGCTAAGAATTTTTCAATATATTGTGAGTGAGATATTGAAATATGGAAAAACAAAACTTCTTACTTTGACATTTGTTGTATTAGACTGATGACAGGTTTAACCAGTATTGTCTAATAAAATATAATTTGCTAGTGTGTGTGGTCTTAAGGAAGCACTTCTAAAAATAAATCAAAAATTATAAGAAAAAACCCGCACTGTTTTTGTGAGCACGTCGCTCGGTTGAAATATATTCATCACGATTATCGGAAAATCTGTGGTAATTACAAAGGAACAATCTCCTTGTATCTGTTAATGAGCGTTCTAATTCCTCTAATTTACAGTCTTTCGATGGGAACAGGTAGTGAGCTTGTATAGTAGCGCCAGTGTGTCATCGACTTGGATACGTAAAACATTAAACTTCAATTTGGAATGTTTTAAGGCCGTGTTCGTAAAAGACAGATACTCGTAAAGCATGTTTACCGTTTTATTTCAGTATTTGGTAATTGTTTAATTAACATTTTACAATTTTTGTGGGCGTTCAACGATTTAAATACGTGATAGGGAGTCATTCACAAGTTACAATATGGAATTTATGGATAGATATACGAGGTTAGGTTTTTCACTTATAATTGCACAAGTGGTTTGTATTTTATCGGGTAAACTGTTTCCTTGACTTGACTTGACCTCCTTTAGGCTCTTAACCTCCCCAAGAGCCTATTTTTCTTGGTTATGTTTAGACTCTTAACCTCCTTTAGGCTCTTAACCCCCTTTAGGCTCTTAACCTCCCCAAGAGCCTATTTTTCTTGGTTAGGTTTAGGCTCTTAACCTCCTTTAGGCTCTTGGTTGGGTTTAGGCTCTTGGTTGGGTTTAGGCTTTTTCTTGGTTAGGTTTAGGCTCTTAACCTCCTTTAGGCTCTTGGTTGGGTTTAGGCTCTTGGTTGGGTTTAGGCTCTTAGTTGGGTTTAGGCTCTTGGTTGGGTTTAGGCTTTTTCCTTGGTTGGGTTTAGGCTTTTTCCTTGGTTGGGTTTAGGCTTTTTCTTGGTTAGGTTTAGGCTCTTAACCTCCTTTAGGCTCTTGGTTGGGTTTAGGCTCTTGGTTGGGTTTAGGCTCTTAGTTGGGTTTAGGCTCTTGGTTGGGTTTAGGCTTTTTCCTTGGTTGGGTTTAGGCTTTTTTCTTGGTTGGGTTTAGGCTTTTTCTTGGTTAGGTTTAGGCTCTTAACCTCCTTTAGGCTCTTGGTTGGGTTTAGGCTTTTTCCTTGGTTGGGTTTAGGCTTTTTCCTTGGTTGGGTTTAGGCTTTTTTCTTGGTTGGGTTTAGGCTTTTTCTTGGTTAGGTTTAGGCTCTTAACCTCCTTTAGGCTCTTGGTTGGGTTTAGGCTCTTAGTTGGGTTTAGGCTCTTGGTTGGGTTTAGGCTTTTTCTTGGTTAGGTTTAGGCTCTTAACCTCCTTTAGGCTCTTGGTTGGGTTTAGGCTCTTGGTTGGGTTTAGGCTTTTTCTTGGTTAGGTTTAGGCTCTTAACCTCCTTTAGGCTCTTGGTTGGGTTTAGGCTCTTAGTTGGGTTTAGGCTTTTCCTTGGTTAGGTTTAGGCTCTTAACCTTCTTTAGGCTCTTAACCACTTTTAGGCTCTTAACCTCCTTTAGGCTCTTAACCTCCCCAAGAGCCTATTTTTCTTGGTTAGGTTTAGGCTCTTAAACCTCCTTTGAATAAGTATATAGAATAGAATAGAATCTTTATTTAATATAGGAAGTCCTAATACATAGTTTTTTTTTTTTTTTTTTTTTAAAATATCACATATTGTTTCTTGTGTAGAGTAGAGTAGTGTAGAGTATCTTCGTAAAATCTTCATAAAAATCAATTAAAAAAAACGATTAAAACAAGACAGTTATTCGAGTCAAATTGCTAAAGGAAATAGTTTAGAATTTGAACAACACAAATTTACCCAATATCAATACAAACCTCGAGTGTAATTCGGCAGGACAATTTAATGAATGAGAAATTTGGAAACATAGTCTTCTCCGTTACTTTTCCGCATATTAAATGCCCAATCTTGCAATATTACATTCAATTTCTCGATGGAAGTATCTGGCTCAAATGTGTATCTTTTTGCATCGCAAAACGTAAAAAATTGTCGCCAGATTGATGATTGCGTCTCAACTGTATTAGTAGGCACACTCACAGGTATTAACAATTTGACTAATTTCGGCGTTCGTAGACACACCGAATCGACTCATTGTTGGTTCTTGAAAATTCAATAAGTTGTTGACAAACATGCCAAACTATTTATTCTGGTAACCAACACCGCGATAATTGATGAACAAATGAATAAGTGAAAAAACCACTAGTGTATTTGTCGCTGTAAAAGTTAAAGCTAACTTTTGCCGCTGTCAAAGTGACAATTGCACTGTGGCATATGCGATTTTTTATACATGAATTAAATTGTCACTATACTTTTTATCTAAAAAATTAAAATAAAGTATAATCAGTTATTTTTACTGATAAGGACGATTTGGTCCCTTATAATTTATGAATTCTCAAATTTGGCGAAGGTTCAAGTTGGGGTTTCGTTCCTGAACGAACGTTGGTGTCTTTTTTTTTAAATTTGAATACCATGCTCATATATATTCTACATGTAACAATATTTTTTGGGTCTTTGCTGGTACGTGCTGGACACGTCACGCGCTGGTAGATGTGAATGGTACTTAAAGCCTAAAATTTCGATGATATACTGGTGAAAAAAGAACTTTTGCAAATTGTTAGACAGCGTAATACAAAAAGTTTAAAAAACCGTTCGATGTTGAAATAGGTTCTTAATCTAGTTTGCTATACAAATTACTACTTATTTTATAACAGACGATTTTATTCTGACAGTTAATTAATATTGATGATAATTTATTTTCATATAAATAAGCGCTAAATATTTATATTGATTAAGTTTAGTTTATATAGTTGAAATTTTATTAAAAAAGACCACCCAAATTTTAGAAGTAGAAGAAAAATTACGTTATAAAGACATTTTTGTAATTCAGTTGCGAAAAAAAATGGTTTTAACAGTGACAATTTAACTTATGTATAAAAAATCGCATATGCCACAGTGCAATTGTCACTTTGACAGCGGCAAAAGTTAGCTTTAACTTTTACAGCGATAAATAAACTCCAATGTTAAAATGTCATATACCTGGAAATGTTATTGTCACTTTGACATCGATAAAAAAGGTGCATCCTTTTTTATCGGATAAAAACTTCTCTTCCTCAATATCTAGTAAGCGGACGTCACTTTTACACAACGACAATGAGTCGCAAGTTTGGTTACTTATAGTTTCACAGCAATTAAGTGTTGGCAAGACGGCAAAAAGTGTCAATTAATCTGTCAGATTTTTGAATTTTAAACGTATAGTGCTTTTATTTTGAATCGGTGTGGTAATTATTTAACTTTGTTGTATTAATAAAGATAATTATTGTTGTTGTTCATCCATTTATTCTGTTGTTAATTTATCTTGCCAAAAAACACTCGAGCTTTTCTTTTATCAGATAAATTTCTCCCTAACTCAAAGTTTTGCCAATCACTAAATTTGCTCGAAAAACTGACATTAGATAAAATCGCTCCACCTTCGGTGTCGCGAGTTTTTCTCGTAAAATTAGTGATTGGCAAAACTGTTTTGTTGCAAAGAGAAATTTATCCGATAAAAAAAAAGCTCTTGTGTTTTTACTGTTGACAAATACACTAGTGGTTTTTTTACTTATTCATTTGTTCATCAATTATCGCGGTGTTGGTTACCAGAATAAATAGTTTGACATATTTGTCAACAACTTATTGAATTTTCAAGAACTAACAATTATTAGTCGATTCGGTGTGTCTACGAACGCCGAAATTAGTCAAATTGTTAATACCTGTGTGCCTACTAATACAGTTGCGACAATTTTCTACGTTTTGCGATGCAAAAAGATACACATTTGAGCCAGATACTTCCATCGAGAAATTGAATGTAATATTGCAAGATTGGGCATTTAATATGCGAAAAAGTAACGGAGAAAACTACAAAGAAGCGGTAGTTAAAACAATTTGGAACACCACCGCTAAAATGCTACAAAGTAAATATTATAACGAATTTAATATTGTATTCAACCCTTTCACCGATGTTCAGTTTAATTCTTCACGAGCTGCACGTAATGCTGAACGTAAAATCCTACAAGCACAACCCGAAAAGAGAAAATGTAGTGCATCAGCTCTTAATAAATCTGAAGTATTTGCAATGGCCAGATTATACATATAACGAAAACGAACCGGAAGGACTCCAAAAGAAATTATATCACATTTTGGCGTTTGAACTAGCTTGGCGCGGAGGAGAAGCAGCTTACTGCAAAACCACTTATTTCGTATCTGAAATTGAAAATAATGGAAAAGAAACTGGACGTATCGAGTATAATCCTCCATTTTCGAAAACGAGACAAGGCGGCAACAATAAATTATGTGACAGCAAATGGATCACGCCTAATATTTTCGACGAAGATATTTGCCCAATACGTTTATTCAAAAAGTTAATGGAAAAACGAAACACTTTTATAACTTCGGACAGAGTATATCTTACACCAAATCCCTTTTGGAAAAAGAAAAATTCTAAAGGTTGGTACAAGAATTTGCCGATTGGAATTAGTGAAATTTCCAAATGGACTAAACGCTCAGCACAACGCATTGGTTTAGATGTCAAACGTGTCAAAATTACAAATCACTTAAATCGAGCGGCAGCAGCTAGCGAATTAAGTAAAAGCGGAATTGAAGAACAAGCTCTAATAAAAATAACAGGACACAGCAATTCATCATCAATAAAACCATACTTACAAGTTGACAAAGAGTATCATTCAAGCATTATTCAATCAATTCGTTTGGAAAATGAAAAAACTTCAACATCTACTACAGAAACGATTAGCTGTGGCACCCGCAGCGATATCACTGTTCCTAGTATGAATTTCAATAACTGCGTTTTTAATAATTGTACATTAAAATAAAAATGTGTTTATTTTGAATGTTTCATAAATAAAGTTTGCATTGATATGTTTCCAAATTTCTCATTCATTAAATTGTCCTGCCGAATTACATTCGAGGTTTGTGTTGATATTGGGTAAATTTGTGTTGTTCAAATTCTAAACTATGTTTCCTTTAGCAATTTGACGAGAATAACAGTCAACCTAAAAACACTCCACCTTCGGTGTCGTGTTTTTAATAGTTGACAGTTATTCTCGTCAAATTGCTAGGAAATAGTTTCTCATTAAACAACCCAAATTTACCCGATAAAATACAAACCACTTGTGCAATTGTAAGTGATTAAAATGCGCTTAATTTTTGTTTTCGACGTGAATTTCTTAGAAAAAAAGTACATAGAGCATCTTAATTCGGTGATTTGCGAAGAAGCACCATCGAAAACTTCCCTTTTGGACGAATTATCGTGAAAAAAACAACCTTGGTCGTGAATAACAGCTTTTGTCACTATTTCTGTAGAAATTTTCCAAGATAAACCATAATTTTAAAGTTTTTTTTATCAGTATATTATTTAGAAACGGGAAACTCCCAAGGTGAGTTAATTTTATTTAAAAAAAACAGTAAACACTTCACAGAACAGCGACCCCAATAAATTAAGCAAATATGTAAATTTTTTTTTCTAAAAAAATTCGTTCAAATCCTACTTTTATTGATATAGAAAACAAAAATTGCAGATCATTTTTTTGAAACAACCAAACTTTCACCAATCGATATTATTAAAGCAATGAACCAAAATGAGTACGATTTGTATCGAAAACGATCATTAAGATCTTCGCGGAGGTCTTTTATAAGAATCTTTACAAGTCATCTTAATGCAATAGAAAATATACTATTCGAACGATCCTTTTGTTTCACCAGTTATGAAAAATAAATATAAAAAAATTCTTATCTCATCAGCACCAGATAATAAATGAACGGTGTGATTGAATATTGATAGAAAATTGAAATTTAAAATAAAGTGGAATATAAAATAACATTTCCAAAATTCCTTAGGATACAATATCCTATACAGTCGATACGCAAAACTTCACATTAGCATATGGTTAGCATGAGGTTTACTCTTACCAAAAATCGCTCAATGCTCCAGAAGAAGTTTGCAGTCCAATACAGCTCGAAAAAAAGTGTAGAGATGAGAACGGTACATTTAAGAATCGTTATATTTTCATAATTTTGTTTGTTTCAGAAGTTTTGGGGCGAAATGTTCGATTTGTACAAGAGGTATATCGTCCAGTGACTGGGTGCGTAAAGCTAGAGATCACGTTTACCATTTGGCGTGCTTCGCTTGCGCGGCTTGTCACAGACAACTTTCTACAGGTGAAGAATTTGCCTTGCACGAAGAAAGGGTTCTGTGCAAGGCGCATTATTTGGAAATATTGGACGGAGGAACTACTTCTTCTGATGGTAATGATTTTAGTTAAGTCTCTACCGGTGAATCTGACTCACGTGAACTCCATTTGAGTAGAAATAAAAATTTGATAAAAGTTTGAACGAAAAATCTAATTTAACGAATGGAAAATGTTCTAAATTGCTCCTAGGGAACTGATGTGAGTCAAATTTATCTTGATGTGATATCATATTTGAAAAATTAATTCAGTTGTAAGCTTTAGTAATTAAAAATTAGATTTTTATTGTTTTCTTGGTCTTTTTGACATTATTTGAACTTAAACTGACATTTTACGAGTTCGCTTACAGAGAAATATCATAAGGATCGACTATAATCCATAATTTTGCCATAACATATAGAAATGATATACTTATATAGAAAGCTCTTCTAGTTGACACAATATTTAGTTTCAAAGCTGACGGACTTCGCCGTATTACCTACCATCTTTTCTCTTTTTTCTATGTATATTTTTTAATTTATTTAGATGGTTGTGATGCAGAAGGGTACCACAAAAACAAAGCGAAACGCGTCCGGACGACTTTTACCGAGGAACAACTACAAGTTTTGCAAGCGAATTTTCAATTAGATTCAAATCCCGACGGACAAGATTTAGAACGAATCGCACAAATAACCGGACTCAGCAAACGGGTGACGCAAGTTTGGTTTCAAAATTCCAGAGCTCGACAGAAGAAGCACATGCATACGGGAAAAGTAAAAAGTCAATGTAAGTAATTTATTTCACGTCTATAGTTTTTATAAAAACATGCTTAGCTATAATATTGTCCCATCTCTAATATCGTTATTGACTGACTGGGTAAAAAATTTCGAAAAAATTAACAGTTAAAATCTACATTTTCATATATTTTAATGGCCGTTTTCGGAGTCTTCGATGTCAAATTAGAACTTCCACTTATAGATGTTTCAATAAAAAACTTTGTATACATTTTGGAATTTCAAATTTTCGAAAAATTGCGGTTACGGAATAACCGCTCTGGTACACACTCTGGATCAAAAAATCGTAGAGTCCACAATAATGGGAATTTTGAAGTGAAATTTGAAATATATTTTCTCAGATAATGGTGGAATATGTAAAAAAATCAGGAAAGCTATATCTATGGTATTTTGAATACAGGGTTATCCGAAAATTAAGAGTACATTTTTTCGGAAAAATATAGATTTTCATTATTATTGTATGTATTGTATTGTATGTATGTCTTTTGGGGTAACATTCACTGAGACCTAAAAGATCTATTGTGCCCCCTTACTTCTACTTAGTTCCTGAGGAAAGTCTCAGAGACTAGTAGCTCCTTTAGTCCTATTTCCCCGAGGAATTTTAGGATATCTGCAGGCTTCAACTTAGGTAACTGTCCCTCTTCTATCCAGTAGTCTCCCAGGTGCTGTGCCCTAGGATTCTGAATTGCTGTGCAGTTCGCAAGTATGTGGATGGAGGATTCTTCTTCCATTCCACAAAACCTACAATCTTCTTCCTCCACTATTTTGAGCTTTTTAAGGTGCCCATTCAGGCGACAATGTCCCGTTAGGATTCCTGTTAAAATTCTTAGTGCAGTTTTGCTTTGACTTATGCATTCATTTGATCTCAACAGGTTGTAGTCACCCAGAAGAATCTTTGATTGCCTAAGCCCTACTAGATCTTTCCAATTGTCAGATCTTCTCTTTTCTTCGGCTTTACCTATTTCTTCCAATATTACATTGGAGCTGATTCCGCAAAAAGGTTCCGGCCCCCAAAAGGGTATTTCACTCCCCCTCTTTGCTAGTTCATCTGCTATTTCGTTTCCTTCTATTCCAGTGTGTCCTGGAATCCACAGTAAGGTGACTATATTGTTCTCGCCCAGTTCATTAACTTTGCCTAGGCATTCCCACACCATTTTGGAACTGATTACACAAGAACTCAGCGCTTTAATGGCTGCTTGACTATCAGACATTATGATAATCCTTTGCCTTCTATACCCTTTATCAATATTGAACTGGGCACACTTTCTTATGGCGTGAATTTCGCTTGGAAGATACTTGGGGTTTTTCCCAAGCTTCCAGGGTGTTTGGTTCCTGGCCCGTACACTCCTATTCCAGCTCCTTCTATTGCTTTTGAGCTGTCTGTGTACCATTGAATGGCATTCTTTCCAAGTCTGGTAATGGTATTTGGATCCCATTCCTTCTTGTTGCTTAATTCCGTAACGAATTTCTTTGAAAAGTTATACTTTTTCATCATACCATCTTGTGGCATGTCCCAGGTTGTCTGATTTCTAAGAAGTGAAGAGGTGCTTTTCTTTTTAACGATTCCCTCTCTACTTAGTCTGTATCTTGTTCTTTCTGCAACACTCTCCACCACCATATGTAATGGTGTGAGGTTGAGAATCACTTCCATTGCTGCCGTTGGGCATGTACTCATTCCTCCTGTTATGCATATACAGGCTAGTCTTTGAATTTTAGAGAGGTTTTCTCTCGTCGTCAAGAGGCTAGTTCTACCACTCCACGCAATGGCTCCATAAGTGATAATTGGTCTCACTATGGCAGTGTACATCCAGCTCAGGATTTTTGGGTTACAACCCCAGTTTTTCCCTGTCAGATTCCTGCACACCATTAGAGCCATTTTTGCTTTGTATGTAATCTCCTTCTCGTGTTTGTTCCACAGGAGTTTGCTGTCTAGAGTCAAACCTAGATACTTGACTTCTTGTCTCCATTCAACGTCGTTCCCATCAAGTTTAATGGTTTTGAGGTTGAGTTTTCTTTTCTTAGTGAAGGCTATCAAGATGGTTTTGGTGGGGTTGATGCTGAGTCCCACTTGCCTACACCAGCTATTTGTATAGTTCAGACCCCTTTGTACGATGTCACAAAGGGTGTTTTCAAATTTTCCCCTGGCTGTTATAACAATATCATCGGCATATCCTTGGCAGGATATTCCGAGGTCTGCCAAACCACACAAGAGTTCGTCAACCGTCAGACTCCACATTAATGGGGATGCTACTCCTCCCTGTGGGCATCCTCTGGTTGTGCAGATGGAGACAATGTCTTTGCTCGTTCTCGTCTCTGCTACTCTAGTGGTGAGCAGTTCCGACATCCATTTGGATGTCGTGCTGTCTACACCTCTTCTATTTAATGCTCTCTTGACAACCTCATGTGGAGTGTTGTCAAAAGCTCCTTCTATGTCCAAAAATGCACATACTACAGTTTCTTGGTTGTCTAAGGCACCTCGGATATCCTCCGTCAGTTGTACCAGTGCAGTCTCCGTAGATCTGCCTGCCCGGTAAGCGTGCTGATACGGGTGGAGAGGTAGTCTCTCTAGGATTTCCGTTCTAATATAGTTGTCAATAGCTTTTTCCATCGTTTTAAGCACAAACGATGTTAGGCTAATTGGTCTGAAGGATTTGGGGTTTGTTTTGTCCCTTTTTCCAGCTTTTGGGATGAAGGTTACTATTGCCCTTCTCCATGCTTCTGGTATATAACCCAGTTCCAAACTACTTCGATTTTCATTGAAGATTAGGTAATTTTTTTATGGATTTTCGGAGTCTACGATGTCAAATTAGGATTTCCACTTATAGATGTTTCAATTAAAAACTTTGTATAAATTGAGGAGTTTCAAGTTTTCGAGAAATTGCGGTTACGGAATAACCGCTGGTACACACTCTGGATCAAAAAATCGTAGAGTCCACAATAATGGGAATTTTGAAGTGAAATTTGAAATCTATTTTCTCAGATACTGGTGGAATATGTAAAAAAATCAGGAGAGCCGTATCTATGATATTTTGAATACAGGGTTATGCGAAAGTAATAGGAAATTTTTTGGAAAGAGTAAAAATGTTTATTAAAGAAATTTTTATGTGGATTTTTGGATCCTACGGGGTCGATTTAATGGATTATATATTAATTGAAAAATCGTCTTGTTTCAGTACACAGCAGAGAAGAAAATGGTTTCAATAGACACATCAACCTACATTTAACTTACTCTTTACAAAATAGCGGACACAATCATAAACCGTCATCTATTTTCTCCCAAACTGGTAATGAATTAGGTGGGTGTTTAAAAAAATATGTTTACCCACTACTTTTTCGAGTGAAAATGTATTTTTTTGGTTTTAATTGCTGGTTTGCTCGTTACAGATTCATCGTTAGACGAATTATCTCAAGAATCGACGATGCATTGCATGCAAAACGAAGTCTAGGAACATTTATAATATTTAATAAGTGATTAATTAATGTTACTCGAAATATAGTAAATCGAAAACAAAAAAGTATCGATAACTGTATCTAGTTATATCTTTGCAACATTGAATGTTATTATATATTATACACATATTTATTTTTTGCTTTTAAAGATATCTTTTTGTTGTTAGTTTATGTAATGAACGAGCAATTTAAAAACTGATGGATAAATTAAACGCTTACTGTTGCCTGTAGTTGTTTATTTTCTTATTTACTCCTCTCCTCCCTCATCTCTGAATATCTAATTAAATTAAAAAGTCATAATGACTGCCAGCAGAGATGAAAAACAAACTAAATAAACTCTTTTCAAAAATCGTACACCTATATGATATAGAATTTTCACAAATATATTTATCTCCTTCAGAAAGTTTGTTGTGCGCCAGAGGCTATGAAAATTTTAAGAAAGAAATTCATCCTTTTTAAAAATGTCTTCATATAAACTAACAGAACTAATAACTTTATTAAATTTCAAAGAATTACAAAAGTATCAAAACGTAACATGTGCATTCACTTTTCACTTGACTTACCAATCAAAAATCTCTTCTTCTTTCTTTTTTCTATTTCGGCCTCCGTCCTTGTGGCTTTTAGCCATCGGCCTCGTCTCGCCTAAGCACTAGGTTTGCTTCCTGACGCGTTTGGTTGGAACAGCCACAAATTTACAGCACCAACATGTTAACGTATTAGAATATTACGATCCATGTCGACACTCTATCTAATGCTACATAGGTACATAAAAATTTTCTCTCTACCGTTGATATCGCTTCTTAAAACTATCAAAAATAATTTCACAGCAAAGATGTAACTGTTGAGCTAACCTGGCTAGAGACCATTTTATACAGGAAGTTTTTATGATTGACACACGAAGTTGATTGTTGACAGGTGCTGAGTCTTAAGTTAGTGTCCTTTGACCATTGTTACGTAAACTGTCAAAAAATTGGATATTTTTGAGTAGGAGCTTCCTAAAAGTGCTTAAAATTGAATTAAAATAGTTCCATCAAATTAATACCTTGGATTAGTTTTTGTCTCAACCACTTGTTCATTTCATACATAACCTATTCAGAAAATTTTGACATCACCTCTCACCCAACATGGCTGCGACTGTAGGGAGAATTTGTGGTGCAGGTCTTTTAAAACCAAATAATATAAACTCAATTAGCCAGGTATTGTTAAAAGTTCAATTATTAAAGCAACCCATTATTGACAACTGTAAATTTTGTTTGGCAGTGTTGTCTGTCTACTTAAAAATTGTTATATGTTAGGTGTTATGTCATCTGTTAGAACATTTCGCGAAATTATTGCAATTATCTTTGTTGTAGATAAGTTCCTATTCGACTACTAAAGAATGGACCCGTGGAAAAAAAGCAGTAAGTTCTTTGTCATTTGTTTATAGTTATAAAAAATAATTTTTATAAACTTGGTTATTTTTACCTTGCACTTTATATGCTATGCGGTTTTTTCTCATCTTCTGTTAATAATGTTGAACATAGTTTCTACTGCTGCTATGCACATATGTAGTACAAATTAATTGATATGATAAAATTTTGTCTTACTATCACTTTGAACATTTCAAACAATATTGTAAGTATCATGAAATTTGTAAAGATGAAAATGAAATTCAAAAATCTGTCACACTATTTATTTCTATTACCATCACGACCACTTGTTTTGTAAAATACAGATTGTGGATATATTAAAAGCAGTACATTCTTACGAAACCATAAATTTTACATTCTAGCTTTTGGGAAGCTTAGGTTTACTAGCAGGAGGTACAGGAACCTTACTTTACGCCTTGGATCAATCAGTTAAAGCTTCTGATTTAGAACTACATCCACCAAAGAACATATGGAGTCACACTGGACTTTTTAGTGCTCTAGATCACTCTAGGTAATTATATACTCTTCTATTACTTGCTGGTACTAAACAATTTTTGATTCACAGTATAAGAAGAGGTTATGAAGTATATAAACAAGTTTGTGCAGCTTGTCACTCAATGCGATTCATTGCTTATCGTAACTTGGTTGGAGTGTCGCATACAGAAGCCGAAGCTAAAGCTGAAGCAGAAGAAATACTGGTAGAAGATGGACCGGATGATACTGGTGCCATGTTTCAACGTCCTGGAAAATTGTCCGACTATTTCCCTAATCCTTATCCTAATGAAGAAGCTGCTAGGGCTGCTAATAACGGGGCTTATCCACCGGATTTGAGTTATATAGTATCAGCTAGACACGGCGGTAAGTTGATGTTTTGATTATTTAAAAAAATGTGAGTAAGGGGATTTTGTATTTTTTTCTGAGCCTTGTTTTTAAACGATTTTTACCATGGGCGTACTATAAAATATTTAAAATTAGGTTCATTTATTTATATTTCTGTGTAAATCAGTTTTTGGGTAATAAATCTTGTTTTTTTTTGGTATATTTAGGTGAAGATTACGTTTTCTCGCTTCTTACTGGTTATTGTGACCCTCCAGCTGGGGTGCCATTAAGAGAAGGTCAATATTTCAACGCTTATTTCGTTGGTGGAGCTATTTCTATGTCTCAAGCTCTATATAGCGAAACCACTGAATACAGCGATGGAACTCCAGCTACTTCTAGTCAACAAGCGAAAGATGTAGCTACTTTCTTGAAATGGACGGCAGAGCCTGAGCATGACGATAGAAAGAAAATGTTAATCAAAGCCATCGGTATATTTACTTTCCTTATCGCTATAAGTTATTACGTAAAGAAACTTAAGTTTTCTTCTCTGAAGACGCGCAAAATTGAATTCAGGCCAAAGAATCAATGATAAGGAATTGTAGAACAAAAAAAGTAAAATGTTTAGCGTGACTACCATAGAGTATGTTTAAGTAAGGTCTAATTTTATTGTACATATTTATCAAGTTTCCAACCCTATCGAGGTATTTTTTACCCCGATTTAATTTATTTGTTCCATACTTTTAATATTAAAGTGTCACGTTGTTTCAATAAAAAATAAATACCTTTTATGAATTTTATTTTTAATGGGATTGTAAGAATCCATTCGTACTTTTTCTTTTATCAAAAAGGAGCCGTTCCTTTTAGCCTCTTGGGCTTATTGTGGATCCTCCTAGTATTCTGACTACAGCCTATTCAGCCAATCCCTTCTGGAGTCATTTGGGGTCTTCCATATAGTTTCTGCCTCCTGTGGTCCAGCGTCTCACAGTTGCATACAGTAGCGGCTCGTGAACTTTTTAAGAGAGGAGGCTGGACATAAAACAATTAATTTTACTTTTGCGCAGCGACTATACCAGCTACTTCAGTGACAAAATTAATTGTTGCCCAGCAAGAACCAAGGTGGAGTTTCTTTTGCCAAAAAATTTGTTTTGTTCGTTTTTTTATTTTTTAATTCATTCACAGGAATGGTGACTGTCAAACAAAGTACCTAGTTTATAAAACTGAGGTAAAACTTATTGTTGCAAATCATTGTTTATCATAAATTTTAATATATCGGCGTGCAGTGCTATTTTATCAAAAAATTTATATTTTAGAACTAAGTTATCTAAAAATGTATTGGTTATAATTTTCTATTTCGCGTGTACGAGCAGAATCAATCACATTATTTTGTTTACCGGTTAATTTAAACTTAATACTTGAATATGTTCCTGTTATTTTTCATGTCTGAGTAGACCATGAGATAAGTTATTCAAATCATTATAACCCAAGCGCCCCCGACAGGAAGAATTATCAGTTGTGAATAGTAAACAATTCCAGCAATTTGTTGTGTACCTCAGATCCCGTTAACCATAAATATTTTTTATAATTGTTAGTAAGAAATGATCGATTTTGATAGGTACTTACCTGATAACAACACTAAACCCTTCGAATCCGGTAAAGGCCGTTTATTTTTAAAAAACAATTTTTCATCGTATGTCAATCCACTAAATGGATTTTCTAAAAAGTCAGCAACTAAATCACTAGCACAAGAACTCGAACTCTTTTTAAATTTTAATAATTTACCGAACAGACTAATTCTAACCTTACTTCGCGTGGCGTCACTTAATTATACCCGCTAATCGTATAAATATAAAACAAAAAAAAACACCCACGGAAACCTGCGCAGCACGATGTGCCGAGCTTTGATTCGTGTATCATCGGGACTGCCATTTCCGCTATTTTTTAGGGTATTAGCAATATTGGATTGGTCGAAAAGACGGCAACTTTGTTAAGCGACGCATGTTTCGGTGAGATGTCTTATAAATCTAGCCTAAGGGCACTGTTGTCAGATTCAAAAATAACTAGTGAAAACGGGGAATTAATTGTAAAATTTGAAAATTATTAGATATACAGGAAATAAAATGAAGAAAAATCAACAAAATATCTCTAGTGCTATTTGCTGGATAAATTTTCGAGGAGGCTGAGCCTAATTCGAGGAGCCACCACTGGTTGCATAATATGTGCAGAGCTGTTTCGGTTTCATACTTACAAGTTTGTTCTTTTGGTTTAGACTTACTCGGTGGTTTGCGGCACCAACGTTGAACGTATTTCAAGAGGATCATAATAAAACAAATTAATTATTTTCATTTATATAATTTACATAAATAAGATTAAAAAAAACATTACAAAGTATGATGATATGGCGCAGGCGTGGGCATAGATTACCGATAAAAAAAAATAGATGGCCCACTCTCCTGAATAATAATAATCAGTCATTTTAGTTATTCAACCTGTCGCTCTAGCGCTGCTGCTAGAAGTAGCGGGCTTTTTAAAATATATTTAAATTTATTATTCTTCTATTATTTTCGCTTTATAAAAATAGTGCGTACTAATACATTTTTATGCATCAGTGAGCTGGAAAATGTATTAGTTTACACTATTTTTATCAATCGAAAACGCCATTAATAAGGAATTTTATGAAAAGTGGAATAAAACGCTGTTTAAATACACTATTTTTATTAATTAAAAAAATTACAAAGAAATAAATTCTTAATATATTATATGATGTAATGATGAATGTAGTTTATTTTTCAATAATATAATAGCAATTATAGGTTCAGAAGAGCTAGAAATAGACTTAGTTTACAGCCCATTCAAACCAGAACTAGTTGAGCATGGTCAATTTATTTGGAACATTTATGACATGTCTTAGGTCGTTGTACCTAAAATATCTATATTTATGAAAAACTCGGTTGTGTTAAATACTCAATAATACAAAATAAAAAACTTTTAGTACCTACCTAATTTAAATTAGCAGAATGACAATGGTTACACAAGATAACTGAATGATAGTATTTCTATGAAACAAATACTTCACATATGGTTTGTCTTTCACAATTTGGAAGAATGTTACTAATTATAGCCTTCATCAAATTAATTGAGTTTATTGTGACAAAATAAATCTTATACATCTCACGCAGAAACATATAAATTTGGGGTATCATGATTGGACGTTGACCGATTGTTTTAGTATAAAAGGGAATCAAAGCATATCCCGTTGACTTGGTTCATGTTAAATAAAGATGCTCAGGATCATTAAGAAGTTTTTTGTTTTTAAATAGATACCTAAATCAATCAAAAAATAAAAAATAATTAAACATATTCATAATTTTCATGTTTTTGTAGATTTAATAATTTCTGTATATTAGGGTTACCTATTTCAATAAACATTTTCTATTCTATTTCTTCAAGGATCTGAAGCTCATTAAAAAATTATACATTTTGAGTATTCTTAATATTTTTAATTGCTTCCTTTTTCTTTTTCTGTTTTTCATATTTAATTAAGGCCAATTTTTTTATATTGTCATTTATATTTCTGTTATCCTCACCTTTTAAAATTTTGTTTACATTTTTTATCCAACAATATATGTAAAAATGTACAAATTTTTGTATAAATATGTTTTTTATATTATGCTTCTTGCAACTGAAATTAAATGACACGTATTTATTAATTTTCTCATTTAATTTTACCTGCAGATCTTTTTCATGACAAATAATTGGCAAATAGTGATGCAGTACTTGATTGCAATTGCTAAATACTTTTGTAAAATTGGTATGTGGCCTTAAGAGAGCTTTTGGACCATATGCTCTTGAACCAATTAACTGGTGATGTACTTCAGTAACATCAGAAACAAGGTCATTTCTACAAGATTTGCATACTCCAATTAATTTAAAAATGCTTTTAGCCATGTATCCAGCGATATATGAATGAGTTTGTATTTGAATAAAGTTATTTTCTTCAAATACAAAAGTTTCGGTAATTTCACTGGGAACAGCAACAGTTTCCTCATTCTTATCGGAAAAAGCAGTAGATGGATACAGAAAACATTTTAAATTATTTAGAGCTCCTTCATGCATATCCTCCTCACAATTAGCTCCAGGAGAGTGTGATGAAACAAAATTATTTATTAACAGACTTTTAAAAGAATTTATGAAAGCCTCACAAGTTGGGTTGATATTTCTAAACCCATGGCTTCGTATACAACCAAAAAAATTTTCAACAGGATCTTGATTTAGGTTTCTGGGACATAGAAATTCAAATTTTTTCTTGTCGAGTTTTTTCCAGATGTATATGAAGCCTTGTATAGTTGAAATCCAGTTTTTTATGCTTGGGGGTACATACTCCTTGCCTCCTTGTTTTAAAAATTTAACTGTTTTTAAAACCTTTATAGCCTCATACCAAAACGGGAAATGTGCTGATGATTTTGAAACTGCACATCTTAGTAACTTTCCATGCTCTGGTTTAAATGTTGATCCATTCATTGAGTCGAACAGTTTGTCAAAAAATAACAAAAAATCTGCAGTACCAATACTTGACTCTGGAAGACAATTATTACCTGTAACAAAAAATTGGTAATGTTAGATTAATTTCAAAGACTAGTGATACAATATCTTACCATAAGTAACTAAACCCCTTATTGTTGAAGATACTCTTTGTGAAAAAACCTGCGAGGCATGCTTCACTTTCATCTTCTTTATTTTTTGCTTGTAAATGTGGGCATCAGTAAGCTTGTAACACATTTTGGTATCAAAATCTCCTACATCTAACTCATACAAACGAATTACATCTCCCCACATAGCTTTCTGTACACCATTTTTCCAAGTAAATGAGGCTGAATTGTCAAGCAAATTATTTCGTATACCTTTTAATAAATGAGGTACATCATATAGGGGAACAATTTCTTCACAATTTATAGAAAATCCTTGTAACCTATTTTCTATCCCTGCCAATTGAAATGTCCTCTCAGTCTCATCCTTAAGCATTTTAATAGCTCTGCTGTTGGTTGAATGCTGGTCACATATGGTAGCCACAACCTTTAAACCAATGTTTTGCAGAGAACTTATTATCTCTTTTAGGTTACGTACTATGTCAGGAGAAGACATTCCATGTTCAGCAAAGAAATAAGCAATGGGCTGTTTCCATTTTTTTCGCAAACCTCTAGCCATAAAAATCATAGCATGATCTGCAAATTTTTGTTTTTTGTCTTCACCACAATCTTCAAACCCATTAATTGAATCAGTTTTCTTATTGTAACTCAAAGCTGGTTCCAAGGACATTTCATCAAAGATGATGGAGCAGATTCTATCTTCTGGCTCCATTTTTGACACAGACATCTTAAGAGCATCAAGAATGTGAGGATTCAATCCAATCTCAAATGGCACTTGGCTTAAAACTTTCATTAAAGTTTTCCTTGAGGGGAGTGCAAAAGTTTTCTGAAGAAGACGATATGCCCTGGGACTTTGTTTTAACAAAGATAATGAGAATATCTTGTCCTCCATACTAAAACGACGTCCTCTACTTTTCTTACTTTGCATAGCAATTTGAGATTGTAAAAAGTTCAATGTAGTATAATTTACTTTATCCATCATGAAATCACCAGATTCAACCCTTTTTTTTATCTCAAACAGTTGTTTTCGTACACTAAAATTTTTTCTGTCAATTTTTCTGGCTAGTGAAACCATGTTTTTGGCAATCCGATAAAATTTTCTGGCTTTGGGGGTTAGCTGTATGGCTCTACTACAATTTCCATGGCTCAGTAAATTCAATCTTTGTTTAATATCTGAAACAAATTATTATAGATAAGTATGTACTTTTTCCACTTACATTATTGCAATAAACATTTTACATACTTTATAAATTTACCTTTACATTTGCTGGGTGTAGAAAGTATAGTGCTGGAGGTAGGCAAAGCTCTGCAGGTAGCAATGGAAGTAGATGACCCCAAACCTGTAATAGCAATAAGTACAATTCTTAGTTATATTTGTCAAAATAAAACCTTATTAAAGCACCATCAGAAAGGTTATTATTTTGGTAGAAAATTAATAGGCCAAATAACTCTATAATCTAGAACAAAGTATAATTATAGTTTTGCAAATCTAGATTTTTATATATACTGGGCTGTTTCTCTTAATTAAAAAGCAAACTGAAGAAATAAAAATTAATAAGATTTTTCTAAAACCATTTTTTTATAACCACTTGTGAAATGGGTCACTTTATACACTAATAATGTAATGATGTACTAGTTTTTTTAATCTTAATGTACATTACCTTGTGGTTCAACAATCTCCTGGTTCTCCTCAGGTAATTCCTTTGTTGGGGCTGGTATATTTAGGTTTGGAACTGCACTTGCTATCAAGTTTGTTCTATTATGATGTGCAACAAACATCATTTCTTCAGAAAAGTGGATAGCACATATTCGAGAATTCTTTCTCTTTGATATGGGGATATCCTCTCTTTGAATTATTTGAATCCATTGTCTGAAGAGCTAAGAAAAAAAATTTAATGAAACTATAGTCAACATCACTCTAAACTTGCAGTGGTTAAATTAAAAAATATACACAAATTATTATTAATTTCCATTCGACCTGTCCCACCTAAAGTGAGACAACCATTTTTAATGGAAAAAACATTAAATCAAACTAATTAATATACAAACCTACCTCGGGGTCTTTAGGAAGGAGATGCATTTTAATATCCTTACTTGTATTCCTACAAGTGGGAACAATACAATACTGAACCATAATGTCAATGTTTAATAAACACAATCACTAAAAAGCACAAAAATGTCTGTTTCTACAAATTAATATAAAAATAACCGTATAATATACAATAACGAGAACAATGGTTGGCGATGCCGTATATTCAAAATGAAAAATGAGATAGAGGTTATATAAATGGCGGACTTATTGAAATCTGACAGATCCTCGCTCACGTAGCGCTATCAGCGACAGGTGGAATAACTAAATAAACGAAGACAAAATTTATAATGGGAGTGAACATAGCATGGGCGTGGGAACACTCATCAACGGCGAATTAATATCGATATCCATTTCGGGTGGTATAATCGTCTCTTCTTGCGACACGATCTTGTCTTGTAGCAACTTGTACAAATTATGAACTTTCTCGCTATGCTGATGAGTGGGTTGTAAAGCTTTCATCAACGAATGTAACCTACTCGTCGGCAGTTTGTGATGAACATACCATAAAAGTTTAAGAAGATGCCTAGTTACGTTGTCTCTAGACAAACCGGCAAAAAAAAATTCGTCAAATAAAGCCGTACAGAAGTCTTCGGCTTGAAATTCGTCAGAATTGTGAATTAGCAAACAAACCTGGAAAAATAATTCTAATATAGATCCAAGTTAATAAATTGATTGGTCTGGGAGGTATTCATATTCAATTATCGTAGCCGCGCTTCATTTTAGAAAGTGAACAGCCGCAATTAACCAGTAACTCGCTAAAAATTGCCTAATGTCAATAAGTGCCACTTCTATGCGAGTGTAGGACTCTGTGGTTTGAGTTTGTTTTTATTGGTTGGCTAGTTTCTTTGACAGCTGTGACAGTTGTCGTGTGTCACTCAAAATTAGATTAAACATACGAACATTTTAGAAAAAAAAAACAACTTTTGTACTCACAAACGAATGTAAAAAAGGATCCTCAAAGGCTCTATCATCTTTACAATTAGCTAAAACCGTCAAAATTCTCAACAATCCCACTCTATCCTTTGATCTAGCAACATGTAAAGTATAGTACATAGCTAATATGCTGGCAACGGTACTATCTTGTAAATATGCTTCTACGGCATCTGGTAATGGACCAGAATGCTCGATAACTGTAATAGCAGCTTCACGTTCGTCATGGGGTAGTTTCCCACTCAACATTCTAACTTGATCGTCTACCATAAGTGACATTAAAGCTGGAAGGAATTTTGTTACAACTTGTGCATCTAATTTTGGTTCTTTGAAATCTTGTGAGTCAATCATCACCCAGGCGCTTAAACCTAACGCTAACATTCGTAATAAAAGAATCAGAATTGTGTTATCCTTAAAAAAAAATTTGAATTTTTCAATCAGTTTAATGAGAATGAAAATTACGTACCCTAGCCATGCCTTCCATATGTATAAGATGCTGCAATATCTTTATAGCTGAAGTGGCTAAGAAATTAATAGCATAAGGATCACATAACGTCATTGAAAGATCCCCTAAAACTTGCTCTTGTCCTCTTTTAACGTTATCTAAAAACCCTTGTAACTCCCTGGATCGTTTAATATCAACATTCTTTTCTCTTATACAAGCGTCCAAGCACCAAGTGAATTTATGACAAGGATCTATGGAAATGATATCTTGTACTTCTAAATCATGAAGAGCCATGAGTAATTCAGCTCTTAGAGTACAATAATGTACAATGCGGGTTCTTAAAAATAGAGTTCGTAAAAATTGTAGCACCATATCATAGAGTTTAACACTGTTTCCTATCATATGTGCTAGTTTTTGTACGACTTCACCTTGTCTTCTAACCTAAACATTGAAATTGTTGTTTAATATCCCAAAAGTTGGGGAATATACCAGAAGATATTGTTACTAACCTTTGGGGATGGTCCGAAGAACTGGGTAGTTAAATTAGTGTGATCAAAAAGTACATTTTCTTTTTCACTAATATACTGACTTAACAGTGGTGATACTTCATCTCCAAAGAGAGATTGGTTATCCTTCCAAATCTGTCTTTTTACTTCTGTGTCGGTATCCAAATACAATTCTCTATCTCTGACTAAAACTTTTAAATAATGATCATCTATCTGTGGAATATTTTTTAAAATTGCCATAACTATTGGTCTCATTGCTTTTACTCTTATCACTGGAAAACTTTTTACCAGCAATTCTTTCAGTTTCATATCGCGTTCTTTGCCTTCTTGTTTTCCTATATCATTAATATGGGTTATAAGTTTTTCACGCAATTCCTAGAATGGAACAATAAAAAAACGTTTCTTTATATCCTTCAATATATTACCTCGACTACCGACATATGAAAATCAAGTCTTCTAACTCCATGCAAGTCCAGTAACGGTAACATTGGTCTAAGTGATGGTAAAAGTATTCCATTGGTAACCTGAAAGTTGATGTTTAAACTTTTTTGCAAATAAATTTCAGATTTTTTTACCTGAAACTCTTCTATTGCCTTTAAAGGGTCTGTACAACTAGTGAGTGAATGCTTCAAGTAATTGGGACCGTTCACTTTCAAAGCTTCTAACGGAAAGTCGTTGTTCACAGCACCTCTGTTAGGAAACGACATTGCTAATACGAAATTGAACAATTCTGGCAGTATTTGATCATTAAAACTTGAATAATTGAT
Organism: Lochmaea capreae; assembly: GCA_949126875.1. Lineage (NCBI taxonomy): Eukaryota > Metazoa > Arthropoda > Insecta > Coleoptera > Chrysomelidae > Lochmaea > Lochmaea capreae. Next base: position 386,986 of record OX421397.1, read on the forward strand.
AACTTTAACGATACCTATTAGCAAACCATTATTTAGGGTTCATAAAATTCCTCTAAAGTTTGATAAAAACAGTAAAATTCTTCAAAATACCCGATAACAACAAACAATATTTACATTTGTGACGTTTGACATCTCTGAAAGTCACTGCTGCCACACACTATTGCCATCAAACATATGCTGCCATTTGGGTTGCATATAGTTTAGTAGTATTTCGAGTATTTACAGATTGAAAGAAATGTGTCATCTCATCTGTACTAAATGTTCATAACATTTTGGGAACAAAACCACCTTTTTAATCTTAGATTTGAACCACCATATTTGTCGGAGTATGCTTCGACCAATCAAAGCACTACTTCAAGAAGCGCAGCAGAATTGCGCGCGAAGAGCTGATGAAATCATGAAATTCAAGACCCCATTTCTAATTATGGAATAAATCGTATCGATTTGAGAAACCCTCTGCTAATAAAATAAACAATACTACACAAGTCAATTAGTGTTTATTTTTTATCTTGCTGTGGTTAAATTTAAGGTAATAATCTTTGCTACAGCGAATTTAGATTTGCTTTAAATGTAAGATCAGAGACAACCAGGGTAAGATGTAACGTGTGGATTTTTGCTTGCATGTTATTTATTTTTTTTTTATTATTGGTTTTTCATAGAAATACATATCTATCTATCAATTATTGTTAAATTGAGCACGTAAATATTTAAAAAAATAAAAATATTTGCACCAGAAATGTAGGTTATCTTTCCGCATGGCATGACATTCAAATAGTAGTAACTCATGTACCGCCGTGTCACAAGTTTAAATTGTTTTATTATATTAGTAACAAATATAATGTATTATGTAAATATTTGTTTTATTTAATGTAATTTAAGATCGTAAAGTAGACGATAAATATAGCCATGTATATTGTATTCAGTTTTTCACGAACAGGAACTGCAGGGCGGTTTGGTAGTTACCTTGCACGTAATGTTTTCATTTTGATTAATTGCTCTATTTTCTTTTTATGTAGAGATTTGTTCTTTATACATAAATTGCAGTAGGTGTTGTTATTAATTTCTCCTATTTACCTGGTAATAAGAAACTTGGGATAAAGAGGAAACACCAGAATATCGGAGAATATGTTTTCATTATTCTTAAACCTCCTGTTTAGACGTACATTCTTGAACAAGTACGGTCTCGACTACTTGAATGTTTCTAGACCATTTCTTCTCAATGAAATAAACCGTTAAACGGTAAGTATTCAGTAATTTTATTGAGCGAGTTTAACCATGTAATTGACATCAACAATTCATTTACAAGACGAGAGTGTGTAAATTTGTTCAAGCACACAAAACTGTAATCATCTTGATATTATCTAATTGTTGAGATAGCAATACAAAGGCGACAGTTGAAATATTAAGTGTAACTCATGTTTGCCGAAGTTGTTAGAACAAATTATAGACATTTTTTTTATTGATATGACTGGTAAGTCTATTATTATAAGGGATAATTTTTAAGTTATTATTTGAACAGCTTTTGTATACGTTTAGGAAGTTTTAGTGGATAAAATTTCATTGAAAAACTACTGATAATTGCTAGGTTATAAATTTTCTACATTTTTGTCTTGAACAAATTCTTATTACAATATTTCTTGTTGTGGGAAACATCCTGTATATCCGTTTATGTGATAAGTAGACGACAGTTAAAATGTCAGAAATGACAAGGTAATGGCTGATTTGCCGAGCACTAGCAAACAAAGAGATTTACAATATGAAACCCAGAAATATAAAAAGTCGGAAATGCATCAATTATCAGAATTGGGTGAAGACCATGTCGATTTGTCGGAAACAATAATTCAAATATTATCAAGTAAGCTTTCAGGATATTAAATAAAGTGAACATTTATTGAGAACTTTGAGTACCTATGGCGAATTTTGCTGTCTGTTGTATTGGATCTTTTGGATCAACCCTCGTAGATGCAAAGATAAAGTAAGCGATTAAAGAAATAAATATTTATCTGCAACGCATTTTTAAATATAAATAATATATACATTAAATAAACAATTTGATATAAATATATTTTAGTTTAAACTAAAATTGATAAAATTCTATGTAATTCACTTAGATACGTAATTGATGAAAAGTGCTGAATGTAGATGCAGATATTGTAGATCAAAAATAAAATGGGTAAATATATAATATTGTTAAAGATTTTACTTATATCTTATTAAAACGTCAAACGAGAAAAATATCAACAGCTGTTTAATATTATTTGAACGACAGGTAGATGGCGTAACTGTTTTATTTTAAATAAATACATTTTCGAAAGTTAAATACTAGTTTTAACATTTTAGATACCAAAATTGCGGACCAAAATGACAAAGTACAACTCAAACGGGAACTGGGTTTGTTCTCAGCAGTTAATTTTATATTGGCCATCATGATAGGATCGGGGGTGTTTGTATCCCCCGCATCAGCTTTAAAATACTCTGGTTCAGTAGGAATGTGCATCGTAGTTTGGTTATCATGTGGAATAATCTCGTTATTAGGTAAATTTAACATTTCCAAAGATTTTTTAAACGTTAATTTTATATTATTTTAAGGTGCTTTAGCTTATTCCGAATTGGGTACTTTGGTACCTCGTTCTGGATCGGAATACGCTTATTTTATGGACTCTTTTGGACCTTTACACACATTTTGGGGGCCTTTACCGTCTTTTATATATTCATGGATAATGATAATGGTTATAAGACCGGCGGAAATTGCCGTTTTGGTGTTGACTTTTTCTCAATACCTTTGTCAACCGATACTCGAAACTTTTTGCATTGTAAACAAAGAAGAAATAAGTGAAAATATGTACAAAATTGTCGCTATCGCTGCCTTAGGGATAACAACATACATAAATATAAGTAGTGTTAAATTGTATGTGAAGGTACAAAATATTTTTGGAGTATTTAAAATTATCGCTTGTCTTATTGTGATATGTGGAGGAATTTACCAAATTATTTTGGGTAAGTAAGCACCACCATCTTTTTGATGAAAATGTTTTGAGTTTATTGCATTTTCAGGAAAAACATCAAATTTAAGTAGGGGATTTGAAGGAACAACCACGTCACCTAAAGACTTAGCTCTAGCTTTCTACAGTGGTTTGTGGGCTTATGACGGGTGGTGAGTACAAATTTTCAGAAACTTCAATTTATAATCGAATTTTAATGAAAAAATCTCTTGTATAAAACAAAATTACCTACTTTCAATGCTTCATTTCAATTTCCTCCTTTTTTGATTTGCTAACTCTTCACGATGCTTCAAACCAGAATCCAAAAAGTAAATTGAAGATGGTTTTATAAAACTCGTGGCAAAAACTATACCATCTCCATACTTCTTTTGCAGCTTAATTTTTAAAGTTTTCATAGATATGGTACCGTCATTTGGTAGATTATCCTGTACTTGTTCTAAAAGTTCTTTTAACGTGAACTGTCTTTTATCTGATTCGTTTATATAATCGCATGCCTACAATATTTTTTTAAATTAATTACATCAATTAATAAAAACACTTTTACCTTTTCAAAAGCTATAATTATATTTTTATCTTCTGGTCGTCCTTTTCTTCTGGTAGGTGGTGATTTTTTTACTAAAATAGTATAACAATCTACATGATATATTGCTTTTATTAACATTAAGTTTGCATCTTTTATTCGATCTATTATTTTCCGGCTATCATCGTCATTTTTGTGTAATGCCTTTTCTATTATCCTATCTTTCAAATCCGGAGTTGTACATAATTGGTATGACTTCGAATTCGTTTGATGGTCTACTTGTTCTCCGCATAAAATGCAGTTATTTTTAAAATCAAAATCTCACCAAAATTTTTTCTTCCACTTTCGTTGATCTTTTTTCTGAAAGTAACTTTAAAGTTTCCTTCTGTAAATAGGTAATTTTACAAGCTTTATGTACTTGTACCACTTCAACGTCTCTAAGTAGTTCGTGTTTGCCATCGTTTCTCAACTTACTTGCATTAATTAAATGTGGTATGCCTTTTCCTATAAATTCTGTTTCACCCACAGTAAAAGATTTGTCACAAAGAAAACATTTTGTAGGATCGTAAACTGCTCTTCCAATAAATTCCATTGTTAAATAAAAATATAATATCTGCTATATTTTGGCTTTTTATTTTGGACATTGACACAAATGTCAAAGTCAAATACATTGTGCAGGGCTGCCAAAATAAAATGGGGCAATTTTTATTGTCAAAATGTAAATGTTAAATAATTGTTACAAATAATTTTTAGGTCGTCGGTAACAGTTGTGACAGAGGAACTGAAAAAACCTGAAGTGTAAGTAAGAATTGATTTTCTAACGTCATTAGTATTGGGCAAATTATCCTCTGGAATATTACCCAATACCGGAGAAAGAAAAAGAAGAACGTCATTAGCGGAATAAGTATACAGGGTGGCTCAAAAATATTAATTTCAGTATATACATTGAAAAATTGAATTTTAAGCTCAAATCATTAAAATTCCGCTATGACTAAATATAATAAATGAAAATAAAACAATTTCCATTATTTTTATATTTCAGAAATATTCCGCGTAGCATTTATATAGCAGTTCCATTGGTAACAATTTTATACGTTTTTATGAACATTTCCTACATGACTGTATTAACCCCGTACGAAATGATTAGAGCCCAAGCAGTCGCTGTAACTTTCGGCGAAAGAATCCTTGGAAGTTTTTCGGTGATTATTCCAATAGGAGTAGCTCTGAGTACGTTCGGCTGTGCACTTAGCTTACAATTCGGCGTAACGAGGTAAAACAAAATTTCTGATCAAAGAGTTTGGAATTAAATAAATTTTTTCTAGAGTTTGCTACGTTTCCGGACAAGACGGATTTATGCTGGAAAGTTTATCTTATGTCCACTATAAAAAATTAACGCCGTCACCAGCAGTCGTTCTTCAAGGTTTTATATCGTTTTTGTTCATTTCTACAGGGGAAATTTTGGAACTGATCGAATTCGCTAGTTTTTTGATTTGGTTCTTTTATGGTGTAGCTATGGTTTCTTTGATTGTTATGCGATCGACAATGAAAGACGCTAAAAGGCCTTACAAAGTAATATAGGTATTGTTTTTAATTCCGGAAATATTATTTATATTTTCATTTTTTCAAGGTACCGATAGTGATACCAGTTTTTATTTTGTTGGTGGCGCTGTATTTATGTATTACGCCGATAATACTACAACCTTCTCCTAAATACTTGATGGCTCTTGGATTTATGTTGATTGGTGTTTTGGTATACTATTTGTGCGTTTATAAGAATATGCGGCCCAAATCCTTCCTAGGTAAGAATTTTTCATATTTACTTTTTATTTTTAGCAGTGTACGACCGAAAACTTCGTTTATTTACGATAAAAAGACGATCATGTCATTTTTAGTTACTTTCCTGCATATCGGAGTAAATATAAATTTACCAGCCGTAAATACAATTTATATTTAATGAGGTTGGCAAAACTTCAAGACGTTGTCAAATCAATTGGAAAAATTCAGTGGTTTTGACACAATTGAGGTTAGGTTCAGTATGTTATTCCTTGTTTATTGACATCGATCATCGTATTATATTTACAAGCTTTTCTGGTGCTTAATTATTTCTTGAATGTCGGGAAAATAGTTATTTTCGTTCTTAACGAATTAGTCAAATCTGTAGTGTGTGGTTAAACGCATTAAAATGCCCAAGAAATAGAGCAGTAAATGCTGAGAGATGGTTATATCCTTATTTTTAAGGAGAATGTCACAATGGGGCTTGTTTACTGCTGTAAGAGACGTGAGTAATACCATTTACTTTAATTATTATCAATACATATTATAGATTATATTTAAATTTATTTTTTAATGATAGGTTAGATTATTCAAACTTTTGACATTCCTTTATAAATTGAATTATATTTATATTTCAATTTCCTCAAGATTATTTATTTCTTTCAGTGTTCTTGAGTTTGTCATTCATTATAAACAATCAAATGTTAATTGAGATATAAAATGATTGGTTACCATTTTTTATATTTCACAAAAATATATTCTCATATTAAATAAATTTGAGAATTTTATACAAGCCTTTTATTTATAAATAAACACTTTCAACTTATGCCATACGAGGTACAGACGAATAAAAAAGAACTGTCACATTGACTGTTCCAAAAATGTACATGCTGGCAATATCAGAAAATTTTGTTTTGTAACGTCATCGTCTTTTTATCGTAAATAAACCATACAACGCATTTTTTAACACGTAAACAGAACTAATTGTTTCCTTTGTATTTTCAGAGGGATTCAACCGCTACATCCAATTTATATTTTTAGCAGTACCACCGGAAACGAATTAAACTACAATTTTTTTTAATAAAACGTGTTTTTTATTACTTTATTGTTTTTAAATAAAGCTTAACTTAAAAATATTCGTAATTACTTCTACTTTCCTCGTCCGTTCCCAAACCCTCCTCGATATCCTCCTTAATCAATTGGTTACTATCGTATTCGAACGTATTTCCATCATTTGTGTCTTCGGACTCGCTGTCGACGTTCTCAGTTTTTATATTTCTCGTGCAAGACGCTTCATCTCCATGAGATATACTGTAATTTTCATTGTCCAAATAAATGGCTAGAGGGTGAGTTAGGGGATGACATCTGCTGCTGTATAATTGTGAGATGACGCAGTCTGTACAAAAGTCGATTGAGTGTGGACAAATCGTACAATTCCAACGAGTAGAGACTATAGGATCCGAGTTGCAGAAGTCGCACTAAAATTATTTTAAAAAAAAATAGCTGCTAGAACGTTAAAAAATACCAAAACTTCTGTTAGAGTTTGTTACAAATATAAGGAAAAATATTTATATACCTTAAAACCTGTATGCTGATAACTATTGTCACTTTGTATCTCTCTTAATTTCTCTGTTTTCACTCTTTTCAACAGCTGTAGTTTTAATTCGGCATTGCTTTTTCCTGTGATTTCGTGTGTGCTGTAATAATCAGTTTCTAATAAATAATTTGAAGGTATCGATTCTCCAGACGGGTTGGAATTGAAACTTGGACCTGGAATGTTATCTAATTCGTCCATTGTAACGGGTGGATCGAATTTCGGGAAGAAAGTTGTAGGTTTCCATAGGTATTGGTTGTAGCGTTGGTGTTTGTGTGAAAATGGTTTCTAAAAATATTTAATGAACATATATTGTGTACATAAAAAATGAAAAGTACCTTTCGTTTATCTAAATTTTTTGGTAGCCGGCCTGGTATAGGTAGACCAGCTTTATATAATTTGAGGAAGTATTTTTGAATCCTACTTGCTACTTGGGCTACTGATCTAGTACCTAATTCATTTGCAATCTTCTGGAATCTTCTTCTTTCTATCATCTCTGGTGGGTATTTAATCAATAGTTCTTCCAGTTTCTTTTGTTCTTCTGCAGACCAACTCTGGAATGACAGTATATATAAGCTTAGAAGCAAAAACTGTTTATAACTTACATTATAATTTTCATATTTGGATTTGTCTCGTTCTTTTTTTAGTTCCTCTTCAATTTTATTGTCACTACTACTTGTTGCATGTGAATAAATGACCTTCAACTGATTTTCTGGTATTTTAACATTATAGTTGTCAAAATTTATAACAGGAATCTAAAAGAGTTACTTTTTTTATGTTATAAACTGTTTACAATAAAAACCTACCTTTGGTAGCTCCGCTATTTCAGGCAGCTGAATATCCAAATCTTCGCCGTTATTTATTTTTTGTAAAACATCATCGGCGGTTTCTAAAACGCTTTTTCTTATTTCAACCACTTTATTGTAATCCTACAAAGTCAACAAACACCAATACAGAGAGAAGTACATTTGGCAACAATAATTTTTAGCTTTGTTAATCGTAAAACACGGAATAATTCTTACCTTTATTAGTTTTTCGCGTTGTGCTGTAAGAACAACTAACGTTTTAAGAACTTCACAATAATCTTTGTTTCCTCTTAAAGCTAAATGATCTGATTCGAAGAAAAAGCATTCATCATCGTCGGTGTTAAAAGGAGAAGTCATCACTTTAGCGTAATAAATATATTAAAAAGTTTGAAGTATTATTAGTTTACATTACACGAAGATGAAGTTGTTTGAGGTTAGGTAATAGATTTTGGATTGGACAGATTAGCCATTTTTATTTGAACTTAACCACGCAAACCGGACGTTACGGTAACCTTTTATGACGGAACGGTTTGTGGAATCTACTTACAAATTTTCAAAATATAAGTAGTATGATCAGCATTACGTTTTTTAACAAGTTTAAAACATGAATTTTAACTATCAAGACGGTTTTATTAAAATGTATCGTTGTATGGAGTTACTAGTGACATCTGTATGCTGGATACCCAAAACAATACAACGGAATCTGTGATAATTTTGTTTTCAATGTCAGTTGTCAGATTTATATGCAAGTATTCATTAATTCATAGATAAAGGATTATATATTAATTATTCTACAATAATATAGGGTAAGGGTAAACATGAAATAAACGAAACGAAAATGGCAAACTTGGAAAGATGTTCATCCTCAGCTGGGTTAATTTGTTTGAAAAAAGAGTTTATAAACCAGTTTTAATTTGTCTTTACTTTTTATTTTGCCATAATCGGATACTGACAATCACTGTCACAATCGGATTATGAATGATTTTAACCTAACCACTATCGAAAACTATCGATTGTGCTCGATAGTCATAAACATCGATAGAACTATCGATAGTTCTCGACATCCGCTTCCGGGCCACAGATAACATACTTATTCCGGGCCACGGCCAATTTTATAGGTTAGGTAATTTCGGATAAGGCTCTTTATATCGTTTTATTTTGCTAAGTAATACTAATTAAACTTTACATTCGTTCTTAAAAAATGCCACCTGCAGCAAAAAAAGATTGTGGAGTGATTGTGTTTGATCTGGCATGTTCCAAGAAACAAGAACTTCTTAGAGAACTAATCAGGTTCTCAACATCAAAGTGGTTTTTAAACTCTAAAAGTTTATACAGACTGATACTAGTTAATTCTGCTGAGACGTCAAATCCTAAAAAGTATCCCGGAATACTCGTATCAAAAATAGACAATTTTGATCCAAAAGCAATATTTCGATTAATAGAAAATGCCGAAACTGCACAAGCAGACTGGTTACACGCAGTATCTTTGGGAATTCACATTTTAAAGGAAGGATTAAAAACTCCTGGGCTAGTAACGTTACAGTTGATTTATTTTTCTTCATTAGATTCTTTAAATACATCTACAGTACATCAGAAAGAAATAACAAAGATTATATCGGAGTGTAATGAACATGGAGTGTACTTTTACTTAATAGGACCTACTGTACAGTTGCCTTTTACAATTATAAATAGTAATTCCATATCAAAATGCATGAAACAAATACTAGTAGATGAAACAAATGAAAATTTAGTTATTGCCAAGAGAATAGTTTCTGGAATTGATACTGCCATAATCTGTGATGCCAAGCTGTGTTTACATTTTTTGACAACATTTAAAAAGTCTCCGGGAACTCAACCCTGGAAAGTACCAATTAGTATAGGTTCCAGACTATCGATTCCAGCTTCTACTGCAAAGATTTTCAGAAAAGACATTTCTTTAAAATTGCATTCAGGGATAACAAAGCAATTCCAAAAGAGGTTAGCTGATGATCGTGGGATGAAAGTAGAAGAAAGTGACGTTGTAAGGGGATTAATTCTTCACAATAAGTTTTTTTGTTTAGACCCAGAAATGTTTAAAATGGACACAGAGAGATGTTTTGACATAATAGGATTTACAAGCAAAGAATTCATCCCAGAAGCATATATGTCAGGTGATGAAACTTATTATGTACTTCCTAGCGAAAACAGTAATGATGATTTCCATTTGTTTACTTACTTAGTGGATGTACTGCAAGACACTAATAAATATGGCATAATTAAAAGAGTTTACTCGGCCACTAACAAACCAAAATATTTTGCACTGATTCCTAATTTAGGACACAATCCAAAATGTTTAACTATGGTGGGACTTCCACCTGGAGAACAATTAATACCTCATAAATATAATAGTCCTGATGATCATACTAAAATAGATGAAGATGAATTTAGTACGTTCTTTAATGGTCTTATTGTTGACGATTCAAAACTCAATCCTACGATTCCTTTAGGTCCCACTTTGACAGTGGATTACTACCAACAAAAACTTATTAATGCCGCAGCAAACAAGTACCTTGAGCAAGATTTGAATTTTGAAGATCCGGATAGTTATCTTGACAATTTAGAACTGGAAGATGCACTAGAAGCCTTTAAACAGTCCTGGCCTAAAAGGACTATGGACTAACTTTGTATCATTAACTGTTACCAATTTTTATATTTACGTTTATTAATTGTTTTGGAGTACTGTATTGATTTTTTTGTTAAATGTATTTGTTATTTAATATGTATTTATGTTTATTTTATTTCAGCACTGATTTGTTTGTATTTATTTCTAAAACTTGTAAACATGTAAAGTGCAAAAAACCATTATTGTTTGATTGACTTTATGTCTTTTATGTGAACTTTTTTATATTGAATAAAATATTTAAAATTTATGATGTTCGCCTTATTTTTCCCACTTCAGGCATTTTGTGGTACGATTTTTTGATATTTTAATTTGAAATAACAACCATTTGCTTGTTATTATTGTAATATCAATCAAATGCTGAGTTACTTCAAATTAAATATCAAAAAATGGACCATAAATGCCATATTTATTGTATAAAATTACGATAAATTTGAATATGCCGCCAAAAAATGTAAAATTACAGGAATCTTCAGCTTTTAGTCAAGTTCACAACCATGTCACAGCCTAATAATTATGCTGTGGTATGGGTTTACTGTTTATTAAAGGTCATGACCCAAGATTTTTATATTGACTTGCTTATCTAGTTCCGTAAACAGATTAGGTTATTGTCATTGTCAAAGATTCAAAGTTTAAATAAATGTAATGTCCAGAAATGTGTTATAATGGTAATAATTACTAGATGAATATTATTATGTTAAAAATTGTCTGACATACTTCTTAATTAAATTGTACGAGAGAATCGGCCTGAATACAGATTATTTTTAAAATTCCCTAAATAATATGCTACCGCCATCTAGGTAGAAGTGGCGAAATCAGTAGCGTGTTCAATATGATAGTTGATGTATTAATGAACATGTAGCTATTGTCACATAGATGGCGCTATGCTATTTTTATGAAAATGGAAATTAATAATATTATAATACTCTATTAATTTTGGAAAACACTATAATTGTATTGGGAGAAATTTCATCCTCAGTAATCGATTGATTTTTTGTCGATAATCAGAATTGTTTTACATTTACGTCAGAAATGACAATGGTTTGTTTGAGCAAAAGACTACTTTAGCTACTCACACATAGATGACGCAGTATGTTATTTTAATCAATTTAGAATTTAATAGAGTTATAATATTTTATCAGCATCCAAAAATATTGTAATTAATTAACAATAATTTAAATCTCTATAACCAATTGGTTTTGTGACGAAAATCATAATTATGTTATATGGAACTTGGAATTGGCGATAGGTTACTACGTTTTACAAAAGACTACTTTGACTACTTTCGCGTAGATGGCGCCAGAATGTTGTTTTTAATTTATTTTATATTAAAATGCATTTTGGTTAACTCCTGCTCCGGATACCTCCTCGCTTTTCTGCGATCCTAATACAAAATACGAAAAACATGGCGGTTTTAAGAAATCGGATAGAGTGCAAAGTTAGGTTTTGGACTTTTAGGTTAGAAAAAAAGAGGAATTCTTAATGTATCGATAACTTGTATATCCATTTAGAAATATACAGAATCTTTCTACTTAAACTATGTGTACGTGTAAAAATAACTGATTAAACGGAAAAAGCTTGATAAAATATTTAAATAGGGTATTACCTCGATATTTTTAAATTCAATTTATTGTATCCGCCTTATTCATGCTAGAATGTTAGGTAAGTTGAAAAAATCAAATAGTAGAAATTCATCAATGAGTTTCTCATGCTTCTTTAAGTATTTTCTTTGAAATCATTCTATAATTTAGTGTTAAAGAAATAAAACATCATAAATATATACAGTTTAATAGGATTTATTATGTAACAAAATAGTTTAGAAATAAAAACATTGAAATTTGATTTAGAATTAAACAACACATAAGACTTTTGTATCTAATCCTCATGTTTTTATTCACAATCATAATCAACAATATGATTTTGGGAATATTTGTGGAACGTTTCGAACATTGGGCTTTCCTCAATCAAAGTGTCTTTGAGACAATGAAGACCTGGCACTTATTTCCTGAAACTAATAATAGCTCCCATAGACACTGTTTGAATAAGCATGATGTAAATGTTGAGACCAGAAGGTAAAAAACTTCTTCGAAACTTCAAAAACAATAACACAAAATATTGCAGTCATTATAACATAACCGTTGATGCATCATTCAGCATCCAATAACCACCAGAGACGAGCACTCAGCACTGTAATGCCTGCATTCTTATAGTTTCTGTTTTGCATCAGCTTTCAACTGAGTCATTGGTATTTGATGATTCTTGCATCTAATCAACAATATCTTGCTTATTGGCATTTATCTATAACTTTTTCTACATCTACTATGGTTTCTGGTTGTTTGATTTGATTTAGAAATGATGTACACAACTTTCAATATGTCAGGCATTTCTTCCAATTTGATAATGAAGATGGGGGATTCATGAAAATCCTGATCACTTTCCAAACAGTTTGTGTAGTGTGTGTACTTACTGTATCATTTTTTGCCCCATTTTCTTTTTTATCTAAAAAGGTATTGGATAATTTATTATGAGAGGTAAGAACGAACTAATTCATATTGGAATCTTCTATTAGAAACTATGCACTTAGTTATTTTCTACTGGATAGTAAAAACAACTTCACATGAAATTCTTTACTACAAGTATTTATTTTGACCAGCAATAATTTTCCTATTTATTCACATTGGTGATACTTTAAACTGGTTATATGATTCTCCCTTACTCAATTAAAAATAATAGTTGTCAAACATTTAAGGTATAAACAAAATTGTCTAGCTACATAATCGGATAAAACAATGTCTTACCTTCGTCTGTGTGTATACTTTTTCCTCAGCAACATTTGAATAATCATAAAATGGTTTATCAACTCAGTCTTTCTGGTTTGAGTTTAGGTAAATATCGAAAAAACATGTAAATATACTAGAGTTTTTAATGTTCTCTTTGGATACCTACCAAAGCGCATACCAATAAAAAACGTCAAAATCAATGCACAGAAATGTCATTGTCAAAGATTCCAAGTTTAAATAAATGTAATGTCTAGAAATGTGTTATAATGGAAATAATTACTAGATGAATATTATTATGTTAAAAATTGTCCGACAAACTTCTTAATTAAATTTGACGAGATAATCGGCCTGAATACAGCGTTGCCACAGCTGACAAAAAGATCGTAGTAGATTTGAGAAAAAAATCGGAGTAGAATTAGACTCGAGGGGAGTAGAATTATAGCAGCCAAAAAGAGAAGAAGAGTACATTTTTTTTCGTAGATTTGACACTTAACAGGTAACTGACAGACAGCTGGCTTAAATTTGGCAGTAAAACAAAAAACCGAGAGGTTTTTGAAGTCAAGTAGTTATATATTTCATATATTTTTCTACAAAATTTCGAAATATTGATAGAGGTAAAATCAAAACCAAATAAAGCATATCTTCAATATTCTATGATCTCAACAAAACTTAGGAAGAAAAATAAATGGAACTCTATAATGTTATAAATAGGATGTACATAAGTAGAACAAAATTGATAAATATATGTATACAAACACATCACAGACTTTCAGTTCACAAAACATAACAGACCAAAAAGAGAACGAATTCATATAAAAACTTTATACAAAGTAAAAGTAAAATATTGTTTTATCTAACCTTATAATTACCATTCGTTTCATTCAAATATCACAAAAATTATTATTGAAATGTTAAAGACTACGAACAAATGAACAGGAAAAACCAGTATTATACATCAACAACTTTCGAAAGAAAAAATAAAACTTCATAATAAAATAAATAAAAAATAAAAAACAATATATAGTTGAGTATTATATAAATACAGTCTTAGCTCTTTGTTGTATGAAACCTCGTTTTTATTCACAAAATATAAATATATACATATAATATCAACACTAATAAAATGCAAAAGTCCCAGTGGCTGGTACTTATAACCCCGCTACCTAACAAATAATCTGAGATCAATAAATAAATAGAACTCTTTCAAAATAAATAAAACTGCAACAAAACAAATCAGAATATAAAAAATAAAAATAAAAGCTCTGGGTTAATCAAAGTTTGAACAAATCCATTTCAAATGAAATACGTTTCATTGTTTCAACTGTATAAATAAAATGTTTGCATCGCACAATTTGTTAGGGATGACCACTCATCATAACCATAAACTATCGTTTCAAACTAGACATAGTTTTTATTAGCCTCATAGATGGCTCAAACTTATAACATAAGTCACTCTTCAATCCCAAAAGTGATTTTGTGTGCATTATTGACTCACAGGTATCAACCTCCAAACGATTCCTTTGCTTTGATTTAATCAATGTAAGTTGTGAAAATATTCTTTCTGCAGATGCTGAAGAATGAGGAATAGTCATTATTGCCACACACAAATGTTTTGCTACCTGAACCAGAGAAAAATTAGAGCGGGATAGACAAACTCACAAAACGGAGTAGATTTTGATAATTTGGAGTAGCGGAGTAAAACACATGCAATGGGAGTAGATCTAAGGAGCGTCTAAATGTAACTCTGCACCAACGTTGCCAAGTGTAGTCCTAAACTGAAAGGGCGCCATCGAGTATCTCCGGTGGCGCTCGGCTTTCATGCGACGGTTCTAAAGCTTTTAACCTTCTATACGATATCATTAATGTGTGCAGAGATTAGCCCAGCGTAAGTGTGCTGGGCTCCTAACACAGAGGTACCAGGTTCGAGTCGTGTCCGAGTCAAGATATTTTTATTTTTATTTTCTTATTGTTTTTTTCAAAAATTGACTAAAAATACGAAGAATTTTTCGATTCGGATTAGGGTAGGGGGTAAGGTAGGGTGGTTTTGGTTAGGTTATTATTGAAAATTATTATAATAATCTGTCAATTACACAATTCAATTTTTCGATTCGGATTAGGGTAGGGGGTAAGGTAGGGTGGTTTTGGTTAGGTTATTATTGAAAATTATTATAATAATCTGTCAATTACACAATTCAATTTTTCGATTAGGGAAAATGTATCTATGCATTCGTGAGTTTTCCTTTTTGTATGATAATTCTGTATTGTAAACTCGAACAATTTTCAGTACGTTTTGCTAAACATAATTTTAAAAATGACAAATATTGATTTCTTAACACATTGCTTTTTAATCAACTGTGATAAATATCATTATTAAAATATTTTTACTTTCCAAAACACAAACGTTTTAGTTTAGGACTACACTTGGCAACGTTGGTGCAGAGCTACATTTAGACGATCCTGTAGATCTACTCCGAACGGAGTAGCTGTGGCAACGCTGCCTGAATACAGATTATTTTTAAAATTCATTAAAAATAATATACTACCGCCATCTAGGTAGAGGTGGCGAAATCAGTAGCGTGTTCAATATGATGGTTGATGTATTAATGAGCATGTAGCTACTGTCACATAGATGGCGCTATGCTATTTTTATGAAAATGGAAATTAGTAAAATTTTAATACTCTAATAATTCCGGAAAACACTATAATTGTATTGGAAGAAATTTCATTCTCAGTAATCGATTGATTTTTTGTCGATAATCAGAATTGTTTTATATTTCCGTTAGAAATGGCGATGGATAGTTTGAGCAAAAGACTACTTTGGCTCAGCGTTGCCACAGCTACTCCGTTCGGAGTAGATCTACTCCCATTGCATGTGTTTTACTCCGCTACTCCAAATTATCAAAATCTACTCCGTTTTGTGAGTTTGTCTATCCCGCTCTAATTTTTCTCTGGTTCAGGTAGCAAAACATTTGTGTGTGGCAATAATGACTATTCCTCCATTCTTCAGCATCTGCAGAAAGAATATTTTCACAACTTACATTGATTAAATCAAAGCAAAGGAATCGTTTGGAGGTTGATACCTGTGAGTCAATAATGCACACAAAATCACTTTTGGGATTGAAGAGTGACTTATGTTATAAGTTTGAGCCATCTATGAGGCTAATAAAAACTATGTCTAGTTTGAAACGATAGTTTATGGTTATGATGAGTGGTCATCCCTAACAAATTGTGCGATGCAAACATTTTATTTATACAGTTGAAACAATGAAACGTATTTCATTTGAAATGGATTTGTTCAAACTTTGATTAACCCAGAGCTTTTATTTTTATTTTTTATATTCTGATTTGTTTTGTTGCAGTTTTATTTATTTTGAAAGAGTTCTATTTATTTATTGATCTCAGATTATTTGTTAGGTAGCGGGGTTATAAGTACCAGCCACTGGGACTTTTGCATTTTATTAGTGTTGATATTATATGTATATATTTATATTTTGTGAATAAAAACGAGGTTTCATACAACAAAGAGCTAAGACTGTATTTATATAATACTCAACTATATATTGTTTTTTATTTTTTATTTATTTTATTATGAAGTTTTATTTTTTCTTTCGAAAGTTGTTGATGTATAATACTGGTTTTTCCTGTTCATTTGTTCGTAGTCTTTAACATTTCAATAATAATTTTTGTGATATTTGAATGAAACGAATGGTAATTATAAGGTTAGATAAAACAATATTTTACTTTTACTTTGTATAAAGTTTTTATATGAATTCGTTCTCTTTTTGGTCTGTTATGTTTTGTGAACTGAAAGTGTGATGTGTTTGTATACATATATTTATCAATTTTGTTCTACTTATGTACATCCTATTTATAACATTATAGAGTTCCATTTATTTTTCTTCCTAAGTTTTGTTGAGATCATAGAATATTGAAGATATGCTTTATTTGGTTTTGATTTTACCTCTATCAATATTTCGAAATTTTGTAGAAAAATATATGAAATATATAACTACTTGACTTCAAAAACCTCTCGGTTTTTTGTTTTACTGCCAAATTTAAGCCAGCTGTCTGTCAGTTACCTGTTAAGTGTCAAATCTACGAAAAAAAATGTACTCTTCTTCTCTTTTTGGCTGCTATAATTCTACTCCCCTCGAGTCTAATTCTACTCCGATTTTTTTCTCAAATCTACTACGATCTTTTTGTCAGCTGTGGCAACGCTGCTTTGGCTACTCACACATAGATGACGTAGTATGTTATTTTAATCAATTTAGAATTTAAGAGAGTTATAATATTTTAACAGCATCCAAAAATATTGTTATTGATTAACAATAATTTAAAACTCTATAACCAATTGGTTTTGTGACGAAAATCATAATTATGTTATATGGAACTTGGAATTGGCGATAGGTTACTACGTTTGATCAAAGACTACTTTGACTACTTTCGCGTAGATGGCGCCAGAATGTTGTTTTTAATTTATTTTATATTAAAATGCATTCTGGTTAACTCCTGCTCCGGATACCTCCTCGCTTCTCTGCGATCCTAATACAAAATACGAAAAAGATGGCGGTTTTAAGAAATCGGATAGAGTGTAAAGTTAGGTTTTGGACTTTTAGGTTAGAAAAAAAGAGGAATTCGTAATGTATCGACAACCTGTTCGTTATCTTTTGATATAGGCACAGAACACCTTAACTAGTTAAGGTGTTCTGTGATATAGGATAAGTTTAAATTTGAAAACTCACTCTAAGGACGCTATTTCATCCACAGTTACCAACTGTATAAAATAAGCTCCCCTTGTACATAGCATCATAGATAACCAACTGAAGCATTCTTTTCATTTTATTTTCATTTAATGCACTTCTTATTCAACGTTTGAATAAAAGCACAAAATTACAGATCAAAGTTTTTTAATTAACCGATTTAAATTAATATTATTCATTAAAATATACAAAATGTAAATGCCCTTTTTAAATATTTTTTTCTTCACAAGGTTGTCGATCTTTGCTTTGAAGTTGACAGTTGACAGTACACAACACGTGCAATTTATAATAGCGTTATGTTTTGAATAATGATTATAGTTTTTTCAATTTAATTCAAAATGAAGAATAAATCTGCTCGACATAAAGATGCTAATACATTTAAGGTAAAAAATATTTATTTTCCGTTTATTAATCTTAAAAAGTTTAATTGCATAAAACATTTAAATTTTTAAAATATCACCCACGTTTATTTAACTTTTCTCATTTAATTCGAAGTAAGTATATACGATGAAATTTGCAATTTTAGTCTATTTGAAAACTTATTATTATAATATAGTAAAACATTTGAAATATACTCTACTGTTATACATTATTTCAGTTTCTTCCATTTTCGGAAAGAATAGCTAACATCGACGTTGACATATTTCATAAAGTTTCACATGAATATACTTTGGAAACTGAAGAAAACGAAACTTTCTTCCATCAAACCATAACAAAATGGAATGTTATGAATTTAAGCCAAGGGTATGACAGATTTCAAAAAGAAATTCGATCCTACAACTATATTACTCTACCCCAACTACTTCTTGTAAAAGAACATCTAGTTAAAATAGTTTTAAAGCACATTCAAGAAGGTGATCCTTTATATTTACAGCCACTTTTAGAGTAAGTATTTAAAATATACTTATTGTATTCCAAAACTTCAGTTTTAAGTTTTTCAGGTTATTGGTTGCATTGGCAAGAGATCTTCAAAAAGAATTTTATAAATATTTTACCGAATCTTTAGAAATACTAATTAATTTGCTCAACACAAAAGATACTGAGCAGTTGGAATGGATTTTTACATGTTTAGCATATTTATTCAAATTTCTTTGGAGGTCACTAGTTAAAGATATTAATTCAGTTTTCACTGCACTATTACCATTATTATCTGATAGCAAACCTGAATATATTAATAGTTTTGCAGCTGAAAGCTTTGCATTTGTAGCTAGGAAGGTGAAAGATAAAAAAACGTTTCTAAAACTCATTTTAAAGGCAGTTTCAGACCAACCAGACGTAAGTATACTTGTTTATAGTAAAAATGTTTTAAAAATTTAAACGTGAATTTGTTTAGGGAGTTGCAGGATGTGGAAAACTACTGTTTCAAATTGTAAATGGAATTGATGGTCAGTTTCATAGTTGTGCTGATATAGTACTACATTTTCTTCTTGAATCTTTAACATTGGAAGACTCTTCACAAAATCTACTTTTTGAAATCCTAGAAAGTGTTATAACTAATATTGTTAACAATATAAAACCGCAGAAAGGTGAATTGGTTTGGACTACTTTTAAAACTATTTTAAATGATCTTTTAGAAAAATATCGAATAAATCCAGTTGGTAGTTTGATAAACAGTATTAATTTGTTGTTAAAATTAGTCGGGCAAACTGTGGAACATAAAGATGGTAAATTTCTTCAAAAACCAACTCTGATTATGGAAATTTTGGTAGATATATTGAATACTTGTAACCAATCTGAAGAAACTACATTATTGGTGTGCCAAATTTGTACAGTACTATTAATTTCTAATAATTTGAAGTTATCACAAGAACAAGCTTCGATTTTAACCAGAAAATTATTATCTACACCTCATCGAAAAGTTTTCCTATATTTCATTGATAATATTAAAACTTTTTCATTATTCGAAGCTTTAATTCTGCCTAATTTTCTGAGATTTTGCTTAAAAAATGAGTTGGATAGTGACTGCTTGAATCTTTTGATAAAAATCATTACGCATAAAACTCCATCTTGTTTTAATGGTATAAATTTACCAAAATGGACCAAATACAATTTGGATTTTAAGGAAGGAAATAGTTTAATTTTGGACATTTTGTTAAAAAATCTTAGAGAAGATGCATTCCACCTTAGTTTACTGTGTTTACCTCATTTAACGGCAACAATTAATGAGAATATAGCAAAAATATTGGAAGAAAGTTTACTGAGTGCGATTGAAAGTTTAAAAAAAGCTGAAATTGAAACTGAAAAGAAGAAGATGTTGTTTTTCATTAATGTAACAGTGGAAATAATGATACATCTACAGATACGCAATGAAAAATTATTCAA
The DNA here is from genome assembly GCA_949126875.1 of Lochmaea capreae. Lineage (NCBI taxonomy): Eukaryota > Metazoa > Arthropoda > Insecta > Coleoptera > Chrysomelidae > Lochmaea > Lochmaea capreae. The sequence continues at coordinate 407,202 of OX421397.1, forward strand.
AGAACATATTTTGGAGGTTTTATTACCTCTTACTAATAACACTGAGTATATAAGTAGTTTACAAAGTTTAGATTTGATATTATCTTATTTTAAACAAACTGGAGACAGCAGTTATCTTACGATGGACTTGTTACTGAAAATAAATTTGGTAATGGAGAAAAATTTCTGCTCACCATTTCATGAGGTAAGTTTTTTCTTAAGTGAACTTATTTTTTGGCAGGTGCAGTATCTATGATTACCTATTTAATATTTCAGATGCGCCTTTTGACTACGCACATTTATACATTATTCGAACATTTACCTGAATTTCAATTAAACCATAGTACAGATCCTGATGCTCGTATCGAACAATGGGAAGTTTTTTCTCTTATGTATAAAGTGGAATCTATAGAATCACACGTTCACACCTACAGAGATCAATTGCAATGTTTAGAAAAGTTGAATTTTGACAAACCTCAAATGCTAATGTGTAAACAAACACCCTACATCTCTGTACCACTCAGATATCTTTGTGGTACGCTTTATATCAATTTCCAGGTAAGTTTTTACATTTTCAAATCAAATTAATTTTAAATACTTTATTATATTCAAGTTACTCTGGGATCCTGTTATCAAAATTATATCTTCCTATGCTAATGGAATGGAAATTGATATTTTTTGGACGATTTTTGGTGAAGAGCTTAAAAATGCACCTAAATCGATTATATCACCAAGAGATTATACGTTAGATTCTGTTGAATTGTCTTCTAAATTAAATGAAATGTTTATCGAAGCGCATTTGCTTAAATCCAAGCCTGATTTTGTGAATTACAGGCTGTTATTGTGGAAAGGTTTGGTATCTTTTGCAAATGTTGCTGAAGCAAAAACTAGAGATATATCGGAGTTGCTGTTAACTTTTATATCGTAAGTAATTTTTGGGTAAAAATATTGTTTTTCTTCTAAATTTGAATTTTAGTACGGAATATGTAATTGCTGACTCGGATGCTTTGCCATCGTTAAGTATTAAACAGAACGCTGAAGTTGAAGTAGAGGAAATTGTTGAAAAAGATGATACGGAAGTGTCTGAACCACAGTTGGTTAAATCTGGACATAAACGAAATAAAATGTTGATAAGGTAAGGTAGGTTTTGACTAGCCTCTGTGTATGCCATAATTTTTTTTTTCAATTCCAGGACTTTGGTACAAAAATTGAACGTTTTCGCCCAATTCAAAAGTCCTTTATCAATGTATAGAGAACCAGAATTGTATAAACTATATTTTGATTTACTTCAAAATAAAGATTCAGCCGTACAAAAATCGGCACTCGATTGTATTTTCACCTACAAACACAAATATATGATTCCCTACAAAGAAAATTTGTATAGTATAGTCGACGACAAGAATTTTAAAAATGAAATGACTTCGTTTACTGTCGACAAAGACAGTAGTTCAATTATACCAGAACATAGGTAAGGCCGTGTCAAATAAAAGTTTACAAATAAAAAATAATAATTTTCTTATATTCTTATAGGGACGGTTTGATTCCAATAGTAATGCAAATAGTTTTCGGAAAAATGAAAGTAAAAACTGGTTTAAGAACCGGTGGGAAATCTTCCAGTCAACTACGAAGAAACATAGTGTTTAGATTTTTAGCTGGTTGTCAAGAAAATGAACTACTCGCTTTCTTACAAAAAGTACTAAGACTTTACAATAAATTTCTCGATGACGATCCTACAGTTGTTATCGATAACGTTTATAAATATTGCGATTTGGAAACGTTTTTACCTCCCAAAAGATTATTGAGTACCATTAACATGCTTGGGGTTATCCATGAACAATGCGGAGGCTTAATGGGCAACAAAATTATTACGTATTTGCTTAAAATATTGTTTATTATAGGTAAGTTAGTTTTTCATTCCTTAGGTTAATTTCTGTTGTGTGATGGATGTATTATAAGTTAAATACTTTATTTGATATCTCTAACAATTCACTTTCGTATGACATCTCAATCTACTTGATTTATATAACGTCTATAGTTTGTAACTTATAAATATCAACCCACGTCACTTCTGTCATAACTGGACTATGTTCCCAAGCTCTTGAAATAGTATGAAAATCTAGTATATGTCAAATGATATTCTTCTTATTATTTGGCTATAGGTTAGGTTTAGTTTTTGATAATTACTGTATATAAACAAACTTGAATTCATTTCTGTATAAACATTTTATTTGTATGTTAAAAGTACAGCACTAAATAAGAAATTATTATTTTAAAACCCATTGAGCCTAAAAAGTCGGAAAATAGTTGGAAAATTCAAGATTCATTTTAATAAAAACAAATTCATATTGTGGTTTATTTTTCTTGGAAATCCACTATGATTAGGAACATTCTACATTAAATAATTGTTCTTCCTCCAATTGCAGCAGTAACATTTCTACAGTGAAATGGATTATCTGTAAATAAATTGTGCAAATATAATTGCTAAGTATTATAAATAGTGTAACAGAATACAATAAATACAGTTGATTGTGTATAATATTAAACTCTTACTTACTTGTTATTTTTTCTTATTTTCTTGGGAATCAAACCACAATAATGTTTTTTTATTTCAACGTTTCGGTAGCTGGAACTTATAGAAGATATTCTTACTTACTTGCTTCATACATGCTGTAAATAGTCAGGAATAGATGAATAGTGAATACATCAACTATTGCAGTGTTATTAGGTTTCATTTATACGTTAACTTTGACAACTCATCACTGCTTGTGAAAATTTACTCAGTTTTTCGCAGTTTTTTATAACAAGGAGATGAAATAATCGAAAATTTGAATGATCAATATTAAACTCTCACAACATAACCTTAAAAATGTCAAGACGTCAACTGTACCAGTGCTGCGTTCCGAATTGCGCTTAGAGCACTGTCAGCACCACATGTGCCGGTCCGAATGGTGCTTACAACGATCATATTCAGCTCTGTGAGAAGCAGTGACGTCATTAATCTCGCTTGCAATGCTCACGTTTTTAGTTAGTTTTCTTTAAGCATATATTTATCTTTTTCTATAACATGCGACGTACAAATTTCAATATTTATTAGGATTAAGGCTGTAAACATACTGATTGACAGCAGCAAAAGAATGACATAATACAAGCGAACGTCTCTTTTTTGGCACTTTGATTACGTGGGTTGATATTTATAAGTTACGAACTGTATATACTACAATTTCTAACCTCAAATTTAAATTTTTCCAGGAGGGTTTTTAAAGTACGCTTTCGATCACTTCGCCGAAATTCATTCTGGATATTTATCTATTTTAAAGAATTTAAGATCGTCTTCTATAAAAATGATCGAAAAGTTTTTCGATCATTTCGATCAATATCCTTGGACTAATCAACAAATAAACGCGATCTTCACCGTATTCGTTTGGCCGTACTTGGACAAACTAAATATAGAAGGTATTCACAGTCCAACGGCTTTATTGAAATTGTTAACACAATGGGGCTCGAATCCGAGATATTTTTCTTTATTAGTTAAATATAAAAACGAAGAATACATTTTACCGCAAGTTATGCAACTTTTAGTGAACGATAAGAGTCATATTTCAGTTGTTAATTGTATAGAGGAAATGTTGGAAAAACTTTTAAGTTTACAGCCGGATGAAGATGATCTAAAAAATCCGTTACCTGTCGATGACGTTTTAAAAATCGATAAAATCGATAATTTAAATTTCGGTAGCTCGATTTTACTACCGCACGTTTCTGTGATACTTTCCAAAATAGAAAAAAAACTTGTAACAAAATCTAAAAATATAAATCAAAAAGAATTGTTTATATTATCGAGAATATCGGAATTAGTATGGGATCCGGATATGAGTGATAAAATATTAAATCTACTTCTACCGGTGGTGTACAAAAAGTGCAGTAAAAACCAACCAGAGGAAGTGGTTTTAAAATATGTAACTACTATTTTTAATTTAATAAAAAACGTCACCAAACCCCAAATACACTTAAAAGAAGTATCGCCGCTGTTTTTCGAAATAACTTATCCAACTTGCCGCAAAATTTTATGCGAAATATTAAAAGTTATGTCTACAAAAACCCCCAACGTAGAATTAGAATTAAACACGGAATTAATCGGGGAATTGAACGCTTTTGATAAAAAATGGATAGATCAACCTGATTTCGAAAGACGACATAACGGATTTAAAAAAATAGAAGCACTTTTAACCGAAAATAAAATGGAAATATCCCTCGGGATTTTAATAATCCACAATTGCTGCCACTTTATAACCCACGAAAACGATCTATCCGCTAGGGAAAGTAGTTCTTACACTTTAAAAAAAGTATCTGTATATCTGACTAAAAAATATGTTAAAAATATCGATTATATTTTGAGCGACACTATATTTAATTTAATACGAACCGGTTTAAAGCAGTTTAAAGAAGATGTACGTAACGAATACATTTCGCTACTGGGTAGTCTTGCTAGAGAATGTCCCGAATCGCATTTTATCCTTCGGGATTTGAATAAATACACGAATAAAGTAGATTTAGAAGTTGATTTCTTCGAAAATTTGGTTCATCTACAAATCCACCGGCACGCTAGAGCTTTATTAAAATTCTGTCAAATTACCAAAGAACAAGTTGAGAATTTAAATCCGCGAACGTTGACCCAATTTATTCTTCCTTTGGCGACTTATTATTTGTGTAAAGAAAAATTTTCCGGTAAAAATAGCGTGATCGATGCTTCTATCGAAGCTATCGGGGTCGTGTGTAGAGTATTACCCTGGCATCAATACGAGGGGGTGTTGAAATATTACTTGTTGAAGTTGAGCGGTAAGTTGGATTATCAGAAACAGTTGGTGAGACTTTTGGTGGTTGTTTTGGACGCGTTTCATTTTGATCTTCGTAATGCGATCGGAGATAAAGATGGGAATAAAAAAGATGATTCGAGTGAAAAGGAAAAAGTTGTTGATGCAATGGAAGGAAACGAGATTGGGGATGGGGAAAATGAGGTGGTTGAAGAAAAGGAAGTGGATGAATTTGTTGAAGATGCGGGTGAAGAAGTGGATGAGGAAGAGGAAGAAGTTGGTGAGAAGAGGAAAGTTGTTGAGAAGGTTACTGTTTTGTGTAAATCTACAGCGACTAGGATTGTTAAGACTTTGGAGGTAAGTTAATTATTAAATTTTTAGGTTTGTGGAGAATTTAATGATTTTTTGGTTGTTTTCTTCTTTAAATAGTATTTTATCCCCTCTTATTTATGATTTTTTTGCCAAATTTGTACTTTTTGGGAGATATTAGTGATTTTTTGGGAGAAATTAGTGATTTTTTGGTTGTTTTCATCTTTAAATAGTATTTTATCCCCTCTTATTTATGATTTTTTTGCCAATTTTGTATGTTTTCGGAGATATTAGTGATTTTTTGGGAGAATTTAGTGATTTTTTGGGAGAATTTGGAGATTTTTTGGGAGAATTTAGTGATTTTTTGGTTGTTCTCATCTTTAAATAGTATTTTATCCCCTCTTATTTATGACTTTTTTGCCAATTTTGTACTTTTTGGGAGATATTAGTGATTTTTTGGTTGTTTTCATCTTTAAATAGTATTTTATCCCCTCTTATTTATGACTTTTTTGCCAATTTTGTACTTTTTGGGAGATATTAGTGATTTTTTGGGAGAATTTAGTGATTTTTTGGGAGAATTTGGAGATTTTTTGGGAGAATTTAGTGATTTTTTGGTTGTTCTCATCTTTAAATAGTATTTTATCCCCTCTTATTTATGATTTTTTTGCCAATTTTGTACTTTTTGGAAGATATTAGTGATTTTTTGGGAGAATTTAGTGATTTTTTGGGAGAATTTAGTGATTTTTTGGTTGTTCTCATCTTTAAATAGTATTTTATCCCCTCTTATTTATGATTTTTTTGCCAATTTTGTACTTTTTGGAAGATATTAGTGATTTTTTGGGAGAATTTAGTGATTTTTTGGGAGAACTTAGTGATTTTTTGGTTGTTCTCATCTTTAAATAGTATTTTATCCCCTCTTATTTATGATTTTTTTGACAATTTTGTATGTTTTGGGCGGTTTTTTTGTTAGTTATGAGATTTCAGGGGTTTTTGTCTTTTTTAAGCTTTTATAAATTTACAAGATTCAATAATTTTTCATTGCCTTTATTCGATATTTCTTAATTTCAGTTGATTAAGTATTTTTTCTCTTGATTTCATTGTTTTTAATCAATTTCATTGATTTTTCAGCTGATTTAACGCTTAAATTGACTTAAATTCTAAATAAATTTCATGAATTCGACCAAAACCAAACTTCCTGCCAAAAATCTTGTCCCCAACGTACCTATCAGATTTAAACTCTTATTGTACACACCTCAAACACTGATTTCTTCTTCTTTACCACACTCGTCACAACAAAATTCGTGTTTTAGTTGGCGTTAATACCCAAATTACAAAAATCACTGGCGGAAATGACACAACACGAAACTTCCCATAAAATCAACAGAAAAAAATTAGGACACGAAAGAGAAGAAGAAGACTTATTACGCGTACCCATCTCGTTAGCTCTTGTAAAACTTTTACAAAAATTACCACAAAATATACTAAATCACAATATACCGGGGTAAGTTGAAAGATTCTAATTGAAAATATTTTATTTTTACTAAAAACCGTTTTTAGAGTATTCATGAAAGCTTGTTCGTTTTTAAAATCTCATCTAGAAAGCGTACGCAGAGTGGCAAGAGAAACTTTACAAAATATAATGTTAACTTTAGGTCCTAAATATCTCGGATCTCTTCTAAGCGAAATGTCTCCGCTATTAGGTAGAGGATTTCAAGTACACGTTTTGGTGTACACTTTACATGGAGTTTTAAACTGTTTAAAAGACCATTACCAACCTACTGATTTGGACAAAGTACTTTTAACAGTCTTAAAAGTAAGTACTTTATTTTAGACAAGGGTCGATAATTTTTCAAACCAAAAAAAATAATAGTAGGATGAAATCCATTGGAAAAGGAGGAGAATGTTATAAAAATGATAGGAAAAATAATTTACGGGCGGTCTGTGGTCGGGAAGGGGAAGGGGTGAGTTTTTAAGGGTAAAAAACGGTTTATTTTGATTTTCGGCAAAAGTACAAGTCCTATGGAAAAAAGTCAAATGAAAAAGTTGTAGGTAATAAAAAGATCTACAACTTTTGTGTTTACACTTTTTTCAAATAACCTCAAAATTAATGTGGAAAATTTAAAAAACTAAATTTTTGGTTTTTTATTTTTATCTTTTACAAAAAAAGATTTTTGTCCATGAAATTTGGTGAAAACTTATCTTTTTATGTCCCAAATACACTGTAATTTATTTGATTTGAAATATTTATTTTTTCACCTTATTTTGACTTAATATCGAAAAAGCACCCTAATTTTTAATCGAAAATTCACCAGTTAAAATATCAGCTTTTTCCAAAAAGTTGCTGTGCTTTCTGTTCGTTGAAATCTCTTCTTTCCAGTGGTGTGAAAAAAAATATATTACTATAGTAAGTTTTCTCAGAAAATGCAAAAAATCGAATTCGAAAATTTTTTTTAATGCCATTTTTATACAATTTCATCAAAAAAATGTAACTGCTGCAATTTTTTTCAACTAAAAATTTGATTTATTGAATTCTAATTACATTTATGTCATAGAAAATCTCATAATATATAAAAATAAAAAAATTTAGATTTCTATTCTGATTACAATATTTTTTTGCATTTTTTGAGAAAACCTACTACAGTAATATATTTTGTTTACACCATTGGAAAGTAGAGATTTCAACGAACAACTTTTTAGAAAAATCTAATATTTTGACGGGTGAATTTTCGATTGAAATTTAGGGTACTTTTTCGATATTAAGTCAAAATAAAGTGAAAACATAAATATTTAAAATCAAATAAATTACAGTGTATTTGGGATATAAAAAGATAAGTTTTCACCAAATTTCATGGAAAAAAATTTTTTTTTCTAAAAGATAAAAATAAAAAACCAAAAATTTAGTTTTTTTAAATTTTTCACATAAATTTTGAGGTTATGGGAAAAAAGTGTAAACACAAAAGCTGTAGATCTTTTTATTACCTACAACTTTACTAGTAGATTTTTTTCCATAGGACTTGTAGTTTTACCGGAAATCGATATAAACTATTTCTTTACCCTTAAAAACTCACCCCTTTCCACTTCCCGACCTTAAACCGCCCGTAAATTATTTTTCCTTCCATTTTTATAATATTCTCCTCCTTTTTCAATGGGTTTCATCCTACTAATATTTTTTTCACTTTTTATTTTATTTGAATAAAAAAAAATTCTGTATATTCTCCACTTTACAGCTTTGTATAACTGACATCTTCGGAGTTTTATCAGAAGAAAAAGAAGTAGCAAAAATAGCAGTAAAAGTTGTAGAAGCACGTAATTCTAAATCTTTCGATACTTTACAAATATTATCCCGATACATAACCGAAACTTGCCTCTTAGACCTTATCCTTCCTATAAAACAAGTCCTCGAAACTTCCCATTCTTTTAAAACGGCCCACAAAGCTCAAGAAGCTCTAAGATACATCGCCATCGGTTTGGTAGACAACAATTTCATTACTACTGAATCTTTGTTGAAATTCGCCTTCGGTACTTCTTCTAAAAGTATTCCTCAGCTAATACCCAAAGAACCGAAGAAAAAAACCGAAAAACAAATCGAACAAATGCGCAGAGAAAAAGAAGATTGTTTTATTATACCGAAAATAGCCGGAAATCGAGATTTGTATCGATTGCAAAATGTTAAAACTTCCATTAAAACAAACGCTCACTTGTTGGTCGAGTTCGGTTTGAGGTTATGTTTCGTCATGTTGAAGAGGGATAAAGTTAAAGACGAAAACTACAGAATATTTATCGATCCTTTTATTGTGGTTTACAAGAATTGTTTGAAATCCAAACACGTCAAGGTAAGTAAAAGATTTTAATTTTGAATACCTTATATATCGCTTCCCCCTCGTAAGTTTCGATCTATTCGGTATTATAGTACGTTAAATTGTTTAATTTTGTTAAAAAATATAAGTATTGTGTTTTTCAGTGATTTTTTTGTTATTCCAATTAAATTCCTCTAGTTTTAAGCGATTTTTTGGTTAATTTTAGCGATTTTCTTATGCTTCAGTTGATTTATTTTAATTTTAAACGTTTTTTGCATTAGTTTCATTGATAATCTGTTATTTCAATTGAATTCTAGTACTAAGCGATTTTTTGGTTCACTACATTAGTGATTTTTTTATAAATTTCAATAATTTAATGTTTTCACTTGATTTTTTCATAGCTTTAATCGAGTTTTGGTGAATTTGAGTGCTGTTTTGTTTATTTCTTCAAGTTTTTATCGTTTTAGGTTATTTTAGCGATTGTATTATGCCTCAGTTGATTTATTTTCATTTTAAGCGTTTTTGGCACTAGTTTCTTTGATTTTCTGTTGTTTCAGTAGATTTGTTCTTGTTTTGGCGTTTTTTGGTTTATTTCAAAAATTTTCAGTTGTTTCAATTAGATTCTTCTAGTATTAAGCGATTTTTTGGTTAACTATCTACTCTAGTGATTTTTTTAATAAATTTCAATAATTTAATGTTGTTTCAGTTGAATTTTTTCTAGCTTTAAGCGATTTTTTATTTCTGTTTAATCGTGCTTTGGTGAATTTGAGTGATGTTCTGTTAATTTCTTTAAGTTTTTATCGTTTTAGGTTAATTTTAGCGATTTTCTTATGCTTCAGTTGATTTATTTTAATTTTAAGCGTTTTTGGCACTAGTTTCATTGATTTTCTGTTGTTTCAGTAAATTTTTCCTTGTTTTGGCGTTTTTTGGTTTGTTTCAAAAATTTTCTGTTGTTTCAATTAAATTCTTCTAGTATTAAGCGATTTTTTGGTTAACTATCTACTTTAGTGATTTTTTTTTAAAATTCAATAATTTAATGTTGTTTCAGTTGATTTTTCCTAGCTTTAAGCGATTTTTGGTTAATTTCGGTGATTTTTTGTTCTAGTTTTAAGCGTTTCTTTGATAAATTTCATTGATTTTCTGTTGTTTCAGTTGATTTATTTCTGTTTAATCGTGCTTTGTTGAATTTGAATGATGTTCCAATTAAATTCTTCTAGTATTAAGCGATTTTTTGGTTAACTATCTACTCTAGTGATTTTTTAAATAAATTTCAATAATTTAATGTTGTTTCAGTTGATTTTTTCCCAGCTTTAAGCGATTTTTGGTTAATTTCGGTGATTTTTTGTTCTAGTTTTAAGCGTTTCTTTGATAAATTTCATTGATTTTCTGTTGTTTCAGTTGATTTATTTCTGTTTAATCGTGTTTTGTTGAATTTGAGTGATGTTCCAATTAAATTCTTCTAGTATTAAGCGAATTTTTGGTTAACTATCTACTCTAGTGATTTTTTTTATAAATTTCAATAATTTAATGTTGTTTCAGTTGATTTTTTCCTAGCTTTAAGCGATTTTTGGTTAATTTCAGTGATTTTTTGTTCTAGTTTTAAGCGTTTCTTTGATAAATTTCATTGATTTTCTACTGTTTCACTTGATTTATTTCAGTTCTGTAGATTTCTTTTAGTTTTTAGCGTTTTTTTTTGTAAATTTAAGTAATATTCTATTATTTCACTGAATTCCTTCAAGTTTAAACTGTTTTATTTGGGAAAAAATTTTTTGTTTATAAAAATCTTTTCTTACAGTTGTGTACGTTGACTCTACAATCATTAGTGTGGGTTTTAAAATACGATTTACCCTCATTGAGAATACACGTCAAGTCAATAACCAAAGACATTTTTGGAATTTTACACAAATACGCTTCGGCCGGACTCAGTAAAGGAGACAATTTCGATTTGGTAGTGGCAGCCTTCAAAGTAAGAAAAACCAAAATTTTCTTTCGATCGGTTTCAAGTTTTTAACTCAATTTTAGGCGACCGCCGTTTTGGTAAAAGAAGTAAAATATCACACAATCGATACCAATCAATTAAAAATTTTATTATTATACGTCGAACAGGATATTCACAATTACGAAAGACAAGCCACTGCTTTTAATTTACTCAAAGCGATTTTGTCGAGAAAAATCAACGCGTCCGAATTGAGCGATGTTATGGAAAAAGTAGCGGAACTGAGTATCGTTTCGGAAACCGATCACGTTCGAATACAATCGAGAGCCGTTTTCCACCAATACATAATGGATTATCCATTGGGAAATTTGGTGGAAAAGCATTTGAGTTTTTATATTTCCCAGCTTGGGTACGAGTTGAGGTATGGAAGAGAATCCGCCATCGAGATGATTATGACTTTGATAAACAGTTTTCCCTTGGTAAGTTTATTTTTTTTAATTTTTAATAAGTAAAAAGTAATTTGTGATCAAATCGGGGCTTTATTGAGGATGGAACTTGAATATTTTTTATATTTTAGCATGTTTTATGATTAAATTAATACCAGGGTACAAAAATAAAATTTAATATTACAAAATATCCAAACTTTTGACATTTTTTATTGTTTTTCTCCCAAAATGCGATTTTTTAATACATTTTTGTAGTTTGGCAAATGAAATTTTTATTTTTCTTCTAATTAAGGATAATTTTTTCAAAAAAACTCATTAATAAGTTTCATCAGAGTTTAAAAATTTTATTAATTTTCAAAGTGTAGCAATAAAAGTTATTTGTGACCAAATCGGGGTGGTATGGAGATAGGAACTTGAACGTTTTTTATATTTTATGATGTTTTATAATTAAATTAATACCAGGGTACGTCGAATTGTAACAAAAATAAAATTTAATATTACAAAATATCCAAACTTTTGACATTTTTTATTGTTTTTCTCCCAAAATGCGATTTTTTAGATATTCTTGTAGTTCGGGAAATGAAATTTTTTATTTTTCTTCAAATTAAGGATAATTTTTTCAAAAAATTCATCAATAAGTTTCATCAGAGTTTAAAAATTTTGTTTATTTTCAAAGTGTAGCTATAAAAGTCATTTGTTACCAAATCGGGGTTGTATGGAGGTAGGAACTCGAACGTTTTTTATATTTTAGGATGTTTTATGATTATATGAATACCAGGGTACGTCGAATTGTAACAAAAATAAAATTTAATATTACAAAATATCCAAACTTTTGACATTTTTTATTGTTTTTCTCCCAAAATGCGATTTTTTAGATATTCTTGTAGTTCGGGAAATGAAATTTTTTATTTTACTTCAAATTAAGGATAATTTTTTCAAAAAAATTCATCAATAAGTTTTATCAGAGTTTAAAAATTTTGTTTATTTTCAAAGTGTAGCAATAAAAGTCATTTGTGACCAAATCGGGGTTGTATGGAGGTAGGAACTCGAACGTTTTTTATATTTTAGGATGTTTTATGATTAAATTTATACCAGGGTACGTCGAATTGTAACAAAAATAAAATTTAATATTACAAAATATCCAAACTTTTGACATGTTTTGTTGTTTTTCTCCCAAAAAGCGATTTTTTAGATATTCTTGTAGTTCGGGAAATGAAATTTTGTATTGTCCTTCAAATTAAGGATAATTTTTTCAAAAAATTCATCAATAAGTTTTATCAAAGTTTAAAAATTTTATTATTTTCAAAGTGTAGCAATAAAAGTCATTTGTGACCAAATCGGGGTTGTATGGAGGTAGGAACTCGAACGTTTTTTATATTTTAGGATGTTTTATGATTAAATTTATACCAGGGTACGTCGAATTGTAACAAAAATAAAATTTAATATTACAAAATATCCAAACTTTTGACATGTTTTGTTGTTTTTCTCCCAAAAAGCGATTTTTTAGATATTCTTGTAGTTCGGGAAATGAAATTTTGTATTGTCCTTCAAATTAAGGATAATTTTTTCAAAAAATTCATCAATAAGTTTTATCAAAGTTTAAAAATTTTATTATTTTCAAAGTGTAGCAATAAAAGTCATTTGTGACCAAATCGGGGTTGTATGGAGGTAGGAACTCGAACGTTTTTTATATTTTAGGATGTTTTACGATTATATGAATACCAGGGTACGTCGAATTGTAACAAAAATAAAATTTAATATTACAAAATATCCAAACTTTTGACATTTTTTATTGTTTTTCTCCCAAAATGCGACGTAAATGATTTTTTAGAAATTCTTGTAGTTCGGGAAATGAAATTTTGTATTGTCCTTCAAATTAAGGATAATTTTTCCAAAAAAATTCATCAATAAGTTTCATCAAAGTTTAAAAATTTTATTAATTTTCAAAGTGTAGCAATAAAGGTCATTTGTAACCAAATCGGGGTTGTATGGTGGTTGGCGTTTTAAGGAATTTTATATTTTAGGACGTTTTAAAAACGCATCGTTCAACCTTACTCGTAAATTTGGCAGCTAGATTAATAAATGACGACGAACCAGACTGTAGAAAAAAAATTGCCGAATGTATAACTCTAATGTTGAAAAAACTACCGAAAGCCGATAGGGATCTACTTTTCGACATCGTAATATCCTGGCTTAAAGACAAAAACGTAAGATTTTTTTTTTAAAGAAATCTCAGAAATTAAAACTGTTTAAATTTTCAGGTTAACCACCGACGATTGGGGGCACAAATTTGCGGTTTTTTTGTTTCGTTAGAATCTAACAGTTTCGAAACTCGATTACCTCCATTAATCCCTTTAATTTTGAAACAATTCGGCATCGATAACTCGCCGGGAAAGTTCGTCAAACTCCAAAATAATACAGAAACACTTATAACAGAAGAAGAACAACGTGCGCGAGACCATCATTTATTTCAAACGTTTCAACTTTTATTAAAACTTTGCGCGAATTGTCCGGCGTTTTTATCGCGCAAAAAAGACGTGGAAAATTTAGCAGCACAAGCGCAAACTTTCCTAGCTTATCCTCACGATTGGGTGAGATTAACCGCCGCTCAATTTCTAGGTTACGTCTTAGCTCAGCTAGACATCGATCGATTGAGGTTATTATTAACCACAGATACGTCAGAGGAAAGCGGTTATTTGTACAACGATCCAGTCGCAGCGGTAAAATCGCTTACTTTAGATTTATGCGATCAATTGCGGCCGAAAAACATCAACAGCGATCTCGCTGAACAGGTGGTGAAAAATTTGGTGTTTATCGCTAAAGTTTTGCAAACAGTACCGACTGTGGAGAATAAACCGAATTTATTGTGGTTGACGAAGCGCATGCGTAAAATCGTTAACGCCGAAATCGTAGAAAACGCTTCCAGTACCACTCTGAGGACGGAAGTTTTTAAGTGGATCGCCGGAGTGGCTACTGCGTTGGATACAGACAATGTTTTGCCGATTTTGTATCATCTAGTGGGGCCGTTGGTAAGGAAAATCTTTTTTTTTAGATTTTGGAGCATTTCTTATAAAATGATATTTTTAGGTTAGGGAAATGGCGACTACCGACGAAAAGGACGCTCCGCTTAGACAGTTGGCGAAGGAAGTGTCGAATTTTATAAAAACGAAAGTCGGCGTTGAGGTTTACACGGAAGCGTTGTTGAAACAGCAGCAAAATTTGTCGGTGAAAAGGGCGGAAAGGAAAAGATCGAGGACTCAATTGGCTGTTACGAATCCGGAAAGTTTCGCGAAGAAGAAAATTAAAAGGCACGAAAAGAAGAAGGAAGCGAAAAAGAGGAAGATCGAAAGTTTGAAGGGAGTTAAGAGGAATTTTAAAAGAAGGAAAACTGGTATTGATTTGGAGAGTTCGGAGATTATGTGAAATTTTTTTTATTGAAAAAGTGTAAATAGTTGTATATTTAATAAATTTTTATTAAGTTTGAAATTATTTTAAATTTTTTTTCCAACCATTTTTGATGAATTTAAAAATTAAAAATCGCATAGCTACGTTGTTTTTAAGGGACATCCTGTATATTTTTATTCGTTTTTCTATCCGAATATACATTTCGAAAAATCAACACAATCTATCCCATCTTCGCATTTTTTTCCAAAATTTTCGATACCATCAACTACGCTTTCAATTCTACCAATAAAAAAATCGAACCTTCTAGAAACGTTTCGATTTACCCCCGTATAATGAATAAAATTTTCCAACCTGTGTTCAGGAATCTCCAATAGACACGGCAAAATTTCTTATTCTTCCTTTTCAGGTCGACGGTAAGTAATAAGCAAATCTTACAGGGTGATTCATTAAGAATATCTTCATTGTAGATTCTAGATCCCAGAATATTTTGATTTATCCCAATATACAAATATTTCAAGCATTCCTTTCGAGATACAGGATGTTCGTTATAAATTTTTTATGATTTGTTTCAAAATAAAAAATATTTTGAGGTTTAAAATTCACAATTTACACGCGTTTCAGATACTGAAGGTAAGCTATAATTATAATGAAAATGAGTGAAAAAAAATTATTAAAAGTAAACAGTGTTCACTGTCAATAATCGCCAAGGGTTCTAGAATTCCCAACTTAATTTAGAGCTTGTTGAATGACCCTGTATATTTTTTCTTATTTTCTTGGGAATCAAACCACAATAATGTTTTTATTTTATTTTTTTATTTCAACGTTTCGGTAGCGTTCCAGCTACCGTTGTCAAGATTAACTAATAATGAATGAATAATCTTGACAACGGTAGCTGGAACGCTACCGAAACGTTGAAATAAAAAAATAAAAAAAAACATTATTGTGGTTTGATTCCCATGAAAATAAGAAAAAATAACAAGTAATGCCACAAGGAACTTATAGAAGATATTTAGACCCTGTATACTTTCAGCTAGCTTCAACACAATAATTTATAGATTTAACTGACCAAAACCACCGTATTATGTTAATAGGTAGGTACTTACTGCGTGTATTTGACAATCAACTGAAGAATATTTCGAAGAAAGCCAAGTTGCAAAATACTTATTACGATGTTGGGTGAAACTTAAGCATATTCACTTTCACTCGACACATTTTGGAATCTAAACCAAGCAAAGTGTATAAGGTTCAAGTGTAACATTCCATGGGCGTACGAAGGGCTGAGTTAACGGAAATTTTATTTAAAAAATTTTTGAATAAAAATGAATGGAATAATAGCTGAAACGTTGGAAATAAACAGAAAAAAAATTCGTTCTTCATCCATCAGTGGTAGGTCTTTTTTAATGATCCTAAAATCCTCTGCTCTGTTAGAGATATACATATTCTTATCATCAGTATATATTCCTTTTTTTTTTGTTAATTTTTTGAATAATAAAACCACAATAAAAAAATATATTGTGGTTTGAGTTCCAAAAAAAATACAGATTCATATTTCACCAGCTCATCAAGATTTTAAAAATATAAAAAAATAAAAAGTAGATTCTGTAAGTTCCTTGTGGCATTACTTATTATTTTTTCTCTTATTTTTTTGGAATCGAACTCCAACTACCGAAACGTCGAAATAAAAAACTTTATTGTGGTTTGATTCCCAAAAAAATTAGAGAAAAAATAAAAAGTAGGTACCGACTGAGCTGGACTTATGTCAATCACCCTGTATTTTTAAATTTTTGCTCACAGAACGAGCACAAGAACCCTAAGGGATGAGGTGACGACGTCTAGATGAAGACTCTGACTGGTGGTGCTGGACCAATTATTAATCATAGAACGAAAAATTAAATTCGAAAGTTTTCGTTTCGTTTTTTATATTTTTAATTCTATTAGTAGTTTCCACTCTTAGTCCAGTAAATAAAGGCACCAACCTGTTCATCTCATTATTGTCGGACTTTTTTTTTGCAACTTGTAGGTATTCAGGGGTAGATTACTCTGAGGGGGCTGGAAAATGGCCCATGATCCCGAAAATTCAGTTTTTGGCCGATATCTCCCGAAATATGCTACTTAGAGAAAAGGGTTTTTGCTAGAAATGAAGTACAGTTCATTACCTACAAAAATGGTCCCCATCATTTTTGTCCCTGGATCAATATTTCTTGCAAAAATTTTCCGGAAAACTAAAAAACTTAGCCAAAATTTTTAAAAACCATCGGAAAGAGGACATTTTCAGCTTTCCAATGGTGTGCATTAAAGACCGATATTGCCAATCATTGTTTAACAATTTGCGGTAGACTCGAGAATTTTCAGAAAACTCCGGAAATAAAAAAAAAACGTCCCAAGAAAAACATGTTGTTTATAAAAATACACAAAAATTATTTATTAATTCTTTCGGAATACATTCACCACCTATCAAAGTCCCATTATCCAAAAGGTTTCGGTAAAACTACGCTTAATTTAAAAAATATGAACGGATTGATAAGGGCGGTCAAATATTCAGGAAAAATAAAGTTTGGCCAGTTTTTTCAATATTCCTGGAAAATAAAAAAAACGAAAAAGTTACACGATGTTATAGGTACAGGTCTCTCCTTTCGTACGCACTTTGAATCATGAAAAAAGATTCATTTTTACTCAAGTTATTTTGCCCTTCCTCCCATGCGTACATTCACGGAGCGTGCTCCCGGAGACGCCGCGCAGCAGCTCGAAATCCAAGGTACGCTTGGGCCCGTTTATCTCGAAAACGGTTAAACTTTTGACAAAAATGATGAAGATTATTTTTGTAGATAATAAACTGCTCTCCATTCCTGGCAAAACCCCACTTCTCTAAGTGTCATATTTCCGGAGATATCGGCGGAAAACTCAATTTTTGGGATTATTGGGCATTTTACAGCCCCTTCCGCAAATCCCGCGGAGGACATATTTTCAGAGAGTAATCTACCCGTGAATACCTACAAGTTGCAAAAAAAATGAGGTGAACAGGTTAGGGGGTTTCTCGGTCTTTATTTACTGGACTATCTGTGTAAATAAAATTGTCTTCCTTCCATTTCAAATAAAGTTTGTGACGCTCGCGAATAATGGTACACGAGATTTTTGATTGAAAGTGATATTGTTTAAAATCGACAACCGTCGAGTTGGTAGCGGATGAGGCTGTTTATTTTAAAGAAATTTATTAATTATGGCACCCGTTTCGAGCTGTAATAATAATAATAATAATGAAAATGAAAGTGAGAAAAAATTGTTCCCTTATAAAATTTTAAATGTCGAAGAAAATGTCGATAGGGAGTTATTAAAAGTGTTTCAAGGTATTTATGATTTTTTATTTTGATAATTTTTTAATTTTTCAATTCTAGAATAAATTCCGCAGTAAGAATTATATTTTTTCGAAATTTGAACTTGTTATTTTAAGACCATAAAAGTTTAAAGATTTTAGTTTTAGTAATTTTTATCAATTTTGTTAAAACTATTAAAAAAATATATTGAGACCTTCCTAATAAGTCTTTCAATTTAGTATGTTACACAATACATTTTGCAAATTTTTTTTTATTTTATTTATTGCCCCCTACACCCAAAATTCATTAAATTACGTCACACTTCCATGCTAGGTTTACCAAAATTTATATGTGTAGGAAATTTCAACTTAAACTTTACATTTTCATCAATCCCTGAAACGAACAGATCAAATGGAATCATATCGGGTGAATGAGAAGGCTACTCGATTTTAATTACCTATTTGTATCGAAACAAGGGTAGGTGGAAAACGTACTCGCCAGTTATATGTCAGTTAGATTTTTTTTGGCCAGATAACCATTAATTATAAAAAATGGTTTTTATGAAAATATCATCAAGATGTAGTTGTTTCTTTTTCTATATTTAATTTGTAAATATATCTATTTTGCATAATTCAAATAATAAAAAACGTTTACGCAACTAAATAATTCGGATTAGACAACGAAATTTTTGTGACACTTATGTTTATGCAACCGAAAATATTACCACACACATTCTTTAGTAAAAATTTCATGTTAAACATAAATCTTTTATTCTTGGGAAATACTCTCAACGCTATAATTCGTATTCACCCTGTATGTACAGTACATATTAATAATTCATATAAATTTCACAAAATTTACTTTCGTATTATTCAGGAGAGAAAAGTGGATTTCTCCAAGTAGGCCCAAAAAAATGGTTCTTTCCCAGTGGTTACAAGCGTGAAGCGACGAATTTATACAATTTCATTGCAAGGCCAACTGATGTTTTTATAGTCACCTTCCCTAGGTCAGGTAAGTGAAAGTTTAAGTGTAACTTTATGGTTTTACCATTGATATCACAATAATTAGAACCCTGACCTTATTTTATAATTAATTAGTTAATATTGTTCTTACAGTACAATTCAACAGAATGAGAAACCTTCTCATTCTAGTTTGGCTCTAACTTTTTCCTTTATGTCAAATTTGATACTAGTTATTTTTTGTGTGATTGAGTCACAGTTTATGATACATCGCTCATCACACAATTAGTGGAAATGTCACGACTGCCATATGTCAAATTTTTGCAAACAAACTTTTATTATTGTGTTAAATTAGTTAAGTAATAATAAAGATTATATAATGTTCATACCTTTTTAATAGTTTTATAATATTAATGCAATAATACAGCAAATATATTTGTAAAAAATAGAAAAGCCAAAATAGATTTTGACTTATGACAACTGATGACGCGTACTAAATGTGCGTATAGAGATGGGAGCTATTTTTTTTTGACTCATCACTATTATTTAGGTACAACCTGGACTCAAGAGCTAGTTTGGCTTTTGGCGAACAATTTGGATTATGAAACAGCAAATAACGTACTACTAAAGCAAAGATTTCCGTTTTTAGAGTGAGTATTTCTGTCCTACCCCTATAAATCTTATTAAAATTATTTTTGTTCCAGATTTAGTTGCTTTGTACATAAAGAAATCAAAGCAAAACTTTTAAGAACAAATCGTGTTGATTCAGCCAAATTTGAAATGATTAAAACGCTTGATAATCCATCTTGGAAATATCTGGATAACATGGAAGAGCAGAGGTTTATAAAAACTCATTTGCCGTTTAGTTTATTACCGCCAAATTTACTTAAAGTTGGCTGCAAGGTATTTATTTAAAAAAAAAATTATCCAAAAAATAATTTACGATAATTTTAGGTTATATACGTAGCAAGACATCCGAAAGATGTCGCTGTCTCTTACTACCACTTGAACCGAGCTTATGTAACTCAAGGTTACGTTGGAGATTTTAAAGATTTTTGGAGATATTTCAAAAGCGGTTTAGGTAAGCGAAAAAATCAATGACCCGTTAACGCAACAGCTGAAGGGTAATAAGATCTGATCCTCCTCGTTCTCTGATTATCAATTTCCAAAGTTTTCATCTTCAACATAATTTCTCTTTCCAAATCGCTCCTGGCTTTCATCAATCTAGCTTGAGAATCTTCGGCTTGAGCCATCTGAGCTTGCAACGCTGCTACAGACTCACCAATCGACTTAACTTCTTCCACCAAACGAAAATGAACATTGTCCCGACAATTTTCAACTCTCGGTCGAATCAATCGATTATCCAATCGAGTCTGCGCTTTCTTCATCGGCGTATCCAATCTTCTAATCGATTCTCTTAAAGCATCTTTTAAACCTTCGACATCCGCTAGACTTTTCAATACCCCTTTTAATTCGTCTTCTAATCTCTTAGTTACTTCTTGAGCACAAGCTACTCGTTTATCTAAAGCCGCTTCTACTTTATCGGCTTGCGCTCTTAAATCTTTAGCGGCGTTGTTTAAAACAGCATCTAACGTTCCTCTAAGAGTAACTGATCTTTGTCTGGTTGCTTCTCCTTCTAAAAGAGTTTCTCTGGTGAAATGTTCCCAAAAATCAGGCGTGGATTGTTCGTCGGGGAATCTAACAGCTCCTGGTTTGAACATTAGTACGGTGGATTTGTTATTCAACGCCATGTTTATAGAATCTATTTCGTGTGCTACTTTCTTATCGCTCCAATCGTATTCTAAGCGTTGCTTGGCAGTTTTGTCTTCTAAAAGTTGTTTTTCAACGTCTTTGAGTGTTCTGGAAAATATTTCTCGGATTTCAGCGCATAGAGCTACTTCTTTTATAACTTCTTCTTCTACTTCGTCTCTTACTAGTTCTGCGTCCATTCTACCGGTTCTTCTTTCCAAACTTTCGCCCGATATCGATTCCGGAAGGGTTAGTACTTTACTGGCTTGCTTTAAACGATGTCTTTGTTCTTCCATGAAAGTTATTTCTTCTGAAGCGGCAGCTATGGCTCTTTCTAGTTCGCATTTCCAGCGGTGGATCTCTAGTTCACGTTGATTTAATCTCTTGGTGTTATCTGATTGGTTCTTATCGACGTCTGTAAAGGATTCCGCTAGACATTGTCTTCCATTCCAGTCTATAAGGTTGGCTCGATGTTGTTCTCTAGTTACCATGTCTAGTACGTCTTTATTATGTAATCTCCAGTCTCCTTCACTGTATCTAGCAATTGAATATTTATCTACTACTGGTCTGATACCTTAAAAAACAATTTTTTTAATTTAAACATTAAAAAAATATTTAAACACACCAGTTAAACCAGAAAGTGGACCCCAATCAATTCTTCCAGTTGCCCACGGTCCAACTGGTCCCATAGCTTCTTCTAAAGGATGTGGTAAAGAATCATGAGGTTGGGGTAAATAACATGGTGGATTTGACTGTTGCTCTGGCTGTTTGGGTCGCTTTTGGACTGGAACTATACCAGATTGTTCCTGATTCTTAGCATACATTTCCTCGGCGCATTTAGGCCCATCATCTTTTTTCAAAATACTCTTCAAATTCCCTTGTTCAATCCCACAATCATTTTGTATATTTGTACAGGGGGGAATTCCTCCCTTGTATCCTCCGTCTTCCGAAAATTTTACTTCTTTTACTGGAGGGACGCTCAAATCTGGTCTAAGATCGGACGAGTTTACTCCTAAGCTTGGTTGGCCTCCTCCTTGGACTTCTTGGAACCGGACGTCGGGTTCTGGAGTGGTGTTTTGTTGTAGGTAACTTTTGTCTTCTTTCGGTACAAATTGAGCGAGATGTGGACAAGGTCCGCAGTATCTCGGAGGGTATTCGGCCATAATAAAGGGGTTAAAATATATATAGACAGTAGGTTTGCGTAATTTTATGTCACTGACAGATATAATGTATTTATTTGACAGTTCATTGTAGTTGTCAAGTTGTTATATATCGAAGAATGTGTCAATCAGTAAAGAGAGATTATTTTCACTTTTATTTGACGTTTCACTAAGTCGTAATTTGACATTTCAGTTGCGTGGGGACCTTACTGGGAGCACATCAAAGAAGGATGGAGTAGGCGACATGAAAAGAATGTACTTTTCTATTTCTATGAAGATATAAAAAAGGTACGTCAAATATTTTGACATTATTTCAATTTTTTAATAATCGTTTTTCTATAGAATCCGATAGAGAGTTTTAGAAAATTAGCAGCTTTTTTGGATAAAAATTACACGGACGAACAGCTGAGTGCTTTGGAAAATCATCTTAAAATTGATAATTTCAAAAAAAATAAATCTGTGAACAATGAAGATCATCGAAACGTCGGTTTACTTTTGAACGGTGAAGAAAGTTTTATAAGAAAGGGTGTGATTGGCGGTTGGGAAACGTATTTCGACGAAGAATTATCTAGAGATGCGGATAAATGGATTGAGCACAATTTACGATCTTCCGATATTATTTTTCCAAAAATAAAATAAATTACATGTAATTTGTGTGTATTTTTAGTTGAAAAATATGTGTGATATAATAATTACTGCCTTTTAAATTGTTTATATTGTTAATTTTGTGTATAAAAATAATAAACAAAAAAAATATTCCCTAAACCCCATTTGATTTTCCTCGGATAGAAAGGTTTTTAAAAAAAAAATTCCTTATTAATTAAAAAAATATGCACGCCCATGCAAACTCAGGGAAACTTGGCTTTCGTTCTAAAGTATTACCACAGATGGCGTTGGTGTGTAAATATTTGTGGGTATCTGCTTGTTGCATGGGTTGACGGTTGTCTGGATACCACAAAATATCTGCTACCAACTAACAGAACTAATAACTTTATTAAATTTCAAAGAATTACAAAAGTATCAAAACGTAACATGTGCATTCACTTGACTTGCCAATCAAAATCACTTCTTCTTCTTTTTTTCTATTTCGGCCTCCGTCCTTGTGGCTTTTAGCCATCGGACTCGTCTCGCCTAAGCACTAGTGTTTGCTTCCTGGCGCGTTTGGTTGGAACAGCCACATATTTATTTAGATAAATCTAGTTCACAAAATAGAAACTAATTCAGAGAAAATACATTTGAAATGTATTTTCACGTATTATTTCTTCAAATAAAATTAATTTTTGAATTAAATGTACAAAGCTGGAAACAATGTGACTAGCTCTATCTAGTGGTTAATTCCGAAAACTTTTATACTTCTAAATAGCATTGGCGTGTATTAAAGATAATTTTTGCAAGTAAAAATGTGAGCAACAAAAATCGGTTTATTGAATTTTAATTCGTGTATTAATAATAAAAATCGTTTATACAGGGTGGATAATTAAATTGGAATATAAAAAACGAAAGAATATATTTAAAATGTTTGTTGTGGAAATTCCAAATTCAAAGCTTTTAAATTTTCTTCAATCCATCTTTCGGCTTCGGTATTTAGTTCTTCATCGAAATAATTTTTCCATCCTCCGTTTTTCCCTTTTCTTATAAAACTTTCTTGGGTTTCAAGCAAAAGTCCCAAGTCTTTGAAGTCGTCGTTATTTACTGATTTATTATTTTTGAAATTATCTATTGACAGATGGTTTTCTAAAAGAGCAATCTCTTCGTCTGTATAACTTTCCCCCAAAAAACCGGATAACTTTTTTATAGATTTTCGTAAATTCTGTAAAAAATTTTTGTTAAATGTACTAATAATAATAGTAAGTATTTATTTTACCTTGTTGAAATCTTCGTAAAAAGTAAACAAAAGATTTTGTTCGTTTCTGGAGTTCCAGCCTTCTTTAATATGCTCCCAATATGGAGAACAATTCACTGAAATAATTGTTATTAAATAGTATAATTAATTAACAATTAACGTACCATGTCCTTTTTGAAACAGTTCCCAAAACCCTGCAAAATCTCCAACATATCCTTGCGTTACGTGAGCTTTACAGAGATGGTATAAAGAGACAGCGACATCTTTCGGGTTTCTAGCTACATAAACTACCTAAAAATAAAATCGTTTTCACGAAAAACTTATATACACAAAGCATACCTTATATGGGATAATGGCTCTACGTCAAATTTCTTGAATTTTTGATATGTTGTAGAATTGATCATTCTGGTGAAATGTTTTAATGGGCGCAACACGATCCTATGACTAGTTTTCGAGAAACAGGGTGTTAAATATGAGAAATGTTCACTTTTCATCACTCCGTTTCTCCCAAGTTAAGATTTAGTTCTGATTTATTTTTGGTGGTATTAACATCACTTCCTTGTATGACAAATTCATGGCAAATTCATTTCCAAATCTTTTCGTATTACAGGGTTATTTCACTTGATAATAATGCTATTAAGAGACTTTCATAATTTTGTTGTTTTATAAAGATAAATGCGAGAAAAGGTTGAATTATCACATGATATTATAAATTCATTTCATCGTTCATCACAGTTGATACAAGTCATACAAGGTGATTCACGAATATAGAAAAATAACGAATTTTGGTTTTTCGGACACCTTGTAGTAATAAACCCACCGAAAATGACAAAATTCTCGTGAAGGATGTTAAATCATGTGTTTCATCGTATACAGAGTCGAATGATGTCAATTTGAAAAATTTCGTATACTTTTCTAAATAAAAACCTCGATTTTTTTCATCACCCTATATCTCACAAGGGAGTCCGAAAAGGTAGCGATATTTTTTCATGGGAGAACTCAAAAAACTTTCATTCATATCGTACAAATTTTTCAACGGAATCCTATGACGTGATTTTCATATACAAGGCGAACAATTTGTGAAAAAAGCTAAGATCAGTACATTTTCCCATTGCTATATTTTCACTCCAGTTTTCGGCGGGCTTGTATAGATCAGTATCTCTCGAAAAAAAGCCACGACTCGAATTATTAACATTTGCAGCATCGTCTAGAAAACTGGAGTGAAAATATAGCTATAGGGAAATGTACAGATCAGTTTTTTTTTCACAAATTGTTCGCCTTGTATATCAAAAACACGTAATAGGTTTTCGTTGAAAATTTTGTAGGATATGAATGAAAGTATTTCGAGCTCTCCCATAAAAAAATATCGCTACCTTTTCGTACTACCTTATGAGATATAGGGTGATGAAAAAAGTCAAGGTTTTTAATTAATAAAATATACGTAATTCCTCAAATTGACATCAATCGACTCTGTATACGATGAAACAAATCATTTAACATCCTTCACGAGAATTTTGTCATTTTCGGTGGGTTTATTACTACAAGGTGTCCGAAAAACCGAAATTCGTTATTTTTCCATATTCGTGAATCACCTTGTATGAATTGTATGAACTATGATGAAAGATGAAATGAATTTATGATATTATGTGATAATTCAACTTTTTTTCGCATTTTTTCTTTATAAAACAACAAAATCATGAAAGTCTCAAAATAGCATTTATATAAAGTGAAATCACCCTGTAATACGAAAAGATTTGGAAATAAATCAGAACTAAATCTTAACTTGGGAGATACGGAGTGATGAAAAGTGAATATTTCTCATATTTAACACCCTGTATCTCGAAAACTAGTGATAGGATCGTGTTGCGCCCATTGAAACATTTCACTAGAATGATTAATTCTACAACATATCAGAAATTCAAGAAATTTGACGTAGAGCGCCATTTTCCCATATAAGGTGTGCGGGGTCCTTTACCTTACATCCAACTTCTAACAAATCAGGGGGTAGTAAACTAAGCGGTAGATGAGTTTTGATGAATCTTCTTTCAGACATTTCTTGTAAATATTTCCAGTGAGGGGAACTTAATTTTTTTATAATTTCACATTTCGCTGGGTATGGTTCGTTTATTTTCAATAAATGTGCTTTTATATCTTTGTGTACAAGAGAACTGAATCTAAAAAATACTTTTATAACTTTTTTGATAGTCGTTGTAGAATATTGGTTACTCTAAAAATGGACAACGCTCTTTCAGAGGGATTTGAGAAGCTTTTTTAAAATCTAGATTGTTTGCTAGCAACCAAACCAATTCTTGTGTCAAAGTGGTACCTAAAAATGAAATAAAATTCAGCGATTAACTGAAAACATGTAAATTTCACTAACCTGATCTAGGAAATGTTACTATGAAGACATCATTTTTTCTAAGATCAAATCTATAATAATTTTTCGCTTCCCTTTTATATCCGCTTGGGAAAAAGTAATTTTTAGGTCCTACTTGTAGAAACGTTGTTTTTTCACCTGAATAATATTTTATAATACGAAATTAATATATTTTGTAGCTTTTAAATACCTGTAAACTTTTTTAAAACTTCTCTGTTGAGATTTTCTTCGATTTCATTTATTTTATAAGGAAAATTTTCGTCACTATCACTTATATTATTATTATTTTTCTCATCTTCGATGAATGTCGATGTAGGCGACATATTTAATAAAATTCAAAACAACTCTGATGCTGCGTCGTTTCTTTGTACACCACTTTCAACTGATCAATGCTTTTACCTCTCTCTTTATCGCATCAAAAGTACATTATAATTATACCCGGGTAGGTGAATAAGTTCCATTTTCTTTTTTAATGGAGAGCGGAGCGGAGAGAAAGTTTTTGTATAAATAATAACCTAAAATGCGATCAATAATATGGACCAAACGTAAGTTCAATGAATTTTATCTTTGCTTTCTCGATGTATTATAAAAATGTCAGTCTCTCACGAAGGTACAAGATAAATAAAACTTCTTTTCATTAGTGGTGAAAGTTTTCATAACTGCCCAAGCAGGTTTTAAACATTGAAACATCATTATATACAAATGGTATACAGTGCGTTACATTAAATCTTAATTTTAGCGTATTGGACAAATTGTCTTTTTTATTTTTTCTATTTTAATTTCTATTAAAAATACCACTAGAGAAACCAGCAGTCCTACTACGAGAAATAGAAAAACGCTGTATAGATTATTGAATGACAACTTCTGGAACGACGTATTCGGTTTTAATTCATATTTGGCTTCGTACTTTTCGAGATACATGGAATGTAACTGCATCCATTTTTCATACAATCCGGCTTCTTGAATCGCTGCTATCCAATAATTCATTTTGTATAATAGAGGGTGGTTTTTTTTCAATAAAAAATTAACATTCACCTTTACCAACTAAAAAAACAAAATCAATTTTGCTATGAAAAGGATAATATGCAAGAGAGGAGGTCAAAAATGAAGGATAAGTATTTTATTCAACAAAGGACCCCGCACTTTTTGTAGGTAAAATTATGTACAGAGTGAGAAATAAAAACATTTTAGTAATGTCTCAAAATTCGATGTAATAATGAAATATTGATAAAATTATTTTGGCATGCAATATACTATTTTCATTCCAGCATTAATCACAATTCATACATTTCGTACGGGGTGATTTAAAAAATTGGTGAAATATAAGGCCGGTTCTTTCGTACACATCCTGTATATTCAAGTGAATTATCATCCTCCGAAGATAGCTGATACCGTATAAAAATAATCTCGTTGGGATATATAGGGTGATCATTGAAATTTTCGATGATAAAATTGACAAAATATAAAAGTTTCAGAAATCACCCTGTAATTCACGATTAACCCGGTGAAATTCCTTTATTATTATTTAATATATTCATCATTCTCTCCTCAACACTTTCCCAAAAATTCAGTTCCCTACTATGATTAGTTTCATAGTTATGAGTAGGCAAATATCATAGCTCACGATTGTAATGCTGGTTGCCATAATCGGGAGTTCTCTTGTTAAACGAATCTAAAGTGATGTCGCTGTTAAGGTGTGGTTCCATTTTATCGTTGTTATTGTCAGTTGTGACTTGTTTTTGTTTTTGCTTACCGTTGTTTGAACTATTTACTTTTTTTATTATTGCCAGTTGTGTGTGCTACTAGCTACTATAAGTAATAGTGATGATAAAAATAGACAAAACGCCTTCATTCAAAAAGTGTTGCGTTCCTCATTGCGTTAGTGGGATACAGCGTTGTTCCTAGGAAACATTTTTTGGTAACAAAATTCCACGCAAAAACGTAATAGAATGCTAAAAAAAGTAATAGATTTTTATTTTTCTTCTTCTTTTTATATACAATGTAGAGGGGTTTATTCAGTGATGCCAGCTCCTTGGAAGTTAAATAGCTAGATATGATTTTTTTTTTGTATATAAGTTAATCGTGGTTTGTAGTTTAAATTTCTATGTACTTCTAAGTGTTAAGATACTTTGTTAGATTTGTATTATTGCAACGAATAAATAAAAAAAGAAAATTTGTAATTGTTTTATTTTTTCCGTACTCTCACGTTATTCTTATTGGGTTTGAATTTCGCGCCATCGTTGGATTTAAATTTTGCGCCATTCTTGTTACTTTTGACGCAGAACAACAGATGGATCTTGACGCTCCTAAAATTGTAAGTTGCCTACTAAGCAGGTGCCAGAAGCTACTAGCGACATCCGATGATCAGGATTAGAACTATATAATGGGTACGACGTTCTATAACGGGCGTGGGGTGTCTATAGGGTAAGTGGTCTGTGGATTCTGCACGTTCGAATACTACAATATACTAAAAATTCAGACATTTTCGCCGAGAACCATTTTACCTATAAAAAGTGCAGGGTCCTTTATACCTACCGGATCTTCATAAACAATTTCCATATCCTCTATATTTTTAACCAAAGGTATAACCTGACTAATCATATACGTAGCATGTTTGGGTGACTCTAAAAATAATTCAATACCCTGCGTGCTTCTTTCTATGGGAATCTTCTTTTTTCTCAGTAAGTCTACAGTTTTCTGTCCTCTAGCTTGTAACATCAAATCAATAGCAGGAAGAAGATAAAATTTATAATCTGTTTCTAAGAATTGTTCGACGTTTTTAATTTTAGGTTCTAGCGTTGGAAATGTAAGTAAACTACTAAGTTTAGTTTGGTAGAATACGGCGGTATGAAAAGCGTACCAAAGCATGGTTATTAGTAGAAATTTCTTTTTGTTGGAAGGGAATATTTGTACTAATATCATTAGTTTAATTGTGTTCATTATTGCGTCTCCTAGTTTGAAGTTCCATATGAGTTTCAGGGTAATTATAATTAATATAACAGAAGTTACATAATATTCATAGATTTTTGAGGGAAATAAAAGTAATAAGTTTGGTTCTATTACTTTTCTAGGTGGGCAAAGTAGATAGAGGACAACTTGGTATGCTGTTCTGGTGTATTCGCACTGGTACCCAGGTAGTCTTATGTCGTTGAACGCTCCGTATATAGCAGATTCGACGTTGTAGTTTTCTAGATCGTAAATAGTCATGTTCAAGTTGCCGCTTTTCTCAAAATCTTTTTCTATGTCATGTAAAGTTACGTAATTTATTTTCAGTCCTATTTTTTCGCCTATGGTGTCTATAAAACTGGAAATTATACCTTTTTTTGTTACTGAATCGAAGTAAATTTTAAACGGACTCAAGGGTGTTATAAAATTAAAATCGCAATTTTCCAATATTCGTGGTATTTTTCCCTTAAACGGATCTCTCTTTTTTACTATCTTCACATTTGTTCCTTTACCACAGAAATTGTTTTTCGCGTAGGGGTACCAAGTTACAAAATTTTCAAAATCCAACGTTATGACTACATTGTATATTTTATAAAGCCATAATTTTTGAAAAATTCTCGTTACATTGTTTGTATTCTTTTCTATTAATACTAAAAATTTCGATTTACTTTGCCATACTGAAGAGTCATTGAAAATTAAAAGTGTCTCGAAAAAAGATACAACAGTTTTTTCCACAAAAATAAAATCCTCGTCGCGACGAAGAAGTTTGTTAAAATTATAGATATCCGTAACTATCCTTTTTGTTATATTTATTGAAATAATACGGTGGTCTATGGTTTTTTCACTGGAAATTATTGTTATCGGCGATTTTTTTAAATATTTCCAAACAAACTCAGCAACTTTTGTGTTTGGATTATTCGTATTCACTGT
The DNA here is from genome assembly GCA_949126875.1 of Lochmaea capreae. Classification (NCBI taxonomy): domain Eukaryota; kingdom Metazoa; phylum Arthropoda; class Insecta; order Coleoptera; family Chrysomelidae; genus Lochmaea; species Lochmaea capreae. The sequence goes on from OX421397.1 coordinate 437,157, forward strand.
TATTTGATAGCATCTAGTTGACATAAAAAATGCAACCAGTAAAACCAAGCACTTCATTGTGAAAACTGAAATTTCACATTATTATACCTACAATTTAAAAGTAGATTATCCTGACTGATAAATATAATAAATAGTAACAGCTTGGACAGGTCCTTTTATGAACTAAAATATACCTGCAATTATTATAAAATTATATCTACAACCAGTTATTACCAAGACATAATTAAAAATAAATAAAAATAATGGAACGTCTATCGTTTATTAGGTAGTGCCACCTATTTCACCATGTTAGAACATTATACTTTCTCATTTCAATCCTTCAAACAATTACAGGCTACTTTTATTATTTTTCAATTCTTAAAAAGAGGTTTAGTAATTGTCCGCTAGATGTCAAGATTATCATTCAAATTAAAGGTTTCGATATAACATCAGTTTACATTTTCTTTTTGTACATTCTACTGAATAAGTTTAATAAAAAAAACTGGCATTTTATTGACTTTCATTATAGCTAGCTCAATGTATATTTTTCTCCTTTGAGAAAACAATTTTAAGAAAACGTGGCATAGGCTGAATAAAAACAATTTCTCAATATGTTTTAGTGTAACACAAAGAATACACCAATGGTGTATTCTGTGGTGTAACAGAATAAGATTTATTGTTTGTTAACCTTACTTTTTAAAGTTTAAGAGCTAAATAAGTCATATATACACTCCCTAATTAACGAATTTATTAAAAATAATGCTGCAATTAAAACTTTGGCCATACAATTACCATTTTCTTCTTATAATTCCGGTATTTTCCAATCGTATATTCATAAAAAACAAAATTTGGTAAATTTATTTACTTTATATTCTCTGTTTGTGCGCATAGCATATCCCAACGAAATCTATCATTGGAAAAAATTATCGGTAATACAGGTATCACCTTTCTTTGTTACCGGTAGTACCAGCCTGCCATTTTCTAATTCGTGAAGAGCGTCGGATAAACAGATAAACTCTTGAATAGACGTGGAAATATATGTGAAATTAAAACTATGTAATCAATTTTAATTACAAATTAAACTGGTTGAAGTGTGATAGTGCAAACAAAATGGTGGTTAAGTGTAAGACGAGAGTCGTTAAGAAAGTCTCAAGAACTCTTAGAGATGGTTGATTATCTACGTAAGTACATCTTTAACTTTTAATTATTTACATATTATGTGGTCAATTAATGTTTACTTTACCTGAATCATGGCAAATATCAGTGTATATAAACCTTTTTTTATTACAAAAAATTCATAACCAACTAAAATGTTTTTCGAGAATCACGAGAATGGGGATGGTTTGTTATTTTAAAACTGTTACTAAATAACAAATTGATTCAATCGCTTAATTATTATGGTTATCTTTTATTTCCGGATAACTTTTATACATTATTTTGAACCATTTTTAACCCAAACTATTTCGTATGTCAATGTATCGTAGTTCCCAGCATTTTTAATACAAATAGCTCACGTTCACGCTTGGAACTGTCAAAAACTTTTAACGTGAAATGAATGATCGAAGTTTCAATAAAAATAGGTGTTGTTCGTTTTTAACAAAAAAAAAATGACACCAGCTATAATCATTCCTTTAAACTTTTTCTCTTTAATCCAAGGTGCAAAAGGTATAGAAAGTTTAAAGCGAGAGTGATAAGCTTGGAAAGAGAGTTGCCGATAAAAACATCAACAACAATTTCTTAACATGTTTTAGTGTAACAGAATAAGACTTATTGAAGTTTAAGAGTTAAAAGTCATATATAAACTCCCTAATTAACTAATTTATTAAAAATAATGCTTTGACCATACAATGACCATTTTCTTCTTATAATTCCGGTATTTTCCAATCATATATTTATAAAAAACAAAATTTTTTTAGATCTATTTACTCTATTTTCTTTGTTTGTGCGCATAGCATATTATCTCATAACGCAATCTGTCATTTGAAAAAATTATCGGTAATACAGGGATCTCCTTTTTTGTTACCGGTAGTACCAGCCTGCCATTTTCTAATTCGTGAAGAGCGTCGGGTAAACAGATAAACTCTTGAATAAACGTGGAAATAATATGTGAAATTAAAACTATGTAATCAATTTTAATTACAAATTAAACTGGTTGAAGTGTGATAGTGAAAACGAAATGGTGGTTAAGTGTAAGACGAAAGCCGTTTAAGAAAGTCTCAAGAACTCGAGATGCTTGATTATCCATGTAAGTACATTTTTAATTATTTACATATTATGTGGTCAATTAATTTTTACTTTATCTGAATCATGGCAAATATCAGTGTATATAAACCATTTATTACAAAAAACTCATTTTAAACCATAAACTAAAATGTTTTTTGAGAATCACGAGAATGGTGATGGCTCGTTATTTTAAAACTGTTACTAAAGTTATTTTATAACTGTTATTAAATAACAAATTGATTCAATCGGTTAATTTATTATGGTTTTCTTTTATTTTCGGATAACTTTTATACATTATTTTGAACCATGTTTTACCCAAACTATCGCGTATGTCAGTGTATCGTAGTTTTAATACAAATAGCTCACGTTCACGCTTGGAACTGTCAAAAACTTTTAACGTGAAATGAATTATCGAAGTTTCAATAAAAATAGGTGTTGTTCGTTTTTAACAAAAAAAAAACACCAGCTATAATCATTCCTTTAAATTGTTTCTCTTGAATCGAAGGTGCAAAAGGTATAGAAAGTTTAAAGCGAGAGTGAAAAGCTCGGAAAGAGAATTGCCGAAAATCCATCATAGAGCGAACGTTTTCAGTTAAAACTTATGCGTGTAACTTCTCAAAACTAATTCGTAAGTTGTCTTTCGACTGAGAGGTGTTGAAGAAAAGCGATGACTTATGGCTAAAGTTTTCGCATATAATGTCAATTAGAGCCAGTAGGATTTCTCCAGTTTCAAAGTGAAAATAAAAAGATTATTTCCGAAATTAAAAAAAGTTATTGTTAGTTAACTTTGGTTTAAAAATAAATTAGATATTTTCAGATCAAATATAAATAGGTATATTATTTCAATTTTCATTAGTCTCGTATACTATAAGGACCAATTTTCAAAATATATTTACACATTTCTCCAGTTAATTAAAATCAAACGATCTACTTGATTAGGATGGTTCTAATGGTACGTGTTTCTGCCATTTGAGCTTTACTCTAACATGTTCTACATGTATGTATGCTAATGATAACACAGTTTAGTTCCAGTGGTGTTCCCAACGTATTTAACTAAAATTTCTAACTTACCCAATCAGTGATAATAATTCTACGTATTTGGAATGAGTAAATTGGAATAATTAAATTTGCAATTAACTTGTGATGAACAGCACAGTGAGATATTTTGTACGGCAGATAAAATGGATCAATATTGAGTAATCTAGAATGATTGACTACGTTTTAAAGATTTGAAGGAAATATTCTTCTTTAGACCAACTAATTAGCATATAAAAAGCAATAAATATTTGTTGATCCTCGTCTTCCTATTATCCTAAACATACAAATAAAGGTTAAGTGACGTAAACGGTGTAGTTGAAACAGTTTCGTTTGCCCTGTACTGTGTATAGGTACCCTTGTCCAGTGTAATTGTGTTTTATAAGTCCCCAACTAAATTCTGTAGTCCGCGCGTACTTGGGAAAAGCGGACTCTAAATGATATAATACACCGTAAAGGATTATTTAGAGAGACATGTCTCCATGGAGTGGAAGCCGCAGAAGTGATTTATAGCACACTTGGTGGCATTCTGACTTCCGATTATATTTATCTTGCGTTTAATTTTCTATATTGTTATGGTTAAATCTCGACACTAACGATAACAATGGGATAGTTTCGAAATTGAAATAGTTTCAGTTGTATACCTTTAATGTTGATACTATTCTATACACTGTATATACCGATGTTGAATTTTCTAACAAATTAATAGTTTCAATACCGGGTGTCCCAGAAGTTTCTGACCCATTTTAACTGTAAAAATCTCGGAACTCAAAAACGATAGGGAGGTGCGGTTTTCGAGGAACAATTTCTTTTTATATAAAGTTTTTTTACTTATAATTGCACAAGTGGTTTGTATTTTATCGGGTAAATTTGGGTTGTTTAATGAGAAACTGTTTCCTAGCAATTTTTTAATAGTTGATAGTTATTCTCGTCAAATTGCTAAAGGAAACAGTTTAGAATTTGAACAACACAAATTTACCCAATATCAATACAAACCTCGAGTGTAATTCGGCAGGACAATTTAATGAATGAGAAATTTGGAAACATATCAATGCAAACTTTATTTATGAAACATTAAAAATAAACACAATTTTATTTTAATGTACAATTATTAAAAACGCAGTTATTGAAATTCATACTAGGAACAGTGATATCGCTGCGGGTGCTACAGCTAATCGTTTCTGTAGTAGTAGATGTTGAAGTTTTTTCATTTTCCAAACGAATTGATTGAATAATGCTTGAATGATACTCTTTGTCAACTTGTAAGTATGGTTTTATTGATGATGAATTGCTGTGTCCTGTTATTTTTATTAGAGCTTGTTCTTCAATTCCGCTTTTACTTAATTCGCTAACTGCTGCCGCTCGATTTGAGTGATTTGTAATTTTGACACGTTTGACATCTAAACCAATGCGTTGTGCTCAGCGTTTAGTCCATTTGGAAATTTCACTAATTCCAATCGGCAAATTCTTGTACCAGCCTTTAGAATTTTTCTTTTTCCAAAAGGGATTTGGTGTAAGAAATACTCTGTCCGAAGTTATAAAAGTGTTTCGTTTTTCCATTAACTTTTTGAATAAACGTATTGGGCAAATATCTTCGTCGAAAATATTAGGCGTGATCCATTTGTTGTCACATAATTTATTGTTGCCGCTTTGTCTCGTTTTCGAAAATAGAGGATTATACTCGATACGTCCAGTTTCTTTTCCATTATTTTCAATTTCAATTACGAAATAAGTGGTTTTGCAGTAAGCTGCTTCTCCTCCGCGCCAAGCTAGTTCAAACGCCAAAATGTGATATAATTTCTTTTGAAGTCCTTCCGGTTCATTTTCGTTATATAATCTGGCCATTGCAAATACTTCAGATTTATTAAGAGCTGATGCACTACATTTTCTCTTTTCGGGTTGTGCTTGTAGGATTTTACGTTTAGCATTACGTGCAGCTCGTGATGAATTAAACTGAACATCGGTGAAAGGGTTGAATCGCATTGAATTGCATCGCAAAACGTAGAAAATTGTCGCCAGATTGATGATTGCGTCGCAACTGTATTAGTAGACACACAGGTATTAACAATTTGACTAATTTCGGCGTTCGTAGACACACCGAATCGACTCATTGTTAGTTCTTGAAAATTCAATAAGTTGTTGACAAAAATGCCAAACTATTTATTCTGGTAACCAACACCGCGATAATTGATGAACACAAATGAATAAGTGAAAAAACCACTAGTGTATTTGTCGCTGTAAAAGTTAAAGCTAACTTTTGCCGCTGTCAAAGTGACAATTGCATTGTGGCATATGCGATTTTTGATACATTAATTAAATTGTCAGTATAAATGTTTTATTAGTGAAATCTTATATAGGGTGTTTTTAAAAAAATGCAAATATCGTCTATTTTTTCAAGTTTAGATGAAAAATGGGTAAGTTATTTGATTTTTAATGATAGGCTGTTATGTAGGTATCTAGAAAGAGACTTATATAAAAAGAAATTGTTTCTCGAAAACCGCACCTCCCTATCGTTTCTGAGTTCCGAGAATTTTACAGTTAAAATGGGTCAGAGACACTTCTGGGACAGCCGGTATTTTACGTAGAATATTTTATGTTTATCAAACTGGCGTATCCAAGACAATTTCAAAAAACAGTGAAACGAAAAAGTGCTTTCTGACTTTGTCGTTTTTCTATTGTAAAATATACGTTAATTTGGATTTTTAATGGTGTTTTTAGAAAAAATAGTGTATGATACACCTGTTAAAAGTGATTTTATTTTCTTTGAAGCTATGAAACACTCCCAAACTCCCCTTTTCACAAAATAAAATATCAATTTCAGCACTTTTAGCTTCCATATTTTACCCCCAGCTATTAATCTTTTTGTTTGAAAAGATTCCCTTCGTAGCCAGTACTTTTTTTGTATTTAATAACACCCTGTATACTGTTTGTTTCGTTTACAATTCTCAGGTTATGTATTGTTAATCAGATTTGTGTAGAAACCTTTGAAAAGCTTCTACTTCAAGGATTCACGTTTTTAATTGTATCGCTAATCGATCAAACCTTTATACGAGGAGTATTTTTATTACAGTTCAACAACTTTCAATAATATTTTATCACTAAACACCTCCATCTCTATAAAACTACGTACGTTATCATGGCTAGTGGAATGTTCGTCCACTAATACAAGTAACATAAATACGTCCAGATTGATATAATAGCCGATAAATCAGATTCCACCTAAGGTCAGTTCGAGACCAACCGCGCCCCTGTCACATCCGTTATTTACGTCTGTAATAACACTAGCTTTTAGCCGTACCGTATAAAATGTTATCAAGCTATGTTGCCAAATTACCCAAGAATATAATGAGTATGATTGAAAATTCCAGTACATCAGTTCGTTCGAAAGTTGTTTTGTTACGAAGAGTTGTTGGATAAAAGTCCTTTAGCTACATTTGGTTAACTGATGGCGAAGGCCCACTGAATATTTTCGCAAAAGGCGGATGCGCGACGCATATTTCCGTAAAAGGCGGATGCGCGCGGCATATTTGCGTAAAAGGCGGATGCGCGCTGCATATTTCCGTAAAAGGCGGATGCGCGCTGCATATTTCCGTAAAAGGCGGATGCGCACCGCATATTTCCGCAAAAAACGGATTCTCGCCGCGTGTCTTCAAGAATAGCGATGGAGCTCGATATATTTAAACAACAAAGGCGAATGCGCTTGGCATATTCTGGTGCCGCTTTTTTGCCCAGCATGTATGCTCGCCAATTTTTCGCGTTTTATCATAACATTTCCTCTACAATTTTTAGGCATAAAAGTCTCATTTTGAAGCAAATTCACTATCCTACAAAACTTCTGTAACAATACAATTTCAATCATTGGCTTATCCAATTAATTCAATTTGCCCCTTACGAGTTTCCCATCTCTCATTTAAAACAGAAGCTTGTTTAAAACCAGGATTTAATTTCAATTAATTCAAAGCTTGTGAGGATTTGTCGAGCACCAATAAAAAAAACATACCATCTACCCTTCGGGTTCTATGCAGTGTATGTGTGTAATTTGACAATATTAATACCAGAAATATCGATTTTAATCATCCCATGATATATGTAGGTCTCTTATTCATTTTAGACGTTTCTCCCGAACTTGATAACGTTATAATTTATCGAATTGGAAACGGGGTGGCTCCGTGCACCCTTTGAACGACGTGTAGCTACAGTGTTTATAGCTACAAGTTCTACTAACAATAACAAAATATTGCCAAATCAAGCCCTTCATTCTAAAGAAACGTTTTGCTTTGAAAAATGATGTATATTTTTGAAAATTGTATTAAACATGAATTTATTTAAGGTGAAGTGGTGTATTAGGTTTTTGTCAGGTATACTCAAGGGCCTAGGTGATAAAAAAAGCTCTCACAGTTGATGTCCATGTGCATGTATATACTTTCGCCTCCAGATCACGTTTCACGGGAAATCTAGAGATGTTCAAGTGATGAAAACATATGTCGTCGACGCTTGGAAATACTCAAAATGGCAGTTGTCCCCCGTAGAACCGAAATACGTGTTTTAAAATATATCTGGAGATCTTGAAGAGACAATTTCTTACAACGCCCCAGGCAGCTGTGTGTGAATCCATACTAAAAAATTGGTGACAAACGGAAGGGGTGGACAGAATAAATTTTTATTCAAAGAATAGATATGGGAAGTCTAAAAAAATTCAGTATCTTCACTAAGTACAGGGTGAAGTTAAAATTGTTTGTAAAAAATCCACTCATACCCAACACCACTATAACTAACGCCGTCTATCTGGCTTACACTAGGTACACATGAGGGCGTTAGACGCCGCGTTGGCAAATTGTGAAACCGTACACATGAGGGCGTTGGACGCCGAGTCGAGTGCAGCAAGACACGGCATCCGGCAGTTGGACCAGCGTACTCAGTGCGAACACATGGAGTTAGAGGAGTTTACCTGTTTTTGGTTATTGTACCGTAGATACAAGGCTCGGCAAAGAAGACAAAGACAATGGTGGGTTCATCCCCTAATAGATGACCGGTTAACCATGGGTGACGCTATACCCAAAATTAAGGGAATACCCCAACAAGTTTTTCCTTTGTCACGTTTTCTTCTGCAAACACATCCACAATCTCCTGCCAAGCAGACTTTTCAAAACTCTATTTTTATAATCTGGACACTTCATGTCCCAGATCCATCTTCTTTTTTCGACTTCATCAATAAATAATTCTGTGTCAAACGCTTCCGCATCCATTGTACATACACAAACAGATCAAAACAATGGTAAGATCACTCACAGATCACACAATTCACGTCAAAACCGAGCAAAAGCGCGCGCTCGACTGAGCACATGTGTATGTTCTAATGCCCAGTATAGTAACTCGAAGCGCGCTGCAAACGTAGCGGTTGAAGTGAAAACTACAAGCGTCGCGTCTTGGCGACGTTGATTCAAAGCGCGCGTTTGTATGTGTTTGATCCCATTTGTTGCTATGTATTTGGTTAACGCGCGTTTGACAAACGAACGCTCAACGCTGCGTCTAACGCCTTCATGTGTACAAGGCCTTAGACCAATCTTCTTTCGGTACTACGTTGGTGTATTAAAACGAACGCCATCTATCACTCACCTTTTGAGGTTTTTGGTGGTTTATAAATGAACAATAAGCTTAGGGTATCAAAAGTCTTTATACATTTTTTTTTTATAACATGTTCACTTTACAAGTAATCTTTTCGAGGAAATGGTTGGTGTACATTGTTTAGAAATACTTTTCAATATTTACAATTTAAATGATGGTAAATTAATATCAATGATTGTCGATGCAAACGTTCGAAAATTAAATTCTTTTGGCACTACTTTTATTTACATTTCAAAAATAATTCAAACTGTGAATCACCAGTATTTATTGCCATCACTTCTTCACCAACGATTTCCGATTTTTTACACAACAACAAAGTACAGTGTTTATCCAAATTTTTTTTTGGTTATTAAAAGACAAATAATTCATCTTAGTTACTAATTAAGTAAACACCAATTTATTTGGGAAACTTTTTGGTAGTGGTGCAGTTTAGATAGACACTGTATAAAACTATATGAAACTAATTTACGTCATGAATTCAAAAATATATTTCAAATACCATTTTTTTAACTTTTTGTTTTTTTTATCGTTACAAATTGGCGCCCAACGTGGGGCACTGATCACTATAGACGATCACGTCTAAAAAAATGAAATGAAGTATTTGAAATACATTCCCGAACATTTTCTATACAATCTATAGACAGCACTAAGGCATGTTGGTCCATTTTTAAGCGAATTTAAGGCAAAAATACAAAACTTCATCTACTACGGTCATTCGTCCCAAAGACATTGCTGTTTTTGTGACACGTAGTAATTGAATAAATGACATATTTTACATGTTTTTATACCGCATCTGTAACTCATTACAGAATTTTTTGTATGTCCTTTACCTTTGCAATATTTCAAACCGCAAGGATACCAACCTATACATAGTTCTAAGTGACATTCGCAAGGTGTCCACATGTTTTTCATATCAGTGCAGCTGAGTAGGAAATCTTCGGCACCTAGATCGTTTGTAGAAAATCGATCGGGGGACGTCGGGAACCGTTTTAAAGCCGGCTTATACGAGGATACAGGAATACCTGCAACAAAAATATTAAAAATTAATTTTGTTTTTTGAAATCTCACCATCTTAAGACCTAGGACAGCCACAAAGCACGTCGATGTACCAAAATTAACGGAATTTCCGGAAAGCTTATAGTCGAAACCTCTTAAGTCGAATAAGGACATTTTAGCATTTGGGTTTATGGTCTACATTCCCATATCCTAGTCCTGTTTATAGCGTTGTAATGAGAAAAGGATGAGGTCTAGTGAATGTAGCGAGAGTTTCATGTGTTCATAGACCCCTTTCGACGGAATAAAACTATAAAAAGATCGTAAAGATAAAAGTTTTTACATCCTATCGATGGAATAAGAAATGAAAGAATTTATAAAATAAGAAACTACCCAATTCGTATTATTATTTAAGGATAATTAAATTGGAAAGGAGGAGAACTATACTCTCTGTGGTATTGTTTTCGACACTGCAGTGTTTGGTTCGAACAACTACTATAGGCTTTAGAAGCTTTGATCGGTATCGGAATACACTTTCTTTATATAAAATTGCGACTCCTTTCTGTATTCTTGAAATATTAAGAACAGCAGAAAAGAATTTGAAATGATATGCGATGTTATGGGATTTATCGTTGGCTGACTGGATTTGATCTAAATTGTGAAGAAACAAAGGATAAATTTCCTCACGTTTTCTTGTTACCTTTTTCTATTCGAAATAGTCACCTCTGAGGTCTTTTTGAATATTTTAACAAACAAACCAGATACAATTTCGCTTCCTTCAAAATATAAGCACTCGACGTAGCGGAATTTAGTTAATTAAGGATAACCTAGCAACTTGTACGTTATCACATCTCCAAGGAAGTAGAAACTCCTTAAGAATTTAAACTATTTTATATTAGGTAACCGCCTTTGTGTAAATTGGAAAAAAAAATGTATAAAAGAAGCATCTTCGTGAATTTCGTTATTTGAATGGATTTTTACGAGTAGCATTTGCTTTTTGTTATCCCTTAGGTTATCAAGTACCGAAAGGTAAAGAAGAAATAACAGTTAGGTTTAATAACCACCACATATACGTTTAACTTGGATCGGTGTTCCGCAAAATCCATTTTCGAATGGGATACTGCGGTTCCGGCTAATATTAGCTCTAGCGTTAAATTAACTAAATTATTTGTATGTGGGGGGATGTTAACTACATTGAAATTCGGGATAGGTGAAATGATATATACGTCAGTTAAGTATTCATAAACCACCGACTGCAAGGAGGGAAATTGGAGTTATCAAAAATTAATTACGTAAACTAGGTTGTGTTCCTGTGAACAATAACTAACCAGAATAATTTTACTATTTGGGCTGTTCGTTTATTTGTTATTTACGAAATTTTCAACAAAAAAAAACATTTCATGAGTAGTAGCGTGTCAATAAACACGCTATTACTAGTTTATATCACGCAACGTGTTTACTCATCAATTAAAACTTTATAAGGTTGATAAGTTATCAACTATATTACCCCACTTCAAAAACTTGAGGGTAAACAATAAAATTACGATTAATCTCTTGGTTGTTGTGGGTGAATTATTGACGTAAATTTAAATGTTCCGTATTATCCTTAACATGAAGGTCTATAAAGATCCTTAGGGAGACGAAACTTTTCCAGTATTTCTATTCTTTTAGACACTTATTAATAACAACTTCCTGGTTATGTCCCTATATTATTTATCCACTGTCTAGGTAGCCTAATCAAAGTACACATAAAACTTTACAAAAAATACCAAAATCTTGAAAATTCAAAATTGGGTATTTAAAAGGGTGGCGTTTAACATCAGAAAAATTTTACGATGTTAGGCATGAAATTTTCCGGAAAATCGTCGAGTGAAAATTTTTGTTTTTGTTTTTTCGCTCTAATTGTTTAAATAATAAAAATACAGAAAAACTTCTAAATCGAAGTTTGTAGCTGATGCATTTATCTAGAAATTTTGTCTAAAAAGTTTTTCTGTAAATTAAAAAGTGTACGAGATAAAATTAATTTCAGTGGTATTCAATTCGTGGTTATGCGCGAACTGCCCGTGAGCCAAATTTATTAACCGCTCGACTTAAAAGTTAATAATTTTGGGCTTATAACATTCTGAAAAGATAAATAAACTCATGTAAAATGTAAAGAAAGATCTCAGCTTTTAGATAGAAATACTTTCAAATTTGAAAAAGTAGATTTTCTGACTGTAATATCAGTTTATTATAATTCCTATTTAATTAATACTTATCCCAGCGAAAATTCCTTTTGGATTTAGCATTGCAAATGAGCATAAAACATTATTATTATAAAAGCAAAGCCATCAATATTTAGAATTTTAAACGAATGCTTCTTAAAAATCTGTTTTTTTTGCGTACCTAATTTTACTGGTTCTTTTTAGACTTCATTCAATTATATCTTTTTTCGCAATTAATATAATTCAATTAAACTTTACTACTAAACACTTTGAAGCATCTACTTTTGAAACTACTATACAGTTTTTCTATAAATATCAAATTTTTTAAATAATAGACAATTATTTAAAATAAATACTTAAATCAGAAGTCTGTCAGCAAACCTTCTATAACTTTTTATACCGTTTATTATATTATCTAAAAATTTGTGAACTTAATAATGAACCTATTAAGAAGTGATCGCGATACAAAATAACACACCTATGGCCCAGGTAAGAAAGAGACGTGGGCACAAATAAAGGTGAAAAAGCAGGTGAGAGAGCGTGGAAAATCGATGATAATACATTAAAAATTTAGAAAAAAATTTTTTCTTTTCAGTGTATTTGTAGATACCCCATTTTAGAACACATTTCATATGAAAATTTTTTTTCTAAATGTCATTGTTTATTTACTATTATAAAATTAAAAAATTAAAAATTGATGATGTTCAAAAATACTACCATGGAAATTTCGTATATATTTTAAAAACTAATGCAGATACAAAAAAAATGTTCAGACAAATTTTGTAGATAAATGTATTAGCTACAATTTTTGATTTGAACATTTTTCTGTGTTTTCATTATTTAAACATTTAGAGCGAAAAAACAAAAACAAAAATTTTCACTCGACGATTTTCCGGAAAATCGCATGCCTAGAATTGTAAAGTGTTTCTCATGTTAATCACAACCCTTTTAAATACTCAATTTTACGGATATTTTGTCTATAGCGAAATTCAAAATTAAAACTTCATGATGCCGAATTAGTCTGTTTACTCCACTAGAGGCTGGTACCTAGTTATGTTTTGATTTTTCATTTGACAGCAACGTCAAACGTACATAGTCATTAAGAATTCTTAATTTTTGTCATTGGCCAGAAAAAAATGCATTTTCGAATCACTATTTCCACAAACCATGTTTTTATTGTAATAAAATCTAGATTTACGCCTCTTATTCTAACAAATCTCGCAAAATTCCAATTTCACTCTTGAATTCGCGAGAATATTTTTCATCTACCATTAAAAACCATTTAGATCGCCTACGAATATTTCCATTGAAACGTTGTGTCACTGAAAGGCAAACCACTTTAGCAGTTATTGAAATCGGATATCTAATCTGAACAACAATATTTCAACAAACTCGAAACTCTAACAGGTGAATTTATTATACACAAAACGACAACAATGCATATGGGGGGAAATCTGAAGCTATATAACGAAACACTTACTTACACCAAAAAAAATCTATGTTTCTATGTAATACCTAAATAGACGTGGCGTTAAATGTTAATACTAAACTAGAGTCACCTGGATTTCTGTGTTTTATAGTTAATCTCGTACAAATTAGTTACCTCATCAAACAATGTTCTCCCTGTTCTTCAATTTATACGGAAATTTCGTTGTTTCTGTTGTCCTAGACTATAAAGTTAAAACAAACAGTTCGGAAGCAATTTATAATCTCACTAACAGTATGGACAAAACAAAATTGACGTTTAGCGTTGGTCGATTTTACCGAAACGTCGTCGAACAATGGACACAGATTAATAAATTATTGAAATATGTTTGTTTATATCCGGTAAATCAATTTGTTCGTTGACATTTGTGCCTTTTACAGGCGCTCGTTTACCATACAATACGTCGACGAAAATAGAACCAATTTTCAAACAAACATACAATTTGTGATATTTGTTAATCCCTCCTATACGTAGAGTAATTAACTAAAAATTAATTTTGGTGCATATAGATATTTAAAATATAGAGCATAGTGTGAGCCTGAAATCTTAATTAACTAAAATTTAAATCCCCTACGTTAATAATAATAACATGACAGAAATGAGTTTCGTCATAAACAAGCTTGCAGTGAATTGTGTAAGGCATGTAGAGAGATGACGGTTTATTAAATATTATGAAGTATACGTATAGTCCTGTAAATAAAGACCGAGAAACCCCTCAACCTGTTCACCTCATTTTTTTTGCAACTTGTAGGTATTCACGGGTAGATTACTCTCTGAAAATATGTCCTCCGCGAAATTTGCGGAAGGGGCTGTAAAATGGCCGACGATATCTCCGGAAATATGACACTTAGAGAAGTGGGGTTTTGCTAGGAATGGTGAGCAGTTTATTATCTACAAAAATGATCCCTATCATTTTTGTCAAAAGTACAACCGTTTTCGAGATAAACGGGCCCAAGCGTACCTTGAATGTCGAACTGCCGTGCGGAGTCTCCGGGAGAACACTTCGTGAATGTAGGCATGGGAGGGCGGGCAAATTGGCCCATAACTTGAGTAAAAATGAATCTTTTTTCTTGGTTCAAAGTGCATATGAAAGGAGGCATCTGTACCTATAACATCGTGTAACTTTTTCGTTTTTTTTATTTTCCAGGAATATTGAAAAAACTGACCAAACTTTATTTTTCATGAATATTTGACCGCCCTTATCAATCCGTTCATATTTTTTAAATTAAGCGTAGTTTTACCGAAACCTTTTGGATAATGGGACTTTGATAGGTGGTGAATGTATTCCGAAAGAATGAATAAATAATTTTTGTGTATTTTTATAAAATTCTCGGGTTTACCGCAAATTGATAAACAATGATTGGCAATATCGGTCTTTAATGCACACCATTGGAAAGCTGAAAATGTCCTCTTTTCGATGGTTTTTAAATTTTTGGCTAAGTTTTTTAGTTTTCCGGAAAATTTTTGCAATAAATATTGATCCAGGGACAAAAAAATGATGGGGACCATTTTTGTAGGTAATGAACTGTACTTCATTTCTAGCAAAACCCCACTTCTCTAAATAGCATATTTCGGGAGATATCGGCCAAAAACTGAATTTTCGGGATCATGGACCATTTTCCAGCCCCTTCCGCAAATCCCGCGGACGACATATTTTCAGAGAGTAATCTACTCATGAATACCTACAAGTTGCAAAAAAAAGTCCGACAAAAATGAGATGATGATGCCTTGATTTACTGGACTAGTACACGAAACACGACGGAAGATTGAAAATTACATTGAATCTGATGATGCAGTTATAAGTTTTTAATTCTACTTATACCTATATAGCGTGTATCAAAACAATACTTACACTTGTAAAATGTTCATGAGATACCTCTTGCGGCATTTCCTGGAATTAATTCGGTCTGTCGAGGATTAGGGAATGCAAATTCAACAAATGGGAGTGCGGAGGTTTAATTCCGATTTCGATACCCACCTTGACGATTAAACGTAGACAATGCGAGTTGTGGCTATACTGGGAAACCTGACGGAGATTTAAGTTAAAACTTATCTCTCTATCTATCCCTCTGACGCTGTCGTCGTCTCTTTGTCTTTCTCTATGAATTGCTAATTAAAGTCTTTATGCAATTCGGGAAATTTTACCTGCTAACGGCATTTTATATTAATCCTGCCGGGATTATTTTGACGCGAAGAATTGTGTTCAACAATACAAGGATTTATTGGGAAAAAAACCAGTGATTAAGTCACTTAAGTTCTTATTTTGTTTAGCAGCAATGCCAGAGTTAAAATCAGATAAGTACAGATTGCAAAAGGGTTTACACAAGCACGACAAGGAAAATATGAGAAAAACAGCATGAAAGAGAGAGAAAAACCAACTGTGCGTGGCCAGCGAGAGCGTGTATTTAGTTCCAGAGGCCGGCCGAATATCCACTGCCCCCCCTTTTCAACCGCTGTTGCCAGAAGCGCAAACTAATTTGTACAAATGCTATTTTTGAATTTTTATTCAATCTAATCGCTCAAAGAAGCACTTACCTTGAGCTGTAGCCCACTTGACGACATCTTCATGTAAAGTGTACGTAGCCAGACCAGCTTCGGCGCACAAATCGCTGATATGAGGGGATATAATCCCAGCGTGTTTCAATAACACTACGTACTCCATAGAATGATTCATCCTACCGAGATCTTCTTCAGGTAATCTAATCGCGCTGGGGTTTTTCTGACGAAGCTTAGCCATCGCGTCTGATGAGATGAAAGATTCTTTTGGAAAATGAAATATGAAACACATCACTTGGTATTGGCTCTGGCCACGTTCTTCTTCTCCTAAAATGAGGGATTTCAAAACTTGGACTTCCTGGAACAAAAAAAAAGAGAAGCTTTTATTGAATACCAGTTCTCTCCATTTCTTGAATTAATTTATAGCATGATAGATAACTGTGCGTGTTATGGTCAACTTGAAATTGAAATTAATCCAATTAGCTAATCTAATTGAGGGCAATTATTTAAAATACAATTTGTTTCCTTGAAAAGACAAAAAGGCGTGAACATCAAATATAACAAAGTACGCGGCATGGGAAAATGGACACTCTTTAAGTTGAAAGTATGTAGAGAAAAAAAGCTCGTTATTTTCAGTAATTATCTTCAGTAAGACTGTTTTTCGTTGGCTATTTTTCTCTTGAAATTCCTTTCATATTCATGTTGCGAAGGGATCTGGCATTGTTTTAATTTAAACCGTCACGATCTGCATACCAATATCAAATCTGGGTGATGTCCTTTCTACTCCTAGTAGCATTTGTTTAGTTTTTATTTAACGATTTAATAGATTGTGGGACAAAAAAATTCTTTTTTTTTTTTAAGATATTTAATTCACGTATAAAAAATCGCATATGCCACAGTGCAATTGTCACTTTGACAGCGGCAAAAGTTAGCTTTAACTTTTACAGCGACAAATACACTAGTGGTTTTTTCACTTATTCATTTGTGTTCATCAATTATCGCGGTGTTGGTTTCCAGAATAAATAGTTTGGCATGTTTGTCAACAAGTTATTAAATTTTCAAGAACTAACAATGAGTCGATTCGGTGTGTCTACAAACGTCGAAATTAGTCAAATTGTTAATATCTGTGTGCCTACTAATACAGTTGCGACGCAATCATCAATCTGGCGACGATTTTCTACGTTTTGCGATGCAAAAAGATACACATTTGAGCCAGATACTTCCATCGAGAAATTGAATGTAATATTGCAAGATTGGGCATTTAATATGCGGAAAAGTAACGGAAAAGACTACAAAGAAGCGGTAGTTAAAACAATTTGGAACACCACCGCTAAAATGCTACAAAGTAAATATTATAACGAATTTAATATTGTATTCAACCCTTTCACCGATGTTCAGTTTAATTCATCACGAGCTGCACGTAATGCTAAACGTAAAATCCTACAAGTACAACCCGAAAAGAGAAAATGTAGTGCATCAGCTCTTAATAAATCTGAAGTATTTGCAATGGCCAGATTATATAACGAAAATGAACCGGAAGGACTTCAAAAGAAATTATATCACATTTTGGCGTTTGAACTAGCTTGGCGCGGAGGAGAAGCAGCTTACTGCAAAACCACTTAATTTCGTATCTGAAATTGAAAATAATGGAAAAGAAACTGGACGTATCGAGTATAATCCTCTATTTTCGAAAACGAGACAAGGCGGCAACAATAAATTATGTGACAGCAAATGGATCACGCCTAATATTTTCGACGAAGATATTTGCCCAATACGTTTATTCAAAAAGTTAATGGAAAAACGAAACACTTTTATAACTTCGGACAGAGTATTTCTTACACCAAATCCCTTTTGGAAAAAGAAAAATTCTAAAGGTTGGTACAAGAATTTGCGATTGGAATTAATGAAATTTCCAAATGGACTACACACTCAGCACAACGCATTGGTTTAGATGTCAAACGTGTCAAAATTACAAATCACTCAAATCGAGCGGCAGCAGTTAGCGAATTAAGTAAAAGCGGAATTGAAGAACAAGCTCTAATAAAAATAACAGGACACAGCAATTCATCATCAATAAAACCATACTTACAAGTTGATAAAGAGTATCATTCAAGCATTATTCAATCAATTCGTTTGGAAAATGAAAAAACTTCAACATCTACTACAGAAACGATTAGCTTTGGCATCCACAGCGATATCACTGTTCCTAGTATGAATTTCAATAACTGCGTTTTTAATAATTGTACATTCAAATAAAAATGTGTTTATTTTTAATGTTTCATAAATAAAGTTTGCATTGATATGTTTCCAAATTTCTCATTCATTAAATTGTCCTGCCGAATTACACTCGAGGTTTGTATTGATATTGGGTAAATTTGTGTTGTTCAAATTCTAAACTGTTTCCTTTAGCAATTTAGGAAACAGTTTAGAATTTGAACAACCCAAATTTACCCGATAAAATACAAACCACTTGTGCAATTATAAGTGAAAATTCAACTCCCTGTACTTTTTGGACAGCAATATTTTTAAAGGCATATTTAGTCCCATCGCTAAATTTAGGTTCTAATAATCCTCTCCTAGCCTATGCCCCAATAGTTAGTAAATATTTCAACATAAAATTATACAAATCGGTATTTCGCGACGCGGTTTAATTTTGAAATTTAAAAGTTCTTGACATGGAATAAAATCGTTTATCATGGAATAAAGAATGACGTATAGTATCGTTCTTTTTTTTTTCGTTCTTCAACCTCCACACGTCTGTTTAAAATAAATTTTGAAACGAGAAAACGACAATATATATCATTTTCTATTTGCCATATATTTTCAGTGGAGTAGAAGCTTTGAGTGGTATGAAGAACGACGTCTCGTGCATGATAAATGGCGACCATTATCAAATTTCGATATACACGTGCAAAAAATTCATGTCGACCGAATCGAAACTGTTGCTATTATAAATTTGTACTTTTTATAGGTACTTGGTACCTTCCGAGACGAATTACAAGAAAAATTGCTGAAAAGTTAAACGGCATGGATCAAAGAAAGAAATTGATGGAAGAATGTAAAAAACGAATTAATCATAAACCACGCTTACAATTTAGAAGACAATTTTCGATACCTCACACAATTCACAATAAAGAAGAAGATGAAAAAATAGAAGAAGAAACTGAAAATACAAAATTGTTGTGCCCTATTCATAATATAAAAATAGAATATATTTGAAACAATATTTTTCGTAGCCTTATTGGTTTTTCCTTCCTTCCTTCCCGTACTATTTTCTGGAGGATTCTTTGAATAACCACAGGCTATAGTTTAGAAAAGAGTTTTGTCTTCCAGGTGTTGGTTCCCTAGGATTTTGTATTGCCTATCAAAAAAAAATTCTATGTTTTTCTAGCAAAGATTGTGTTTTTCTAGAATTCCTATAGTAACTTATGTATATTTCACTTATAATTGCACAAGTGGTTTGTATTTTATCGGGTAAATTTGGGTTGTTTAATGAGAAACTGTTTCCTAGAAATTTGACGAGAATAACTGTCAACTATTAAAAACACGACACCGAAGGTAGAGTGTTTTTAGGTTGACAGTTATTCGAGTCAAATTGCTAAAGGAAACAGTTTAGAATTTGAACAACACAAATTTACCCAATATCAATACAAACCTCGAGTGTAATTCGGCAGGACAATTTAATGAATGAGAAATTTGGAAACATATCAATGCAAACTTTATTTATGAAACATTAAAAATAAACACATTTTTATTTGAATGTACAATTATTAAAAACGCAGTTATTGAAATTCATACTAGGAACAGTGATATCGCTGCGGGTGCCACAGCTAATCGTTTCTGTAGTAGATGTTGAAGTTTTTTCATTTTCCAAACGAATTGATTGAATAATGCTTGAATGATACTCTTTATCAACTTGTAAGTATGGTTTTATTGATGATGAATTGCTGTGTCCTGTTATTTTTATTAGAGCTTGTTCTTCAATTCCGCTTTTACTTAATTCGCTAACTGCTGCCGCTCGATTTGAGTGATTTGTAATTTTGACACGTTTGACATCTAAACCAATGCGTTGTGCTGAGCGTTTAGTCCATTTGGAAATTTCATTAATTCCAATCGGCAAATTCTTGTACCAACCTTTAGAATTTTTCTTTTTCCAAAAGGGATTTGGTGTAAGAAATACTCTGTCCGAAGTTATAAAAGTGTTTCGTTTTTTCATTAACTTTTTGAATAAACGTATTGGGCAAATATCTTCGTCGAAAATATTAGGCGTGATCCATTTGCTGTCACATAATTTATTGTTGCCGCCTTGTTTTCGAAAATAGAGGATTATACCCGATACGTCCAGTTTCTTTTCCATTATTTTCAATTTCAGATACGAAATAAGTGGTTTTGCAGTAAGCTGCTTCTCCTCCGCGCCAAGCTAGTTCAAACGCCAAAATGTGATATAATTTCTTTTGAAGTCCTTCCGGTTCATTTTCGTTATATAATCTGGCCATTGCAAATACTTCAGATTTATTAAGAGCTGATGCACTACATTTTCTCTTTTCGGGTTGTGCTTGTAGGATTTTACGTTTAGCATTACGTGCAGCTCGTGATGAATTAAACTGAACATCGGTGAAAGGGTTGAATACAATATTAAATTCGTTATAATATTTACTTTGTAGCATTTTAGCGGTGGTGTTCCAAATTGTTTTAACTACCGCTTCTTTGTAGTTTTCTCCGTTACTTTTTCGCTTATTAAATGCCCAATCTTGAAATATTACATTAAATTTCTCGACGGAAGTATCTGGCTCAAATGTGTATCTTTTTGCATCGCAAAACGTAGAAAATTGTCGCAACTGTATTAGTAGGCACACAGGTATTAACAATTTGACTAATTTCGGCGTTCGTAGACACACCGAATCGACTAATAATTGTTAGTTCTTGAAAATTCAATAAGTTGTTGACAAACATGCCAAACTATTTCTTCTGGTAACCAACACCGCGATAATTGATGAACACAAATGAATAAGTGAAAAAACCACTAGTGTATTTGTCGCTGTAAAAGTTAGAGCTAACTTTTGCCGCTGTCAAAGTGACAATTGCACTGTGGCATATGCGATTTTTTATACATGAATTAAATTGTCTGATAAAAATCACTAAAAACGTACAAGTTGATTTGATCATCAAAAATGTAAGTACTTACATAAAATATTATTCCTTGTATAAGGTTATGCCTCTGTGCCGAAAAAATCAATGCAAAATTCTGAGGGTCGCAAACCTTACCGGACCCTGACCCCGTGAGTACTTATGTAAATATAACGAAATAAAATTACCTAAATAAGTTCCCCATGGAGTTGGAGGAGGACGTGGTACTCCTGGTATAATATGTCCTCTTTTATTAGCTATAATTTGAGTTTTACCAAGTCGAGATACGGGAATTTCGCAATGGAATCGTGGAGTTTCCCAATTTCGCAGAACGCGAGGGTTATATGCTATGTCGTATTGGGAGGCTCTATACGATTTCGCCATTTCATTTTGTCATTTATTGATTTTTATGACAATCGAACGATGACAATGATGTTTTAATCACTTTCTATCTTTGCTGTGACATTTCAGTGCACTATTTATACGCAATTTGGTATTCGAAAATCTAAATACATATATATAATACTGTTGACGAGAAAAACATCAAGAAGCGTTTTTAGGTTTTTTTTTCAACTAGTTGGAGGTTTATCCAAATTATCCGAAAATGTATTGATAGACCTGTACCTCAACACAACCAAAAAAAAATGTATGATATAAATACATTTTGGTGGTGGAAAGTGTTGCAGAAAGAACGAAATACAGACTAAGTAGAGAGGGAATCATTAAAAAATCCACATTACTTCTTAGAAATTAAAAAACCTATGACGTGCCACTAGATGGTATGATGAAAAGGTATGTATTTACCATTTAAAACAACTTATTGTAATAAAATCTCGAATGCTATCCTTGAAAATGGAAATAAAGAGATTCCGAAATCTTGGAAAATAGTGTAAAGAGTACTATTTTTACAATTTTTCCGCTTCCCCAATATTCCTGTCCTTGTATATATATATATGTATATACATAGATACATTTTAGAACGTAAATATACAGTAATACTTATTATCTGGAAGTCTTTTCAAGCTTCAAGATCGATAATAAATTTCTTTTGCTGGGTAATTGTTCTTTACAAGAAAGAACAACCTTGGAGAGTTTTTTTTTTAAGTTCTTACATTTATTTTATACACTTCAGTGTAATGGAAAGTCCAAGGACTGGTCTACACTTTCCTGGAAGTAGAAAATACACTGATTGCTTGTTATCTTGAAGTGTTTCAAGAATGATTTTCTCTATCGTTACACAAATTGATTAAGGAAAAAGAGAATAATTAAATGAAGGAAAATGGTAGAGGTACACACTAACGACGGTATTGACGATTAGGTAAAAAAAAACTCGTGGAGAAAATTTTAATCAAGAATTCCATTTTCCAACCAAAAAAAAATACACGTTAGAAGCGTTGCATGATCTACAGAGTAATCTTTTATTGACATTATTCGTTTTGTAATAACAATAATATTAATAATTCAGCTAACATAATTTTTAAAAACTTGACAATACCGTATGTTAAGGGTTTATCAGAAAGAATTAAGAAAATTGGTAATCAATTCAATATTCAAACTAGCTTGAAATCTAACAATAGAGATCTATACTAACAAAAACGAAGCCAAAAAATGAAGAACAATCTTCAAAAAACTGCAAATATCAGATATCTTGTGAATAAGACAAATTCTATTTAGGTGAAACATCTAGACCATTGAAAGTCCGAATAAATGAACATAAAAAGTATATCAAAGATAGGGAGTTCTTTAAGTCAGGTATTTGCAAACATGCTTGGGAAGAGGGGCATAAAATTCAATGGGATTCGATAAAAATAATATTGAAAGAACCCGATAATAAAAGACGAAAAATCAAAGAAAGTGCTTTAATACAACTAAATTCAGATAAATGTGTAGCTAGTATTTCAGCCGAATGTAGTCAAATTTGGTTACCAATGTTAGAAAGAGAAATTTCCAATAATCAATTACCTGCGTTATCAGGATAGCATCATAAGTTTTTATCCAGGTTTTCTTATGATTTATCTTTGGAATGGTTGTTAATCGATACACACTTCAATACACAAAATCACCAAACTGAGTTATACATATTTTGAAAACAAAAATAATCATACACAAAAAAGTAACAACAAACGCGTTTTTATTAACAAAATTTCCAAAATAAGCGAAAAAAAAGCGCTATCCTAATAAAAACCGTTCCTGGAACGTGCACTTCACTGGATTCCAATTTTAGTGGACAGCATATCGTTAGAATGTCATAAAACAAAATATTTTATTTCACATTTTACCAGAGGTGTGATCTACTATGAATGGACCTTAATAAAATTTGACAACAAAGTTTTGTAGTAGTGGTTTGGTTCCGAAAAAAAATAAGAAAAAAGAATAAGTAATGCCACAAGGAACTTACAGAAGATATTTACTACAATAAAGTAAAAATCATTGTAGTTTAAGATTTTACTACCACGACGTTACTGACGATGAAATTGTTTGGTTTACAACAAAACACAGTGACAATCAGTACCGTAACTAGGAATTTAGCGCCCGCGGACAGTAATACGGCGGCGCCCCTATTATATACATTTTATAACCAAATGAAAACTGCAAACAGCTTTTTAAAATAATTTTCCTTTTTTTGGTTTATACAGGTACAAAAGGATTAAAGTCGACATTAAAATAAAATATAATAACTTAAAATACAAAAAAAAAACAACTCTGATATTTGGTCCATGATCTACAGCAGCTCTCTTCTGTCGAAAGCCCCCTGTATGTCCAAGAATACGCCCAGGGCGATCATGCCACTTTCTAGTGCCTTTTCCACCTGTGTTACCAGTTGGTGTAAGGCACTCTCCGTTGATTTGACACACCGGTACGCATGCTGGTTGTTGTGAAAGGATACCTAAGCCCAACCTTTTCCCTTATATACCTAATAACCAACTTCTCCAGTGTTTTTAGCACAAAGGATGCTAGACTGATAGGCCTAAACGACCTAGCCACGGTGTACATGGTACGACCGGGCTTGGGTATAAAGACACTGCTCAGGAACATATCTGCTTGCCAAACAGGCCCGAAAGATATGCACTAAGATAGAACCAATAGCGTTTGGTCTTTCCCCGGAGATTTGTAGGGGCAATGTGCCTTATTCGAGTTACGGCACTGGTGACAATAATAAGTACTTTGAGGTTTATTGTATAATCCTTGTATAATGGACCAAAATATAATTTATAAAATATAAATTCTCCCATTATCTGTCACCGCCGTACACGAAAACACAGTATTTGTTAATCTCCGCAAATCCCGAAAGGAGCGAAATAAAGTAAAATGGGAGAATTGGAAGTACCAAATAAAACACAAGTTAAAGCCATGTTTAAGTCCCTAACTCAGACAAACGAAAATGTAGAGCCTATTAAGCCGGGACCAGGGAATCGCGTTGCCAATTGATGAAATGTAATTTTCCAACAACAGTTCAACGAATGCTTTCCTTGGGATTACGCCACCAAATTATGGCTAACTTTTTTTTTGCTCCTTCAATTTATTTGTTTGATTGAATTTCCGTTAAGCCGGTCCCAGACACTACGTGTATTTGGCGAACAGGCCAATATTTATCATTTGTACGAATGTTTGCTTGATCTCCCACACGGTGCCGTAGTGTAGCAAAAGTAGTTTACTTCGAACAACTACGGCATCCTTTAGACCAACCTCGGGATATTATTTACTTAAAAAGTCGCCAAAATACCAGAAGGTGTTTAATTTTAACGTTCAAAAGAATGTACGTACATTCTACTCATGATTTCTGTATGAATGTTAGAAAAACTAATTTAACGGCAGCGTGGCCGAGCGGTCTAAGGCGCTGGTTTTAGGCACCAGTCCGAAAGGGCGTGGGTTCGAATCCCACCGCTGTCAAAACTTTTTTTTTTTTAAATTTTCACTCGTTTTTAAATAAATATTTTGTACAATTTCTCGTCCCTTTCTAGTCATTGTTTTTCGAAATATAGAATCTCAAAGTCGAATATCTTCTATAAGGTATTTGATAACAAGAAAACTATTCATCTTTCATAGTTTTTCTCAGCTTCAGTCGATTCAGCATAAAATTTTCTACCACAAGAGAAGTTTTCGGTCATTATTTTTTGAAAAATAGAGTCTATTTTCATTATACTATACGTTCATTAATTGAACAGATAATATTTCAGTAGATATTTGCCAACCAAAAGAAAAAACACGGTCGGTTAATTAAATTAAAGATCCTTTCAGGATAATCTGATTGAAACTGTGGAAATCAAAGGGATAACTTCGAGCCAACAATTCATTGAAATTATATAGAGAGGAAGCAGTGAGTTGTAGCATAAGGGGTCGAATTCTCGGTCTCAATTTTTCTTAGAAAGTTTCTCTACAAATTTACAAACGGTTTATCTTCGCTTAGCTGGATGTACAACAGCAATGTGTGTGTTTGAATAATATCGAGTTCGATAAATCGATATGATACTGTCGTATTTTTAATTGAAATGTATTGCCATCAGTCGCAGCGTACATTACAAATATTACTGGGCAATTGACAAATAAGGAAGTTTCAGGAAACTTAATATTTACCGATAGATTTTCCTTCCCCATTGTAGATGAAAATCGCAATTTTTATGTTTACAGTATAGTTTACGTATACAGATTGCGAAAAAGCTTTTTGAACCGTACGATTTACACAAGCATGACAAGAAAAATATGAGAAAAACAGCTTGAAAGAGAGAGAAAGAACAACTGTGCGTGGCCAGCGAAGGCGTGGATTTAGTTCCAGAGGCCGGCCGAATGTCCACTGCCCCCACATTTCCACCGCTGTTGCCAGAAGCGCAGACTAATTTGTACAAATGATATTTTTGTCTCGTTATCGTTGACTCCTTTTCGAGCTCATGCACTATTAGGCAAAACCAAACACCTTCATCCGGCAACAGTGTCCTTTACATTCATTCATTTAAATTGCTATTCCTAGGTCTTTTCGCTACAAACGTTGAACACGTTAGAAGCGCATGCCTTTGTAGTTGGTTAGTTCTTACCACTAAATTCTATTCGGACATTCCCGGTGGGGCGCCCTGTATGTATTCGAAAGATTCCTTTGTTAAACATTGACAATAAAGATGATGAAAGCCGTTTTTATCTTGTTTTTTTTTACGTTCCACTGGAATAATTTTAGTTGGCTGAAAGGGAAATTAATCAACTCGCAGAAAAGCCGCTTTATAACTGAATGTATTAGGATACAGCTCATTTCCTCGGTATATATATACCTTCTTTTCTTCAGGAAAATCGCTAATGAACACGAGCAGTATATCTACGTCTCACAATCATAATATTATATACAAGAAAATTTATAACGAAGTGTATGGCATTCATAAAATATTATTTGTAAAAATAAAATTGACAGTGAAGGGTGATTTTTACCATAAAGTGAACCATTCATGGTAAAATCCTGATTTGATTGATACCTTTAAAAAAACTTCCTAGACAATAGTTTTTGACAAATTCAAAGACTATTTTGTCGAGAAAATAGTTTTTTGTAGAGAATATTTTGAAAAATTTCATTATTCTTATTTTTTCGTTATCGTTAACGTTTGTAGAGAGAAAAAAATTGATACGGAATTAAGGCATCGAAAAATAATGACGTCCTATGATGAAATATCACGATGTCACTTTTCAAGACCGAACGAACAAGCTCTGTGTTGATTATCTGTGAAAAGAGTTCGTTTATTGAAAAAAAGTGTTTTTTTAAATCCATGTTTTCTAACCCTATAACTTCCTTTTCAGAACAGTTGGGAAAACTTGGATTAATTCGAATAACACAATTATTTCATCTCTCGAAAATATCAAAACCATTTTTACAGTATGTATGTATGTATGTATGTATTTTGGGGTAACATTCACTGAGACCTAAAAGATCTATTGTGCCCCCTTACTTCTACTTAGTTTCTGAGGAGAGTCTCAGATACTATTAGCTCCTTTAGTCCTATTTCCCGGAGGAATTTTAGGATATCTGCAGGCCTCAACTTAGGTAACTGTCCCTCTTCTATCCAGTAGTCTCCCAGGTACTGTGCCCTAGGATTCTGAAATACTGTGCAGTTCGCAAGTATGTGGATGGAGGATTCTTCTTCCATTCCACAAAATCTACAATCTTCTTCCTCCACTATTTTGAGCTTTTTAAGGTGCCCATTCAGGCGACAATGTCCCGTTAGGATTCCTGTTAAAACTCTTAGTGCAGTTTTGCTTTGACTTATGCATTCATTTGATCTCAACAGGTTGTAGTCACCCAGAAGAATCTTTGATTGCCTAAGCCCTACTAGATCTTTCCAATTGTCAGATCTTCTCTTTTCTTCGGCTTTACCTATTTCTTCCAATATTACATTGGAGCTGATTCCGCAAAAAGGTTCCGGCCCCCAAAAGGGTATTTCACTCCCCCTCTTTGCTAGTTCATCTGCTATTTCGTTTCCTTCTATTCCAGTGTGTCCTGGAATCCACAGTAAGGTGACTATATTGTTCTCGCCTAGTTCATTAAGTTTGCCTAGTAGAGACGGCGTTAGAAATAATTAAACATGATGTAACAATAAAGCAAAAGTATAGTATATACAAATTATGCTTATTTTGATATGACACTGCTCGATGTATTTGATTATAACTTCAAAACGGTCCATTGATGATACTTGTAATCATTTTCAGTCGATTCGGTATAAAATTTTCTACACTAAGACAAATTCTCGTCCCTTTCTAGTTATTATTTTTCGAGATACAGATTCTCAAAGTTGACATTCAATATTTTTGTATACGGCATATTATGACATAATTGAAGATATTTGATTGTCACTCAAAAACTATTTATCGTACTTACTCAGTTTCATCGATTCAGCATAAAATTTTCTACACTAAGTAACTTTTTGGTACTTCATAGTCATTATTTTTTGGGAAATGGATCCTCAAAGTCTATTTTCATTGTACTATACACTCAAATAAAGCTTTTAATCTGGAATATTTAACAGTATTAGGATTAAGTTTCCAATACATTCGATAGAACAGACTAAATCAAGTTAATATACTTAATATAATCTGATTCGAGTGCTAATTAAATTTGATAAGCGATCAAAATACCATGGGAGACGTTCTAATAATAATTTTGAACCCGTATAAATAAAAGTTTATTAATATTATTCCCAATTATATAAATTTATGGAAAACAGTTTGAAAGTAACTCCTAGTTCAGTAGTTCCAAGTCACTTAATCCCGACGCGGTTCGAATACTACTACTTCCTTTTAACAGAGATAAAGTTGCTAACTTCACTTCGCAAAACTGTTTATAACTAATCGCTACTCCCGTCGTCGTCGTCGTCGTTGGGGCCATTGTGTGTTTGAGAAGTTGTTGAAAAATGGTCTGCATGTGTTCGTGGCTGATTTGGATGAGTCGCAATATACGCAAATGGATCGGCACTAATGGATGTTGGGCTTTTCGAACTTAATTTACATTTAAAATAGAAGTTATACCAGTCCGGTTGAATTAAGGACGCTAAAAGAGCTCCCGGTAATTTGTGTAAAATTTCTAAAATCCCTTTAATTGCGTTTGTTTCTGGCACGCTCAACGTTATTAAGTGTCTAATATAAATATACAGGGTAAAGGTCCAAACAAAATAAAAAATTTTATGATATATAACTTTTGAACAAACTAACTTTCCACAGAGACCTGTTTATGGACTAATCGCTCGTGTCAAGTGTCTGAAATTTTGAGGCCGACGCTCTCAGTTGGGAAACTTTTTAACGACTCTACTACTGGAACTTATTCCGACGCCAACGGTTTGCTCTGACGTATTAAAGATGAATTATGGTTGTATAATATTTAAATTATCATTATAAGCAAATAAAGCCACGAAGAAAGACTTCACGAGAACAGGAATAGCAATTTAAATGTGAATTCTCTCTGTAAAAGACACTGTTGCCGGATGGAGGTGTTTGGTTTTGCCTAATAGTGCTTGAGCTCGAAAAGGAGTCAACGATGACGATACAAAAATATCATTTTTTGTATAAATTAGTCTGCGCTTCTGGCAACAGCGGTTGAAAAGGGGGGGCAGTGGACATTCGGCCGGCCTCTGGAACTAAATCCACGCCTTCGCTGGCCACGCACAGTTGTTCTTTCTCTCTCTTTCAAGCTGTTTTTCTCATATTTTTCTTGTCGTGCTTGTATACATCGTTTGGTTCGAAAAGCCCTTTCGCAATCTGTATTTTTCACAAGTATAGATAAATTCTAACGCGTTCGGTACCTATTTTGTCATGGAAGATTTTTAATTAAAGTAAAGTTGTCCGTTATACCTATTTTTATAATTTCTTAAGAGTAAAGTCGATTTTTATGAGCGATAAACAGAAAGAAAGTTTTATCTTGATTATATTGGGTTTCTTGTTGTTTCGTTTACATTTTACCTTGATGAAAATTTATAATTAATTTGTGTTATGAAAAGAGAAAAAGAGAAAGTAATAATTTGAATTAAAAAATATTACACTGAAAAAAAAATTCTGGGAGGGTTAATTTTTGTTTGAAACCTGAACAAGCTATTTCAACAACTTCTTATATATTTTTATGCAAATGTATTTTAGTGGGTTAAAGACTGATTAATGGTATCTGTAACCGATCCACGAGAAATTAATTCCCAATGTACCTATAAAGATAATATTCGAGAAACTGGAGTTTTTTTAGTGTAAACTTTAGGTGCTTTCTAATTTCTTTTGAAAAGTTTCTTTTCCGAACATATTAATCGCCAAAGCTGTCTACTTTTATAAGGCATTATTAAATTTTATTTACGTTTTTTTTTTAAATAAAAAGTTAAATTTAAGCTAAAATAAGGAGTCAACCTAGTAAAATTATATTGTATCCCCGAATGCTTTATCTCAAACACATAAAAAAATGTTTTTGTCAAAATTTATGGAGAATTTTTTACTCTATACAACTTTTATAGTGAAGATAAATACTATACGAGACAAAGGAAGATAGATATTTTTTAAAAATCTGCTTTCTGCAATCTCTTAACACTAGAATCGCCATCGTTCCATTTTTGTCTCTAACTAACTTTTTATTTTTTCTACTCAAGTTTGTTTTCACTTATAATTGCACAAGTGGTTTGTATTTTATCGGGTAAATTTGGGTTGTTCAAATTCTAAACTGTTTCCTAGCAATTTGACGAGAATAACTGCCAACTATTAAAAACACGACACCGAAGGTGGAGTGTTTTTAGGTTGACAGTTATTCGAGTCAAATTGCTAAAGGAAACAGTTTAGAATTTGAACAACCCAAATTTACCCAATATCAATACAAACCTCGAGTGTAATTCGGCAGGACAATTTAATGAATGAGAAATTTGGAAACATATCAATGCAAACTTTATTTATGAAACATTAAAAATAAACACATTTTTATTTTAATGTACAATTATTAAAAACGCAGTTATTGAAATTCATACTAGGAACAGTGATATCGCTGCGGGTGCCACAGCTAATCGGTTCCGTAGTAGATGTTGAAGTTTTTTCATTTTCCAAACGAATTGATTGAATAATGCTTGAATGATACTCTTTGTCAACTTGTAAGTATGGTTTTATTGATGATGAATTGCTGTGTCCTGTTATTTTTATTAGAGCTTGTTCTTCAATTCCGCTTTTACTTAATTCGCTAACTGCTGCCGCTCGATTTGAGTTATTTGTAATTTTGACACGTTTGACATCTAAACCAATGCGTTGTGCTGAGCGTTTAGTCCATTTGGAAATTTCACTAATTCCAATCGGCAAATTCTTGTAGCAACCTTTAGAATTTTTCTTTTTCCAAAAGGGATTTGGTGTAAGAAATACTCTGTCCGAACTTATAAAAGTGTTTCGTTTTTCCATTAACTTTTTGAATAAACGTATTGGGCAAATATCTTCGGCGAAAATATTAGGCGTGATCCATTTGCTGTCACATAATTTATTGTTGCCGCCTTGTCTCGTTTTCGAAAATAGAGGATTATACTCGATACGTCCAGTTTCTTTTCCATTATTTTCAATTTCAGATACGAAATAAGTGGTTTTGCAGTAAGCTGCTTCTCCTCCGCGCCAAGCTAGTTCAAACGCCAAAATGTGATATAATTTCTTTTTGAAGTCCTTCCGGTTCATTTTCGTTATATAATCTGGCCATTGCAAATACTTCAGATTTATCAAGAGCTGATGCACTACATTTTCTCTTTTCGGGTTGTGCTTGTAGGATTTTACGTTTAGCATTACGTGCAGCTCGTGATGAATTAAACTGAACATCGGTGAAAGGGTTGAATACAATATTAAATTCGTTATAATATTTACTTTGTAGCATTTTAGCGGTGGTGTTCCAAGTTGTTATAACTACCGCTTCTTTGTAGTCTTCTCCGTTACTTTTTCGCATATCAAATGCCCAATCTTGCAATATTACATTCAATTTCTCGATGGAAGTATCTGGCTCAAATGTGTATCTTTTTGCATCGCAAAACGTAGAAAATTGTCGCCAGAAAGATGATTGCGTCGCAACTGTATTAGTAGGCACACTCACAGGTATTAACAATTTGATTAATTTCGGCGTTCGTAGACACACCGAATCGACTCATTGTTAGTTCTTGAAAATTCAATGAGTTATTGACAAACATGCCAAACTATTTATTCTGGTAACCAACACCGCGATAATTGATGAACACAAATGAATAAGTGAAAAAACCACTAGTGTATTTGTCGCTGTAAAAGTTAAAGCTAACTTTTGCCGCTGTCAAAGTGACAATTGCACTGTGGCATATGCGATTTTTTATACATTAATTAAATTGTCAATTTAATAAAAACAATGGGAAATAAAGTAATATGCAATTTACATAGAATTACCGCCGGGTAAAAAATATCTATTATTTATGTGATATTTGCCATTTTGATAACAAATAGTTTGAACAATATTTGAATAAATTACATTTGAAATTACTATTTTAGTTGTGTTGAACATAATAAGAAATTATTAGAAAAATTTATAATTTGTTACGCTTTACGGATTAATAATTTGATTTAAATAAATAAATAAACATGATTTCAACTATTTTAAGTATTGTTTTAAATTTATTTTCATACTTTATGCTATTGAACGTTGTGAAAAATATACTGGGACAAAAATGTCACGGCGGTGGTTCGAGGGGGGTCATAAGCTTACTTTTACAAGAAATATTACATTTATTACTGACCCGGTTTTACAAATAACATCAACTAATAGCTTAAAGTGAGATCCTTTCTCCTTCCTATTTTTTAAATAAGATGAAAGTTCCATTAAATAAAGATAACAGATTTGAAAAATAAACTTTTATAACACAAAATACACGAATCTAGTTAATCCCTCGACAGAGAAAAAAAACAACAAACGACTTTGTAATCCCTAGATTTTCCGTCCACATTTAAATTTAAAAGCGCCTCCATTAAGGTACATGTGCATCCGGAAAGTGCAAAAATAAAATTCCAGGATAATCCTCGATATTTCATTTTGTTGGAAAACCCTTCGTTTCGTCCTTCTACCTTCGGACATCCCACTTCATCAATGATTTATGGCACGTGTATGATTAATGTTCCACTTTTTTATACTCATAAAAATCGATTATAAATAATACGATTATTTTACAATGTTTGTTCAAAATGAAAAGCGACAGTGAAAATATGGAGATGATTTTTGTATTTTTCGATAAATACGTCCAAAAGAGTTTAATCGGAAAAAATATGGTCAATTTACAAACAGACACAAACGAGACCTTAACGAGATATCATTTTTTCTTCGATTATCTCTTTGTTACATTAAAAACTTCACGCTTCATATATCCCGTTTAAAAAACTATTTATAAACATCAGAAGACTATAAATTTCTATGGAACGACGAGTTTTACTTGGTATACGAGTATTAAAAAAGATTTATCAACTGTGGTATAATCACTCTGGAAAATGTGATGAATATTTCAGTGAGCATTGAATAATAAATAATATACATGCACAACCGGTGGATGTGGACTTTGGTATGTTTAATTTTAATTTTACAAAACTCTTCAACACAACGTTCTGGTAATTTCATATATTTTATCCTTTGTTTCGGTAATAAAACATCTAAAAGCAATTATGAACTTTATACGTATAAATAATTACTATGTTTATAAAGGATGTCCGTGCTGGAATATAAGCAACTGTTTTCGTACCATTTTCCTTTAATATTTTGATAAATGCCAACTTACTGTCGGGTAGACGTTACAGTGTCAGTCCTGTATTTGTGAGAAATATATCAGAACCATGTTTTTCCTGTCAGAAGGCACCTCTTGTGTTCCTCCTTTCTCTTTACACTCCTGCTCCTGCATCTTCCCTAGCCTTTGACTCATCTGTGTACCAGGTCTCACCACGGGGAAGTTTTTGTCTTGCCAGACCTTTCTGTGAGCTAACTCTACATTCTATTAAGGATGAGATGGCGAAGAAGTTGAGTAGCTATATTATAGTTTGTTTCAATATTTAAAAACACTTTTATCTAATATAGATGTCAAAGAGAGAGTTCTAAATATGGATTTATCAAAAATCTAAACTAACTAATTATTAGACGTATTTGTATATCAAACAAAACCTGCTACGCCCATGAATTTTATGATAAATACCTAAAAATTGCCTAAAAACGCCAATAATTAGACAAAATCGGTAAATAATGTGGATTGTTTTCTATTCTGTCAGTTGTTGATGTGTTGACAGTTTATACTGAAAAAGTAAAATCTTTGTCAAACACTCTTTCCTTGTCGACATAACAATGAAATATTTAACTAAGACTCACTCAATTGAGATTTTAATGATGATCGGGTACTGGGATAACTGCAAAAGTCAAGTTGAAGTGGCAAACTTATTTAATCACAGGTATCCCGAATTGCCTAATATTTCACAAAGTTCTGTGTCTAAAAAACATGCAGAATTCAGAGAACTTGGACATGTCAAATCATTGAAAAGAAAACCACACTTCGTTGAAGATGATGTGAAAGTGGATATTTTGTTAAGTGTCGAAGAGAATCCAACTTCAAGTACACGTCAAATTGCTCGTGAAAATAATGTTAGTCATACAACTGTTCTAAGATGTCTTCATAAAGAAAAACTTCATCCCTACAAATTAACTTTTGTGCAGGAGTTAACAGAAGACGATCCAGATCGTAGAATGGATTTCTGCGAAAGATTGATGAATAAGCTGAACAGAAATGAGATAGCTCTTAGTACCATTCTTTTTTCTGACGAATCAACATTCACATTGAATGGAGAGGTAAACCGACAGAACTGTAGATATTGGTCAGCAGAGAATCCTAATTGGATGCGTGAGACACATACTCAGTACCCTCAAAAGGTGAACGTTTGGGTCGGTATCATAGGCGACCATATTATTGGTCCTATATTTATAGATGGAAATTTGACAGCTGAAAAATATTTAAATATGCTTAGAAATGAAGTTATTCCTGCGTTGGCGAACTTATATCCTAACGCAATAGTTCCTAGATTACCGAATAAAAATGTTTGGTTCCAGCAAGACGGCGCAACACCTCATTATGCTTTAATGGTAAGAACTTATTTAGATGAAATCTTCCCCAATAAATGGATTGGACGAAGAGGTACTATTGAGTGGCCAGCTAGATCGCCAGACCTTACGCCGTTAGATTTTTTTCTGTGGGGTTATCTCAAGCAACACAACCAACTAGCATTGTAGACCTCAAATACAGGATAACTACAGAAATACGGAATATTTCACCTCAAACTTTAAACAAAGTTAAGGAGGAGTTCTATAGGAGATTGTGCTATTGCCAACAACTAGGTGGAGAACATTTTGAGCATTTAATTTAATGTATTAAAATCAAATACATCAGGTATTTTATGTATGTGTTTAATAACTGTAAAAATAAAAATTTCACCCTGTATAATTCATAATCGACCATACATTATTCAGTTTGTTGGAATCGGCCTTACAAATTTGAAAATTAGTAGACCGTTTTTACAGAAAACTGTAATTATTTATGATCTCCTTAATGGCTGTTTGTCCTCAGATTCTTTTGCACCCCACACGCGCTTCTCCTATTATCCTTGCAATATTGACACAGGAAAGTCAAACTCAAAAAAAATAGCAAACATTTGAATTTTCAATATTTAAATTTTTTTTTTTATTTAAAATTGGATAAAGCGATTTTCTAATATTCTTTTGTTTGTACGAGAATGTAAATAAAGCAAGAACAAAAAAAAATCAACCGATCTGGGAAAAATTTTAATTTTTGTGAACGAAATTTTACAATTTATTCTTGAGGAAATTCTCTCCATTTTATCAAACAAACATTAAATTAAATTTTATTCTTCAAACGAAATAATTTGCCAAAGGGAAGCAAACAAATTTTCGTACAGGGTCGAACTCGGAAAATAAAATAAAAAATATTTGGCTTTCGAGAAGATTAGTGTCTTTATATAACATATCTAATATCGAACTGCGTTTTTTTTTCGATGGAAAATTCTTCTTGTGGAGTTTCCACGATTAATTCAAACGGAAAAATAGTATCCGAAATTGAATCATCCGACTGGAGTCGTTTTTATTCCTTTCCAACACAATTCATCCAATTTTCAATACAGAAAAAAAATGTTTTGTAGAATTTACTACACCGAACATTTTATTTATCCACATTCTGAATTTGTTTCTTCAAAAACTAAACGTTAAGAATATTTACCAATATAATTATACAGTGTGACCCATTTTGTTTGGAAGCACCCCTATAAAATCCGCATTTTTCAACCGATTTTGATTTAGTCTTTTTTGTTAGATTCAGTATCAAAAACAGTATTTAGGTACAAATTTTCATACCATAATAGCTATTTTCAAGGCCCTCTATGTTAATTTTTCTTTGCCAAAAAAGACGAAAATATATTGGGTTTTTTTTTTCTCAAATATGACTACACCACTGGATTCAGAATCATCACAAATGTAAACTATCAAAATTTTATAAAAAAAGTTTTATTAACAACAAAGTTATTAGTACATGAATTTGGAAAAAGTTGTTTTTTAATTAAGTTTTTACTAAGAATGTAGACACATTTTAAAAATGGCAACATGGTAAACAAAAACTAGGACTCAAACATATTGCACTGTAAAAATTTGAAGCCGGAATTTTAAAAGACAGGATAATAGGTCCATTCTTTTTTGAGGGTAACATGAATGCCAATATAACTTCATGGAATTCTTGGAAGGTGAGTTATCCGCAGTGATTGACGAACTGCCACTAGCAAAAAGAAATTTGATATTTCAGTTAGATGGTTGTTCTGTACACTATTCTAGGATTGTCAGGCAGTGGCTTAACGAAAAATTTCCAAATGGTTGGATAGGTCGCGGTAGCAAGTTAATCGAATGGCCTCCTAGATCGCCCGATTGAACTATATTGGATTTTTATCTGTGGGGTCTTTTGACACAAAAAGTGTATAAGACACGTCCAAGGAATAGAGCAGAACTATGTGACAGAATATGACAGGCGTGTGCTGGAATAACGCCACATGAAATAAAAAAAGCGCTAAGACATAGTCGCAAACGATACGAGAAATGTGTGGAAATTAACGGAGGTCTAGTCGAGGCTACAAAAATGTAGAATTAAATTATTATTAAGAAGTTTAATAATTAAAATGTATTATTAGGTGTTAATTTGTATTTTCGTCACATCAGCACAATTTTACATTACTCTAAGAAGCAATAACTCCAGAACGGGTTAAGGTGTCGGCTTCGAATTTTTACAGTGCAATATGTTTGAGTCCTAGTTTTTGTTTACCATGTTGCCATTTTTAAAATGTGTCTACATTCTTAGTAAAAAATTAATTAAAAAACAACTTTTTCCAAATTCATGTAGTGATAACTTTGTTGTTAATAAAACTTTTTTACATTTGTGATGATTCCGAATCCAGTGGTGTAGTCATATTTGAGAAAAAAAAATGCCTAATATACTTTCGTCTTTTTTGGCAAAGAAAAATTAACGTAGAGGGCCTTGAAAATAGCCATTATGGTATGAAAATTTGTGCTCAAATACTGTTTTGGATACTGAATCTAACAAAAAAGACTAAATCAAAACCGGTTGAAAAATGCGGATTTTATAGGGGTGCTTCCAAACAAAATGGGTCACACTGTATATCGATTAAATGTGATTTCTATTAATCAACCAATCAGTTAACCCCGAAACGTGTTAAGGCGATGTCATCATTAATTTAGACTGACATCAGCATCGCGTTAGCGAGATTAGCTAAAACTATCGAACATCAGATTTAATCTTCGCTAGCTTTTAACTTCTATTTTCCGTCTCTTTCTACTTTATTTTGTTTCCACACGTCGATTTGAAGCTTAATCAATCAATCAATTTACGACGTGTCCAAATCTAGTAACTTTTTGTTGAAGAAAAAATGGGTCATACCTTCTAATTACTATTCTGAAGCATTTTGATATGTTTTGGACACGCAAATGTTGTTCAGTAATTTGTTATAAACATTTAAAACGAAGAAAACCTTATTTTTTTAGTTCTTTTCATATAACGTAAAGAGTCAATGGTATATATACAGATTGCGTAAATTACACCCGAACCGTCCGGATTACACAAGTACGACAGAAAAACAGCTGAAAGAGAGAGAAAGAATAATTATGCGCGGTCATTAAGGCGTGTACTTTGTTTCACCTTAGGGGTGTATACTTATTTCCCGAGACTGGCCGAATGCTAATTGCCCCCCTATTTTAACCGCTGTTGCCAGAAGCGCAGATTAATTTGTACAAATGAAATTTTTGTCTCGTTATCGTTGACTTTTTTTCGAGGGTGAAAATACAGCACGTTTGTGCCAGCATTACGCCAACTAATCTTAGAGATATGAGATCAAATCTTTATCACAGATTTGGTTATTGTCTGGCACAGGAAGGTGGTTTATTAGAGCACTTAATTCATTAAAGTTATGTTTACCTTTAGAATGGATTTTTATTTTTATTTTTTCAGGAAGTTTATATTTTATGTTTAGAATAGGTGTACCTACTTATTTTATTTTTCCAATTTAATTTATTAATGGAAGGGATTTTTAGTTTATTAATTATATGGTTCTCTCAAGAAATGCTGTTTTATTTTCAAGTTACAATGGCTAAAATAATATCCTATTGTAGTTAGAAATTGTCAACTTGGTCTGAAATGATCATGTTGACAAAAATGAATATTAAGATGTACAGGTTACGTAATAACGATTGTATTTTTTTATTTCTTTAACACCCTCACTCCTTCCATGTTGGGAGCATACTGAATACCACCAACTAGTGAATTCTCTCTTTAAAGGACCATTCGGCCAGTCTCGGAAAATAAGTTACACCCCTAAGATGAAACAAAGTGATGACCGCGCACAATTATTCTTTCTCTCTCTTTCATATATCCTTGTCGTACTTGTGTAATCCGAGGCCAGGGTTCCGATGTAATTTACGCAATCTGTAGATAAATTGTAGATAATTAAAATACGAACAAAATGAGGGGTTAGTAACTGGTTAGTAATTTTTTTGAAAATTCATATCTTCGTAATTTTTCAATTGCAAGAGCTGAAACTTGGTACAGAAGAAGTTCTTCATAGGCCCTTTATATGCGCGAAGAGCAGACGCCAAGCGACGGTTACTTTTATCGCAATTGCAATTATAATTTGGATGCGTTATCGATTGTCCGATTTTAAATTTTAAAACGGTTTTGAAAAGTGTTTATGTAGTGCAACAAAACGTATATTTTCGATTTGTAATAAAATAATCTGAAGTCGACCAAAAACGCCCGAGAACATTGAAATTTTCGTTTGACTACTTTTACAAATATTTCTTTTTATACAAAAAAACCACTCGACGATGAGTTTGATTGGAAGAATACTCAAAATTTATTTTTCATTCACGTTTAGAACTTGGAAACAGTACCCTGATGTAATTAAATAGATGACGGGCTTTCTATTCTTGCTGATAAAGGATTAGATACATTTGCGCTTAGAATAACTGTACAAACATTGTCAATCTCGAGCGCAGAGACGAACTCACGTTTTCTCAAAACAACTACAAGGTGAATTCGATAGTTGCCTTTACAAATATTTGAGGAATATAAATTGGAAATCCTGTAGTTCTTTTTATCGAAAGATATCTACAATCTTCAAGCCTATAGATGGATGATAACAAGGTAATTCTTTGGAGTATATTTCGAACAACGAAGACTAAACTAGGTTCGTTAAAGCGGCGTTGCAGAAACGGTAATAAAAATAACTACAGACAAGTGGGTAACCCGCAAATCCATGGAATGATGGACATATTCACTAGGACAAAGGCAAGCGAAGAAAGGAATACCATCAAAATTGTGGTGGGTCTGCTAATTGAAAATGTAAACACAATAGATGCTTGAAGCTGATGGGATTACGAGAGGAAGCTATAAGAAATAGCACAACATATATTAGTGCTACTGTATTTGTGACTATACTGAAGACTTCGAAACAACCCATCATCAACTGCAGTATTCATCGCAATATAACGAAATAACCGAAGTATACTCCGTTTGACGTTTTTGGCAGAAAAAATTCTACGGTCTTGAGGGTGTTCGGGGGGGTTGTGTTGTGGTTCGGCTTATAATCCATTAGTATCACTCAGTGTCGGGTGTGAATTTGGTTTTAAAGAAATATTTAATAATAATATCTATTTCTTGGTTGAGTGAGTTTAGTGAATTGTTATAGGTATTTACAGGAAAGTGTAGGTGATCTAGTGTAGAAAGGTATCATTAATATAAAACCTTTTTGATGGTGTAGTGGTTAAGTCGCGTCAGTGAATTGATATTAATATAATATTCATTTGTTCGTAGACGTTAGGGTAAGTATTATAATATAATTAATTAGAATGGCATTTTGGAGACCATTTGAAACAACAGTCCAAGATGATGCGCGGGATTATTGAATTGTGGATTTAAATATAAGAAGTTAGATAATCGAATGGTAATAATGGAGTCTCGGCGTATCGCTGAACTTAGACAGGAGTATTTGCGCAAAACCAAAGGGTACCGTGATTCAAATAGAACTATAATTTATTTAGACGAAACTTGGTTTGATACGCATGTGTTTTTTCATTCATTTGTTATTCAAACAATCCTTACGGTTTTATTACATGAATAAATATATAAAATAAAATACATTTTAACTTAATATGTAAGAAAATAGTAGTAATGGTAATTATATTATAATTAAAACTGTATGAAGATATACACCCACCTTTAAAATATGGTTGGGTTGACGATACAAAAAACTGTTCTTTAGATACTCCGTGTTCTAGAGGAAAGCGCTTTATTATTGTATTACAAATTTTATGAATTTTGTATGCAGGTTAATTTTTTTCATTCAAATCGATATAGTAGATTAACATTATTTAACAATACGTATTCGAATTTATAAAAAATTTATATGCACGCCATTGGTCGGCTTTTTCCTTCAAAGGGATTAAAAATATGGGTCATCACATTAACTTTGGAAGAACTTTTACCTATATTATTTGAGAGTATAAAAAAAACTACACGAAAAATTTGTTTAAAAAATCCCACTACTTAGCTGTATCAACTAACATTGTTTTCCACTTTATCTATTCAAAAAGCTGGCATCGAATTCGAAAAGTTTTTATCGTTACTTCGGGTAAGTTTAAGGGCAGCAGAATTTTTAGGATAGCGCGAGGCAATTAACCTTTTACTGGGTTTCTGGATTGGGGGCTCAGCGATCGCGAGACTACTTTTATTTCCATTTGCCCCGGCTCGGCCTCTGTGTACTTTTTTTTAATGAAAATTTATTTCTTTTAATCCGAGTCTAACCGGGATTTTGAATAATTGAAAAAAAAACATGAGAATTGGTTATTTTGTTTATGTAAACGGCATACTTCAAAAGATTGATTCGCTTTG
This sequence comes from Lochmaea capreae, assembly GCA_949126875.1. NCBI lineage: Eukaryota > Metazoa > Arthropoda > Insecta > Coleoptera > Chrysomelidae > Lochmaea > Lochmaea capreae. The sequence continues at coordinate 478,277 of OX421397.1, forward strand.
GTAGCAATTTTGTCCAAACTGGATAAAGGCAGCGTAGGTGGATTGGAATTTAAAATGAAAATAATAGTCCAGTCATTGAAGACATTTTTCTAATTTTTTTCTAACTTGATTCGACCAGACTAACTTATAAATATTGGACTTTCAGATGCCATACAATAAAAAAAAAGACACAGTTAAAAAGCTTTAACTATAAGTGCTATTTTATTATATAACTTTTCCAAAGTATTGAGTTTTTTAGAAATTAGGATCTTATTATTACGAATTTTTGACATTGAATCCCCTTCTTCTGTCTATTGTCCAGACTACAGATACTCAGACAATTTCTTGTGTCGTCTTAAAGTTTACATTCAATATTTTTGCATAAGGCATATGACACAGTTGAAGATTTTTGATTATAAGTAACTTTTAAATCAAAATCATAGGTACAGTTCTAAACAATAATAATTTTTGAAGTAGAATCTCTTAAAGAATTTCTTCTGTCTATTGAACTCACTCTTTTCCGGTTCTAAAATTACTCCAACGTTTTTTTTGGGTTTCGTTTTATATAAATCCGGAGTCGAATATTTTAAAATTCAGGATCGATTCCTATTTACTACATTTGGAATTATAATACGCTTTTTTTCTGAAGTCGACTTTCTCAGCTGAAATCAATCAAAAAGAGAATAATTGATTGGTTTTCGAATAGTTTTCTTTTTTATTTGAACCAATAAAATTTTCACTTATAATTGCACAAGTGGTTTGTATTTTATCGGGTAAATTTGGGTTGTTTAATGAGAAAACTAACCTAAAAACACTCCACCTTCGGTGTCGTGTAATTAATAGTTGACAGTTATTCTCATCAAATTGCTAAAGGAAACAGTTTAGAATTTGAACAACACAAATTTACCCAATATCAATACAAACCTCGAGTGTAATTCGGCAGGACAATTTAATGAATGAGAAATTTGGAAACATATCAATGCAAACTTTATTTATGAAACATTAAAAATAAACACATTTTTATTTTAATGTACAATTATTAAAAACGCAGTTATTGAAATTCATACTAGGAACAGTGATATCGCTGCGGGTGCCACAGCTAATCGTTTCTGTAGTAGATGTTGAAGTTTTTTCATTTTCCAAACGAATTCATTGAATAATGCTTGAATGATACTCTTTGTCAACTTGTAACTATGGTTTTATTGATGATGAATTGCTGTGTCCTGTTATTTTTATTAGAGCTTGTTCTTCAATTCCGCTTTTACTTAATTCGCTAACTGCTGCCGCACGATTTGAGTGATTTGTAATTTTGACACGTTTGACATCTAAACCAATGCGTTGTGCTGAGCGTTTAGTCCATTTGGAAATTACATTAATTCCAATCGGCAAATTCTTGTAGCAACCTTTAGAATTTTTCTTTTTCCAAAAGGGATTTGGTGTAAGAAATACTCTGTCCGAAGTTATAAAAGTGTTTCGTTTTTCCATTAACTTTTTGAATAAACGTATTGGGCAAATATCTTCGTCGAAAATATTAGGCGTGATCCATTTGCTGTCACATAATTTATTGTTGCCGCCTTGTCTCGTTTTCGAAAATAGAGGATTATACTCGATACGTCCAGTTTCTTTTCCATTATTTTCAATTTCAGATACGAAATAAGTGGTTTTGCAGTAAGCTGCTTCTCCTCCGCGCCAAGCTAGTTCAAACGCCAAAATGTGATATAATTTCTTTTGAAGTCCTTCCGGTTCATTTTCGTTATATAATTTGGCCATTGCAAATACTTCAGATTTATTAAGAGCTGATGCACTACATTTTCTCTTTTTGGGTTGTGCTTGTAGGATTTTACGTTTAGCATTACGTGCAGCTCGTGATGAATTAAACTGAACATCGGTGAAAGGGTTGAATACAATATTAAATTCGTTATAATATTTACTTTGTAGCATTTTAGCTGTGGTGTTCCAAATTGTTTTAACTACCGCTTCTTTGTAGTCTTCTCCGTTACTTTTTCGCATATTAAATGCCCAATCTTGCAATATTACATTCAATTTCTCGATGGAAGTACCTATCTGGCTCAAATGTGTATCTTTTTGCATCACAAAACGTAGAAAATTGTCGCCAGATTGATGATTGCGTCGCAACTGTATTAGTAGGCACACAGGTATTAACAATTTGACTAATTTCGGCGTTCGTAGACACACCGAATCGACTAATTGTTAGTTCTTGAAAATTCAATAAGTTGTTGACAAACATGCCAAACTATTTATTCTGGTAACCAACACCGCGATAAATGATGAACACAAATGAATAAGTGAAAAAACCACTAGTGTATTTGTTGCTGTAAAAGTTAAAGCTAACTTTTGCCGCTGTCAAAGTGACAATTGCACTGTGACATATGCGATTTTTTATACATGAATTAAATTGTCAATGAAAATACCAGATAAATTAATTTACACAAAAACATTAACAGTTTTCAGAGATGGAAAAATTTTATATCGTTAAATTCAAGTTAACGTTTGTCGATTTCTTATATAAGAATTTAAAATGCGGCTTTTTAACTGAAAAAAAAAGGAGATGATACATTTTTCTTTTCGGCTTTAATATTCGTAATGGCGTCTCCACGTTCAAATTCATGTGCACAACTTTCGGGAGATTAAAATATAAAGATCGTCGAGTTTCTGCTGAATAATTTATGTAACTTGAAGAAGGAAATACAAAATGCAAGTGGATTTCCACCATCACATGAAGACGAAATATATGTCGTTTTTTATTCGTTTTACAGGGCTGTAACCTTCTTCAAAGGTGTCGCAACTGCAACAACACATCTTTTTTTTTCAAATCTACAAAGTCTTTTTAAAAATCTAATCTTAATTATGTTGAGTCTATACAGTTGGTAGACACTGTATTACTGCGTATTATTAATACTCTAAAGTAGTGGATGTGTTACATTGCAACGGATGTATTACTCCTAATCAATTAACTCACGAAATCCGTCAGTCACTTGTTATAGTGGGTCATAATTAGTTCAACAATCCAAAATTGCCTAGAGGCGTACATTGTTATATGGATCGACCGAAATTTGTAGGATGGAATATACCTTTTCTGTCAATTTTGTATGTCAAGTTGTAGCATTTTTCGTTTGCGATGTAAAATTTATGTAATAAACTAGTAGCAGATGTGCAAATACAACCCGAATTAAAATACCTTTTCTGGTCATTATTATACAGATTGCGTAAATTACATCCGAACCGTCCGGATTACACAAGTACGATAGAAAAACAGCTGAAAGAGAGAGAAAGAATAATTATGCGCGGTCATTAAGGCGTGTACTTTGTGTCACCTTAGGGGTGTATACTTATTTCCCGAGACTGGCCGAATGCTCATTACCAGAAGCGCAGATTAATTTGTACAAATGATATTTTTGTCTCGTTATCGTTGACTTTTTTTCGAGGGTGAAAATACAGCACGTTTGTGCCAGCATTACGCCAAATAATCTTAGAGATATGAGATCAAATCTTTATCACAGATTTGGTTATTGTCTGGCACAGGAAGGTGGTTTATTTGAGCACTTAATTCATTAAAATTATGTTTACTTTTAGAATGGATATTTATTCTTATTTTTTCAGGAAGTTTATATTTTATGTTTAGAATAGGTGTACCTACTTATTTTATTTTTCCAATTTAATTTATTAATGGAGGGGATTTTTAGTTTATTAGTTATGGTTCTCTCAAGAAATGCTGTTTTATTTTCAAGTTTCAATGGCTAAAATAATATCCTATTGTAGTTAGAAATTGTCAACTTGGTCTGAAATGATCATGTTGACAAAAATGAATTCTAAGATGTACAGGTTACGTAATAACGATTGTATTTCTTATTTCTTTTACACCCTCACTCCTTCCATGTTGGGAGCATACTGAATACTACCAACTAGTGAATTCTCTCTGTGAAGGACCATTCGGCCAGTCTCGGGAAATAAGTATACACCCCTAAGATGAAACAAAGTGATGACGGCGCACAATTATTCTTTCTCTCTCTTTCATATATCCTTGTCGTACTTGTGTAACTCGAGGCCAGGGTTCCAAAGTAATTTCCGCAATCTGTATACAAATTTTTACAAAAAAATCACTCGGTAGTCAGATAAAATTGACAACGCACCTGTTTTCGTTCAAAAAAAACCAAACTGCTAACGCAAGTTGGTTGCAAAATTAACAGATTTAAACATTTTATTATAAACGAACGAGCCCGCCATGCGATATTGTCCAATAAACTGAAACTCTGTTTCAATTAAGTTTCCCAACTTTTTCAATGAAAATTTTATACGGCTTCTCGCATTTTACAATATAGGTCGCTTCTATTATGATCGTCCTCGTAAAAAAACTCAATATATTTGACTTTATATTAAAAAAGATCTATACGGATTTAGGTCACTTGTCCTAAAAATTTATATGATATTTTTGAATGAAAACCATACATTTTTTCACCACCAGAAAATGTCTCACCCTTATGTAGTTATTATTTTTCGAGATATAGAGTGTTAAAGTTGAATATTCATATTTTCTCATACATAGTTGAAGATACTTGATTGTAACTTGAAACTTGTTTTTACTGTCAGTAGATTTCCGCAAATTTAAATTAATTTACATTCAAATGAAATTAAACTGTAGGTGTACCAAAAAACATACAAAACTTTTCTAATAAAAGCCAAAGTAAATAGCATACGTGAAAAATTTCTATGAAACCAGTAAAATAAAAACAGGCTTCCGTTTTTGCTGCGATTCATTTCCCATTGCATACGAAAGTTATTGGAAAACAAATAAAACCAATACACTTTCGTAGACTCTACGTGACGTTCATACACCAACTAGGGCAGCCGCGATTGACTTTCCACTTTTTGTTTTTTTTCGGTGAGCGGTGGCTACTCGAACGAAGGTAAATGGGTAGACACTGGTTAACCGGAAATCAACAATTACTCGTCCAGGACGAGACCAATCTTTTTATACCAGCATCCAATATGCCATTTATTTGTTGGTCTTGATTGTCGTTTCTAGACTTTTGATGTATGAAAAAGTTGATAAATTGTAGAATAAAGAAGATCTACAAAAGACATGTGACACTTATCGATATATTTACTTGTGACTTCAAGACGGTCCACTTAAGAGACTTGTACTTAGTTTCAGTGGATTCAGCATGAAATTTTCCATAATTAGACAAATTCCAGTTCCAAGATATAGCCTCAAAGTCGACTTTCAAGACCATGGACTAACACAGTTGAAGATTTTTGATTATAACTTGGAAAGTATTTATCGTAAAGATTGGTACTCAGTTTCAATCGATTCAACATAAAATTTTTTTACTACATGACAATTTTTCGTCCTTTACTAATTATTATTTTTTGAGATATAGAGACTCAAAGTTGACTTTCAATATTTCTGTATAAAGTATAACATGACACTGTTCGACATTTTTGAGATATAGCAAAACTATATTAATTAGAAAACACTAAAATGTATAATAAATAATTTTTTTATCCAGATTCAAGATTCAGATTCAGATCAATTTGTGGTTTTTCCAATACGTTTTTTTATAATATGCTTTTCAATACCAAACAAATCTTTGATTTTTCAATATTTCCTTTAAAATCATCACCAATTTGATTTGATTCAGATCAAACGTCGGTTGAATAGTCAATTCTTTCCTTTCATCCTTTATATAAAAAAGATAAATCGACTTCCAGCAGTTTTCCCTCGGGTAAGACACAAATAAGGTTCGCTGGATAAAAGTACAAATTTAATAATGGCACTCGGCTTGTCTTATATGTTTTTATCCCGAAGGTATTTTGTTTTAGCGTAATATGTAGTGTCGAAACATACAGCATTCACAACAACAAAAACTATGTCATAAGAATCGAGAAGAATCAAATCAAAACTTAAAAAGCTCCACCGGTTCTACTGTATTTGCTTATAACTTTAAAACGGTTCATCAAACAAACAGTTACAATCTCCATTATACGAGGATATATTGAAAAATCTTAGCCCACTATAGAACCAAACAAAATTTCAATGTCAAAATATTTTATTACTCAACATATTCTCCTCTTAATTGGATACATTTATTACAGCGAACCTGCAACGTCTCTAGACCTTTCAAAAAAATGTTTCGTCTTGGTCTGCAAACCAGACCTCCACAGCTTTTATTACCTCCTCGTTGGAAGAAAATTTACGACCCTTTAAACTTTTTTTCAGTTGAGGAAAGAGATGATAGTCGAACGTAGCCAAATCTGGTGAAAAAGGGGGGTGTTCTCGTAATTCAAACCCTAAATCACGAATTTTTTGCATGGCAACATGAGATTTGTGTTCTGCAAAAACAAAACACCTTTGGATAGCTTTCCGCGTCTTTTCTCTTTAATTTTTTCCCGTATAGTGGTCAGTAATATCGAATAGTAATCTCCAGTTATTGTTCTACCCTTATCCAAAAAATCAATCATGATTACTCCATGACAATCTCAAAAAACTGAAGCAAGAACTTTTCCAGCAGATTTTTTGACACGAAACTTCTTAGGTCTTGGAGAACTAGAGTGTCGCCATTCCATCGATTGTTGCTTTGTTTCTGGATCCTAGAAATGTACCCAAGTCTCATCCATAGTAACAATTCAGTTTAAGAAGTCTACATCGTTTTCAATTTGAGCACAGATCGAACGCGATGCTTCTACCCTTGCACGCTTTTGGTCAACATTCAAACATTTGGGGATCCATTTTGCAGAAATTTTTCTCATGTCCAAATTGACGTGAACTATATGACGAACATATTCGTATGCAATATTCAGAGCTTCAGATATCCGTTTTAGCCCAATTCGACGTTCCGATAAAATCATGTCATGAACTGCATCGATATTTTCGGGGACTGACACAGAAACTGGCCTTCCCGATCGGTCATCATCTTCAATGGAAAATTTACCTCTTTTAAAGCTTGCAGTCCAATTTTTCACGGTCGCACACGAAGGACATTGATCACCAAGGGTATTAAGCATATCTTCGTAAATCTGCTTACCTCTTAACCCTTTTAAAAAGAGGTAGGTACTTGAAAATTGCTCGATACTACAATTTTGGTGGACATCTTTTTTCTTTTAATTTTTTGCGTAACTCTGGTTTACCTTTTAGACGTCAAACTTCACACTGACACTTCTAATAAGTTATTGTTCGTTGCTATGGTAACGCAATATTTTGTTCATGCATGGAACTGGTCTAGGCTAACTAGATATCAATACATCCTCGTAAACAATAAAAAAATAAATTCAAACACTACATTTTTCCCGTAATCTATTTAGGAAAGTTAAAATAAGTTTAATTCGATCTGTCACTCACCTCAACTAAGAAGAGACCGTTCTGTTTCCACTCTAACAACCTCTACAACTTTTAAAAAGTTGGTTATGGTACTCGAGAGATGGTTAGAAAGAGAGAGGGAGTTTACAACTAGCGGGTTAAGGGATTTGCCCTTCGACTTATACGCCAAGTCTATCGGAAACGAGAGTTTATATTTTATGAAAAGTAAATACTTATTTGAAACTTACTTCTAAGAAACTTATGTCGAGTTTAAGTGGTACAATGTTTATCTCGAAACGAATTACCTACTCACAATGTAATATATGTATATGTGACCTCAATTTTATAATTCAATATTTTACATGATTTTTTTTTACAAGAACTTTAAAGATGTACAGGTTCGTTAATGTGGTAGATAAAAGGAGTATACTCACATTTCTGAAGTCAATTAGTTGAGTGACAAGCGTGCCATCGGATCTTTGAAATTCCAACGTGATGGTGTCGTCGGTAACGTTAGCCGATATGTTCTCCTGGACGACATCTCCACCCTGGAATATAATAAATGGCCATGTTAATTTTGAGGATGAAAACGCGAGCTTCTGTTTTTGTTGATTTTTCCAGTGTTCGCGTATCTACTAGATGAACAAAATTAAATTAATTTAAAAATTTTCTAGGTGAAATTTAATTGGCGATATTCTGCGGAAAATGTTCTTTGAAATTCGATGTTGTAAGGTTTCGGTTTCGAATTGTTAGTTTTTCTTTTAAACGTGTATTTAAAGTTGGCTGAAAGTTGAGGGGAGCATTGATACATTTTTGGTAGGACGTATAACTTCAAAAATAGTCCAGTAAATGAAGGGATGTATGTATGTATGTATGTATTTTGGGGTAACATTCACTGAGACCTAAAAGATCTATTGTGCCCCCTTACTTCTACTTAGTTTCTGAGGAGAGTCTCAGATACTAGTAGCTCCTTTAGTCCTATTTCCCGGAGGAATTTTAGGATATCCGCAGGCCTCAACTTAGGTAACTGTCCCTCTTCTATCCAGTAGTCTCCCAGGTACTGTGCCCTAGGATTCTGAAATACTGTGCAGTTCGCAAGTATGTGGATGGAGGTTTCTTCTTCCATTCCACAAAATCTACAATCTTCTTCCTCCACTATTTTGAGCTTTTTAAGGTGTCCATTCAGGCGACAATGTCCCGTTAGGATTCCTGTTAAAACTCTTAGTGCAGTTTTGCTTTGACTTATGCATTCATTTGATCTCAACAGGTTGTAGTCACCCAGAAGAATCTTTGATTGCCTAAGCCCTACTAGATCTTTCCAATTGTCAGATCTTCTCTTTTCTTCGGCTTTACCTATTTCTTCCAATATTATATTGGAGCTGATTCCGCAAAAGGATTCCGGCCCCCAAAAGGGTATTTCAGTCCCCCTCTTCGCTAGTTCATCTGCTATTTCGTTTCCTTCTATTCCAGTGTGTCCTGGAATCCACAGTAAGGTGACTATATTGTTCTCGCCTAGTTCATTAAGTTTGCCTAGGCATTCCCACACCATTTTGGAACTGATTACACAAGAACTCAGCGCTTTAATGGCTGCTTGACTATCAGACATTATGATAATCCTTTGCCTTCTATATCCTTTGTCAATATTGAACTGGGCACACTTTCTTATTGCGTAAATTTCAGCTTGAAAGATACTTGGAGTTTTTCCCAAGCTTTCAGAGTGTTTGGTTCCTGGCCCGTACACTCCTATCCCAGTTCCTTCTATTGCTTTTGAGCCGTCTGTGTACCATTGAATGGCATTCTTTCCAAGTCTGGAAATGGTATTTGGATCCCATTCCTTCTTGTTGCTTAATTCCGTAACGAATTTCTTTGAAAAATTATACTTTTTCATCATACCATCTTGTGGCATGTCCCAAAATGAAGGGATCAACCTGTAAATGATCGCCTATAAATTTCATACCGCCGGTAATAAGAGATAATTACACAATATTTAAAATAAGCCAACCTCTACACATATCAAGACCCTGCCCGGGCCTGGAAATGGCCCTCAAAACCTGGAAAATTGGGTTTTCAGCCAATATCTCCTAAAATGTGGCCTTTAGAGAAATTTTGTTCAAACAAAAAATGAAGATCATTTTATTCTCTACAAATGTTTTGACCTCTGGAAATCAATTGTAGTTGGCGCCACCACATTTCCCCCACTTGCAAAAACCACGAAATAAAAAAGTGAGGCTTTTCCGGGTCCTGCATTTTTGGAATTTTATGGGAAATCCCTGATTTTTTCAAAAAAAAAAACTAGTAGCACAGTCGAAAACTAGACAATCTCACCTTTCAAATGACATGCCTTGTGGGCCATTTTATTAAAGCATAAATTAGTTATGACTCATTGTAGGCAAATTTTCCAAGACTCAAAAATTGGAAATGGACAACAAAGCTTTTTATTGAAACGCAAGATAATTAGTTTCCCCAATTTTCTGGGATGTTTATGGACCTTTCGAGGATCCATATCCCGGAAAATTCAGAGTAAATAAGTGTACTACAAAAAAATTACGAGCAAACTGCGGGCGAGGTCCAAATTGCGTCGGAGCAGAAAGTTTGACCCGTTTTTTCAATATGGCCAAAAAGTCAAAACGTGACTCAAGTGACAGGAGATGATAGCGGCAGATTTTCTCTTTCACATGAATTTTGAATCATGAGAAAATATGCATTTTTACCCAAGTTATTGGACAATTTGTCCGCCCGCGGATGTGTAAATTCACGGAGCGTGCTATCCGATATACTCGGCTCAGGAGTTCAAAATTGTGGCTGCGCCTGGACCCATTTATCTCGTAAACGGTCAATTTTTCGGAAGAAATAATAAGAACCATTTTTGTAGAGAATGAAATGATCTTCATTTTTTGTTTGAACAAAATTTCTCTAAAGGCCATATTTTAGGAGATATTTGCTGAAAACCCAATTTTACAGGTTTTGAGGGACATTTTCAGGCCCGGGCAGAGTCTTGATATGTGTAGAGGTTGGCTTATTTTAAATGATATGTAATTATCTGTTCATCGTACAGATTTCTACAATAAGACAATTCAGTCTATTCTATAGTTATTATTTTTTGAGATATAGAGAGTTAAACTAGTCATCCAAAATAATATTATATAGATAGATACTCATATCAAAAGCAAGTTTTGTATTAACATAAAAATATTTGGTATAATCAAAGAGTATTTGGCTTAGAATTAATTGAAATATTCCAATTTGTATGTTCCATTCCCTTTCAATGTTCTGTTTAATTATTGCAATAATTACAACTCCCTTTGTTATCGAATTTGAATCGTTTTCCGCTGATGTGAATGATTACCCATTGTAAAAGTTCATTGTAAGTTGATAATTGCGCATTTTCAACCATTTAATCGTATACCCAATTTCAAAATTGGAATTTTGTTAAATTATTCGAAATACAAAAAATGCTTTTATTGTTTCAAAACTTTATTTTCAAGTTGTCAATAGATTTTCAAACTTTTCTAAGTATTGAATACAGTGAGTATGAGATTAGAAGCTTACTTGATATAAATATACAGCGTGCTGAAAAGTCTCGCACCAAGGGATTATCTTTGAAACGGATAAAGGGAAAGTTATAAAATTCTAGGACGATAAATGAGACTATATTCTGCATATTTTAGAGCAAATGTCAAATGTTTTCGACGTCAGCGTTTAGCGTACGGCAGCCATCTTGAATTTTTTCAAATGACAACCTAGGTCGTATGACCCATCACAAAAAAGGCTTATTTTTTTCTCTTTCCAAAAATAATCCCAATGTATCACTTTATTACAAAACCACCTCTACCATCACCTCAACATCGATCCAGCTCCCAGAAGACCTCAAACACTTATTCAAAAACTCCGTCAAAGAATCCTGGCAAAATTATTGGCACAACAGTAGAACAGCTCTAAACGATATACAACCTTCCATTGGCTCTCTCCCCCTCGACTTCTTAACCAGGAGAGAAGCTGCTGACAATTGTCAAAACTGATACTAATTTCAAATTAGCACGAAATTTAAAAGTAAATTAAGAATAATGGCACATTTATCAGAAAAAGAACGCATCCAAATCTTAATATTAGTTGGATATGGTGATCGCAAACGTACCCATGACGATTTAACTCATCTTTTTAATGATTTAAGTCCTGAACGCCCTCCTTCAAGTAGATCTACAGTGACGAGATTAGTAAATCAATATAATGAAACTGGTAGTGTAATAGATATTCCTAGGTCTGGTAGACCGAAAAGTGCAACTAATGAAGGTAAAACTTTAGATGTTCAAGAAAACCCTGAAACATCTACAAGTATACTGGCAAGAAATCACGCTATATATACAAACTATTCTGCATTTAAATAGCTTTCTTCCTCATAAAGTTCAAAATCTTCAACAATTGGCCGAGGATGATTTTGATAGGCGATTACAATTTTGTGAAATAGTTACAGAGAAAATAAGGATGCAAAACAATTTCTTAGATTTTTTGGTATTCAGTGATGAAGCCACATTTTGCTTAAACGGTTCTGTTAACAGACAAAATTATCGGTACTGGTCAGATTGAAATCCGCACTGGATGGAGGAGGTTCATACACAGCGTTTTGTTAAATTTCTATCATAATATTACCCGAGTCAAGTTATAAATAAGCTACCTAGATAGTAATTTGAAAAAATTCTAATCGCTTACGTCAAAAACATTTGACATTTGCTCTAAAATATGCAGAATAGAGTCCTAGAATTTCATAACTTTCCCTTTATCCGTTTCAAAGATAATCCCTTGGTGCGAGACTTTTCAGGAACGCTGTATATATGTACATATATATATAATCTGCCTTGGGCGATAATTTTACGAGATTGAAGTTTCATAACAACGTAGAACTTATATTAAACCAGATATTCAAATTCGTAACAATCCATTTCGAAGTTTCGAGTTCTGTTCTTATTTAACTATATACAAGTATTCCGAAGTTTATCAACCTCCCTTTAATATTGTAAGATGAAGATGAGAGATTATTTGGAGCGGCATTCTCTCTTTGGAAGGTAATTATTTCTCCAGAAATAACAAATTAGCTTGAGATGATTTGAAAAATTGGAGATATTCAATCTAAAACATTTATATATGACACTGTTCGACAATTTTATTTATAACTTCAAAACTGTTCAATAAAAACATGAAATTTCTAATTATAAATCGAAAAAAATGATGTGATTCGAGAAAAAAAATCGTTTATTCACAAAAAAAACATATGCGTGTTGAAGGAAAAAAGTGTTTTTCGAAACAAACTTTGACGGGGTTTTTATATCGCAGTTACCAATAATCACTTATGGAGCCATTGAGTGGAGTAGTAGAACTAGCCTCTTGACGACGAGAGAAAACCTCTCCAAAATTCAAAGACTAGCCTGTATATGCATAACAGGAGGAATGAGTACATGCCCAACGGCAGCAATGGAAGTGATTCTCAACCTCACACCATTACATATGGTGGTGGAGAGTGTTGCAGAAAGAACAAGATACAGACTAAGTAGAGAGGGAATCATTAAAAAGAAAACCACCTCTTCACTTCTTAGAAATCAGACAACCTGGGACATGCCACAAGATGGTATGATGAAAAAGTATAACTTTTCAAAGAAATTCGTTACGGAATTAAGCAACAAGAAGGAATGGGATCCAAATACCATTACCAGACTTGGAAAGAATGCCATTCAATGGTACACAGACGGCTCAAAAGCAATAGAAGGAACTGGGATAGGAGTGTACGGGCCAGGAACCAAACACTCTGAAAGCTTGGGAAAAACCCCAAGTATCTTTCAAGCGGAAATTCACGCAATAAGAAAGTGTGCCCAGTTCAATATTGACAAAGGATATAGAAGGCAGAGGATTATCATAATGTCTGATAGTCAAGCAGCCATTAAAGCGCTGAGTTCCTGTGTAATCAGTTCCAAAATGGTGTGGGAATGCCTAGGCAAACTTAATGAACTAGGCGAGAACAATATAGTCACCTTACTGTGGATTCCAGGACACACTGGAATAGAAGGAAACGAAATAGCAGATGAACTAGCAAAGAGGGGGAGTGAAATACCCTTTTTGGGGGCCGGAACCTTTTTGCGGAATCAGCTCCAATGTAATATTGGAAGAAATAGGTAAAGGCGAAGAAAAGAGAAGATCTGACAATTGGAAAGATCTAGTAGGGCTTAGGCAATCAAAGATTCTTCTGGGTGACTACAACCTGTTGAGATCAAATGAATGCATAAGTCAAAGCAAAACTGCACTAAGAGTTTTAACAGGAATCCTAACGGGACATTGTCGCCTGAATGGACACCTTAAAAAGCTCAAAATAGTGGAGGATGAAGATTGTAGATTTTGTGGAATGGAAGAAGAAACCTCCATCCACATACTTGCGAACTGCACATTATTTCAGAATCCTAGGGCACAGTACCTGGGAGACTACTGGATAGAAGAGGGACAGTTACCTAAGTTGAGGCCTGCGGAGATCCTAAAATTCCTCCGGGAAATAGGACTAAAGGAGCTACTAGTATCTGAGACTCTCCTCAGAAACTAAGTAGAAGTAAGGGGGCACAATAGATCTTTTAGGTCTCAGTGAATGTTACCCCAAAATACATACATACATACATACCTATACTTTTAGTCCACAGGATAAAATCGGTAATACAAATGGGTTATTTTCCTTCTTATCATAATAAAATCTTAACGGCCATATTAGATATTCCTTTATAATCTGCTATATGTGGAATTTAACAAGTAGGTATATGCCTGTTTTCGTGTTTGGTATTATACATGATTGATTATAATATCCAGGTTGGAATTGATTTTGCTATTTGCCATGACGCCGTCAGTTATTAATATAAATTTAGGTACAAACACTCACATTTATATCTGAATTAAACAAAGTTTCAAAATTTACGAGTTGAAATTTATCTATTAGACGCGAAAAGTTTCAACATATTTATTTGAATGTTGAGAGAAATTTTCCAACAAAAACGTAGATAATGTTTGATAAAACTGTTAACTCCACTTCACTAAATTACGCGAATTGCGACATAAAATTTGTTAGAGCGTAGAATTGCAAGTCGCGTTCGTAGCCGACTTTCGGAGATTTAAATGAATTTACACCCGTTATGATTGGGTTAGTTTAGAATTCTGTTGGATATCAACTTGAGATCATTATAATCAAATACAGAGTGTCAAGTCAACCAAGTGCGCGAACACGTATATTTCGAAGACATTCTGTATAAAATATATCATTCAACAAAGTTTCGTTGCAGTTGTTCAAATCCCTCAGGAAATCTCCTAGAAAATAATAGAAACAGCGACAAAACTTATCGATTGTTAATTCTTCTTGAAATCTAATTTGTTTTTAAGACTTATTTTATTCGTCCTTACAAACAACCTTCGTCCTGGAACGTTTTTTTTTTCAAATTCCAGTCGAAGTTCTCCGCTTTCCGCACTATACTTGTCCTGGTAATTACCAAGGATCAATATCCTTTAATTATTCAAACAACGTTGCTGGTTACCAGACAGTTTTAGCATAAATTGGTTGAAATCTACTCTTGTTTTGAAAAACACCACCTACACGAAATGAAGATGCGAGTTAGTTGCTTTTGAATTTTTACGAAAAACTGTACTAGACATGAAGTCAACATTCATCATAGAGACAGGAATTACGCGGGGTTGTTGGATGTATTATTCATGAAGTTATAATATATTCAAATGTATGTTTTAATATGTAACTCTACTTCGCACTATTAGACCTAAAAGGAGAGTGTTCTGTGTACACAGCCTCGGATATGAATATACATTTCCTTAGTATGTTTTATTTTTAATAAATACAGTCCAGAATATTCACCATCGGTTATGTACGTAAAGAAGAGGGTGGATAAAGAGAAGCGGAAAACGGGTGGTGAGTTTACTTAGCTGGGTTGTATAATGCAAACGTGCTTTTCTTGTTGGTATAATTATTCGAAAAATACTTTGAATACGTTAGAAAATTGAGTTTGTGGAAGATTTTGGAATTTATAATCCAGAAAGTAAAGGCACCAACCTGTTCATCTCATTATTGTCGGACTTTTTTTTATGCAACTTGTAGGTATTCATGTGTAGATTACTGTCTGAAAATATGTCCTCCGCGGGATTTGCGGAAGTGGCTGGAAAATGGCCAATAATCCCGAAAATTCAGTTTTTGGCCGATATCTCCCGAAATATGCTATTTTGAAAAGTGGGGTTTTGCTAGAAATGAAGTACAGTTCATTACCTACAAAAACGGTCCATATCATTTTTGTCCCTGGATCAATATTTCTTGCAAACATTTTCCGGAAAACTAAAAAAAAATTTAAAAACCATCGAAAAGAGGACATTTTCAGCTTTCCAATGCTGTGCATTAAAGACCGATATTGCCAATCATTGTTTATCAATTTGCGGTACACCCGAGAATTTTCAGAAAACTCTGGAAATCAAAAAAAAAACGTCCCAAGAAAAACATGTTGTTTATAAAGATACACAAAAATTATTTATTCATTCTTTCGGAATACATTCACCACCTATCAAAGTCCCATTATCCAAAAGGTTTCGGTAAAACTACGCTTAATTTAAAAAATATGAACGGATTGATAAGGGCGGTCAAATATTCAGGAAAAATAAAGTTTGGCCAGTTTTTTCAATGTTCCTGGAAAATAAAAAAAACGAAAAAGTTACACGATGTTATAGGTACAGATCCCTCCTTTCATATGCACTTTGAATCATGAAAAAAAAAATTTTTACTCAAGTTATGGGTCAATTTGCCCGCCCTCCCATGCCTACATTCACGAAGCGTGCTCCCGGAGACGCCGCGCAACAGCTCGAAATCCAAGGTACGCTTGGGCCCGTTTATCTCGAAAACGGTTAAACTTTTGACAAAAATGATAAGGATGATTTTTGTAGATAATAAACTGCTCTCCATTCCTAGCAAAACCCCACTTCTCTAAGTGTCATATTTCCGGAGATATCGGCGGAAAACTCAATTTTTGGGATTATTGGCCATTTTTCAGCCCCTTCCGTAAATGTCGCGGAGGACATATTTTCAGAGAGTAATCTAGCCGTGAATACCTACAAGTTGCAAAAAAAAGTCCGACAATAATGAGATGAACAGGTTGGGGGGGGGTTCTCGGTATTTATTTACTGGACTATTATTTTCATGATACGGTATAAAACATATTTGCTTATAACTTAAATACCGATCTTACTGACTTGTACTCAGTTTTAGTCGTTTTAGCGTGAGACGATTTCTCGTAGTAATAACTTTTCGAGATACAGAGTCTCAAAGTTGACTTTCAATATTTGAATTCAGTTTGAAATATAAAAATAAAAAAAAAACTGAGTAAACAATAATCCTTTAATTTTCTTTATCATTTATCTTTTCGAGAAAAAAAATACACCCGCTAGGCCCACGTAGATACATTAATTTACTTTTCCATTTCCCGACGTCGAACCGCATCCTCGACCACAAACCAAAAATGGAATGAAATGTATCCTCAGGGAAAAAGTGTCGGCTCGATAAAAGAACAAAGTGGTAATAGCAATAAGTCACCAGGTTTGCAGCGCTCACCGTGCTGCGGTCCATTGATCTAACACAATGGCCACCAATCAGGATCAAGTATCTCGGCATCTAGTCGGTAAGTTTATGTCACGCTAAAATCTAGAAATATTCGGTAACAACTGACGATCACATCTCGACTACAATGTCTCCGGAGAGAATTCACGGATTTTCTAATCAAAAGCGGGATTTACTATGAGATAAATAGAGTAGGTATACCTTTCCCATATTATTTACGGTAAAAGAAATAATATTGTATGCAATTCGTGTGTAATGTGAAACATTTAACAGGGCAGTTTTTAAATAAATGGTGAATGAGCATGCGTATCCGCCACACTGAACGAAATCGATTTTTTTTTGTAACAGAAAACGGATAGCAACCAAACTTTTTCAAATCGATCGATTCGTAATAAATAAACTACTAGTTGTACTCGACAATATCGATTGCGACGGTTACGAAAATGATATAAGAGTGAAAACTGTTTAATTGAATAACAAAAAAATATGGTAAGTACCAAGAAGAGTATAATTTCACTGGATTTCCAGTGGAGCCGAACACTTACAAAGACGAATAATGAAATAGAACAAAGCATCGTTATTCACAGCTCTTTGTCGTCATTTCGAATTCATTCAAAAGTTTCAACAATTGGAATTTCAATCTACCTTGATTGCTGTTGAATGCAGTTTTATTTTACTGTCGTTCACTGCATAAACAACTTTCGTCAATTCTAATGAACACTTTATAGCTTTCGAGTTTTATCTTTCCTTATATATTCGAAGAAAGGTAGAGAGACGAAAGTGCTTTGAAAATTACAGAAGCATAATCGATTTTATATGTCAAATATCAAAGATCTGTGAATTTTTATTGAAAAGCGAGCGTTTCTACTTCGTTTGTAGCCATCTAATAATTCAAATAATTGCTGAAAATTAAAACAAACAGCAATGGAGCCTAAGAACCAAATTTTTTCAAATAATATGGCGAAGGAGCTAGGACCATTTTCAAAAATGGCGAAGGGGCTAATACCTTTTTGGAAAATGGCGAAGGAGCAATTTGTTTGAATTCGCTTTAATTAAAAATTAATAGCCCGCAATGAATATTCTCCGCATTATTAACATTAAATTTTGGGGCATTGTATAAAAGGGAAAATTTCCCAGGAATGCTTTACGAAACACCCTCTTGGTGTTAATGAAATGTTAAGAAGACGGTTCTGATGAACTGAAAATGCCACGAAGAGTCTTCAAATTTACGTAATATATAATTGATGAGAGAGTTGATAATAAGTCGTCGCAACTTCAACATTATTTATACATCATCAGTGTGATTTATTTAAAATTTCAATGAAATACGATTTCACTAAAGTAGACGAATATTAGTCCAGTAAATAAAGACCGAGAACTTCAACCTGTTCATCTGATTAATGTTGGACTTTTTTTTTTGCAACTTGTAGGTATTCACGGGTAGATTACTCTCTGAAAATATGTCCTCCGCAAATTTTGCGGTAGTGGCTGAAAAATGGCCAATAATCCCAAAAATTGAGTTTTCCGCCGATATCTCCGGAAATATGACACTTAAAGAAGTGGGGTTTTGCTAGGAATGGAGAGCAGTTTATTATCTACAAAAATGATCCTTATCATTTTTGTCAAAAGTTTAACCGTTTTCGAGATAAACGGGCCCAAGCGTAACTTGGATTTCGAGCTGCTGCGCGGCGTCTCCGGGAGCACGCTCCGTGAATATAGGCATGGGAGGGCGGGCAAATTGGCCCATAACTTGAGTAAAAATGAATCTTTTTTCATGATTCAAAGTGAATATGAAAGGACCTGTACCTATAACATCGTGTAACTTTTTCGTTTTTTTTATTTTCCAGGAATATTGAAAAAACTGGCCAAACTTTATTTTTCCTGAATATTTGACCGCCCTTATCAATCCGTTCATATTTTTTAAATTAAGCGTAGTTTTACCGAAACCTTTTGGATAATGGGACTTTGATAGGTGGTGAATGTATTCCGAAAGAATGAATAAATAATTTTTGTGTATTTTTATAAACAACATGTTTTTCTTGGGACGTTTTTTTTTTATTTCCGGAGTTTTCTGAAAATTCTCGGGTCTACCGCAAATTGATAAACAATGATTGGCAATATCGGTCTTTAATACACACCATTGGAAAGCTGAAAATGTCCTATTTTCGATGGTTTTTAAAATTTTTTAGTTTTCCGGAAAATTTTTGCAAAATAAGATAATATATTGATCCAGGGACAAAAATGATGGGGACCATTTTTGTAGGTAATGAACTGTACTTCATTTCTAGCAAAACCCCATTTCTCTAAGTAGCATAGGTATTTCGGAATCATGGGCCATTTTCCAGCCCTTCCCGCAAATCCCGCGGAGGACATATTTTCAGAGAGTAATCTACACATGAATACCTACAAGCTGCAAAAAAAAGTCCGACAATAATGAGATGAACAGGTTAGTGCCTTTATTTACTGGACTATATTTAAAAATATGAAACTATCGAGTTAATAAAATTTGAAATCATTTGTTGTATAGACGAATTTTGTTTAAATTTCAATTAAAATTACAAACACGATTTTCGGTGTAAATTCGACACGGAAAGCACAAGAAAGTTTTATCGAGCGTTAACATATCCGGATCGGTTCTTGCCCAAGACAAATTCAATTACCTAAAATGATTTTCCATTAGTTGGTAGTGAGGTAAGGAGGAAATAAACTAACCATCAACAAGATTGTGAGTAAAACAGTTTTGAAAGAAAAATACTGAAAGGAATAAACAAAATCATACAAAAGGAAATCAGACACTAATCTACCGAAAGGAAGATATTTTTTAAATAGCATAGTTTTGGATTTGAATAATGGAAAGAAAAAAAGGCACACAAAAAAAAGAGTTCAAGGTCTCTAATCAATTTTTCCAGAGGTTGAAAAACTCATTTACCCCACACAATAAGCTATTTTTGTATTACATAACTTTCTGCTACCGACATTATGAAATATCGAAATGAAAATGTTTACGTTGAATCCAATCCTGATTTCGACCTTCTAAAATATTCAAAAGCAATTCGAAACAGCACCGAAATAACAGATGAATACGATTTGCAAATATTAATCCTTAATAACAGACTCGATAACAAGAAAACACCAAGACGGCGGCTATTAAGGCTCCTCTCTCTTTCTAATTATTGTAGTCCTTTCCTTTTTCAAAAACAAACTTTTACAAATCAGACACGAACGATCACACCACGCTAGTTTAACTTTGATTTATAAAACTGCGGAACATTGAAAAAATTTATCCAATAAACAAAATTATTAATATGGGAGTCCTTATTACCTAAATCGGGAAATTAGAAAAAAAAAATTGCAAACTGTACAAATCGACTGAACTTTAAATTTTCAAAACAAAAATACAGAAATGCATTACATGATATCGATTATTTATAAAGATATTAGATACATAAAAGTGACTAATAGTAAGGATAAAGGACCCTGCATCATTTTATAGGTAATCCTGGTTCTCATACAATTTTCGATTTTTTTTGACGTCTGTCACGGGTGATGGCTCTTTTGACAAATATCTATCCGAACTACCGGATTTTTCATGAAGTATCTACTACTAGAGATGGGTGCGTGGGATCAAGAAAATGTTGAAAAGTCTTTCGGGGCCCATTCGTGAGGAATTTGGGAGTTAGATGGATCCAAATAACCTACCTAACGTGATTGTTGATGATTTTGTTCGGTTTAATTGCTTCCGCTTGCTGTTAAAACATCGGCCTAACAAATTGACCATTGCGGAGGCACCCTCTGCAGAAATTGCGGTTCTGATGGCACAGAAGTGTGGCAGACCTTCTCATGAGCCCCCGACATACAAGACATTTGCTATTATTTCGAGATTTATAGTGCTATGAGGCAAAATGTTATGCTCAGGACGCAACTTCAAGACGCCAAACCGGAGTGCCTGCACAGTTTTAACCCATCACGAGAACCAGGATTACCTATAAAATGGTGCAGGGTCCTTTCCTTATAGGTGTTTCAATAAAACTTTAAATACGGAAGGAAATTGAAAAAAAGCTGCTATATAGGTAAAGGAAATACAATTTTGTTTTTTTTGCGTTGAGCTTTAACATGCTCGTGTCTTTTTCCTAGCGTGATGCAGGCTATAAAGAGGTTTCTATGATTAAAAAATTACATTAGGTAGTAAACTATGGTTCTCGGAGACCTGAATTTACTTTTATTTTTCGACTCGAAAGGAGACATTCTCGACACTGTAATATATTGTTCCACCCACACATCATTTTTTTCCAGAACAGAGAGACCTTAATGGAAGGAAAACAATTCAAGATTCTCGTGTTCATTTCAAATTTTCAGGTTACGTGAATGTTTGATTATGTGACATTTTCCAGCTTACAAGGTTTTTGTTTTAAGCTACTCCAAACAGAAGAGAAAAATAAGTAATTTGGATGGGCACACTTCACTTAAACTAGTTTTATTTATCATGGGCGATAGAAGGACAAAAGAAAGAATGTTTACTGAAAAAATATGATATTAGAGTTGGTGTATCTTTCAGAAGAATCCCTTAGGAATAAATTCGCGATAAACATATTTTTTTTGTTCGAGAAATAAAACATTTACGACAAAAGGTACAAAAAGTATGTCACTGAATTTAACGTTGTGGTTTTCAATAAACTGAAAAAATCGATAATTAATTTTTTTTCATTATAAACTTTCAATTTTGGGCGTTATGCAAATAAAGGACCTTTCAGATTCGGCAATTATTCCGTCCCTTTTCGAATCGGCTATAATTTGACAAACATTTCCAAAGGACCTTTTGCCAATTCAGCTAGAAAATTACAAGAGAAATCGTGCAAAAACTCTTCTAGTGCGTTTGTATAAAATTCACTTCGAATACTGACATAGGTTGAAATTGTTTGAGACGAAGGAAACCAAAAAATAAAGGAATCATTAATAGACAAGTTAAATTAGCTAAAAAAACATACGAAAAAATAATTCATAAAATGGTAAGCGTTAAAAAAAACTATTCAATAAAATTTTCTCAAAAATACCAAAAATAATGCGGATGTATGTATGTATGTATTTTGGGGTAACATTCACTGAGACCTAAAAGATCTATTGTGCCCCCTTACTTCTACTTAGTTTCTGAGGGGAGTCTCAGATACTAGTAGCTCCTTTAGTCCTATTTCCCGGAGGAATTTTAGGATATCTGCAGGCCTCAACTTAGGTAACTGTCCCTCTTCTATCCAGTAGTCTCCCAGGTACTGTGCCCTAGGATTCTGAAATACTGTGCAGTTCGCAAGTATGTGGATGGAGGTTTCTTCTCCCATTCCACAAAATCTACAATCTTCTTCCTCCACTATTTTGAGCTTTTTAAGGTGTCCATTCAGGCGACAATGTCCCGTTAGGATTCCTGTCAAAACTCTTAGTGCAGTTTTGCTTTGACTTATGCATTCATTTGATCTCAACAGGTTGTAGTCACCCAGAAGAATCTTTGATTGCCTAAGCCCTACTAGATCTTTCCAATTGTAAGATCTTCTCTTTTCTTCGGCTTTACCTATTTCTTCCAATATTACATTGGAGCTGATTCCGCAAAAAGGTTCCGGCCCCCAAAAGGGTATTTCACTCCCCCTCTTTGCTAGTTCATCTGCTACTTCGTTTCCTTCTATTCCAGTGTGTCCTGGAATCCACAGTAAGGTGACTATATTGTTCTCGCCTAGTTCATTAAGTTTGCCTAGGCATTCCCACACCATTTTGGAACTGATTACACAGGAACTCAGCGCTTTAATGGCGGCTTGACTATCAGACATTATGATAATCCTTTGCCTTCTATATCCTTTGTCAATATTGAACTGGGCACACTTTCCTATTGCGTGAATTTCCGCTTGAAAGATACTTGGGGTTTTTCCCAAGCTTTCAGAGTGTTTGGTTCCTGGCCCGTACACTCCTATCCCAGTTCCTTCTATTGCTTTTGAGCCGTCTGTGTACCATTGAATGGCATTCTTTCCAAGTCTGGTAATGGTATTTGGATCCCATTCCTTCTTGTTGCTTAATTCCGTAACGAATTTCTTTGAAAAGTTATACTTTTTCATCATACCATCTTGCGGCATGTCCCAGGTTGTCTGATTTCTAAGAAGTGAAGAGGTGGTTTTCTTTTTAATGATTCCCTCTCTACTTAGTCTGTATCTTGTTCTTTCTGCAACACTCTCCACCACCATATGTAATGGTGTGAGGTTGAGAATCACTTCCATTGCTGCCGTTGGGCATGTACTCATTCCTCCTGTTATGCATATACAGGCTAGTCTTTGAATTTTAGAGAGGTTTTCTCTCGTCGTCAAGAGGCTAGTTCTACTACTCCACGCAATGGCTCCATAAGTGATAATTGGTCTCACTATGGCAGTGTACATCCAGCTCAGGATTTTTGGGTTACAACCCCAGTTTCTCCCTGCCAGATTCCTGCACACCATTAGAGCCATTTTTGCTTTGTATGTAATCTCCTTCTCGTGTTTGTTCCACAGGAGTTTGCTGTCTAGAGTCAAACCTAGATACTTGACTTCTTGTCTCCATTCAACGTCGTTCCCATCAAGTTTAATGGTTTAGAGGTTGAGTTTTCTTTTCTTAATGAAGGCTATCAAGATGTATACATATAACGCGGATGTAACACAGCTTTATAAATGTTTATATTAAACAATTGGGAAATTAATATTTATAAATGTTTTTACATTATTATTACTTACATTAAAAACCTTATTAATAACCTATAAGAAAAAACATAAAAATGTTAAGCTGGACAAAGAAGGTTGCTCGTGAGACGTGTCCACTTAAACGTCGAGAACGTTGGGATATCGAACAATGTATAAATCTCGACTGAAATCCTCGAACAATTTTCGGCATTTGATCTGAACTTGAACGAGATGGACAGATTTGTCTCAAGGGGTGGATACTTGAAACACTTGGAGAGAATATATACGCTACAAAAATAAATGTTTGATATTCTGTAGAACGGTTAAACAAAAAATTGAAGAAAACGTTGAAAATGATCATTTTACAAAAATCTTTCAAGTTACTAGTGGTAAAATTTTGTTAATTTCCACACAAAAATTCTCTACGTCCTTCCCTGTCAAGGAAGCTTCTTTAAGGTAAAGAAAATTGGCTTCTAGCTCTGTGAACCTTGTTCAACATGCCGACTAAAAACCTTTAGATATTCAAAGACTATATTATATCAGAAATTCTTGTTTGGTCCTTTGGTACAAATAAAGAAGAAAAATGAAAAGTATGTTTCTTCCAATTTTAATATTTTCACAGTGCATCGATGAACTAAAAACCCCGTTTGGCAATAAATATTTTAGTGGCGCGCGGTGTATTTTTTGTTTTTGAAATTTTCATTCTTCGGAAAAGAAATAAATTGTATGACAACGGGAAAATTCTTCGATATTAGATTCGGGTCACATTCAATATATCAAGAAGTCAATTACCGATATCATCTGCACCAGGGTAGATCGAACACATATGTGTTAAATCGCATTTTGTAGACTTTCATATAACTTAATTTTAAATACAAAAAAACCTTTTTAATATCAATTCACCTTCCATGCTCCTACTCTATATAAAGTGGGCAATTTATCAATTTAAATATAACCTCATATTTTTATATCTCTTTAATATCCACCGCAATAAGAAGTTTTTTTTTGTTTCGTAAATATTAGACTTTTCATCCTATCATTTTAAATTAAGCAATTTACCTGAAACAGTTAAATATTTCCTTGTATTGTATATGATGTATATTATCCTGTATTTTGGGATAATGGAATATTTCGTCTATTTGATATATGACATCCGTTAGGTAATGGTTGGAGGTATACAGGAAATGACGGAAATAGAGAGAATCTGCGACACTATCGGGGTTTTCCATTAACGCCAACAGATTGATAATTTTTAATCTAAATGGACATCAAAATGGAAGGTTTTTCAACATTGTAGCTAAATACACAATGTTCTTCCATTTGCTTGTAACATATACCGAGGACACCTACCTAGAGCTGAAGAAACGACGCCGGATTCGTTAGCCAAAATTAATTAAAAATCATTCTTAATTTGCTCAAAGATAAAGCAAAGAACTTCATGTTTTAGGCAAGAGTAATCAAAATTACGCAGATATCTACATACTTTTTCCTTTCATTGTAGTTATAATAAAACAAAAACTCATATTTTCAGCAATACGTAACCAAAATAGAGCTATACTCCAACTAAAGTCAGTGTGATGACCATAAAATAAAGCAATGTTATCAGATATATTTTCTAAAATTGTTAGGCTCGCTACACAAATGTTTCTCTTACTTCAGTAAACTGCTAGTTCGTGATGTTATAAGAAAGCTAGTTTGGAAATATTTTTAAAAAAATACATAATGTAAATTTATTAGTAAACATTAAAATAAGTCGCTTAAAATTACTGAAAAAAGAAAAATTAATTAAAACCACTTTTTATATGTTACTATATTTAAGAAATTTTTGAAGAGTTGGCAACGTGTTGCACGTGCAGTCAAGACTTCGAAACAACCAATCATCAACTGCAGTATTCATCGCAATATAATGAAATTACCGAAGTATACTCCGTTTGACGTTTTTGGCAGAAAAAATTCTACGGTCTAGAGGGTGTTCGGGGGGGTTGTGTTGTGGTTCGGCTTATAATCCATTAGTGTCATTCAGTGTCGGGTGTGAATTTTGTTTTAAAGAAATATTTAATATAATATCTATTTCTTGGTTGAGTGAGTTTAATGAATTGTTATAGGTATTTATAGGAAAGTGTAGGTGATCTAGTGTAGATAGGTATCATTATTATAATACCTTTTTGAGGGTGTAGTGGTTAGGTCGCGTCAGTGAATTGATATTAATATAATATTCATTTGTTCGTAGACGTTAGGGTAAGTATTATAATATATTTAATTAGAAGGGCATTTTGGAGACCATTTGAAACAACAGTCCAAGATGATGCGCGGGATTATTGAATTGTGGATTTAAATATAAGAAGTTAGATAATCGAATGGTAATAATGGAATCTCGGCGTATCGCTGAACTTAGACAGGAGTATTTGCGCAAAATAAAATGGTACCGTGATTCAAATAGAACTATAATTTATTTAGACGAAACTTGGTTTGATACACATGATGTTGTCAAGTGTTTATTCATTTATTTGTTATTCAAACAATCCTTACGGTTTTATTACATGAATAAATATATAAAATAAAATACATTTTAACTTAATATGTAAGAAAATAGTAGTAATGGTAATTATATTATAATTAAAACTGTATGAGGATATACACCCACCTTTAAAATATGGTTGGGTTGACGATACAAAAAACTGTTCTTTAGATACTCCGTGCTTTAGAGGAAAGCGCTTTATTATTGTATTACAAATTTTATGAATTTTGTATGCAGGTTAATTTTTTTCATTCAAATTGATAAAGTAGATTAACATTATTTCACAATATTCAAATTTATTAAAAATTTATATGCATGCCATTGGGCGGCTTTTCCCTTCAAAGGGATTGAAAATATGGGTCATCACATTAACTTTGGAAGAACTTTAATAATATCTTTTTTCGACCAAAGTAGTGAAATCGTAGCAAAAAACATCCTTTTTACGTAAGGTGGGTAGTTGAAATAAAACACATCCAAAGTAGACAAAATAAAGCATACAATTTTGGCCAAAAGTAGCCATAACATAAGTTTTTCTCCAACATAGTCAAATTAGAGCAAAAAAAAATACATTTCAGGACAAAAATATCCAAAATAGAGCGAAACTTTTTCTTTCCTTGTCTCAAGTAACCAAAATAGAGCAAAAAGATAATTTTTTAACCCAAGTAGTAAAAAGAAAGCAAATAACATTCCTTTTTAGCTTGCTTTTTCGACCAAGATAGTAAAAATAGAGATACATTTTAACCAATTATATTTTTACCAAAGTAATAAAAAAAGAGAGAAAGGCAATATTTTTTTTAACGAAAATGGTGAAAATAAAACAAACAAAAAATACTCTTTTTCCTTGTAATTTAAGTCAATATAGACCTGATTTAGAGACACTTATCCGATATCGTTTAACTTCTTTATATACGACAATGTCATCCCAATTTTATCCGACAAGTTGAAAGCCGTAAAATTGTTATTAGCGCACATCAAAACCGTTTAGATCCTCGTCATATTGCCAGAACAACTCGACATATAATTAAACCATCGAGAATCGACGAATCAATTCAATTATTTGCGATGTTTCTTGAAACGATCAGATAATGCCGTTTTGGGGAATTTCGGGTTCTATTCAATTATCTCATAAAAGAATTCATCTTTTTTTAATTATTTTATATACATTATATCGACAATGAATTAAACTATACTGAAAAGTTATTGGAAAATAGGGAAAACGTGATAAACAGGAAAAATCTACTGCAACTTCCAACTTCCCAAGAAGTTTTAACTTGTATTTGGAATACTAATAGCGTTTGACAATATGTAAAGAGTTTTTACCATCTATATGTAAGCACATCCACTTTATACAGTGCTATTCAAAAGTCCCCTTTCCCCCTCGTATCTTTCGAACGGCTACACTTACATTAATAAAATTTGGAATGTGAAAATAAAGTGTTGTAAACTTCTCTACGAATGGTAACAAGCGACGTAATAGTAATAGATGACGTCACAGTGCCACTCTGGCCAATAATTTTAAATAGGACTTTATGGCAAGTGATATCTCGAGTGAAAGGCATTGACATTGGCTACATAGCCATATTAATTTTGTTTGGGTTTAAACTAATTTTGACGGATAAATTAAATAAATACCAAAATTATTATTTCACATTTAAATATTGAAGATTTGTCAGTCCCCCTCTGGTTAGTTGTCAAAAAAATTGTTGCCTTGCAAAGTTTTTCAAAATAGCTTAAATATTTAATTTTATTATTGTTTAACGAGACGTTCAAGAGTTTACATAGGCAAAATGTTACGTACTCAAACCGACAAAGTAGCAGCTATCTTAATAATTGGTGAATCTGGAAAGAATCTCCATGAAGCGGAACGTTTATTTAATGAGAGATACCCAAATCGCCCTATCTCGAGAACTTATTGAGGGAGCTTCTTCACAAGTTTGAAGCAACAGGTAGTGTACAAGATGCCAAACGATCTGGTCGACCAACATTTAGTGATGATAAAAAAATTGATATAGTTGCTGAAATGGTAGTAAACCCTACTTCCTCTTCAACTAAAATTGCGTCTATCTGTGAAGTAAGTAAAAGTACAGTACAGAGAGTGTTGGCTAAAAATAAATTTCATCCATACAAGTTAAAAATGGTGCACCACCTTTCGGATGACGACCCCTACAGAAGACTCGAATTCTGTGAATGTATGACAAATAAAATTAGTCAAAACCCACATTACACAAAAACAATTTGTTATAGTGACGAAAGTACTTTTTGTCTCAATGGAAATGTGAATACACAAAATGTAAGGTATTGGAGTGACACAAATCCTCACACCTTTCGTGAACAACACCCAATTTCCAGAAAAAGTCAATGTTTGGGCAGGTATTTTGAGAAACCATATAGTTGGTCCTGTTTTCCTAAATTCAAATTTAAGCGGTGAAGTGTATCTGGAGATGTTACAAAATGCAATTGAGCCGTTAATTCTTGAAATTCTGGAAGATAATCCAGATGAATTCGGCCATCTGGAAATAACATTTCAACAAGATAGTGCTCCTGCACATTATTATGGTGCAGTAAGACGTTACCTGGATGAAGACTATCGAGGTAGATAGATCGGCCGGCGAGGTCCTATAGAATGGCTTTCTCGGTCACCAGATCTGACACCATTAGATTTTTTTCTATGGGGGTACTTGAAATCCAAGGTTTATACTACGGCACCAGATAGCATTGGCGTTTTGAAAGAAATAATTATTGAAGAATGCAATGCAATTTCAGCTGAAACATTCGAACGAGTACGACAAGAGTTTACTAATAGGATGTATAATTGTCGGGAAGTAGACGGAACACATTTCGAACACTTGCTATACGTATAGCAAGATCAGCGGATTTGTACCCGGATGATTTCTTTTTATGGGGTTTTTATTATCGCCACAATTTTGAACGGGCTAATTTGATCCCTATCCCTATGTTCCGTATCTCATTGCTTGTATCTATATATTTTTGCGGAACTTGAAGTTTTAAAATCAACGAACATGTTGAAATTTTTACGGAAAATGGATGTTCTCTGTTAGAAAATTTGTTTGTAATATAAATATCCTTTTAACTTTGGGATGTTTAATAAAAGCTTACTCTTATTTCACGAACCGCAAACTGGTGAAGTTTGGAAAGTTCCAGTATAATATTTCAATGGCTAAAGAGATACCAGAGCTATATATTAGATAACCAACAAGGATTTTCCGACAGCCTATCGGGATTACCAGCATCGAGGGGTCAAATGTCTCCTCAATGTAATCAACTAGAATTAATGGGCTTCAACAAAATAACTATGGTGGAGAACAGTGACATGAAAATAGGTAATTTTGATTTAAAATATGTAACGCCACTGATTTAAATAATATCTGGTACGAGAGGAAGTCTGCTTCATTTTAATGTCGAAACAAAATTTCTTTTCCTAATATTTTTTCCAGTTGAATATTAGATGATGAAAAAAAAAGGTTATAAAATTCTCGTTCTCTGAAAGCTTAAGGCGAGCATAAGGGGGTTCGAAATGAAAGAAAATTAAAAAGGACGCATTTTTCTCTAAAAGGAAAAACAATTTCATATCGACTGTTATGTGAAACTCGATATTTGAAACTTTTTATACAATTTAGTTATAAATGTTAGAATAGATTGGAAAAATATTGAGTACAAAGTTATTGACTTTCTTGTGGGAATTTTTAAAAATGGTAATTGCGGGAAACGTACAGACTCACCACGAACGTCAATTTTCCAAATGAAATTATCGTGTAGGTATATACATTTTAATGATTTTCCATTCGCTGAATTTCATACAAAATGCTGTCGTATACCGACAAACTATAAATCAGGGAAACTGATACGTGTCCTCGGATAATGTTTTAATTAAACGTTGTCCTGTCGTCACACGCCATGAAGAGGATCTAATACGGCGGATCCGACGGTAATTTTGCTGTTACTGTTTGTAGTACAAAGAGCATTGATGCGTTAAACTCAAAAATTGCAAATTTTAAATTAATACTGTTTAATTTTTTATTATTTTACTACAGTTTCTTAACCTAGCAGTTTTTGAGTCTAATATAAAGGGTTTCTAGAATACTTAGGTTAGTTTTATGGTCTATAAGAAAATGACGACAAGAAAATGATAATGTTTAGTCTACACTCACCGGGCAAAAAAACTCGACCACCACTCGTTGTCTAAGAACTTTCGTAAAATGGAGCAAGGGAACTACAGCTTCTTCTTGTAGGTAACATTGAGCATTTAGAGCTCCGGTTTCAATAAATAATAATTCGGTACGAGCTGCTTTTTTTCTTTTTGTTTCAAATTACTGTTGAATATTAAAATATTAGGTACAAGTTAAATTTTTTCCTTAACACAATTCCAAGCTTCTTTCCAAACAGAAAGTAAAGATGTAAATTTTTTCTAATTACAATCAAATAAGCAATTTTTTGGCTAAAAAGGGATATTTTCTTATTCTCTTTTATTAATTGGCTCAAGGCGATAAAATTTTTCACTCTATTTTGGCCACTAAT
This sequence comes from Lochmaea capreae, assembly GCA_949126875.1. Lineage (NCBI taxonomy): Eukaryota > Metazoa > Arthropoda > Insecta > Coleoptera > Chrysomelidae > Lochmaea > Lochmaea capreae. The sequence continues at coordinate 508,933 of OX421397.1, forward strand.
TTAATAAAAACATTTTCCTTTATTTAATTTTTTTTCTAATATTAACTGTACTATAAAATGTTCCATTCTTATATTTTTAATTTCCTGAATTTATAATCAAGTCCCTACTTCTCTCTTCTTTCGCTACACACCATCAAATTCACCACTCAACTTTGCACATTTACTTCGTCCTTCCCTCGGTCTGGCGATGGAAAAAATGTAAATTGTATTTTGATTCTGTTTTGGGGAAGCAGCAGCCTTCGTTTTTGTGCGCGACGTTACCAATAGGTCTCGCGTGCCAACTCAAATTAACCAACTTTTTATCGGTCTTAAATTTAAATTTTATTTCGAAATATAAATATTGGTACTTTACATCAAGTGCAAGTGCCTACTTATGCTTTCGAGTGAGAATGGATTTTTTTCGGACTAATTTGCATAATATACTTTGAAGAAATTATGAAATTAAGTACACACCCCCCCGTAGATTGATGAAATGTTCATGAAAAGTAAACTTTTTCTCTCAATATTGCATACTCTCGTAAACATAATATCGTAGAGACGATGTTCCTTTTTTAGATATTTTTTCAATTATCCTTTTAACGATTTAGACCTCAAAAAAATGAGTTCCCCAGTGATTTATACCTAAAGGGATGGTATCAAATATCACCCAAATGAATAAAATTACTTTGTTAAAATCTTTTTAAATATTTGCCAAGGGCGTGTCTACCAAACAATAGAAATAAATTTTTGTCGGGACGGGAGAAAGAAAGGCAGATGACCGTAACACAAATTTTAATATTTTCGTGATTAGACACTGACCTGGATGCGGAGACGCGTTTTTTAAAAAATGTTTTTGTTATGACATGAATTTTTCACGTTTTAATTTCAATAGTGCACATAGAGTAGGGGTAAAGCGAAAGGCGCAATGCCAATATGGCGGCACCCATGACTCGTATCGCATCAGCTGACCTTGTAGTATTTATATTCTCACTCATTCGTGCAAGTATTTGTGTATTTTAACACGTTTTTATAAACTAGCTTTTCAATAAATTAATAAAAAAAATGGAGAATTACAGCGAAGCTACAACGTCTCTAGACCTTTCAAAAAAAATGTTTCTTCTTGCTCTGCAAACCAGACCTCCACAGTTTTTATTACCTCCTCGTTGGAAGAAAATTTACGGCCTTTTCAACTTTTTTTCAGTTAAGGAAAGAGATAATAGTCGGACGCAGCCAAATCTGGTGAATAAGGGGGGTGTTCTAGTAATTCAAACCCTAAATCACGAATTTTTTGTATGGCAACATGAGATTTGTGTGCAGGGGCGTTATCCTGCAAAAACAAAACACCTTTGGATAGCTTTCCGCGTCTTTTCTCTTCAAATTTCTCCCGTAGAATGGTCAGTAATGTCGAATAGTAATCTCCAGTTATTGTTCTACCCGTATCCAAAAAATCAATCATAACTACTCCATGGCAATCCCAAAAAACTGAAGCAAGAACTTTTCCAACAGATTTTTAGACACGAAACTTCTTAGGTCTTGGAGAACCAAAGTGTCGCCATTCCATCGATTGTTGCTTTGTGTCTGCATCGTTTTCAAATCGAGCACAGATCGAACGCGATGCTTCGACACTTGCACGCTTTTGGTCAACATTCAAACATTAGGAGATCCATTTTGCAGCAATTTTCGTGAACTATATGATGAACGCGTTCGTACGAAAAATTCAGTGCTTCAGATATCTGTTTTAGCCAGATTCGACGTTCCGATAAAATCATGTCATGAACTGCATCGATATTTTCGGGGACTGACGCAGAAACGGGCCTTTCCGATCGGTCATCATCTTCAAAGGAAAATTTACCTCTTTTGAAGCTTGCAGTCCAATTTTTCACTGTCGCATACGAAGGACATTGATCACCAAGGGTATTAAGCATATCTTACGTACGTACTTGATGATGGTTCAATACTTCAATTTTTCGATTTTCACAATTTCGGTGGAAATCTTTTTTCTTTTAATTTATTGCGTAACTCTGGTTTACTTTTTTAACGTCAAACTTCACACTGACACTTCTAATAAGTTATCTAGGCTGGTCTAGGCTATTACGTCCTCGAAAATTTTCGGAAAACTACTCTATTTATATGATTAAAATCGCGTTTGTAATGTTAACTTAATAATTGGAAAATGGAAATGATAATAGGAAATCAATAGTTGACAGGAGAGGAATATGCTCCACTTACTGAATTTGGTACCAACCACGAAATAAGATTAAGTTATTGATAGAATAATTGAAGTTCAAAATGATTCAACGATTTCAATAAATATTGTTCTCAGTTTTTAACACGCTTTTATAGAATAATTTCCAAACCACACAATGATTTTTTATACAGAAAAGTTAATCAAGTACATAAATTCGGAGAATATGAATTAATAAATTACGAATTTTGGTTAGCAAGTCTTTATACACTTGAACAGTTTTCTGAGTTAATTTGCTCAATGATCTCCGGAAAAATGTCCATATTTCGTGAGAGAAATAATGAAATTCAACGAAACAGTAACTTAATGAATCTGAAATAAAATGGAATTAGCATACTATAACTCTTTGAATTATTTACAATGCAAAAATTGAAATTTATGTAAACGAATTCGAAACATTAATCATTTTAAAGACATGAAATGCAATGTTGGAATTGTGAAAATAGAAAAGCCTAGTTCATGCCATGCAATCCCACTCCAAAGAGACGACCGGACAAATTGAAAATCTGATTTAAGTATAAATTTGTACATTTTTTTACACATGCCGATTCATCATATTTTTCTCATTAACGTTTTTGGTCTTCAATCTTCCTAATACTGTGACAAGTGTAGATCGAAATTAGGTCTTAACCAATTTAGTTTTTTCGCTAAAATACAAGGGTTGTTTGTAATATTTTATATCTTCGACAAAAAAGGATTTTTAAGGATGGTTTATTAAAAAAAAATATCGGATTATTGAATCTATAGATCACATATTATACCCTTCAACGAAACGCCGAAAGCATATCTGCGACTCTCAGTGACTGGAATGGAAATATTTTCTCGCAAAAAAAGGAGATGTGGAAAATAAATGACGTAAAGCTTTCAACAACCGAACTGTTAAGTCGAGATTTTATTGCTTGAATCCTACACATTACCATACACTGTCAGTTTTTTGAAATATTGAATATTATCCAATTAAAATCGTTTTTTTCTGCCACTTTTATATATGGAAATACACGATTATTTATTTAAAAATACTATTGTTGAAATTTTTCCTGCACCTCGTATACGAAATATGGTAGTTGGTTGGTAAACAGACGAAAACAGGCCGGGTTAGTGGGCCCCAACACTGCAGCCATTGGCTTATTGTACTGTCCTGTCTGTCTGCTAGTCAGTGAGAAGATTTGTGACCTTGATGAGATCTAGAAGTCTCTTCACAGTATCTCTTTTGGTGAGGTTGTCATCCGGCCCTATCTGTCTATACCTCCACCAACGTAGAGCCTCACATTCGAAATTTATATGGGTGGCTGTTTCGTCCTTCTCACCACATAATCTTGGAAGATCTCCATTGCGTTTCTCAGGCCGCAGTGTCTGGTTATAAGGCCGGTTACCAGCCTGATATCTCTCCTATTCAGGATTTCTTCAGTAAGTTTTGGTATGGGTTGTTTAACCATCAGTTTACTGTGTTTGAGCTTCGGAATTGTTTGCCAGTATTTGAAGTGTTGTTTGTGCACCCACTGGTTTAATGTGGTTCTTACCGAAGCCCTTGTTACACCGGTTGCCGGTTCAGGGCCGGTGTAGCCGGTTGCCGATACTTCTCGTGCTAGGGCGTCTGCTTTTTCGTTCCCTTCAATACCCTTGTGACCTGGCACCCATTTCAGGGTTACGGTGGTAGTTACTATTGTTTCCCTTCTCCCTGGGGAGAGAAGAAGAACAATGGAAGGAGGAAGAAGAATCAAAAGGAGAAAAGGAATAAAATATTAAAATTGATACATTTTTTTCTAGTGAAGCAGTTTAATAATTTTTTATTTAATTGAACAGAAATTTTCTATCTAAATGGTAAACATACTCGCTTATCTTATCTGGCCCTGTTTTCCTTGTTTCAATTTCCACAAGGTGAGTTGCACACACGGCGTGGGGTCGATCCTTATCAAGTATCCATAAATATTAATGGTGGCCTATTAAGATTCCATTTAACCACCTGGGACGAGCCACTTCAGGTCATAAAAGAAGTTATTTATCATGTCCAGCGAAATTAATTTCTCCATTTGCTTCTACGCTTCGTTTGGGGGATGAGTTTCACGGTGAAAGGGTTTTTGTGTTTTGTTAAATTTATTTTTATTATGTCTTCTGCAAGCTAATTTGGGAAAAAAAATTTTCATTAACAAAAAAAGTCCGTATATCTATAATTACGGTCAAACTATTAAAAGATCACCGCCGGATATTGAATTACACCCCAAAGTCAAACGGGGTTGGTATATCTACAAGATATTTTAAAACCAACCTTTCTGGTTTGCGATTAGAATATATTTTTTTTCAATTTCCGAATAAATATATAATTTCAATTTGTGAAAACATCCAAAATGTAAATAATGGAACGTCCTGTTCGAAAATTATTGAAAAGAAAAACAAATGTTTATTTAAATATAGCGGAATGCATACGTTTGTTTTTGGCTGATGAAAATTATTAATAAAATCCAAACAATGGACAACGTATAATGATAACAATGAAAGGGAAACTGATGGGGTGTAATATTTGTTTTCAAAAAACTGACGGTGGGAAACAGTAAGGTTTGATTGATTAGAAATTGATTGATTTCCATAAAAATTTGAATAGTCCAATGAAACAAAAACTTCCGCTTTCTATATCCAGAACATTTGATTTAGGCTGGGGGATTACTGGGTAGAAGATGAAGACTTGCCTAAATTGCACAAATACTAGGCTTGTTCAACTGAAACCCATGTTTGGTCAGGTTAGCCTTGGAAACAATTGTAATCATTCAACTGACGTTTTCCAACATTAGTAGTGTATGCAAACGTCACACTGATCTGTTTATTTCGTTTATATTTGACAGCGATTTTAAGTATTGTGACTTTGAAATGGCGTTTGTTGTTAACAATCCGTCCAAATGTGATAAGCGTGCGGTCATTCAATTTTAGTGTGCTGAAGGTGTGCAACCGTTGCAAATTTATACGCGAATGCAAGCAGTGTATGGAAACGCATGTTTTGCATATCCAGCTGTGAAGGAATGGTGTCGAAAATTTAAGAATGGAGAAGAGAGGACGAATGATAGGCCACGACCGGGTGCATTGATTACTGCATCAACAGACAGGAATGTGGCATGTGTGGAAGGCATGATTAGAGAAAATCGTCGAATTTCAATCAGAGCAATTTCAGAAAATGTTGGTGTGAGTATAGGATCTGTCCATAGTATCGTACACAAACTAGGTTACAGCAAAGTTTGTGCGCAATGGGTTCCTCGTCTTTTGTCTGAGGACCAAAAAAACTTGCGAATGGGCTTGTCTTTGCAACACCTCACGGAATACAGTCAAAATGGTAATGACTTTCTCTCGTCAATAGTTGCTGGCGATGAATCTTGGTGTCATTATTTTGAACCATCCAGTAAGCTGTCATCGATGCAATGAAAACACGCAAATTCTCCGCCACCAAAGAAGTTTAAAGTTCAACCTTCTGCAGGCAAGGTGATGTTGACATTTTTTTTCGACCATGAAGATAGAGTTTACAGAACCTAGAGTGTATATCAACGCAAACCTGTATAATGAAACTTTGAACAAGCTCCATCAAGCAATAAGAAGAAAACGTCCAGGGAAGCTTTCACGTGGTGTTATTCTGCTTCACGATAATGCTCGGCCTCATGTTGCCAACGTAGTGAAAGAAAATCTGCAACGAAAGAAATGGAGGATATTAGAGCATCCACCCTATAGTCCCGATTTATCGCTTTGCGATTTTCACATCTTTGGGCCACTAAAAAAGGCGTTAAAAGGTAACCGTTTTCAGTCGGACGCAGAAGTACAAAACGCTGTGAAAGAATTCTTCCAGCAGCAGCCACAAGAATTCTATAAGCAGGGTATACATCGGTTGGTGAAACAGTGGGATATGTGCCTTAATTGTAGTGGTAGTTATTTGTAACTGTACTTGTCAATAAATTTTTCCTGGACCAAAGACGGGTTTCAATTGAACTATCTTGTAACACGGATTCTTCTAAACATCATTGATTTGTCCAATGTATTCTTATACAACCCCTTCTTTCCCTCCATGCGCTTTTTACCTATCCAAAATCATCACATCTCTCCTTTGGTACTATGAATTCCTACGTATTTTATAAATTAGCCAATAAAAATCTTGAGGACTATAACCAGCATCTCAGGAACTGAGAAGAAGAAAGAGACATCTATATACTGGGCTTAAGGATTTTTTTGTTATGTCTTCATCAATTTTGAATTCGATTGGAGTTAATTTTTTGGTAGCAATTATCTCGACGCTGATTTGGACTTTTTTCCGTTAAAAGGAGGAGTTGTCCCCTTTAATCAATAAGACATTTTTACAATTTCCTTTATCCCCAACGATGCCCTAATTTATCAGGATATAAAAGATTCGTTTTCGGTTAAATTTGTGATGCGAAAAAATTTGAATTTCTGTATTTTACTTTATCTGGTAGAAAGAAATGGTCAGAAGTTAAATTTTCTGTTGTGTTGTCGTTTATGTTTGTCCTGTATCTATGTGAAAGTATAATCGAATTTATCATATAAATTTAATCCACTTGAGGTCAAAAATTAATTGGAAGATAACATTTGTTTGTAATGCAAAAATAATATTATAAAAATATATAGATACAGGGTTGATATACGTACCTACCACGGAAAAGTTTAAAAACAAAGATAAATGTTGAGACGTTCCTTTTTTCTTCTTCACATATAAAATGTACGAAACGTATTATGTTGATACAGTTTGAAAATTTGTATCGTTTGCGGCAATCAAAAAAAAGTCTCTATATACAGTGTGACCCATTTTGTTTGGAAGCACCCCTATAAAATCCGCATTTTTCAACCGATTTTGATTTAGTCTTTTTTGTTAGATTCAGTATCAAAAACAGAATTTGAGCACAAATTTTCATACCATAATAGCTATTTTCAAGGCCCTCTATGTTAATTTTTCTTTGCCAAAAAAGACGAAAGTATATTAGGCATTTTTTTTCTCAAATATGACTACACCACTGGACTCAGAATCATCACAAATGTAAACTATCAAAAGTTTATAAAAAAAGTTTTATTAACAACAAAGTTATCACTACATGAATTTGGATAAAGTTGTTTTTTAATTAATTTTTTACTAAGAATGTAGACACATTTTAAAAATGGCAACATGGTAAACAAAAAGTAGGACTCAAACATATTGCACTGTAAAAATTCGAAGCAGATACCTTAACCCGTTCTGGAGTTATAGCTTCTGAGAGTAATGTAAAATTGTGCTGATGTGACGAAAATACAAATTAACACCAAATAATACATTTTGATTATTAAACTACTTAATAATAATTTAATTCTACATTTTTGTAGCCTCGACTAGACCTCCGTTAATTTCCACACATTTCTCGTATCGTTTGCGACTATGTCTTAGCGCTTTTTTTATTTCATGTGGCGTTATTCCAGCACACGCCTGTCGTATTCTGTCACACAGTTCTGCTCTATTCCTTGGACGTGTCTTATACACTTTTTGTGTCAAAAGACCCCACAGATAAAAATCCAATATAGTAAAATCGGGCGATCTAGGAGGCCATTCGATTAACTCGCTACCGCGACCTATCCAACCATTTGGAAATTTTTCATTAAGCCACTGCTTGACAATCCTAGAATAGTGTACAGAACAACCATCTAACTGAAATATCAAATTTCTTCTTTCTGCTAGTGGCAGTTCGTCAATCACTGCGGATAACTCACCTTCCAAGAATTCCATGAAGTTATTGGCATTCATGTTACCCTCAAAAAAGAATGTCCTTTAAAATTTCGGCTTCGAATTTTTACAGTGCAATATGTTTGAGTCCTAGTTTTTGTTTACCATGTTGCCATTTTTAAAATGTGTCTACATTCTTAGTAAAAAATTAATTAAAAAACAACTTTTTCCAAATTCATGTAGTGATAACTTTGTTATTAATAAAACTTTTTTATAAAATTTTGATAGTTTACATTTGTGATGATTCTGAATCCAGTGGTGTAGTCATATTTGAGAAAAAAAAATGCCTAATATACTTTCGTCTTTTTTGGCAAAGAAAAATTAACATAGAGGGCCTTGAAAATAGCTATTATGGTATGAAAATTTGTGCTCAAATTCTGTTTTTGATACTGAATCTAACAAAAAAGACTAAATCAAAATCGGTTGAAAAATGCGGATTTTATAGGAGTGCTTCCAAACAAAATGGGTCACACTGTATATATTGTATCACATAACCTCTTGCAACACCCACTATATAGAAAAGCAATCAATTATAAAGTGTATGTCAATTAAATTACACAATACCTCTAGTATAGATCTAATCTTATAAAAACTCTTTTAAAAGTATTCAATTATCATTTAATACCGACACGTGTGGCAACGAACAAATATGATTCCTGAATTATGGACAAAAGCTAACACTGTAACTTTAAAAACTTCATTGGATCATCTAAATAAATATAAACATTTGTTAAAATGGAAAAGAAACGAATCAATTTTAGAAGTGGGATGTGGAAATGGACATGCTGCTAAAGAAGTTCTGTTACCCAATATTCCGAAGGACTACAAGGAACTGTGCATTTCCGATAAACTTCCTAATTTTGTGGAATACATCAAGAAAAACATTACGATACCAAAAATGAACAGTTTCCAGTTAGACGTTGTGGAAGATGAAGTTAAAGATGAATTTAAAAATAGATTCGATCATATATTCGGATTTTATTTGTTGCATATGTTGAAAGAACCAAGGTAGGATTATTTTTTTATAAAAAAAGTTTTTTTTATTCCCTTGTTTTTTTAAGAAAAGCGTTGGTGAATTTAAAGGAAATGTTAAAACCTGATGGACAAGCATTTTTTACGGTTTATGAACATACACCGATGGACGAGGCTTTGGAAAAATTGTCTCGCCATTCGAAATGGGGAAAATACGACAACAGTATGTCGCCTTACAGGAATCATGAGAATCCTATAATACCTTATACTGAGGATTTTATTAAAGCCGGTTTCAAAAATCCAATTTTTAATGTTGAAAAAACGTTTTTTGAATATGAAGATGAACAAAAATTGCGAGGTTAGTGTGTTAGGTGTTCAGAAAAGCTTTTCAAAGACAAAAGAATTTCTGAATACCCTGTATATAAAATAAAATACTATAGGATAAAGCATTAACATTTTTGCAGATGCGTTTGTATCAGTTAACCCCGGTATTCAAAATATTCCCGAAAACGAGAAAGAAGAATACATACAATGTTATTTAAAATACCTCACAACAGTGGGACCTGTTAAATTTTATACCGATGCCAATGGAAAACGAATTTTGAGAGTCGAAAGAAATATGTTCGTTATAGTGGCCAATAAATAATTTTTTTTTCATCTCCCAAGAGACTCTTTAAACAAATTTCCTTAATAATTACGAAAAATTCCAGTCTCATACTTTGTGGTAAAAAATGTATACAAAACAAGCAATAGATTCAATATTATTTAAAACCAAATTTCTTTTGGCGGGCAACAAACTAAATGCGAAAAGTATCTAACATCTTGATCACTGGCGCCGCGACGTTGCATTCCACCGATTTCATGTCGCCTCTAACGAAGACGACGGCAGACGATCGGTCGCGACGTCGCGACGGGCGTTTGTTTGCGGCGCTCTTCTCAATAGCAACTTTACCAAGATCCCAATCAATTTGATGCTGTACCAGGTCGGTGCCAGATAAAATCTCCATCACAAATATACAGGGGTTTTATAAAAAATATATGTCATACCAAAATAATAAAAATTGGAGGTTTCAAAATGCTTAAGGATTTTTCTTATTCGAAACTGTGACATATGAAACGATGATTTCACTTTCAAATTGGAATTTGCTAATTTACTAGCATCGCACTCTTCTATAAATGCAATTCCAACCAGTAAACAAGGGTTTTTTCTTTAATAATGAAAAAATTCCAATTTCGCTTTTCAAATAGATCTAACAAGAACTCATACACGTTTCTAATGTGTGTAGAAAAGATAAAACCCTTCTTAGAAGTAACTCTACAGAGGTAATAAAGAACGCGAACAATTAATATGACAAAGAGGAATCCTTATCTTTCTGGAACAGAGCCTGGATCCTTCGTTAGAGTCGTGAGTAGATTTTTCTAATGGAAAAGTGTGTGCAAAAAAAAACTTTGTTACATCTTAGGACATCGTATATTTGGGTTAAAAAAAAATTATTAGTCATTAAAATAAAAAGCGGTTTACATATGATTATTCAGTTTAATAATATCTTGTTTTCAGTTTTAACGGAATTTTTACTTTTCCTTTGAGACCCATTGATTCTGCGTAACAGTCTAAATAATATCCTCTTTTTGGCAGCTTTATTTTTATAATTTGCCATGTATGGTACTTCATCAGTTTTCCTTTTTTTTTGTATCCGCCCTGTAGATACGAAAAATATTTGCATGAAAACAAACGATCCAGATTATGGATTAAAAACCACACTGACTATTGATATAACGGAACCTTATTTCGACAAATATAAACACCTTTTGAAATTAAAAAAAAAAACGAATCAGTTTTGGAATTTGCTTGCCGCGATGGTAAAAATTCTGCAAAGTTTATAAGTAGTACCCTGCCTTCCCAAAGATTATAAAGAATTCGTCGCAACTGACGTGACAATACATGGAATGGTGGAGTAAGTTAAAAAATACAGTATACTCTAACTAAAGTCAGTGTGATGACCATAAAATAAAGCAATGTTGTCAGATATATTTTCGAAAATTGTTAGGCTCGCTACACAAATGTTCCTCTTACTTCAGTAAACTGTTAGTTCGTGTAGTTATAAGAAAGCTAGTTTGGAAATATTTTTTAAAAAAATACATAATTTAAATTTATTAGTAAACATTAAAATAAGTCGCTTGAAATTACTGAAAAAAGAAAAATTAATTAAAACCACTTTTTATATGTTACTATATTTAAGGAAATTTTGAAGAGTTGGCAACGTAGTTGCACGTGCTGTAAAGACTTCGAAACAACCAGTCATTAACTGCAGTATTCATCGTAATATAACGAAATAACCGTATAATCCGTTGGACGATTTTCGCAGAAAAAATTCTACGGTCTTGAGGGTGTTCGGGGGGGTTGTGTTGTGGTTCGGCCTATAATCCATTAGTATCATTCAGTGTCGGGTGTGAATTTTGTTTTAAAGAAATATTTAATATAATATGTATTTCTTGGTTGAGTGAGTTTAGTGAATTGTTATAGGTATTTATAGGAAAGTCTAGGTGCTCTAGTGTAGAAAGGTATCATTAATATAAAACCTTTTTGATGGTGTAGTGGTTATAGGTCGCGTCAGTGAATTGATATTAATATAATATTCATTTGTTCGTAGACGTTGGGGTGAGTTTTATAATATAATTAATTAGAATGGCATTTTGGAGACCATTTGAAACAACAGTCCAAGATGATGCGCGGGATTATTGAATTGTGGATTTAAATATAAGAAGTTAGATAATCGAATGGTAGTAATTGAATCTCGGCGTATCGCTGAACTTAGACAGGAGTATTTGCGCAAAACAAAAGGGTACCGTGATTCAAATAGAACTATAATTTATTTAGACGAAACTTGGTTTGATACACATGATGTTGTCAAGTGTTTATTCATTTATTTGTTATTCAAAAAATCCTTACGGTTTTATTACATGAATAAATATGTAAAATAAAATACATTTCAATTTAATATGTAAGAAAATAGTAGTAATGGTAATTATATTATAATTAAAACTGTATGAGGATATACACCCACCTTTAAAACATGGTTGGGTTGACGATACAAAAAACTGTTCTTAAGATACTCCGTGTTCTAGAGGAAAGCGCTTTATTATTGTATTACAAATTTTATGAATTTTGTATGCAGATTAATTTTTTCCATTCAAATTGATATAGTAGATTAACATTATTTCACAATATTCGAATTTATAAAAAATTTATATGCACGCCATTGGGCGGCTTTTTCCTTCAAAGGGATTAAAAATATGGGTCATCACATTAACTTTGGAAGAACTTTACAATTCCAAGATTAGAGTGGTTACAAGCAGATGTTCTTAAAAGTCTTGGAAAATATTTTTGTTGATATGTTGAAACTCCTGCAGATGATGCTGAAGTCGTTTTAAAAAAACTACCCCAGATGGGAAAAAGACGGTAACAATATTAACATCTCTTTATTGCCATCAATATCCAAAAACAAAAACATTGGTAAAAAATAGATTATTGTTGTCGAAGGAGAATATTATATTCAGGATTATTTCAGTTTAACAGAAGAAACTGGTGATGTAATTGTTATTGAAAATGATGGTAGCGGGCGGTAAATACCAACATTGTGGCTATTTTAGAAAATAAATCCGAAGATTCAAGTCTATTATTTCACATTATAATTTTACAGATAAAATCTAATATTGTGAAACCACCAACAAGAAAAATATATTTCTTCAAGTTCAATTTTACATTTTACACCACCCTATCCCTTAAAATTCTTCCAATAACTGCAACTCTGTTTACAACTTAATTTATCATATAAATAAACACCAGTTGTTATTATTATTTAATATTAATCAAGAAAACATTAATAACTGTACTATATAGTTAATAATTTGCGTTTTAATTAAATTGAACAATAACATAAACAAATCCTTATGAAATCATTTAATTGTATATTAGAAAAAAATAGGTTAGAACACATGTTTCAATTTACTCACCTGATTTCTAACATTGATCACTAACTGTGTGTCTGTATAATCCACCATAAAACACAACCACAACACCAGAACGTTTAAATAACTTAATATTTTCGTCTTTTCGAACATGTTTTCGTTTTTTCCGAAACGTTTTGACATTTTAACAAGCTTTCACCGTCATATTTCGCCGAGTGAATCGCAGATACACAATGCGACAAGTTCTACAACGGATAGGCAACTCAACACGCGTTCGCGGACTGTGTGTTATCTGCGCAAGATCGTCAACATGTGGATTTCAGTCTATCGATTCCATAGGCGTCGCGTTGGGGGAATTGAAATCACCTTTAATACATTATATTATAAAAACAAAAAATTAAATATTTTACTTCGAGGTCTGCGGTGTGATAAGCTATATTTCGAAGATGTAAAAAATATCTCGTTTTGTATTATTGAAGAATTTTATTTTAAATAAACTGAATTCAGACTTAAACGAAAATCACATACACCTATGCAAAGGCCAGGAATTTACAAAAATTCCTTGTGTAATCGGATATTTGCTTTTCGATTTTAATTAAAATCAGGTACTAAAAGTATTTTCAATTTGCTGAAATCCCGAATCGCATTCCAACAATTCTTGATACAATATTAAACTATTTCGAAATATAGTTCCAGCCTTTGAGTTAAAATTTTAGTTATTAGATGAAAAAAAAGGATAAGAAACCGGATCAATATACAATACTCATGAAATTTGGTTGGTTCATAAACAAAGAAGCAAAAAATATATACAAGATAAACCCTATTTTCAAGTTTAAAACTTTAATCCAAAACTCCATATACCCACATAATATAACTATTGATTATTGTCTTCAAGTGTATTAAACCAAACGGTAGTTATATTGTTTTATTATGAGAGAAAATGGAATTCGGTAGCTGAATAGATTCCAATCACTGATGTATTATCAACTCATTACAATAAGGCATTAATGTACGTATTCAAACGTTTGGATTACGACAGATCACTTCCCGAATATTAAGGCTATGCGATACAGAAGTTTCCGTTAAGTTGTGTGTAGAATAACTTTGGAAAAATTGGTAGGTACTGCATTCATTTTTTTTCGTCAAAATTGTTCTTTGATAAAATGAGGAAGGATCTTGTCCAGTCAAAACGTCGATTTCATAAAGGACCGATACAAAGTGTCAAATGAAACGAATAGTTTTTCCAAAATTACTGGTTATATTTGAAAAAGTGTAGCGAAAATACACAAGCTATTAAAAGATCTCCAATAATTTTCAAACTAATTAATGCAAAACGTTAAGTGGTTTATTTAATTTCCTTGAGTCTGTTCGAAAACCATAATTTAAATAGGTACCTATACTATAACCATCATCTCAGAAACTGAGAAGAAGAAAGTGGCTTTAAAAAACATTGATATACAAGGCTTAAAAATTTTCTTGTTCCGTCTTTATCAATTTCGAGACTGTCTGAATTCGATTGGAGTTAATTTTTTGATAGCAATTATCTCGACGCTGATTTGGACTTTTTTCTGTTAAAAGGAGGAGTTGTCCCTTTCAATCAATGAGACATTTTTACAATTTCCTTTATCACCAACGATGCCCTAATTTATCGGGATATAAAATATTCGTTTTTAGTTAAATTTGTGATTCGAAAAATTTGGATTTCTGTATTTCACTTTACCTGGTAGAAAGTAATGAAATTTTCCGATGTGTCATTTATCTTTGTTTTGTTTGTATGTAAAAGTATCATCAAGTTTTAAATTGAATTTATCTCAGATATTTACATGGAAATCATTAGTCCACTTGAAGTCAAAGATAATATTTGTTTGTGACGCAGAAAAAATATTATCAGAATATATCGATACAGGGTTGATATGTAGGTACTACAAAAAATATTAAAAACAAAAATAAATGTTGAGATGTTACTTTTTTCTTTTTCTATTATTCACATATTAAGTGTACGAAACGTATTATGTTGATACAGTTTGCAAATTAGTATCGTTTCCAGCAATTAAAAAGATTGTTTCTAGATTACAGTTGCAAGCCGGTCACAAAACCTATCGTAACACCCTCTATATAGAAAACCAATAATCTTATAAAAACAATTTCAAAAGTATTCAAGTATCATTTAGTACCGACAGACGTGTATCGAAAAAAATATGATTCCTGAATTATGGTCAAAAGCTAACACTGTAACTTTAAAAACTTCATTGGATCATCTAAATAAATATAAATATTTGTTAAAATGGAAAAGAAACGAATCAATTTTAGAAGTAGGATGTGGAGATGGACATGCTGCTAGAGAAATCCTATTACCCAATATTCCGAAGGATTACAAGGAGCTCTACATTTCCGATAAACATCCTAATTTTGTGGAATACATCAAGAAAAACATTACGATACCAAAAATGAACCCATTCCAGTTAGACGTTGTGGAAGACGAAGTTAAAGATGAATTTAAAAATAGATTCGATCATATATTCGGATTTTATTTGTTGCATATGTTAAAAGAACCGAGGTAGGATTATTTTTTTATATAAAAAGGTTTTTTTAATCCTTTGCTTTTAAGAAAAGCGTTGGTGAATTTAAAGGAAATGTTAAAACCTGATGGACAAGCATTTTTTACGGTTTATGAACGTACACCGTTAGACGAGGCTTTGGAAAAATTGTCTCGCCATTCGAAATGGGGAAAATACGACAACAGTTTATCTCCTTATAGGAATCATGAGAATCCTATAAAACCTTATACTGAGGATTTTATTAAAGCCGGTTTCAAAAATCCAATTTTTAATGTTGAAAAAACGTTTTTTGAATATGAAGATGGACAAACATGGAGAGGTTAGTGAGTTAGGGTGCCCAGAAAAGCTTTTCAAAGACAAAAAGATTTCTGAATACCCTGTATATAAAATAAAATACTACAGGATAAAGCATTAACATTTTTGCAGATCTGTTTGTATCAGTTAACCCTGGTATTCCAAATGTTCCCGAAAACGAGAAAGAAGAATACATAGAATGCTTTTTAAAATACTTCACAACATTGGGACCTGTTGAATTTTATACCGACGCCAATGGAAAACGAATTTTGAGAGTCGAAAGAAATATGTTCGTAATAGTGGCCAATAAATAATTTTTTTGCATCTTCCAAGAGACTTTTTAACCAAATTTCCTCAATGATTACATTGTTATATTGAAATTATAAAAGAAAAATTCCAGTCTCATACTTTGTGGTGAAAAATGTATACAAAACAAGCAATGGTCAATATAGATTCAATAATATTTAAAACCAAATTTTTTTTGGCGGGCAACAAACTAAATGCGAAAAGTATCTAACATCTTGATCACTGGCGCCGCGACGTTGCATTCCACCGATTTCATGTCGTCGCTAACAAGACGACGACAGACAATCGGTCGCGACGTGCGTTTGTTTGCGGCGCCCTTCTCAATAGTAACTTTACCAAGATCTCAATCAATTTGATGCTGTACCAGGTCGGTACCAGATAAAGGCTCCATCACAAATATACAGGGGTTTTATAAAACATATATGTCATACCAAAACAATTAAAATTGGACCGTATTGGAAAAGAAATGTCTTGTGAACTTTACGTGTTTTATTTAGTTTCCCTGAGTCTGTTTGATAACCATAATTTAAATACGTGTACACTATGACCAGCATCTCAGAAACTGAGAAGAAGAAAGTGGTTTTAAAAAACATTTATATACAAGGCTTAAAAATTTTCTTGTTCCGTCTTTATCAATTTCGAGACTGTCTGAATTCGATTGGAGTTAATTTTTTGGTAGCAATTATCTCGACGCTGATTTGGACTTTCGTCCATTAAAAGGAAAAGTTTGTCCTTTTAATCAATTAGACATTTTTACAATTTCGTTTATCACCAGCGATGCCCTATTTAATCGGGATATAAAGGATTCGTTTTTAGTTAAATTTGTGATTGGAAAAAATTTGGATTTCTGAATTTTTGGTGTCGAAAAATAATAGAAATAATAGTCTTTATGGATGAAATTATAAAACAATGTTCACCTAAGATGAAAAAGCTACATATAGGTTAGAGAAAGTTACAAAGAATCAATATCGCTAACGGAGCCTTTGCAGGCAATTTGATTATTATGACGGGGACAGAAAAGGGCCTACAACATAACTTGAATACATGGAATAAAATTTTTAAAAGAAAATGGTATGAACGTACATTTGTATGTGAACCATGGATGCTCACACAGTGGCAAAAGAGTCAAATTCAGCCCGTAGAAATGAAGTATCTCAGAAGAGACAAAATGAGAAATACTTTACCAAATTAAGAGAATACCTGGAAATAGAACCAATGCGGGAATTCATTGAAAAATTATAACTTAGCTAGCGGCGTCATCTCCAAAGAATGACTGTCAAGAAGCCTGTCAAGTAAGTGTGGGAATCCAAGGTACAAAGAGCTAGAAAAAAAGGAAGACCGAAGCAAACATGGGATGAAGTATCATCAGGAGAAATATTGAAGTAATGATTGACAACATGGTTAGTGACCAAGGCACTAGCAAATAACAAAAAAAATGGACAAAATTCGCGTACAGATATTAAAAAATATTGTTAACAATATAGACCTTAACATATATGGTAACATCAAAATATTTTAATTATATAGGTATGTATAAGTTTTGAAAAATATGTTTTTTAAACTCTGTATTTTCTGTAGGTATTTCACTTTGCCTGGTAGAAATGTTGTATGTAAAACTATCATTTAGTATTTAATTGAATTTATCTCAGATATTTACACAGAAATTTAATCCACTTGAAGTGAAAGATTAATGGAAAGACAATATTTGTTTGTGACGCAGAGATAATATTATCAGAATATATGGATACAGGGTTGATATGTACTACAAAAAATATTAAAAACAAAAATAAAAGTTGAGACGTTACTTTTTTCTTTTTCTATTATTCACAAATAAACTGTATTCACGTATTATGTTGATACAGTTTGCAAATTTGTATCGTTTGCAGGAATTAAAAAGATTGTCTCTAGATTACAGTTGCAAGCCGGTCACAAAACCTTTCGTAACACCCTCTATATAGAAAACCAATAATCTTATAAAAACAATTTCAAAACTATTTAATTATCATTTAGTACCGACAGACTTGTGGCTTCGAAAAAAATATGATTCCTGAATTATGGTCAAAGGCTAACACAATAACTTTAAAAAGTTCATTGAATTATCTAAATAAATATAAATATTTGTTAAAATGGAAAAGAAACGAATCAATTTTAGAAGTAGGATGTGGAGATGGACATACTGCTAAAGAAGTTCTGTTACCCAATATTCCGAAGGACTACAAGGAGCTTTGGATTTCCGATAAACATCCTAATTTTGTGGAATACATCAAGAAAAACATTACGATACCAAAAATGAACACTTTCCAGTTAGACGTTGTGGAAGACGAAGTTAAAGATGAATTTAAAAATAGATTCGATCATATATTCGGATTTTATTTGTTGCATATGTTAAAAGAACCAAGGTAGGATTATTTTTTTATGTAAAAAGTTTTTTTTATCCCCTTGTTTTTTTAAGAAAAGCGTTGGTGAATTTAAACGAAATGTTAAAATCTGATGGACAAGCGTTTTTTACATTTTATGAACGTACGCCGTTAGACGAGGCTTTGGAAAAATTGTCTCGCCATTCGAAATGGGGAAAATACGACAACAGTATGTCGCCTTACAGGAATCATGAGAATCCTATAATACCTTATACTGAGGATTTTATTAAAGCCGGTTTCAAAAACCCAATTTTAAATGTTGAAAAAATGTTTTTTGAATATGATGATGAACAAAAATTGCGAGGTTAGTGTGTTAGGGTGTCCAGAAAATCTCTTCAAAGATAAATTATAATTTAGAAATTTATTTGCTTGTCGTAAAATTTTGCAGGATAAATAATTAACATTTTTTCAGATTTGTTTGTATCAGTTAACCCCGGTATACAAAATATTCCCGAAAATGAAAGAGAAGAATACATAGAATGTTTTTTAAAATACTTATTCACACTGGGACCTATAAAATGTTATACCGATGCCAATGGAAAACGAATTTTTAGGACAGAAAGTAATTTGTTCGTAATAGTGGCCAATAAATAATTTTTTTGCATCTTCCAAGAGATTTTTTAAACAAATTTCCTTAATAATTACAAATTATAAAAGAAAAATTCCAGTCTCATACTTTGTGGTGAAAAATGTATACAAAACAAGCAATGGTCATATAGATTCAATAATATTGATTGAAACCAATAATAAAGACAATAAAAAATTATACAACTCAAAATACTACAAAAAAAGCAACTGCAAAAATAGACGACACAACGTGGGAAGAGTACTTTAGAACACTCTACAAAGAAGAGGCTATAGAAGAGGTCGAAGTGATAGTAGAGGAGGAAAAAGAAATTGAAAGCATACCGTCACTGGAAGAAACCTCTAAAATTGTAAAAAGTCTAAAAACAAGAAAAGCCGCAGGTCCAGATGAAATCCCTAATAAACTGATTCAATGTGGAAGTGATTCCTTGGTAGAGGAAATTCACTTTCCAATAAGTAGACTATGGCAAGAAGGAAAAATGCCGAAAGAATGGGAAGAAGGGCTTCTGGTACCCATATTCAAAAAAGGTGACCCTTCATCGATCATCCCACAGCGTTTGGAAAAATACACTGAGTCAGCAATTGGACTGTATCATCAAGGGTTTAGAAAGGGTAGATCGACGATTGACGCATTCTCACTCTGACTGCAGAAAAATGCTACGAATATGATACTGACCTTCATATACTATTTATTGACTTCAAACAGGCGTTCGACAGCATAAGAAGAGGGCAATTAGTACGCGAAATGAATAAAATGAAAATACCTTCAAAACTAATTCAACTGTGTTTCATGACCATGGAGTATTCGCGGGCAACTCAACAACAACAACTCTATTCAATATTGCTCTGGAAGGCGCAATCAATGCCTTAGGAACCCAGAAGACTATAGCACAAAGCTTGGTACAACTCATAGCCTATGCGGATGACATAGCCCTAATCGCAAGAACTAAAAAAGCCCTAGAAGAAATAACACTAAAGCTAGAAAACGAAGCTCGTAAAAAAAGTCTACACATCAATCAAGATAAAACCAAATACTTACTAAGCTCCAGAAGTGGAAACTGCAATTTAAACAAAATCGCGATAGGAGACAAAACTTATCAAAAAGTAGACAATTTTAAATACCTGGGATCAATATTTAACAACAAAACTGATAGAAGTATTGAAGTAACACAAAGAATACAAGCAGGAAACAGAGCTTTTTGGAAATACCAACAAATCTTAAAGGATAAACATCTTAGCAGAAAAACGAAAATAAATCTGTACAAAGCAGCTATTAGACCAGTAGTAACCTATGGGGCAGAAATCATGTGCCTTACCAAAAGGAACGAAGAGCAGCTAAGAATTTTCGAAAGAAAAATTATTAGGAGAATAATGGGACCAAAAGAGATGACAGATGGAGAGTACCGACAATTAACGAATTTGGAGCTTAAAAACATACTAACCGGCTTAGGACTGGCAGAAGCAATGGCCAAAATTGACCTTTTCTTTCTGGCGTGTTTAAAAAAATGGAGTGGATGAAAATCCAGTTGTCAATAGGTAACACAAAAAAAACACCAAGTTACCTTACTTACAAAAAAACTAGATACCTACAATACTACAACACTAACATTTTTAAATATATAAGGGTAAGGATAAGGGTCTGTGGAAGGGTGTCGATAATACACGAATCATACTAATTATTCTAGGAATAATATTCTACCCTGCCCATTCTACCTGTGTATCCACCTGACCGCGGGACGGACATCGGTCGGGGATTAAAAACCCTTTTCCTAAACCCTCAATTTTCTGACCGCGGGACGGACATCGGCATTGCCCCAGAAAACGTATTAAATAAAATTACAAGCTGGGTCCCTACAATAGACCGTCCAAGAGGAAGACCAAAACTCAGATGGCTAGAGCAGGTATACGAAGATGTGAGAAGACTAAATCTCATTGACCAGAGGAAGACTATTAAGGACAGAGTGCTGTGGAACAAAACAATAAATAGCGCGAAGAGACGTAACTTATTTTAACGGAACAATACATTTTATATCCAGTATGCTAATCAATGCGGAGTGACTCACCGCAAACATAGAATCTAAGAGCTTCAAGTTGACATGAAGCAGGCCCTATTCCGACACGGAATGTTTGGCCTATATATATATATATATAATATTTAAAATTAAATTTCTTTTGGCGGGCAACAAACTAAATGCGAAAAGTATCTAACATCTTGATCACGAGCGCCGCGACGTTGCATTCCACCGATTTCATGTCGTCGCTAACAAGACGACGACAAAGAATCGGTCGCGACGTGCGTTTGTTTGCGGCGCTCTTCTCAATAGTAACTTTACCAAGATCCAAATCAATTTGATGCTGTATCAGGTCGGTGCCAGATAAAATCTCCATCACAAATATACAGGGGTTTTATAAAAAATATATGTCATACCAAAATAATGAAAATTGGACCGTATTGGAAAAAAAATGTCTTGTGAACTTTAGGTGTTTTATTTAGTTTCCCTGAGTCTGTTTGATAACCATAATTTAAATACGTATACACTATGACCAGCATCTCAGAAACTGAGAAGAAGAAAGTGGTTTTAAAAAACATTTATATACAAAACTTAAAAATTTTCTTATTCCGTCTTTATCAATTTCGAGAGTTTGAATTCGATTGGAGTTAATTTTTTGATAGCAATTATCTCGACGCTGATTTGGACTTTCTCTGTTAAAAGGAGGAGTTGTCCCTTTCAATCAATGAGACATTTTTACAATTTCCTTTATCGCCAACGATGCCCTAATTTATCGGGTTATAAAAGATTCATTTTTAGTTAAATATGTGATTAGAAAAAATTTGGATTTCTGTATTTGACTTTATCTGGTAGAAAATAAAAGTCAGAAGTTACTTGTAAATTTTCTGAAAGTATAATTTAATTTTTAATTGCACACAGAAATTTAATCCCCTTGAGGTCAATGATTAACTGGAAGATAATATTTGTTTGTAATGCAAAAATAATATTATCAAAATATAAAGATACAGGGTTGATACGTACTACGGAAAATTTTAAAAATAAAAATAAATGTTGATACGTCTCTTCTTTCTTTTTCTATTATTCACATATAAACTGTATTCACGTATTATGTTGATACAGTTTGCAAATTAGTATCGTTTGCAGCAATTAAAAAGGATTGTTTCTAGATTACAGTTGCAAGCCGGTCACAAAACCTTTCGTAACACCCTCTATATAGAAAACCAACAATCTTATAAAAACAATTTCAAAAGTATTCAATTATCATTTAGTACCGACCGACGTGTGGCATCGAAAAAATAATGATTCCTGAATTATGGTCAAAAACTAACACTATAACTTTAAAAACTTCTTTGGGTTATTTAAATAAATATAAATATTTGTTAAAATGGAAAAGAAACGAATCAATTTTAGAAGTAGGATGTGGAGATGGACGTGCTGCTAAAGAAGTTCTGTTACCCAATATTCCGAAGGATTACAAGGAGCTCTACATTTCCGATAAACATCCTAATTTTGTGGAATACATCAAGAAAAACATTACGATACCAAAAATGAACACTTTCCAGTTAGACGTTGTGGAAGACGAAGTTAAAGACGAATTTAAAAATAGATTCGATCATATATTCGGATTTCATTTGTTGCATATGTTAAAAGAACCAAGGTAGGATTATTTTTTTATGTAAAAAGTTTTTTTATCCCTTTGTTTTTTTAAGAAAAGCGTTGGTGAATTTAAACGAAATGTTAAAACCTGATGGACAAGCATTTTTTACGGTTTATGAACGTACACCGTTAGACGAGGCTTTGGAAAAATTGTCTCGCCATTCGAAATGGGGAAAATACGACAACAGTTTATCTCCTTATAGGAATCATGAGAATCCTATAAAACCTTATACTGAGGATTTTATTAAAGCCGGCTTCAAAAATCCAATTTTTAATGTTGAAAAAACGTTTTTTGAATATGAAGATGAACAAAAATTGCGAGGTTAGTGTGTCCAGAATATCTTTTCAAAGATAAATTATAATTTAGAAATGTATTTGCTAATAGTAGGATTTTGCAGTAAATTTCTTTGAATACGGTTTCTGAATATCCTGTATATAAAATAAAATACAGGATAAATAATTAACATTTTTTTTCAGATTTGTTTGTATCAGTTAACCCCGGTATAGCAACTGTACCCGAAAATGAAAAAAAAGAATACTTAGAATGTTATTTAAAATACTTATTCACACTGGGACCTATAAAATGTTATACTGATGCCAATGGAAAACGAATTTTGAGGACAGAAAGTAATATGTTCGTAATAGTGGCTAATAAATAATTGTTTTTCTGTTTTTTTGTATCTTTAAACAAATTTCTTGAATAATTCCTCCCCGAACGATCTTGTTATATTGAAATTATAAAAAAAAGCAGTCCAGTCTTATAATTTATGGTGAAATATATAAAATCACGAATATACAAGGGTTTTATCAAAAATAAATGGTACTTTCACTACCCCAACAATTAAAATTTGACATCAATTATAACTATTTTTCTTATTCGAAACTGTGACATTGTAATGGATGTTATTATCCTTTGATACTTTTGTAAATTATAAATGTGGAAGGGCCTCTGACTAGGTGGTGTTGCTGGTCCCTCGGAGGGTCATTTTACAGGAATAAAACAACTACCTGTAGCGCTGGGATACGTTCTATTTATCACTTAAACTTACTACTATACATTATACTACTTATTACTTATGAATTGTGATATTCATATTCTAACGTAATATTAATAGTCTTTTTTAAAACACTATTTATACGACAAGTCAAGTTCATCATAAGTAAATATAAATAATACTATTTATGTTTATATCACGCTCTAAACTTGACTTCGTACGTGCGACCTTCCTACTTCTATTTATGTAACGATTCAACGTTCTTATGATTTACTGAAATTAGCTTCAAAGGAATTTATGACTTTTATTTAAATATTATTGTTAACTTATTATATTGTCCAAAAGGCATCACAACATAAGAAAGCTTGTACGGGTGCTACGACTGTGGTTTCCCAGTGGTCACCTATCCAAGTACTAACCGCGCTCGACACTGCTTCACTGTAATTACCGCATCAGTGTCGATTCAACGCCAGGACCTTGTAGTTGTTTTTGAATGTTCTTATCTCTACTTCCATTTTTTTAAATTAATTATGATACAGTGTGACCCATTTTGTTTGGAAGCACCCCTATAAAATCCGCATTTTTCAACCGATTTTGATTTAGTCTTTTTTGTTAGATTCAGTATCAAAAACAGAATTTGAGCACAAATTTTCATACCATAATAGCTATTTTCAAGGCCGTCTACGTTAATTTTTCTTTGCCAAAAAAGACGAAAGTATATTAGGCATTTTTTTTTCTCAAATATGACTACACCACTGAATTCAGAATCATCACAAATGTGAACTATCAAAATTTTATAAAAAAAGTTTTATTAACAACAAAGTTATCACTAGATGAATTTGGAAAAAGTTGTTTTTTAATAAATTTTTTACTAAGAATGTAGACACATTTTAAAAATGGCAACATGGTAAACAAAAACTAGGACTCAAACATATTGCACTGTAAAAATTCGAACCCGATACCTTAACCCGTTCTGGAGTTATAGCTTCTGAGAGTAATGTAAAATTGTGCTGATGTGACGAAAATACAAATTAACACAAAATAATACATTTTGATTATTAAACTACTTAATAATAATTTAGTTCTACATTTTTGTAGCCTCGACTAGACCTCCGTTAATTTCCACACATTTCTCGTATCGTTTGCGACTATGTCTTAACGCTTTTTTATTTCATGTGGCGTTATTCCAGCACACGCCTGTCGTGTTCTGCCACACAGTTCTGCTCTATTCCTTGGACGTGTCTTATACACTTTTTGTGTCAAAAGCCCCCACAGATAAAAATCCAATATAGTTAAATCGGGCGATCTAGGAGGCCATTCGATTAACTCGCTACCGCGACCTATCCAACCATTTGGAAATGTTTCGTTAAGCCACTGCCTGACAATCCTAGAATAGTGTACAGAACAACCATCTTACTGAAATATCAAATTTTTTCTTTCTGCTAGTGGCAGTTCGTCAATCACTGCGGATAACTCACCTTCCAAGAATTCCATGAAGTTATTGGCATTCATGTTACCCTCAAAAAAGAATGGACCTATTATCCTGTCTTTTAAAATTTCGGCTTCGAATTTTTACAGTGCAATATGTTTGAGTCCTAGTTTTTGTTTACCATGTTGCCATTTTTGAAATGTGTCTACATTCTTAGTAAAAAATTAATCAAAAAATTAACTTTTCCCAAATTCATGTAGTGATAACTTTGTTGTTAATAAAACTTTTTTTATAAAATTTTGATAGTTTACATTTGTGATGATTCCGAATCCAGTGGTGTAGTCATATTTGAGAAAAAAAAATGCCTAATATACTTTCGTCTTTTTTGGCAAAGAAAAATTAACGTAGAGGGCCTTGAAAATAGCTATTATGGTATGAAAATTTGTGCCCAAATACTGTTTTGGATACTGAATCTAACAAAAAAGACTAAATCAAAATCGGTTGAAAAATGCGGATTTTATAGGGGTGCTTCCAAACAAAATGGGTCACACTGTATAAAGTATTTATAAAATAATATCATTTTATACATAATTAAACAAATATTTATACAAGGTGTGCAAAACATTTTTAAAAATGCTTCTATTATCAACTCCAATTTTCCCTGCATAAAAATCAAGGAACTCTTGGTATATACAGGATGGCTCAAGGAAAAATAAAAGAGTTTATTATGAAACGGACTATATAATAGGTTCTCAAGCAAATTTAAGGGTGTAATAAAACCTTTTTATTGTATCCTTCCTTTGACTCTAGCTAATAAATCTTTTAATGGCTCATAAACCGGAGGAAATGATGGAAATTCTAGAAAATAGGAATTAGCAGGCCAAGCATGGAAGGGTAGACTTCACGAACATTAAACATTTTCACCCTCTACCACAATAGCGTTGTTCGGTCAGGTAAATTCTATTAAATATGAATGGATGTAGTAACTACATAGCAAAGCGAAACGGACTTTTTGCCTAAAAGGTGTAGGTATACAAAAAATAATAAAATTTATTTTGGTTTTATAATTAAAATATGTATATCCATAGCATTAGTACCAGTATGACCGATTTTAACTAAATCCCTCCCGTTTTTATACGTTTCGTAAAAACCAAAAGCATCGTTATTTTTCAAATACAACTCCGGATTAATATTCTCGGTATTTTTGGGGAAATCACTAATTGCTACAGCTCCAGCAGCATCTGTCGGACCATCTATGCCATCTGTTCCACAACTTAGAAATGAAATATCAGCCGTCTGTATACCGAGCTTATTAACTTCTATCGAAAAGGCCAGAACTAATTGTTGGTTTCTACCACCCTTTCCTGATCCCGTTACGACGACCGTAGGTTCGCCTGAAACAAATTAGAGAATCCGCTACATTATGTTTTTAATGGAGGGCTAGAAGTATTTTCCTTCTGGTTATATCGCTCTTTTAAAAAATAATTTATTTTGATATTTGCCATACTGAAAAAAAAATACTCCATTCTTTCGTACCGTTCGGGTTTTGCTCAATAGCCCAGACTTTTGAATTAAATCTACGTGTCTTCTATAGTTTAACCGGGGCATTTTGATTAGTTCTACTGGTTTTCCAAAGTGCTTCTTTCTATATCCTGACAGAAGCTGAGTAAATAGGTGTTTCATCTCCCAGGATGCCGGGTCGGTATACCCTCTCGTGATATTTCCATCATTACAAGCTATAGAAGCATCATTTCTGCTTGAAATACAAAACTTATATCGACCAAGGCCAAAGAATATTTTCTTTCTATTACGTTTATACGAGCAGCAGTGCTATGATTTGTTTTAGAATCCCCCGATCCCAATAAACATTTTCGTTTATATAATAGTAACCGTAAAGTTACCATCACTATTTTATAAAACTGCAATTTATATAAGCTAAGCATAGTAATATTTCTGTAACTCTTATAAACCCTTTACAACACTTAAATGGAGCAATTTATAAGAGTTGCGAACACCTTTATTTAGTAACGTTATAAAACCCATAAGTCTATAACTAAAAGTAACGGAAATATTTCCCGTACCTTTATAAAACTTCATCTAGGAAGAGGTTGCAATGATATTTAGTTTTATTACTGACTTGGTTACTCTTATAAACTTTTCCTATAGAGTTGTTGGTAACCTTACCATTAGTAAATAATTTCTTTGTCAAGCTGTCATTTGTCACATTTTCAATATGTGTTTTCTCTTTTTAGCATACATTGGTTATTATACTTATTGCTTAAAGTAACACTATATATCCATAAATGGTGATTCTATAAAACTTCAAGTCTACTATAAATTATTAAGTGTTAGTTGAGTGTCACAGCACACCACAAGTGATGGTTAGAGAACTTTTGGTGGTAATATTCAAAGGTAAAGAAGAAATTTTGACGTCATTTGTTGATAAAGTGGAACTGGAAGATACCTGTCGATTAACGAAAGTGATGATTTTTAATTTACCAGAAGATGCTGGCACTACTTGTGTTATTCTGGTAAAACGCCTAGAAACTTTTCGGCCAAATGTACTGCTGTACTTGATTTTTTTCCAGCTATTAATCATAGTTTTATTCACATGCAATTTTCTTACACAGTTAATAACCACTCCTATTTTAGGTTAACTTTTTACTGAAACACAAAGAGAAAACATCAGTTACCCAGAGTTTCATAACGTATTTATAAAAGAACTTGCTACTAAAAGTTTCAGAGCGTATTTATAGAAGAACTTGAGTATCTGAAGTTTTTAAAAGGTAAACAACGATGCTATTATAAATTTAGAAACCATTAGTTTTATTACGGAAGTAACGGCAAACCTTATATAAATTTGTTATATAAATTGAGGTAACGATTACTTCAAGTTTTATAACTCAGTCACACTTCATTATAAATCTAGAACTTACAGTAATGGCATAACACCCTAATGAACCTAATTTACTATAAGTGTTGCAATAAAACTACAAAGCATTTCCTTATATAATTGTGTAACCTTTATGAATACGCTATAAAAATATCAGTTACTATACCTAAGTCACGAAAATTGTTTATTGGGATGTCTCTAGGATTACCTGAGCGCATCGCTTTTGTTCCAAAGACGGGATGAATATTGAGGAACCATAAAAAAATGAAAATTTAATAAAATAATACAGTATTATTATCTTCGTGTTCTCCATATTGGCCACGAGTTTTACTGAAGGCATTTTGGTTAGTTCTAATTGTTTTTCTAAGTACTGACAGAAGCAAATAATGTGGATGAGTGTTTCATCTCTCAGTTCACTTTTTGTGTACATAGTACACTTTGTGTAGACGTTTTCCCATGGTACAATCGTTTCTGCTTTAAATACAGAGATATATCAAGCCTAGGACAAGGAAAATTTTCTTTCTGGGTTTAATTATATCAGCACCAATGCCATGGTTTGTTTTAGAACCCTCCGGAACCAGAAGATGCGTGATACTCACTCGCGCAGTGAAATATGGGCTCATATTTGAATCCAGATGAATCGGTGGATCCTTCTCGAACAAAACATATTACTTTTGAATAATACGATATGGTCATTGTGGTTTTTTTTTGGTTTTTTAATGTCAGCTCGAGTGATTTGTGTGTCAACTGTTCTTTATTCGGAGCTAATGCCTGTGCTTTTACTGGATAAAAAGGGTGACCGTATCTGGACTTTCCAGAGACTGGTTTCTCTCTTTTTTTTTTGTTATATTCGTCTTCGGATTTTCACAAGCAAATGAGCCGACCTTTATCTTCATAAAATATTCTTTCAAATATTTTCTTTGGAATCTCTTTGAAACGGAACTGCGTGAGGGTGTTTGAAAAATGTAGACGAAGAAAAATTTTAAATCCCGTAATAAAATTTTCGATACATAAATTTTAATCCTTCTAAAATTAGTTGAATGTCAAATATTTAAAGAACTTTTCAGTTGTAAGTTTAATCCCCTCGAATTTTCTTAAGTAAAGTTCAAATATTCTCGAAGAAAACGAGTCGTTATTAACATTTGTGCATGAAAAATCGCCTTCCGAGTAAATTTAAATCGGCTTTAGAAACATTTTCCAATCTTCTCGAGGATTTTATATATTTGCACTAAAAAGTTCTTTTGCTACCTTAAAAATAAAACAGTCTTCCGCCAAAACGAGCCATAACTTTTAACATATGAAAATATTGGAAAACTTTTTAGGTTTTTCAAATTGTACAATTATATTAATATTACCTGCAAATATTAAACAGATATTTTTCCTAAAATCCATATCAAGAATCTCCTGGATAGATCCCTCATCTACACGCAAATCATGCGACATTTTTTCCAAAAAAATTCTAAGATTGTCCTTGTTAGAATAATCGCTAAATACCAATGCAATGTTTCGTGCTAGATGGGCATAAATTTCGGTAATTTTCTCCACGTTTCCTTCGATTTGAGTCGAAACGATGGCTGATTGAAAGTCCTTATTTATGGCCTCTCGTTTAGCGGCATCGGCAGCTATTTTATTATTACCTAAAAGTGGATCGAAATGGGTGGAACGAAATTAATGTATATACTATATTGTTTTTGTATCGAGCGCATCTGGCTAGGTAGTGTCGAATTCCATTTAAAACTGCTAATTTTAGATTATTGATTTTTATAATTTACTGCAATACATCAATATTTCTGATAATTTAGACTATCCCCGGTATTTTTATAACCACGTCTCGATGGTATAGTTCTTCCAAAGTTTACGTGATGACCCATATTTTTAATCCCTTTGAAGGAAAAAGCCGCCCAATGGCGTGCAAATAAATACGAATATTGTGAAATAATGTTAATCTACTATATCGATTTGGATGAAAAAAATTAACCTGCATACAAAATTCATAAAATTTGTAATACAATAATAACGCGTTTTCCTTTAGAATACGTAGTATCTAGAGAACAGTTTTTTGTATCGTCAACCCAACCATATTTTAAAGGTGGGTGTATATCCTCATACAGTTTTAATTATAATATAATTACCATTACTACTATTTTCTTACATATTAAGTTAAAATGCATTTTATTTTATATATTTATTCATGTAATAAAACCGTAAGGATTGTTTGAATAACAAATAAATGAATAAACACTTGACAACGTCATGTGTATCAAACCAAGTTTCGTCTAAATAAATTATAGTTCTATTTGAATCACGGTACCCTTTTATTTTGCGCAAATACTCCTGTCTAAGTTCAGCGATACGCCGAGACTCCATTACCATTCGATTATCTAACTTCTTATATTTAAATCCACAATTCAATAATCCCGTGCATCATCTTGGACTGTTGTTTCAAATGGTCTCCAAAATGCCATTCTAATTAATTATATTATAAAACTCACCCCAACGTCTACGAACAAATGAATATTATATTAATATCAATTCACTGTCGCGACCTAACCACTACACCATCAAAAAGGTATTATATTAATGATACCTTTCTACACTAGATCACCTACACTTTCCTATAAATACCTATAACAATTCACTAAACTCACTCAACCAAGAAATAGATATTATATTATATATTTCTTTAAAACAAAATTCACACCCGACACTGAATGATACTAATGGATTATAAGCCGAACCACAACACAACCCCCCCGAACACCCTCAAGACCGTAGAATTTTTTCTGCCAAAAACGTCAAACGGAGTATACTTCGGTTATTTCGTTATATTGCGATGAATACTGCAGTTGATAACTGGTTGTTTCGAAGTCTTGACAACTACGTTGCCATTTTAATGTTCACTAATAAATTTACATTATGTATTTTTTTAAAAATATTTCCAAACTATCTTTCTTGTAACTACACGAACTAACAGTTTACTGAAGTAAGAGGAACATTTGTGTAGCGAGCCTAACAATTTTAGAAAATATATTGCTTTATTTTATGGTCATCACACTGACTATAGTTAGAGTATATCTAAGAAAACGTTTTAAATTTATGTATACAGCTACTTTTGGTTTTGATTTAAAGCGAAGGTGTCAGAAAAGTAAAATACCTGAGGTAGAATAATAACTTCCTAAAATGTCAAAACTTTTATATCTACAAGTTAAAATGTGAAATGTAAAACTTTTAAGGCTGACCTGGGACTTGCTTCCGTTTGGTCTGTACCTATTTTTTTTTTTTCGAAACTCCACATTCTCGGTGAGCAGCGCTGGATGTAGTTTTAGAACTTATAAATTTAATCATTTTTTATTTTATATACCGAAAGTGGTGGATGTCGATTCTGGTAAAAGTAAGTGTGTATTAGAACTGTCAATGTCTAAAATTTTATTAGTATCACATGAAAAAGATAAAATAAAACATATTATTTCGTTGCTTTGTTCAATAGGGTACACGCATATTTCATATTTTGCTCAGATATTAATTTATAAATTAATAATAAATTAATTTCAAATTTTATGATTTTTAAAGTCGTTTTAAAAGTAAAGTTTATATTTTTTTTGCAAAAATAGGCATGCAAGGTGTTAGGAGACCTGATAAAGCGTGAATTACCACCAATAGCAAAATTTATGCTTGTACCTTCTTGCTAATTTCGGTCTATTTCACTCCCTTTACTTTACGCAAAGGTGAAAAAAAAGTAAATAGTTCATTTCTATCAAAATTCTGATAAAACTTTTTTGACTCTTAAGCATTCGTCAAAAAAAGGATACTTTACGCACTTGTTGCGTAAATAAATAACTATATTGTATACAATGTTCCTAAAAAAGTTCAACTTTATTCTCAATATTTTTTTTATGAACATACTTTACCTCACTATTTCGATTTGATCGAATGTTTGATTGTGCTTCGGTAATGGAACAAGATTGCAAATCTGTATTTAAAGCGGAAATGGAGATTTGCCAGACAAGAGCTGTCATGAAGGTAGTGAAAACGGACACATCAATGTCTACGTGATAGGTACGAAGCTATCAAGAGGTTTGATACGGGTTAAAAGGGGGATTTAAGTAAGTGAGGTTGATGCCAGGATCGTTTCCTTGAACGAAAACTGGTCGGATGTGTTCCATAGAATCGATTTGGCAGGACAAAATAATATTAAAA
Organism: Lochmaea capreae; assembly: GCA_949126875.1. Taxonomy (NCBI): domain Eukaryota; kingdom Metazoa; phylum Arthropoda; class Insecta; order Coleoptera; family Chrysomelidae; genus Lochmaea; species Lochmaea capreae. The sequence goes on from OX421397.1 coordinate 541,174, forward strand.
ACATCTCAAATCATTTTTCTCTTTGTTCGAATTTAATATTAAAAACTCCTTTTATATATCCAGCATATTTTAACTCGTATGACAATAGAAAGAACCTGATGTCACTACCTTTATGAAAAATACGTTTCCGATGCATTTCTAAATTCGAGCGAATCATAAAACACGAAGAAAAGAAGGTAGATTAATAAAATGTATGAATATATCACAAAACTTGAACATTTTTGGACGGAAAACTATGTATAGGGTGTTTCTATATTTACCCGAAAACGTTTTCATTCTCTCTTATAAAAGTATTCTATTTTCATACCTATAATAAAGGTTTTGACGTGCTCATATTCCCCATCGACGACTCGACATTTAGTCTGTATCTTTTTCGTATCTATTACATTTTTTATCGATATTGGAATTTTGTCATCTAGATGATATTTTTTTAAAATATCCATTGCCATATCGGTTGAATCGATGTTCGGCATTGTCGGGCCGCTAGCTATAAAATCTAAAGGATCTCCAATGACATCGGAAAGCACCAAACAAACAACCCGACTCGGATAAGCCAATTCCGCAAGTCCGCCGCCTTTCATAACAGAAATCCTTTTTCTTATGCAGTTCAATTCGCTGATATCAGCTCCTGTAAAATAATTTTTTTTGAAAGAAATATATTTTATTTAAATATTATAATCTTACCACTTTTTGCCAAATTTCTAACTAAATTTTGTTTTTCTTCGAGTGTTATAGGCGGGATTGGAAGTGGTAAAAGAGCAGATCCGCCACCTAAAATCAAATCGAAAAAATATTAAATGTATACCATAAAAATTTTATACTTACCAGAAACTAATACAAACAATAATCCATCCTGTATACTATCTATCAAATCCTTTATCATATTAGCGCCTTTAAAAGCTTGTTCGTCAGGTAAATTATTCTTTGCTCCTTCGATAAATTCAATCCTCGTATCAGTTATCCTTAAAAGAGTTGAAAAAATAAAATTGTATTAAAATTATCTATAAATTTTTACCTTTCAAATTTTTCGAATATTCCAACGGGTACGTTCACTATGCCCCTCTTGAGGTTGTCACCCAAAATTCGTTCCAATTCCACCGCCATTCCGTATACCGCTTTACCGAAACCTACCATGTAACAAGACTTGTTCAATTCGTAAGTTTGCTCGCGTATTGTTAGATGGCGTTGACTTAGCTTAACTTCATTTTTAATCAAGTGTTGTGGTTGTACAGCTTCTACCGATTTTTGGAAAATATCTCGTAGAACTTGACTATCCGTTGACATATTATTATTTTTTTGCACTGTCACTAAACGAAGGATTTTTGATCGGTCACTACACAGGGCGTTGAATATTTTACGTGTTTTAGAGTACATTTTTTGTATCTCGAATCTTGACTAAATTATTATACGTTTGTGAGATAGGATAGCCAAGGCCGGCGCCAGTGGCGGGTTGATTACCTTAAATAAAAATATAATAATTAGAAAACGTTTCTGTAGAATAAGCAAAAAACCTCCAAATTGACATTTTCTTGAGAATTTATACAATAATTTGAAAAAATCAAAGAAATATATGAAGAGAAATTAATCTTTCACCCATAGTCTGAACGGTGCCAAGTCGGCTGCGTAATGGATGACTCGCTTCGAAATGTTAGCAGTAGGGGAACAGAATAGGCACCTGTTCAACCTTATCCACTTGCCTAGGTCATTCAATATGCACGTGATTTCATTTCTCTGCGGTTTTTCTTGGGAACGAAGCGACTATAAATAAGGGAAATGATAAAAAAGTATGGTTATGCCTATTGGTATATTATCGAATGTTTGTTAAAATTTTAAACTATTTAAATGTTTTCTTTGTTAATTTTGGGATCTTTTTTTGTTTTTATTTCATAATATAACATTATGTACATCGACTGGACTTGAAAAGATCCTTATTTTTCAAATCGATTTTGTCAAAAAAAAACAGTCTGCTGTAAACCTTTAACTGAATCTTTTGATTGTAGATGGCACTCACGTGGTAAAATATATTGATTTTCAAGGGTAAAATTTAATTTAATCTCTAAATTGCTTTAACACTCTAAAGAAATCTATGTTTCAGTTTTCAGTGAATAAATCTATCGCAGATAGAGGGCGCACTCTTAGTATAGTGCGGCCGATTAAAAATCAGTTGGGATACTTTTGGTATTAAAAAAAGCTTTTTCTAGAACCAATCTCAAGAGTTAAATTTATCCCTACCAATAGTGATATTTCAATGACAAAATATACATTCAAACACGAAATGTAAGTTAAGGGAGACTTAGTTGCGAGCAGGACCGTTTAGTTAAATGAAAGGATATGATGACAGGATTAATGCAAATTAAATCGGAGGCTTTCCTGAATCTAATTAAGGTCTTTACATTGAACACCACTCCGAATCGTGGAATATTATATTTACTTAACATCATTTGACGTTTAATAGGCAGGATATTATTATCCTTCTACTAAACCCAAACATAATTTATTATAAAATACCTTTTCTCAGATTTATCCTGATTTTTAGTTAAATACAAGTAAAATAATTGGAATAGATACAAACATAGAAATCGGGAGAGACGGAGAAGCTTGAGAGCAGTCTCCCTAGGGAGAGATCAATACCGCCATCATTTCAAAGCTCGACCTACTTAACCCATTTTTAAAATCGTATCCATGGGAGAATTAACATATTCAATTATTGTTAGTCGGTTTTTTAGATATTTTTGTAGTATTAATTCAAAAATGTTGTACATTTTTATTCAGTAATTGATATTTTCGTGATGCCTCCAAATCTATACATTGAACACCGAATAAATAAACCAACAATTCTTTGCAGAATTGATTGATTGATTGGATCAGCACACCAGTCAAAGGATTGATGTCCTCGGCACCTCAGCCTTAAGTGTTTTTGTGCTCTTGGTTGTGCCGTTTATGTGAAGAGACCAGTAGCCCTTATCAGGCTCAGCAGACTTTCCACTAGGTTCTTCTTGGAGGAGTGAGATAATGCTTCACAATCAAAGATGCTTTGAGAGGCTGTTTCCTCCTCTTCCATACACAACCGACAGATAGGTTCCTCCCTATATATACCGATTGTATGCATGTGCTTCCTTAGAGTACAGTGACCAGTGAGTAAACCCGTCACTATCCTTATTTGGGCCCCACTAAGGTTTAGTATTTCATTGGTCAGCTTCTCCGAGGGTTTTTTAACCAGGAGTTCGCTGTGTTCCTGTTTTGGCACGTGTCTCCAGTACTACTGGTGTTTAGTTTGAGTCCACCGAGATATACAACCACGTGCAGCAGTTTTGGATATCCCAAATACTGGTTCAGGACCAGTGAATGCTGTCTCAGACCCCAGCTTTGCTAGGATGTCTGCCTTTTCGTTTCCTACAATGCCTTTATGCCCTGGGACTAACTTAAGAGTAACTCTTTTATGGTTAGCCAGGTTTTAAGTTTCTGTAGACAATCCCAGATCAGTCTAGATCTGATCTGAGGACATGCTAAAGCTTTTAATGCTGCCTGACTAACGGAGAGAATTAGGATCTTTAGACCCCTGTACCCCCTTTCAATATTCTGTAGATTTCTGCCTGGAATACAGAAGCAAGATTCCCCAACGGTGCGTGGAAGTTGCACCTGGGTCTAGCATCATGGACTCCAGCACCTGTTCCAATGTCAGTCTTTGATCCGTCAGTGTACCACATCAACGTTCCTTCCTGACTGCATGCTTCCAACCCATCCCAGTTTAGCTGGATTTGGTATGGTTGGGTGTCGTTACTTCTTGTCACTTCTCATTCTAAGGAGTGAGTTTGTGATAACTTCTGTGATTCTGGAATGACAATGGGTGTTGGTTCTTTCATGCCAGTTCCCATTGCATTCCAGTCTGTATGCAGCCATCCTCGCTTCCGCCTTAACATGCAGAGGAAGAGGCAGAAGAATTGCTTCCATTGCCGCAGTCGGGCTGCTTCTCATGGAACCCGTTATTGTATATTGAACTTAATTCAAATATAATGAAGATTTAAACAAATTCAATTGTTCTATTTCATCGTTATATAAATATATTTAATTCCGTACTTAATTATTCTGTTAATGAATTAAAATTATATATTTCACAATTTTGTTCAATTTTTCCTTTGCTGAGTAGTGTCTTTGTTCCGCCACTGCAGTTAAGAATCGTCTCATCGACAATCGAGTATTTAAATCAGGGTGATGTTTATTAGCCGGGGATGATGAAGTCATGGTGTATGACTTATCGTCAGTGATAACTTCCACACGGTTACACCTCAATCTGAATCTCTAGCTGCTAGGGTGGCTACGCAACCATAGCGAGGACTAACCATCGCCACATAACTGTTCCGAAACAAAAGCTGGGTGTGAAAGGAAAATCGCGTTTGTCGGAGGTCTTAAAAGGGGGGAAGAATATTTTAAATTTAGATACGGTTTTATTTAAATAAAATTCATTGTAAGGGAAACTTGGGTAGTGATGGAAAAAATATGTTTCGAAAAACTAAATGGACTGATATTTTGTTTCCTTCCATGCTTTGTTAATTGCAAAGGGTTTGTATAGGAAAGGAAGGTAAGAAGTTCGGTTTTCTGGAGGACTTCTACTTTTCCTATCCCAATTCCTGTAATTTTTTTTTAGTAATCCTTAAGGACTCACTGTCCAGATTCTAGAATTTATATGTGTATACCTACTTGTCAATATTGAAGCATTTTGCTTCATTAAGCTAAAATTCGTCAAAAATTGGTACAAAACGATTTTTTTTTTATAAATTTTGAGTAAGAAATATTGAAAGTATGTTAAATACTGTTTTCCAAATATTTCAATAATTACGTGCTCAGTCTCTCTTTATCATTGAAAATCGTCCAGGTATATAAAATGATTAACTGAGAATTTAATAAAAACCCACTCAAATACACTCAATTGAACCACTTGTATCTGGGGGTTGAAAGAATTCGCTTTGAACTTGACGTCTTGGCAACGCCAACTGTATTTCCAACCTACGTGTCTCCAATGAAATATTTCTATGCATATAAATTGATTCTAAGATGGTATGGATTCAATACAACAACTACTTAGAATGGAGAAATAAGTTTCGTTTTAAGTATTGATAATTTCAACTACCAGTACACTGAAAAAAAGAAACTCTTGGAGGAAAAGATTATACCTTTGTCCCAAAGAATTGGCGCTTTTGAATAGGTCCAAGAACGAGGTTTCTTCAGCCAAAGGATTAATTGTCTTTTCATAAGAACTTAATCTATTTTTTCAAAGTCTTTACAGTCTTAGCTTCAAACTAGTATGTAAGATATTTTTTGATACAAAACTTAAATATATTGTTTCAAGGAATCCACTTCTTGGAACAATGCCGTAGAACTATAACAAAAAACAACTTTCTTGGCATAAGAACCTTAGAACTTGCTTTGAAAGGAAATCTTTCTAGGTCCAAGAGCAAATACATTAGACATTGAGAGGATTTCCACCAGGTACTTGGGAGAATTGAAATGTCTCTTGAATGAATGCCGTGATATTTATAATTTTCGTAGCTCTTGAAGCAAAACAAACTATACTTGGTTGAAGGGAAAAATATTCAAGAGATTCAAGACATTTCTTCAAGAGAACCATCTTACTTTAGCTAAGAACTTTTTTCTACAGTCAACAGATATTCTTTTATGCTGAAATAATTTCTCTTGTCGCTAATAATTTCTTGTCAAGAGAGTTGATTACTTTGGTTCAAGACACCCATTTTTATCAGTGTAGATTTAGAATAATTTGGATGTAACAAAGACACCTATAATAAGGGTCTTTTATTTCCGAAAAAAGGAAAATTGTAGATAAACAAAAACTGGAAAAATAATGAAGAGATATTTAAATTTTGATCTTTTTAATATCCTCCGTGAGTTTCTTGTAGTATATTTATTGTTTGGATTTATTTTATTGGGTTTACAGAATAATTCTTGACTACGGCAGATGTAACAAACTATATTTTCAAGATTTAAGTGAATATTCATATTTTTTTGTAAAAGAAATAAACATATTGTGACCAGCTTGCGTTTTTGACAGATTGCCTGCAAATTTTAATGGGTATTGAGTGGAATCAGTTTCTGGTTCATTATTAATTTGGATTGAACGTTATAACTTTATTGTGAGAAAAATATATTCTATTAAAAATACCTTTATCTTATCATATAAAATATCGTTCTAAGCTTTAATAGATATGAAGACTATTTAATGGTCAAAAAGGTTTCTATTATGGCGTACATTTTCTGTTTGTTCGTTGTGATGTATTCATTGACACTACAGTGCTTGGAAATATTGAAAAAAAATTACATTTCATCAAAGCTCTTCCTGGCTTTCTCATTAATTTATTTTTTCTCTTGATCAACGTCTCCTATAGATTGTATTTCAGACTCCAGTACAAATCTCACTACCTTTTGTAATTACTAATATTTCTCTTATCCATCCAGAAAGGTAAATTCCATGTATGTATAATGGATAGATATTCACTGAGAACTAGAACATCTATTGTCCCCCTTTCTTCTATTGCTCAGTCGTCTACTTCTAATCCAGAGACCAGTAGTCCTTGTATAGTCTGTTTCCTGGAGAATATCTGCAGGTTTTAGTTTTCGTGAGTAAACCTCTTCTATATACATTAGAATATTCTCTATATTTCCATTCTTTTCATCCTCTACCTTTTTATTTTTTTTATCTTTAATTGCTTTTTTCTAGACAAATTTAAACGATCCCAAACTTTTCCAAAACCAACAGCAATTTTTTTAAATGTTCTTGTTTCCACTGTTTGATTATAAATACGCACTAGTTCTGGAAGATTATTCCTCTTCCATGCACAACCCAGAAATAGGATATAGGGAATGTAAATCTTTGTATGGAAAAGAAAATTGGTATTGAACTTACATGGATTTGAGTATCAAGATAGATTTTTTAAGGCAGTGAAAAGATGTATAAAGCAACACTAAGAGTAATATTATTGTTTTTACTCTTATCAATGAAACTAACTGCTATCACTTCATTCCACTGTTTAATTGTAAAATTATCAAAATTCTACCCATTTTTGGCAAAAAATTTTAGAAAGAAAAATCGCCGAATGTAAGATTTCTAAAAATATCTTATTTTGGTATGTGGATGACATATTAACCAAAAATGCAATTTACATTACTACTACTACTACTAAGTTTGCAGGCGAACCTTGTCCTGGACAAACTCAAGCCAAGGTTCCGGCACTGAGGCCACTGGCGGCCCATTGTGCCATTCCTGCTACCTAGACATCCATAAAGCCGAGCCCTTCAATAAAGGCCACAACCTTTTTCAATGGATGCCTGCTTGTGTCTCCAGGGGCCAAAACAGGGACTCCGAAGATTCGCCTGCGTAGTACAGCCCAGTGTGGACACTCTAGGAGAACATGGACTGACGTTTCGTCAGTCATGCCGCAACCCCTGCATAGGGAACTTCCCTCTACTCCTAAGTTGTGGAGGTGTTTCATCATACAGCAGTGCCCCGTTAGGAGTCCTGCTATCTTCCTTAGCCTTCTTCTTGGTAGTTCAGTAGCTGCTTTAGCGTGTCCATCAGTCCATCCCTTCAGTAAAAGTTTGGATTGCCTAGGACCCTGCAGAGCATTCCAATGAGCGAGGTGCTAATTCTTCAGCCACTTCTTCGTCTCCTTGCGTATTCTTTGTTTTGTTAGGCCCAAGGTCGGGCCCGGGCCGTAGAAGGGAGCTGCTGCCCCTTCCGCAGCCAGTGCATCCGCCATCTCGTTGCCTTCAAAACCAGAGTGGGCTGGAATCCATTCTAGCCGCACCACGTTGTGCCTTGCAAGATTAGCAAGTCGTTCTCGACATTCATTAGCAAGTCCTGATTTGCTGGTGCACCCACTCAGGGCTTTAATTGCTGCCTGACTGTCGGAGTATATGGTTATGCGTCGATCCACATAACCTCTGTCTAGGTTTATCTGCGCACATTCCAAGATAGCATATATCTCGGCCTGATATGCAGATACACCATCACCCAATGGTACACTAACTTGTGTTCTTGGGTTCCTAGAGTAAATTCCAGCCCCTGCTCCATCACCGGAGCATGAGCCATCTGTGTACCAGACAGTCCCATTAGGCTGTGTATTCCTCTCTTTTTCCCAGGATTCTCTATCCCGGATCATGGCCCTGTACGGAGTTGCGAAGTAGTACTTTCGCAGGCATTCATCAGGTGCTCGAGCCAGAACTGGAATATCTTCCAGTAGCCGGAGCTTCTTGACGTGCCTGCACTCTTCCCCTCTTCGCACGTATCCCAGCTGTCTGTCCAGAATGTATTGCTTTTGAAATTAGACACATTGAACACTATTTTTTCCCGAACCCGTCTGACAAGTCTTCGACAACACTGCAGCCTAATGGCTTATTGTATTTTTGCTCGTGCTTTCTCATAGCACCTTTGTCCTCTCCACCAGTCTGTACAAGTTCTTAGCTGTGTGTTTGCTATATATAGCTCAGCGTTTCCTTGCGGTTGACTAAGTAATAACTGTCTTTTGCGATCAAAAGTCTCTCATTTAAACAGTATATGTTTCACTGTCTCCGTTTCCCTACCGCATAATCTGCATGTAAGGTATAGTTTTAATTTGTATAAATGTTCCTTTACTGGTGCATGACCAGTCATGAAACCTGTTATGATTCTCAGCTAATTTCTGCACAGTTTACGTTTTAGGCATGGTTCTTTTTTAAAGGTTTTCCCATGCATTTGCCTTGGGACGTTTACCCATGTTGTTCTCTGATCCAGGTCTTTACAGATCCTCTTTTTGCAAGTTCGTCAGCTTTCTGGTTACCTGGTTCGTCAGCTTTCTGGTTACCTGGTACCCAGGTCAGCTTGACGTTTGGCTAACGTCTTCAGTTCTTCGATGCAATCCCATACTAATCTAGAGGTCCCTTTCTGACTATCTGACAAGATATGGATCTGCTTGCCTTCGGTACAACTTCTGTTGTTTTCTCTCGCGCATTGCAAAATTGCCCCTGAAATTGAACATATACGGGCATACAGATTAAAACATCCATATAAATCCCATTACGGAAAACATCTTCTTGACACCAAACATTCATTACCACCTAACACAGAACTAGAAGATTTCCTTGAAGAATTAGAAGTTAGAAGACATTTAAGAGAACATCAACGAACAGGTAAACCTAGGAAGCTCTCCACTATTAAACGTAACAATTGTAAAGATCAGCAGATGTAGTTATACTGATCTTAAATGGGAAAAAGTTATCCAGGATATCCCCATAGGGTTAATGATAACTAAGCTTTAATATTTGTAATATCACATCTTCTCCAAACACAAGATAGATCACTATTTGGTCTAGCCAAAATATTAAACATCAGTTAGGCATCACATCAAATATAACGTCGGTCTGAATTTTCACAAAGTGAGGGTCTAAGCAGTAAATTCAATTACTGGTTTTTCCAATAATATCAACTGGTTGGAGTAAAAATTTATTATTTCACTACTTGGGAAACTAAATTTGCCATTATTAATAATTCTGGTAAATAAAAAGAAAACTTTTAAGAAACAACTTAACAGTTTATACCGATTAGCGCCGTTTGAAGTGAAATAGAGTCTTATATTGACCTTCAAGGGGGTAGGCGTAAACGGCAGTCGGTTATGATTCCCCTTCAGAGTCAGAAATTTTAGCAAAATCAGTTAATGAGATCTTCTAAAACAATCACGGGGCTTTCCAAAATGGCCGACCCCATTTCGCTGAAACTGTTGAAATTTTTTCAAAGTTCGAAATTGAAACAATGTGAAATGTAGCGCAAAGACCCGCCCTTTGAGTTCGGGTTGGCCGTTACCCGGAAGGGCACAGTGTATCGAAGACGGGGGCGGCCAATCGGTGCCGTTGCCAGGAGCCGGCGCCGGGACGTCTAGCGGTGCAGCGTCGCGAGCCAAATGTTACCCGAACCTGGCGGCGGTTGCAGGCAAAACGGTATCATGGTAAGATACATTTTTATATAACGTTTTTTGGTGGATTTTTTATTTTTGTAAAATTATACTGCGCATGCTTTGTCCAAATTTTATACAGCTTTATTGATTTTTACTTATTGTATATGAAAATTATATTGATTTTATTGGGTTTGAGCTCGTCTAATTATTTTTTTTCTAAATGTTTTCCATGATGGCATATTTGAATATCCCTTCTTTTACTATATTTTTCCCCACTTTTAAAGTGTAAATTTAAAAATAACGGGGGCTAGTGCAATTTGATTTTATTCAATCTATTTAATAAAAATCGCTTAATTTGTGTGAAAAATAGCTAAAATATGTGAAAATTCTATCGACCTTTTTAACAATTCAAAGTATAAATATCCTTAAAACATCCTTTATTATCAGCTTTCCATGTTATAACATAAACTGAAATCTTCTTACCCTTCAATAGATTTTTCTTTAAATATTTTTTGGACCTACCATTACCTATCCTGCAGGATTTCATACCATACAATTGTTAGTCCTTTTTATTTTTTTACAAGAGGAAAATGTTGAAAAATTACCAAAATTTTTCTTTCAAATCATAAACAAGCTCAACCGTTGGGGCAAAATTTCAACCAATGTAGGTTTTAAGATAAAAAAAATTGGTATGACAGCAAATTTTGTTTTAACTTGGAATTAATCATTTTCTGATATTATCAGTTCTCAAAATTTCAAACAATCTAAACACTAATTTTCAAATTTGATATATTTTGAAGATAATTAACAAAATTTCAAGTCAAAATCGGTTTTTGGTTGCCAAAACAGTTTTTCTTGGTTTTTGAATGATGATTGTGGCATATTATTGCAAATAAATGTCCTTTGAAGGATTAAACAGTTTTCAATTTTCCCAAATACCAAAAACTTTAGTCCCAAATAGGTTAGAAAAATTTCGCTTTGTCACAAGGTTTCACAGTATTTAAGAAAAATGAAAATAGGGTGAAAATTATTTACAAAATTATATTTACTTGAATTTGGCCCAAGATATGATTCCTAAAAGTTATATTTTAATCCTGGCCTTTTTCACAAAATTTTCGAAACGATTTAATTTATTAATTTTTGGAATTTTTGTAGTTTCAGGATGATTTGATTACGAGCCGTGGTCAAAAGTGTTAAAGTGTTAAATATCGCGAACTTAAAAAAAGTGAAAAAGTCGTTTACACAGAACGACAATCGCTACGGGTAAAATCCGTGAAATCCCGGGAGGAAGTTAGACCTTTGGGAATACTCGCGACGTTAATAGAATACAAAATGGTTGCGGGTGTAGGATGGTGAGTTATATTTAATGTTTGCATGGAATGTTTGGTATATTAGTTGAATGTATAGTAAACATTTTCTATACCTTTTGGTTGAAAGAAAATATTTTATTCAATCTATAAATGTATAAATTATTTTTTTTATTCCTATTTTTATATAAAATATGGAAAACATATTGTTATATTTTCAGTCTCTTCTAGGATATTTTGAAAAATTTTACTCCTTTTCATAAAGTACACCTTGTTTTTTTTATGATTTTTTAAATATTTTTAGAACAATCCAAATTTTTTTTCAATCTGTCCTTTTAGTGCCTTAAAATTGATGAATCTCACTAATTTCTTAAGATCCCAAAAAACATGATAATACTTTTTATTTTTGATATAATTTCGAAACTATGCTATTTTATATCTTTTCTAGCATTTTTTAGGATTTTTTTCACTGTTTTTGAGAAAAATTCAAACTTCTTTCTTCAACCCTCCCACCTACCTATAATACGGAAATTTGTTCAAATTCTTAAATAAATTGCACAGCTCTAAACAATTGAAAAATGCTATTTCCATCATTTCTAGGATTTTTACAATCATTAACATAGTATAAAAAATAAAGCATAATAAAACTAATCTATATAATCCGAAAAAATGTTGTCGTGTGCGTTATATATCAATACAGAAAGTACAAAGCGAAATCTTGCAAAGCAATCAGTTTATAGGGAAACGCACGGGAGAACCCAGGAATAACATAAATCCCGGATTAGAAGCGCTATCACCAGAAACCACTGAACAGTTAAGACCTTGAAATACTCAACAACGAACCTTATCGCTAACGTTTTGAATTTGTTCGATTTTATTGCCCAACAATAAACATTTAAGATTATTAAACATGCATACAGTGTATACCACGAAAGTAGATATATTTATCATGTCTTTAGAACGGCAGAGTTAACATTCAGCTTTTAGACTAGTCTATATTCTAAAAAGTTATCAAAGAACCTTTAGAATCTTAGATTAACCGTTGTGAGGTGGCTACTGGCCTTTTCCCAAAAAAAAGGAAGGATCGATTTTCATTCTCCCCCCTCGAGGGGAGCGGGCCGCTATAGGCTTTCCGGAGCCTCTTCAGCCAACATTGGAAGGAATAAGAATTGTTTTTGGTTCAGGGGATGGGAGTGGAAGGAACGGTGGTAGGTGCCTGAGAGGTGTGTACTGACCCAGCATTCGCCTATTGCTACGAGAAAACCTCTGAAAAAACTCATAGCAGGTCAGGCGGACCTGGGATTTGAACCCCGGTCCTTCCGAATGCAAGTCGAGAGCGTAACCACTCCACCACTTACTCGGTATGCCTTTTCCCATCTATTGTGGTCCTTTTAACCTTCCCTCACTTCCTCAAAAAGAGGTAAACAAGGAACACTCAACCAGGCTATTGAAACTGAGTAAGAGACATTTGAAGAGTTCTAGTTCTTCCAAAGTAAATGTGATGAACCATATTTTTAATCCCTTTGAAAGAAAAAGCCGCCCAATGGCGTGCATATAAATTTTTTATAAATTCGAATATTGTGAAATAATGTTAATCTACTATATCAATTTGAATGAAAAAAATTAACCTGCATACAAAATTTGTAATACAATAATAAAGCGTTTTCCTCTAGAACACGGAGTATCTAAAGAACAGTTTTTTGTATCGTCAACCCAACCATATTTTAAAGGTGGGTGTATATCCTCATACAGTTTTAATTACAATATAATTACCATTACTACTATTTTCTTACATATTAAGTTAAAATGTATTTTATTTTATATATTTATTCATGTAATAAAACCGTAAGGATTGTTTGAATAACAAATAAATGAATAAACACTTGACAACATCATGGGTATCAAACCAAGTTTCGTCTAAATAAATTATAGTTCTATTTGAATCACGGTACCCTTTTATATTGCGCAAATACTCCTGTCTAAGTTCAGCGATACGCCGAGATTCCATTATTACCATTCGATTATCTAACTTCTTATATTTAAATCCACAATTCAACAATCCCGCGCATCATCTTGGACTGTTGTTTCAAATGGTCTCCAAAATACCATTCTAATTAATTATATTATAAAACATACCGTAACGTCTACGAACAAATGAATATTATATTAATATCAATTCACTGACGCGACCTAACCGCTACACCATCAAAAAGGTATTATATTAATCTACACTAGATCACCTACACTTTCCTATAAATACCTATAACAATTCACTAAACTCACTCAACCAAGAAATAGATATTATATTAAATATTTCTTTAAAACAAAATTTACACCCGACACCGAATGATACTAATGGATTATAAGCCGAACCACAACACAACCCTCCCGAACACCCTCAAGACCGTAGAATTTTTTCTGCGAAAATCGTCCAACGGAGTATACTTCGGTTATTTCGTTATATTATGATGAATACTACAGTTGATGACTGGTTGTTTCGAAGTCTTGACTGCACGTGCAACTACACGTTGCCATCTTTTCAATAGAAGACACAAAGCATCTGGAATGGAAGTAGATAACATGGGAAATGGTACAAATATTCAGTTCAAGTGCCTGGGATTTTGAGCACAACCCAATCGAATGAATGGAGTGTCCAGTCCAGACTGTCCAATCTCACTTTATTTTGTAAAATCGCTTAAACAACATTCTTTAAGTGATAATGATGATAGTCAAAAAATGATCCTTACCACAACACTACTGTTAACTAGTGTAGTTTCTTTGTGGGTCGATTTGGACATATCTTTACTAATTGAAAGATATCAAAACTTGTAATAAATATTTTATAACCATTGACCATATTAGAGTTAGTAAATTAAGGGTAGATAATAAAGATATAATAAAGCAAGGGCGGGGGTTGTGAAATATGATACCGCAGTAAATCAAAGCGTCTATAAAAGTAAGAAGTGCTAGTTAGTTTCAGTTATGGAGTTCATCGAAACTCCACCGAGTTATTTGTTCGTTGTTGTAAAGCCACATCATCGAGAGGGGAGGGAAAATACCCTTAAAAGGGAGCAAACGAGGACATATAAGGAAGATAAAGCTCTGGAAAATAAAATTCGAGAATGACAAAACGGTTTTTTAGATTTATCGTGTAATATTTCATTAAAGGGGAAGAAAGTTGTTATTTCGGAAGTTTTTAAACTTCTTTAGGGGATTAATTTTAAACAGTAATCACTATGAAACTAGAAGGAAATTTTGTCTGTTTACAAAAAAAAAATGTTACTCTTAAATAGATGAAGATCCCAATTTATGCACCAAATTTTTTGATAGTATTATTCCAATTTTCTTTCACGCTATAACGAAGACAATCTAATATTCAAAACAAACGAATTCGAAAAGAATAAGGACCCTAATGTATTTATTGTAATTGGATATCTATGTACGTGATAAAAATACCAATTTCATTGATACAATTATTAAAGAAATTACTCTAAACAAAGGGAATACGAAAATAAGAAGTGTTTGTCCACAAAATATACAAACTGAAACAATTAGTAAGCTGGGAAAACTATTGATATATATCAGCACTACAGGCCTTTCACTCTCTCTTTCCATTTGTTTCTGTTCCTCGCCTCGTTTTGCCAGTCTCTTACTCCCATTGTTCTCAGGTCTCTCCTAACCTCCTCCAACCATTTCTTCCTTGATCTTCTTCTTCTCTTTTTACCACCTTCTCCACCTTTTAGCACTCGTTTTACCCATAAATCTTCTGTCATTCTACCTATATGTCCCAACCATCTCGCTCTTTGTGCTTTAACCATATAGGTTATGCTTGTGTGATTATACAATTCTTATAATTCTCTATTTGTTCTTCTTCTGTACAATGTCTGATAGTCAAGCAGCCATTAAAGCGCTGAGTTCCTGTGTAATCAGTTCCAAAATGGTGTGGGAATGCCTAGGCAAACTTAACGAACTAGGCGAGAACAATATAGTCACCTTACTGTGGATTCCAGGACACACTGGAATAGAAGGAAACGAAATAGCAGATGAACTAGCAAAGAGGGGGAGTGAAATACCCTTTTGGGGGCCGGAACCTTTTTGCGGAATCAGCTCCAATGTAATATTGGAAGAAATAGGTAAAGCCGAAGAAAAGAGAAGATCTGACAATTGGAAAGATCTAGTAGGGCTTAGGCAATCAAAGATTCTTCTGGGTGACTACAACCTGTTGAGATCAAATGAATGCATAAGTCAAAGCAAAACTGCACTAAGAGTTTTAACAGGAATCCTAACGGGACATTGTCGCCTGAATGGACACCTTAAAAAGCTCAAAATAGTGGAGGAAGAAGATTGTAGATTTTGTGGAATGGAAGAAGAAACCTCCATCCACATACTTGCGAACTGCACAGTATTTCAGAATCCTAGGGCACAGTACCTGGGAGACTACTGGATAGAAGAGGGACAGTTACCTAAGTTGAGGCCTGCAGATATCCTAAAATTCCTCCGGGAAATAGGACTAAAGGAGCTACTAGTATCTGAGACTCTCCTCAGAAACTAAGTAGAAGTAAGGGGGCACAATATATCTTTTAGGTCTCAGTGAATGTTACCCCAAAATACATACATACATTCTTCTGTACATTCCATCTTCTTTAATTCCACCATAAATCTTTCTGAGAGCATTTTACGTTCCCATATCTCCAGTTTATTCTGCTCTTTTTTGTTCATTGTCCAGGTTTCACAAGCGTGGGTAACTGACGGTCTTATTATTGTTTGGTACATTCTTATTTTAGCTGTTCGTGATATATCTTTTGAGTTTAAGATCTTTGATACTATTCCTGCTGTTTTACTGCCTTTTTTTAACCTTTTTTCTATTTATCTTTCTTCGTCTCCTTTATTTTCTATTCTGTAGCTGTTATTCCCATTACAATTTATAATAATATCAGTTTCCTCATCGACCTTCATTACCATGTATTTTGTTGATTCTCTCGCCTTTTCTTCCAGTTTCTTAAATATGCTTAGAAGTTCTTTCCTGGTTCTTGCCAAGAGTACTTTGTCGTCGGCATATGCTAGACATTGATGTTTATTCCCATAAATTAAACCTTGGGTTTTTATACCACTTTCTCTTAGTATGATTTCTTGAACTAGGTTAAAGAGGGTTGTGGATAATGGGTCTCCTTGTCTTGATATAAGTCCAATTGATTAGACACTTTACAGGAATTATCGAGAAACTGGTGGGTTTTTTTCATAATCACAATAAATGCAGTGCTGCCATATTGACAACAATAAACTTATTTCCAGATCGATTTAAATGCGAAATTTTAGATCTAAATCCGTATCTACCCCCACTATATGATCCTATTTTCTAGCTTTGCTATATCTACTAATTTTCATGATAGAAAAAATGCTCAATCTTGTTCTCTGAAACTTTCCTTTCACATTTTTTTTCTCTCCCTCACTTCTTTCTCAAAATAGAAAAAAAAAACACATTTTCTAGAGTAACTTTTCTTAATATTCGCGTATAAACGATTGAAGGAATTGTATAAATTTTCTTGAGAAACGTCACTGATCACCACCAAGCTTCTCGATAACGACTCGTTGCAATACAAAAGCTGACATTTTTACCATCACGTTTATACCCACTTAGTAGGTATATAATACATAATAACATTGTTAGGGTGTACAGGAAGGAGGAGAGAAGGACGAGGGAGACCAAAGAATGCATCACGTGACCAAATTACGCAATGAACGTCGTATTAGTCTCGCCGATAGAGGACGTGCGAAGAATCGGGAGTTCACGTTTCAATATTGAGTAGAATCGAGAATTGAAGTCGAAAAAGAAAGAGAGTTTTCTATATACGGAACAGGAAGCTATCGAAAAACCTGAGAGATACATTTGCTAGTGTGGAAAAAATTATAAAAAATGTTATTTTTACTTTAACATAAAGACGTCGCATAACTTTCTTTTCACGTCAATGTGCAACTTTATTCAAAACAAGTTTCAAAGCTTGTTAGCCATCCGATCACGTGCAGTATTTTCCCTATTAACAACCTCTTGCAGTAACTTTATAAAGGGATTTATTAAATGGCAAAGAACTTTTCCGAGGCTTTTCAGAATATTCAGTTTGTTTGTTTGTTTGGAATTTATATTTTTTTACTGTTGGCGCTTCTTTGACAAACACATTATAAAAACCAATGTCGTTCACAGAAAAGTTACCATACTAAATCAGAAGATAGATAAACCTATGATTGATAGTCGGTACAATTCGACATTTTTTTTTATCTACTAATTTGCCTCTCCAAAAAGACCCCCAATATCATACCGAGAATTAGGAAAAAAGAGTGCGACTCTTACTAGAAACTCATTTTCCAGGAAGTGACCCAAATGGGGAAGATGATCCTCTCGAACGTCATAACAGACCTTCGAGAAAAAATAGTACAATGGCTAAGCCCATTTATAGTAACGATAGGCTATGAACACCTTTCAAGGCACTGGGATCAGATGAGATTTTCCCATCATTGCTCCATCAAGGACAAGACGAAACTTTACCACATTTGGTTACAATTAGCTGGGTTATACCTATACCAGAAGCATGGAGAAGGGCACAATAACTGGGAGATTACTGGATAGAAGAGGTACATTTACCTAAATTAAAGCAAGCAGATATAAAGCTTATTAAAGTTTCCTATAATATTGTCGTATTAATAAAGTAATTTATCAACAGATGTCGAAAGAATAATTATTTATATTCAACACTCTATAAATTTTTGAAAAATAATATTTTTCAAAAACAGTGGCCGTTCAACTAAGGGGCAACAACTACTTCCCGTGCAATATGCACCGCAAGTTATTGAATTACACTCCAAAGTCAAACGGGGTTGGTATGTTTACAAGATATTTTAAACCAACCATTCTGGTTTGCGATTGGAAGGACTACACAACTTCTAGACCGGTTTCGACGTATTTGCGCCTCATCAGTACAAGGTATGTGCTGTCCGTTCGAGAGTCTTTAATCCCGGACTGAAGAATACATTTCAATCACAATCAATCTCTCGGACGGACAGCACATACCTTGTACTGTTGAGGCGCAAATACACCGAAACCGGTCTACAGATTCGCAAACCAGATTGGTTGGTTTTAAAATATCTTGTAGATATGTTATGATCAAACACCGATGTCAGCCAATGGTCGAAAAATACGCCCAAAGCGCGTTCTGGCCCTCAGCATTCGGGATCTTAGGCGATTGCCAGATTGCGTCTAACACACAATTAAACCGTCCAAAAACCGATTTTGTGCATGTCTCAGCTTGCAAACGACACATACTTAAAACATCTACTTGTTTTTACACGAACTATTGTTATGACACTTGCTGTTACATAGTACCCTTACCCTTACCCTTATTTTTAAAAGCTTTTGCTACCTTTACCTCTGTAAGTAAGGGTAAGTAAGGGTAAGGGTAAGGATAAGGATAAGGGTAAGGGTAAGGGTAAGGGTAAGGGTAAGGGTAAGGGTAAGGGTAAGGGTAAGGGTAAGGGTAAGGGTAAGGGTAAGGGTAAGGGTAAGGGTAAGGGTAAGGGTAAGGGTAAGGGTAAGGGTAAGGGTAAGGGTAAGGGTACTATGTAACAGCAAGTGTCATAACAATAGTTCGTGTGAAAACAAGTAGATGTTTTAAGTATGCCATTAAGTCACCAGAATTATACGTATACGAATAACAAAATTCTTTCAGACTAACTTGGGAAAGTCAATACACATTCTGGCAATTGCAAAGTCTCTAGAACGCATTCTGGTCTACACTAAACGACCGGAAAACAATATTTCTGACATTGGCAATATACTAGTGGCCAGAACGCGTTTTGGCCGTATTTATCGACCATTGGTCGATATCGGTGTTTGATCCTAACAGATATACCAACCCCGTTTGACTTTGGAGTGTAATTCACTATCCGGCGGTACATATTGTTGCTCATTAGTTGAACGGCCACTGTTTTTGAAAAATATTATTTTTCAAAAATTTATAGAGTGTTGAATATAAATCATTATTCTTTCGGCAAGCAGTTATCCTAAAAATCCTCCAGGAAATAAGATAAAACGAACTACTAGTCTCTGGGACTTGAAATTGAGAACCACCTTTTCAGAAGTCGTTAATAATTGGTTAAGCTATCATCTAGTTCATAATGAATATGCCTCAAGGAAAGTAGTGTACCTACGCCGGTACTGGACCAAAACCGGTTTTGATAACCTGTTTAGCGAGCTGTTTAGGCGGTTTTCAGGTATATAAATAAACTGAAGGGCAGCTACTAAAAACTGGTTCTGAAAACCGCCTAAACAGGTTATCACAACCGGTTTTGGTCCAGTACCGACGTAGGTACACTACTAAGGAACGTACTGAATACATGGAAATATTTATTCATTATTTTTTTCAACTTTAGGCTCATTTACTATAAATTTACCAAATCATGGTCGATGCAGTTTACTCTTTTCAATCACTGAAAGCAACACTGACTCTATTGAAGTTAAACGTCTTCTCGCAACCTCCATCAGAACTTAATTTCCATTTAGATTAAGTCCAACATGGAACGGTTATAGCGAAAGACAAATGGTTGCATACATAGAAGGTAAATCGTGGAACATTTAGTTAATTGAAACGTCTAGGGCTGAACTGAACACCAGAACAATTACACTGAGTGTTAACAGATGATAATGTATTCATTTCTCCCCTTTTACAGGGTCCTCTTCGGCTCGGAGTTCGGTCCAACGAACGGGGTTACTGACTAAAAAACCGCTGGCGTTGCAACTATTTTAAACACTTTTTAGGGTTGCGCTACGTGCTAGATTCATAATTAAAATGTAAAAATATTGTATCGTAAGCTGAATAGTGCGGTGTGGTTGAAAACTTGAATCTTGTGGTGGTAAATGATTATGTTGTTTGTAGAAAAATCGTTCTGCGTTACCTTTTGGAAGACTGTGCATTAGTTTAAGGGTCGGGAAAAAGTTTTGTCGGGGCGGAATGGGGGGTCGAAAGGTTCGGAAGTGAATTTATTGGGTAGAGGAGGAGGGAACAAAAACAGTAAGCAATAAATAAAAGGTACATAAATCATGGGTTGGATAATATATTGGTAGGGTTGGAAAATTGAAAATATCTTAATTTTAATTTAAAATTTATAAAAACTATTCATCGCATTGAACGTCTTCACGACTACACCCCTTAACAAACAACTACTCTCTGGGCTGTCCATATTTCATTATAAAAAGAATTATATAAATAAATACAGCAAGGAATAAAAAATTCTACAAAAACTCTCCTCTCTGAATGTTTTGTTACCCCAAATCTTTCTGTCGGCCAATTCTCCTTTTATGCTTCATACATACCCTATCTTTATTACTCTGACATATTTGTTCTAATTAACGAACTTTAAAGACTTCATTATATTCAAGTCTCCCACTCGCTTGATTGTGAGTTTATAGATCCTCTTAATAATAATATCCCTCTACGGTGTTCGGTACTTCAACAGGATGCAGGATAATTAATTCCTGCAAAGCATTTCTGATACTATCCCATTTCAAAGATTTCTTTTTGTATTAACTCACAATGAATGATGAATATCAGTTTCGTCTGGTAATAATATCCAAGGGGAGACAGAAATTTATTGTCCTTTTTTTCATATTAAACAGCCGTTCGTTATTAACAAGATTTTTTTATAAATTAGACAGATTGTAATACAGAAACCACGCAACTTTGGGTATCCTGAATCAAAGAATGAGGTAATTTTTGTATTTTGGGACCCCTGTATAGATTTTCTTTGTTAAAAATCGTGACTAAATTGATAATAGAGTTAAAAAGACTGAAAGAGGGATTTATTTAGCATGATAATATCCCATGTTTGGCAAAACGTTTGAAGTGGTCTGATATAATAGCAGGAAAGGGCTGTTCTAATATCATAATAGGCTTTACGTGGAAAAGTGAGTGAGTGAGAGAGACAAAGATGATGCTTACCGAAGCACAGTTTGTTCTACTCGCTAATGGCCTGATTAAGAGATTTCAGGCGAGCACCGCCGACAAACTAATGGACATTTCCCCGTCAATGCTTCATTTTCCATTCCCTGTTCTCTATTTTCTCCGATGGAGCTGTCACTATGTCAGCACTTTGTGAATTTTACATTTTTCACGAAAATTGGAAACTTTTTAACTTCAATTTTGTTATAATGACAATAATCTGATCTGGGATGAAGTCCTAGAGAATTTTTGTGTGTATCCAGGATTTTTTGTATGTCCAATAATAAAAATGGTCAATAATATATTGAGCCAAGGTGATAGTGTACAAAAAGAAATTAGGTTCATGAAAATATCGGAAAATATAATAGAGACATTAATCAGGAAGTTCGTAAAATGTTTACTCTAATTTTCCATGTTGGGAAAATACTGAATACCTACAACCATATACAAATTAACCTACAACTAGTGAATTCTCTCTGTTGCCGGATGAAAGTGTTTAGTTTTACCTAATAGTGCATGAGCTCGAAAAAAGTTTACGATAACGAGACAAAAATATCATTTGTACAAATTAATCTCTTAACCACGGTAACTACGTGAACTTGATGGTTATTGAACGAAATAACGTCGTATTGTGAGTTTTCGAAAGTTTTATACTGTAATTCAGTGTTCTTGTGTGTTTTTGTATGTATTTGAGTGAAATAGGATGGAAAATGGTCCAGTTGCTCCATAATTTTCCTACGGAATTGTGTGAGTGTGGAAAACTATTTCAAATTTCAATAAATGTAGACATTTCACAAGAGCAGGAACTTCTTTCATTCGCCAACCAGGAAGGAATAAATATGTAAGTTTGTAATATTAATAGAAACAATATAAAAAGTTATTGAATTTATCAAATTTAACGATCTAAAACTGATTAATCAGATATATATATATAGCATTAAATACAAAACGTAAAATTTGATGATTTTCAATTTTATTGTATATATATGAATAGTTTTAATTCAGACCATGTGAGATATGAAAATAGTTAATATTTTTAAGCTTATAGCTATAAAATTTTATGTTTTAAATGTAATCCCACAGTTCTTTCAATAATAGAAAATTTGTTATATAAAGAAATTAGATTTTTGGCATTATCCACACTTGGTCTTATTTCTGAGTTGATTGGATTTCAAAGCAAGATGTTAAAAGCCATAATTGTAAGTATTTAATCTAATTTTTAATATTTTTACATTTTGAAATAATCAATATTTTTTTGACTTCCTTCTATTGCCCACTTGTTCTTTTAGTTTATGTTATTATGTAATTTCAGCTCAATATTTACATTTTTGTGGTTTTTATATGACTTTTTATATTAATAGTGAGTTATTTAGAAAATTTCATCAATTTTTATCAAGTTGAAATTCCATTGTTTCAGCACACCAATTGGTTTTAATATAATCATGTTATGTTAATGTCATGTTATTGAATTTTTTTGAATTCTTTTTATTTACATATTAATTCATAAACTTAATATTAATTATTAATCTTAGGTAACTTTGGTTTGGTTGTTTTTTAGTTTGCTTCATTAAGGTTGGTGAGGAAGAATTGGTCAATAGACCTATCACCTAACCTTTTGTTCACCTTCTTTTTCTGATAAAGTGTATTAAAGTTCTTCCAAAGTTAATGTGATGACCCATATTTTTAATCCCTTTGAAGGAAAAAGCCGCCCAATGGCGTGCATATAAATTTTTTATAAATTCGAATATTGTGAAATAATGTTAATCTACTATATCAATTTGAATGAAAAAAATTAACCTGCATACAAAATTCATAAAATTTGTAATACAATAATAAAGCGCTTTCCTCTAAAGCACGGAGTATCTAAAGAACAGTTTTTTGTATCGTCAACCCTACCATATTTTAAAGATGGGTGTATATCCTCATACAGTTTTAACTATAATATAATTACCATTACTACTATTTTCTTACATATTAAGTTAAAATGCATTTTATTTTATATATTTATTCATGTAATAAAACCGTAAGGATTGTTTGAATAACAAATAAATGAATAAACACTTGACAACATCATGTGTATCAAACCAAGTTTCGTCTAAATAAATTATAGTTCTATTTGAATCACGGTACCCTTTTATATTGCGCAAATACTCCTGTCTAAGTTCAGCGATACGCCGAGATTCCATTATTACCATTCGATTATCTAACTTCTTATATTTAAATCCACAATTCAATAATCCCGTGCATCATCTTGGACTGTTGTTTCAAATAGTCTCCAAAATGCCATTCTAATTAATTATATTATAAAACTCACCCCAACGTCTACGAACAAATGAATATTATATTAATATCAATTCACTGACGCGACCTAACCACTACACCATCAAAAAATTTTATATTAATGATACCTTTCTACACTGGATCACCTACACTTTCCTATAAATACCTATAACAATTCACTAAACTCACTCAACCAAGAAATAGATATTATATTAAATATTTCTTTAAAACAAAATTCACACCCGACACTGAATGATACTAATGGATTATAAGCCGAACCACAACACAACCCCCCCGAACACCCTCAAGACCGTAGAATTTTTTCTGCCAAAAATGTCAAACGGAGTATACTTCAGTTGTTTCGTTATATTGCGATGAATACTGCAGTTGATGATTGGTTGTTTCGAAGTCTTGACTGTACGTGCACTACGTTGCCAATTCTTCAAAATTTTCTTAAATATAGTAACATATAAAAAGTGGTTTTAATTAATTTTTCTTTTTTCAGTAATTTCAAGCGACTTATTTTAATGTTTACTAATAAATTTACATTATGTATTTTTTTAAAACTAGCTTTCTTATAACTACACGAAGTAACAGTTTCTGAAGTAAGAGGAACATTTGTGTAGCGAGCCTAACAATTTTAGAAAATATATCTGACAACATTGCTTTATTTCATGGTCATCACACTGACTTTAGTTAGAGTATACTGAGTTGTGTTTTTGTTATATGGTGAACAATAAAGAATTTATTATCATTATTACAAATTTTAAAATTCCAACCTTTCAATGCTTATCTAATATGATGTATTTGGTTTCTAACGATACACACTTATGTTACACTTTGCATATTTATATTTCAGGTTGTATGCATTCTGCAACTTACCACAACATACGCATATACACTCGGCAAACAACAACAACATCGAACATACTTTGATCCTTCTCAGAAAATAGAATTCCTGCAACACGATCCTCAAGATCCACAAGATGACATGTGGCCTCAAAACGATCGGCCAGATAAAGAGAAACAATATATACTATTTGACCCTGATACACAACAACGAAACGATCAAGGTCATAAAAACAAAAAACAAATAGAATTTGACTTTCAACAACTAAAACACAATCAACAAAAAAACGATCATCTTAACCAATACGACCATCAAGATCGTAGAGATCAAGACGATCATAGAGATCGCCAAGATTATCAATTTGAACATAAAGATCAACACGATTATCGTGTTCATCGTGATCAGCAAAAACATACAATAGAATTTGTATTTACTATACCTTCTCAAAAATTAAATTTCATCCACCAATATCAACAAGCACAACAACAATTAGATGATCAAGATACTGATTTGTTTTTTTATCCACTAAACGGTAGGCATAAAAATACTATGAAATTGACATTGCATTTGAATACTCCCAAAAAAACAAAACACGATCCACCGGAAGAGTTAGGTGATGAATTTATTGACTTGCCTTTTGATCAAGAATACGATCGACAAGATCAGAACAAACAAACACAATTTGACATACCATCTCAAAAATTAGGATTTTTTAAAGAATCCCAACAAAAACAGCAACGGCTAGATGATAAGGATGTTGAACTGCGTTTTAGCCCGCAGGACAATCACCTTGAAAGACGCAAAAACGCATTGAAAATAAAATTGAATTTAAATCACATAAAATCAAAACACGATCAACCAGAAGACTTAGGTGATGAATTTATTGACTTGCCTTTTGATCAACAAAACTACCAACACGATGCATCAGAACCCCTAGATCCTGCAGATATTGACATATGGTTTGAAGGGCCAAACAACCCTCCTGCTCAGAGACACGATTTTGTCCAACACGATGATTTATCACTACCATTAGATCCTGCAGATATTGACATTCATTATGATAATCAACATCAGCGGAAACAACATCATCTACAGAAGCAAAAATCAGGTTCTAATTTACTGAAAAATCTTGTGGATATCTTACAGCTTGTTGCATGAGGATCTGCACCAAGGACACATGAATCACATCTATAAATATGTTTCTCTCTCTCGCTCAAATAATATATCTATACATTTTTTATTGTTGTTTTTTTTTGGTTATTGAAGAAAACGCCCTGTACGGTAACAAATAAACACAAACCAGTTCATAAATCTGGGAACAAGGAATATATGACTATGGAGAGCCCTTGAAACAGCTCTCAACAAGAAAATCTCCTTTATTGCACTGTCGATCCTGCAAATCCTCCCGTAATACCGGGCTCTGTATGGCAATACGCCAGGGCGGTTGCTTAGCGATGGGTTGTCCGCTACAATGCACTCGCTACAGCTTCCAAGGCCTTTATTACACTTTTAAGTGGATGAAAGATTCGCGATAAATGTTGAATGTTTAATCAATTTAGATAAATCCCGCTTACGATCTTAACGAAGATTTAGAATGATTAGAAAAAAAAAACAGATATACAGTCTGTCTTACTTATCCCCCTGTTAATTTTCGAATTAAAAGCGAAAGTCGGAAGAAATAGATAAATTTGTCCTACTGTATTATTGTGACTGCGCCAAATTTTATTGTCCTTGATCCCCTTCCTGATATTCATGTCATGAAAATCAATAAAGTGATGGTCTTCCACTTGCACTACATTCCATCGAGAGACAACAGAGTGGAGATAACAAATAATAGTTTTTTTTTTCGGAAGTTTTCGGGCGCCGCTCACCAGACGTCCTTCCCGAAAGGCGTACTCATTTTTTTTAACGTTTTTCAGCATAATTATTAAGGTTGAAAATACCTATCGAAATGCTAATGTTACTGTAGCACCCTTAGATATGAATTTAAATGAAGACTGAACTAGATTTGGGTTTAAATAGTTAGTTGCTAGTATATATTATTTTTTCTCCAGCCTTTTTGTTTTATTTAAAGCCATTAGATTAGATTAAAAATGGAGTGGCTCTCTGTCCTATCCCACTGAGACCTTTGCAAATCTGTTGTGGTCCCCCCTATCCTTAGAGCTCGATATCTAGCTTTATTTTTTTGGTTAGACTTGTTAGCCTGGATACCGCCTCCCGTGCATAGCTCTCTGCCCTCATGCCACCAGCACAGCACCTGATTGTTTATCCATTGATGGATGCTCTCCTTAGTGAGGTTTTTTGCAATTCCACAGGAGGGTTTTGGCCCTATCATGACCTCAGTCGCTCCATGCTGGGCTAATTCATCGGCCTTTTCATTGCCCTTTATTCCTTGATGACCTGGTACCCAGGCTAGGGTCACTATATTATAACTACCTAGTCTGTTGAGGGCCTTGCGACACTCCCACACTTATCGCTTATCGCCTTTAGTGCCGCCTGGCTGTCGGAGTAGATGAGGATTCTTTGGTTATCCACCTCCCGTCTCATCAACTCTCAGGCTTAGAGACATCTTGATCTTCTCTTGTACCCCATATATCCCGGTTCCTACTCCAGAGTCTGTTTTAGAGCCATCAGTGTACCAGTTGAGATTCGCTGTTATATGAGGCCCGGCTTCCCAGTCCTTTTTATCTGGAATAACTACTGTGTATTCATTTTTGAAGCTGTATTGTGGGGCAATCTGATCCATTGGCATTCCCAGTATTTACAGCCATAGTTCATGCTTGTTTTCGATGTTATTTCAGCTTCATATCAGTTATTATTTAAGAAATGTAACTTTGATACCTTCCACTGTTTTGCAGATGGGATTTATAAACTTTTATTACTAATCCCTTAAGGTCAGATGCCGAGTCGACGAAATATTGTGAAACGTTGTTTCAATTTAAACCAAAACACCAGAAGCATGTTGTATGATCAGACAGTCGTCCATTTCTTTTTTTCTCATGTTTCCAGTTGCTCGATATCTACGGAGAAACCCACAACTTCTCTCTGAAGGGACGCACCGGAATTCGGTCCCGCTACCTGCGGAAGGGACTACCTGTAACGGATTAAATTCGAAGTGTGGTCACACCAGCGAAAATGCGATTTCGGAATTGGGTCCCATGTACCTACTATTTGTTTAATTTGACTTTTATTTTCCTTCACATTTTTTTGGGCTTAGGACCAACAGTACACACTTATTGTTGTTGTACTGGCATGTTTAAAAATTTACGCTAAATGCGTATCGTCAAAAATAAAAACAGTACGTGAGATAATTACCCAACCAAACCTACCCCTACCAAACCACCTTCGTATTTTTAGTCAATTTTTTTGTAGAATGAATTATAATAATTTTCAATAATAACCCAACCAAACCTACCCCTACCAAACCACCTTCGTATTTTTGAGATAATGATTTTTGAAAACAAAATTTAAACCCATCTATTATTAATTAACGCTTACCCTTTTCACTCGTCATAGAGGTGAAATTAATATTTTCCATGTCAAACAAACAAACAAAATCACAATAACGGACACAAATAAACACGTCTTACACTCTGCACTTCAGAAGAACAATTGCTAAAAATAATCTTTTAATACCCACATGAAATCTACCTGCTTCGACAGCGGACCGAATTACGAAATCACCCTTTCGGATTTGGACAAGGTCCCTGTGAGCAGGTAGCCCTTTTGCTAGGTACCCGGACCGAATTCCGAAACACCGCTCTGAAGACGATCCGTCTCGATTGTACCAATTGTCCTCCCTACTAGCTTCATCTGCACGGAATTTACGTGTAGGCACATTATTCGAAACAAAATTTTAAATTTGACAGTCATGTTGAGGACATGTTCGGTTATCATCCCTGCAAAAAGAAAATGAATCTCCCTAAAAACAAAAAAAATATTTTTAATTAAAAAATGTACTCCTTTATTTCAGCCCACAGTGTAGAGTTGGTCTTCAAAGACATCCTTGTGACTTTAATTTAGGTACTACAGAAACGTTTTGAACCTTTTCCTATTATTAATTTTTCCTTATTTGGGCTGGTCGCTGCAATATTTTGACTCTAAAGCTACGCTTCTGGATACGTTTTTGCAGACCTCACCCTATAAAGAAACTCGGCGCCACTATATACATCCAAAGCGCCGTCTGAGATCTATCTTTGTAATTTTGTGAATGAGTTAGCGGTTTATTACTGCCCTTTTATGTGTGTGTAAAATATGACCGGCTTTTGTTATTACCCGATACCGATAGTTGGAAAAACCAGTGGAATTATAAATTGAAAACCCTTCCAATTATAGTATTGCGGAATTTTTTAAAAGTACAACTCTGTAACTCACAAATTCCATAGCGAGTTTTCCACTCATTACTTTTCGAAAATCGAAAAGAGAAAAGCTCTTAGTGCCTTCCTCCACATCGATTTTCATTCATATTTGTAACAACACACTGAATATGAACGAGAACAATACACAACTTATCATGGTCATTAAATTCAACGTTTCGGCTCTCCATCGAGGAGATTGCCGACGTCAAAGCGGATTAACTCGGAACAACAGTCTACGGATAAATACGGAAAAGCATCGACAGGCGTTACGGAAAAAATATTATAAACGACATTCGAAAAAAATCTCTCATTTCATTTTGTCTATAAGCAATAGGACATATTTTTACGGGGTTGGTTATTGCATATTGGGAACACTTACTTACTCAAATGGACATAAAGACAGCTCCATACAAAGAGTTTACTGAACAAGGTAGACAAGGAACTCTCAACCAGGCTATTGAAACTGAGTAAGAGACATTTGAAGACCTGGCGACTCGACACTGCACCCGGAAGAAACATCTGTACAAAATGGGCAAAGTTAGTGAACCTATGTGCAGGAAATGTCAATGGGATGTTGTGTGTTATGGGAGACCCTCAGAACATCAGACGAGATATTGAGCTACAAACTGCTCTCTCTGCTGCCGGGATACATCTAGAATATTATGAGCTAGATGGAGCAGAGGTTAAGCTGATGAGCAGCCATCACTATGATGGTTTTAAGGGGCTGTTTAAGTCGAAGGATAAGTGGGTGGACCTCCAAAGGGATCCCGAGGGAGTGTTGGTGATGATGGCAGTTGTTTTACTCATCATAATAAAGTCTGTCAATCAGAACAACGCAGACGGGTGGATAAAAACAGAGTGAGGAGTTTCAGCGGGAGTGTTGGGGATCAGAGGTGGGCGGACTTTACACAGAATATCTTTCTATGAACTATGATTTCATAACTGCTACTCACAACTCTGCTTCTGCGAGAACTTACATGGACTCAGACGGAAGCATACTAGTGGCCTGCATAGAAGACACGAAGGTTCTGGAATGAAAGTGGATAACATGGGAAATGGTACAAAGATCGAATGAATGAATGAAATGCATATTGCAATTATTATTATTATTTTCACTAAATTAACTTTGATATTTTATCTAGACAGATTTTATATTGATAGAGTCGGTAGCAATAGCGATAAACGTTTTGACCCCCTGGCATCAGCATCGAACGGCTATATTGGCACAAACAAGCGAAGAGAACAAATATTTGAGTAGTCAACACGCGTATATTCGAATCCATCTCCAGAGTACACATAGCTCTTCTCATATCGGTGTTTAATATCCAGCCGAAGAGACACCCCAGGAGTTCATTATATTTTTCTACTGCGCAAAGGAGTTTCCACTTGATTTTTCCCTTTTTACGTCGACTTACGCTTACATTCAAGATACTTGCTACTGTTCTACAGAGCTGACGAGGGAGAATAGTTTTTTTTTTCGAGGCCAAACGATTATAAAACGAAATTTTGGAATTGGAAATTGTTTTTTACCTTCAACTACTCGTACATCGAGAATTATTAGTTGGAACCTGTACTGGTACTTTGTACACTATAGAATTCTACTATCGACACTATTCACACGTCGTTTGTCTTAACAAAAACTTCAATATATTTCATAGTAATTTGTCAGAAATAAAAGAAGACTTGTCGACAGTATGCAGATGGTATACAGAGTGATGGTGTAGGGTATCAATTTCCTCATTAATGTGGTCCTTCCATAATTCCTCTTTAATATTTCACAATTTTTGTTGCTACACCTGCAAAAAAAACTTGGCCACCTAAAATTTTGCTGAAGTTCGTTGTCCAAGAACTTTCGTAATTTTTCTTCGATTTCAATGGTTTCTACGCGAAATTGTAGATACATTCTTTGGTATTAAAACAAAATCCAGAAAAGTTATCCAAACATGTTGATAGCTTATTTATACAGGGTGGAAACAAACCTTGTATTTGTAGTCCAATTTCCTAACACCCTATGGAACAGCTAGGGAAAGGAGGAAGCTGCCGGCGTATGGAGAAATGGGCTTCGGTGGAATTTCATGAATTGTTAGTATATTGTAGTTGACTAGTTTCAGAGATACAGGGTGTTAAGTTGGAAAATAGCAATTTTTTAAAAGCATGTATTTCTTGTTTTCTACAATGTATCAAGAATTTTTTCCTGTGATAGTGTTCTAGTTACACTAAATATCAGTCCCTTATGAGAGAAAGTTTCATTTGCTACAGGGGTACTCAAAAATTAGAAAAACGGAACGTTGACTTGAAATATAATTCAACTTTCAGGAATTTCAATATCTGGCTGGATTTGCTTCTGGTTGGTTTATAATAATGGGATATGCAAACATATTTTATAGGGCGAGTCAGAAAGTTATCTCCCTGTATCCTACATTTAATAAAATTTTATATACTTTGTATTGCATGTTAGTAGGTGACATTAAGTCATTTTTACATATATTATACAGGGCTATTCAAAAGATATGTATGGAAGAATATCCTAGAATCGATTTTTTTTTTGGAAATCTCCCTGTAATTAAATATTTCCTCGGTGAATTTCTGTGATACTTTCATACTACCTTTGCTTTGAGTTTGTTGGTCGGATGTAAAAGTTTTGTCAACTTACTATGATCAGTTTTTTTATCCCGACAATATGTTGACAAGCCTGTCATTATTTTCTTCATATAATATGTATATCGGTATTTTCGATGTTGTTTACGTTATACCATAATCGACGTATACTTAAAAACAAACAAAATAAATATAAGCTGATCTTGATATCGGAAAAAACAATCAACATAAACATGTCGAAACTATAACTGAAGTTACTGAAGGAATTCAAAGTTCTACAATATCTGGACCATGATCTATGTTTTCTGGTTCTATCTTTTCAGCTGCATCAGTTATTTCATTTAGTAGATGAGTAGATGGATATTTCACATTCTGTTCGTATCTGGCATAACCCAAAAATTAAAAAACATTGGTCATATGAGCACATGTACTTAAAGTTCTAGCTCCCAACTTATAAGTACAATAATAGTGAAGTTCCAAAGCTTCATTTTCTATATTGGAGTACAAATACAAGGACTGTTTTCACTCTGTATAAATAAGCTGTCAACATTTTTGGAGTTTGTTTTAATACCAAAGAATTTATCTACAATTTGGCGTAGATAGTATTGAAAACGATGAAATATTACGAAAGTTCTTGGACAACGAATTATTGGTAGTCGAGTTTTTTTTGTCGGTGAGTGTATAAACAGTTAAAAAAAAAGAACTTTTAGTTCAATAATCAGAATATAACTGTCGATAACGTACATTGTAGAATCTTAATGCCCCAGGATATTTGCTCTAATGACATCCTTTATGAAGGGTAGAAATATAATGTATCTTTTCCGTCGCCTTCGTTTTCATGCTATTGACAAAACGTAAAGCTCCCTAAAAGTCTAAATCCATAAATATATTAGGGGAAAAATATTATAGGTTATTACTCCATTTCAATACCTTTCCTAACCTAAAGACCAATTGAACGACGTGAAAAAACATTATTTAAATTAATAAATTCAAAGATCGAAATTGATTAAAACAAAAGAAGCTACGGCCTTTTTATTGTACTCGTTAAGAAACAAGAAATCTGTTTTAAAATAAAAAAAACTCTTTTCTGTCCTCCATTAAGTTGATTAAACTGGTACGGAGATATCCTTTTGTGATGATTTTCCACACTCAAGATCCCACAACAATGTTCGCCTATTTCCTATTGTTAGAAATTTCTACTACAAAGCCCTATCACTCACAGTAGATTAAAAATGGGTTTTCATTTGTAAGAGATCCCGTATTTTATATGCTAACAGTCTACCTTATTACCGGACTTATCTCTTTGGAAAAACAATTTAGATGATACATGAAATTATACCTAAAACAATTTCGTTGAGGGGTAATCATCCCTACAGCGTTAATTGTCACATCAATCAAGTAATTAACTGTGTTATTTGATACATAATTCTGGAGAGAACTTTGTGAAATATGAAATAATTTTGACGGCTAAAACTTTACTCGTTAGTCTTCATTAAATTGAATCCTTTTAGAGAATGTGGTTGGTTATTCTTATAAAAAAAATCATTTATATCCTTCATACAGTATTAAAATGTAAAGTTTCCATTACTTGATAACATTCTAGTTTATTTTCGAAGTCCTGTTGATTTCTACTGATTACTGGTGAAAATGTGTGTCCTGGGCTTTAGTAGTTAGAGCGTCCTTTGACTATACGAAGCCACGAATTTATGTTTGATTTTGCGCATTAATTTTTTCAAGAAGGGGAAGGAAAAATGATCATTCCATTCACCCATCCCCTTCTTAAAAAACATTAATATTTAACATCACTTATTTATTAAAAAGACATACCTTATAAAATATTATATTTATATCAAAATTAAAAAGGAATTTTTTCTTGAAGAAAAAGAAAATATGATTTTGAATAGTTTCCTGTCTAATGTGCATAATTTAAATTGAGGTTTATTGAAAATATCGGATTAAATAGTTTGAAAAAAATCCTTTTTTTGTATTTTTCTCTGGAAATTTTGAATAACCCGCAAATTTCTTTAAAATCAGTGAAAAACTCGTTCAGTTCTCTTTTCGTGGGTGTAGAAATTATTTACTTTTTATACTCGTCGATATAGTAGATAATTATCCTTTTTGTAAAAAGGGGAAGGACGATTGTAACAAATGTTTTATTACGGTCATTATGCAACCAGCACGACTCTTTATTAAAATACTTGGAGATGAGATGAGAACGGGATATTAAAACCGCATCCCTAATCAACTCTCTCTCTCTCTTCTGTGAAGTACATATTTGAATAGTAGTTATTTGGTTTCGAATCCCTTCGATACAACCGGGAATTTAGTAGTCTACTTTTGCTCCTGGATATTTAATTTAGACGATTATCCGATATTGATATTGCATTCTAAATATATACCAGGATGTTCCTTCTAAACACAAAAAGCCAGAGGATTGTGTTCAGGTGACCTTAGGGGCAATGGGTGTGGGGATGGTTTGGAAAACGGTTACTCCAAAACGTGGAAGTCAACCACATTCGTCTTCTCATTATTAGAGGTACATTTTCCGAAATAACTGAAACACGTGTTGGACCCGTGCTACAAGATTTACATCAGCCTTTACTACATTCCCATCCGTTTGTCCTTAGCTAACTAGATAGTGACAACTTTAATTTCATCAATTTTTATCACAGATCTTTAAAAAACAAAATGAAAAAATGTAATACATAATTTGAAAAAGCATTAGCCGATGTATCTAAAGAGTTCTATCGACGGCAAGTCAGCGTAGCGAAAGTGAAAGAGAGAAAACGTATTCTGGTGGTTTAGCTGATTTCCCAAGGGACGTGCCTCAATGCCTATCGCGCGGTCACACTTCAATGGCTACGGAAAGACCCGTTCATATCATTTCCTGATGGATTACACACGGAAAATCCAGGATTTAACTTTGGTTTGACGGACATCACATAATCTCATGATTTTTTTTCTTTTATTAAATCCAAAAAAAAAAACAAGTACTACTGAGAAAAATTTAGGTATATATATAAAAGAAGGGGTTTTATTCCATCTGGACAGGCGAATGAAATTGTCATAAATGTAAGAAATATTTTTTCCCGTACCATGTCGCTTTGGTGAATGTATTCGATTTATTCAAAGGCGAAAAAAAAAGGGGTGGTTGTGTAGTGAAAGAAAAAGCAAAGAGGAGAGTTTTAAAATGATTTGGAACTCTAAAAGCCACGCTCTTTCCTTGTATTTTCGACAATACCGCACACTATGTATATTGCTACTAGATGCAAATTGTGTTTGGTACAGTCGATATAAAAATTTGAGAACTTTAAATTTAAATCGGTGGATGTTTGTGCGTTTTTTTATGGAATATATTGTACCTCCTTCTTATACCAACTACTAAAGAAAGTCTCAGTCATTAATTTGATTGATTACTAACTTCAACACATCTAGTCGAAATTTCGAGTCCTCTGCTTTTGGTTGTCCTGTTGATTTGAAGAGAATAGTTATTCATAACATTTTTTTTCCTTGGAGAAATCCTCCCTTGTGTTCTCCTGTCCCAGGAGAGTTTCGATCCCTTTCTTTGCTACCTCAACTGATTTTTCGTGTCCTCCAATTCCTTATGATTCCTAGAATACAGCTCTTTGGACCAAGAATACTTGCTTATGGCGTGAATATCTACTTTCAAGATACTTAAGCTTTCTATGAAACTTTCAGGTTGATTCCTGGGCCCGTTCACTCCCATCCCAGTACTTTCTATTGTACTGGAACTATTATATACAGATATACTCTAACTAAAGTCAGTGTGATGACCATAAAGTAAAGCAATGTTGTCAGATATATTTTCTAAAATTGTTAGGCTCGCTACACAAATGTTCCTCTTACTTCAGTAAACTGTTAGTTCGTGATGTTATAAGAAAGCTAGTTTGGAAATATTTTTTAAAAAATACATAATGTAAATTTATTAGTAAACATTAACATAAGTCGTTTGAAATTACTGAAAAAGAAAAATTAATTAAAACCACTTTTTATATGTTACTATATTTAAGAAATGGCAACGTAGTAGCACGTGCAGTCAAGACTTCGAAACAACCAATCATCAACTGCAGTATTCATCGTAATATAACGAAATCACCGAAGTATACTCCGTTTGACGAGTTTGGCAGAAAAAATTCTACGGTCTTGAGGGTGTTCTGGGGGGTTGTGTTGTGGTTCGGCTTATAATCCATTAGTATCATTCAATGTCGGGTGTGAGTTTTGTTTTAAAGAAATATTTAATATAATATCTATTTCTTGGTTGAGTGAGTTTAGTGAATTGTTATAGGTATTTATAGGAAAGTGTAGGTGATCTAGTGTAGAAAGGTATCATTGATATAATACATTGTATGTATCTGTATAAAAACAGTTTTCTAAAGTTTGATGACAACAATTTTAACAAACAAAAATTTAAAGCAAATCGAGCCTCTCTTAAATTCGCCTTATTTTGTCGCATCAAGTTTATCCCATTTCAAAAATTGACACGTAACAATCCAGAAAAATATTCTTTGACGCTCACAATTTTCTTTATTGTTGTAAAATCCCCTTTTTTCTGTTGTGACAAACCGGATGTTGAAAGAATGAAAAGCTTCTTAAAGCCCCCACTATGAATCGTATCTTTTGATTGAAGAAGATAAAAGTATAAAATGCACATTAAAGGGCACAGATAAGAAATCGACTGACCCTACGGTCTTCAATGGAAGGATAACCAGGATCACATTTTATATATTTTTTTGTTGTATTTTGTTCCACTCAATATTTTGTTCTGTTCTCTTTTATACAATACGTTTCGGGTATTTAATAACATTTCGAAAAAATCAGAAGGTTATTTGATTTCCTAAATTAAATCTACACACCCCTCGCTAAACTGATATGGGATGAAGGGTGGAACTGATCTATTTCCAATCATATCTTTTTGTGTTCACTTCCGATGATTTTTCTACAATTTTGTTATCCTATAACAACATATGAGAATTGAAGGATATTTGACAGAAATATACGTAAAGGAAATTGTATAGAATGCAATTAAATGTATCTTCAAAGATAAAATATACATAAAATTAAAATGGGACCTATTTGGAGCTATACATAATTATTAGTAACCAAGTTTTTTGTAATTTGCTAAAATCAGAGTAGAGAAAAAAATCGTAAACTATTTTTAAAACAATTACCTGGTTGCAGATTGTTACGCTTTAAAAATCTAGCATTGTTAAATTCAATTTTATCGTCAGAACAACCTACTGAAGTTAACTTTTCGAACACCTATTGTCCCAATCACTTTTTTCTTTTTTTATCTAATGGAATAAAAAAAAATTTAGCGACAGCGTACTGAAAAGAACGTTAAATGGGGTATTGTTTCCAACACACGCGATAAGGCGTTGATTTAGCAGACTATACATTTATCCATTAGCGGTGGCAACTATAAATAATAAAGGGGTCCAGTCAAAGTTTTGTTAAAAAAGTATTTTCCATTCATTATAACATAGTTGAATGAAAAAAATTACCCTGCATACAAAATTCATAAAATTTGTAATACAATAATAAAGCGCTTTCCTCTAGAACACGGAGTATCTAAAGAACAGTTTTTTGTATCGTCAACCGAACCATATTTTAAAGGTGGGTGTATATCCTCATACAGTTTTAATTATAATATAATTACCATTACTACCATTTTCTTACATATTAAGTTAAAATGTATTTTATTTTATATATTTATTCATGTAATAAAACCGTAAGGATTGTTTGAATAACAAATAAATGAATAAACACTTGACAACATCATGTGTATCAAACCAAGTTTCGTCTAAATAAATTATAGTTCTATTTGAATCACGGTACCCTTTTGTTTTGCGCAAATACTCCTGTCTAAGTTCAGCGATACGCCGAGATTCCATTATTACCATTCGATTATCTAACTTCTTATATTTAAATCTACAATTCAATAATCCCACGCATCACCTTGGACTGTTGTTTCAAATGGTCTCCAAAATGCCATTCTAATTAATTATATTATAAAACTTACCCTAACGTCTACGAACAAATGAATATTATATTAATATCAATTCACTGACGCGACCTAACCACTACACCATCAAAAAGGTATTATATTAATGATACCTTTCTACACTAGATCACCTACACTTTCCTATAAATACCTATAACAATTCACTAAACTCACTCAACCAAGAAATAGATATTATATTAAATATTTCTTTAAAACAAAATTCACACCCGACACTGAATGATACTAATGGACTATAAGCCGAACCAAAACACAACCCCCCCGAACACCCTCAAGACCGTAGAATTGTTTCTGCCAAAAACGTCAAACGGAGTATACTTCGGTTATTTCGTTATATTGCGATGAATACTGCAGTTGATGATTGGTTGTTTCGAAGTCTTGACTGCACGTGCAACACGTTGCCAACTCTTCAAAATTTCCTTAAATATAGTAACATATAAAAAGTGGTTTTAATTAATTTTTCTTTTTTCAGTAATTTCAAGCGACTTATTTTAATGTTTACTAATAAATTTACATTATGTATTTTTTTAAAAATATTTCCAAACTAGCTTTCTTATAACATCACGAACTAACATTTTAATGAAGTAAGAGGAACATTTGTGTAGCGAGTCTAACAATTTTAGAAAATATATTGCTTTATTTTATGGTCATCACACTGACTTTATTTAGAGTATAAAACTACTTTTTTGCCATGTATCTAATGCTCCATAAAATGAAATAAAAGTTTCTTCATTTTATAAACAATTTTATATAAGCAAGCTGCGTGATATTTTAAAATGTTGACGTATATACAGTTGAAAGTTTCTTGGTAATTAACATTCTTGCTTTCACTTTTTCTCTAAAAGTCTTGAAACCCCTAGTAACTTTCTATTTCTCTTTCTGTGTACGTCTATGAGTTCATCACAATTACAGCCGAGTTGAGTTTGGAGATAAGACACCCCCATTCTAAATCCATTTCCGCTTCTCATCGTTTTCCTTGATTTTTACTTTTTCAATTATCACCCATGACTTTATCCTTCCCCTTGTCATTCAGTGATTAAAATTATCTAGGCATTCAAGAAACAATATTTTTGGGAAATCTCTCAAAATATATCTTAAAACGGTTTAAAATCTAACAAAAATAAATGATCCGAATCAATTTAAGAGTGAAAAAAAAAAGAGCGAAAAACCGGCTTTTATACGTTAAATAAGATCTCGCTAGGGAGCAATGACATTAACTGACTCTGATTGATGACAACGTCGTTCAAGAGTGACCAGAAATCGGCATTTGTTTTCTTTTAGGGCACTTCTATATATATGTAGAAACCCTCTATTTTTCACCCTTCTTACATAAAAAATGCATTCCTCTAACATTATTTTTATTTGAGATTTATTCAATCCCAACCTAGAAAAAAAAAAGTAGAATGCTTTTACATATTATAACGTGAGATGGACACCAGCAAACAGCCAAATTCGTAATAATTCCTCGTATATTTTAAGATTTCCTCGACTCGAGTTCCAAATAAAAATTTTTTCGATGACGAAAAGTCCACTCATATAAATCTTCACTCAAGAGACGATCCCTGTCGTAATGGAAAGTGAAGCCCCCCAAAAAGATGGCTGCTCCTAAATATCGAGAGTCGGTTGCAAATTGAGTTACATTCATACAATGGAACTGTTTACATCAAGGGTTTTTAGAAGACTAAACGCACTCGAGGGCAAACCCTGTAATTGATTTTACCGCCCACTACTCTGAATCCCTATATTTACTGCGTAATTTTGTTATTGGGTTTCACAAGTAGGAATACTGACAGCGTGACAAGTTAAACCTCAAGATTTCTTTCCATTTCAAAGAAATTTATTGTTATCTTGAAAATAATCAAAGAGATTTGAAAAATCTAATAGATACCACTCAAATTATACGTAGACTCTAACTAAAGTCAGTGTGATGACCATAAAATAAAGCAATGTTGTCAGATATATTTTCTAAAATTGTTAGGCTCGCTACACAAATGTTCCTCTTACTTTAGTAAACTGTTAGTTATAAGAAAGCTAGTTTGGAAATATTTTTAAAAAAATACGTAATGTAAATTTATTAGTAAACATTAAAATAAGTCGCTTGAAATTACTGAAAAAAGAAAAATTAATTAAAACCACTTTTTATATGTTACTATATTTAAGGAAATTTTGAAGAGTTGGCAACGTGTTGCACGTGCAGTGAAGACTTCGAAACAACCAATCATCAACTGCAGTATTCATCGCAATATAACGAAATAACCGAAGTATACTCCGTTTGACGTTTTTGGCAGAAAAAATTCTACCGTCTTGAGGGTGTTCGGGGGGGGTTGTGTTGTGGTTGGGCTTATAATCCATTAGTATCATTCAGTGTCGGGTGTGTTTTTTGTTTTAAAGAAATATTTAATATAATATCTATTTCTTGGTTGAGTGAGTTTAGTGAATTGTTATAGGTATTTATAGGAAAGTGTAGGTGATCTAGTGTAGAAAGGTATCATTAATATAAAACCTTTTTGATGGTGTAGTGATTAGGTCGCGTCAGTGAATTGATATTAATATAATATTCATTTGTTCGTAGACGTTAGGGTAAGTTTTATAATATAATTAATTAGAATGGCATTTTGGAGACCATTTGAAACAACAGTCCAAGATGATGCGCGGGATTATTGAATTGTGGATTTAAATATAAGAAGTTAGATAATCGAATGGTAATAATGGAATCTCGGCGTATCGCTGAACTTAGACAGGAGTATTTGCGCAATATAAAAGGGTACCGTGATTCAAATAGAACTATAATTTATTTAGACGAAACTTGGTTTGATACGTAGGCATATATCGAATAAGCATTTTTCGTATAAAAAAATCGAAATATCTACAAACATCACAAAAATCTCAAGAGAGAATTTTTGTGAAGTTTTTCTGGATGGATTTTTCAAAAACCTCTTTTTCCGGTATTTATAATCGAGATTTTGTGAGATATAAACAATTTTTAGTGAAATCAAATTCCAAATTATACTTTCGATATACCCCTCGTAATACTAACAAATATCCTGATAATATCAGTTTCGTTAAAAAATCATGAATTTTTTTATTCGAAAAAAAATTTTTGCCAGAGAAATTTTTTATTGAAAATGATTTTTTTTGTTTCGATTATTTAAAATTGTAAAGCAAAAGTTATCGATAAATTTTGAAGAATTGAATTTCTAATAAAAGCAAATCGGCAGCTGATATCGGTAATAAATGTCAGTAAAATGGAAGGAAAGTCTTAGAGAAAATCAAGACGTAAGCATCAGAAAACGGAAAGCTCGTAAACACGTGACTTTAGTCCGAAACGAGAACTCCACAACATCAGTCGGGAGTTTATTTGACTCCATAAAGTTGCATCTCGATATCGGAAGCTAGTGAACGAAATAATTGCTCCTAAAGAATTTTAGTACTAATTAAAATTGTGCTGTTTGTTTCATGGATCAAACTGGGTGAGTTCAATAATTTAATTTTTTATAAAATTTCACCCGTTTCGTTGTTAATTATATAATTAACCAGCCTCGACGTCAATTCGCTTTGAAGGTGAAATATAAATGAGAATTCCAGAATTAATCAACTCGAGATGAGAATTTTTATTTTATTTTTAAAAACTTTTTCTATCGATCCATGCATAAAATAATGTTTAGGTATACTTACATCGCATGTCGATGGATAGGA
The DNA here is from genome assembly GCA_949126875.1 of Lochmaea capreae. Lineage (NCBI taxonomy): Eukaryota > Metazoa > Arthropoda > Insecta > Coleoptera > Chrysomelidae > Lochmaea > Lochmaea capreae. Next base: position 582,227 of record OX421397.1, read on the forward strand.
AACTTGTAATTTTATATACAAAACCTAAGATTAGATTAAACGATGTTCAAATCGGTGTTTTTATGATAAATGTCCCCTAAAAGACTTGTATAATGCATTTTAACGCAGACTTCCATAACATGTAATCACTATCTCAGCATTGTGTAGGGAACCATGTTAATGTATTTTAGTCATCAGTAAAAAGGGGAGAAACAAAGATGAAAGATAGGCAGGACAGGGTTCGAAAATACCAACAAAAAATGTTTTTTTTTTACCAGATCTAGGGTATAAAAGAAGGATATATTATGGAGTAGAAAAATTTTGAAATTACTGAAGAAAATCGGTAAAAATGAGAAAACAAGTTACAACAACCACTTGGGTGAAGTCCAATCTTATTAGTCCAGTAAATAAATGCACCAACCTGTTCATCTCATTATTGTCGGACTTTTTTTTGCAACTTGTAGGTATTCATGTGTAGATTACTCTCTGAAAATAATGTCCTCCGCGGGATTTGCGGAACGGGCTGGAAAATGGACCTTGATCCCGAAAATTCAGTTTTTGTCCGATATCTCCCGAAATATGCTACTTAGAGAAGTGGGGTTTTGCTAGAAATGAAGTACAGTTCATTACCTAGAAAAACGGTCCCTATCATTTTTGTCCCTGGATCAATATTTCTTGCAATAAAAGGCTTGCAAAAATTTTCCGGAAAACTAAAATTTTAAAAACCATCGAAAAGAGGACATTTTCAGCTTTCCACTGGTGTGCATTAAAGACCGATATTGCCAATCATTGTTTATCAATTTGCGGTAGACCCGAGAATTTTCAGAAAACTCCGGAAAAAAAAAAACGTCCCAAGAAAAACATGTTGTTTATAAAGATACACAAAAATTATTTATTCATTCTTTCGGAATACATTCACCACCTATCAAAGTCCCATTATCCAAAAGGTTTCGGTAAAACTACGCTTAATTTAAAAAATATGAACGGATTGATGAGGGCGGTCAAATATTCAGGAAAAATAAAGTTTGACCAGTTTTTTCAATATTCCTGGAAAATAAAAAAAACGAAAAAGTTACACGATGTTATAGGTACAGGTCCCTCCTTTCATATGCTCTTTGAATCATGAAAAAATATTCATTTTTACCCAAGTTATGGGCCAATTTGCCCGCCGTCCCATGCCTACATTCACGGAGCGTGCTCCCGGAGACGCCGCGCAACAGCTCGAAATCCAAAGTAAGCTTGGGCCCGTTTATCTCGAAAACGGTTGAACTTTTGACAAAAATGATAAGGATCATTTTTGTAGATAATAAACTGCTCTCCATTCCTAGCAAAACCCCACTTCTCTAAGTGTCATATTTCCGGAGATATCGGCGGAAAACTCAATTTTTGGGATTATTGGCCATTTTTCAGCCCCTTCCGCAAATTTTCAGAGAGTAATCTACCCGTTAATACCTACAAGTTGCAAAAAAAAGTCCGACAATAATGAGATGAACAGGTTGGGGGGTTTCTAGGTCTTTATTTACTGGACTATTATATCAAAACAGAAAATTATATCATTACTCCATAAGTCAATCCATGGAAAGATTTTCTCTTTCAATTCTTGTGGATTTTCGTCCTGCCGGAATATATCCTACATCCTTTCAACCAGTTCCCAGTTCTTCCCCGAAAGCATTTATTAGAATAAATGTGATTTTTTAAAACGCCCTGTATTATTAAAAACTAACTGTGTCTCTTCCTTTTTCGGCACCTTATTTCAAATTTTCATTATAATACCTTATGTGCCATCGAAATTCTCTGTAAATCAAAGCTTTTCCTGATAAACCAATATAGTATATTACATACCTAGCGGGGAAGTAGATCATTACAGCCCAGGCTAAAAGCCGTGGATGGAATGATCTTTCCCGCGTGGTATGTATACTATTTTATTCACAATCGCTTAGTTACAAGCTTTTAAAAACATTAATTTTAAGAAAATTTGTTATCACAATTTAATATTTTTTTCGACAAAGAACTTCTATTACTAATTTATTGGTTTTGACAATTATGTCATAAAATATACTTTCTGTCACGAAATTTTAATATTTTTGCTCAAACAAGTACATAATGTCTTATTTTAAAATAACCTGTACTCCTCCGGAAGTCCAAGAAGGTGCGGTTGAGGGAATGGGTAATTCCGTAGAAAAGCGAAGAAAGGTATTAATTTTTTTTTAAACCAGTTTAACACACGCCTTTCGAACGAGACGTCGTTTGCCATGATTGATCGACTTTTAGTACGAGGGGTGTTGTGTGGGGGATGAAGGGGGGTGGCTGGGGTTTTTTCATTATTTTTCTCGTTGATACTATAATATAAACCATCCAATGATATAACGCATGCGCATTCCCGTCCGGTTGCCGCACGGTCGGTGTGAACTCCCCTTAGGATCCATTTTCGCCATTTTCGAGTGGCTCGATTTCAACGATTTTCTTATGGGGATTCCCATGTTAGCGCCTCCGTCATGGGAGAGAACTCTTGCTGCCCCTTTACTTGTCATACTTCAGAAAAGTGACACATGCTTCTAGCCGGAAAAGTACGTAATGAGTCACTTCCTTATACCGTTTTAAAGGTAAGAAATGTCTATATTACTGACCGATTGTGAATAAACTATATTTATTTACTTTTTAGTTCGATCTGCTAAAAGCATTTTCTTGAATTTTCGAAACCATTATTTTTTATTTAAACCAATCGGCTTATTCCAGCCCTGGTAATTTTTGACAAAAGACGACCCCGATCGAAATGGTCACCCATTAATAATCGTGTTCTGACAATTTGACGAATGTATGTCGGAACACCCCCAGCCATCCCCCTTTTTTTTTTCGTCGACGAAGGGTGGCTTTAAATCCAACTTCTAATTATATCGGATCAAAAATAAACAAATTGCAATTTTCTCCCGATTGCTTTTAACTCTGCCCAACTACGTACCAGCAAGTGCAATTAAATTTTTAATTTTTCTTTTATTCGCATGTGTGTAAAAATTAAGAGTCGTCCAAAAAATATTCTAGGACCATATTTTTTATATCAAGAGCTGTCAGATCGGGTCAATAAGAAGTAAGCTCCTGTAGAAATCAATAACGGTTGCGTTTTAATAGTTCGAACTTTTAATTTCGAACACAACTTTGTTCCGAAAGCCGACTCTGTATAAACCGAAAATCGACCATATTGTTTTTTAATTCATGTATAAAAAATCGCATATGTCACAGTGCAGTTGTCACTTTGACAGCGGCAAAAGTTAGCTAGTGTTTTTTTCACTTATTCATTTGTTCATCAATTATCGCGGTGTTGGTTACCAGAATAAATAGTTTGGCATGTTTGTCAACAACTTATTGAATTTTCAAGAAGTAACAATGAGTCGATTCGGTGTGTCTACGAACGCCGAAATTAGTCAAATTGTTAATACCTGTGTGCCTTACTAATACAGTTGCGACGCAATCATCAATCTGGCGACAATTTTCTACGTTTTGCGATGCAAAAAGATACACATTTGAGCCAGATACTTCCATCGAGAAATTGAATGTAATATTGCAAGATTGGGCATTTAATATGCGAAAAAGTAACGGAGAAGACTACAAAGAAGCGGTAGTTAAAACAATTTGGAACACCACCGCTAAAATGCTACAAAGTAAATATTATAACGAATTTAATATTGTATTCAACCCTTTCACCGATGTTCAGTTTAATTCATCACGAGCTGCACGTAATGCTAAACGTAAAATCCTACAAGCACAACCCGAAAAGAAAAAGTGTAGTGCATCAGCTCTTAATAAATCTGAAGTATTTGCAATGGCCAGATTATATAACGAAAATGAACCGGAATGACTTCAAAAGAAATTATATCTCATTTTGGTGTTTGAACTAGCTTGGCGCGGAGGAGAAGCAGCTTACTGCAAAACCACTTATTTCGTATCTGAAATTGAAAATAATGGAAGAGAAACTGGACGTATCGAGTATAATCCTCTATTTTCGAAAACGATACAAGGCGGCAACAATAAATTATGTGACAGCAAATGGATCACGCCTAATATATTCGACGAAGATATTTGCCCAATACGTTAATTCAAAAAGTTAATGGAAAAACGAAACACTTATAACTTCGGACAGAGTATTTCTTACACCAAATCCCTTTTGGAAAAAGAAAAATTCTAAAGGTTGGTACAAGAATTTGCCGATTGGAATTAATTAAATTTCCAAATGGACTAAACGCTCAGCACAACGCATTGGTTGAGATGTCAAACGTGTCAAAATTACAAATCACTCAAATCGAGCGGCAGCAGTTAGCGAATTAAGTAAAAGCGGAATTGAAGAACAAGCTCTAATAAAAATAACAGGACACAGCAATTCATCATCAATAAAACCATACTTACAAGTTGACAAAGAGTATCATTCAAGCATTATTCAATCAATTCGTTTGGAAAATGAAAAAACTTCAACATCTACTACAGAAACGATTAGCTGTGGCACCCGCAGCGATATCACTGTTCCTAGTATGAATTTCAATAACTGCGTTTTTAATAATTGTACATTAAAATAAAAATGTGTTTATTTTTAATGTTTCATAAATAAAGTTTGCATTGATATGTTTCCAAATTTCACATTCATTAAATTGTCCTGCCGAATTACACTCGAGGTTTGTATTGATATTGGGTAAATTTGTGTTGTTCAAATTCTAAACTGTTTCCTTTAGCAATTTGACTCGAATAACTGTCAAATTGCTAGGAAACAGTTTCTCATTAACCAACCCAAATTTGCCCGATAAAATACAAACCACTTGTGCAATTATAAGTGAAAAAAATTTAAAATTTCTTCAATATTTTGACGAAATCTATCAACTCCTAAACGGTTAAATTTGAATTAATTTACAAAGTCGTTAAGTTATTATTATTAAGAAAAAAACAATCAACTTTAGTTCGTTAACGAAAGGAGTAGCCCTTCTATCACCTTCCAAGTTTTTAGAACGAACCTCTGGGTGTATAAAAAATTTCAAATTCTCATCCTAAATAATAGAAAAGTGGCATACTTCAAATCTGATCGTTCTACGTGCCCATACAACAAAACAGGCTCTTAGTCGCAAATCCCTTGTTCAACTTCACGAATTGATAGGAATTGTGTTTGTAGAAATACAGACGCGTCGGCGTCGGGGAACGTCGACGTCGCATTTGTAATAGACGCTTTCAAAAACGAATCTCGATTTTAGAACACACCACCAAAAATTTATTCAAATTGATTTAAAACTTTCAACAGCCGATAACTACTAGAGTTCGTAAAATATTTTTCACGTGTTATCACCCCGTATAACGTATTAAACCACACCCGAAGATCCCTCATCTTCCAATTTTTTTCTTCTTATACGTAGTGACTTCATCGACTTTTACTTTCTGCCTATCGGTGGGTAATTTCTGAGAAGTATATTCAGAGACCACTCGACGTCACTTGCCGGCATCTACTCTTCACCGTCCTATTTCGCTTAGTTCGTGGTTTCAGTTCAGAATTCATTGCGGCCTCTGAGTGCCTCGCAATCAACCAAGTATGAGGAATCATAATATCACAGAACACCAAGGGCGCACTTTTAATGTTAAAATTGTGTGAATTAATTATTTTTTTTTTCGCTGGGTATCTACTTAATAATGATTCAAACAATTTTTTGTGTTGAAGAGAGAAATTTCCAAAACTACTTAATTATCTGGATCATATGTTTTTGTCCCCGGTTTATTGTTGGAATGGTTGTTTTCCAAAAGACATCGAGCCATTTTTACTGACCAAAATATTAATACAACTCAATTCTATTTAAAAAGAACAGTAAGAGCTGAAGAAATCCTATTATTATGTAAATTAAGTTTTCGCACTCTTGATAGCATTTTAACGAGTACAAATCATAAAATATAATATATAATTGGAAAAATGCAATTTACATTAGATATGCGGCGGTTCAATTGTGAAATAAACGATTTTATACGATCCATTTATGTTTTTCCATTACTCCATGATCGATTTATCCAGCGGCGTAGATTTCCTTAACAAAATACGAAACTAGGTTCCATACATTTACTGTTTTACTATATTATTTTCAATAATAACTTGTTTTTACGTCTACATATGATAAAAATAAACAACCGCTCTCTACCGTATAGGAATTCTCAAGAGTCGAATAAAAAAGGACCCTAAAATTCAACAGGTTGGCATCACTGCATGTTTATTATTTATACACCCTTGTGGTGTTCGCAGAATTCTCACTTGTTACTCTCCTCGGACATTTATTACCTTTATTAGAGAACGTGCTTTTCGTGATTCTCGTCTTTTATATTTTCCTCTTCATCTGCACAAGTTTCACACCTTTTTTATTCAATTTGCGCTAAAATACTTTTTTTTCTGGAATTCTTTCAAACAAACTTTCAACACCTTATAATTGTTCAGCGTGCCGAAACTCCAAATCTCCAGATTATCCTCGCAACCTTAAATAAACAGCTGATTGAATTACACAGTTAAGCTTCAGCGTACACAAATTAAATAATCTGTATCAAATTGTTTTGCCAATTCTTCTCAATCTGCGAATTACCTTTTCGAGGTCAATTACATTTTTTTCTTTTTCATTTAGGTACACTTTATTTCGTATTACTTACCATTTGGTTTTATCATTTTGACAACATTCATGCCATAAACATGTCACAAGTCTGTCTGGCGTTGTATCTTTAAACATTTTGACAATATCTATATCAAAAAACGTCAAATCTCTACGGTTTCTTGGACAGGATGTGTCAAAATTAAGTCGTATCATTGGTATTCTTGAATCTTTAAACATTTTGACAATATCCATATCAAAAAACGTCAAATCTCTATCAGGAATATAAAAATCTTGTACAGGATGTTTCGAAATCAAGTCGTATCATTGGTATTTTGGAATCTTTAAACATTTTGACAATATCTATATAAAAAAACGTCAAATCTCTATCAGGAATCCGAATTCTTGTACAGGATGTGTCAAAATTAAGTCGTATCATTGGTATTTTGGAATCTTTGAACATTTTGACAATATCTATATCAAAAAACGTCAAATCTCTATCAGGAATACCAATTTTTGTACAGGATGTTTCGAAATCAAGTCATATCATTGGTATTTTGGAATCTTCAAACATTTTGATAATATCCATATCAAAAAACGTCAAATCTCTATCAGGAATATAAAAATCTCGTACAGGATGTTTCGAAATAAAGTCGTATCATTGGTATATTGGAATCTTTAAACATTTTGACAATATCTATATCAAAAAACGTCAAATCTCTATCAGGAATATAAAAATCTCGTACAGGATGTTTCGAAATCAAGTCGTATCATTGGTATTTTGGAATCTTTAAACATTTTGACAATATCTATATAAAAAAAACGTCAAATCTCTATCAGGAATCCGAATTCTTGTACAGGATGTGTCAAAATTAAGTCGTATCATTGGTATTTTGGAATCTTTGAACATTTTGACAATATCTATATCAAAAAACGTCAAATCTCTATCAGGAATACCAATTTTTGTACAGGATGTTTCGAAATCAAGTCATATCATTGGTATTTTGGAATCTTCAAACATTTTGATAATATCCATATCAAAAAACGTCAAATCTCTATCAGGAATATAAAAATCTTGTACAGGATGTTTCGAAATAAAGTCGTATCATTGGTATTTTGGAATCTTTAAACATTTTGACAATATCTTTATTAAGAAAACGTCAAATCTTTATCAGGAATACCAATTTTTGTACAGGATGTATCAAAATTAAGTCGTATCATTGGTATTTTGGAATCTTTAAACATTTTGACAATATCTATATCAAAAAACGTCAAATCTCTATCAGGAATACCAATTTTTTATTTTTTTGTTACAGGAACCAGTACGACGAATTCACCCCATCATCACTAAAACAAGAAAAAGGAGATGGGATAACTTCAGCAGTCGTAGCAGATGTGAGCTCTCCTGAAAGTCTACCCGACTTCGAACGAGCGCCTCCGAGGAAAATAGACGAATATATCAGAGCAGAGCTACCTTATTTAAGTAAAAGAGCTACGGTGGCGTTATTAAGTTGTTTGGGCTTCATTATCATGTTCGGGATGAGAACTAGCATGGGTTTAGTCAAAATTAAGATGGTACTTCAGACAAAAATATAAAAAAAATATGAATTTAACTTTATAAAATTTCCAGAATAACACTTGGACTCCTGAAACTTTGTCAGCCGTAGACGCTGCTATTTTCTGGGGATATTTCGTAACTCAAATACCTGGTGGACTTATAGCAGCAGCTTATCCAGCCAATAAACTATTCGGAGCCGCAATAGCTTCGTCTTGTGTCTTAAATTTAATCATTCCAGCCGTTTATCAAAAACCAGACGTTCTAATTGTGGTTAAAGTAATGCAAGGATTAGTAGAGGGAGTTACTTATCCAGCTTGTCACGGAATAATGAGGCATTGGGCGCCTCCTTTAGAAAGATCTCGTTTAGCTACTCTCGCCTTTAGCGGCTGCTACGCAGGGGTGATGTTTTCGATGCCGATTTCTGGAGAACTTATAGAACATTTCGGTCCTTTAGCTCCTTTTTATTTCTATGGAGTACTAGGGATGTTTTGGTAAGTGAAAATATATATGTTACATCAAAAATATCGAAATATAATTTCAGGTACGTGTCTTGGTTGTGGCTGGTGTTCGAAAAACCGACTTACCACACTTGTATAGACATCAAAGAATTGGCTTTTATAGAAAATTCCTTAGGAACGGCCAATCAAACGTACATTATTCCAACTCTAACAAATACTCCTTGGAAGACCTTCTTCACTTCACTACCTTGTTACGCCATATTCGTAGCGAATTTTTGTAGATCTTGGAATTTTTATTTACTGGTGTTATTCCAAGCTTCTTATTTCGAAGATACTTTCCATTCAACAATGACTGAGGTAATTCAACCTCAACTTTTACTTTCAATTAAGTTAAAAATTTTCTTTTTCTCACCAGAACGCTTTACTTGGTGCTCTACCTCATCTGCTAATGACTGTGATCGTTCCTACTGGAGGAATCCTTGCTGATCGCTTAAGAAAAAAGGGAATACTAACTACCACACAAGTTAGAAAACTATTCAACTGCGGAGGTATATACTTTCTGATATATTTTTTCCTCTGTAAAAAACCCCGCGTAATAGTATAGGAAATTTGCCCACAATCGATATGCGACTACTGTTCAAGCCCATAACTATTCAAAATGAAATAAATTCGTAGAGAAATCAGAATGTAAACCATTCAGGAGAAAATTGAAATTTTATCGTGGGTCACTCACAAGATCAGCGGATTTGTCCCCGAATTATATATTTTTATGGGATTTTTAAAAAAATTAAATTTATCGGCACAATTTTGAACGGCCTTAAAATTTGCTAGAATTAAGGGCGAAAATTGTCCAGCATTGTGCAAACATTACACCGAATCAGCTCAGAGATACAAGATTATCTTTGTTCAATAGATTCTGTTTTTGTTTGGCTCTCAATAAGGAGAACTATTTGAACCTTTAATTCATTAATTTTTTAGTTTTAGCATTTTAAGTTGTTTTTCGGAATTTATTTCGTTTTAATTACGAATTCATTTTTATTTTGGAAGCCGTTATGGCCAAAAGAAATTAAAAGACACTGGAATACTAATAGTCGAGGCAATAAACTAAAAAAGCTGGAACACTAGTTGTAGTGGATTTCAAAACTTGGTAAATAAGTGTCAGAACTGGCCCAGATCGGGTACTCGGGGGTTTTGAAGGTCGCTGATCACGAATATGATGTTCAAATTGACCCCCCGAACACCTGGAGCTCAGGAACGCGCGGAAGAACGTCGTCTCCGTGGGACTCTCCCACAAATCACGCGAGAAAGAAGAGAAATTCAACGCCCGGGGGTTTTTTGAGTCGCTGAATCCAAATCTGGCATCGGCGAACACCCCACGGGCACCTGATGCGCCGGACTCTGGGCGCGGAAGTCATCTCCGGGAATTTTCTTGAGAAAAGTGACAAAAACCACCCGAAAATCGTAATGGGGCCTTTTGTGGGGCGTTGAATCCGAATTTCATGTCGGAAACGACCCCCCGAACACCTAGTGCACCAGAACCTGACCCTAAACGTCATCTCCATGGCTTTTCCTGACATAAATCAAAAAATGCGAACCGAAAATCGTTATTAGGGTTTTTCGGGGCGCTGAATCCGGATTTCACGTCGATAACGACCCCCGAGCCCCTGGTGCACCGGACCCTCAGGCTAATTCTCGGAAATGACGTCCTCGTCCAGGTTCCGGCGCACCAGGTAGGCGTGGGATGCTCGGCGATGTCATATTTGGATTCGGCGACCCAAAAAACCCCCCCTAATGATTTTCTGTTCGTCTATTTTCGGTCGTTTATGGAAACCCCTTGGAGAAGGGTCGTTATCGACGTGAAATCCGGATTCACCGACCAAAAAACCCCCCCATGACGAATTTCAGTTCGCCTTTTTTGATTGTGTCAGGAAACGCTCCGGAGATGAAGTTTAGGGTCAGGTTCTGGTGCACTAGGTCGTTTTCGACGTGAAATTCGGATTTAACGCCCCACAAAACGCCCCTATTATGATTTTCGAGCGGTTTTTGGCACTCCTCTCAGCAAAATTATCGGAGATGACGTCCGCGCCCAGGGTCCAGCGCACCAGGTGCCCGTGGGGTGTTCGCCGATGCCAGATTTGGATTCAGCGACTCAAAAAACCCCCGGGCGTTGGATTTCTCTTCTTTCTCGCGTGATTTGTGGGAGAGTCCCACGTTCTTCGGCGCGTTTCTGAGCTCCAGGTGTTCGGGGGGTCAATTTGAACATCATATTCGTGATCTGCGATCTCCAAAATCCCCGAGTACCCGATCTGGTCCAGTTCTGACACTTATTTACCAAGTTTTGGAAGAGAATGCCGAAAACCGCATTCCGATCCGTCCACTACAACTTTTGGCCTTTTTACTAGTTCATTGCCTCGACTATAAATCACATAACTTACAAATATTGGAAGGAGAAGAGGCGGGGTTTCTTACAGTAGTTCTGAATTCAGCTGTCCAGCTAAATACTTGATATTTATTGTAGTAAATATATAAAAAAAATTTGTTGGTGGACTATTTAGATCGTAAAATACTAAATATGGCACTGAGCGCTAAATAATTAGTCTTAGAGGATTGACCCCATGAGAACATTTAATCAGAAACTCAATACCAATAACATTTTATAAATTTCCGGCAAATTTCCTATGCCATTATGCGTAAAAATAATTTTTTGCAGGTTTCGGTATGGAAGCAACATTTTTCCTCGTGATGGCTTATTCCCATACCATAACGCAAGGAATGACTGCTCTATCTATTGGAGTAGGTTTCAGTGGATTTGCTATTTCAGGTTTTAATGTTAACCATCTGGATATAGCACCGAGATACGCCAGTATTTTAATGGGTATGTCGAATGGCATTGGTACTATAGCAGGAGCTATAGTACCTTACGTGGTGCATTTAATAGTGAAGCATAAGGTAAGAAACATTATACAGGGGGAAATTTGCATATTTTAAGTTTATTTTTTACGGTCCGTTTGGTTTTTTCCGCCAAACAATGATATCATATTATTCGTAACGTCAAAAATGATGTGCGTACAGAGGGCTCGATTTCGCGAAAGCGTCGAAACCGGCCGTGCGGAAAAAGTTGGGGTTGTTCTACCCCGTCGGTCGCGCTCCCTTTCTCCGTAATATATAATCTGGGCAACGCTTTTTTATTTTAAAATAGCTTTTCCGTGACGTTAAAAGGGAAATTGTTATTGAAGAAAAACGCTGAATTGTCGTTTTCATACATCTCGTTGATAGTGACCGAAAATTATTTTTTTTTTTCACAGAAAAAAGAAGAATGGCGAATAGTTTTCATTATAGGGGCCATGGTTCACTATTCCGGGATAATATTTTACGGTCTTTTCGCTTCAGGGGAGCTGCAGGAATGGGCCGATCCGACTGCCGAAGAAGAAAAACAATGGAATCAATTGGATGAAGCTATGCCTATAAAAAAACAACCGGTGAGTGGAATTTTTTTAGCCGCTGTGTGCTATTTTTCTAAAAATAAACACTTGGATGTGCTGCGCCTCGATTAAATTGCTTGTGCTTGTTTTGTTTTTGATGAGTTACTATAACATTTTTCGGCGAGGCTCATTTATTTGTAAATATTTGATATATTCTTCGGTGTGAACTTTTTTTCAAAATTCGAAATTTTCAAAATCCGTATTTTATGGTTTTTGATTATTTTAGGGGTGGATATCCAAAAATGTCCAAAAATATCCAAAAATATGCATAAAAAGTCGATAGGGCGTATATTAAAAAAGTTAGAATTTAAAAAAAGTCTGACTTTTTGTCATCTCTCCACATTTGATCCAATATCTCGAGAACCTCTTTCTTAATAGTGTTCTAGTTTGCGTCATTCGAATCAGCATAAAATTTCCTATAAAATGGAGATTTTTCGTCATTAATAAACATAAGGTTAATAAATTATGATTGTTGGAATATTGGTATAGTAAAAAAGTCTAACTTTTTGACATCTCTCCACATTTGTTCCGATATCTCGAAATAAACGTATGATAAACTTTTAATAAGGGATACCTGTTTACTTTTTTTTCTAAATCGTTAAATTTTTGATATACCCCAGCCTCAAAACGGGGTAGTTCAAAGACAATCGAGTAACGCATCTAACTACGGAACAGTAGAAACGCCTCTACCGTCACGTCCTCCTAAACCGCCATCTTTAACATCTCAAAACGTTTCACAAGTCGATCCTTCGGTACCATCGCCACAACCGATGGTTTCTTCCGCAAATCCTTTCCGAAGTTCTTCGAATCCTTTCAGACAAGAAGTAGTTCAACCAGCTGCTCAGGATACTTATTTGCATGGTACTGTGAATGATAGAACTTACTGAATTGGTACTGTACGTTGTAGTTTTTTTTTTTTAAATGCGTTGTGGAAATATTTGGAAATTACATATGGACTGGATTATTATTATTTATCAAACAAAAATTAGAAACAATTTCATGTTCTCTATAAAATTTTCATTGTTCAAATTTATCCAAATTTTACACACGTATCTAAAAAAAAAAAAAATTTATTTCAAGTTGTTATGAATTATTTAAGAAAAAATTGAATTATATAAAATTTGATATCAATAATATTCAAATCCTATAATTATCTACGTAGCCACTTAATGAAAACAATGGCAATTCTGGTTATCATAAAAACAACAATTAAACTCGCGTGAAAAGGGGTTCCTTACTGTAGACCGTGTTTTTATGAAATATGATAATTTTATAAATAAATCCAAAAAAATTGTTTCTGCATTTGATAGGGAAATGGGAAGTTTTTATACGTTTTCAAAATTTTATTCTCAGTAAATTTTTTGATAGGGGGGAAATAATCAATTTTCACCTATTTTCTTTAATTAATTTAAAACCAATGATTTTTAAAATATAAAAAGTACAATTTGGAAATATTTTTTAATTTCATAATATACCCCTTTTTCCAAAACGTTTAATATTGTTAAAAATTCGTCAATAAAATACGGAAATTAGTTATTTAATATTTTTATTCAAATATATCTGAAAAATTAGGATATTATTATGGAATCTCTTGAAAAAATTAAATTATTAATAAGTCTTATAGCAATATAAAAATGATAAGAATTTCAAAAAAATTCCCCTCATAAAATTTAGTGTAAAGAGGGGACAAAAATATATTTTTCCACTGAGAAAATATCACCCCAAAAACATCGTATTTTAAAGAAGGCTCCCAGCATTTTCTATTTTATTTATCTTTTTTCACTCCTAGTTGTTTCTAAATATCCTACTAAAATTTTCTTATTTTTCTGGTCCTCTCTTTACATTAAATTTATGGGAAACAATAAATTTTTTTTTTGAGAATTTGTAGGAATGTAAATTTTTTTCATTAAAATTTACCTAAATAAAAAATGTATTTGACACTATTTCTTGTGGTATGGTGTAGAATTTATTTAAAAAAAAAAAAGTAGTAATCGAGAGAGATGAACACTGAACTATGAGCAGATTTCGGTTTTACTATAAAAATTTTCAAAAAACAACGACGTATGTCTTTCTTTAAATCCCTTATTAATTAATAAAAAATAAATGTAGTGCCTATAACTGCACTTATTATCCGACGCAACTGTGTATTTTTATTAGTGTAGGATTTAAACAAAAAAAAATGGTATTTTATTAACTTACATCTGAAATATTGTTGGTATAAATGAATTTCCCAGAATATTTATTATACAAAATATTAACTGGGACAAACTATATACTTGATTATGTAAATATATTTATGAAGCTTGCTTAAAAGTACATAAATTACAGAAAATATTTGAAATTGCTACAAAAGTACAATAATTTATACTCATATATATAAAATTATACAAAAATGTGCAATTGTTAATTTCTGCACCGAAATTGAAATATTTATTGTTGAAATTATTTATTCGCAGCCTATCTGACAATAATTTTAATAAAATAACAATAAATTTTGGCAATACTCGAGCCAAATTTCTCATTTTTTTTTTGCAATATATTTGACGCTCTAGAAAAAAAAATGTATTCTTATTACTGAAATATGGGCCTTTTTATCGTCTCTTTTGGAGAAGCACAAGGGCCTGCTTCTTCATAGAAACGATTTTTTGCTGGTATTTTTACCAAAAAAAATTAATAAAATTATAACTTAGAAAATAAGATTTTTACAATTTAATTTAATATATTAAATAATTTGAAAAATTTTTTTTATTAAATTTTGAAAATAGGAAACGTTATCCTGGAATAATTTCAATAAATAAAGATACACGACAGCAATTTTTCCAGAAAAATTGTTTAAACTAAAATAACTCTTATTTTTATTAAAGGACAATTTTCAGGATAACGTTAACCCCCTCTACATTTCATTTTTTTCTAATTAAAACTATTAAGTTTACCGTTCTAATACTTATATTTGTTTATGATTTCTATAATATTTAAAAAATATAATTTGTTTAGAAATAAGATTTTTGAGGTTATAACCTTTAAGGCTGTGCTGACAATAATACTTGGTAGGAAATCCTACCTTGTTAAAGATAATAATTAAATTTAAGGGATTGAAATTGAATGAATGTTTTGAAAAATAGAAAGAATTTAACTGGCGATTCGAATATTTATTATATTTTAAATAATTATTAATTAATTATTAAAAGAATGTGAGTTGTTTGAATGCTTCCAAGCTTGAAAAGATAACGTTATAAAAAATGTATAAAAATATTATAATTACTCTACCTATATAGATGTTCGTTCTAACTGTGCAATTAAAAATATTATAGAAGTGATGTAATCAGCAAGGATCAATTTCTATTCTAGGATTTCCTTATTATCCGTTTTTACCTCATCAGCTTCACTTACGGTACTTTCCACTGAACCTATTTTTTGTGTCCCTCATCCTTTTTTTCTGTAAATATTTCTACTGAATCAATTTTTTGTGCCCCTCGTCCTATTTTCCTGTAAATTTTGCAACTGAATTTATTTCTTGTGTCCCTCATCCTTTTTTTTTCTGTAAATTTTTCCACTGAATCTATTTTTTGTGTCCCTCATCCTTTTTTTCTGTAAATTTTTCCACTGAATCGATTTTTTGTGTCTCTCATCCTATTTTCCTGTAAATTTTGCAACTGAATCTATTTTTTGTGTCTCTCATCCTTTTTTTCTGTAAATTTTTCCACTGAATCTATTTTTTGTGCCCCTCATCCTTTTTTTCTGTAAATATTTCTACTGAATCGATTTTTTGTGCCCCTCGTCCTATTTTCCTGTAAATTTTGCAACTGAATGTATTTCTTGTGTCCCTCATCCTTTTTTTTTCTGTAAATTTTTCCACTGAATCGATTTTTTGTGTCTCTCATCCTATTTTCCTGTAAATTTTGCAACTGAACCTATTTTTTGTGTCCTCATCCTTTTTTTCTGTATATTCTTCCACTAAAACTATTTTTTTGTCTCTACTTCGTTTTCTTTTTAAATTCTTCTCGTCCCTGTATTTTCTTCAATTTTTCTTACAATTTTGCTGATTACAGTCACAAATTTATGTTTATTTATATAAATGTGGTTCAAAAAAAAAACATGGGTCAATTAATTTTAGAAAAATTTCGTAGTTACGTGTTTTTACCGTAATTTAAAACCATTAAAAAATCTTTGTAGCTATCAAAATTTAGACAAAGAAAATTTTTTTTGGAAGTAGCGAAAAAATGGAAAAATCGGAAAGTATTTTGGATAAACGAAAATGTTTTAAAAAAAGGATATTCAATTTCAGAAATTAATTATCTTTGTCTGAATATTCAACTTAACCATCGTCAAATGTTTATATTTTTGGCCCTGCCAAAGATCCTGTTTTTTTCTTGTGTAGGTTTTATGGTGAGAGTGGTAAGTTACTGTATCTTGAATTGCATTTATTTAATTGATGATGGTGTAGTTGAAACCATTAGTTTTTTGTATATAATAATGTTTTTTTGGTAATAAAAAATGTGGTTTTTAAAAAAACCGTGGAAGATGCTTTGACATAATAATCAATCATATTTTTTATTACGTTAATTAAAAAATTTATGAAAAATATTCCAATTTATAATAGAATCTGTTTAGAGGGATACTTTTTAGCTTAAAAAAAATTACAGTAATTTTAGTCGAACCTAGAATTTAAAAAAAAATTTTTTTAATATTAGTTCGTCTCTTCTGGATATTCTGGAGTCTAAAATCCTACAAAAATTATTTTAATTGTTGTTCATTAAAAATAATTTTGTCTAAAATTGAAATATTATTATTAAAAACGTTAAAAATAATTCAAAATTAATTCAGCATATTTCATATATTTGTTGTACATAGTTAAATTAATCGAGATAGAAAATTCAAAATATGGTTGTGCTAAAAATATTGTTTATTAAAAAATAACGTTATAATTATTTTTTTAATAAGTTCGTAGATGTAGTAAGAGTTTTATACTAAAAAAATCCTTGATATTATAGTCCACGTTTTAAGAAAAAAATACTATATTTGAGTAAAAAGTCTGGAAAACGAAACTCAAATATAGTAACGAATAAAATTATTAAAATTTTTTTATACCTTCCGCTAGCGTGTTTTTTGACAAATTTTTCAAGAAATCAGTCAAAAAACGTGGCATACCTTTCGAAAATACAATTTTTTTTCTTAATTTATTTTTTTTTAATAATACTCAAAGGTGTTGTGAACTTTCTCTCTAAATTTGTCAATATAAAGTTCAAATATATAATCCCATTTTTTTTCAAATTCATTATTTATTCAATTTTTTTTTTTTTAAATAATGGATTTGAAAAAACTTCTTTTTCTATCAAATACAGGATGAGGCATGAGAAACTGTACACACTTGTATTGAGGTTTCAATGAGGAATGTCTAATGACAATTCAGATCGAAAAAATTTTTTTTTGGGGTAACTTCTATATTCAAAGTTTGTACAGTATCTCCCTGTATAAAAACTGTACATATTTCAACCTAAAAAATTATAAAAAAGCGACATGCTGGGTAATAATATGAAGTAATAAATTCAATCTCTAATAAATCCCAAAAAAAGATCATATATTTATTTTTGAAGACATTCTACTCACCTAACTTTTTGTCGCCGCCTCGTATAATCATTGGGTTGAAATATATTATTACGTAAATGTATTATTTTGAGCAATATGTGCTTTTAGGCTTACCTGTGTACCTATGTCCTTAGTTCCCATTATCATATCGAAAAAAAAAACAGAATTTTCAAAATAACTACTCGAAAAAAAAAAGAGTACTTATTTTGGGGGTTTTATTTTTTTTCGTTTAGAGCAAAATAGTGTATAGGCAATAAAATATGAATATAACAATACTTAGGTGTCGATTTTTGCATATCTCTTTATCTCTGTGTGTTTGTAATAAAAACCCTGTTCACAAACAAAAAAAAGATAAAATAATTTCATTCGACATTCAAATTGAAAAAACTGGTTAACTTTATTTGTTAGCAACGGGAATAGACCAGGGTCGATAATTTTTGAAACAAAAAAAAATAATATTAGGATGAAACCCATTGGAAAAGGAGGAGAATATTATAAAAATGGAAGGAAAAATAATTTACAGGCGATCTGAGGTCGGGAAGAGGAAGGGATGAGTTTTTAAGGGTGAAAAACGGTTTATCTCGATTTCCGGAAAAACTACAAGTCCTACGGAAAAAAGTTAAATGGCAAAGTTGTAGGTAATAAAAAGGTCTACAACTTTTGTATTTACACTTTTTTCAAATAACCTCAAAATTTATGTGGAAAATTCAAAAAACCAAGTTTTTGGTTTTTTATTTTTATCTTCTACAAAAAAATTTTTCTTTTCACGAAATTTGGTGAAAACTTACCTATTTATGTCCCAAATACACTGTAATTTATTTGATTTGAAATATTTATTTTTTCATCTTATTTTGAGTTATATCGAAAAAGCACCCGTCAAAATATTAATTTTCCACCTAAATTTTGAGGTTATGCGAAAAAAGTGTGAATACAAAAGTTGTGGATCTTTTTATTACCTACAACTTTGCCATTTATTTTTTTTCTATAGAACTTGTAGTATTACCGGAAATCGAGATAAACCGTTTTTCACCCCCTTCCCCTTCCCGACCTCAGATCGCCCGTTAATTATTTTTCCTTCCAATTTTATAATATTCTCCTCCTTTTCTAATGGGTTTTATCCTACTATAATTTTTTATTTTATTTTTTCTTCAAAATTAAAAAAAAATTCGAAAATAATTTTTTTTACAGCTTAAATTTGTGAACATGGTTATTTTTCCCATACAATTAATATGTATATAAATATGTACTTATATTAGATCTATAAAATCGTGATGTTATGGATATTTAAAAGTGGAATTATTTGAAAATAAATCAATATAAAATATGTTGCATATATTTTCAAACGTTTAATTTCAACCCTTTGCTACTCGTAATTTCCGTTATTTTCCCATTAAATCAAGGTTAAAGTAAGTATAGATTTATTTCGAAATTTATTTAAAATATTATTTACAATAATTTTTAACGAATTTTTCAAATCTTCTAATTCAGCTTCATATAAATTTTTAAGGGGCCTACAACGATAGGAGTTATTTATGGGTATAGAAGTACCTAAAAAAAATTTTAATATTTAAAAAATATTTTCTGTATAAAAACATAAACTTACCTATTTTTCCCTATCGCCATGACAGCTCCAGTTAAAACTTCCTGCAGCTTTCTAGCTTCGCCGATATTGTGTAAAATGAGACAAAATAATTGAAATATCGAAAAATCGCTTAAATTAAACCGAAAAAGTTGTGAAATCGCCAGAAATATCCGAAAATCTCTCAAGTTAATCAAAGAATAGCTAAAAACCAAATTTACTAAAATGACAGAAAATCCCTAAAGATACAAAAAAAAACATCAAATCAGGAAAAATCTACTACAAAAATAGAAAATCGCCGTTAAGCAAAAAATAGCTAAAAATAAGACAAAATCGCTTAAATTAACCTGAAAATATACAAAAATGAAACAAAATCAATTGAAATATTAAAAAATCGCACAAATTAACAGTAAAAAAGCTGCAAACAAAAAAAATTAACGGAAAAAACAGAATAATAAACTGAAATAAGCTAAAAATAAAACCAAATTAATGGTTGAATCGAAAAATCGCTTAAATTAAATCAAAAAAGTTATGAAATCACCAGAAATATCCGAAAATCATTTAAATTATGTAAAGAATAGCTAAAAACAAAACAAAATTAACTAAAATGACAGAAAATCCCTAAAGTTAAATAATAACTTCGAATCAAGAAAAATCAACTACAAAAATAGAAAATCGCTTAAATTAACCAAAAAAAGAACTGTTAACAAATTAAAATCCACTGATAACCGAAAATCACTTATGAACAAAGCAAAGCAAAATTAATCCCAAAAACGCTATAAACAAGAAAAATTTTATTGAAATATCAATAAATCGCTTGAATTCCAAAAAAAACTCTTACATTTCCATAATTAAACCACTGTACGTCAAGTACAAAATAATTTACAATTTTTGACACTTACCATTTTTTTTCTCCTTTTAATTTCGTCAAGAAAAATTGTAACTATGACCCCGACGATAATAATTTTCTAAAAATAACTCTCTGATATCTCACAATATGTACATTATTACATAAACCTTATCTATTGACTCGTTATCATTTAATTTGAAATTCATTAACATTATATTATCACTTAATATTTCCATATTTGCCAAGGTAAAGATATATGCACATCGATAATCAAATCACTTTATTTCATTAAAATCATACAAACTTAATTTACAAAAGCCCTAACGCTTTAAGCGACTTTCTCATGTCTTCTATTTGTGCTTCAGTCAAATTTTTAAGAGGCGGTCTAGCAAATCCAACGTTTATAGGCGTTAAAATATTCATCGCTACTTTCATTGTAGGTACCCAAGCACCGTCTTTAATAATAACATTAACCGCTTCAGTTAGAACACGTTGTAACTTCCTAGCTTCGACGATGTTATTTTCTTTAACTGCTTCGGCTATTTTAACAGCATATTGTGGTAGCATGTTTAAAGATGTCGATATTGTTGAATCGAATCCATTTCCAAAGCCACTGGCTAATAACTGCAAACAAAAAAAATGTATTTTTATGTTTTCTAATACTAGGGACTTACTGTGTCGGCTCCTAAAAATACAGCGTGTTTTCCATTATTAGTATGAAGAGCTGCAATGCCTCCTTCTAAATCGGTGGAGGTATATTTAATTCCTTGGAAAGTCGGGATTCTTTGTACAGCTTCGTTTATAAATTTCTCCATATTAACTAAAAGTCAAAAATTTTTTTACAAATATATTTTTCCACGGTCGCGAGTAGAAATCAGTTTCTATGACATCAAAATTAAAATAGAAGTAGTCGATTATTCCCAAGGGAGTATAATTAAAAACGTTCTTGTATGTATGTATGTATGTATTTTGGGGTAACATTCACTGAGACCTAAAAGATCTATAGTGCCCCCTTAATTCTACTTAGTTTCTGAGGAGAGTCTCAGATACTAGTAGCTCCTTTAGTCCTATTTCCCGGAGGAATTTTAGGATATCTGCAGGCTTCAACTTAGGTAACTGTCCCTCTTCTATCCAGTAGTCTCCCAGGTACTGTTTCCTAGGATTCTGAAATACTGTGCAGTTCGCAAGTATGTGGATGGAGGTTTCTTCTTCCATTCCACAAAACCTACAATCTTCTTCCTCCACTATTTTGAGCTTTTTAAGGTGCCCATTCAGGCGACAATGTCCCGTTAGGATTCCTGTTAAAACTCTTAGTGCAGTTTTGCTTTGACTTATGCATTCATTTGATCTCAACAGGTTGTAGTCACCCAGAAGAATCTTTGATTGCCTAAGCCCTACTAGATCTTTCCAATTGTCAGATCTTCTCTTTTCTTCGGCTTTACCTATTTCTTCCAATATTACATTGGAGCTGATTCCGCAAAAAGGTTCCGGCCCCCAAAAGGGTATTTCAGTCCCCCTCTTTGCTAGTTCATCTGCTATTTCGTTTCCTTCTATTCCAGTGTGTCCTGGAATCCACAGTAAGGTGACTATATTGTTCTCGCCTAGTTCATTAAGTTTGCCTAGGCATTCCCACACCATTTTGGAACTGATTACACAAGAACTCGGCGCTTTAATGGCTGCTTGACTATCAGACATTATGTTAATCCTTTGCCTTCTATATCCTTTGTCAATATTGAACTGGGCACACTTTCTTATTGCGTGAACTTCCGCTTGAAAGGTACTTGGGGTTTTCCCAAGCTTTCAGAGTGTTTGGTTCCTGGCCCGTACACTCCTATCCCAGTTCCTTCTATGGCTTTTGAGCCGTCTGTGTACCATTGAATGGCATTCTTTCCAAGTCTGGAAATGGTATTTGGATCCCATTCCTTCTTGTTGCTTAATTCCGTAACGAATTTCTTTGAAAAATTATACTTTTTCATCATACCATCTTGTGGCATGTCCCAGGTTGTCCGATTTCTAAGAAGTGAAGAGGTGGTTTTTTTTTTACTGATTCCCTCTCTACTTAGTCTGTATCTTGTTCTTTCTGCAACACTCTCCACCACCATATGTAATGGTGTGAGGTTGAGAATCACTTCCATTGCTGCCGTTGGGCATGTACTCATTCCTCCTGTTATGCATATACAGGCTAGTCTTTGAATTTTGGAGAGGTTTTCTCTCGTCGTCAAGAGGCTAGTTCTACTACTCCACGCAATGGCTCCATAAGTGATGATTGGTCTCACTATGGCAGTCTACATCCAGCTCAGGATTTTTGGGTTACAACCCCAGTTTCTCCCTGCCAGATTCCTGCACACCATTAGAGCCATTTTTGCATTATACTCCCTTGGGAATAATCGACTACTTTGGTTTTAATTTTGATGTCATATAAACTGATTTCTACTCCTTACCGTGGAAAAAAATAGTATATACCATTCGGGAGAAATGCTATTTTATCTCCAAAATAACGTACTATTATTGATAAGTAACTTACTGTTTATTCCTGTCCAACCGGGTATGTGATAGTATAACAAAGGAGTTTTTGGAGCAGCGTCTGCTACTATTTTCAAATAATCAACTAGGTCACTAGCACTTTGAGGTTTGAAGAAAAGTTCTGCGTGACAAAGTAACGAATCGACTCCCACAGATTCAGCGTGTTTTGCTAGTTCCAAAGCGTCTGGTAACGGACATCCTCCGATTTGTACCATCAAATGTTGTTTAGTGTCCTTAACTACTTTAGACCAAACTTCAGTTACTGCTTTTCTTTCCACTACCGTCATTGATACTCCCTCTCCGGAAGTTCCGTGGACTTTAAATATATAATTATTATGACGAGAAATTTGTTTATAAAAAAAATTTCTTACCTAAAACTCCGTCTATTCCGTTTTTAGCTAAAAATTTAGCATATTCTGGGATGTTATTGGTATTTACAGACCTAGACAAAGATAATCATAATTTAAACATTCTCAAACAAAATATTGAGAAATTTACTCACAGATCTTTGTTGAAGATAGTAAACACAGGTGCGCATAATCCTCTGTAAGTGAAATTAACCTGAAAACAATTTCAACTCAATTGAACTAACCGCAAAAAATATCTACCAGCTTGTGATGAGAATAAAAGTGTCTAGAAAATACTTTTAATTACATTTTATATCACACAAGAAAAAATTAATACAAATCCTAAAACTATCCATAAGCTTTTTCAACTCACATTTTTAAATATTCTAAACATAATTAGCGACCATCATTAATTATATAATGAACAAACTCATAATTATCATAATATGATAGTGAAAACTCTATTTCTTTACTTTATTTTGAATAAATATATTTGCCACTTACCATTTTTCTATTTAAATTTGAGGATTGTCACTGTATGAACACCCAAGGTGAATGTGATCAACACTTTCAAAACACGTTTTAATATCTTACAACGCAACTCCTTTTATCCAGTCAGTATTTTATCGTATTTTTTGATTATTTACACAGTAAACACTTGATGCTACTACTTTAAACTAATACAGGTTATTGTATTCGATTGTTTTAATAATCGTTCAAAAGTTTGAGATGAGTTTAGGTAAAGTATTTTACAATTTCTAAAACAATTAACAAAAATATTATAAAGTTGCGAAAAAATTGGAAGATCGAAATCTTTGACGCACACTGTATGTTGCTGTGGTGAAAAAACATTGAATTTTGTTATAGAATAGATGTGAAAAAATTTAAATTATGCAAAATAATTAAATTGATCTAGGCAGTATAGTTTTGTTTGGTAGGTATATTAGTGGTTTTTAATGTAAGAAATAAAAACATTAATTTACTTACTTAACATATTTTTAACACTTTTTCCGCAGTATTTCCCATAAAAACGATCATATCTTTAATGATAACCTATTTTTATTTTTTTTCTCACCCTTGGAACGTTTCTCAGTAATTTTTGAATATGTCACGTTGTAGACTATCGAATTTTCCACACGGTTGAGCTACCTATGTGGGGCGTCCTCAGGTGGCGGATAGAGGAACGGCCATGGACTCTGGACTTTGAGGAAGGGGATTGGTTGACTGAGACTGAAAGCCTTCCTCAGAGCGGAAGAAATGGTTAGCAGATGAATAAAACGGGGTAAGGAACGTAAAACTTCCGAGAATCCTGTGAAATAATCTGTCGCCGACCAGCTTGCATCGATGGAGGGTATGCGGTACGAAGGAGCACGGGGGTATTGGCTTAACTGCCTGGACCACGTGGTGAGAACCACTATAAAAACTAACCAATCCTACGGTATAGTGCGCGCCTAAAGGATGAAAGGTCGGGGGGTACAATGGAGGGTAGTGTTCACCAGCCCTCGGGTCAACGTCGTGACGGTCTAAACCGTCTAGTTGTTGATCTGTGGGAAAGTGAAGCTGGACCCGGCATTTCCCGATCTCTAGCGACTAACCAGAGGGAACCAGGCGAAACCCTCTTGCATGCAGCCTTCCTACAACATGCGGGGCTCTGTTGTAGGCGACCACTCTTCCCTTGCTACTCGTGGGACTCACAAGGAAACCACTGAAAAATGCAACATGGAGGTCGAGGTAGAAATAACCTCACCTTCAAAAAATGTGTCCGAAGGTCAGTCTGGAGGTGAAACTCCTTCAGCTGGTCAAACCGCCTCCGCTGAAACGTCGACACTACCATCTGGTTCTGGAGAAAAAGGGCAGGGTAAAAGAGTTCGCTCTGAAACCACCACTCCTCAGGTCAACCAGCAAGCTCTTTCCTCAATCAAAATGGGAATCCTACCTTGGGGAACTATCCTGAGGTTAAACTCTCACTTGAACAGGCCAAGCAGGTACAACTGGCATTAACCAGAGAAATCTCTGGAAATGTCCTACGGGGACTGGGCGACAGTTCACGGGAATCTACGTCCAATCGAGTGTGTAGTGGTAGTGGTCTGCGCAAACCAATCTTCAAGGACTTGGCTGAAGGAGAAAATACCACAACTGAAACCCTGGGAGGGAGCAGGTCTTAAAGTCGATGACTTAAAGGAACTTGCTCAAACCTGCCAGAGTTCTTTTGTGGAATCCAACAAAACACCTGAAGGTCAAAGAACCCTCCAAGATCCTCAAACTCCTGGAAACCCAGAATACGGGCTTGAGAACGGGGGACTGGAGGATCCTAGGAAACCATCCTGAGCCAAAGGGAACCACCATTGTCTTAGGGATGGACGAGCAGTCTCTAAAGGCGCTGACAGACAGAGGGTTGAAGGTATTCCTCGGCCTGTCGCAGCTAATCTTCACGGTATACCACGGAAGGGAAAGTGTTCAGTAACCGCAAATGCTGCAGGTACTTCAAGTAAACCTGCAGCATAATAAAGCGGCAACTGCTGCACTTGCCCATTACATCACCCAAGGCAAGACAGACATAGTCCTTGTACAAGAACCCTACATTTATGGAGGGCATGTAAGAGGACTTGGGGAGGCTAAGGGTAAGTTCACTATTCCTCTGCTGGAAATCCTAGAACTTGCATTTTTGTGAGGAATGAAATACAGGCACTAAGAATGCATGATTTCTGTTTTAGGGACCAAGTAGTCTTGAGACTGAAAACACAGATGGCAGGAAACTGGACGGAAATTATTATAGCCTCAGTATATCTGCCATTTGACTCACCAACCCCACCTCCGTCCTATGAACTGGAGCAGCTGGAGAACTACTACAGGGCTGAAAACCTGCAGTGGAACAGCAGCGACATCAACACAAGAGGTGAGTTCCTATTAGACTTTATTATTTCTAATGACTTAGTAATAGTGAATCGGGGGGCTAAACCAACTTTTGTGACAAAAACTCGTAAGGAGATCATTGATATCACCTTAGGGACTACTAATATAAGCTCTCAGCTAACTCACTGGCACGTGTCTGAGGAACCGTCTCTGTCGGATCATCGGTACATCTGTATGGAAGTCTCTGATATGGAGAAAACTGTAGTGAGGTACCGTGACCCGAGGAGCACGAACTGGGAGAAATACAGGAACGACCTTGAACTCCTACTAGGGAACGTGAAAAGGAAAATAAAAAATAGCTGTGATATAGGCATTGTAGAAAACGAAAAGGCAGACACCCTAGCAAAGCTGGGGTCTGAGACAGCATTCACTGGTCCTGAACCAGTATTTGGGATATCCAAAACTGCTGCACGTGATTGTATATCTCGGTGGACTCAAACTAAACACCAATCGTACTGGAGACAAGTGCCAAAACAGGAACACAGCAAACTCCTGGTTAAAAAAAAACCTCGGAGAAGCTGACCAATGAAATACTAAACCTTAGCAGGGCCCAAATAAGGATAGTGACGGGTTTACTCACAGGTCACTGTACTCTAAGGAAGCACATGCATACAATCGGCATATATAGGGAGGAACCTATCTGTTAGTTGTGCATGGAAGGGGAGGAAATAGCCTTTCACATTATCTTTGATTGTGAAGCATTATCTCACTGGAGATATAGACTCCTAGAACTAGAATTTCCAAGGGAGGATTTCTCCAAGAAGAACCTAGTGAAAAGTCTGCTGAGCCTGATAAGGGCTACTGGTCTCTTCACATAAACGGCACAACCAAGAGCACAAAAAGCCTAAAAGGCTGAGGTGCTGAGGACATCAATCCTTTGACTGGTGTGCTGATCCAATCAATCAATCATCGGTTTATCAATCTATTTCTGATTTTTTTTTCCATGGACATCATTATACGTAGATACAGGAGAGAAACATTTTTTTGCTGTTAAAATAGAACGATTTATAGATGAAAACACAATTTGTTTAATATATATCATTGATTTAATACTTAAATAAAATAAGTGCTTCAATATAGGTTTTGTTTATTGTGAGAATTCGATTCCCCCCGTATAGTTCATTGCTAATCATCAGTTGACTATCAGTCAATTGTCGCAGATCTGCGTTTGGAGCTAGAAGCTAGCTTCTCGTCGATCCTGCTTCTTCCATTATTTTGTACACCACTTTTTCTTCACTATCTGCACCTTTAGCAGTAGTTTTCTTTGAGGGATCTTTGTACTTGTATAAGAGATTATCTTTGGTTTTGAACAGCTCAAAGGTGCTAAAAGGAAAAATAAGTAATCAATAAACATAAATCAACAGATAACCATAAAATATTTACCCATTTTTCAAACATTTATTTATAATTGCTGTTATTTCTGTAAGTGGAGTATCGGGTATATGTTTCTTTATATCCTCATTAGATATACCTTCTGAATTTGTCTTCGCTAGCTCAAGTAGACGATTTTCTGATTCATCACTTTCTGTTGCACTGCCACTTTGTTGTTTTTCTTTATTCATGATTTAGTATAAGAATCAATTGAGTGATTATTTATAACAAAATCACAAATATACTTTTGATTAATAACGAAAATTATTGAATTTGACATTTTCTCACTGCAGTGGTTTTTATCGTATTCTTATATTTGAGACATGGCCTTAGCTCTAGCTACTATACAGCTAAGGATAGACTAAACTTTGTGGACTATGCAGCCAAGAAAGGCCTAAGCTGTTAGAAAAATCCAGCCAGGGTTTATCTACCATAACCTCACTTTATTTTTAAATAATGTTAATAAAATTGAAACATGTAGAAAAGAGTATTGTAATTTTTCAAGTGGAAGTGGGGAAGACTGTTGAAATTAGTCAAAACATTTGACGTAATATATTTTTTATGTAAGATTGCAGTTTGATCAACGAATATTTTCTATTAAGGTAAGTTTTATGTCCTTACATAATGATTTGCAATGTGAAGGAATTGTAGGATTCAGAAATAAAGAGTTTAGTCAATAAATGCATTTACTCTCGTGGGTTAGATGATAATATTACATATCTCAATTTAGTTTGTAATTTAGTCTTGTTAGATCAAAGAGATATCAAACAATTCGTTTGAATAGGTTTTAGTAGGAACCCCATTTTATGAAATACATTTATTCATTGGTATTTACATTAAATATGTTTTCTCCGAAACAAGATATCAAAGTTTGAGTGTTGTAGTTGAAAGTTTTATTCTGTATATCTAGAAGGTTATCTTATATTTTCTTCAATTTTCAATGAATCTTTATTCTTACAAATGTCACAAGAATCAAGGTTTACATTTCCTAATATGGGATGTGTTTTTTCATCCAAAGATTTTAGTTGAGATTCGGCCCTGAAATAAGAATAAAATCAAAAAATTACCAGTAACCAATAATATTGAACAAGTTTATTCATTAAATAAAACAAATTACATACATCAAGATTCCATTGATTTTTCCTAATAGATATCCATTTCTAAAGCCTTCCTCAAAACTTTCTTGAAAATTGCTGTCCCGTCCTGCTGAAATTCCTTCTCTCAAACCTTCCTAAAAATAAATAATCTCAAAAAAATGTATAATTATACTTTCGTTATACCTTTTTCGAAGCATTTTCAATTTTTTTCGAAGTCTGTAAAATCTCTTGCTTATCATTATCCATGTCAGAGTCTTTGTCCATGTATAATCAGAAACAAGCGATGCATGTTCTATATTTTTATTTCAAGAATAATTACGTTTTTTTTAAATGTTTGGTCCCTGCCGGACACTACGAAAAAATTCGACAACTATGAGCTGCAACTGCATTCGAACAATATTTGTATTGACTGACCACTCTATATTATTGTAGTCTGTGATTGACTTTATTACATATTTGTTGTGTTCTTTTAACATAATTCTGATCAGCTCTGTTGAGTCACAGAGTTCAACATGGTGGTTGAGTTAATTTTCAACCTAAGCGTAAATAGTATACAGTTCAGTGGCGTAAATGTATATTATCTATGGCGCAGAAGCATTTAAGTGAACAGAGCAACTGGGTTGCTCTTGCAAATTCCGTAAAAAGAACACAATTAATTATTTGATTTGTAGTAATGGCGTGGCGTCTTCACAGAGAAAAAATAAGTTTATCTTTTACTATTTTTGTGCATATGTATTTATATTAAATATTCTCCGTGAATGAAACTTTTGGTAACATTATTAAAATTATCGTTCTGGAATTACACCAAAGGCGGTATGTTGAAATAGACGTTATTATATTAATTTGATAGCTTTTTATTCTTCTATAAAAACTGCAATACAATATTGCTAAAGTATTTAATAATCATTCACATCCTTTAATCATTTTGTGAAAATTTTTCATTATGATGTTATCAAAGGAAGAAATAAGTTGAAATTGTTAGTTGTAATTGAGCCAGTTGGCTAAGTATTTCTCCTTAGAATATAATTTCTTTGTTTTAATTGAAAACATATTTTTTTCTATTTTAGATATATGAGTTTCTGCAAGTTGTCGTCGATAAAGTTGCTTCAATAAAACTAGAGGACCATTTTTATTGGACCGGAAGGGTTTTGTAGAGTAGATGAAGCTTATATGCCGATGAAGAATAAACATCCTCCTCTCCTCCAGGCTTAACTATTTTCTGATTCATTCCTAGTAGTCCTTGGTAAGTCTCATTTATAAATTCAAGTAGTTCAAATGAGCATACCATTGCTGGTTGAAGCCATTTTAAGATTTGTTTGTTTTTCAGGAAAAGAAAACACATTTTTCATAGCTTCTTATTGGGATATGAACATTTTACAAAAAATTAATAGAGGAACTGTTTCTTTCAAAAAATACTACACTGTAAGTATCTATACGCAATTATATATATTCTACTTTTATCCTAACCAAACTTGAGGAGCATATAGAGGTTGTTTATTGAAAAATATATCTCTTCATCGGGAAATCAGGACTTTCAGTCTGTTGACACATATTGAACGTATGGTCAAATAATTGAATTACTTGGAAACTATTTCACATTTTTTGGGTTCTAATAGGGAAAAAGAGGACCTTAATGAAGAACTATTAGGAAACTAGTTGAAAAGGAAGATGTGGTTCAATTTAATTGTACTTTTATTGCTACAAGTTAATTCAGTTGAAAGTTTTGTTGGGTTATAAATTTAATTGGTTGTAACACTATCGTATCGTTGAGGGTGAATAGTGAAATTTTTAATTTTAATTTGCAGGTCTTGCAGTTCTGCCATCCTACTACATATTAAGTTTAAGCATTATGATTCGGCTGATGGTCTGTTTACGGTAACAATCAAGAGGATTATAGAATATTACTAATAGTTAAGTAGTTTCTTGTACATCATTTTTTAAATGAAAATATTGGCTGGAAGATAAAATCGGTGAGGTAGATATCGGGTTGAATCAAATTGAAAAATTGGAAATTTTTTAGCCAAATTGATCTCAATTTGAGACAAATCTGGTTTTTATCATACAGTGTTTTTCTAAATTTATGCAAAAAATGATTAACCTGTTAAAAAATTGCCACGCAACGTAGAATCATCACTGAAACTTTATTAAAAATAAATAAGGGGTGGTATATATATATTATCGGGTTGGGGTTTGGTGAAGAAAATAAAACGACAAATTCTTTGAATATAATTTATTTTCAATTAATAACAAAATATTATCCATTTTAATTTGTTTTTTCAAATTGACGTGTCTTTAACTTACACAAAAATGGAGAAAAACATAATTAGTTACGACCATTAATAATTGGAAGTTTCTGATTATGTTGATTTGTATTTTTCTGTAAATTGTACAAA
Organism: Lochmaea capreae; assembly: GCA_949126875.1. Classification (NCBI taxonomy): domain Eukaryota; kingdom Metazoa; phylum Arthropoda; class Insecta; order Coleoptera; family Chrysomelidae; genus Lochmaea; species Lochmaea capreae. Next base: position 612,953 of record OX421397.1, read on the forward strand.
AGTACATGGAGTTCGGAAATGGGCATAATTGATGATGACCATTAGTAATTGGAAATCACTGATTATGTTTATTTTCCAACCCTGTGTATAATACCGTACATATTTTGGCATCGTCAATATTAGCTGTGTTTTTTTATAAAGAAAAGGTTTCAAATTTAGGGTTTATCAAACAGGAGATGTAATATAATGTTTGGCTAATGAGTTGTTAGCTGTAATTAAGCCAAATACCTACTTCAGATGAACGCAACATTTAGTAATAGTCATTTTAAAATTCACGCGTTTTTCAGGATAGTGGAGGAAAAACTACAGCATGTCAATCTAAGTTTATTTCGATGGAATATGAAAATATTATGACAATACAATGGAGGGACAATGTGTTTTTATAAGATTAGACTGTAAGTATACATAATTATTATTTGATATTCTAACACTTACCCAGAACTAGAAATAACAATGGACCTAAGCGATTAGTTTGTTTAATGAAAAATACATCTCATATTAGAATATAATTTTGTACTTTAACTTTCCCAGTGAATTCAACTACAGCATGGAATCTTTCCATAATTTTAAAATTAAATCAATCATTATATATGTAAGTTTTCTTACCAGGCTCAACAGTCTTTTCATCTTGTCCTTCTTGGAGAAATCCTCCCTTGGATGCTCCTAGGAGTCTCTATCTCCAATGAGACAGTGCTTTACAATCGAAGAAAATGTGAAAGGCTGTTTCCTCCCCTTCCATGCACAACTAACAGATAGGTTCCTCCCTATATATGCAGATTGTATGCATGTGCTTCCTTAGGGTACAGTCACTATCCTTATCTGGCCCCTGCTAAGGTTTAGTACTTCGTTAATCAGCATCTCTGAGGGTTTTTTGACCAGGAGTTTGCTGTACTCCTGTTTTGGCACGTGTCTCCAGTATGACTGCCACGTGCAGCAGTTTTAGATATCCCAAATACTGGTTCAGGATCAGTGAATGCAATCTCAGACCCTAGCTTCGCTAGAATGTCTGCCCTTGTGCCTCGGGACTCACTTGAGAGAAACTCTATTATGGTTAGCCAGGGTATATGGAGCTAGATCTTTGATCTGTTCTGGCATTTGATGAGACGTCTACCTGATGTTTAATATTTTGGCTGGACCAAATAATTAGCTATCTTGTGATTGACTTGAAAGAAGATATTATGATATTAGAAATATTAAACCTTAGATCTTCAATTTTACAGTTCCATAAAGATTTACAGGGTGTCGCAAAACGGAGTAAAAGATTTTGTCACTTCTTATAGGCTATGATTAAAATTTCAATAATTGCATTGTTATTAAAGAATTATTTTTATTCAAATTAAAAGTATGTACATGATGTACTTTCTTGTTTTTGGTTTTCTGTGTTTGTTCGACAGTGATTAAACCTTGGACACTGTGACTGACGAAAGCTGTAAAGCAAATTGGAATAGAAGGACCTGCTTCTGGGTCTATTTTTTCCAGGTCTTTTTCCTTGTTTCTCGAACAGTTTTTTATTATTTACTGTTTCCAAATACCATTATCCATTTGTTGGTAGATTCTTGGATCATCATGTTTTTTTTTTCAGGAGCCCAGATGGTATCCTTGTTAATAGAAGAGAGGGGAGGAAAAGAAGGAGAGGAGCAGGAGAAGGAGAAGAAGTGGAAGGAGAAATGATATTCATGAAATATAAGTATTATATTTTATTATCTATATTATCTGTGACTGTGTATTTTTTACAATGTAGGACTGGGCTATGAGAATTTTCAGTTGTTTTTACAAATTTTAAATGGATCTCATTGTATAATTGATAAAAAATGATACCCTATCTTAGGATATAAATAGAATTATCACTGAAACTTTATTCAAAATAAATAATAGGGGTGGTATATATATTATTTGATTGGGATTTGGTAAAGAAAATAAAACGACAAATTCTTTGAATATAATTTATTTTCAATTAATAACAAAATATTATTCATTTTAATTTGTTTTTCAAATTGACGAGTCTTTAAATTACACAAAAATGGAGAAAAACATAATTAGTTACGACCATTAATAATTGGAAGTCTCTGATTATGTTGATTTGTATTTTTCTGTAAATTGTACAAAAGTACATGGAGTTCGGAAATGGACATAATTGACGATGACCATTAGTAATTGGAAATCGCCGATAATGTTTATTTTACAACCCTGTGTATAATACCGTACATTAATATTGACATTGTCAATATTAGCTGTGTTTTTTTATAAAGAAAGAAAAGGTTTCAAATTTAGGGTTTATCAAACAGGAGATGTAATAAAATGTTTGGCTAATGAGAAAAACTCACTGATGGCGTGGGTGCTTTTATGTGTAACATCAACATCAGTTTGTTGGTATGTTTATACGATTTCAGTTGGAGATCCGAAAAAAAAACGACGACTAACTGCTTTTTTTGGTTGTCCAACTGAAATCGTATAAACTATATAGCTACTGAATTGTTTTTTTGTTTTAGAGACAACGACGGAATCGTTAGGAATAGTTAATTCAAAGAAGATGCAGGAGAAGGAAGTGATATTTACGAAGAGGACTATCGGAGTATAAATTCTGTATTTTATTTATTTTAGAGATTTTGTTCGTTTTTAATGAGGAATAAGTACTTAACTATGATGGGAGACGTACTATAGTGCAGCTCCAAGGTGGTTCCATTTCAATTTCGTAGATATTGGTCCTTGGAGTTCGAAGACACACCAAAAAAAGAAGGAAAATAGAGTAGAATAATAGTGATTCGGGTATTGTGAGTTTAATGATACTTCTCGACTAGGTAACTTTGATCAAGGATGTAGGTACAAGGTCTACATACTCAAATAAATATAAAGAAAACAAGGAGAACGAGTAGAAGTAGCAGGTAGTTGTATGCAACCAGTAATACAGTTTGGTGTAAATTATATCATCGTCATTCCAGGAAGTGATATTTACGAAGAGGACTATTGGAGTATAAATTCTGTATTTTATTTATTTTATATCGATTGTGCTGCCTTGTAATATTTATTGTAGTTATAACGATGCAAAAAAAAGAAAATTGAAACCATAATGATAGGTATTATGGATGGTACAATATTTAAAGACTGGGCTTTGAACGTTATATGGATATTATGTAGTAAGCAAACAAGTGTGTTTTGTAAACTTGCTTGCTGTTCAAAAATAATAATGTCCATCTATCGTTCACAGTTATAATTATATCGATAAAGATATAATATTTTTAAATGCCCAGTCCTAGAGTAAGAATAATATCGAGTGTTGTTTGTGTTTCTCTACCTTCCCTCCTTTATTCCAACTTGACGTGTCACACCAAAAGTACACAAAAAAGCGAAGTGACATAATTAGTTACGACCATTAGAAATTGGAAGCTTCTGATTATGTCGATTTGCATTTTTCTGTATACGATTGTTTGTACGAAAAAGGTACATGGAGTTCGGGATAAGGGCATGGTTGACGGTGACCATTAGAAATTGGAAATCGGAGATTGTGTTCTTTACTCCCCGACTCCGTCTAACCTAACCCCCGTATATACATCGACGACATTGTCAATGTTACCTTAAGGGTGTATGTGGATTTTGAATGTGTGCGTTTGTGCGTAAGACCAAATTTTAACGATATGACGGAGCGGCGACCATTAGTAATTGGAAGCTGCCCAGTGATTTTCGTTAAAACGGCACCCATTTCTACGGAGCTGCCTTCACAAGATCTTTATTTTTGGGTAAAGATCAAAGTGTAAGACAGAAGCGTCCGTATTCGTGGTGGAAAATGAAAGGGGTACCCCCAACATTCTTTTCCACACCGACGCCCTAAGGACGGGCTGCAGCGCAGCGGTTAAACCTCGGATTTGTGGTTAACCACGAACCGATTTTTAACCGCTAGTGTATAAGTAAACAAAAACGGTACCCCTTTTAACTTTTTCAACCTGACGCCACTGCGTAGGTTACAAAATTGGGGCAAGCGTCCCCTATCCTGTTCATACGGACGCTACTGTCTTACAGCAGTTTGAATCTTGTGAAGCGCGTTCCATAGAATTGGTTTTACTTCCCATCGGGCTGTCAGCTCAGGGGCTGGCGTGGAAAATTCTCAAAGGATTTTTCATGCTTATGCTCCGAACTGCAGCTCGAGGCCCTATAAGGGAGTGAAGAAAAGGAGAAAGGCTCTTCTTAAAAAAGAAGAGCGAGCTCTTTATCTTTGTCCCCTCGTGGTGGTACCCCTTAGGCCTTCGCCTTTCTTCACCTTCTTGGTGACTAAAGATGGGTGTAAGGAAATTAAAACAACTGTTCGGATATGCAGTTTATTGAAAATATAAAAAAAATTACAAAGCTGTACAGTATGCCGTTTTTTCCATTGCACGACCGGCGTGAAGCGTGTGGACAGCGCAGTATATATGTATGTACAAGGGGGTAAGAGAGGAGAAAAAACATCACGCCGGTCCGGCTGTGTCAAGTCTCCCCATTAATCGGTGCAGCTCGGAGCGTAAGCATGAAAAATCCTTAGAGAATTTTCCACGCCAGCCCCTGAGCTGACAGCCCGATGAGGGGGTAGTTGGTAAAACCAAGTCTATGGAACGCGCTTCACAAGATTTGAACTGTTGTAAGACAGTAGCGTCCGTATGGGCGGGATAAGGGGACACCCGCCCCACAATTTTGTTAGGCTTCAGGTTGAAAAAATTAAAAGGGGTACCTATTTTTCTAAATTGTGAAACACGATTAAGAACGTTTTGTAACGTACTAGCGGTTAAAAATCGGTTCGTGGTCAACCACAAATCCGAGGTTTAACCGCTGCGCTGCAACCCGTCCTTAAGGCGTCGGTGTGGAAAAGAATGTTGGGGTACCCCTTTCATTTTCCACCACGAATACGGACGCTTCTGTCTTACACTTTGATCTTTACCAAAAATAAAGATCTTGTGAAGGCAGCTCCGAAGAAATGGGTGCCGTTTTAACGAAAATCACTGGGCAGCTTCCAATTACTAATGGTCGCCGCTCCGTCATATCGTTAAAATTTGGTCTTACGCACAAACGCACACATTCAAAATCCACATACACCCTTAAGGTAACATTGACAATGTCGTCGATGTATGTACGGGGGTTAGGTTTGACGGAGTCGGGAGTAAAGAACACAATCTCCGATTTCCAATTTCTAATGGTCACCGTCAACCATGATCTTATCCCGAACTCCATGTACCTTTTTCGTACAAACAATCGTATACAGAAAAATGCAAATCGACATAATCAGAAGCTTCCAATTTCTAATGGTCGTAACTAATTATGTCACTTCGCTTTTTTGTGTACTTTTGGTGTGACACGTCAAGTTGGAATAAAGGAGGGAAGGCAGAGAAACACAAACAACACTCGATATTATTCTTACTCTAGGACTGGGCATTTAAAAATATTATAACTGTGAACGATAGATGGACATTTTTAAATTATTATTTTTGAACAGCAAGCAAGTTTACAAAACTCACTTGTTTGCTTACTACATAATATCCATATAACGTTCAATGCCCAGTCTTTAAATATTGTACCATCCATAATACCTATCATTATGGTTTCAATTTTCTTTTTAAAATAAATAAAATACAGAATTTATACTCCAATAGTCCTCTTCGTAAATATCACTTCCTTCTCCTGCTTGGTCTCCCTCCTTCTCTTCATTATTTGAAGAGACTAGTCTAGACGATACCATACGATATCCTAAAAAACAAAGAAGGATTTTATTGTCAATAAAAACGCATTTTTTTACATATTTTACACCACCAATCTGGTGGTGGTATGTCACTAGCAAAGAATTTGTATTAAGCCTTTTTGGTAAACAAAAAATATGAAACGTTTTCCATTAAAAAGCAGCTAATATTGACGATGTCAATTAATGTACGGTATTTATTATACACAGAGTTGGAAAATAAACATAATCGGCGATTTCCAATTACTAATGGTCATCGTCGAATATGTCCATTTCCGAACTAACCATGTACTTTTGTACAATTTACAGAAAAATACAAATCAACATAATCAGAAACTTCCAATTATTAATGGTCGTAACTAATTATGTTTTTCTCCATTTTTGTGTAATTTAAAGACACGTCAATTTGAAAAAACAAACAGGCAAAGAGAAAACACTATTCTTACTTTGGACAAAAAATATGACCAATATTTTGAAAATGTATAGTTAAATATGCAAGCAAGTTCAGTCCTGCATTGTAAAAAATACACAGATAATATAGATAATAAAATATAATACTTATATTTTGCGAATATCACTTCTCCTTCCACTTCTTCTCCTTCTCCTGCTCCTCTCCTTCTCTTCCTCCTCTCTCTTCTATTAACAAGGATACCATCTGGGATCCTGAAAAAAAAAACGTGATAATCCAAGAATCTACCAACAAATGGATATTGGTATTTGGAAAAAGTAAATAATAAAAAATTGTTCGAGAAACAAGACCTAGGAAAAAGACCTGGAAAAAATAAACCCAGACGCAGGTCCTCCTATTCCAATTTGCTTTACAGCATTCGTCAGTCACAGTGTCTAAGGTATAATCACTTTTGAACAAACACAGAAAACCAAAAACAAGAAAGTACATCATGTACATACTTTTAATTTGAATAAAAATAATTCTTTAATAACAATGCAATTATTGAAATTTTAATCATAGCCTATAAGAAGTGGCAAAATCTTTTACTCCGTTTTGCGACACCCTGTAAATCTTTATGGAACTGTAAAATTGAAGATCTAAGGTTTAATATGTAATATCATAATATCTTCTTTCAAGTCAATCACAAGATAGGTAATTATTTGGTCCATCCAAAATATTAAACATCAGGTAGACGTCTCATCAAATGCCAGAACAGATCAAAAATCTAGCTCCATATACCCTGGCTAACCATAATAGAGTTTCTCTCAAGTGAGTCCCAGGGCACAAGGGCAGACATTCTAGCGAAGCTGGGGTCTGAGACTGTATTCACTGATCCTGAACCAGTATTTGGGATATCTAAAACTGCTGCAGGTGGCAGTCATACTGGAGACATGTGCCAAAACAGGAGTACAGCAAACTCCTGGTCAAAAAACCCTCAGAGATGCTGACTAACGAAATACTAAACCTTAGCAGGGGCCAGATAAGGATAGTGACTGTACCCTAAGGAAGCACATGCATACAATCTGCATATATAGGGAGGAACCTATCTGTTAGTTGTGCGTGGGAGGGGAGGAAATAGCCTTTCAAATTTTCTTCGATTGTAAAGCACTGTCTCATTGGAGATATAGACTCCTAGGAGCATCCAAGGGAGGATTTCTCCAAGAAGGACAAGATGAAAAGACTGTTAAGCCTGGTAAGAAAACTTACATATATAATGATTGATTTAATTTTAAAATTATGGAAAGATTCCATGTAGTAGTTGAATTCACTGGCAAAGTTAAAGTACAAAATTACATTCTAATATGAGATGAATTTTTCATTAAACAAACTAATCGCTGGGTAAGTGTTAGAATATCAAATAATAATTATGTATACTTACAGTCTAATCTTATGAAAACACATTGTCCCTCCATTGTATTATCATAATATTTTCATATTCCATCGAAATAAACTTAGATTGACATGCTGTAGTTTTTCCTCCACTATCCTGAAAAACACATGAATTTTAAAATGACTATTACTAAATGTTGCGTTCATCTGAAGTAGGTATTTGAACTTATAAATAAAAAACTTACTGAGCTCACCAAATTAATTAGTGAGTTTCTCTCATCAGCAAAACAATTACTGTTTGATAAAAACCACAATTTCAAATGTTTTACATATAAAGAACACAACTGATATTGACAATGTTTGTACTGGTATTATATAGTTAGAAGAAAAAAAATATAATAAATAAAAAAGTTACTGAGCTCACCAAATCAATTAGTGAGTTTCTCTCAAGATGTTTGTATTAGTATTATACAGTTTAAAAAAAACATAATTGGAAATTTCCAATGGTCACTGTCAATTATGCACTTTCACGAACTCTATGTACGTTTTTGTACATACAATATACAAAAAAATGCAAATCAACAGAATCGGAAGCTTCAAATTTCTAATGGTTGTAACTAAGTTTGTGTATTTTGACGTGTCAAGTTGAAAATATTGTGTATGTACACATAATAGAAGTGAAATAATTCTATATCTATAACCAAAAAAAAGCACAAACGTTCCATTTTAGATTTAATAGTAACATATTTGGCAAGAATTCAAGAAATTATATTTTTCAATAAACAACCTCTATATGCTCCTCAAGTTTGGTTAGGGTAGAAGTAGAATATACATAATAATTGTGTATAGGTACTTACAGTCTAGCATTTTTTGAAACAGTTCCTCTATTAACTTTTTGTAAAATTTCCATATCCCAATAACAAGCTATGAAAAATGTGTTTTCTTTTCCTGAAAAACAAACAAATCTTAAAATGGCTTCAACCGGCAATGGTATGCTCATTTGAACTACTTGAATTTATACCAAATGAGACTTACCAAGGACTACTAGGAATGAATCAGAAAATAGTTAAGCCTGGAGGAGATCCTGTTGTTTATTTTACATCGACTCATCAGCATATAAGCTTCATCTACTCTACAAAACCCTTCTGGTCCAATAAAAATGGTACTGTAGTTATTGAAGCAACTTTATCAACGTAAACTTGCAGAAACTCATATATCTAAAATAGAAAAAAATATATTTTCAATTAAAACGAAGAAATTATATTCTAAGGAGAAATACTTAGCCAACTGGCTTAATTACAACTAAAAATTACAACTTATTTATTCTTCCTTTGATGCTATCTATTATAACATCATAATGAAAAATGTTCACAAAATGATTGAAGGATGTGAATGATTATTAAATACTTTAGCAATATTGTATTGCAGTTTTTATAGAAGAATAAAAAGCTATCAAATTAATAGGTATATTGACGTTTATTTCAACATACCGCCTTTGATGTAATTCCAGAACGATAATATTAATAATGTTACCAAAAGTTTCATTCACGGAGAATATTTAATTATGCACAAAAATAGTAAAAGATAAATGTCATTTTTCTCTGTGAAGACGCCACGCCATTAATTGTGTTCTTTTTACGGAATTTACTCGCTTTGTTCACTTAAATGCATCTGCGCCACAAACTTAAAGGGGTTGAAAATTTACAGAGCTAACAGAATCATGTTAAAAGAACACAACAAATATGTAAGGTCAATCACAGAATACTACGATAATATAGAGTGGTCAGTCAATACAAATATTGTTCGATTGCCCTTGCAGCAAGTTGTCAAATTTTTTCGTGGTGTCAGACAGGAGGCAGGGACCAAAAGTTGAAAAAAAACGTAATTATTCTTGAAATAGAAATATAAAAAAAATATTGTGGTTTAATTTCCCAACAAACTAACAAAAAGAATAATGAATTCACCACAAAGAACATACAGAAAATATTAATTTTTCATCATTCCATAAAAGAATTCGAACTCCATAATCGGATACTGACGATTATCTTCATAATCGGATTATGAATGATTTTGAATTCGAATTATGTCCATCAGCCCATCACTAATCTAAACCACAGATAACATAAAGGGAAGTTCTTAAAATCCACCGGTAGATTCTATCGATAGATGTCTGTGATATGTCAGATAAATGTCAGGTAGAATGTAGTTGATCTATCGGTAGACGATTATAAGAACGTGATTTGTGATTAGTATTGACGCATAGACGCAAATAAACTTTTATTCTTTGTATTAATTTTTAATTCGATACAAAATTTCACCTCATAAAAGCATGACGTACGTATTTAGGTCCACCATCACTTTAAACAGGATATTTCCATTTCATAATCCATTTTTATTAACCAAAAAAATAATGTATAAAATTTTTGACACAACAAAACAACTAAACTCAATAAATAAAGATTATTAATTGTCATTGCGTATGATTGATGATGATTGTGCATTCCCCTTCCAAATCTACCAGATTTATCGAGTCTCAAGCATATACATAAAAATAAATATAATTATTTTTATGTATATGGTCTCAAGCAGTATGTTATCTGTGGTCTCAAGCCCGGTAGAAAGAAGTTCGATGGAACTATCGGTGAATTTAAGAACGCTGGGATGATTCTCTCGACAATCTATCGGTAAATTTAAGAACGGCTTAGGTAGACACCGTATTTACCGATAGATGTATCGGTAAATTTAAGAACTTGTCTTACCTAAACCATTATACATGGATAATGATATGCAAGAGATTTTACAGACGTCGAAAGAAATTAAAAATTCTTCGAAAAAGGTATAACGAAAGTATAATTATACATTTTTTTGAGATTATTTATTTTTAGGAAGGTTTGAGAGAAGGAATTTCAGCAGGACGAGACAGCAATTTTCAAGAAAGTTTTGAGGAAGGCTTTAGAAATGGATTTCTATTAGGGAAAAATCAAAGGAATCTTGATGTATGTAATTTGTTTTATTTATTGAATAAACTTGTTCAGTATTATTAGTTACTGGTAATTTTTTGATTTTATTCTTGTTTCAGGGCCGAATCTCAACTAAAATCTTTGGATGAAAAAACACATCCCATCATATTAGAAAATGTAAACCTTGGTTGTGAAATTTGTAAGAATCAAGATTCATTGAAAATTGAAGAAAATCTAAGATAACCTTCTAGATATACAGAATAAAACTTTCAACTACAACTCTTAAACTTTGATATCTTATTTCGGAGAAAACATATTTAATGTAAATACCAATGAATAAATGTATTTCATAAAATGGGGTTCCTACTAATATTTATTCAAACGAACTGTTTGATATCTCTTTAATAATCTACCAAGGATAAATTAAAAAACAAATTGAAAGATGTAATATTATCATCTAACCCACGAGAGTAAATGCATTTATTGACTAAACTTTTATTCCTGAATCCTACAATTCCTTCACATTGCAACTCATTATGTTAGGACATAAAACTTACCTTAATAGAAAAAGATTCGTTGATTTAACTGTATATTTGCTGCTAGACGTTTAGTTACATATCTATCAGCTCGACAATCTTACAAAAATAATATATTACGTCAAATGTTTGGACTAATTTCAAGTCTTCCCCACTTCCACTAGAGAAATTACATATTTCAATTTTATTAACATTATTTAAAAATAAAGTGAGGTTATGGCCCTAGCTGTATAGTAGCTAGAGCTGAGACCATGTTTCAAATATAAGAATACGATAAAAACCACTTCAGTGGTAGTCTTCTTTTTTAATAACGGGTTCAAATTAAATGTTTCGTGGTAGCTACTGTGGTAGCTTAGACAAGGAAAGTTCCTAGTCTAAGGTTGGTAGTCTGTACTGTGTGACAGTTTATTTCTTCTTTTTTCATTTTTGATTTTACATTCCGTTTGTTGAAAGGAGGTTTATAATTGTTTTGGTACATACAATATACAAAAAAATGCAAATCAACAGAATCAGAAGCTTCAAATTTCTAATGGTTGTAACTAATGGGTCAATTCTGAGCATATCTGTAAGTTCTGTAAGCAAAAATCTGTAATAAATACAAGGCAAACTTACGGACTGTGATGTTTAGAATGAAAATATTGTTTAAATAATTATAGTCACTCATTTTTATTATTCACGCAAATATTAGTAGATAAATATACAATACTTTTATTGAATTATTTTACAATTACATCAGTCTGACAATTTTTTAAATAGTAAGCTAACTGAAACTAGTCATTAAAACAAACAAAACTAACTTCAACCTTAGGATAATGAATCTGGACTCCTTACACGGACTCTATATATATCTTACAGTTTCTTTAACTTATAGGTTATTTCTCAGAATCGACCCATGAGTCTGTTATTTTAAATTTTTGTGTAACTTTGACATGTCAAGTTGAAAGTATTGTTTATGTACACATAATAGAAGTGAAATAATTCTATATCTATAACCAAAAAAAAGCACAAACGTTCCATTTTAGATTGAATAGAAACATATTTGGCAAGAATTCAAGAGATTATATTTTTCAATAAACCTCCTCAAATTTGGTTAGGATAGAAGTAGAATATACATAATAATTGTGTGTATAGGTACTTACAGTCTAGCATTTTTTGAAACAGTTCCTCTATCAATTTTTTGTAAAATGTTCATATCCCAATAAGAAGCTATGAAAAATGTGTTTTCTTTTCCTGAAAAACAAACAAATCTTAAAATGGCTTCAACCGGCAATGGTATGCTCATTTGAACTACTTGAATTTATACCAAATGAGACTTACCAAGGACTACTAGGAATGAATCAGAAAATAGTTAAGCTTGGAGGAGATCCTGTTGTTTATTCTACATTGGTACATAAGCTTCATCTACTTTACAAAACCCTTCTGGTCCAATAAAAATGGTACTCTAGTTTTATTGAAGCAATAAAAATATTTAATGTATATACCAATATAATAAATGTATTTCATAAAATGGGTTCCTACTAAAACCTTTTCAAACGAATTGTTTGATATCTCTTTGATCTAACAAGACTAAATTACAAACTAAATTGAGATAATTGTAATATTATCATGTAACCCACGAGAGTAAATGCATTTATTGACTAAACTCTTTTATTTCTGAATCCTACAATTCCTTCACATTGCAACTCATTATGTAAGGACATAAAACTTACCTTAATAGAAAAAGATTCGTTGATCGAACTGTAAATTTTGCTGCTAGACGTTTAGTTACATATCTATCAGCTCGACAATCTTACAAAAAAAATATATTACGTCAAATGTTTGGACTAATTTCAACAGTCTTCCCCACGTCCACTTGACAAATTACAATACTCTTTTCTACACGTTTCAATTTTATTAACTTTATTTAAAAATAAAGTGAGGTTATGGTAGATATGTAGACCTTGTACCTACATCCTTGATCAAAGTTACCTAGTCGAGAAGTATTATTAAACTCACAATACCCAAATCACTATTATTCTACTTTATTTTCCTTCTTTTTTTGGTGTGTCTTCGAACTCCAAGGACCAATATCTACGAAATTGAAATGGAACCACCTTGGAGCTGAAATATAGTACGTCTCCCATCATAGTTAAGTACTTATTCCTCATTAAAAACGAACAAAATCTCTAAAATAAATAAAATACAGAATTTATACTCCAATAGTCCTCTTCGTAAATATCACTTCCTTCTCCTGCATCTTCTTTAAATTAACTATTCCTAACGATTCCGTCGTTGTCTCTAAAACAAAAAAACAATTCAAAATAATTCAGTAGCTATATAGTTTATACGATTTCAGTTGGCCAACCAAAAAAAGCAGTTATAAACATACCAACAAACTGATGTTGATGTTACACATAAAAGCATCCACGCCATCAGTGAGTTTCTCATTAGCCAAACATTTTATTACATCTCCTGTTTGATAAACCCTAAATTTGAAACCTTTTCTTTATAAAAAAACACAGCTAATCTTGACGATGTCAATTTATGTACGGTATTTATTATACACAGGGTTGGAAAATAAACATAATCGGCGATTTCCAATTACTAATGGTCATCGTCAATTATGTCCATTTCCGAACTCCATGTACTTTTGTACAATTTACAGAAAAATACAAATCAACATAATCAGAAACTTCCAATTATTAATGGTCGTAACTAATTATGTTTTTCTCCATTTTTGTGTAATTTAAAGACTCGTCAATTTGAAAAACAAATTAAAATGGATAATATTTTGTTATTAATTGAAAATAAATTATATTCAAAGAATTTGTCGTTTTATTTTCTTTACCAAACCCCAACCAAATAATATACCACCCCTATTATTTATTTTTAATAAAGTGTCAGTGATGATTCTATTTACATCCTAAGATAGGGTATCATTTTTTATCAATTATACAATGAGATCCTTTTAAAACTTGTAAAAACAACCGAAAATTCTCCGTTACAATCAATATACATCATTTTTTTGCATGAATTTAGAAAAACACTGTATAATAAAAACCAGATTTGTCTCAAATTGAGATCAATTTGGCTAAAAAATTTCCAATTTTTCAATTCGATATCTACCTCACCGATTTTATCTTCCAACCAATATTTTCATTTAAAAAATGATGTACAAGAAACTACTTAACTATTGGTAATATTCTATAATCCTCTTGATTGTTACCGTAAACAGGCCATCAGCCGAATCATAATGCTTAAACTTAATATGTAGTAGGATGGCAGAACTGCAAGACCTGCAAAATAAAATTAAAAATTTCACTATTCACCCTCAACGATACGATAGTGTTACAACCAATTAAATTTATAACCCAACAAAAACTTTCAACTGAATTAACTCCTAGCAATAAAAGTACAATTAAATTGAACCACATCTTCCTTTTCAACTAGTTTCCTAATAGTTCTTCATTAGGGTCCTCTTTTTCCCTATTAGATCCCAAAAAATGTGAAATAGTTTCCAAGTAATTCAATTATTTGACCATACGTTCAATATGTGTCAACAGACTGAAAGTCCTGCTTTCCCGATGAAGAGATATATTTTTCAATAAACAACTTCTATATGCTCCTCAAGTTTGGTTAGGATAAAAGTAGAATATATATAATTGCGTATAGATACTTACAGTGTAGTATTTTTTGAAAGAAACAGTTCCTCTATTAATTTTTTGTAAAATGTTCATATCCCAATAAGAAGCTATGAAAAATGTGTTTTCTTTTCCTGAAAAACAAACAAATCTTAAAATGGCTTCAACCAGCAATGGTATGCTCATTTGAACTACTTGAATTTATACCAAATGAGACTTACCAAGGACTACTAGGAATGAATCAGAAAATAGTTAAGCCTGGAGGAGATCCTGTTTCTTATTCTACATTGGTACATAAGCTTCATCTACTCCACAAAACCCTTCTGGTCCAATAAAAAGGTACTCTAGTTTTATTGAAGCAACTTTATCGACAACTTGCAGAAACTCATATATCTAAAATAGAAAAAAATATATATATTCAATTAAAACAAAGAAATTATATTCTAAGGAGAAATACTTAGCCAACTGGCTTAATTACAACTAACAATTTCAACTTATTTCTTCCTTTGATGCTATCTATTATAACATCATAATGAAAAATTATCACAAAATGATTGAAGGATGTGAATGATTATTAAATACTTTAGGAATATTGTATTGCAGTTTTTATAGAAGAATAAAAAGCTATCAAATTAATATATTAACGTCTATTTCAACATACCGCCTTTGGTGTAATTCCAGAACGATAGTATTAATAATGTTACCAAAAGTTTCATTCACGGAGAATATTTAATATAAATACAACATATGCACAAAAATAGTAAAATATAAACGTCATTTTTCTCTGTGAAGACGCCACCCCATATTACAAATCAATTAATTGTGTTCTTTTTACGGAATTTACTCGCCACAAACTTAAAGTTCGTGATTTGCACTCAGATTGAAAATTAACAGAGCTGAACAGAATCATGTTAAAAGAACACAACAAATATGTAATGTCAATCACAGAATACTACGATAATATAGAGTGGTCAGTCAATACAAATATTGTTCGATTGCAGTTGCAGCTAGTTGTCAAATTTTTTCGTGGAGTCAGACAGGGACAAAAAGTTTAAAAAAAACGTAATTATTCGTGAAATAAAATTATAAAAAATATTGTGGTTTAATTTCCCAACAAACTAACAAAAAGAATAATGAATTCACCACAAAGAACATACAGAAAATATTAATTTTTCATCATTCCATAAAAGAATTCGAATTCCATAATCGGATACTGACGATTATCTTCATAATCGGATTATGAATGATTTTAAATTCGAATTATGCCCATCACTAATCTAAACCATTATACATGGATAATGATATGCAAGAGATTTTACAGACGTCGAAAGAAATTAAAAATGCTTCGAAAAAGGTATAACGAAAGTATAATTATACATTTTTTTGAGATTATTCATTTTTAGGAAGGTTTGAGAGAAGGAATTTCAGCAGGACGAGACAGCAATTTTCAAGAAAGTTTTGAGGAAGGCTTTAGAAATGGATTTCTATTAGGGAAAAATCAAAGGAATCTTGATGTAAGTAATTTGTTTTATTTATTGAATAAACTTGTTCAATTTTATTAGTTACTGGTAATTTTTTGATTTTATTCTTGTTTCAGGGCCGAATCTCAACTAAAATCTTTGGATGAAAAAACACATCCCATCATATTAGAAAATGTAAACCTTGGTTCTTGTGAAATTTGTAAGAATCAAGATTGATTGAAATTTGAAGAAAATATTGATAACCTTCTAGATTTACAGAATAAAACTTTCAACTACAACACTCAAACTTTAATATCTTATTTCGGAGAAAACATATTTAATGTAAATACCAATGAATAAATGTATTTCATAAAATGGGATTCCTACTAATATTTATTCAAACGAACTGTTTGATATCTCTTTAATAATCTACCAAGGATAAATTACAAAACAAATTGAAAGATGTAATATTATCATCTAACTCACGAGAGTAAATGCATTTATTGACTAAACTTTTATTCCTGAATCCTACAATTCCTTCACATTGCAACTCATTATGTTAGGACATAAAACTTACCTTAATAGAAAAAGATTCGTTGATTGAACTGTATATTTGCTGCTAGACGTTTAGTTACATATCTATCAGCTCGACAATCTTACAAAAAAATATATTACGTCAAATGTTTGGAGTTTGGACTAATTTCAACCACAGATAACATACTTAACAGTCTTCCCCACTTCCACTAGAGAAATTACATATTTCAATTTTATTAACATTATTTAAAAATAAAGTGAGGTTATGGCCCTAGCTGTATAGTAGCTAGAGCTGAGACCATGTTTCAAATATAAGAATACGATAAAAACCACTTCAGTGGTAGTCTTCTTTTTTAATAACGGGTTCAAATTAAATGTTTCGTGGTAGCTTAGACAAGGATAGTTCCTAGTCTAAGTATGTTATCTGTGGTCTAAGTGTGGTAGCCTGTACTGTGCGACAGTTTATTTCTTCTCTTTTCATTTTTGATTTTACATTCCTTTTGTTAAAAGGAGGTTTATGGGCTTATGCTGTACAAAAATGTTAGCGGTAACAGCGCTGTAAATTTTCAAGGTCGAGAGATGTTACGAAAAAGCTATTCTGTACTCTTTTGATGTAACTTACATGGATGTATAATAACATTTTCGCTGTTAAAATAACGCCGACCAAAATATTCGACGTTAGGAGTGTTTCGACACTGTTTGTTTGAAAGTTTCATTGTAACTTTTTAAGAAATAAATCAAAATGAACTATATCATCCTATTTTTGGCATACGGTTTACATGAGGCAGATTACCGACGTGTGTATTAGCAATATTGAAACAAAAAATAGGCCAAATTTTAGGTTATAATTTGAAATATTTTTTTAGGAATTATGTATAGAAAGAAAAACATTACGCGATTCAAAAATGATAAATATATAAACCCACTAATAAAGTATCTGCATATAATATAACGATAACCTAAAAATTCTTCTGGTTCCTTGACTTGACCTCTTGCTTTACAGCATCTGGCCAATAACTTCAAAATTAGACAAATTCTACTACACAACATAATATAAGTTAAGTTAGCTGCGATGTAATATTGCGCTGTCAATAATTTTTTTACATCCGGTTGTTCAGAATACGGTTTTTAACCGTGCTGTTGAATTTGATTTAACATTGCGATTTTAACTACATCGATGTTAAATTTACAGCTGTTACGGATAATTGTACAGAATAAGCCCATTATAATTGTTTGTAATGTTCCACAAGTAATAGGATAAAAATCAGATAAAAACACGTTTTTGTACATACAATATACAAAAAAATGCAAATCAACAGAGTCAGAAGCTTCAAATTTCGAATGGTTGTAACTAAGTCTGTTATTTTAAATTTTTGTGTAACTTTGACATGTCAAGTTGAAAATATTGTTTATGTACACATAATAGAAGTGAAATAATTCTATATCTATAACCAAAAAAAAGCACAAACGTTCCATTTTAGATTTAATAGAAACATATTTGGCAAGAATTCAAGGGATTATATTTTTCAATAAACAACCTCTATATGCTCCTCAAGTTTGGTTAGGATAGAAGTAGAATATACATAATAATTGTGTATAGGTACTTACAGTCTAGCATTTTTTGAAACAGTTCCTCTATTAATTTTTTGTAAAATGTTCATATCCCAATGACAAGCTATGAAAAATGTGTTTTCTTTTCCTGAAAAACAAACAAATCTTAAAATGGCTTCAACCGGCAATGGTATGCTCATTTGAAATACTTGAATTTATAACAAATGAGACTT
The DNA here is from genome assembly GCA_949126875.1 of Lochmaea capreae. Taxonomy (NCBI): domain Eukaryota; kingdom Metazoa; phylum Arthropoda; class Insecta; order Coleoptera; family Chrysomelidae; genus Lochmaea; species Lochmaea capreae. The sequence continues at coordinate 631,325 of OX421397.1, forward strand.
ACCAAGGACTACTAGGAATGAATCAGAAAATAGTTAAGCCTGGAGGAGATCCTGTTGCTTATTCTTCATCGGCATATAAGCTTCATCTACTCTACAAAACCCTTCTGGTTCTGGTTCAATAAAAATGGTACTCTAGTTTTATTGAAGCAACTTTATCGACGACAACTTGCAGAAACTCATATATCTAAAATAGAAAAAAATATATTTTCAATTAAAACAAAGAAATTATATTCTAAGGAGAAATACTTAGCCAACTGGCTTGATTACAACTAACAATTACAACTTATTTCTTCCTTTGATGCTATCTATTATAACATCATAATGAAAAATTTTCACAAAATGATTGAAGGATGTTAATGATTATTAAATACTTTAGCAATATTGTATTATTGCAGTTTTTATAGAAGAATAAAAAGCTATCAAATTAATATATTAACGTCTCTTTCAACATACAGCCTTTGGTGTAATTCCAGAATGAAGATATTAATAATGTTAACAAAAGTTTCACTCACGGAGAAATTATTTAATATAAATACATATGCACCAAAATAGGAAGGTTTGAGAGAAGGAATTTCAGCAGCACGGGACAGCAAATTTCAAGAAAGTTTTGATATAAAGGTTTTGAGGAAGGCTTTAGAAATGGATTTCTATTAGGAAAAATCAAAGGAATCTTGATGTATGTAATTTGTTTTATTTATTGAATAAACTTGTTCAATATTATTAGTTACTGGTAATTTTTTGATTTTATTCTTAGTTCAGGGCCGAATCTCAACTAAAATCTTTGGATGAAAAAACACATCCCATATTAGAAAATGTAAACCTTGGTTCTTGTGAAATTTGTAAGAATCAAGATTCATTGAAAATTGAAGAAAATGTAGATAACCTTCTAGATATACAGAATAAAACTTTCAACTACAACACTCAAACTTTGATATCTTGTTTAGGAGAAAACATATTTAATGTAAATACCAAGGAATAAATGTATTTCATAAAATGGGTTCTTACTAAAACCTATTCAATCGAATTGTTTGATATCTCTTTGATCTAACAAGACTAAATCACAAACTAAATTGAGATATCCCACGAGAGTAAATGCATTTATTGACTAAACTCTAAACTCTTTATTTCTGAATCCTACAATTCCTTCACATTGCAACTCATTATGTAAGGACATAAAACTTACCTTAATAGAAAATATTCGTTGATCGATCTGCATATTTTCTGCTAGACGATTATCTATCAACTCGACAATCTTCCAAAAAAAATATATTACGTCAAATGTTTGGACTAATTTCAACAGTCTTCCCCACTTCCACTTGAAAAATTACAATACTCTTTTCTACATGTTTCAATTTTATCAACATTATTTAAAAATAAAGTGAGGTTATGGTAGATAAACCTTGGCTGGATTTTTCTAACAGCTTAGGCCTTTCTTGGCTGGATTATCCCATTAGCCAAGGACATTTTGGCTGCATAGTCCACAAAGTTTAATCTATCCATAGCTGTATAGTAGCTAGAGCTAAGGCCATGTCTCAAATATAAGAATACGATAAAAACCACTGCAGTGAGAAAATGTCAAATTCAATAATTTTCGTTATTAATCAAAAGTATATTTGTGATGTTGTTATAAATAATCACTCAATTGATTTTTATACTAAATCATGAATAAAGAAAAACAACAAAGTGGCAGTGCAAGAGAAAGTGATGAATCAGAAAATCGTCTACTTGAGCTAGCGAAGACAAATTCAGAAGGTGTAATAAATAATTAATAATTTGATGTTTCTGGTGGATATAATTATTGCAATAAGTAAACAATGTTGATTTCTTCAATGTAGGTATTTTTATGGAATAAATGAGAACATATAGGTAAGTAAAAGAAACAAGACTTCTCTCTAATTTGTTCACAAGCTTAGTAATAATTATGAACACCAGAAATCATATCAGATGAAGGAAAAGTTATAGAAATACCAATACACAAGATATTGTTGATCAGATGCAAGAATCCTCAAATATCAATGACTCCGGTGAAAGCTGATGCAAAACAGATAGTACTTACTATAAGAATGCAGATATTACAGTGCTGGTCTCTGATGCTTATTGGAAACTGAGTGATGCATCAACACTTATGTTAACGATTGCAATATTATGTGTTATTGTTTTTGAAGTTTCGAAGAGATTTTTTACCTTCTGGACCCAACATTTACATCATACTTATTCAAACAGTTTCTGTAGGAGCTGTTATTCGTTTCAGGAGATAGGTATGTGCCAGGTCTTCATTGTCTTAAAGACACTTTGATTGAGGAAAGCCCAATGTTCGAAATGTTCCACAAATATCACTAGCATCATATTGTTGATGTAGATTATGCTTGTCAATAAAAACATGAGGATTTAATACAAAAGTCTTATGTGTAGTTTAATTTTAAATCAAATAAAGATTCAAAGTTTAAATAAATGTAATGAGCAGGGATGTGTAATAACTTGATAAATATCATTATAATAAATTAAGTTTGAAGAGATATCCGCCTGAAAACGTATTAATTTTTAAAATTTATTTAAAACAATATGCTGCTGCCATCTAAGTAAACGATGCTAAAGTAGTAGTATGCTCAATATGATAGTTAATATATTATTGAACAAGAAGCTACTTTCCCATAGATAGCGCTATGCTATTTTCATGAATATAGAAATTAATAATATAATTCTACTCCTATTAGCACCTGAAAATACTATAACTATATTAAAAAAAGTTTAATTGTACGTAACCGATTGATTTTGTGACGAAAATCAGAATTCTTTCATATTTAAGTTAGAACTGCTGATGGTTAGTTTGAGCAAAAGACTACTTTGGCTACTCCCACATAGATGACGCAGTATGTTATTTTAATCAATTTAGAAATTAATAGTGTTATAATATTTTATCAGCATTTGAAAATATTGTCATTAATTCACAATCATTTAAAACTCTATAACGGATTGGTTTTGTGACGAAAATCATAATTAAAAGACTACTTTGACTACACTCGTGTAGATGGCGCCAGAGTGTTGTTTATAATTTATTTTATTGGTTGACTGTTGCTGCTGATACCTCTGGATACCTCCTCGCTTTTCTGCGATCCTAGTATGAGATACGAAAAACATGGCTGTTTTAAGAAATAGATTAGATGGCAAACCGGATACAACCTCGTTTTGTTAAACAAATAAATATTAAACAAATGGGAGATTACCAATGTGCCGACAACGTTGTGAATACATTATTTGCATTATAAATTTTTCATTTAAAAATGTGTTTAATATTTATGGTTTTAATATAATTACATATCCCTGCTTATTACAATTATTTGAGCCATATTTTCGCGATCTAGCGTCTTAAAGCGGATTAAAGCGATTCATTTTCGCGAATAAGTAATGACGTCACGCTTAAAAACGCTTGAAGCGGAAACTGGCGTGGTCGGGAGTGCGCCAGAAAACTTTGAAGCGGTAATTGACAGCATTGAGAGAATAAATTGATAGAGAGTGGACCAATGGTGTAGCTATTTTTTGTTTGGCAATAATATCATGAATTTATCAACAAACTCATAGCTATAACAAAACATTTTATTTGAAATTTTTTTTCCAAACATTTATATCTCTGCGGGGTCGTTGCGAGGTATCAAAGAACGATTTTGGATTGTCTGAAGGAATGTATAAAGTTGACCTTAATGGTATAATGTTGGAAGTAGACCAGGAAACCTTTTTATTATTAAAAAGGAAGTACTGCTTAAACTCCAATATTTTATTTGATAGTTGATGGAAAGTTTTATTTAGGTATAATATTATTTTGCTTATTAGAGATTAAGAATTTCAGAAAGAAAAAAATAAACAAGTACAGTATATGTGTCATGAGAGAAATTTCAATCCTCGAACACATAAATGAATAGGTACTATATACAATAAAATATTTCTCCTGTATAAGCCGGGTAAATTATTCCCTGTTAAAGAAAAAGAAGAAGTTAACAGATATTCCTAAGTCTCTTCTTCTTTCTGTCAATCGCAGAAATATATCAAGGTAAAATATCCCTTCTAATACATGTTAATTGTGTCGATATATACACTGCTCGCCAAAACGATACTGAAAATAGAATTCACAATAACAATTTTCTTGTAAATTCTTAGAATATCCTAAAAAATTGAATTTTTGAATATTTTCTAGAGCTTTTCTACTTTCCCTGTGTACAGAAAATATCAAAAAGAATAGAAAAACGTTTCTTAAAATAATCTATACTTATATTTTTAAATAGGGCGGACAGTGTATATTGAATTCACATAGATGTGTATATTATCATTATATTATCTCTGGATGACAAACACTTGTTTATGACGAACGGTGTGACTAATGAATAAATTTTAAATCGCTCGCTTTCAGTAACGAATTAATTGTTGAATCGGACGGTCGTGTCGGGAGTGTATATTCGTAATTTACGGGAATTTAACTGTGTTTTCGAATTTTCGGGAGTGTACCTTTATTCGAAATTATTTTCGGTAGTGAAACTGTGTGTGTCTTCGGAATTTTCGATAGTGTATACCTATAAGTGTATAGTTCGAATTTTTGGTGGTGATTTCCAAGGATTATAATAATTCTATATATAAGGTAAGTCTTTATTTTATTAAATGGTACCTACTTATTATATACTAGCACTAAATAAATACTGTATTTCTTCATTTTCAATATATTTTTTTCAAAATAAGACATAGGTAAACTATGTTGATTTCTTTACTTTACCAATATATTATCCTTTCTCTAGTAGCAAAATAAATGAAAACAGTTTATTTAACAAGTTTTTATAATATTTTGGATCTTTTTATGAATAATTTTTATACCGATTCATAATTTATCAACAAATTGAATACCTATTATTACTTTTGAAATAGTTTAGAACATTATTCATATCAATAGAGTAAGTTATATACTTTTCGAATCATTTTAGTTATTGTACAGTTGAGCATATATTTCATAAAATTTTTTCTTTATTTATCTATTTTCCAAAAACTTATAGGGTATAGCTTTTGTTGTTTCTTATATTTTCCCAATATATTATCCTCTCTTTATTTTTCATTTCTACTAGTACTAGCAATAAATAACTACACTGTATTTAAAATATTTTGGATCTTTTACGAATAATTTTTATACAAAAAGTTTAACCGATTAAAAATTTATCAACAAATTTAGTAAGTAAGTACTTATTTCATTTTAAAATAGTTAAAAACATTCATCAATAGAATAAGTTATATACTTTTCAAATCTATTTAGTTACTGTTCCGTCAGGTATTGATATTATAAAAAATTTTCTGTATTTATTTATTTCCCGAAAGAAATAGGGTAGCTATGCTTTTAACTATATTTTCACAATATCCTCTCTTTATTTCCCACTATACAACTACTAGCAATAAATAAATACAGTGTTCCTCCAATATATTTTGGATTTAAAAAAAATAGTTTAACCGATTCATAATTTATCTGAGTACTTATTATTATATACTGCATGCAAATAATTGCTTACTGCTAATTATTGACATATATAAACTTGGAATATTTTTACAAATGATGTATTAGAAATTAAAACAGTTTATACACTTAATTTTCAAAAGACATGAGTATAAGCTCTATATTGTTTTCTATATTTTCCCAATTATTGAGTACTTTCTTATTTGATTTTGAAATAGTTTAGAATACTCTTTGATACAGTAAATTATATACTTTTCAAATCTTTTCAGTTATTGTACAGTTGGTTACATATTTTATAAAATCCATTCTGTATTGATTTATTTCCCAAATATTTTTAAGATGTTGTTTCCTAAAAATATTATCCTCTCTTTATTTCTCACTACTACTAGCAATAAATAAATACACCGTATTTAAAATATTATGGATCTTTTACAAATAATTTTCATATAATAAGTTTAACCGATTTATAATTTATCAACAAACTGATATATGAGTACTTATTTGATTTTGCAATAGTTTAGAACACTCTTCGATAGAGTAAGTTATATACTGCATGTAAATAATTGCCTACTGCTGATTATTAACATACAGGGTGTACCAATCTTACAACAAACTTCAATATGTGGGTTATTTTAAGAGATTTCAAAAAATGTTATCAACAAAAATAGTAGATGTCTTTAAGGTCCATATTTTGACATTATATCGAACTATACAGAGTGCTGCATAACTCCGTTACAAACCAAACATGATTTTTTAAATGAGAACCCCCGTTTATTATACCGAATTCGGATTGCTCACATTTTTTGAAGCTTTTGATATAAGGTTTTGCTACGTTATACAAAGTCCTTCAAAAGCTATGAACACGTTTAGGTGAAAATCGTAGGTAAATCATCAACGCTCTGTAGCTTGTTGAACGTTGGAGGAAAACATTTTATTTAGTTTCGTAATATATGCAATATCTCCGTATTTTATTAAATTTTGATTATTTTCTTTTTTGTATACAGGGTGGACGGAATGTTAGTTTATATATTTAGTTGTGGAGATGTCGCTATTATCACATTCTTGGCATTCCCTTCACTGGGTTTAATATATTAATTTGATTTCAGCGTTGTCGTCAGTCCAGGATTATGCTCTTAGAGCTTCTGGACGAATAATATCCACCTTGTACTGATGAGAGGCGCAAATACGCCGCAAGTGATATTATTCCTTCTAATTTATAAACCAGAATGGTTGGTTCTATATTTTCATAATATACCAACCCCGTTTATCTTGAAAGTGTAATTCATTATTGTCTGGCGGGGCATATTGCCCGAGAAGTAGATGTTGCTTCCTGGTGAACGCTATATCCTTTGGAAATTAATTTTCTAATTTGTAAAACGTTTTAATAGTATTGAGTACACTATTATTTTGGCGTCTATTTGATATTCCGTTTTTATAATTCCTGACTTGGAATGAAAATGTACAAACATGAACAAATGAATTCAAACACTTTGCCATTAAAGACAAACTTCTGGTAGGGTGCAGCTGATAGAAAACATCCTGAGCCGGTGGGGAATATTTTCTGTCGGTTGTAGATTTTTTGACCGATTGATTATATTTTCTACTGGCTGGGGTCATCTTCCAGCCATGGGGGACAATTTTCCATCTACGCAAGGTAACTTTCAGCCTTAATTCCTTAACTTTTCAAAAGACCTACCTAAGTAATCGATGTCTTACCTCAGTTTTCTAAATATTGTCCCCCATTTCTTTCACAAGTTGGCTATTTTTCAAAAGACATAGGTAAGCTATGTCGTTCCTCATTTTCCTAAATATTGTCATGCCTTTCTTTTTTTAACAGACATCGGTAATAAGCTTTTTATTTTACCTGTCAAGGACGCCACATGTAACACATGGTTGCCTACGATTGACTTTTTCCTTCACGGATGCACGCAGTACCACACTGTGGGAAAGTGCTCGTTCCTAGGATGTCGGTCAGTCTCGTTTGCAAAGCGGGCGGTCATCCAGATGGGGCGAGTGCGCTTGAGTGTTTTCCGTTTGTTGAATGGGTATGGATTAACAAGTTGGGGAAATTGTTGTCCAGTATGGGCTATCAAAATATCGTAGAAGCCAAAGGTGATACATGGCTATTTGACAGTTTTTTAAAAATACCTATTTTTAAATATTGTCCTAGCTTTCTTCTATACAAGCTGCTTATTTTTTCAAAACACATAGGTAAGCTATGTCGTTCCTCATATTCCTAAGTATATTGTCCTCTCTTTCTTCTACAAGCTGGTTATTTTTTCAAAACACATAGGAAAGCTATGTCGTTTCTTATTTTTCTAAATATTGTCCTGCCTTTCTTTCACAAGTTGGTTCTTTTCTAAGCAGATATTGCTAAGCATTTTATTTTACTTGTCAAGGACGCCACATGTAACCGCTTGTGTGCTTACGATTGACTTTTTCCTTCACGGATGCACGCAGTACCACACTGTGGGAAAGTGCTCGTTCACTAGGTTGTCGGTCAGTCTCGTTTGCAAAGCGGGCGGTCATCCCGATGGGGCGAGTGCGCTTAAGTGTTTTCCGTTTGTTGAATGGATATGGGTTAACAAGTTGGGGAAATTGTTGCCCAGTATGGGCTATCAAAATATCGTAGAAGCCAAAGCAGTTACATGCAAAATGGCGATTGGAAGGATTCTGCGACTAACTACTAACAATTTTTTTCAGCGCTTCCTTTTCAGCATACTAACACTCTCTTACAGGCTTCAAGATTCCATCGGATTTTTGTTGAATTTTTTAATTTTGTTTGATTTTCTGTTCTAGATATTTTACCAGGGATGATGGATACGCTCTTCAGAATTTATTTGGAATACTTGCTGATAGGCCTATCTCAGAAATAATCAAAAATTTTTAGATAATTTTTCATTTATTAATATAAATTAATTTAATTTTTTTTCAGCGCTTCCTTTTCAGCATACTAACACTCTGTTACAGGCTTCAAGATTCCATCGGATTTTTGTTGAATTTTTTAATTTTGTTTGATTTTCTGTTCTAGATATTTTACCAGCGATGGATATATACTCTTCAGAATTTATTTGGAATATATCGATATATTTAAACTTGCTGATAGGCCTATCTTATAAATAATTAAAATTTTGGATACTTTTTTTTTTATCAATTTAATTTTTTGTTCCAGAATTTTTTTTCAGGAAACGATTTTTTAGGTTACAAAAGTTAATACTTATTTTTGACTTTTTCAATTTGTAGCTACCGATTTTTTTTCCAGCACTATTAATAATTCAAAATTTCTATTCTGATTCATTATATTATATTTGGTAAAGTATTCTTTGCATGTTTATTTTCTTAACTGCATGGGTTCAATATTTGCATGCTCAAGCTTGAGTGTAGTAGGGGTTGGTGATGTTAATTTTAAAATATCTTTTTACTGTGTAATTTATGTTTGATATTTTTGGTTAAAATATTGTAACAAATGTATTTTATAGATGTTAATATTTTGTTGATATTCGATTTTTTATAATTGTTGATTTAGAATGTATTTGTTCCTGATTGTATATTTTTATTACTGCACTTTGTCAGTAAAGACAAACTTCTGGCAGGGTGCAGCCGGTAGAAAACATCCTGTAAGCCGGTGGGGAATATTTTCCGTCGGTTGTAGATTTTTTGACCGATTGATTATATTTTCTACTGGCTAGTGATATCTTCCAACCATGGAGGACAAGCGTTCATCTACTAGGAGCAGCTCCAGCCACAATTTTAGTTATATTTGTTTATAAATATAATGCTTTGTGTATTTTGTTAGGTTAGGTTTAAATATTGACGGTAGCATTTCTACCCCTTCGACGGCACCGAAGCGATTTTCCCTTTGTGTGTAGTATCCTTATTAGTACGTACACCTTTTGTATAAATTTCAACCAGTCTTCCTGTTTATTTCATTATCATATGTCAGAATATCGCTAGATATTTCCATTTTTGCGAGGTTAAGCGTGACGTCACGCTTAAGCTACACTGTTAATCCGCTTAAAGGCGCTAGATCGCAAAAATATGGCTTTGAACCTTGATTTTTATTTGACAGTGACATTCGTGTTTCGTTTTGACCGAATTGACGTTTTACATGTTTTGTGCATGTTTTGATGTATTGAGATTGAAGAGGAGGGTTATAAACATAAAAAATTATTGCGTATGTTTAAATTTCTTTCTATATTTACCTAAACCTAAACTTGAAGGACAAAGTTAATAAATTATTATATGATTATTTAATCAAATTTGTATATGAATCATGGAGTTAGCTAAGGAAAAAGTGCAGACAAAGGTGAGATATTTCTGCTGATTATGCATTTTGATAATTTTTTGTATCTGTTAATGCTTGACAACAACTATTGTTTTTAATTGAATTAACAAGAACCCTATAACCAGTTTAAAATAACACCAAAGACGATGATCAAAAATATTGCTTACAGGGTGATATGATTACATGGTAGGTTTTTATTATTTAGAGGATAAATATGTACCTAGATAATTTCTGATAACATACACCAGTTTAAATTAATCAGTTCCTCATCACTCACAAATTATCCAAAACTTTTTCAGAAAAAAAAGAAAAATAAAGAAAGAAATGATACAAGTAGTTCTTCTACACAAGACAGTTTGAAAAATGATCAGGATTTTTATGAATGTCTTTCTACCAGTAAAGTGGAAGAAATTCCTGTTATTGAATGTAATGCATCATCTCTAGAAGAAATTAAACAACCAGAAATCATAAAAGATAAAGAAAATGTTATAATTGATTTACAGAGAGAAAGTAATATGCAAAATGTTGTTGACGAAATGCAAACATCTTTAAATATCAATGACAATGTTAAGAGCTGTGAAATAGAACCTAAGTATGCAGACAATACAGTGCTGGAAACTGTTAACCAATCAATGATTTTAGATGTAGATATTATTAAAAATTCTGAATTGGATAAAATTCTATGTGAGAATAGAAAAATAGCAAGTGATATAAAAATGACTGAAGTAGAAATAACTGAAAATTACAGTGATGTAACAAAGAATAAATTAGAAGAAAATATGAGCCAGACTGAAATAAAACCATATACAGAATCACAATTAAGTGCTCTTTACTACAATCATGAGTTGGAAATGCTAGATGGCTTCATTAATCAATTTATCAGTGCAGAATTGAAAGGTAAGGAATTCCTTTGATCATATTGGAGAGACAAACATTTATTTTATAGGTTTAGCTACAAAGCAACATCCACTGTATGAATTACTAACCAACTATTTAAGAGTCCAAGAAAAAATAACAGGAAACACTTTAGAATTAGAACAAATTAGAAGAGAATACAAATCATTACAAAATGAGCTTTGGACAATTGAATCAGCTACAGTGAGACGTAAAGGTGAATGTCAAGATGGCAATACAGTCTCAGCTGCTCATACATATAATAAAAGCATTTTCCATAGATCTGTTTTTCAGAATATAGTGAGAATCTTGGGAAATGTTCAGAGCTTGACATATGAAAATCACACACTTTATTCCTACTCGGCAGAAGATTTAAGACTACAGGTAAATAGTTTTTGAAATCATATCGTTAACATTGTAAATTTCAGATATTTTTTCATAGATTGAATTATATCTCCAGACCGTTTTACTAAACTGTATAAATGTCACACAACTTCCTAGAACTGCGCCGGTAGCTCTAACAATTCAAGAAGAACCGACACATCTAAAACCATACTTTGGCGAATTGAGAATTTGCATATCGATATTATTTTCCTTTCAAAGAAAACTGATTAGAGAATTGCAATTTGTCAAAGAGACCAGATTATGGTTATCGCAGCTGGTAGCTGTTCTTTTAAGAGTAGCAACATATCAAGATCATCTTTTTATACTGCACCATGTACTAAGGTAACAAATATAGTTCGTAACTTATAAATATCAACCCAAGTGATCAAAGTGCCAAAAAAGAGACGTTCGCTTGAATTATGTCATTATTTTGCTGCTGTCAATCAGTATGTTTTACAGCCTTAATTCTAATAAATATTGAAATTTGTTATCAAAAAATATGAATATATGCTTAAAGAAAGGTTTCGTAATTGTTTTCATATGTAATACAACTCGTGGGTTACTTAATTATTAAACTCAAACTAACATTAGTCCTACTAAAAACTTTATATGTTGCCAAAAATGCGCGCTGTTGCCGCGATTAAAATGGTTTATCTGGTACAGTTGACGTCTTGACATTTTTAAGGTTATGTTGTGACAATTTTTCGATTATTTCATCTCCTTGTTATAAAAAACTGCGAAAAACTGAGTAAATTTTTACAAGCAGTGGTAAGTTGTCAAAGTTAACGTATAAATGAAACTTAATAACACTGGAATAGTTGATGTATTTACTATTCATCTATTCCTGACTATTTACAGCATGTATGAAGCAAGTAAGTAAGAGTTTAATATTATACTCAATCAACTGTATTTATTGTATTCTGTTACACTATTCATAATACTTAGAAATTATATTTGCACAATTTATTTACAGATAATCCATGTCACTTTAGAAATGTTACTGCTGCAATTGGAGGAAGAACAATTATTTAATGTAGAATGTTCCTAATCATATAGTGGATTTCCAAGAAAAATAAACCACAATATGAATTTGTTTTTATTAAAATGAATCTTGAATTTTCCAACTATTTCATACATACCTTTTTAGGCTCAGTAGGTTTTAAAATAATAATTTCTTACTTAGTGCTGCACTTTTAACATACAAATAAAAGTTTTATACAGAAATAAGTTCAAGTTTGTTTATATACAGTAACTATCAAAAACTAAACCTAACCTATAGCCAAATAAAAAGAAGAATATTTGATAACTTCATTTGACATTTACTAGATTCTCATACTATTTCAAGAGCTTGGCAACATAGTCCAGTTATGACAGAAGTCACGTGGGTTGATATTTATAAGTTACAAACTATAATAACTGTGTGCATGTTTATATTTTGGTTTATATACAATGTGGCTTATGGGAAAAAATGTTTGTTTAGATGTCCTGCGGGCGTAGGATCATGGGCATCATCCTTTATCCAAACACCGATAGAAATCAATTTATCAGAATCTCCTTTTGCAAATTTTCAAATTAACCACATTCTGACAATGCTCGCTGCAATTTTAACTCCAGTGCATAGCAGGGACGTTTTTTTGGAAGATTTGACTCAAAAAAACGAAACGGCTTCGGAAGCTTATTGGGTAATGGTGGATTCCGATGGAGAAGATGAAGATTCTCCCATACAACAACTTAAAGAAAACGATCTAGTCGCTTTACTAAATCAATTGCCTTTAGACGATGTATTTAGGAATATCTTGATTGTTAAACAAAAAGATTTTCAGGATATTTACGATATAGAAAATATTACAGAGCAACATATTTTAAGGTACTTGGCTTTTTCCACTGTCGTTTTGAAAATATTACACAAAGGTATCCAAACTTACCAACAGCCTAGATATAACCAATTTTCTAAAAGATTAAGTAGGTTTATTAGACACGTCGCACAATACGCCACGGATCAATGGGAACAGTTTTTAAAAGTAAGTAAATTTATCTACTAGTTTTAATTTTTTTAACAAAAATTTCATAGATTCGACATACAGATGACCAAGCTATGTTAGATAGGCTTCAAGTGGAATACGATTCCTTCTTCCTTCGTGCCATATATTACTTATATTCCTCCCAGAAATTAGGAGCCTGGCAATTTTTAGCAGTCATCCCTTACAACATGGTATCTCTAAAAACCCTGTGGAAAATCTTCTATTTTTTACACAACCTCGATACTCAAGCAAAAGATATTTTAAACCCACTCGTTAAAGAAAATTATAATGAGAAAATATGGGAGGCCGAGTTAAGGGCGCAGTTTGACGAAAAATTAGGAGACTTGGAAGATGCCGAGGTGTATTATTTGTTGAATACTTTTGCTAATATGGCTTTAGATAGAAATGAAGCAGATATGGATTTTATTTTTTCTGCTACATTGGATTTATTAAAAGTAAGTTCTATACTCAAAATATACTCAAGTCAGGAACTGTTGTAGTTTCTTTTACCTCCAATAGCTGTATTTTACGATAACATTTAATAAATTTTTAGGTAGGTTTTATAAGCGAAACTACCCAAGAAAATTGTTCGAAATCATCACGTATTCTACTCACCCATATCACTTCGAAATATCCCCAATTATTATCCAACATTTTAAAAGAAGTCAAAAATAATATGGACAAAATAGGATCTTTTTCTTTGTACCTGTACGAAGAATTACCTTTAACAATTTGGAAAATAACAGAAAACGACTTGGATATCATATCAAAGTTTGTATTTCCTTTTAAACGCATTAATTTATAAAAACTACGATTGATATTTTTTTTAATTTTTTTAGTTTGTTATTAAACAATCCCGTTTCGACTTTTGAAAACAAATTATCCAGAATGATCATCTCTAGATTAAACTGGGATGCAATTCCGTACGAAATACATTGCGACGTCGCCATTTTAGTCATCCAGGCCGTTTTTAAAGAACCGGCCATCGAAAATTGGGCTTGGCAGACTATTTTAAGGCTCAAATTACATTTTAGCGACAAAGCTTTCAAAGAAATCGGCAGAGTTCAAGAACTTGAAAGATATGACGTTTTAATGAAAGGTAAGTATCAAAAAAAGTAGAACAAGCGCCGTCACTATTTATAGTACATTAACATTTACTTGGGATTCTAATATTTTTGCAGGAGTAAGAGAACAAAACACCTTGGCGATCTTCGTAACGCTTTTGATGACTTCTTGGGGTCACATGGTACCGTTGATTTGCACAAAAGGATTTTCTCAACTACTCTTTCTTCAAATTCAACAAAAACACGAAGCGGTACTGTTCGCCCTTTACGTAATCGTACCGCTTTTTATAGATTCTCAAGAATGCATAATAAATTTGGAAAAATTTCAAGAAATTTTAATGAATCTACTGAACGCAGACAGAGGTTATATATCGATGGCTAAAAGTTTGGTGTACGGTCAAAATACGGTTTTACAACAATTCGGTAACATGGTGGAAGCGCAAATCATGAATTACGGTTACTATAATTTGGAAAGTCCGAGATGTTTGGTTAGATTATGGTGTAATTCTTTGGTTTCGATACCCGGATGGAATAAGGATATGGGAATCATGTATCTGTTGGATGTTATCGTTAGAACGGCATTTCAACATTCCGATGCAGTCGATGCCGTTTTCGATATATTGAGATATCAATCGCAGGTGAATTTTCAAACCTTGCTTCATTTGAACTACTTTTCAATTTTTATATTAATTAAGTTATGTTATGGATGAGATTTTTATTATTTGTTGCTAATATAATGTTGAAATTAATGGTTTTATATGACGCCATTTTGCGGTGGATCGATTGTAGTGCTATCTAGCGGCACGTGTTGAAAGTAGGTATAAGGTAGAAAACTGGGAAATCGGAAACTGTAATTAGTGAACAGCTATCTACTTTTAACTCGCTTAATAATGTCAATGTTGCCATGTTTCAATTATCAACTAACTAGATATTTCAGAGTTCCTTTAATCATAAGTTCTTTGTCAGATATTCTTCCTGGATATAAGTCAGAGATAAATGCTGTGAAGCCATTTGGACTTATTCCGGGTAATCCTTTGACAGTGTTATGTGCTTTGTATTCTGAATATGTTGATGATTGCACAATGCAATCACCTGGTAGGTACTTCAATAAATATTTCCGTGGCATCAAAAATTATTCAGGTAGATTTTCTACTATTAGCTGTTCACTGGCCCAAATTGGAATTTGTGTGAAATAAACAAATATAATGTTTATCCAAAACCTGAAAATTTTTGATATGGTGGCTGGACTTACATTATATTTATTTGCCAGGCCGACAACTAGTAGCCCAACTCTAAGCCTATACTAATTGTCATGAACAGCTGAGTGTCCATGTCTAAAATATGCAACAATTCATTAAAATTTGGATTGCTGTTTTTCAAAAATTTCTTCCCTTCCTGAATGATAAAACTGGCAAACATTTTATATTTTTTCGGATCTTTAAAACCGGTATAAAAATTTAGACGATCAGGGTTTTCTACTATTCGTTTGGGGGTGTTATGTTCCTGCATGTTTTCAATTGTTTGCTTAAGTTCAGTATTCTCCCTTTCCAAATGATGAGAGTACTTCTGCAAATTTTTATGTAGCTCACTATGATTGTCGATACTACCTACATATGCATAAGAATGCTCATATCACATATTTGATATTCTAAAATAATAAATATTATAACTAGGATATTTATAGAGAGATCAAAACACCTACTATTTTTGTCCGGTTTTTCCTTCACTTGATTAAAATGGACATGACATATCCTCTTCTTGCTATATTCCACAAAATACTTACCTTTCTCCAAAATAGAAATGTGGCGATTGGCGAACAATAAATAGATAATGTATTCGACTTAAAACAAACAAAATACACAACTTTTCCAATTTTATTAATATCACAAATATATATTTATGTATGTATGTATGTATTTTGGGGTAACATTCACTGAGACCTAAAAGATCTATTGTGCCCCCTTACTTCTACTTAGTTTCTGAGGAGAGTCTCAGATACTAGTAGCTCCTTTAGTCCTATTTCCCGGAGGAATTTTAGGATATCTGCAGGCCTCAACTTAGGTAACTGTCCCTCTTCTATCCAGTAGTCTCCCAGGTACAGTGCCCTAGGATTCTGAAATACTGTGCAGTTCGCAAGTATGTGGATGGAGGTTTCTTCTTCCATTCCACAAAATCTACAATCTTCTTCCTCCACTATTTTGAGCTTTTTAAGGTGTCCATTCAGGCGACAATGTCCCGTTAGGATTCTTGTTAAAACTCTTAGTGCAGTTTTGCTTTGACTTATGCATTCCTTTGATCTCAACAGGTTGTAGTCACCCAGAAGAATCTTTGATTGCCTAAGCCCTACTAGATCTTTCCAATTGTCAGATCTTCTCTTTTCTTCGGCTTTACCTATTTCTTCCAATATTACATTGGAGCTGATTCCGCAAAAGGGTTCCGGCCCCCAAAAGGGTATTTCACTCCCCCTCTTTGCTAGTTCATCTGCTATTTCGTTTCCTTCTATTCCAGTGTGTCCTGGAATCCACAGTAAGGTGACTATATTGTTCTCGCCTAGTTCATTAAGTTTGCCTAGGCATTCCCACACCATTTTGGAACTGATTACACAAGAACTCAGCGCTTTAATGGCTGCTTGACTATCAGACATTATGATAATCCTTTGCCTTCTATATCCTTTGTCAATATTGAACTGGGCACACTTTCTTATTGCGTGAATTTCCGCTTGAAAGATACTTGGGGTTTTTCCCAAGCTTTCAGAGTGTTTGGTTCCTGGCCCGTACACTCCTATCCCAGTTCCTTCTATTCCTTTTGAGCCGTCTGTGTACCATTGAATGGCATTCTTAATATATATATATTTAAGGTGTGTCTCGGGTTTCCACAGGAACACTGAAATATCTAGTTAGTTTATAATTGAAACATGGCAACATTGACATTTTTAAGTGATTGAAATGTAGATGGCGCCACATTAATTACCCTTAGTAGTTACCTATTTTTCTACCTCAGGCCTACTTTCGATGAGTGCCGCTAGATAGCACTACAATACGATCCACCACAGTATGGCGTCAGCTGAAACCATCAATTGTGAGTTGAGGTGATATTTTGAACGTTGGTACATTTGAACTACTTCCTTTTTTTTTTTTTTAGTGCGGAACTCCTCAAGAGAATACGGGAACCATAAGTTCTCTGTTCAAATGGGTGTCTAGCAACAATTCAAATACAAATTTAATTTCGAATTCTCTTTCCACGTACACTTGGTTAGCGTTCATCGTTATATCGGTGGAACACGAAGAACGAGAACATCGAACAGGTCTTTGGAACGATATTTTGATACAGTTGAGTAAACAAAAAGGAAAAGTCAACGTCGATCAAGCCATTAAAGTAAGTATAATTTATTTACCGAATCAACATTTTTTAAAAAATATTTTTTTTGATTTTAGAAAGCTTCTAGTTCTTTAAAATTACCATCTTTTACATCGGGATATTTGTGTATTTATCGTTGGGCCCAGCAAGCTTTAGATACCCCATTGGAACATCCCTTGTTACCGCTTCTCTGGCAAAAATTCTTCGGTCTGTATTTGGCGCGAATACCGAATCCGAATATCGTCGAAAAATCATGCGTCGGCGAAAAATTCTTCGACGGTCTAGTCAACTTCGCTTTCTTCAAAAAGATAAAAAGGAGATTACAAGAAACCGTCGATTTTTTCCGAAATAAAATAGACGTTAAAGACGAAGATAATACGGAATTGAATAAAAAAGATTTTTATAAAAAAACCCACGATATTTTCAAAGCTTTTTCGCTGTGGTTGGAAGAACCGAGGCTGCAAGAAAACCACGTGCTTCTATTGAATCTTCCGCCGCAGTACGAGTCTAAATATTTAGTGAGAATCATGCATGGGGAAGCGGTAAGTATGGTACATTTGAACTACTTTTATTTCCGTTATTAAATATTTCCTTTCCTGCTAGTTACCGTGGATGGAATTCCTCGACGTCGATCAACTAATTCAAAATCAACAACTCCACATACGTATTTGGCGCGTTAACAATTTCCGCGAAAAAACCAACGCCAACAAACCGTTAATAAACGCGGGAAGTCGCGTCGAGAGCGACGATCCTGTAGTAAGAATACTTAGACGTCTCGCTTCGTACGACAAACCCAAACCCGCTCCTAATATAACCGTTTCAGCGCCGATAGTACCGCACATAGAATTCGGTAATAAAGAAGAAATGTTTAAATCGTTGGAGCAATCTTTTAAAACGTTAAAACAATCGGCGCACAATCACACTTTAAAATTATCCGAACAAAAAGCCTTGGACAGCGCTTATAAAGAACTAGTACCGCAATTGTACCGATCCGTATTGAATAGAGTGAAAAAGAAAGTACCGTGTCAAGGACGAAATCAAACCGTACATTGTTGCGGAGCTGCGGAAATTATTTTGGAAATGCAAGAGGCTAGAATCAACGACAGAATCGATCATCAGATACAAGCGAATAGAAGTACCTACGAATCGTTGTTGGGTGGTGCTTTGCAACTTTCTTCGATTAATTTGTGCTCTGCTTCGGTTACGATACAAAAAACTGTCAAGTAAGTAAAATTGTTTGAGGAAAAGTATAAAAATCTACCCGAAGGTTGTTTTTATTTTCAGAACATTGCAGTCGCAACTCGCTTGCAATCCAGCGACCGCCGAACTCGGCGTCGAACTATTCTACTACGTTCTGTCTTTGTTAAATGAAGAAATTAATTCGTATCCTCCGACGAAAACTTTGTTTTCCACGTGTTTGGAAAAACTGGGGCAAGTAAGTCGAATTTTTTTGTTGGTTCATTTGAACTACTTTTATTTACTATTTGTTCGATGTTAATATATTTTTCTTTTTGTATTTTCAGTCGCATATTTGCGGTGTTGAATACGAAATGCCGAGATTGTTGCAAAAAATATTGCAAGATTCAATTTTGGGAGAATATCTAGCTCCGCATTTTTCTCCTTGTAACGTCGGTACTTCGAATTTACTTTTGATGTATTCGAGGATTTGTAAAGAAATCGGTCAAAAGTACGACGTGGCGTTTGCGCTTCTTTCGAAGGTAACTACGAAAAAGTGAAGTTTATTACAGTTTTCTGTAATATTGTCTTGTTTAATAAAGCGTTTTATCGACAGATGTCGAAGGATAATAATTATTATTCTTCGACATCTGTGTTGGTAACTACGAATTTTTGTTTTGTTTTTAGTTTGAAATAGAAAATTGGTTGCGTCAAAAATCACCGAAAGTAAGCCAAAGATCGCAATTCATACAATTGATAATGCAAGCTTTAACCACTTTGGGATTCGAGCCGCCGTTCGAAGCTCTAACTTTGCATTGTCTTTACGAAAAACATTTACTAACAATTTTCGAATTTCAATTTCCCGAACATTACGGCGAAATTTTAATTCAACTTTTAAAATCCAGCAGCGGGAATCCAGAAGCGAATCTCGTTTCCGTCTCCGTTTGGATGAGCGTGTTGAATTTTTTATCACAACCGGTCGTTTTGAATCTCAAACTACCGCTTAGGTAATTTTATTTCTCGAAATTGTTGAAAAATCTCGGTTATAATTATTCTTATTGTTATTTTTCTCCAGAGATCAACTTCGACAGTACGCACAAGATCAAAATATCCTTCAGCATCAAGAACTTTTAGAAACTGCCGAACTTCTTGCCAGACATTTTACGCAAGAACGACTTTTGTACGGTATATACGGTCTTTATCCGAAATGTCGCAGTTACATGGACGTTTACATGCTTTTTCTGGGAATTATCGGTCACGGAATTATTGTTAGTATGTTAAATGTTCATCAAGGTAATTTTCTTTTACTAGATATAGTTTTACAAGTTCCGGCAAAAAAACCGTATACACAAAATTTAGTGTAGTTACACGTTATTTTGTTGTCGTAGGTCTTTTGGGTGATAAATTGTGTGAAAAAATTTGGCCTTTTATTAGAGATATGTACACCCCTTGGTTAGTGCCTTATTCGATGCAAAATCTTAAAGATAACATGGCTTCTTGGATTCAGCAGCTAGCAGACGATAGATCTGTATTATTACCGTGGATACCGGCGGATACTCAGTTCGCTCAAAAGATTTTATGTTCCTTTAAAGAATGCATATCGTTCGTGATACACACTTTACCGGGTAGGTTTTCATATATTCTCAAAAAAAATAACGGGTCCGTTGAACTATACGGAGATTTTGACTTATAATGCGAAAAATCAATAGTACTCACCTATTTTGAATGTTATCCGTCGAAAAATTTGCGGGTTACACACAATTTACAGAGAAAAATAAAAAACCACTTACACCATCACTTTTTGGCCCGATATTTTATACAAAAAACAGTTTAAATGTATCGCACTGTAGAGGAAAGTGATCAAGAATATGTATTCTCGCTAACTATGAAAAAAATTCAGTTAGTTTCTTCATAGCATCATATAAATTACCACTTTTATAAATACATATTTAAAAGGCAACCAATTTGTATGTAATTAATTTTAATGACAGAATTGACAGATGTCTTTCCGTGAAACGTCATGCGTAACCAAAACCATAAATCTAAATATGCATTCTCTAAAATCT
This sequence comes from Lochmaea capreae, assembly GCA_949126875.1. Classification (NCBI taxonomy): domain Eukaryota; kingdom Metazoa; phylum Arthropoda; class Insecta; order Coleoptera; family Chrysomelidae; genus Lochmaea; species Lochmaea capreae. The sequence continues at coordinate 652,054 of OX421397.1, forward strand.
CTTTTTCATCTTTTAATGTAAATGAGATTATACATTTTTAGGTCTTTATAAAAGATATATAAACTCCAATGTTAAAATGTCATATACCTGGAAATGTTATTGTCACTTTGACATCGATAAAAAAGGTGCATCTTTTTTTATCGGATAAAAACTTCTTTTCCTCAATATCTAGTAAGCGGACGTCACTTTTCCACAATGACAATGAGTCGCAAGTTTGGTTACTTATAGTTTCACAGCAATTAAGTGTTGGCAAACCTGCAAAAACTGTCAATTAGTCTGTCAGATTTTTGAATTTTACACATATAGTGCTTTTATTTTGAATCGGTGTGGGGTAATTATTTAACTTTGTTGTATTAATAAAGATAATTATTGTTGTTGTTCATCCATATATTCTGTAGTTAATTTATCTTGCCAAAAAACACTCGAGCTTTTCTTTTATCAGATAAATTTCTCTTTAACTCAAAGTTTTTACTGTTGATAAAATTGTTTATACCATATAATTTTTAAATAAATATCACGTTTGGGTCATTTTATTTTATACTTTTTACCATGAAACTATAACTTGAAAATTTATATCAGTATATTTATACAGATATACAACCAACAAAACAAAACGGAATACAATCCTTTAAGCACGGTTGCCAGATGTAATCGACTAGTTGAGAATCATGGTATTTTTCTACATTGTTATTAAGATGCGATTAAATTGAAGGGGAATGCGTGAACGCATGTTTTTTGTATAAAATATCGGGCCAAAAAGTGATGGTATAAGTGGTGAAAAAATCTTTTTTTTTTATTTTTCTCTCTAAATTGTGTGTAACCCGCAAATTTTTCGACGGATAATATTCAAAATAGGTGAGTACTATGTCTCCGTATAGTTCAACGGACCCAAAATAACTTTCTTTATTAATTTTTTTTTTGTTTTTTTCAGCTTCTAGTAGTATTTTAAGTTACATTTGGCAATGGTACGTAACCTGTTACGCCCACAAATCCGTCAAAGAACACATCCTCATTTCGGTCCATCAAACTTTCTTAACATTCCCTTGGCACAATTTTTGGCCGTCCGTAGTCGACATCGAGTTTATGTTGAAGGTGATCGATCAATACTTACCCGATTGCCACGCTTTCTTAGGACACATATTCATGGCTGTACCTTGGACGAACTGGTTGAACAATTTGAACAACGTTCCCGTTCAATTGAAGACGCGCGTTTATCAATGCTTTATAAATTTAATCGTTAAACTTTGCAACGAACCTAACGTTAAAAAAAATCATTCGGAACAAGCTAAATCGATATTGGTACAAGTCGAACTTTTCGACTGGACCATTTTAGATGCTTCTTTCTACCAATACGTTTTAGATTGGCTCGTAATGAGCTGTGATTCGTCTGTGATCTTCAAAAACGATCCTCTAGATATAGATTTTAGAATGTTGCAGTAAGTACCGATTTAATATCAAGCCTGAATCAACTACTTTCATTTATAATGTCATTTTTTCAGTTTCCTTAAGATAGTTTCTATGTGCAACGGTCAACAATCGATTATGTCTGCAGAAACTTTAAAAAAAAGACTGATTTACGTTAAGACTAACGTAAAACTTTTATCCGTTTACGCTAATCGAAACAAAAACAACATTTCTCGCAAAGAGCAGGATATTTTTCAACTAATTACCCGACAACTTAACGATCTCGAACATTCGGTATCTACCGAACAAGAGATGGCGTTATTATTGAACGAACTTCTGTGTTGTTTGAATATAGATCAAGTTAAAATGATAGCTTTGAATGTTTTTATAAAATGGATTGAAAATAAACCTGGAAACGGTTTAATTATCCGAAGTTTATTAACTACTTTAGGTACAGCCGTAACGGAGTTCGATGTTCTAGCCGATATATTAGAAGTTACTATTAATAGTTACTTTGTGAATACGGGTAAGTCATGTTTTAACTCTACAGCTTCAACTTGCAACCTTCTGTGAAATTTTTTGCAGTTTCCGATGACTTCCAACCGACTTGGCGAGAAATCGGAGAGCTTTTGAACATTTTAGTACCCAAACAAAAAGAATTACAACAAATAGTCGTAAATAAAAGTTGTATATTGGCTTTAAACGCAATATTTGTACAAATGATTTCGAAACATAGTAATACAGAAATTTTATTGAATACGTGCTTGGATTGGATGATAAACATCAAAATTAGGTAAGTGGAGGTAAAATAATTGTTCTATAAATTCAATCTGTGTTTTTATTATTTCAGTGAGATAACGGAACCAAAGATGCCTCTAATTTGGTGTGGTTTTCTTATGTTGGTCTTGCAACATGCGGAAATAGACGAACCGTACTCTGGCACTATTTTATCCAAATTTGCACAAATCTTGTTACAGTATTCAGATGAAAAAGGTGCCAGTAAATGGGGTAGAGGAATACTCAATGCAATAGGTATTACTAAGCAAGCGAACATTTCTATGGATTTTAAATTTTTATGTCGAGCCTTGGCAGGTTAGTAAATTTATAAATTTATTAATTAAAATCATTTACTTACATTTTTACTTGTTTCTAGGATACGTGTTGGCTCAATTGCCTGAAATGAAAGGAGAGCCGCAAGTTATAAGAAAATTTGCAAATGCCCCTTCTCGTGTAGGTCAAGCTGGTGGTAATTCTGAATGCATTAAGATTCTACTGACAATGGATTTTAACCAATCTCATGGGAAGATTAAAGAATGTGCTGAGGTAGCTCTAAAACAGGTTTGCTGTGATGTTTTTACTGGTTTCACATCACCTTTCATTCGATATTATGTTTTAGATTCAAGATTCTAACAATTCTTTGCATAATGCAAGAAAGTTCCTGATGCTGCTTGTAAAACAATTTTATATGAAACCTTACTTGATAGACATCGGCTAGTTTGTATTATAATATCCTAGGAATTGTGTTACCATTATTTTATAAAACAAATATCCATAATCAAGAATATTCATTTCCATAACATTATTATTTTTCAGCTGGTTACTTAGTACGTTAGGTTTTAAAACAAATTCTATATAATTATGTTGAATATTGGAATATGTTATTTAATAAATATTTTTACAACAAAGTGATTTATTATGTCCTGTCCACTTTAAAATTATTATGCAGGATGATAAGAAATTTTAAATTATGTGACACTTGTCACTCATCACATTTCTTCTTTTCTTTTGAAACTTCTTTTTTTCCTTCCATGGGTAATATACCAAAGGATAATTTACTTTTGAAATTAGTCGAAAAGTCCTACCAAACACTCTATTTTGACACCATGAAATTATACCTTACAATTTTTTCTGTTATAGATAATAGAAATAAATCACAGGTATATTTTTTCAACTTTCAAGGTTCTTCTTTTTGGATAATTAATAAATGTATTACCGAGGCTAGATCTTGGTATAAAGTTGTAAAACCGCAGATACCAAACGAACTCTTATTATTTTAATGTGACGTTTTTGACGGGATCACGATGGAAAATTAGTTGTCATTTTACCTTCGTTGAATTAAAATTGTTGTGGCTCATTTTTCTGATTGATTTTTACAACATTCGAGATTTTAAAGGGAATTTTAAGTTGCGTCTCAGACCTTATCATTATTAGTTATTTTGAGAAATTCACCATTTACACTAATGCCCAAACACGTTTTTAAATAACATTTTCATTGAGAATAACATTGTTAAAAGAATAAAAGTTCTATTTTTGTACATATTTTTAAACCATTGTTGTTTAATATACATTAGACAGTGCTCCTTTATTCATTCAAACACTTAATTGCTGTTAGTGATTCACCATCATATTGAAATAAGAAGATGAAAAGAAATTGATTCAAAACCATTCAAGGTAAGTATGACTAAGAAGTCAAAAAAAATCGTGATAAAATGACATTTTTTTCATCTCTTGAAGTTGATTCTCATAAATTATATAAATTTTTCAAATCGTATATAAAAAAAATGTATCCATTATTTAAACTATTGTTATTACAATGCTTTCATTTGTATCAAATAATCTTGTAAGTATATATAAAGAGTTTACAATGATCCACATATCTTATTTTTTTTATAGTGTAATAAACTACATTTACTCATTATAATCTTATTATATTTTGAAGTTATTTTTTAGATTAACTTCCTCCAACCATTTTAAAAATGTTCATGATCAATTCCGTTACTTTTTTGATTAGGTATAAAATATCCTTCTTCCATTTATTGTTGTATTTAATACAAATAAAAGTTTCGATTGACCTAATTAGAATATTTGATTTGATACTACATTATATGATAACTAAACTCCTGATAATTCTGCTTAAGTCAAATAAAATTCATTATTACAATCTAATGTATATAGCACAAAGAAATTATTTATATAATATGCTACAGATAATTTGATATACTTGAGTAATTGTACTAAACTCTGCTATATAGAAGTACATGTTTGCTTTGTTGTGATAAGAATAATTTTAATTTAAAAAAGCAAATATAGACTTTTATAATCTTTTTTTTCATTTATTTACAGCGGTAGTTTAATATAATAAAAAAAATACACTCTATTAAACTTAAATGGATTACTATATTTTTTAGATTTTATTAAACAGGAAGTCTATCAGATTGTCCACTTTGAAAGCTAGGGAATCCTCAATTCGTTTTGGTAATTGTGCTATCGTTCTGGCTTGGTGGTACTGTGGGCAGATTGTTAGGATTTTATAAACTTTCCTGTGCCAACTAAACTATAATTTTTTTACTTTTGAACAATTATTTATAAATCCTACTTTATATACTGTAAAGGATTTTCAGTAGGATCTTTCTTCCCATCAAACATTTTACAAATTCTGATTATACAGAGTGCTGGTATCAATTTCAGTTTGAAAAAATGACTGTCATTTACATGACAAATTTAGGTATATGATGCTGGTCAAATTAATTTTATGCGGTTGATAATAAGTGGTTTTTGTCATAACAGACTGTTTTATTTTGGTATCTATATTATTTATTTTTGTTATATGTTATCTATTTTCCGTTCTAAACAATATACTTGCTCTTGCCTCTGTGGTTAACATGATTTTCAATAATAAGTAAACTAATTCAGCAACGTGATCAGTTTTATATTGATTTTAGTTTTAAATTGATGGCTTGTTGAATTGTAATTTTAAAAACCTCTGTCACTCGTAGATAATTACTTAAGTTGTTTTTTATCAGCACAAAAATATCATTTAAAAAATACTTAATACACGTTTTTGGTATTTGATTATGTATATTAATTGTAAGTGAATTAATCTGATCATTTTTGATTTAGTACCGTGTGCATTGTTGAGTAATGACGTTTTTCAATATTGGTGCCGTCTAAAAAAAAAAACAAATAACTTTATAATAATTACACATACGAGGAGCGATTGAAATGTAGTGAAACTATTTTTAGGATTCTGCACCCAAAGGATAAAAAACGGACACTATTACTAAGACTTCGCTGTCTGTTTGTCGTTCTGTATCTCATGAACCGTGATAATTAGACAGTTGAAATTTTCACAGATGATGTATTTCTGTTGCTGCTATAGCAACAAATACTAAAAACAGAATAAAATGTAAGTTTAAGGGGGCTCCTATACAAAAAGTGTCAATTTTTTATTTCGTTTTTATAGATTATGGTACGGAATCCTTTGTGCGTGAGTCCGACTCGCACTTGAGATTCAGCTAATTGCATCCTATAATTCGACGTTATTATAAACCTTGACATAAATAAGTATTTTAATTGTTCAATATTCTTAAATTATTTGTATTCGTTACACATGCATTATTTTAACAATTAAAACAATACGATTCGTTGTTTGCATTTGAAATAATATTAAATTTATTATTAAAATTTGTTTCAGTTGATATGGGAAAATTTTCCGGAAAAAAATGTCGCCTATTGTCGATGTTATGGCTGACGGCGTTCTTCTTTTTCGTCGAAATAGTCGTAGGTTATATCACAAATTCTATGGCCCTAGTTGCGGACAGTTTTCACATGCTCAGCGACGTAGCGGCATTAGTTGTAGCATTTTTATCTGTTAAGGTATATGAAATTGAACTTAATTATTAACAATTTCGTGTATTGTTTATAAATATTTCTTTTAGATGTCACCAAAGAAGTGGTCGAAGAATACATTCGGTTGGGCAAGAGCAGAAGTATTAGGAGCGTTGGTGAACGCTGTATTTTTAGTAGCATTATGTTTTTCGATAACGGTCGAAGCCTGCAAAAGGTTTATAGAAATCGAAAGGATACACGATCCTCAGTTGCTCGTCGTCGTTGGCGGTATAGGTCTTTTAGTTAATTTAGTTGGATTATTATTATTTCACGGTAAGCATTCTATACTAAAACCACTATTCCTTAGAGTAAGAGGGTTAACATTTTTAATTTTTTTATTTTTTTTTTCCAGAACACGGTAGTTCCCACGGCCATTCACATGGCAGACTGTCTCATAGTAGAAATCGATTAACGCAACTAGCCATAACTGACGATAACGAAAATGACGAAACTTATCCTAGTCCTCCACCACTATCGTCTACTGAAAAAGACGATTCGCACTCTCACTCTGCCAATCAAATGAATATGCGTGGAGTTTTCCTTCATGTGCTTTCCGATGCTCTAGGTTCGGTCATTGTCATGGTATCAGCATTGGTAAGCTTTCCATTACCTTTAACTATTATGTTTTTCTTTAACCTTTTTTCCTTTTAAGGTGTTTTGGTTAACCGACTGGAAGTACAAGTACTACATCGATCCTGCCCTTAGCGTTTTACTAGTTTTACTTATTTTAAATTCCGTTTGGCCTCTATTGAGAGACTCGGCGTTAATTCTACTTCAAACTGTTCCCACGCACATCCAAGTCGATGCCATCCAAAACAGATTATTGTCCAAAGTCGATGGAGTACTTGCAGTGCACGAGTTTCACGTTTGGCAATTGGCCGGTGACAGAATTATTGCTTCAGCTCACATCAGGTACATAATTTCTCAAAACCTTCACTATTTTTGGTATTTTTTATGTTTTTTTTTCTTATTTTATTTTATTTATTTTATTTATTTTATTTATTTTATTTATTTTATTTATTTTATTTATTTTATTTATTTTATTTATTTTATTTATTTTATTTATTTTATTTATTTTATTTATTTTATTTATTTTATTTATTTTATTTATTTTATTTATTTTATTTTATATTTTATATATTTTTGCTACAAAAAAAATAGTGGGATGAAACCCATTGGAAAAGGAGGAGATTATAAAAAAAAAATGAAAGGAAAAATAATTTACGGGCGATCTGAGGTCGGGAAGGGGAAGGGGGTGAGTTTTTAAGGGTAAAAAAAACGGTTTATCTTGATTTCCGGCAAAACTACAAATCCTATGGAAAAAAGTCAAATGACAAAGTTGTAGGTAATAAAAAGATCTACAACTTTTGTATTCGCACTTTTTTCACATAACCTCAAAATTTATGTGGAAAATTCAAAAAACCATGTTTTTGGTTTTTTATTTTTACCTTCTACAAAAAAATATTTTTTTTCACGAAATTTGGTGAGAACTTAACCTTTTCATGTCCCAAATACACTGTAATTTATTTGATTTGAAATATTTATTTTTTCACCTTATTTTTATATATAATGGTGCTTTTTCGATATTAAGTCAAAATAAGGTGAAAAAATAAATATTTCAAATCGAATAAATTGCAGTATATTTGGGACATAAAAAGGTTAAGTTCTCACCAAATTTCGTGAAAAAAAAATATTTTTTTTGTAGAAGGTAAAAATAAAAAACCAAAAACATGGTTTTTTGAATTTTCCATATAAATTTTGAGGTTATGTGAAAAAAGTGCGAATACAAAAGTTGTAGATATTTTTATTACCTACAACTTTGCTAAGTGACTTTTTTCCATAGGACTTGTAGTATTGCCGGAAACCAAGATAAACGGTTTTTTTACCCTTAAAAACTTACCCCCTTCCCCTTCCCGACCTCAAACCGCACGTAACTTATTTTTCCTTTTATTTTCATAATATTCTCTCCCTTTTTCCAATGGGTTCCATCCTACTATTATTTTTTTTTTCACTTTTTATTATTCTTCTACCAGGGACTGTAACTTATTAGCTGTTGAATTTTTTGGCAAATTTCTTTTGATATACGACTTTTTATGACACCAAAACTTTTACGCCCCTCGTAAAAATATATTCTATATTATAAATGGTGATGATTTTCTTTTTTTGTATGTTTTAGATGTCGAAATTTGTCAGAGTATATGAAAATAGCGGAAAAGGTGAAAGAATTTTTTCACAACGAAGGAATTCATTCAACTACAATTCAACCGGAATTTATAGATTACACCGACATACCTACGACTTCTACTCACGTTCAAGAACATATGACCGAAGATTGCGTATTGGATTGTCCGAAAGGTGATAATAGCAATGACAATTGTGTTAAAAACACATGCTGTGGACCTTCCAAACAGGTACATTTTTAAAAATTTCCAAAAAAAATTTCCAATTTATATAGGATTTAGAAAATTATTAAAAAATGAAAAAAAATTGTAGAGTTGAAAATTTGGAAGATGTTTTTTTTTAGAAGAAATTTATCCTAGCAAGTCCTCGTCGAAATGGTAAAATTTCAACCTTAAACCATTTTTTTTTTTTTCGATTTAATTGTAAATATTTTAATATTTTCTTTTAGGGTAGAGACACACCATCACCAAGCAGCACCCCGTACATTTGCCGACAAAGAACTTCAGTAGCAAATTCCATAGGTGTAAACGAGGAAATGAACGAAATGGAACAGGGTGTTCTACTCGATACAACCCTACCATTTCAACTAGACTGTGATTGTTCCCTACGCGGCACTCAGTGCTCATTTAGGGGATGATAGACTTAACGGAATTCAACAAACATTTTGTGATATCAAAAGGTAATTTTTAAATAATTTTTTCCCAATGTATATTTCGTTGCACCCTTTAAGTATTTATATTGATGAATGGACTAATATTTCGCTACTAAAGAATCGATATTTTATTGTAATATTTTTTTTTGTCCATTTAATATTTTTATTGTTTTAGCAAAAATTTCCAAAATTATTCTTCAATTCATTCCTATTTTTACCAATCAATTTCTATCGATTATATTTGAACAATGTATCACCCTGTATGTTCTTTTTTTTTTTTTAGAACAAAAAACCGTTTTAAAAATTTCGATATTTAACCCTATTTTATATACATTGAAAAACAAAAATTATTCAACTTTTACCGATTTTCGAAAAGCAATTTAAAATTGTCGTTTTAAAAATAATATGTGTGACTAAAAAAAATTGAAAAAGAAATTTTTGTTTGAGTAATAATTTAAATAATAAATGAAGTGTTGCGTTTTATTTTGTTCCCTTTGAAAAATCCCATTGCACTAAATCTGGTTATTACGATGGAAAGAGACAGTTTGATGGTTTGTGAAGAAAATTTTTGCTACCAACTGTGTGAAATGGAAGTAAGGAATTTCACAAAAATATACTGTGACCCGTTTCACTTTAATTCGATCTGGCGATTGTAAACTGGGCCGATTATTAGGTAATGCTCCAGTAGCGTGTCGTGATTTTTTTAAGAGAGGAGGCTGGAGGAGGAATTTTCTAAAACTAAATGAAACGAACAAAGATAATAAAAAGTATCTCAAATTTGTCCAAATATAGACTCAAAAAAATTCGACTAGAACAGATTACTCAGATATATATACAGTGTGACCCATTTTGTTTGGAAGCACCCCTATAAAATCCGCATTTTTCAACCGATTTTGATTTAGTCTTTTTTGTTAGATTCAGTATCAAAAACAGAATTTGAGCACAAACTTTCATACCATAATAGCTATTTTCAAGGCCCTCTATGTTAATTTTTCTTTGCCAAAAAAGACGAAAGTATATTGGGCATTTTTTTTTCTCAAATATGACTACACCACTAGATTCAGAATCATCACAAATGTAAACTATCAAAATTTTATAAAAAAAGTTTTATCAACAACAAAGTTATCACTACACGAATTTGGAAAAAGTTGTTTTTTAATCAAGTTTTTACTAAAAATGTAGACACATTTTAAAAATGGCAACATGGTAAACAAAAACTAGGACTCAAACATATTGCACTGTAGAAATTCCGATACCGATACCTTAACCCGTTCTGGAGTTATAGCTTCTGAGAGTAATGTAAAATTGTGCTGATGTGACGAAAATACAAATTAACACCAAATAATACATTTTAATTATTAAACTACTTAACAACAATTTAATTCTACATTTTTGTAGCCTCGACTAGACCTCCGTTAATTTCCACACATTTCTCGTATCGTTTGCGACCATGTCTTAGCGCTTTTTTTTATTTCATGTGGCGTTATTCCAGCACACGCCTGTCGTATTCTGTCACACAGTTCTGCTCTATTCCTTGGACGTGTCTTATACACTTTTTGTGTCAAAAGACCCCACAGATAAAAATCCAATGTAGTTAAATCGGGCGATCTAGGAGGCCATTCGATTAACTCGCTACCGCGACCTATCCAACCATTTGGAAATTTTTCGTTAAGCCACTGCCTGACAATCCTAGAATAGTGTACAGAACAACCATCTAACTGAAATATCAAATTTCTTCTTTCTGCTAGTGGCAGTTCGTCAATCACTGCGGATAACTCACCTTCCAAGAATTCCATGAAGTTATTGACATTCATGTTACCCTCAAAAATGAATGGACCTATTATCCTGTCTTTTAAAATTCTGGATTCGAATTTTTACAGTGCAATATGGTTGAGTCCTAGTTTTTGTTTACCATGTTGCCATTTTTAAAATGTGTCTACATTCTTAGTAAAAAATTAATCAAAAAACAACTTTTTCCAAATTCATGTACTAATAACTTTGTTGTTAATAAAACTTTTTTTATAAAATTTTGATAGTTTACATTTGTGATGATTCTGAATCCAGTGGTGTAGTCATATTTGAGAAAAAAAAGCCTAATATACTTTCGTCTTTTTTGGCAAAGAAAAATTAACGTAGAGTGCCTTGAAAATAGCTATTATGGTATGAAAATTTGTGCTCAAATATTGTTTTTGATACTGAATCTAACAAAAAAGACTAAATCAAAATCGGTTGAATAATGCGGATTTTATAGGGGTGCTTCCAAACAAAATGGGTCACACTGTATATGAAAATACTTTAATGTTCAGTATATATTTTACAAATTATTGCTATTATTATTATCTACAGTTAAAGTCTTAAAAAAACCCAATAAATCACTAATAAAACCAACTTCTTCCCTAACAAGAGGATCTTCATTGATATTTTTTAAAATATCAGATTCATTTTCTAATAAAGCATCATCGAATTTGGAATAATTATCTACTGTTTTTTCAATGTTATTAGCCAACTGATCTTCCATATACTTGAATTTATACAATTTATTAACGGGTATCACGTTTTCTTCCACTTTTTTACTGGGTAATGTTAAGGAAAGTTTATTTTTTATTTCCTTAACACTCTTACCCAACATTTCCTTTAAAAAATGTTGTATTTTATCTTTGTTGTCTATTAAAACATTCTCCGCTGATCGTCGTTTCCTTGTCACCTCATCATAATCGAAATTATTGGCCATTCTATTTTTCAAATTTGTAAAAGAATTTCCAGCCGAATCTTCTGGAACCATTCCAAGAGTATCTTCCAATTGCTCTTGCAGCTCTGCATTTTTTTCTAATATTTTACCCACCGTACGTTCGATCGTTGAATGATCTTTAGGGCAGCTAATATTTTGACAGGAGCATAGTTTTTCCACATCTACTGATAACGCTAGTGTTCCATCGGGCTCTGTTTCCATTCGAAGAGGCAGCTTAATACCATTTCCAATAAAATAAATATCCGAAGGTCCTCTATAAGATATTTGCATATCCCTTGAAGAAGGTATTAGTTTTCCTAATCCCATTTCGTTTTGTTCAAGTTGTCCACGAATAGAAATACCGGGTGCTTCATCTATTTCGTTTACAGCTTTTAAAGCTTCCTCTGGTTTTGGCTTTACAAAGTGCAGCGAATCAGTTTTCAAATTGCTTTCCCAGCTGTTATCCAACGGCTGGCTTCCCAAAATGGAAACGTCTTGGTTGTTGTTGCTTGTAACTTCTTCCAAGTTCGCCAAAGCTAATTGGGCTAAATCTAAGGGATCTTCAACTGGTTGTTGTTGTCTTGATTGGAGTGTTACTTCTGTTTGGTCCAAGTTTTGAGCTTCCCCAACATTGGTATCTCCCAAGTCTAAAAATAACAATAAATATGAATATCAACTGGAAGTAACATACAAAAATTAAATTACCTTCTTTAGCTGATTCATCTGTAGATTTTCTTTGTCCAACAATATTTTCCCTGACTTTGGCTAACTTCGCCAACTTTTCATCTTGTCTCTCCCTAATTTTTTTCATCAATTCGTTTGCCCTTGCTCCTAATTTTATTTTTCTTTTGGTAGTATTAGTGTCTTCTACAGGACCATCGTTCTGTAATTCCACGTTAGTACCATCACTTTGTACAAGCTGATTTTCACTTTCCGGAGAAATGGGTATGGGTTTTTCAACAGAATCACTCAATCGAAATTGAGATGGGATTAAAAATTGCTGCTCTGTAGGCTTTTCTACATTCATCGATTCAGATTGTCCTGCAGGAGATTCTAGAAAAGAACCGTCTTCATGCGAAATTCCTGCACCATTATTAGTTAATCGGGAGTTAGATGGATCCCATTGATTGTGAAACTGTCTAGCTTCGGATTGAACGCTTAAATCATTTAAATGAGACTTGGAGTATAAAGTTGAAGGTTCTACTATATCATCAGTTTGTTTTAAATTGTTTCCTGATTCTTCGTCATTTTCATTTGCGCGAAAACTTGAAGAATGCCAATGATGATGGTGGTGGTGGTGGTGATGGTGGTCTCTAGTTTCAGGAATCACCTGGCTGTTGACTGGTTCTGGTAAAGAAACCATTTCATGTGTTTTAGGAGTCAAATTTTCTATTTGTACTGAAGATCCTTGTGCTAGATGTTTAGCTTCATCTAATTCGTATCCAGAATTTATAGGAACATTAGATCGTCCGAAAAACGGTTGAAAAAAAGGAGAATATTGAAAATTATTATCGAATGGTTGTCGATTATTAAACACCGGTGAAAATTGTTGTTCTTGTTGTGTAGGGTTTGTAAAACTTCTTCTTTCAGATCCGAATGTTCCGATAGTTGTTGGTAGTTCGTTGGAAGGGCTGTCTGATCTCGATAAGCAGCCGTGATGATGATGATGATGGTGGTGAAGATTTGGGGCTCTCATAAATTGTTCCATGTCTTGTAATGGGACGTTGTCGGTGGGAATAGAATTTTCTCTCAATTCTGGTTTAAGTTCCACAGTTTTTACGTTATTTAAAGTAGAAAAGGCGGCACTGCTTTGACGCATTGATTCTTCATCCTCTGGAATTGGATTGGTGGCTCCAACTACGTTAGGCTGTAAGAAAATAAAATGAGGTTAGGTTAGTAGTAATACAGAATTGATTAGCGGAACATATACCTGATGATTTTGTAGGCTGCCAGAAAATAATTGATTTTGAGGTTGGTCTTGATGTACGAATTCCGTTTCTATCATTCCAGAGTTTCTATTTAACACCTAAAGAATAAAATATTGAGAAATTAATTGCAGGTAGGTATATAGAAAGCTTGCGGTATTGAAATAAACATATTTTACCTGCAGTTTTTCCGAATTTTCTTCATGTCCTAGTATAGAAGACATGTCAGGAGATTCTTCGATGATATCAGGGTTGATTATTTGGGGTACGATATTTTCTACATCAGAATCTCGTAATGTAGCTTCTTTTGAAATACCGCCAACGACAGCAGGTTCAAGAGAAACTTTATTTTTGAGGTTCAACTATAAAAGAAACGACAGTTACAGAAAAAATTAAGTAGATAGAAAAATAGATCTCACCATGGAAAATTTCCTTTCGTTTATATCGCTCAAAATATCTTGCATCGCAGTATCATCCCAAGCATCTGAATCAACTTTTATTTGTTGATTACGTACACCCTTGACAGTTATTGTAACGCACTCTACCGATTTGGTATCTTTAATTGATAATAAATTGAGGATAATCTCCATTAAAGTTCCGTTTGTCATCGTAACTGTATAAGTATTGGAATTATCTTCAAAATTTCCTCTGCTTGATACAAGTTCAGCCATAGTAGTATCATCTTGCCCTGGATCTACTTTTAAATTAGTTTCGTTATCGCAAATAGAAGCAGCTTGAACACACCATTTTCCACAAAGAGGACAATCGTTTAAGGATTGGCAATTATTTTTTTTAATACAAGCTTTGCATAAGGTTTCGTATAGTTTACGACCTTTTTTGCTTATTTCTTCCGGTAGGTCGGTTTTTTGAGATCCAAGTCTTGAAGACAACGGAAAACCAAGTCTAAAAAAATTACACTTTGACTTTACAGACAGAATAACAAAGAACTTAAGTAGATAGCTAAACTAGGTACCTGCCAGAGCATCTTTTATCTCTTTCTGATATAAGCTCTGCTGGTATCAAGGATGTATCGTCTAAATTTTCCGTATCACGGATTTTTCTTGTCGGCAAATCGCCTTCAGCATGTTTTTTGCTGGTTTGCCTGCAAATATCTAGTTTTATTTTGATTTGGCTACAGATTCGTCTTTGAAAAACCTTCCATACCAATATTTATGGCATTATAAAGAAGAATCATATAAAAATATCTTATAAAAGTTTCTCAGACAGAAATAAATACAACAAAAATTTTAGAATAGGTACTTACCCTTCTTGCGTTGCGAAAAACTTTACATTTCGAATATCTTTGCAATGAGAAATTACAACAAAAAATAGCAGCGTTGAAAAAAATAAAATTCTCATTATAAATTCCTAGGCCGCACTTTGAATGAAAAGAAAATTTTAAACTTTGAACAATGAAGTCAAAAGGTAAATTAAATCGAGATGATATAATAATTATTATTTATCGAGCTACTTTTAAGTAGGACAATGTTTAGTTGAATCAGCAATTCTTTCATTTTATAATGAATTGTTGTTTATTTTCATCATGTACATAACATAGCTTTTGATATAATATTATACATATAATATTTCAATGCTATTTTAAAATTTGTTTTTACTTGCAATATATTTTTAATAATAATATACGGGGTATTTTTTGATTTGTATAAAAAAAAGGATTCCACGTAGAGAAAGATATACAGTGCTATTCAAAAGTCCCCTTCCCCCCTCGTATCTTTTGAACGGCTACACTAGCATTAATAAAATTTGGAGTGTGAAAATAAAGAGTTGTAAACTTCTCTACGAATGGTAACAGGTGACGTAATAGTAATAGATAACGTCACAGTGCCACTCTGTGATATCTCGTTTGAAAGGCATTGACATTGGCTACATAGCCATATTAATTTTGTTTGGGTTTAAACTAATTTTGACGGATAAATTAAATAAACACCAAAATTATTATTTCACATTTAAATATTGAAGATTTTTCAATCCGCCTCTGGTTAGTTGTCAAAAAAATTGACGCTTTTAATTTAATAGTATTTGTTGCTTTGCAAAGTTTTTCTAAATAGCTTAAATACTTAATTTTATTATTGTTTAACGAGACGTTTAAGAGTTTACATAGGCAAAATGGTACGTACTCAAGCCGACAAAGTAGCAGCTATCTTATTAATTGGTGAATCTGAAAGAATATCCATGAAGCGGAACGTTTATTTAATGAGAGATACCCAGATCGCCCTATCTCGAGAACTTATTTGAGGGAGCTACTTCACAAGTTTGAAGCAACAGGTAGTGTACAAGATGCCAAACGATCTGGTCGACCAACATTTAGTGATGATAAAAAAATTGATATAGTTGCTGAAATGGTAGTAAACCCTACTTCCTCTTCAACTAAAGTTGGGTCTATCTGTGAAGTAAGTAAAAGTACTGTACAGAGAGTGTAGGCTAAAAATAAATTTAATGCATAAGTTAAAAATGGTGCACCACCTTTCGGATGACGACGAATTCTGTGAATGTATGACAAATAAAATTAGTCAAAACCCACATTACACAAAAACAATTTGTTTTAGTGACGAAAGTACTTTTTGCCTCAATGGAAATGTGAATACACAAAATGTAAGGTATTGGAGTGATACAAATCCTCACACCTTTCGTGAACAACATACCCAATTTCCAGAAAAAGTCAATGTTTGGGCAGGTATTTTGGGAAACCACATAGTTGGTCCTGTTTTCCTAAATTCAAATTTAAGCGGTGAAGTGTTTCTGGAGATGTTACAAAATGCAATTGAGCCGTTAATTCTTGAAATTCTGGCAGATAATCCAGATGAATTCGGCCATCTGGTAATAACATTTCAACAAGATGGTGCTCCTGCACATTATTATGGTGCAGTAAGACGTTACCTGGATGAAGACTATCGAGGTATATGGATCGGCCAGCGAGGTCCTATAGAATGGCTACCTCAGTCACCAGATCTGACACCATTAGATATTTTTCTATGGGTGGACTTGAACTCAAAGGTTTATACTACGGCACCGGATAGCATTGGCGTTTTGAAAGAAAGAATTATTGAAGAATGCAATGCACATTCGAACGAGTACGACAAGAGTTTACTAATAGGATGTATTACTGTCAGGAAGTAGACGGAGCACATTTCGAACACTTGCTATAAGAATCCATTGTTGATATTTGATTAATTAAATTTAAAAAAATAATTTCAATAATTTTGGTATTTATTTAACGAGATATCACTTGCCATAAGGTCCTATTTAAAATTATTGGCCAGAGTGGCACTGTGACGTTATCTATTACTATTACGTCACCTGTTACCATTCGTAGAGAAGTTTACAACACTTTCTTTTCACACTCCAAATTTTATTAATGTAAGTGTAGCCGTTCAAAAGATACGAGAAGGGGAGAGGACTTTTGAATAGCACTGTATATTTCATTTTTAATAAACTCGGTGAAAACTCGAGTTTTTTTTTACTCGTCCTCATACCGCCACTTGTCCTTGTCATCTTGAAATTCAGCAGGATATGGTTGCTAACCACTTATCTGTATTTGGTTGAGTTATTCGGATTTTTAGGACACTACATAAAAGCTGGAAAATGCTGAAAAAAAAATTATACTGATTCATTCGAAATAAGAGAAATTTACTTTCAACTCGAAATTGGATGGTTAAAAACAAAAGCTACTGTTAGCAATATACAAGTAGAAAACTTTCTATCAAGCGCACCAATTTTATTTCGATTTAACAAATTTTAATTTTGTTTAATTGGATCATTTGAAAGAATTTGGTTTATTTTGGTCCTATATCTACTGTTATATTAATTCATATACGGTAAAAATATAAGAATAAAGTATAAATCTTATTACAGTTTCCTGTAATATTGTCGTATTTAATAGAGTGAATGTATCAACAGATGTCGAAAGAATAATTATAAACATTCAACACTCTATGAATTTTTGAAAAATAATATTTTTCAAAAACAGTGGCTGTTCAACTAAGGAGTAACAACTACTTCCCGTGCAATATGCACCGCCGGATATTGAATTACACCCCAAAGTCAAACGGGGTTGGTATATCTACAAGATATTTTAAAACCAAACTTTCTGGTTTGCGATTAGGGGTGTAATTCAATATCCGGCGGTGCATATTGCACGGGAAGTAGTTGTTGCTCCTTAGTTGAACGGCAACTGTTTTTGAAAAATATTATTTTTCAAAAATTCATAGAGTGTTGAATATTTAGAATTATTCTTTCGACATCTGTTGCAGAATAAAGAAATTTAACAACTTGTACGTTATACAAAAGGCAACAGTTTCTCAACTTTTCCGTATTTTGTATAAAACTAATGTGACAAAATATCTTTTTGAAAGGATTTAATGAAGCCTAGAAATTCCTCGGCGAAGTGAAGGCAACGTAGGTAATATGAGAAAAATCATCATTCCTGCATGTCAGTACGACAATAGACGGAGTATCATTCACGTTTTCACTACATAAAAGAACTGTCCCATGGAAAGATGCTTCACATTCTCAAATCTTTGAATATTTTATCCTCGAGATGTTTTGAACGAATTTTCAATAATTTATTCATAGCAGCTACATCGACCATTACAACAATGGGCATTATCGCGTTGTTAGAAGAAATGTGCACAACGAATATAGAGATGGAAGTTATTTTTAGAAGACGAGATTTAGATTATTCTTCGATATAATAAATTTTTTCCAAAACAAGTTTTACAAAATATATAACGTATCAAAGCAGAGGATATCCCATCAATTTTGATTTTCTTATAATCTTATTTATTTTAATAAAAAAGAGAAAAACATAATTCCGCATAATTTCCAATAAAAGCCAGTTGAAATTATTTTTTTTTTTAAGTTCAAATCATTTTAGGTTCGTTCACTTTTATATTAACTGGTTGTTGTAGAAGTGTAGTTGCGGAGACCTGCCTCTCGAACTTCTTCACTTCTACTTCAAAGACGCTTCCACTTTTATCAGTTCTTCTGCTGACGCAACGAAACGGCATTAAACGAGTCACTATAGCATACCCTTTTTTAATACTTGTTTCTATGAGATTTTTAGCAAACAACTGAATCCCTTACTTGAACAAACTTGACTGTGAGGGGTTTTCTAATGGGGTTCAAACAAAAAATCATATCCGGCCACCAAAAAAAATTATAAATTTTAACTGGAAAAATCTTCCAAAATATAGATAAACTTCACTGAATACCTAAATAATAATGTAACGCTGGAGAGAAAGGCTAGATGAACAACATAATAATATTCACTACGAGCCAGTCAAGTGATACCATTTTTTTTTTCTAAATTGTCACGATAGGTAGCGTCGCTTCCTGCTTGTCTATGTACTATTAAGTTGATTAAGAAGTTAGTAGTGGGGAAAATGGACATTATCAATTGCCTCTTGTATGTATGTATTTTGGGGTAACATTCACTGATACCTAAAAGATCTATTGTGCCCCTTACTTCTACTTAGTTTCTGAGGTGTCTATATTGTTCTCGCCTAGTTCACTAAGTTTGCCTAGGCATTCCCACACCATTTTGAAACTGATTACACAAGAACTCAGCGCTTTAATGGCTGCTTGACTATCAGACATTATGATAATCCTTTGCCTTCTATATCCTTTGTCAATATTGAACTGGGCACACTTTCTTATTGCGTGAATTTCCGCTTGAAAGATACTTGGGGTTTTTCCCAAGCTTTCAGAGTGTTTGGTTCCTGGCCCGTACACTCCTATCCCAGTTCCTTCTATTGCTTTTGAGCCGTCTGTGTACCATTGAATGGCATTCTTTCCAAGTCTGGAAATGGTATTTGGATCCCATTCCTTCTTGTTGCTTAATTCCGTAACGAATTTCTTTGAAAAATTATACTTTTTCATCATACCATCTTGTGGCATGTCCCAGGTTGTCTGATTTCTAAGAAGTGAAGAGGTGGTTTTTTTTAAATGATTCCCTCTTTACTTAGTCTTTATCTTGTTCTTTCTGCAACACTCTTCACCACCATATGTAATGGTGTGAGGTTGAGAATCACTTCCATTGCTGCCGTTGGGCATGTACTCATTACTCCTGTTATGGATATACAGGCTAGTCTTTCAATTTTGGAGAGGTTTTCTCTCGTCGTCAAGAGGCTAGTTCTACTACTCCACGCAATGGCTCCATAAGTGATAATTGGTCTCACTATGGCAGTGTACATCCAGCTCAGGATTTTTGGGTCACAACCCCAGTTTCTCCCTGTCAGATTCCTGCACACCATTAGAGCCATTTTTGCTTTGTATGTAATCTCCTTCTCGTGTTTGTTCCACAGGAGTTTGCTGTCTAGAGTCAAACCTAGATACTTGACTTCTTGTCTCCATTCAACGCCGTTCCCATCAAGTTTAATGGTTTTGAGGTTGAGTTTTCTTTTCTTTGTGAAGGCTATCAAGATGGTTTTGGTGGGGTTGATGCTGAGTCCCACTTGCCTACACCAGCTATTTGTATAGTTCAGACCCTTTTGTACGATGTCACAAAGGAAGTTTTCAAATCTTCCCCTGGCTGTTATAACAATATCATCGACATATCCTTCGCAGGATATTCCGAGGTCTGTCAAACCACACAAGAGTTCGTCAACCGTCAGACTCCACATTAATGGGGATGCTACTCCTCCCTGTGGGCATTTTCTGGTTGTGCACATGGAGACAATGTCTTTGCTCGTTCTCGTCTCTGCTACTCTAGTGGTGAGCAGTTCCGACATCCATTTGGATGTCGTGCTGTCTACACCTTTTCTATTTAATGCTCTCTTGACAGCTTCATGTGGAGTGTTGTCAAAAGCTCCTATGTCCAAAAATGCACATACTACAGTTTCTTGGTTGTCTAAGGCACCTCGGATATCCTCTGTCAGTTGTACCAGTGCAGCCTCCGTAGAGGTAGAGGTAGTCTTTCGAGGATTTCCGTTCTAATATAGTTGTCAATAGCTTTTTCCATCGTTTTAAGCACAAACGATGTTAGGCTAATTGGTCTGAAGGATTTGGGGTTTGTTGTGTCCCTTTTTCCAGCTTTTGGAATGAAGGTTACTATTGCCCTTCTCCATGCTTCTGGTATATAACCCAGTTCCAAGCTACTTCGACTAATTCTAACCAAATGTGGTAGAATTTCGTCTTGTCCTTGCTGGATCAATGCTGGGAAAATCCCATCTGCTCCAGGTGCTTTGAAAGGTGAAAAGGTGTTCATAGCCCATTTCAACCTATCGTTACTACAAATGTGCTTGGCCATTGTAGTACTTTCGCTCGAAGACCTGTTATGACCTTCGAGAGGATTATCTCCTCTGTTTGGGGTACTTCCAGGAAAATGAGTTTCTAGTAAGAGTCGCACTCTTTCCTCCTCATTTTCGGTATATTTACCGTCTGGCATCCTCAAAGCCATATCTGTGTTGACCCTACTTTTCCCCATGACTTTGTAAAGTCTTGCCGCAGCTGGTGTTGTGTTTATATCTTCACAGAATTTCCTGAAGTTATTTCTTTTAACTTTTCTAATTTCCTTGTAGTAGGTGTTTCTCACCTCGGTGTATCTCTGCCAGTCTCCGGTGAATTTTGCTCTATTAAAAAGGTCCCGGGTTTGAGATCTTAATTCTGACAGATGTTTGTTGCTGCTTCTTTGTTCTTGAAGAGGGCAGCTCGATTCAAATGCATCGATTATTGTCCTGTTCAGGTCCTCAAGCTCATTTTCCATGTCGAGATGGTGCTTAGCACTTCCTTTCCTCTGGATATGTGCTAGATTTCCTTTGAGACAGGTGTTATAGTTGTCCCAATCTGTTTTTCTTGGTTTTCTCCTGAGGCTTACCTCAGGTATGCCTAGCTCTAACTTGAATGTTATGATACTATGATCGGAGAGAGATGGTTCATCCGATACTCTCCAATCTTTTACTATTGCCTCTTCCTCTTGCCTTTGTCTAGAATCATGTAATACCTTGTATGGTTTACAATGGAAGATTAAATACCTTTTTTTTTTGTAAAAAAAAAACCAATTATACCTTTTTAAAGTTCATAGTGACCTTATTCTCTTTTATATTCTTTCTCTAAAAAGTCCAACAAAAAACTTTTGTTCGTAAAAGCATCTCAATGGCAAAGCGGTGAGTACTGGTTGATGATAAAATATTCCACAGCATCGGAATACATTTATTTTTAGGGTAAAGCTGATTATATTTTTCATCGTGAAAAGATGTGTTTTTATTTCTATTTATTAAAAATATGTGTTATGCGTATTAGTGAAATAGCGCATGTACCTACACTTTTCCGATTTTGAAATGCTTCACGAGGAAGCTGGAATTGAAATCATTCATTCAACGGTCGTCTAACAAACAATCCGAAGGGCGAGCATCGAGACATCGACGTCGACGTCGCGGTGTATTCAGATTAGAGGCACGAGCAACATCTCGTTTATATTTCGCTCATGTGAAGTTTCTTATTTTTGAATAATCAATAGTTTTCTCATCAGTTTTATTTATTCATATAAATTATGTACATTTTGTGGTTACATTGATTTCAAGTATTTTTATGAAAAGGTAAGTATTTAAAATTATTAGTATAGAATTTTTATAAAATAATTTTAATATATTGACATTTTTTTTTACTTTGTTTGGAAACTTTTCGAATAATCCTGACTTATTTCGTCTTCGCATTAATTGTTTATAAACAATCTTCAATTTTTTGTCAAATTTTTGGTACTCTCTACCAAATCCATTAAGAAATCTTTGTGGAAAACTTTTTATAATGAAATTTCTGTGGATTCCAAACTTTTTTCTTTGTTTAGTTTGACCCCAATCTTCGAACTGAACAAATTCTATGTAATGGCCAAGTGAAAGTTCTTTAAAATATTTCATACATATCGCAAATCCACTTGGAAAATGGAAACAAGAAGAAATAGAAGAAATTGAAGAACAAGTGAGTATATTTTAATACTCAATGAACACAAAATATAAGAAAATATCTAGTAATACCAACAATAAATATTAGAATTCAATTCGTATAGTTAGACAACTTATTTTAGACTCCAGATTAATTGGTATAATTTATGATCAATCTTTTTGTTACACGCTGTAGGTATATATAATATATATAGACTGATTTTATCTGAAATATTGTTGATAGAATAGCCCTTTTTTCTAATATAACTCACACCCAGTTAACATCAACGAGTTTACAAATATATGCTTAAAATAACAAACAACTGTCTGGTAAATAAGTGGATTTTCTTTGATTTATGATTTGTATTAGGTGTGTTCAAAGCAAAGCGTGCCTAAGAACTATTTTAACACAAAAACTATGATGAAAAATTACTTAAACAGGATCTGACTAAAACTATGTAGGTTAAATTAAAAAAAAAATGAAAAACATAAAGAAAAACACAGGTATTAATGTCTGATTAACCCTGTACAAATAAACTGTTCGTAAGAAAGATCGTTAAACAGCCTGATTTATTGATTTTTTTTTTTAAATCTATTTCTACGTTTTAATCTCCCCAACGACATGACAGTGTTTACATTGCAACACATTGTGATCATTTATTTGTTCAAAGTGAAACTATATAATTCAATACCGACTGTGTTTTTATCTACAAAATAGCAATTTAAGTAAGCTGAATTTACTCTAAAATTAGGGAAGACCACAATAGATCTAAAAAGGTCGCAATGGGACCACTCCATTTCTAATCTAATCTAATCTAACTCTTTGGTGGAAGAAAATATAGAGGAAGCTTTTTCTGTACGTATGTATATTCCATGCTTAATTTACGTAGATTTTCATTTGTATAATTTTGTTGTAAATAAAGGAAAATCTGCTTAAAGTTTAACTCTAAAAAGGTAGGGGCACTATCAAAATATCGATAGTAATCACATGAAAGCGTTCCCTAGACACATTATACCTTTTGAAATGCTAGTAAATAATTTGTTTTATATAAAGGATAATAATTATAAACTTAACGACGAAATACATTAACAGTATAATTATAATCCTGATGAGTAAAATTACAGTCGAAGGATAATCTGTAAAGGATTTAATTTATACAAAGTGCTGCACGTTCCCTACTTTACCAATAAAAACTTAATTAGTATTTTATTGAAAATAAATGATTTTGTTCGTCATTTATGTATCTCTATTTATAGCCCAAAAAAAAATCTCATAATGAAATAAAATCCTATTGGAAAATTCAAATTAAAAAGAAATATCGGCAGCACGTCCTTTGCAATCCTTAAAGTGTTTTTTTCTTCATAGAATAGAATGGTCAACATCATTATTATGTTTTCTCACAAAACAAATAAAAATATGCCATTTGAACATCATTTTTTTAATAATATCACTGACGTAATTGATAAACAGTAGATTTTTTTTTACTTAATCCTTTAATTAAAGATATGAAGGCTTGCATCTGTCGAAAAAAAAAGAATGGAAAATCGTCGAACATCATGGAGATATTTACTATATTCGATGATAGTATCAACTATGATTGACACTAGGTACTTAATTTATTAATTTGTGGACCGACAACAAACATTTTATTAATTTGTTGATAATAAATAATTTGTTACAAGTATAGCGCACGCTCTTATCGATAACACACTCAACTCTCTGCTATTTATATATTAAAATCTACTTTGGTTGAAGTTTCGCTCCATTTTTATATGACCGCAAAAGATTGAATTATTGAATCCACCATAACTAAAACTAACTAATTGTCTAAAATTAAAGTGTTATATAGTAACTAACCAGATACTTGTATTTATATTTATTAACAAGTACTTCTGGAAAAAGTTATTTTTAACTTTCATAAATATTTTTAGAAGTAAATCAACTTTTTAGATTATTAATATTCCTGGTTCTTGGTTCTTGGTGGTCTGTTACGGATCTTGTTAGTATAAACACAATTAAAATTATTAGCTTTTAAAAATTGGTTTTGCTTTATGTTACCAGCGAAAATCTAATAAAATATTAGCAAAATAAACGTAAAGAATATGATTTTTTTTTAAGTAGTTATTTATTTTTAAGAACACCATCTGATCAAAAAATGATCGGGGATGTACCTACTAATATTTCTACAATTTTATTTGGACCTTGGGTATCAAATGTAGGTTAGGTACACCAAGAAAAAATCCAAATCAAATAGAAAATATATTATAGTGATTTGTTGATGGTATATCCACTCAAGGCCTTGTTTGCCGCCTGACTGTAGGTGTATATGATCACTTTATAGAACCACAAGATAATCTTGGGAGTTAGTCCCCATTTCGGACCAATGGCTCTCCTACAGGCAAAGTACGTGTTAGTCACCTTGTCTAGGTGAGCCTTCCTTGTCAGCGTCTTATCCAGGATCACTCCCAGATATTTGACTTGTTCAACCACTGGAAGTGGCACTCCACCTAGGTGCAGACCATCAGGTGAAAGCAATTACCTCAGCCTTGGCAAGATTAACTGCAAGTCCGTGGTCGTTGTACCACCCCTGTACCCTATTTAGTGCCCTTTGTATTACGTCCTAGAGGACAACAACATGGACAACGATATCATCCGCATCCCCAATTGCCAGAAAGCCCTAACCGTTTAATAAGGATATTAATTCGTCGATTCGTAGTGATTTAGGTTAGGTTAGATTTAAAACTATTCATGAACAAGATAGGTGTATGAACAGGTAGGTACTACCAACTCAAAACTCAAATTCTTCAAATAAATTTATAGAAAAACATTTTAAATTCCGTTTTATTTATTGTGAGACATATTTATGTATGTTATAAACAAACCAAACATTTACTGATGGTGTATGTATGGTATAATAATTATCGTTTAAATTAGCAAGTTCTAAATGGAAATCTAATTTTATTAATGTACTATGTTTATTGTTACTGATAACAACATTGTCGTGTTCAGTTCGATCTTCGCTAGTGACGACATTAATATTTCATCTCGAGATGTTTTTAAATTTACTTTTTTTCTAAATATCAATAGGAAATATATTTTCCAATGTAATAAAGTGATTAATTTTTTATTTTTTAGTGTTGTGTTCAAAAAAATGTGACATATAACTATTATGACAAAAATTGGTGATTTGTCAGAATTAATATGCTAACGTAAGTGTTATTTGAGATTTTCATGCTAAATTAGCATTATTGAACATCTGTAAAATATATATTCGACCCATGTTAATGTAAACCTAATATAATTATTGATGTAGGACGATATTTCAATGTTGCCATACTGTCTAAATGATCCGATAATGAACGACATTGTATATTTATCGAATAAACTTTTAAAGGGCAAAATAAGTCGATATTCTATAAAAATAAAGACGGTCTTTACTCTAATTGACCCCTCAATTCGTAAAAAGTGTTGTCTTTTTTGTTCAAATTTGTTTAGATTGACAATTTAATTCATGTATGAAAAATCGCATATGCCACAGTGCAATTGTCACTTTGACAGTTAGCTTTAACTTTTACAGCAACAAATACACTAGTGGTTTTTTCACTTATTCATTTGTGTTCATCAATTATCGCGGTGTTGGTTACCAGAATAAATAGTTTGGCATGTTTGTCAACAACTAACAATGAGTCGATTCGGTGTGTCTACAAACGCCGAAACTAGTCAAATTGTTAATACCTGTGTGCCTACTAATACAGTTGCGACGCAATCATCAATCTGGCGACAATTTTCTACGTTTTGCGATGCAAAAAGATATACAAATTTGAGCCAGATACTTCCATCGAGAAATTGAATGTAATATTGCAACATTGGGCATTTAATATGCGAAAAAGTAACGGAGAAGACTACAAAGAAGCGGTAGTTAAAAAAATATGGAACACCACAGCTAAAATGCTACAAAGTAAATATTATAACGAATTTAATATTGTATTCAACCCTTTCACCGATGTTCAGTTTAATTCATCACGAGCTGCACGTAATGCTAAACGTGAAATCCTACAAGCACAACCCGAAAAGAGAAAATGTAGTGCATCAGCTCTTAATAAATCTGAAGTATTTGCAATGGCCAGATTATATAACGAAAATGAACCGGAAGGACTTCAAAAGAAATTATATGACATTTTGGCGTTTGAACTAGCTTGACGCGGAGGAGAAGCAAAACCACTTATTTCGTATCTGAAATTGAAAATAATGGAAAAGAAACTGGACGTATCGAGTATAATCCTCTATTTTCGAAAACGAGACAAGGCGGCAACAATAAATTATGTGACAGCAAATGGATCACGCCTAATATTTTCGACGAAGATATTTGCCCAATACGTTTATTCAAAAAGTTAATGGAAAAACGAAACACTTTTATAACTTCGGACAGAGTATTTATTACATTAAATCCCTTTTGGAAAAAGAAAAATTCTAAAGGTTGTGCTCTTTCAAATATTCTTGTCGTACTTGTGTAATCCGAGGCCAGGGTTCCAATCTGTATTTACCTACCTATCTACGTAAAAATATCTAGTAATTTTATTTTTAAACGTAATTCGATTCATTATACTTCGTTGGTCAGTGAATAAACTATGTCGGGATGAAATTACAACTTACCGTGTAAGAAAATTACAGTTTTTTGTTCAAAACCAATGCTAGAACTACCGCAATATGAATAGGAAACTTATTTCAAATTTTAGAAACATTCTTTGGCAATCAAAAAATTCATTTCTGACCTACATTTTTACTAAATTTATAATTTAAACAAAAATTTGGGTAATCCTTGTCTTTTGAGTCGACAAAAAAAAAGTTTGTTTAATTTTTCGGTGTATAAAAAGGGGTGATTATCGAGTCTGTATTCGTTTTCCCCTACGCCTCAGTCAATAATTTGCGGTTATATATTATAATAAATTGTATAAACATTACAAATGTGGCTGTATATGTTTTAGCAAATAAGCTCGCTTTGATCTTACGTAAATATTAATTAACAACTTGCTTTTACTACTTTTTTATATCGAATGTAAATTAAAATGGATCAATATGTAAACGCTAATGGTTCTCATTTTTTTTTGTTTGACGTAAAGAGATGACAGTGATATGTTTTTTGTAAAGTGAATTGTTGTCACTTTTGTTCAACAAAACAAAAATCAATAATTTAGATACCTACATATATAGATGATTCAAGTAGATTTTGTTTGTTTTTATACAAAACTAGCCAAATCTTTTTCAAAATCAGTTTTAGTCGAATTCGTTTACGACTTTAATGTTCGGCCGCTTTTAAAATAAACAATTTCTCTTCTGCACTTTCTGTCTATTGAACTTCATTAACACAAAATAAAAAAAAAAGCTCGTCCATTTAAAAAAAACGGATCGATTGTCAATAAAATTGCAGTTACCCAAACCTCTTAATAACGAAACAGGAAATCTTTTAATGAAATTATTAAAATTATTGTTTGGAAATGTACAAAAATTTCATTAAATTGATTTAAAGAAAAGGGAAAGATGGTATAGAAAACACCAAACTGTACATTTTGTCAAGAAAATACCGAGAAATTATTTTCTTCGATAAGTTGGCACAACCGTTCTCTAAGCCGAAACCGAAAAAAACGATCAAAAGTGAAAGTGATGTTGAGAGCACTCGGAATTCTAGCAAATTCCTCTCTTCCAGAAGTTCATGTTTTTTGGTATTATCACTGATGTTATGTGACAAGTTATCTTTGTATATTTATGTCCAATTTTGTACAGGATGTTCTTCTGTGATATCCATTTAAAAATATATTTCTTATTAATTCTTTGGAGGCTTAAATGCAAAAGTATTCGCAGCTTTGAATCATCCTGCTGTTTAACTAAAAACTCACCCTATATATATGGTAAATGTTTTATTTTTGTGCGGTGGGTGTTTATCAATATTGAGAAATATGGATCATAACAAGTAAAAGTAAATAAACTGTATACACACACACACATGAACGTTATGCAAATAATACGCAATAAAGTTAATATTATAAAGTAATACTTTACTTATAGAGAAAGGAAGTAGTACAAAAAAAAATGCGAAAACTTATATAATTGAAACAAATTTAAATAGACAGGTAATTTTTCTTTTTATCCGATTTAAAATAACAACACGTAAATATCCTTCTGTTCTGTTTTACGTGAGACTTATTAGACAAACACTATTGCGTTAAAATAAACACACTTAATTTAATGTAAACTTACTTACTGTTTGTTGGTTTTATTTTTAATAAATTGTTTACGTATTTAATATAATATAGTCTGCCAAAATATAGTTCGGACACCTTTATATAACTTGCAATCATCATTCTGTATTAGCCTTCTATCATTGTAGAATACAGGATTAGTTTACTTTATTGTGCAAATGTCAGTAAATGAGCAACACCGATTCAAGCTCATTTTGGCTCTTTTAACATGGGAATCTCCATAAGGAAATCTAAGGTCCCGAAAAGCAATAATTGGCTCCTTTTTTTGCGGGAATGCGATACTGGACCACGGTAGGATTTTAACATGGGAATCTCCATAAGGAAATCATCGAAAATGCTAAGATTCCCATGTTAAAATCCTGCCGTGGTCCAGTATCGCATTCCCGCAAAAAAAGGAGCCAATTATTGCTTTTCGGGACCTTAGATTTCCTTATGGAGATTCCCATGTTAAAAGAGCCAAAATGAGCTTGAATCGGTGTTGCTCATTTACTAATGTCTCCACTAAATTGTTGATTTGCGATTATTGTTATTTTTACTAATATTTTTCAGTTAAAGTTTCAAATCATTGCTCTATTTTGATTTATCTATTTTCTCCTGTTCGATTATCGTATGTATTTAAAACTTTTGTTATTTCGTGTTTGACATTCTTCTTTCCTATTACCTACCAAACATTTCGTTTGAAGTATATAGCGACTTTATAAGATAAAATATGTCTTCGCAAAGAAACATTTACTCTATAAACTTTTGTATAACAATGTATTTACTGGAAATGTTAATGACATCGAAGTGAGGTATACCTAGACAAGAAATTTACGCTGATAAATATTTGTTTGAAATATCTAAAATATTATACTGCTGTTATTTTTGGGTAGTTTACCACTGTGTATATTCTACGCTTTTTCGTATACTATTTAAGTTAAAAATACAAAATGCAAATTTATTTTAATAAGAAAGGAAATTGAAGAGATGATAGAGAATATTCATCAGAAACAATTTCAGATAAATAGCAACGAGTAAAAATCTTAACTCGATGATTATTAGGTTACAGTAAAGTGGCTCAATTTCATATTGTAATAGTTTATACAAAAGTCATTTTTGGGGTAATACGATGACATTTAAGGTTAAGTTAAATGTTTATTTATGTTATATGGTTTATTACTTGCTTATGTCAATTAGTGTGAATTTCAATATGTCTTTAAGCGCAGAAACTGTTGCATCTATTGTTGCTCTTATTCAAGACGGAAGAAGTCAAATTTACGTGGCTAACAGATTTGGGGTATCACGCAATACCGTGCAACGTGTATTTACACGTTTTATAGAGACGGGAGCTTACACTCGACGACCTCTGGAACTGGTCCCCAGAGAAGAACTATCTACTCATCCAGATGATCGTTTTATGATATCTTCAGCACTAAGAAATCGTCATACAACTGCTTTAGAGATTAGAAACAACCTTGAACATGTCAGGAACGTAAATGTTGGTGAACGAACAGTTAGAAGAAGGTTGAATGAAGCTAATCTGAGGTCTCGAAGACCTGCTATAGGACCCGAACTTTCCAGAGAACATCGTGTAGCCAGATTACAATTCGCTAGGGAGCATCAAAATTGGAATGCATACGACTGGAACTTGGTGTTGTTTACCGATTAATCCAGATTTTGCTTACGATCCCCAGATGGTCGCGAAAGAGTCTGGAGAAGAGAAGGTGAATGATATGCCGAGTGCACTTTTAGCCCTAGAGTAAGTTTTCAAGGGGGTTCAGTTATGGTGTAGGCTGGAATACACATTTGAGCCGGATACTTTCATCGAGAAATTGAATGTAATATTGCAAGATTGGGCATTTAATATGCGAAAAAGTAACGGAGAAGACTACCAAGAGGCGGTAGTTAAAACAATTTGGAACACCACCGCTAAAATGCTATAAAGTAAATATTATAACGAATTTAATAATGTATTGAACCCTTTCACCGATATTCAGTTTAATTCATCACGAGCTGCATGTAATGCTAAACGTAAAATCCCACAAGCACAACCCGAAAAGAGGAAATGTAGTGCATCAGCTCTTAATAAATCTGAAGAATTTGCAATGGCCAGATTATATAACGAAAATGAACCGGAAGGACTTCAAAAAGAAATTATATCACATTTTGGCGTTTGAACTAGCTTAGCGCGGAGGACAAGCAGCTTACTGCAAAACCACTTATTTTGTATCTGAAATTGAAAATAATGGAAAAGAAACTGGACGTATCGAGTATAATCCTCTATTTTCGAAAACGAGACAAGGCGGCAACAATAAATTATGTGACAGCAAATGGATCACGCCTAATATTTTCGACGAAGATATTTACCCAATACGTTTATTCAAAAAGGTAATGGAAAAACGAAACACTTTTATAACCTCGGACAGAGTATTTCTTACACCAAATCCCTTTTGGAAAAAGAAAAATTCTAAAGGTTGGTACAAGAAATTGCCGATTGGAATTAATGAAATTTCCAAATGGACTAAACGCTCAGCACAACGCATTGGTTTAAATGTCAAACGTGTCAAAAGTACAAATCACTCAAATCGAGCGGCAGCAGTTAGCGAATTAAGTAAAAGCGGAATTGAAGAACAAGCTCTAATAAAAATAACAGGACACAGCGATTCATCATCAACAAAACCATACTTACAAGTTGACAAAGAGTATCATTCAAGCATTATTCATTCAATTCGTTTGGAAAATGAAAAAATTTCAACATCTACTACAGAAACGATTAGCTGTGGCACCCGCAGCGATATCACTGTTCCTAGTATGAATTTCAATAACTGCGTTTTTAATAATTGTACATTAAAATAAAAATGTGTTTATTTTTAATGTTCCATAAATAAAGTTTGCATTGATATATGTTTCCAAATTTCTCATTCATTAAATTGTCCTGCCGAATTATACTCGAGGTTTGTATTGATATTGGGTAAATTTGTGTTGTTCAAATTCTAAACTGTTTCCTTCAGCAATTTGACGAGAATAACTGTCAAATTGCTAGGAGACAATTTCTCATTAAACAACCCAAATTTACCCGATAAAATACAAACCACTTGTGCAATTATAAGTGATAATTGTATAGCTGCTGATAAATTTATTGTCTTTGTGTTAATGTTAACAGGCGTCATTTTCTTGAAATAAAAGCTTTCCGAGAACATTTTCTGAAGAAAGAATACCAATGCGTGCCTACCGTTGACAAAGGTTACAATAAAAAAAGTAGAAAATTTAGGCATTTTAATAAATTTTAATTATAGGGGTGCCCGTTTTTCGTGCCGGTGAGTGTATATTGTTAATTAATATTACCAACATTAAAAACTCCTTTCTTTTCTGGAGGGTATTTTCCATTGTTTTCTGATACTGTGTTCCAAAAACGAACATGGATTAGTGTGTTGAAAATATAATTATTACAGTTGGAAAAAGTAATTAAAAGCAAATTATTATTACTCCAGTATTCAATAGAATAAGGTGGAAAAGTACAAAACCGCTTTTAAAAACATAATTAATAATACCGAAAAATTGCTTCTTTGTTTATATTATTTAAAATATGTACATAGCTGTTATATTTAACACGCATAAACAATCCTGCTATGATTTAAATTTGACCTAATCATGGGTTACGTTATATTTTAGTATACCACCATTGTATCTAATCTAGAATCTAAAATCAATTGTGGCTGGTATAATATATCATTTATTCATCGTTTCATTAAGTCAAGTACATATTGGTATTCGAATAATATCCTACAATGAAAACAAAGCCCATATAGCCTTAAAGCAATTCCATTTATAGAGATAATAGTTACAAGTCATAATTTATTATTTGACTTGAAAAATAAATGTACCTACTGCTCTAAAACGGTATGTGGAGAAATCGATACACTTTCTTCTCAAGGAAATTACATTCATTGAATCGCATACAAGAATTGAAAAGATCTCTTAAACTTCACCGATTTACCGAAATGGATTCGAAAACTTTTAGAATAAAAGCATAAAGTTTGGTTGCCATTCAAATTTTATTCAAAAGCTGCTGAAATCGTATACGAAAAACTCTCAATATATATTGAAATTAACTTAACAATAATCCACTTATTATTGTTATTCGTAGATACATTCAAATTGGATTTCATAACATCTACATGGTTTTGACATATAAACGTGTTTGTACAACAAGCTTCTATTGACTTTAAATTAAAACAATATAGTGTGTTCACATTATATTTTGCCACGTGATCTAAATAATTGATTTTGATTAAAGCGTAGCCTTTTCGATACCTACGAACTCGTTACGTGAAATCACATTATTTTTCGAACTATACCTACAAATATTTCCAAAAAATGTTGTTCCCTATAAAACCTCTTTTCTAACTAGCTCTATATAAATAACCACTCAATTAGATTTTAAAAGTTGACGGGAAATAAACATCACCAAAGAGAAATGAAATCTTTAATGAGATAAGTTTTCGAAAAACCAAAAAATTATTCAGGAAATGAATCGACGAAAATTGTTACCTAAGAAATTTAATTTTCCCACAATCGTATTTGAACAAAACAGCCATATACATGTATTTACCTAATCATGGTCTTTTTGGTTTGTACCTATTCAAAATATGAATAAATAAAACCTCAACTCGTTTAATATTATTTAACAAAACAACTTTCTTTTATACCTAAAACAAAGCATTAAGGTTTGAACTATACAGTGCTAATCAAAAGTCCCCTCCCCCCCTCGTATCTTTTGAACGACTACATTTACATTAATAAAATTTGGAGGGTGAAAATAAAGTATTGTAAACTTCTCTACGAATGGTAACAGGTGACGTAATAGTAATAGATGACGTCACAGTGCCACTCTGGCCAATAATTTTAAATAGGACCTTATGGCAAGTGATATCTCGTTTGAAAGGCATGGACATTGGCTACATAGCCATATTAATTTTGTTTGGCTTTAAACTAATTTTGACGGATAAATTAAATAAATACCAAAATTATTGAAATTATTTTTTAAAATTTAATTAATCAAATATCCACAATGGATTCTTATAGCAAGTGTTCGAAATGTTCTCCGTCTACTTCCTGACAGTATTAGTAAACTCTTATCGTACTCGTTCGAATGTGTCAGCTGAAATTGCATTGCATTCTTCAATAATTCTTTCTTTCAAAACGCCAATGCTATCTGGTGCCGTAGTATAAACCTTGGACTTCAAGTACCCCCATAGAAAAAAATCTAATGGTGTCAGATCTGGTGACCGAGGTAGCCATTCTATAGGACCTCGTCGGCCGATCCATCTACCTCGATATTCTTCATCCAGGTAACGTCTTACTGCACCATAATAATGTGCAAGAGCACCATCTTGTTGAAATGTTATTTCCAGATGGCCGAATTCATCTGGATTATCTTCCAGAATTTCAAGAATTAACGGCTCAATTGCATTTTGTAACATCTCCAGATACACTTCACCGCTTAAATTTGAATTTAGGAAAACAGGATCAACTATGTGGTTTCCCAAACTACCTTCCCAAACATTGACTTTTTCTGGAAATTGGGTATGTTGTTCACGAAAGGTGTAAGGATTTGTGTCACTCCAATACCTTAAATTTTGTGTATTCACATTTTCATTGAGGCAAAAAGTACTTTCGTCACTAAAACAAATTGTTTTTGTGTAATGTGGGTTTTGACTAATTTTATTTGTCATACATTCACAGAATTCGAGTCTTCTGTCGGGGTAGTCATCCGAAAGGTGGTGCACCATTTTTAACTTGTATGGATGAAATTTATTTTTAGCCAACACTCTCTGTACTGTACTTTCACTTACTTCACAGATAGACGAAACTTTAGTTGAAGAGGAAGTAGGGTTTACTACCATTTCAGCAACTATATCAATTTTTTTATCATCACTAAATGTTGGTCGACCAGATCGTTTGGCATCTTGAACACTACCTGTTACTTCAAACTTGTGAAGAAGCTCCCTCAAATAAGTTCTCGAGATAGGGCGATCTGGGTATCTCATTAAATAAACGTTCCGCTTCATGGAGATTATTTCCAGATTCACCAATTATTAAGATAGCTGCTACTTTGTCGGCTTGAGTACGTACCATTTTGCCTATGTAAACTCTTAAACATCCCGTTAAAAATAATAAAATTTAAGCTATTTAGAAAAACTTTGCAAAGCAACAAATACTATTAAATTAAAAACGTCAATTTTTTTGACAACTAACCAGAGGCAGACTGAAAAATATTCAATATTTAAATGTGAAATAATAATTTTGGTATTTATTTAATTTATCCGTCAAAATTAGTTTAAACCCAAACAAAATTAATATGGCTATGTAGCCAATGTCAATGCCTTTCAAACGAGATATCACTTGCCATAAGGTCCTATTTAAAATTATTGGCCAGAGTGGCACTGTGACGTTATCTATTACTATTACGTCACCTGTTACCATTCGTAGAGAAGTTTACAACTCTTTATGTTCACTCTCCAAATTTTATTAATGTAAGTGTAGCTGTTCAAAACAAACGAGGGGGGAGAGGGGACTTTTGAATAGCACTGTATACAACAAAATTACCTACATTTTGGTTGCTGTACTCAACTAATAGCACAAATTCTAACTATAATAATTATTAATATACTTAGTCTTCTAGAATATTCTGTATGTAACATACATTTTAATCCTCTTATATTTATTCAACCGCAACACAAGCAACTCTGTGTAAGCAATGTATATTATAGGGAAAATTATTTTCAACATTTTTCTCGCCGGAACTTGAGCAATTACAAAGTTGCCGTTCTAAAAGAAGTCTATCTATTACACTAAAGTTAATTTTTTGCTTTTTATGGTATTTCTCTCAGTTCTAGGGACTGGTAATCAACTCCATATTAAGCTCTCTCCAGGCATCTTTCTCCACAGGATTAAATGTTTTATAAGTTCTAAAAATAGTTTACGTTCATTTCATTCAGATCCTAAGAGTTCATCAAATCAGGACACCAACATAATATATAATAAATGCAACGATGTTTATTTCTTCCAATTTCTTATTTTAGCTTCTTCCAGTGAGAGAAAATACTAATTAGTCAACTGAACTTATTAAGTCTACTTTAATTATTTAGACCAAGTTTGTAGTGTCAATTTAAATTATCTCGAGATAATAATCATCTTGATCATAGAAAATTTGTATTATTAAAGGGTGTCCCGTAATAAATAACTTATGATAAACAAAATAAACTTCAAGAAGCCATAAAATGCATCTTGCTACTACGGGTATAGTAGTAAACCGGAAACAAAAAATTTATATTCAAAATTAGCGGTGTTTCCGATGTCCGTCCGGCGGTCAGGGTAAAACGCAGGTACGTCCGAGGTCCGTCCCGCGGTTAAAAGGGTCAAGACGTTTGTCCGAAGTCCGTCCCGTGGATCCGTATGATACTTTATATATATTGCAGATATTATATATTATATATACATATATAAGATATAATATCTGGAGCACACCGAAAGCACTAACCAATTAAAGTGGTGCGTTTTTAAGCCAAAAGTCGAACGGTATCACACGCGAAACAACGAGAAGCACTACCAGCTATTATTTAAAATATTCCTCTATTTATAGGTAAGGGTCTGTGGAAGGGTGTCGATAATACACGAATCATACTAATTATTCTAGGAATAATATTCTACCCTGCCCATTCTACCTGTGTATCCACCTGACCGCGGGACGGACATCGGTCGGGGATTAAAAACCCTTTTCCTAAACCCTCAATTTTCTGACCGCGGGACGGACATCGGTATTGCCCCAAAATTAGGTACCTACCGAGTATCGACAAATTGTGAGACGCCACGTAATGGAAAACATTTATTTGTATGCCCTTTATATGTGTTTGTTGAGATCGGCTTTAATTTTTTATTTAAGTTATATGTTTTATAATTTTGAGTAATGAATAGTCTTCGAATACAGCATGTCCTCTTTTCGAAACCTGTTAAAAATAAAACAGTTTGACATTTAATAGAATATTTTTATTAAAAATATATGAAATTATCTTTTATTATTTTTCAATGATTACGTTATTCCCTTTTAGTTTTTTGCTTAAAATCATGAAAATTACAACAATTGGTTGTAAATTGAAGTTGGAATTAATCCGAGCGAAAAAAAACTTCTATAAAGGCAAATAATAATATTTGGATGAAAAATTGTAGTAAATTCACTGAGACATTAAAATACGTGATCAAAAAGTAACCGGGTAATGATTTTCTTATTATTTAATTTGATAGCCCAGTAAAGGTAGGAAATTAAATTTTTTACTATCCATCGTATATGCAACATGAAAATGATCTCTGTTAAAATGAAAAGCAGAGTTTACCCGAAGGTCAATACAAAACGTTTTATTCCAGAACGCTAGCATTATATCCACTTCAAATAGATAGTGGTACAGAGTGGGATCTACTAACATTAAGAAAACTGAATTAAATCCGTTAAAATGATCAAATTCAAGCTGATTGTTAAAGGGCTAGTGAATTTTCAGACGAGGACAAGAATTTCAAATTTCAAGAACGTCTCTCTCTCTCTCTCCCTTGGTGGAATCGTTTAGATTACCTATATATCAAAAGTTTGAATCCGATTCTGTTCCTTTTTATTTCTTGAAGTGCGGAAATATTTTTTTGGTATTTAACTTTACAGAATGAACGTCATATATCAACTTGGGAAGAGACTCGAAAAAAAACCTTAAACTTCGGAAAAGACATTAAATTTGACCTTTTGGAAGATGTAACAAACAAGTTTTAGGTAACCCTGAGAATGTCATTATTACAATTATACAAGTCACAATTTGCATATTTCTAGACAAAGATAAAATCTCTGGTATTAACAGAGTGACTAGTTGAAAAAGGATATCTCTCGAGGATAGAATCTTTCAGTTAGATTACTTCTTTATACAATGGTGGCAAGCAATTTTTGGTTTGTAACAAACATCTTAATCTACGTAAAACTCAATAACTTTTGGCTTAAATTCATCTTTAGGTTTAAGTTAAAAGCCTAATAATTAAAATTTCTATATTTTTTGAAAGTTTAATTTTAGAGAGGATTCTTAGTTCGAAGTAGGTATAGGATGAGGATATGGGAGTCATTATACCAAATAATCAGTATTTTAATCGAAGAAATCGTTGAATAATGTAAAGAATATTAAATATTTTTCACTTATAATTGCACAAGAGGTTTGTATTTTATCGGGTAAATTTGGGTTGTTTAATGAGAAACTGTTTCCTTTAGGAATTTGACTCGAATAACTGTCAACTATTAAAAACACTCCACCTTCGGTGTCATGTTTAGAATATGAACAACACAAATTTACCCAATATCAATACAAACCTCGAGTGTAATTCGGCAGGACAATTTAATTAATGAGAAATTTGGAAACATATCAATGCAAACTTTATTTATGAAACATTAAAAATAAACACATTTTTATTTTAATGTACAATTATTAAAAACGCAGTTATTGAAATTCATACTAGGAACAGTGATATCGCTGCGGGTGCCACAGCTAATCGTTTCTGTAGTAGATGTTGAAGTTTTTTCATTTTCCAAACGAATTGATTGAATAATGCTTGAATGATACTCTTTGTCAACTTGTAAGTATGGTTTTATTGATGATGAATTGCTGTGTCCTGTTATTTTTATTAGAGCTTGTTCTTCAATTCCGCTTTTACTTAATTCGCTAACTGCTGCCGCTCGATTTGAGTGATTTGTAATTTTGACACGTTTGACATCTAAACCAATGCGTTGTGCTGAGCGTTTAGTCCATTTGGAAATTTCACTAATTCCAATCGGCAAATTCTAAGAAATACTCTGTCCGAAGTTATAAAAGTGTTTCGTTTTTCCATTAACTTTTTGAATAAACGTATTGGGCAAATATCTTCGTCGAAAATATTAGGCGTGATCCATTTGCTGTCACATAATTTGTTGTTGCCGCCTTGTCTCGTTTTCGAAAATAGAGGATTATACTCGATACGTCCAGTTTCTTTTCCATTATTTTCAATTTCAGATACGAAATAAGTGGTTTTGCAGTAAGCTGCTTCTCCTCCGCGCCAAGCTAGTTTAAACGCCAAAATGTGATATAATTTCTTTTGAAGTCCTTCCGGTTCATTTTCGTTATATAATCTGGCCATTGCAAATACTTCAGATTTATTAAGAGCTGATGCACTAAATTTTTTCTTTTCGGGTTGTGCTTGTAGGATTTTACGTTTAGCATTACGTGCAGCTCGTGATGAATTAAACTGAACATCGGTGAAAGGGTTGAATACAATATTAAATTCGTTATAATATTTACTTTGTAGCATTTTAGCGGTGGTGTTCCAAATTGTTTTAACTACCGCTTCTTTGTAGTCTTCTCCGTTACTTTTTCGCATATTAAATGACCAATCTGGCAATATTACATTCAATTTCTCGATGGAAGTACCTATCTGGCTCAAATGTGTATCTTTTTGCATCGCAAAACGTAGAAAATTGTCCCCAGATTGATGATTGCGTCGCAACTGTATTAGTAGGCACACAGGTATTAACAATTTGATTAATTTCGGCGTTCGTAGACACACCGAATCGACTCATTGTTTGTTCTTGAAAATTCAATAAGTTGTTGACAAACATGCCAAACTATTTATTCTGGTAACCAACACCGCGATAATTGATGAACAAATGAATAAGTAAAAAAACCACTAGTGTATTAGTCAACAGTAAAAACACAAGAGCTTTTTTTTATCGGATAAATTTCTCTTTGCAACAAAACAGTTTTGCCAATCACTAATTTTACGAGAAAAACTGACATGATAAAATCGCGACACCGAAGGTGGAGCGAGTTAAAGAGAAATTTATCTGATAAAAGAAAAGCTCTAGTGTTTTTTGGCAAGATAAATTAACGACAGAATATATGGATGAACAACAACAATAATTATCTTTATTAATACAACAAAGTTAAATAACTACCACACCAATTCAAAATAAAAGCACTTATATGTTTAAAATTCAAAAATCTGAGAGACTAATTGACAGTTTTTGCAGTTTTGCCAACACTTAATTGCTGTAAAATTATAAGTAACCAAACTTGTGACTCATTGTCATTGTGTAAAATGGACGTCCGCTTACTAGATGTTGAGGAAGAGAAGTTTTTATCCGATAAAAAAGGATGCACCTTTTTTATCGATGTCAAAGTGACAATAACATTTCAAGGTATATGACATTTTAACATTGGAGTTAATTTATCGCTGTAAAAGTTAAAGCTTTTTGCCGCTGTCAAAGTGACAATTGCACTGTGGCATATGCGATTCTTCATACATGAATTAAATTGTCAAAATCGTTTAAAAGAATTTCTATTTACGATTTTAATGAATAGTTTAAATAAATCTCCAATAAATACCAAAATTAAGAGGTGAATAAAATAAAGATTTATTCGAGGCAATGTCACTCGAACTCGATTAAAATAAAATCAATGAAATATCTCGGCACATGCTTGGACAATGGTGTGTTAATGATGTAAATGTGGAAGAAATAAAAATGAAAAAACAGCTGCAAATGATCTGCAACGTGATCAATTTGCTATAACTTTTCAGTCCATTGTATTCGTTTCTTGAAATCCAGAAAATCGGCGTGTAGGAAAACGTGACGAAACATTTACTTACGTCATGTGGTTCAGAAAATTTAAATTTAATACTTCTCTAAAAATACATAACAATTGTTGTGAATATTAGTAGGTACTTGCTGTTTTGGAAGCATTTCCTCCATGAAAATATACTTTATAAGAAAATTTTTAAGAGACAGCTCTTTTTTTTTTCTTTCCTGATCGCGAGGAAGAACGAAACCGTTAATTTTCTATTAAATATTTGTAGATGCAGGCGTAGCAAATATGATTTATTCCATAACTACAATCTAGAGAAAATAACTTTATTAAGAATAAATATTTTCTGGAACAGTTGCGTTAATAAAAAAAATTGTTGCGGGCAATGAAAACGTGGTAAATTCACCGCCAAACGTTTTATTAGAGATTTTTTATACCGTCTTCGAAAAAAGGTCGCAAGTCAAAAAATCGTATAGTTCATAATAATGGGAAATTTCAGTTCAAATTTCAAATTCAGACTCACAGGTATCTGTATCTGTAGAGTAGGGAGGGTGAGTGTAGGCTCACAGCACTTAGGCCACATGTGACTCATTGTGCATCCTCCCGAGGAGTTGTCTTCCTAGGTCATTGTCCATCCTGTCCTTCTCAGGAAGGTGGACAGGTCACTAGGAGACATCTCCTTTATATCGGCAGGTGTAGGCCAAGACTCACCGAACACACACTCTCTTATTGACGATAACTCCGGACACTCGCATAAGACATGCCTGACAGTTTCATCTTCCTGTTCACACATCCTGCATAGAGGTGTGTCCACTAGCCCCATAGTATGGAGGTGTTTCCCTAGTTGACAGTGACCAGTCAGAAATCCTACTGTTAAACGTAGGTTTCTCCTGGTCATCGCCAAATATTTCTTCGGCTCCAGCTTCCCAGGGTCGCCCAGGGTGATCCTGGCAAGATTGCATCCTTTGATTCCATCCCATCTCTTAAGGGATTGAGTATGGGTGTAGCGTTTGGCTAGTTCCGCAATTGTCGAAGTCGTTAGGCCGTAGGTGTCACTGGGTCCTAGAATTTTTAGTACAGCGGCTTCCCTGGCTAAAGAATCAGCAATGCGATTTCCTTTACTCCTGTCGTGCCCTTTAACCCACCTCAGGATAATATTGTTATCTGCCGAGGCAT
Organism: Lochmaea capreae; assembly: GCA_949126875.1. Classification (NCBI taxonomy): domain Eukaryota; kingdom Metazoa; phylum Arthropoda; class Insecta; order Coleoptera; family Chrysomelidae; genus Lochmaea; species Lochmaea capreae. Next base: position 693,561 of record OX421397.1, read on the forward strand.
CAGCTAAATCTTGGTGGCACTCTAGTACTAGCCTCGATATAACACGTTGTCTGTTTAAGGCTAATAGGGCTTGTCTACTATCAGTGCAGATTATTATGTTTTTGCCAGAAATTCCTCTTCTGGTTAGTTCTTTTGTGGCAATTGAGATACCAGCCAGTTCTGTTTGAACTACGCTGGTATTGTTTCCCATTCCCCACTTTATCTTTAGGCTTAGTGCTCTTGAGTAAACTCCACATCCTGAGCCTTCTTTCATTTTTGAACCATCTGTATATATGCGTATTGCATTTGCAGCACCTGGCTCTGTGTTCTGTTTTATTTGAATTTTGTAGGGTTTGTTAAACAAAAACCTGGGTTCAATTGCATCATTGGTTGCCTGCAGCAGAGGTAGCGCAGTGAGCGCTTCCTGCCACAGGCTCAACCTCAATTGGCCCACTCCTACTTCGGGGTTTACACCAGCCGTGCGCAATCGTACCATGGCCATTAACGCCACCTCCTTGACGTACAGGTCCAGAGGGGCCAAACCAGTAATTAGTTCCATTGCTGCGGTTGGTGTTGTTCTCATGGCTCCTGTGATGTTTAAGCAAGCCATTCGCTGTATTTGATATAATTTTTGGATGGCCGTTGCTTGTAGAACCTTCGGTCCCCATGCAATTGCTCCATACGTTAACATGGGTCTTATTATTGCAGTGTAGATCCAGGTAACCACACGGGGTGACAAACCCCATGTGCGTCCCACTGTCCTCCGACTCTGCTCATAAGCCACATATGCTCTTTTTGCTCTGTTGTGCTGTTTGCTCACAGGTAATGAAATAATATGGAAAAAAATCAGCGAGGTCGTATCCATGATATTTTGTATACAGTGAAGAGTACAGATTTTCGGAAAAATAAAAATTCTTATAAAAGACTTTAGGAAATTCTTATAATCATTCTCGGAATCTGCGGGGTCGAATTAGAAGATTTTCATATACTGAAAAAACTTAGTTCCAAAATTTTGGAATGGAATTTGGAAAACTATTGAACCTTTTTTTAGACTTTAATAAACTTCTTATAATCATCTATTGTTTTAGATACAATGGATTTCTACAATAGTACCGTGAACAGCACAAAAGACGGTAAGTGGGTATATTTATTATTATACAGAACGTTCCATGAATTTTTGAAAGATGAGAGTAAAGTTAAATTTTTTGTTAGTAAACAATCAAGTTAAAATACATTTTTAACACATAGTTTATAAATTATTTTAAAATATCTGTCTAAATTTGACCTTCTAGTAGACACGATTCAGATTACAAAATGATTGATTGTTTATGAAATGAATTTAAATATTATTTACGTAATGAAAGTATCATGATGACAAGATATGTTGTAAAATAAACCAAAAGCGTTATTCTACAATAGAATATTTGAAAACCGAGAACGTTTTAAATGCAAACATGACATGGAGAACCAAAATCTATTTCCGTCACTTAAATAAATATTAATTTCCGTATTAACTACTCGGAAAGGGAAATTCTATTCAGTGTTAAACAATTTAAACAAAAAGTCTTTTTTTATTCATAATTTTTTGTCCTAGTAAGTCGGAAATATCCAGCTATTTGTAGAACAAATTATTTTTAAACGTTTTAGCTCATGTATTTTATAAATAAACTCAATATTCTTATAAAATAACATAAAAAACACTTTATTAAATGACGAAATTATTATTTAAATTTTCTTTAATTAATTTGAAAAACAGACAGTTACATTGCATATCCACAAAAAGTTTAACGTCTCCTTCGAGATCGACTTTTTCTACCTCTCCTGGCTTTTCGCCTGCGGGATCTTCCTCGCCTTCCTTTATTACAAATACGCTTCACCGGTAATTTTCTTCGATTCAATCTGGATTTATGTTTAATCAAACTTCCAAGAGTATATCTAGAACAATAAAACATTTACTTTTCTTAAAAAAGGAATTCCTAACAGTACATTAAGCTTTTGCGAATAATTTTAAGCTAACCTGTTATTTCTTTTCTGTATGGCTCCAATTGCGGCAGCTTTTTGTAAAACTGTGTTTAATCTTACAATATCGGGAGATCTTTTCGGATTTACCCGTTTAATACAGTCATGTAATTTTTTTAAGCTGAGTCCTCCGGTTTTCTTGAGTAATATAAATACAGTTTTTGCAATATTACGCGTTAAAACGTTTTTTGACATGGTTTACAATTTAATTTTGTTCATGAAAAATTAATAAAAAATGTAAATTGGCATTTACTTAAACTATAAATTTTAAATGTCAGTAAATAATCAAGTATAATGTTTCCTTGGAGATTATATTCATTTGAGATTGTGGGTTTAGCCAAGAAAGTTTATATTTTTTGTGTTACAGTTCTAGACTTAAAAATATCCATCCTCTCCCTAATTGAAACATTCACATATTATAATATATTATACATATTATAATGATCAGTAGTAAATCTAGAAGAAGTTTTCAGATCCCATAATGTATCTAATTAAACGAAGTTAAATTTGACTTTGGCTTCGAAATTAATTTGACAGAAACTTAGTAATCAAACATCTAGTTAAGTACAGGAAGTTTCAATGCCCCTCAAGCACTAATCTATATTCCATATTATATCCTTCTTATACTGTTTGCCAATAAAACAGAATATAAGTTGAGATACAAAAAACTTCGAATTTAAAGTAGGGACGATATTTTATGTTCCTTCTTATCTTTAGGCTTTTTTTATTTGAGGATAAGAATCAATATTAGTATATATTGCGACCTATATTGTTTCTTATTTTATTTTCTTACAGGATGGTGTCCACATTCTTGTGACAACTATTTATGTTGGCCTAGAACAAAACCCGACACTAATGTAACTCAAGAGTGTCCTCAGTCAGCTGGAATTATCAAAAGTGGTGAGTTTATTGTTGATAAGTTGTCAAATTTGACGTTTGAGGTGTTATTTGACAGATCGTGATCTGTAGTTCCATAATAATAATAATAATAATAATAATTTTGTCCACGACTATTTGATAATGTTTACATTTTACTAGTGTTTCTTCAAGTATAATGACGACGTACAGTACTCCCCAGTGAATAATTGGTGTGGGTAATGAACAGGTCACGTGACACATATACCGAAATATATTTTACAAATTTTAGCTGTGATTTCATATTAATAGTGCGCTGCTTCGCACTTTGATGCAATAAAATACTATAATTAATTTTGATCAAAAAGTGTTTGATTCAAAACTATGACATTATAGGTACCTATATAGGAATAGTTAATTATAGGAAGTGATGTAAACTAATTAATCAAAGATAGAACCTGTCTGTCTCGCAAACTATACTAATTTATATTATAATAAATTTCACACGAACGTCAAAATCGATCATCCATTATCCTCATATCATTATCGCCAGCTTTTAAAAGTATTAAATATAATTTGATACACAATCAATTAATTAAATATTTTCATATTTCAGCCACTGCTTACAGATATTGCAGTCAGTCAGGAACATGGGAAACGAAAAATTTTGCCAATACGTCTTACACACATTACGAAAATTGTATTTTACCACAACTACAGGACCTGCTGAAAATGTGCGAGGAATTCGGAGAGTCGACGTGTAACCAAGTGAGCATAACAACTGAATATTAAGTAGTCGGAATTAGAAATCAACGTATTTTCCGCTGTTTTCACATTTACCGACCACATACAACAACGAAAAGCTTTGACGTCAAATTGAAAAATAGGTTATTGTCCCAGATCTCCATACAATCAAGCAAAAACAGCAAACTGTTCGATTTAAGAATCTGACATTTTTTTTCTACGGGAAAATTCCTAGAAATGGGAGAGTTTCCTTCGAGAAGTGGGGAAATTCCTACTCACTAGGTCGATCGAAAATGTATAGCTCAACTTCAGCAATCCAAAGGTCGCGCCCATTTCCCAAAGATTTAGAAAGTGTGAAAACAAACATAATTTCTTTTTCAATTTCAGATCGGAAGAATAACAAGATGTATAGAAATGGTAGGACTGTCATTTTCGTTAGTTTCCCTTCTAATATCATTATATATATTCTTTTCGTACAGGTAAATGTTTTTTTTTATAACAATAACAATTATTAAATCTACATATACCTACCTACAACATATTAAATATATTCAAATATCCTTCTAACAGTCAAGTAAAATAAATGATGTTCGTATATTTGCTTACTGACGTAGTATACCTATACCTTTATTATTATAATTCTCTAGAGACCTAAGACAACATGTTTGCCTTACTTATTCGTTTTACTTATGCTTTGATAACTTTTATTATCATTGAATTATTAAATTTGAATATAGGAACAGTTTGTAATAAATATGAATGTAATTAAGAAAAAAAAAATACGTGTTATCAGTAAAATTGGATTGTTTTATGAGAAAAATATTTCTTAATAAGAGTTTATTGGAGATTGAATTTTTTTACATTCTAATATTATTTAATTCAATTAGATTTTTATTGGCAGAAACCCCATTTTATAAGGATAAAATATACAAAAAGTACGAGTCAAGGGAAATCCGATGTCCGTCCCGCGGTCAGAAAATTGAGGGTTTAGGAAAAGGGTTTTTAATCCCCGACCAATGTCCGTCCCGCGGTCAGGTGGATACACAGGTAGAATGGGCAGGGTAGAATATTATTCCTAGAATAATTAGTATGATTCGTGTATTATCGGCACCCTTCCACAGACCCTTACCTATAAATAGAGGAATATTTTAAATAATAGCTAGTAGTGCTTCTCGTTGTTTCGCGTGTGATACCGTTCGACTTTTGGCTTAAAAACGCACCACTTTAATTGGTTAGAGCTTTCGGTGTGCTCCAGAGAAATGGATGTCATGGTAGGTCAGAAAGGTAAAACTCTTATCAATATTGGACGGGACGGACTTCGGACAAACGTCTTGACCCTTTTAACCGCGGGACGGACCTCGGACGTACCTGCGTTTTACCCTGACCGCCGGACGGACATCGGAAACACCGCTTACGAGATTACTTTTAATAACAATCAAAAGATATTTTCAGTAATGCAAATATATATCATCCAAAATTAAAATAAAATTTATTAACACAACAGAATTAAATTATACAAAGATATTTTTTTTTTAAAGATAGTAAGTAGTGTTAATAAAAGCAAGTTCATACAAATTTCTTGAGTAAACCTTCAGAGTTTTCTTCATATTTCATGTAACATAAGTATTTTTAGTTATATAACATTATTTTATGTATGTACCGGATGTTTGATTAAGAGAGACAGTGGTTGTATCCCAAAAGATATTTATACCTTAAACAACTAAAAATTATTTTATTACGCGAGAGGGCTCTGTAGCAGAATAGCGCTGGTCAAAAAAAGCGCAGGTCAAAATAGCGCAGGACATAAATAGCGCTGGACAAAACAGCGCTGTTGTGTCCTGCGCTGTTTTTGACCAGCGCTATTTTGACCAGCGCTATTTATGTTCAGCGCTGTTTTTGTCCAGCGCTATTTTGACCAGCGCTTTTTTTGACCAGCGCTATTTTGACCAGCGCTTTTTTTGACCAGCGCTATTTTGACCAGCACTTTTTTTGACCAGCGCTATTTATGTTCAGCGCTTTTTTTGACCGGCGCTATTTTGACCAACGCTTTTTTTGACCGGCGCTATTTTGACCAGCGCTATTCTGCTACAGAGCCCGCGAGAGGTGGTATTTAGCAATGCAATTCCCAGTTTCCAATTCTAAAGTAGGGTAAGCAAAATAGAAATGTCGTTTTCAAATAAACGGTATTTTGATCTCTATATTTCTTACACAACTACAAGGGGAGATCGCGCGGGAATAACAATTCAATAAAATTATTGTAACTTTAATATTGTTCAACGGACTTTAATCAAACACTTGGTGCCTACGTAGGTATAATTTTTGTTTTCAGAGTTCTTAAAAATAACCGAACAAAGATACACAAAAATTTATTTATATCGACATTATTGGAAGTGATATTTAGACTTACGAAATATATCGATCAAGAATTAGATCCTAGTGAGAAGTTTTTAAATAAAGTAAGTATAAAAGTAATTAAAACTTGTAAAGTTTAAAATTCAATTTGGACGTCGGGAAAAAAATTTATTGTAAAAAAAAAATTGTGTTTTTTCTAGTTCCTAGTTCGTTCTATCTGGGATTTCAAATTGAACTTTCTCTGACTAATATTTTTTTTGCAGGCTTATCTTTTTCAAATAAACATCGCACTATTGGAATATTCTAAGACTGCAATGTTTTTGTGGATGTTCATTGAAGGTTTATATTTACACAATATGATAACTGTGACTGTTTTCCAAGAGTACAACTACATCAAAATTTATTGCTACGTTGGATGGATATTACCTGCCGTAATGACAGCCGGGTGGTTAGTTGCTATGCTTTTAGAAGAAACGTACGTAGACGATATGAATTTTAGATAAATGTTTCGGATTAAGTAGTTTGATAGGAAATTTATCCAGCTATATACGTGAGGAATTCTTGTAGATAGTGTATTGCGAAACTCCTTTCAGATCTTCTGATTTAAAAAAAAATTAATTACAAACAAAAAAATCCGTATATTATTTATATTTAATGTAAAAAAAAACTTGGGCATTAAAACTCTTTGTTATAAAGATCGGTATTATGTAGCTTCAACGAAGGCATCTTTTTGTTCCATCCATTCTATTCATGTCATCCCGAGGATATCACATATTCATCAAAAACTACAAAAGCTCAATTTCACTTTGAATTAATACATATCGTTATAAATAACTTTAAATGAAAAATGTTTGTTTTTGAGGAGGTTTTGTATAGTTTAATCAATAGTTAGCCATTCCAATTTACTGGTTCAATAATTTTTTTCTTCCTTCAATAGGTATGTAACACACAAATCCACAGTTGTCTGTTGTTTTTATTGATTTCGAATCCTTCTTATCCTGTTCACACCAAACATTACGTATCCTTCGCTGATTCCGAATCCACTTATATTGAAAATCAACAGTAGTTGTTTCTGGCATTTTATTTATTTTAATATTACCTACCATTCGATCCGATGAAGTTCGAAACGAAATTTTATCTATATATACCTCAAGAATCCACTAGAAACTTTTTAAACCTCAATTTTGAAACATTTTCAACTTTACTAAGTTTCCAGATCATTATTAAATAACTTTTCGGATTCTTTTCCTGTTTTAGGACATGGGAATATTATTACTTTTTAAATTACTATTGGATTTTAGAAGGACCCAGGTCGGCGGTTATCATAGTGAGTATGATAAATGTATTTGTTAGGTACTTATATAAAACATTTTATGGAAAAAATCATTTTTATATTCATTATCAATATCAAGCTCGCAATTTGTGAAATCCAAGCTGAAAGTGCTTTGTTCTAGCACATTTAAAAAACAGAGAATGGAGCATGAAGTTTTTAATTTTAAAATCTCTTTTCTTTCAATAGATTTATTAGCGATTCCTTTATTGAGATTTATTGATTGAATTATTGTTTGAATTTCAACTACATCTTAGAATTATATGCACGACATTTTGAACAGGATATTTTTCGATTGCAGTAACCAAAAAAGAAAGGTGTTTAAGAAACATTTTTTTCTATTTCAGATTAATCTACTATTTCTCCTGAATATAATCAGAGTTTTAGTGGTGAAATTAAGAGAGAGTCATACAAGCGAAATAGAGCAAGTAAGGTAAAATCAATTTTGAAATTAAACATCTCTAGTGTATGAAAATTTTTAATTTAACCTATACCTTCGAAATTAATAAATAAACAGGGGTTTCTACAATTTAATTTATCTACTAGAAATATCTAAAGCATGTATGTATGTATATATGTATTTTGGGGTAACATTCACTGAGACCTAAAAGATCTATAGTGCCCCCTTACTTCTACTTAGTTTCTGAGGAGAGTCTTAGAGACTAGTAGCTCCTTTAGTCCTATTTCCCGAAGAAGTTTTAGGATATCTGCAGGCCTCAACTTAGGTAACTGTCACTCTTCTATCCAGTAGTCTCCCAGGTACTGTGCCCTATAGGATTCTGAAAAACTGTGCAGTTCGCAAGTATCTTCTTCCATTCCACAAAACCTACAATCTTCTTCCTCCACTATTTTGAGATTTTTAAGGTGTCCATTCAGGCGATGTCCCGTTAGGATTCCTGTTAGGATTCCTTAGTGCAGTTTTGCTTTGACTTATGCATTCATTTGATCTCAACAGGTTGTAGTCACCCAGAAGAATCTTTGATTGCCTAAGCCCTACTAGATATTTCCAATTGTCAGATCTTCTCTTTCCTTCGGCTTTACCTATTTCTTCCAATATTACATTGGAGCTGATTCCGCAAAAGGGTTCCGGCCCCCAAAAGGGTATTTTAGTCCCCCTCTTCGCTAGTTCATCTGCTATTTCGTTTCCTTCCACTCCAGTGTGTCCTGGAATCCACAGTAAGGTGACTATATTGTTCTCGCCTAGTGCATTAAGTTTGCCTAGGCATTCCCACACCATTTTGGAACTGATTACACAAGAACTCAGCGCTTTAATGGCTGCTTGACTATCAGACATTATGATAATCCTTTGCCTTCTATATCCTTTGTCAATATTGAACTGGGCACACTTTCTTATTGCGTGAATTTCCGCTTGAAAGATACTTGGGGTTTTTCCCAAGCTTTCAGAGTGTTTGGTTCCTGGCCCGTACACTCCTATCCCAGTTCCTTCTATTGCTTTTGAGCCGTCTGTGTACCATTGAATGGCATTCTTTCCAAGTCTGGAAATGGTATTTGGATCCCATTCCTTCTTGTTGCTTAATTCCGTAACGAATTTCTTTGAAAAGTTATACTTTTTCATCATACCATCTTGTGGCATGTCCCAGGTTGTCTGATTTCTAAGAAGTGAAGAGGTGGTTTTCTTTTTAATGATTCCCTCTCTATTTAGTCTGTATCTTGTTCTTTCTGCTACACTCTCCACCACCATATGTAATGGTGTGAGGTTGAGAATCACTTCCATTGCTGCCGTTGGGCATGTACTCATTCCTCCTGTTATGCATATACAGGCAAGTCTTTGAATTCTGGAGAGGTTTTCTCTGGTCGTCAAAAGGCTAGTTCTACTACTCCACGCAATGGCTCCATAAGTGATAATTGGTCTCACTATGGCAGTGTACATCCAGCTCAGGATTTTTGGGTTACAACCCCAGTTTCTCCCTGCCAGATTCCTGCACACCATTAGAACCATTTTTGCTTTGTATGTAATCTCCTTCTCGTGTTTGTTCGACAGGAGTTTGCTGTCTAGAATCAAACCTAGATACTTGACTTCTTGTCTCCATTCAACCTCGTTCCCATCAAGTTTTAAGGTTGAGTTTTCTTTTCTTAGTGAAGGCTATCAAGATGGTTTTGGTGGGGTTGATGCTGAGTTCCACTTGCCTACACCAGCTATTTGTATAGTTCAGACCCTTTAGTACGATGTCACAAAGGGTGTTTTCAAATTTTCCCCTATCTAAAGCATATACAATTTCTAATATTTCCCTTTTGAAGTTTAAGCAAATTATGTTAAGTAAGTAATCTATAAATGTATCACATTCACGTGTATCAAGGAAATAACAAATAAAAGCTTTCTTGATCTCGGCTTTCATCCTTGTCTTTGTGTTATACTCTTCTATTTTATTAAACTGAGATTGAAAAACACATTTTGGAATATTCGACAAAGAAAAAAATCCTTCACCGAAGCCCTCTATCGAAATAATATTAAATAAGAAGCAAAATCTTTTGTAAATGTATATATTTTTTTCTCTCATGTATATAGGAAAGCAGTCAGGGCCGCGATCTTTTTGTTGCCACTTATGGGAATATCACGCATATTATTTTTCCACTACAAATTTAACGAAGCCTGGAAATTCGCTGCATGGCTTTTCGCCGCCTATTTCTTGGGAACATTTCAAGGATTTTTTGTGGCTGTTCTTTACTGCTTCCTCAACGGAGAAGTGAGTTCACACTTTTTATTTTTATTTGAATTTTGTTTTACCAACAGGTTTGATATACTTTCGTACATCCTTCAAAAATTTCGTATTTATTAATGTTGGACTGTAATATCAACAAATTAGACTAAAAGTGGAGAAAAAAGTCAAAAATAAGGTACCTATTTACAAGTTTTTCGACGAAAAATCATATTTACGCAGGAAATCGTAAAAAAAACATTTATTAACCCTCCTCGACTGAATTTATTTCCCTGCATAACATATGTTTTTTTCTTTCATCTTCACTATTTTGTCTGGTTTTGATCTAATTCGCAATCTACGACATTTAAAATTTTGGCGGACGCGCGGCAACTCCACCATAATTTAAACTTTTTAAATTTCCCGAAAACGAATTAATTTTGTAAATATTTGATTCTCGTACAAACTATTTATCAATCAGCTGTTGTTTTATTGTTAATACTAAACGCGGATACAATTGAACTTATTGAAAATAAAATTTACGACATTTAAAATTTTGGCGGGCGCGAGGACGCCTCCGCCATAATTTAAACTTTACGAAAGATTTCTCAAAAATGAATTATTTATGTAAATATTTGTTCAATTTAGAGAATATTTTCGAATCAACTGGTGTTTTAATCTCAATACTAAACAAGAATATGACAAACTAACGAGTTTATTAAAAATATATATTTTTTAATTAAACCGAATAACGTCGAATCTTTGTACAAAGTTGATTGAACTTTTATTAATTAAAAATATGAATTTGCGATTTAGAGCGTAAAGTAGATTCTAATTGGAAAACGTCGTGACATTTTGAAGCGACTGGAAATCCTTATAAATTACTCTTTTCCTTATACAATCTTATTAAAATTCGATAAAAGGTTTTTGATTATTTAGGTACAAACAGCGGTTCGAAATAGTTTTTATCTCCGAATGTCACTGAGAAATAACGACTACACACCATGTAGAAATTTCGCCATCATATCAGCAGAAAAAGAAAATGGAACCATACAAAAGTGAGCAATTATTAAACTTATAACAGGGATAATCATTGATTTTATTCAAATTTTTTTTTAAACTAAACCCGACTTCTCTAATTTATTGAATTATACAGGGTGAAATTTTAAAATTAATAATTTATTACACTTGAAATATTGGTACTTTTTAAAATTAGCTAAATATGGATTTATCAAAAATCTAAACTACCTAATTATTAAACGTATTTGTCGACATAACAATGAAATAATATTTAACTGAAACTCACCGAATTGAGATTTTAATGATGATCGGGTACTGGGATAACTGCAGAAGTCAAGTTGAAGTGGCAAACTTATTTAATCACAGGTATCCCGAATTGCCTAATATTTCACAAAGTACTGTATCTAAAATTCATGCACAATTCAAAGAAACTGGACATGTCAAACCATTGAAAAGAAAACCACACTTCGTTGAAGATGATGTGAAAGTGGATATTTTGTTAAGTGTCGAAGAGAATCCAACTTCAAGTACACGTCAAATTGCCCGTGAAAATAATGTTAGTCATACAACTGTTCTAAGATGTCTTCGTAAAGAAAAACTTCATCCCTACAAATTAACTTTTGTGCAGGAGTTAACAGAAGACGATCCAGATCGTAGAATGGATTTCTGCGAAAGATTGATAAATAAGCTGAACAGAAACGAGATATCTCTTGGTACCATTCTTTTTTTCTGGCGAATCAACATTCACATTGAATGGAGAGGTAAACCGACAGAACTGTATAGATATTGGTCAGCAGAGAATCCTAATTGGATGCGTGAGACACATACTCAGTACCCTCAAAAGGTGAACGTTTGGGCCGGTAGCATAGACGACCATATTATTGGTCCTATATTTATAGATGGAAATTTGACAGCTGAAAAATATTTAAATATGCTTAGAAATGAAGTTATTCCTGCGTTGGAAAACTTTATCCCAACGCAATAGATCCTAGCTTACCGAATTAAAATTTTTGGTTCCAGCAAGACGGGGCAACACCCCATTATGCTTTAATGGTAAGAACTTATTTAGATGAAATCTTTCCCAATGAATGGATTGGACAAAGAGGTACTATTGAGTGGCCAGCTAGATCGCTAGACCTTACGCCGTTAGATTTTTCTCTGTGGGGTTATCTCAAGAACAAAGTATATGCAACACAACCAACTAGCATTGTAGACCTCAAAGACAGGATAACTACAGAAATACGGAATATTTCACTTCAAACTTTAAACAAAGCTTAGGAGGAGTTCTATAGGAAACTGTGCTATTGCCAACAACTAGGTGGAGAACATTTTGAGCATTTATTTTAATGTATTAAATAACTGTAATAATAAAAATTTCACCCTGCATAATTCATAATTGACCATACATTATTTAGTTTGTTAAAATCGGTTCATTAAGGGGATTTCAAAAATATGCAAATATACAGGGTGTTTCATTAAAAAAAAACACCGAGTATGGCATACTTGCGTGAATCACCCTGTACATTTGAATTTATGTCTACATAACGCACAACTCAATTCAAAAGTTGACGTGTCTCGGCATTTTTTATAATTTTCTAAAATAATGACATAAAGAATTTTATTCCATAAGTAGTTTCCGCACACTGTATATAATATGTTTATTTTATAATAATTTTTAGTGTAGAAAAAACAAAATGGATACTATGCTGTAAATACCGTAGAAGATCTACTGACGAAACAGAACTAAAGTAAGTGTTTAACTCGAGTGCAATCAGGTATCTGAAAGGAAATTCTTATAATAAAGATGAATTTTCCGGTGGGTGGCATCACTAAAACGAATAGGTATACGTAATGTATAGATTTTCATTTTGTTCTGAAGTAATTTTCTATTTTAATCACATGAGGCTACACCCTGAAACTAAATTATACAACTAGTGGGTAACTAACTCTTATTATAAATTGGCCTAGTCCATTTTAAATGTTTGTAAGTACCTAAATAATAAAAATTAATTAAAATTACGTATCTAATCATTTATTTTTTTCATCGGCCTCATTATCTTTTTTTTTTATGTATTCATTTTGTTATTTGACAAACTAAACTATGTAATTTTTATTGTTTAGCTTACACGATTTGAATACGAGACGGAATACTTCCACTATTATTACCGAATTGACTCTGTTCCCAACAGTTACTAACAAAAGGTTGGTTGCAATTGCCCTTTAATGTAATTTACTTGAATATGAAGTCAACAATACACTTAAAAATTATATCCAAAGCTTTTCTAGAAAAAAAGTAAAAGTGTTGGCTTCAAATTCAAGCCGTAGGTTTTAAAATAATTGTTGGTAATCGGAATTACGATCCATTTGAAATGTTTCAACTGTCACACTTCTTTTATTCCAATATATAAAATAAAACACACTGAAGGTTTGGAAAATGCACGACACAATTCAGAGAGTTGTAATCTTCTCAAGAATCACATGTCTTATTTAAATAATTTAGATTTTTGTTAATTTTTTTTTAATTTACAGCTCATCATCTCGTGATAATTGGACTTCAAAAATTACCGTAGAAGAAACTGATACATCACTTATACATATAGCTTTAAATAAAGAATAATTATAATACTTTTTCTAGCTTTTTATTTCATAAAACTGTGTAAAATATTGGAAAAGGAAATATTCCAAAACTATACAAAACTAGCTTGATCATTAAAATACGTCAACATCATTCGTATTTTTGATTACAAGGATATTCAGTAGCTTTGAGACCATCCTCTGCAAATTTTTTAACCTTGGGGAATTGCGAGCAAATGCTTGTTAAAATATTCGGAAAACAGCGGGTTCGTGGAAGGTATAATCTAAAATTAGGAAAGAAATGATAAAATTTCCTCTCGAGTTAGACTTATTATTAAAAAAATTAGGTACTTACTGACAATAAGTTTCTACTGAATTTGGAATATTTTGAATAGTATTATTTTTCGACGTGTCATCCAAACATTGAAGGTATCTACTAGTAACTTCGGGCGTTGTAAAAGTCTTCAAACATGTCGGTAAATAAACTAAAAAATGATTTGCTTTTTATATATACATCTTTTTTATTAACATATAGATAGATACTTACTCGAGATAACGTTAACGTTGTCATACATATTAGCGATTTTGCTTTTAGCCAGATTTAACAAAAAATCTGGGAAATATCTTTGTTCTTTTTTTAAACATCCTTTTACTTTTTTTATGGCATCCTGACTACACTCTTCGATGTATTTTAAATAGCTGTCTTTTGGTTCTAATAATAATCTTTTTTCCTGTACACATGTTTTTACTTTTTCGAACGACTCCTGAAAAGTAAAAATTTAGATATCCCTCGATGCTCAATTCTCAATATCTAGGAATATTCACCTGTAGTTCATCTTCAATTTCAATAAATCCGTTTTCAACACAACTTCGTATCATTAAGAATTTAATTTTGCTGCTAAATCCTTGCAAAAGTTCTAGCAAAGAAGAACTTCTGACGAATCTTTTTATCGCTGCAATGTAAATATAAAGAATTTTAAAAATATCCTATACTATCTAGGTAGGTACTATAAGAATAGATTTTTCAATATTACTGCCCATAATTGTACCCAAAAATTATAATACATTATTGTATATTCTTACTCCCTTTCATTCAATACTCATACCTTTTCAAATATTATTTGTAAAATATATATTGAATGGGAAACAAATCTCATCGTTCGGGAAAATCCAACGGGATAAGTGGGACTCATTCAATATAAAATTAAATTATGTCGACTTCTCTTTATACAGTGCTATTCAAAAGTCCCCTCCCGCCCTCGTTTCTTTTGAACGGCTACACTAACATTAATAAAATTTGGAGAGTGAAAATAAAGTGTTCTAAACTTCTCTACGAATGGTAACAAGCGACGTCACAGTGCCACTCTGGCCAATAATTTTAAATAGAACCTTATGGCAAGTGATATCTCGTTTGAAAGGTATTGACATTGGCTACATATAGCCATATTAATTTTGTTTGGGTTTAAACTAACTTTGACGGATAAATTGAATAAATACATAAATTATTGAAATTATTTTTTTAAATTTAATGGATTCTTATAAATGTGTTCCGTCTACTTCCCGACAGTTATACATCCTATTAGTAAACTCTTGTCGTACTCGTTTGAATGTGTCAGCTGAAATTGCATTGCATTCTTCAATAATTATTATTTCTTTCAAAACGCTAATGCTATCTGGTGCCGTAGTATAAACCTCGGATTTCAAGTACCCCCATAGAAAAAAATCTAATGGTGTCAGATCTGGTGACCGAGGTGGCCATTCTATAGGACCTCGCTGGCCGATCCATCTACCTCGATATTCTTCATCCTGGTAACGTCTTGCTGTACCATAATAATGTGCAGGAGCACCATCTTGTTGAAATGTTATTTCCAGATGGACGAATTCAACTGGATTATCTTCCAGAATTTCAAGAATTAACGGCTCAATTGTATTTTGTAACATCTCCAGATACACTTCACTGTTTAAATTTGAATTTAGGAAAACAGGACCAACTATGTGGTTTCCCAAAATACCTGCCCAAACATTGAGTTTTTCTGGAAATTGGGTTTGTTGTTCACGAAAGGTGTGAGGATTTGTGTCACTCCAATACCTTACATTTTGTGTATTCACATTTCCATTGAGGCAAAAAGTACTTTCGTCACTAAAACAAATTGTTTTTGTGTAATGTGGGTTTTGACTAATTTTATTTGTCATACATTCACAGAATTCGAGTCTTCTGTCGGGGTCGTCATCCGAAAGGTGGTGCACCATTTTTAACTTGTATGGATGAAATTTATTTTTAGCCAACACTCTCTGTACTGTACTTTTACTTACTTCACAGATAGACGCAACTTTAGTTGAAGAGGAAGTAGGGTTTACTACCATTTCAGCAACTATATCAATTTTTTTATCATCACTAAATGTTGGTCGACCAGATCGTTTGGCATCTTGAACACTATCTGTTGCTTCAAACTTGTGAAGTAGCTCCCTCAAATAAGTTCTCGAGATAGGGCGATCTGGGTATCTCTCATTAAATAAACGTTCCGCTTCATGGATATTCTTTCCAGATTCACCAATTATTAAGATAGCTGCTACTTTGTCGGCTTGAGTACGTACCATTTTGTCAATGTAAACTCTTAAACGTCTCGTTAAACAATAATAAAATTAAGTATTTAAGCTATTTAGTAAACCTTTGCAAAGCAACAAATACTATTAAATTAAAAACGTCAATTTTTTTGACAACTAACCAGAGGCTGACTAAAAAATCTTGAATATTTAAATGTGAAATAATAATTTTGGTATTTATTTCATTTATCGGTCAAAATTAGTTTAAACACAAACAAAATTAATATGGCTATGTAGCCAATGTCAATGCCTTTCAAACGAGATATCACTTGCCATAAGGTTCTATTTAAAATTATTGGCCAGAGTGGCACTGTGACGTCATCTATTACTATTACGTCGCTTGTTACCATTCGTAGAGAAGTTTACAACACTTTATTTCTACCCTCCAAATTTTATTAATGTAAGTGTGGCCGTTCAAAAGATACGAGGGGGGGAAGGGGACTTTTGAATAGCACTGTATGAGAAAAGCTGGATACGAGCGGCAACTTTTTCAACAAATAATCTTAAAAATAGGTAGGTAATCGATACTTACATGTTCGTTTATCATTTTCTCCATTTGAACTGTGAAGACACACTGCGAAAAAAAATATAATAACATTATTTTAATGTTAATATCACTAGGTAGGTTATTTCTATTAGGTAGATATAAAGTTTATTTTTTCATCAACATGGCAACAAGGAACGGTTTGTTCACTGACAATAATGAACCCAAGTTCAGCGAATTCGGGTATTTCCCAAAAATAGGTAATTATATATTATGAAGGTCAACGAAATTGTGGTTTCTTTCTGTACCAAAAGTTGTTACTGAAGATGGGAAATAACAGATTTTTTTTAAATCTTTTTTATTGGTCACCAATTTATGTATTTCATTTCAAAATCCTGATATGATCACAATTAATGAATCTATTTATTGTTTGTTAACCACAAAACGTTTCTTGATAACGACTTTTTTTATTCGTTTTAATACCTACTCCATCTTAATGCTTACCTTTACAGTAAAATATCGTTGAGAGATAACACAATTAACGGTAATATCTAATATTTTGAAGTGCGATATTAATAATTAAATTGTTTAAATGTAGGTAGGTACTTAATTGTAGTGATTTGAAAGTGATACTTACATAGTAGTAAACCATAACACACAACACCTATCAATTTCATATTTACGTTAGTAGAACTTAATATATAGTTATTCACACAACAATCTAAAGAATATTGATAATTTTATTGACGAGACCAACTCCTTTTATTCCATTCACATAAAGAGAACAGTGTTGCCGATATTTTACCAGCAGTTGGAAGCACACCTTTAAACCCTCAAATATTTCTTTTACAATCGAAAGGCTTTTAAATTTGAAATTTTATAAAACGTATAAAGTCACTTTGGACTGGACACCCTCGATCCAAATTGCTGTTAAATAAATGGTCGGGAGCCAGATTTTTCACGTGGTTTGCTCCACGGCCCCTTGACCCTTAACGTCAAGAGTTCCAGATAGCCTCAGATGGAGGTTACGGAAAATGTCAGGGGTCTCCTTGAATTAAACACTTCTATAAGACTATAGCTCTTAGATGATTACACTACAGGACATTAAGAAAACACTGATTGTATTGTTTTGCTATATTTTTAACAATATACAGACACACAGTACTAAATTCCTATACCTATATATAAAAAAAACAATGGATTCAATATCCACGGGGACAGAATATAATATTATCTTAAAACATAAACTTATACTTTTCACCCTGTATAATGTAAAACTGGGTAAATCCAACGTACCTACATTAAAAAATAATTATAGTGCTTGAAACTATTGGGGTTTTTCTGAGTAATTAATAATTATATTTTCATCAATATTTTATTTACACATATTCTTAAATAAATAATGTATAACTGAAATTAATGAATAACGTTGTTGTATCTTTAGAAATTTCCCATTTATCTCCCACAACATGTTGCGGTGTCTAATCGTTCTATTAAAACCGCCATGTTTTTCGTAACTTGTATTAGGATCGCAGAGACGTAAGAAGATATCGGGAGCAGCAGTCAACCCATAGGTATTCTGTGGCATAAAGTTACGACTAGCGCCTACCTTGGCTACAGGTACGAACTATCACTTAAGACGCGCGCTTTTTGAATTTTTAAGCTACAGGATACGCGTAATATTGTACAATATTTTTTGTAATTAAATGATTTTGCAATTTAATATTTCTTCTTTAATCTTTCAAGTCAAGTATTAAAATACTGGGAAATAACATTATTGCGCTAGATCATTCAGCAGCAAATATTGTATTAATAATAGTAAAGGGAAATATGGTAGGAGCATGAAAAAACCCTTTGCAAGTGTGATAATTACTAGAGGAATATTAAAAATTGTCCGACATACTTCTTGATTAAATTTGACGAGATAATGGGCCTGAAAACAGATTAATTTTCAAAAAATTCATTGAACAAAATACGCTGCCGCCATCTAAGTAAAGGTGGCGAAATTAGTAGTGAGTTCAATATGATGGTTAATATGTTATTGAACATGTAGCTACTTTCACATAGATGGCGCTATGCTATTTTTATGAATATAGAAATGAATAATATTATAATACTCTATTAGTTCCGGAAAACACTATAATTATATAGAAAGAAATTTAATTCTCCGTAATCGATTGATTTTTTTGTCGAAAATCAGTATTATTTTACATTTACGTTGGAAATGACGATGGATAGTTTGAGCAAAAGACTACTTTGGCTACTCACACATAGATGACGTAGTATGTTATTTTAATCAATTTAGATATTAATAGAGTTATAATATTTTATCAGCATCCAAAAATATTGTTATTAATTACCAATAATATAAAACTCTATAACCAATTGGTTTTGTGACGAAAATCATAATTATGATATATGGAACTTGGAATTGGCGATAGCTTACTACGTTTTACAAAATACTACTTTGACTACTTTCGTGTAGATGGCGCCAGTATGCTGCTTTCATACATTTTATATTGCGGTCTACTCCTGCTCCGGATACCTCCTCGCTTTTCTGCGATCCTAATACAAAATACGAAAAACATGGCGGTTTTAAGGAATCGGATTGAGTGTATGTCTGTAATTTAGGTTAGAAGATTGGGAAATTCGTAATGTGACATTATTAAATACTTTACTGAATGTTTTTGGTCAAAATGATGAGAAAAAAATTGATATAGGTATATAATACTCATTATACATACGTATACAACTACAACAATACAAACAATAAGCAAAAACCGATAGGATCCCATATTTATTGATAATACGATGGACCACTAATTTCATATCGATATATTCGCAATAAATTCTGAATAAAATCCATCCATCATTGGGAAGACTCGCTTGAACAAATGTAATTATCGAAAATACGTATTTTTAACACAAAAACTCCAAATGATTCATTTAAATAAATTCTTTATTGTCAAAAACATATCAGTACAAATAGTTTTTGGTTCCTGTATACATTCGAAATATTCTAAACTTTATATCAGGGGTAAGCTGCAATTGAAACTCTGGAAATATATAACGATGAGCGTTACTAGCGGTAAAATACAAATAACCGTCTTGATCCATTGAAATAGTATCAGACCAAATTACAGTACTTCTATTTCTATAAATAACTTCGGAAGAATCAAAATCTTCATCGCTATTCCATTTCCCCAAACCATATAAATCGATCAAAGTGTAATAAAGCGAAGAATCCGCGTCCATCAGCATACCATCTGTATGACCCTGTTTTTTTCCCATTAATTCCACATTGTATCTAAAAATTAATATTTTTTATAATCTTGGAAAAAAAGAAATTAGATAAAAATACCTCCAAGTCCCATCGTTAGCCAAATCTCGATTTTTAACAGTACCAGTTTCTACAGAATAAAGATTCAAACCAGATACAGTTGTAAAGTAAATCTTCCTACCACCAAAGGAAGATTTCGGAGACAAAGCAATACCATCAACAGGTAAAGGGGTTCGTATAAAAGAACCATCTACGAAAAAACCCGCTACATTTATCTCAGCATACATAGTACTATCTCTTAGTTTCCAGGATCTGTTTTGAATTCTTGAGTAAATTACCAAACCTGGATCTATATTTGAACTATCGGTGATGTAAGCAAAATCTCCATCGGTTTCATCTACAACGATGTCGTTTAAAAACCCGCCATTTTGTAAAGCTACTTCCGATGGGAATTTAAAAGTGTGGATTATTTTCCCGCCATTATTAAGATCGATCAAAAGGAGTTTCGGAGGACAATTAGTGTTCAGGTTGTTTATTCTTACTCCGTCCACCACCCACATTAAACCTAAAAAATAATACTAAAGAAATATAATTTTGACTGCAATAGAACTCACCTTTGCTGTCTATTTCAAATCCTAAGACGTTTTGTAAATGTTCGCATTTTGTTTCGTCGTTTAAATTCCAGCTTGGAAACGGTGTAAGTAAATTATTTTTAGACTTTTTCGAGTGCTTTGACAGGTAGGTTAAAGTTGCTGGTACTCCTGGGCGGTACTTTGGTAAGGAAATGAAGATTTTGTCTCGAAAAAATCGTAATCCTCCGATTAGGATATTTTCTGGGATGTATTTATTGGAGGAGATCGCTTTTTTATACAATTTTTCAGAAGGCCACGTGAGGTTTACGTAACTCCATTTGTATTTGATTGTTGGCACTTTATTTCTGAAAAAACTGGGCTAGAGTATGGGCGGTTTTTCTTTTAAATGTCTTTAAATTGGGAATGTTGATTTTTTTTCGTAAATTAAGCTTTATTTTAGCCAGTTATTGAATATTTCTACATATTCTTTTAAAGTACCAACTATTATCTTGAATAAATATAGAAAAAAGAAAATATTCGGTATCCCGTCGCACCCGCCAAATTTTAAAATATTTGGTATCCCGGCGCGCTCGCCAAATTTTAAAATATTTGATATCCGGCGCGCCCACCAAATTTTCAAAAAAATTTGTTAGGCTGGTCCTCTTTTAATCGCTATTGAAATGCATTTAATTCGAATGAAGAAGCACAATAGATGAAAAAATTATAGGAAAAACATATTTTCAACTGAATATAAATACTAACCTTGAATTTTCTGTAAAAAAATCATTTTCGTCTTCAAAATCATCGAAATATTCCTCAAAATGTTCAAACGCACTACACAAAGTAACAAAAAACCAAATATACATCAAATATTTGACCATTATTATAAATAAATATAATCAATGTAAACAGAATACCAAGCGAATATTAATAATTACAATATATCATTTTCTATTTATATTTATAACGAAAATGTTTTACCGTGACATAGAAATACAGTTCGTTGCGGTGGTTGTGGTACTATTTTTTTTTAATAATTAGTTTTACGTGCCACTGACATTATTTATTACAAAAATAAATGAAAATACTTCTTTTATTTACATTGGGTCACCTAGTTTACGGATTTGAAAAACCTATGCGAGATGCGCGAGGCTCGATAAACATGAAAAGTTTCTTTCAGATTTTTGGTGTTATACCTAAGTTGAAATCTGAAAAAAATTTGGATGTTTCTGAGCCTACGAAGGCTGATCTAGCTCTCTAAAAGAGGGTTTTAACCTAAGTTTTTTCTGATCTTAACGTAATCTTTACAAAAGCATGTAAACACAATATTTTAGATGGGTAATTTCTGATTTGTCAACATGATTTTTGCTTATGAGAGATCATAAGGAAAATCTTATAATGTAAACACACTGTAACAGTAGAAAATAACATTTTCTTCATACCTCGGTCGAAAGTACGCACTTTCGTCCCTCATAGCAGGGACGAAAGTTCAACATTTACTCCCTGTGAAAAGTAGGTACACGCGTTTCCTCTATAACAGCGGGAGGAAAGAGTTTCTCATGCGTATTTATACTCGTAACTACGACCAGCGGCACTCGCTTCCGACCGGCTATGAAGAAAAATAGTATACACTCCACGGGCCGAAAGTTGAAATCTCGGTCCTGCGCGTCATGATGCCTTCGGCGAATTTCGGCCCTTGGAGTGTAATATCGTCGTTCTAAGATGCAAATTGCCTAACTCACAAAATGATAAATTTGCATAAGAGCTAAAAAACGTTGTGAATCTTAATTTTAATTAGAAGCAAACCAAATTTAAATATTTTTCAACATTTCTCGTTTTTTATTATGTTAAATTAGGGATTTGGGCCGCTGTCAGATCATTGGTTTGTGCGTTTGTCACCAAAAGGCACTAATACCTTTGTTTTCATAAAAATGGACTTGGGCAATTTGCATCTTAGAACGACGATATACTATTTCACTTGACAATTTAATTCATGTATAAAAAATCGCATATGCCACAGTGCAATTGTCACTTTGACAGCGGCAAAAGTTAGCTTTAACTTTTACAGCGACAAATACACTAGTGGTTTTTTCACTTATTCATTTGTGTTCATCAATTATCGCGGTGTTGGTTACCAGAATAAATAGTTTGGCATGTTTGTCAACAACTTATTGAATTTTCAAGAACTAACAATAAGTCGATTCGGTGTGTCTACGAACGCCGAAATTAGTCAAATTGTTAATACCTGTGTGCCTACTAATACAGTTGCGACGCAATCATCAATCTGGCGACAATTTTCTACGTTTTGCGATGCAAAAAGATACACATTTGAACCAGATACTTCCATCGAGAAATTGAATGTAATATTGCAAGATTGGGCATTTAATATGCGAAAAAGTAACGGAGAAGACTACAAAGAAGCGGTAGTTAAAACAATTTGGAACACCACCGCTAAAATGCTACAAAGTAAATATTATAACGAATTTAATATTGTATTCAACCCTTTCACCGATGTTCAGTTTAATTAATCACGAGCTGCACGTAATGCTTAACGTAAAATCCTACAAGCACAACCCGAAAAGAGAAAATGCAGTGCATCAGCTCTTAATAAATCTGAAGTATTTGCAATGGCCAGATTATATAACGAAAATGAACCGGAAGGACTTCAAAAGAAATTAGGTATATCACATTTTGGCGTTTGAACTAACTTGGCGCGGAGGAGAAGCAGCTTACTGCAAAACCACTTATTTCGTATCTGAAATTGAAAATAATGGAAAAGAAACTGGACGTATCGAGTATAATCCTCTATTTTCTAAAACGAGACAAGGCGGCAACAATAAATTATGTGACAGCAAATGGATCACGCCTAATATTTTCGACGAAGATATTTGCCCAATACGTTTATTCAAAAAGTTAATGGAAAAACGAAACACTTTTATAACTTCGGACAGAGTGTTTCTTACACCAAATCCCTTTTGGAAAAAGAAAAATTCTAAAGGTTGGTACAAGAATTCGCCGATTGGAATTAATGAAATTTCCAAATGGACTAAACGCTCAGCACAACGCATTGGTTTATATGTCAAACGTGTCAAAAGTACAAATCACTCAAATCGAGCGGCAGCAGTTAGCGAATTAAGTAAAAGCGGAATTGAAGAACAAGCTCTAATAAAAATAACAGGACACAGCAATTCATTATCAATAAAACCATACTTACAAGTTGACAAAGAGTATCATTCAAGCATTATTTAATCAATTCGTTTGGAAAATGAAAAAACTTCAACATCTACTACAGAAACGATTAGCTGTGGCACCCGCAGCGATATCACTGTTCCTAGTATGAATTTTAATAACTGCGTTTTTAATAATTGTACATTAAAATAAAAATGTGTTTATTTTTAATGTTTCATAAATAAAGTTTGCATTTATATGTTTCCAAATTTCTCATTCATTAAATTGTCCTGCCGAATTACACTCGAGGTTTGTATTGATATTGGGTAAATTTGTGTTGTTCAAATTTACCCGATAAAATACAAACCACTTGTGCAATTATAAGTGATTAAAAATATTGACTGGTCGTATCTGTACACCTTGACAACGACTTTTTGACTTTTCCGCATCATTTTCACATTTTTACTACATGTTTCCATACATAGTCATAATTTTCATTTTATATTTTACACTCGCCTTATCTGAGGAAGATTAAAAACAAACACTTTTCGAAGATCTACTTTCAACATCACAAAAATGAAGGTAAATCAGCTTTTGACATAAGTTTGACATTTTTTTTTAAAATCTCACAATATTAATTTCTTTCAGAGTAGACAGAAATTATCAGTTTCGGAAAAAAATCTTCTAAAAAGGTTTTCGGGAGACGACGCTGAATATCGTTTAGATATTAGGACAAATAAGAAAATTTCTAGTAATCCTTTGATACTAAAAAACATCATTTTCTTACAATCGTATAATAAGGTGTTGAAAAAACCTTCGTACGGGCATATTGGAGACGCCGAAGGATATTTCAAACAGATCCTTAGAAACGAACCTTTCGATTTAATCAGAGACTTGCATCTAGGAAATTTAGTCAGGTCCACAAAATCCTTTGAAACCGTCAGCAAGGTACGTAATATTTTTTGTAGATGAAACTCGCTTTTTGAGGTTTTAAAAAAAATTTTAGGTTCCTCAAAGAAGACCTAGATCCAGAAGAACTGCTTTTTATCCTAAACAAATCGTAGAAGCATCTTCTAAGCCACAAAAACAGTCTTTCGAAGAAGAGGACCTTCTTTTGAACAATCTTTTCACTCCTCAAATCAAAGATTCTTTCGAAAGCGGTTCAGAAAGCTTAGAAAACGAATTATTTCAACAGGATCCACCTATTTTAGAAAAAGTTGAAGAAGTTGTTGAAACTTTTAACGATAAAGAAGAATTTCTGCATCCCGATATTGATAAGATTAATGATAGATTGGATTATATTTTAAAAGAAGTTCGGGAAGAAGAAGATAAAGAAATGGGGGAAGAATTCGATACGGAATACGAAATCGGCGGGGAAGAATTTTCTGGATTTCCAGACGATGTAAGATGGAAAAGAAAAACAGGAATTTTTTGACTGATTTTTATTTCTAGGAGGACGATGAAATGAAGGAGGTGGAAAAAATGATAGAAAGAGCTTCTCAGGAGTTGGCACAAGTGGCAGACGAGAATCGAAAAATAATGGAAACCTTAGACGTAAGTTAATTAATTTATTTTTTTGCTGATTTCTAATGATTTTGTTTTTTTTTAAAGGAAGCCGAAGAAATAGAGGATAGTAAGTACTTTTAAATCAATATTCACAGTATTTATTGTCTATTTTTGTTTAAAGAAACAGAATTCAAATACAATCCAGCGATAGATGAAGCGGTAATGAAAGAACTTGAAGATGCCGAATGTCAAGCCAAAGAAACTGCAAAAATAATAGCAGAGCTAAAAGCTCAAGTCTTAGAATTATCCAAAAAAGAAACGATGACGGAAAAAGAAGCCAAAGAGCTCGAACAGAAAAATCTAGAACTCAAAAAACAGATGATTATTTTCGAACAGAAAACCAAAAGGATTCAAGAACTCATCGCCCAGACCAATCTATTTGAAAATCTGGGTTCCTTTAAGCCTACAAGGTATATTCATATTATATCCTCCAATATCCTTATTTTCACTATATATCCCTTCACAAAAATAGATACAACGAAGACGTTTTACCAAAAGTAGTTGTATGCGGAATTACAGAAAACCAAATGCCAAAAATACTCATTTGCGACGACAACAAAAACAAGTGCAAGTCAAATCGCAAGAAAAAACCACCTTCAGCATCAAAACCAAATAAATTACCATGTGATTGTCCAGCTACAACTCCTCCCAGTTCGGGTGGCTTCGCTGCTTCATATCCTTCTCCAACAAAGTCTTCAGATGCGCAAGATGCTTGTGAACTTCCTCAAGAAATACAAGATATGATGTTATCGCAGCTGGGACTTACAGGAATGGGACCACCAGGAGGTGTATCGATGCTGAATACTTGCGAGTGTCATCAACCTCAGATAGGACAATTTACGGGGTCGCCAATGATGATGCCACAGTCTATGGGTTTGCCGGCTTTGATGCCTCAATCTATGATGATTCCACCGGTATCTCAACCTATGATGATTCCAGCAGTTTTCCCTAGGTCTCAGCCTCAAACTTTTGGAAATTCTTCAGATTTTTGTGAATGTGATAATAGCAAGGTATGTAAAATTAAAAAAACCTACCAATAAAGATAACACTAATTTTTTTTTGTACCAATGAAAATTGAGGATGGATATTTGAATTTTGACATATAGCGTGACAAGTGTCACAAAATTATTTCATAATGACTTCAAAATATCATAATCTCAAAGATCTTCAAATGCATTGAGCAGGAACTAAATTTTTTGATGACATTTTCAAAATTCTCAGTTAATAAAAGGACAGAACGATTAAGGAAAGGACTTTTTAAGAAACAAGGATATTAAAGGTATTTCCTTTCCTTTTTAAGGATATTCCTCGACCTAAATCAAGATCAGAACGATCTTCTGGAGTAGGTATGCCGTGCGGAAAAGGACGTGGTGTTTGCCCTGCAGAAATCGAATCTCGATTGCAAGAATATTCCGAAAATACACAATTTTTAGTAAGATTTAACGATTTATTCAAAAAAATTGGGATGTTGCAAAAATATTTTTAATGTTACAGGAAAAACAGTTATATGATATGGAAGCTGAAGTAAAAGAGATGCATCAAGAATTATTAGCAGTCCAACAAGAAAGGGAGCATCTTGAACACCATAAAAAAATGTTATGTCCACCTCCTCCTTGTGGATACCCACCTTGTCCCGCATCTCCTTGTCCAGCTACTCCTTGTCCACCATCTCCTTGTTTTCCTCCAGTAAGTACATAAAAATAAATATTTTGATGTTTTTTTTTTTTAATTTTCTTTCGTTACACAGCCATGTGAAACTCAATTAAGGGAATTGCGGGAACAATATAGAAGATTACAGGACGACTTTAAGAGTAAACTAACAGAAGTAGCAGGATTAAGAACGGAAAACGAAAAATTAAAAGATAAAACGAAACTAGCTGAAGACGCTAAAAAGGAAGCCGAAAAACAAGTTAGAGATCTCGAAATTGAAATAAAAAGAATCAAAGGAACGTTAAAAGGACCAAAGCAAATTTCCAAAGAACAAGTAATTGAATTAGAACAGCAACTAACCGTCGCAAAACAAAGATTCAGAGAAGCTCAAGACGAACTGGACGAACTAAGATTGCTAGTGGAAGATCAACAAACGCAATTGGACGATTACAGAAATAAATATCTGGAAGCGCAGCAACAAGTTGAAGAACAACGTCGACAAATAGATTTGATGGAAATGGAAAATCAAAGGATAAGCGAACAAGTAAATTTGGAGATTCAACGCGTCAAGAACCAGTTTCAAGAAAAACTGCAAGAGCTCATGCCGCTTCCGGATATTTTAAAATCGACGCAGCTAAAACTCCAAGAGGCTCAACAGATGCATCTTTTGGCTGAAAGGAACAACGAGAGTATAGCCAGGGAATTGCAGATGTATAAGGTACATATTTTCTTGATAAATATTATTATGCTTGACGAATGTTATTTGGAAAAAAATATTTTGGTCGGACGATTTTAGTGGATGTAGCAGAAAAATTGGCAAAAGGTGCGCAATACTATTTTTAACATTATATTCGTTATTTTGTGTGAAAAATTTTACTTTGGGAGACAGTGGATGAAGCGAGATTCCATCAATTCACTCCAGAGGCAAATTGGTGGTCTACTGAGCGATCAAAAACGACGGAATACGAAAAGTGAACTTGGAAATTGACTAAAATTTATATTGTTTTTTATTGTACGAATGATATTTCTTGTTAGGATAAAATAGCGGCAATGACGAACCAAATAGACGAAGTAAGAAGTGACCAACAATTCGGCGAAGACGCAAAGGCGGTTTTAGAGGCTAAAGTAAAAGAATTGGAAGATCAGCTGGCCGAAATTCAAGAATTGAACACCAGTTTATTGACAGATTTGGAAAAACTAACCGAAAAATGCGACGAATACGAAAAACTAGCTGACGAACGTTTACACGAAATCGTCCAGTTGGAAGCTCAGTTGGAATCTTTGCGGGAAGAAACTGCCAGACAAGTTTCAAGGATAAAGGATCGTTGCGAGATTGTTAGAAGGTAAATTATTTAATAAAAATGATCGGGAAAATGTTGTTTATGTTTAAAATAAATTTTAGGTCGATGCAGAAGCAGATTTCAGACCTGGAACGGCAGCTAGCTCAAAGCAGAGCCCTTGCTAAGTCAGCGCAAAAAGACAGAGACGATATAAGACAGAAAATGCAGGCTCAAATTAATAATTTGAACGAAAACTTCGAAGATGCTCAAATGAGGATAAGAAATCTTCAAGGACATGTTAATTTCCTTAGAAACTCCTACGGAGATGTTTATGGTGGTGATAATAATAATATCGCTTGTAAACCCCCCGCGCCGCCGGATCCTTGTGACTGTAGTCCTGCGTATTAGGATTGTTGAGTGTTTGTCGTTTATTTCGCAAGGAGAATCCATTTTAATAAAAGATTTTTAGAAAATTATTTTTGGTCTGATTTTACCAGAAGCGTAGTTAATTTTTTTTTTTAACTTTTTGTAGTGGGGAAAGGTGAGAAAATACGTAAAAATAACATAAAATAATTTATTTTAATAAAATTAATCTTACAAAAACATATATCTAGCTGTACAAGAAAGAATTTACATTATTACAGTTGAGTTAACAAGTTAAGGACGATTTTAACCACTGAAAAAGAAGAAAAGGAAGAAAATCAGTAAATTTAAGTAATGAACCCCTATTAGAAATTTTATTGTACGCCTATGGTAAATGGAACTTATTACAAACGAACCCCCTTTGATAAAATAGAATATTTACCTCGCTTAGACTCAATTTTATGCTGCCATTTTGAAGAGGATCCTTAGCTTCAAAAATACCTGAAAAATTCGGAATAAAATTATACAGGTTGTCCCTAGAAAGTTGAAAATTGCGTTAACTTACTAAATGAAACGGTTAAATGCAGTAGGGCCGAAACGAAGTCGCCGAATCTGAGTGTTCCATCTTTTCTCATATATCTCAAAATAAGCGTGGCCAAAATGTCGCTACTAAGTTGAAACCCTACTTCCAGTAATGCGTCTCTTAATCTTTCAGCTTTCAAAATACCAGTTTTTTCTTTTGTGTGATTTTTAAAAGCAGTTTGCCAAAATTTCAAACTACACATCAAGTCTTTGAAATCGCTGAATTTTAATCTGCCGATACCGGATATCTGAAAAATTTCATAAAAACTCTGCTATTTTTATGTGTAACATCTTTCCGCAATTTGTGTCAGCGATTTCGTGAAATGGGACGGAAGTTTGTAACAGGGAAGCTCGCGCTCATGGTGGTGAATTTACATTTATATAATGTTATAATAATATTGTGTAGAAAGTTCTATTTACTGTTGTTTTTGAAAGAGGTGCAGTTCATTCGTAAAAAAACACAAGTGAGTAATAATTAAATCATTCCAGAACACCTGACAGGCGTTAATAATGATTTTAATAACAACAAAAATGATCATAGTAAATTTCAAAACAATCGTAACATAACCTTAAAATTGTAAATATAGGAGTTATCTAAGATCAGTGTGGCCAACAAAAAGTGGGTTTTCTAACAAGAATGACTGTTAATGTCTACCATTCAAAACATCAGATTTTTGAAGGTTTTTTTATCTTTGCGAACGTCTATATTGCTTTATTAAAACATTGAACAAACCCCCGTAGCATGAATCTTGAAATTTAAAATGACGCTTGAGCTGAATGATGGCCAATAATTCTAGAAACTTTTGGCGTGTCACCATTTCATTTCTGTTATTCCGTCACTAGTTTTGACAGATGTCAATATTATTTGTTTTTGTTAATATTGGCTTAATTATTCATATCTTCTATAAGTTCCTTGTGGCATTACTTATTCTTTTTTCTTATTTTTTTGGGAATCAAACCACAATAATAAGAAAAAAGATTAATTATTCATGTTTATTTTCAGTTAGACTTTAGTAGTAGTTCTAGTTAGTTGTAGGTATATCTCTTTAATCTTCCGACAGCTTTTTCCACTGACATCTGACATAACTAGTGACAGAATAACAAATGAAATGGTGACATGTCAAAAGTTCCTAGAATTATTGGTCACCGATGCGTTGAGTATTCAGCTAAAACGTCATTTTGAATTTTAAGATTTACGCTTTGGGGTGTATTCCTTGTTCTAATAAAGCAATATAGATGTTCGCAATGATAAAAAAACCTGCAAAAATCTTCTGTTTTGAATGGTAGACATTAACTGTCAAGCTTGTCAGGAAAAACACTTTTTGTTGGCCACACTGACCTTAGACTGAGTGTTTCTGGGTGATTTCGAGCTGCTTTGACTGTTTTGGGCCGTAACTACGTGAAATTGATAGTTATTGGATGAAATAACGTCGTATTGAGTGTTTTCGATCGTTTTATACTGTAATTCAGTGTTCTTGTGTTTTTTCGTATGTATTCGATTGAAATAGGATGGAAAATGGTCCAATTGCTCGATAACTTTCGCTTAAAGGTAGATTCCAGTGTATTTGTGCATTATTCAGTCATCTTGTGTGCTATTCGGTGTAATAAACGGTTTTTGAGTGATTTCAATCTCCTTTGACTGTTTTGGACCGTAACTACGTGAAATTGGTTGAACGCCGTTCAGGTCACGTTGGTTGCACTGAACTACGCTTTTCATCCGAAATTTTAATGTTGACTGACAGTTGACAGTGTTGATTGGCGCGTATATCCCGTATATCCTAACCTTATTTATACGTAACGTATATGGTGTTATGTGATGTTACTTATGATATTTCATTTCATTTTCGCTTATTTGGATTGGAACTATATATATTTGAGATCTGATCGATTACAAATCTCACAGTTCGTTTTTCTAATCGAAATCTACATTTAAATTCAATATCAGACCGTGTTTCAAAATGACTGGGTCTATTTCTTAAGGTTTGCGGTCTACTAGGATGTAAAAAACCATTCAAAATTTGTAAAAAATCTTCATCTTCATAATTCGTTCATTTTGATTGAAATAATGAATTATCAGATATTCAACCTGACTTTTTGAGGTTAACAACTCAACGTCATATGCCAAAACCCTCTTGAACCGCCTTTGAACGCTCTTGGAGGACCTTTCACGTAAACTTCTATTTGAACCACAGATCAGTAGTGACTGACGTACTTACAACAAAAATTTGCAATTAAACTCGGTTCAACGCAGAGCCACAGTTGAACTATGCATTTAAAACCAGGCCTAAGGCTCACTCGCCTTTTTTTTTTGACATTTTATACATTTTTACACGCACTTACCTCAAACGTCAAAATTATCTGTCGACAAACTTCAATAGAAGCGCAACTTTTGATATAATCATTCGGCAAACACGCATCCAGCAATTCTTGTAGTTCAAAAGCGTTGACAGTTCGATGTTCGTCGGCTAATTGTAAAAAAACAGCTTCGTATTGACTAAAACTTTTTCCATCTAAAAGCGGCGGGGCTTTAACGATGGCGGACTTGAGAAGCTGCGGCACTGTATCTAACAATTTTAATTTCAACGATTTACACGAGAATACTCGAAGAGTAAATCCCGATTCTTGACTAGGTTCAAACGTTGTTGGTATTATTAAATAACCACCTTGTTCCAATTGACATCTGTCAAAAAATTAATAAAATTAAAATAAATAAAAATTATTTTATCAATAATTTATTACCTATGACTAACTTGTCTGCTGTTAGTATATTGCGAGTTAAACATGGATTTATTTTTCTTGAAAAAATTCTTTCCAATAGTTTCGTTTGTGTTTTTCGATAAAAGATACGAGGTGAACCCGATAACTTTCGGTTCCATTATACTGTGTTGATTGAGAGAAACTATCACTTCTTCCATTTCGCTGAGTAGCAGCTGTAACTGTGGATTGATATGGAATGTATCGGGGTTATTTCGACAACCTCCAGCGGATACACCTTTTTGCCAATGTCCTTGAAACAACCTCATCTGCCATGTATTTTTATTATGTAAACTCGGCTCGTCTCGACTTGTATCGCTGTCTAAATGAACAACTTCTAAATGCGTAAAGGTTTTTACGAATTGCGAAAAAGGCAGCCAAAATTCTCCTTCTTGAAGTTTGCTTTCCATTCTATCTAATTCTTGTGGTGATATATCCGACCTTGAAAATAATTAATAAAAATGTTTTTTCTATAAAACTGTTTATTTTAACCAATTTACCATTCCGGGGAATCTACAGGAATAGGGGAAGTATTTTCAGGTGATCGCTCTAAAGGATTCTTCAATTTCACCAACTGAATACCTTCTCCATTAAACGTTTCCGTTCTTTCTATTGATTGTAATCTATAATTTATCCCTGTGTGAACACCATTTGATAATTTTTCTGTTGTTTGCGATCTAACTTGATTGGTTGTTTGTATTGTACACGTCACTATCGAAGTCATATCTAAAAGTTTATATAAAAGTCTTGCGCATGACGTAGTGTCTTGTCTTATAGGAATGCTTTCAGTTAACCCACCAGTTAAATCAGCCAAACCGTCTAATAGAGATCCGTATTTTAGAGCTTCATAGGAGCCGTGTAATCTGTAAAATTCTACGTAAACCAAAAGATACTTTTTTTTTTCTTAAAACTTACTTTGCATACGCTTTTTCTAACAATCCAGGCCAAAAGTTATCAGATTGGGATTGTAGGAAAGCTAATTTTCCTTGAACTGTAGGCAATCTGTCATCGACTAGAACTTCGGTCCATTCTCCACACCACCAAAGTCGAAATCTGAATACTCCACAGTATTGGTCACCGAAAAATGTTTGATCTGCAGGTACTACTCGATAAAAAAGACCTTTGTTGAGGTATAATATACCCAGGCAGGATACCAGCCATCTGTCGCCTAAAAAATTGTTATTTAAAATTTTATTTTCTTTACAAAAATTTTTTTGTTCACGTACCCATTTTTCCGGAAGTGATATCGAAGGTAGTTGGTGCATCTTGTATGAAATTGGGTCTGTTACAAAGATCCTGTAAAAAAATTCCTTTCACTAGGTACACTTCATGTTAAATATTTATGAAAAATTGTGCTTGATTGATTGATTAATTGGATCAGCACACCTCAGCCTTAAGGCTTTTTGTGCTCTTGGTTGTGCCGTTTATGCGAAGAGACCAGTAGCCCTTATCAGGCTCAGCAGACTTTTCACTAAGTTCTTCTTGGAGAAATCCTCCCTTGGATATTCTAGTCCTAGGATTCTAAATCTCCAGTGAGATAATGCTTCACAATCAAAGACAATGTGAGAGGCTGTTTCCTCCTCTTCCATGCAGAACCGACAGATAGGTTCCTCCCTATATTTGCCGATTGTATGCATGTGCTTCCTTAGAGTACAGTGACCGGTGAGTAAGCCAGTCAGTATCCTTAGCTAAGGTTTAGTATTTCATTGGTCATCTTCTCCTAGGGTTTTTTGACCAGGAGTTTGCTGTGTTCCTGTTTTGGCACGTGTCTCCAGTACGACTGGTGTTTAGTTTGAGTCCACCAAGATATACTACCACGTGCAGCAGTTTTGGATATCCCAAATACTGGTTCAGGCCCAGTGAATGCTGTCTCAGACCCCAGCTTTGCTAGGATGTCTGCCTTTTCGTTTCCTACAATGCCCTTATGCCCTGGGACCCACTATTATGGTTAGCCAGGGTTTTAAGTCCAGGTTTTGTGCTTTGACCGGTTTCTATAGCTCCAAAAGCATTGTTATTATAGCAACAACGTCAAGCTGACAGTTTATTATCAATAATTGAGGGAAATTGAAATTGTTGATTTGTATAACAGCCAAATGGATATAGAAGAATCAGCAAATATCGCTTGTGTGTTCTGCTGCAGCCAGAAAAATCAAGAAAGATATATGAAGCAGCGTAGCAAGAAAATATATTCGGGATGTTCGTAAATTAATTAGAGTGATTGAAGAAGGCTTACCTTGGGTCTCTTCCAAATAAATTGAAAAGGTGGTGTTTGGTGGTAGAATACAGACGATTGAGATGCGGGAAAATCAGGATCTTCCCAAAGTTCTCCTCGTTTCAAACAGGCTCTTCGTATTCGGTCGTATTCACTCATACCCTGTAAATAGAAAAAAAAAATTGAAATTTGTGTAGAAAAATTTGATTTTCTAGAAAAATATTTCCCCTATCAAAAAATGTCCATCTTCAGATTGCAGCTACATCGAAACTATAAGAGGTATCTGTATTGTTATATATAACATTCGATAAAGGAAATATTATCCTAAATAGTGACAAAATTTGAATTCTTTGATTCCATAATTGACAAAGTCATAACTTCAAAATACGAATAATAAATTCTGAAACTAAAATGGACTCAAAACATTAATACCTATTCACAGCAATTTCTTGTATGTATCCTTAAAAGGACTCGTTGAAAATGCAAATAAAATTCAAAACACGTCCACACAATATCCTGTGGTAAATAAAAATTCAAAGTTTGTATTCTACATCCGTCAATTTATTATAAAATAATTATTTATTATACAATTTTTGCGAATCGTTCGATATATTTTCACACACGAAAGCAACGAAACAGACTTCCACCCACTTAAGCGTTCTTTCAACTTGAAAAAATTCAACTTTACTGATACTAAACACCCACATAGTTTCCGATTAAACTTCCATAAGTTTAAATAACGGTCCCTGAAAGCATTTTGTAATAATAAGGAACACATTGTTTCTCTTTTAAATTTATTTAAAAAAAAATCTGCATTATTTCACGCCTTCATATCATGACTCAAGGGGCCTTTCAGCAATCTATACTGTTTTAAGACACGATAGTAGAGCTGTGGGTAGAAATTACAACGAAGGAACATTTTTAACACACACACATTATTTTTTAACAAATTAAGTGATATTTATATTTCGGATAAGAAGAAACGCGTCCTGATAAATATATTATGTAAATTATTATTGATTGAATAACGGGATGTTGCAAAATATAATACACCCAGCTTCTTATGTATGAAACCTTGAAGTAAATTTATACTTATAACATCCTTATTTGCAATAAATATGTTTTAAAAATACTATAATCAAAATTTCTTTAATTTCTAAGCAAATTTAAAAGGGATCTCTAGATATACAACGTGTGTTTATAAAGGAGCGCTTTGTATATATTTTCTCGTGATGATATTTCTTTTATTACCCTCGTTTTAACAATATACAGCGTGTCAAGTTATAATGGATCTCGTAGATTAAACAAAAACTTGTACCAAATATAAAATAGGGTATTCAAAGAGTTAAAACCACTTTATATATAAATACTCTGTATATATGAAGAGCTAGTGGACGAATCTCTGTATACAGGTTGATGTAAAAAATAGAATATCTTTTAAAATTATGAAAAATAAATTATTAAGTATTTGGGGCCATTGAAACCGCTTGTCAAATGCTTTGGACGTATTTGGAGGCCAATGCAGTTTTGAATTTTAACCAAAAGCTTAATATGGACATTACAAGTTGTTTTAAGAAACCTACATCAAATATTTGTATTAAGATATGGTAAGGTGGACAGTATTAAGTATTTAATAGATTTGGCGATATTAAACGTAACCCACAAAAAAGAAATGATTAAAAAATTGTTTTTTTCACATACTGTTGAAGGTAGTTGAAAAAAATTAGGTCGTAATGTTTCTATTCATTAGATCACTGCCGTTACTGTTTAAAAAATAAATCGCGAATGAATTAACAGTTATATTATACTGTATTATTGTATGCAGGTATTTTATATACACAGTTTTAATATCTAGCGTGACGGAAATGGAAAAAAGCCTTCACTTATTTTCTATACAATAATTTTTTTTTCCTTTTTCGACATTTTTTATTCACCAAAATATTTTTATTATCAATACATTAATGGGCTATGCTATAAGCAAATGAAAAATTGTACAATTAAAATTTATAATATAATATTTTGCTACTTTCACTTATATCAATGCCAGATGTTAGTAAAATTGAAAGTAAATAAGATTTTCACGCTTCGCATACCTTTTTGAATGTAAACACCGTGTTTGATTGACTTAAATTACCACCTATTCAATTAAAAGAGGTTATGGAGTATGTGGAAAGTGAACTAAACTCATATTATGGAAATCTTCCACGGAATTTTTCTAAATATTCTTCACAGAAGTCATTCAATTTCTATATTTGCTCTCCAATATATATATTTTCAAGGTAAATCGGATCAAGATTTGTATTTTTTAAATAATTTGTTATATTATTATAACACAAACAGTTATGAAATTAATTAAAATAGTAAAAGCACCGACCTTGGAGATTTTCATTCACTTTGACATTATTTTTATATTCATATTTTTCGAGTTCTTAATGAATATACATTTGCATACTTCATTCCAAGATATCTAATTATTTTTCAATTGAAACGGATCTGTAACTTTTTATATACGAGGATATATTGAAAAATTCTTAGCCTACTATAGAACCAAACATTTCAATGTCAAAATATTTTATTACCCAACATATTCTCCTCTTAATTGGATACATTTATTACAGCGAACCTGCAACGTCTCTAGACCTTTAAAAAAAATGTTTCTTCTTGCTCTGCAAACCAGAACTCCACATCTTTTATTACCACCTCGTTGGAAGAAAATTTACGACCTTTTAAACTTTTTTTTCAGTTGAAGACAGAGAAGATAGTCGGACGGAGCCAAATCTGGTGAATAAGGGGGGTGTTCTAGTAATTCAAACCCTAAATTACGAGTTTTTTGCATGGCAACATGAGATTTGTGTGCAGGGGCGTTGTCCTGCAACAACAAAACACCTTTGGATAGCTTTCCGCGTCTTTTCTCTTTAATTTTTTCCCGTAGAGTGGTCAGTAATGTCGAATAGTAATCTCCAGTTATTGTTCTACCCTTATCCAAAAAATCAATCATGATTACTCCATGGCAATCACAAAAAACTGAAGCTAGAACTTTTCCAGCAGATTTTTGGACACGAAACTTCTTAGGTCTTGGAGAACCAGAGTGTCGCCATTCCATCGATTGTTGCTTTGTTTCTGGATCGTAGAAATGTACCCAAGTCTCATCCATAGTAACAATTCGGTTTAAGAAGTCTACATCGTTTTCAAATCGAGCACAGATCGAACGCGATGCTTCTACCCTTGCACGCTTTTGGTCAACATTCAAACATTTGGGGATCCATTTTGCAGCAATTTTTCTCATGTCCAAATTGACGTGAACTATATGATGAACGCGTTCGTATGAAATATTCAGTGCTGCAGATATCCGTTTTAGCCCAATTCGACGTTCTTTTAAAATCATGTCATGAACTGCATCGATATTTTCGGGGACTGACACAGAAACTGGCCTTCCCGATCGGTCATCATTTTCAATGGAAAATTTACCTCTTTTGAAGCTTGCAGTCAAATTTTTCACGGTCGCATACGAAGGACATTGATCACCAAGGGAATTAAGCATATTTTCGTAAATTTGCTTACCTCTTAACCCTTTTAAATACAGGTACTTGATGATGGCTCCATACTCCAATTTTTCAATTTTCACAATTTCGTTGGACATCTTTTTTCTTTTAATTTATTGCGTAACTCTGGTTTACTTTTTTGACGTCAAACTTCACACTTCTAATAAGTTATTGGTAACGCAATATTTGGTTTATGCATGGAACTGGTCTAGGCTAACTAGATATCAATACATCCTCGTATTATACAGTGAGGGATTTATAAATGTTTATGATTAAATCCTTAGGACCAGATACCGTATATTGTGGAATATACTTTACTTTAGCCATCCATTATTTTGGTTGCTCCAGAAGCCGAAAAATAATGTAATAGGAACTGAAATACAACCGTTATAACAAAAGTACGAGGGGTAAATGTGAAATTTAACTGTAACTAATCGAGATTAACGTTAATTATCCTCGGAATTACTTGGCCTTTGTTTAAATGTTGAAATCCCAAAGAAACTTATACTAAACAACAATTAATATAAAACCACCATAATCGACTATGAAAAAAATTACTTTCACCAAACAATAGAATGTTCCGCGAGCTGTTTGTATTTTTATTGTGAGAATTTCCGTCTCAGCTAATAACCAGTGGTTAAAAAAATGTATACACTTTGGACAGACTACCGAAGATTGATATTTTTTATAAACAAAACGAATAAATAATAAATTATCTTTAGCATTGTTTTATACACACTGTAAGTAATTAAAAAAAAAATTCCTTTGATATATACAATCATCTGATTCAATTGCTAGTGTAAACAGTAAATATAATAGCGATTATTATTTCACACCAAAGGCGTGTCTAAACGCAAACATTCTTAAAAACAGGTTAATACACATTAACTTTGATTAAAGTCCGTTCATACTGAAAATGAAGTGACTATTTATATTTTTTTACTTAATATATCAACTTTGGTTTATACAGAATCTTTCTGAAGTAATTGGCAATTAAGAATAATTCCTGTGTGATAAGTTTGATCGTTATGTAGTTACAGGCTTGCGGCACTGAGGCCATTGTGCCATTCCTGCTATTTATGCATCCATGAAGCCGAGTCCCTCGATGAAGGACTCAATCCTCTTCAGTGAATGGCTGCTTATGTCCCCAGAGGCCATAACAGGGACTTCGAATATTCGCCTGCGTAGCACATACGAGTAGAACATGGTAGTTCTAGAGCAGCTCTAGCATGTCCATCCCCTCAATAGAAGCTTGGACTGCCTGAGACCCTGTAGACCCTCTAGTGAGCTAGCTCTAGTGAGGTTTCTCAACCAGCTCCTCGTCCACTTACGGATTGTTTGTTTTGTGAGGCCCAAGGTCATTGCCTTCAAAACCAAAGTGGGCCGGAATCCATTCTAGCCACACTGTGTTCAGCAGCAAGCACTGAGTTGATGGTATATCCACTCAGTGCCTTAATTGCCGCCTGACTGTCCGTATAACCTCTGCCTAGGTTTATCTGCGCACATTCCAAGATAGCGTATACCTCATCCTGATATGTAGACACATCTAGATGTCTAGGTCGTCCAATTTTGCTGAAAAGATGCAATTCAGTAAACGTTCCAGGGCATGGTTATTTGGATAACACGGGGGTGTATACATACTTTTCTGGCATTACCATTGGCTAAACCTTATGAAAAGCATTGTAGTTATTTTTCATAATAAAACATAGAAATAGAAAAAGCAAATTTTAATAAGTGATGTTTATGTTTATTCCACTCAACGAAAGATAAGTAAATATTTTTGGTTTTAAAATAAATTTGACTGCAATTAAGATGAAATCACCAGTGTTTCTCCGCATTTCCCATTATTATGACTAATTTCTACTGGGTGTATCTAATATTAAAAAATCGATTAGTTTTACAGTTTTTTTTTTTATAAAATTTGTATTGTTTTTCTTTTAGTTTGTAGTGAAACTAATGACATTTCTTTTCATGGTGAACGTATACCGCAAAAGGGAAATGGTGTGTAATATTTTGCTATATTTGTTGCAGGTGATTTCAATGCTTGAATAGTTATAACGCAACGGATTAAGTTGAATTTTTTTTTATTCTTTCCAGTTTTATAACTCAATGAGAATTTTAAGGTCATGAGCTTTATTTTCAATGGATTTTTGTAAGAAATACCAAAAAACATTTGCTTATATTATACCACACGAATGTTTAACGGAAATTTTAGTCCACACAGCTGCTTTCAGTTTTCACACCGTTATACCATAACTAACAAACTGTACCTACTTTAATGTATATAAATAACAACAATCCAAATAGAAATCCAAGAAGAATTAGAACACATTTAACAAATCACATCCTTGGTTTTTTGACTTTCACAAACACACGAAAAATCAACATTATTGAATGTTGACAAAATCGAAAGTAAAATTGGCGATTGACAATTTTCAACGCACGTGTCAAATTGGAAGACTTGGGCGAATTCTCGACTACATAGGTAAAACCTTGATTGTGGTACGCGACTAAACGCGAAGTACCAAGAAGAAAATATCTTTTAAAGCGGCGACGTTGTCGGACTTATTTTGTTGGAAGTAGTTCTTAAGAAAATATTTTAAAACAACAAAAATACAATTTTAAGTTGTTATATTTAAAAAGGAACAGTTATATTTATTATTTCTGTTATTTTCGTCCATATTCAATGGATTCATTAATCAGAATATTTTAACGTTAAGAAACGCCACAGGAAGATTTGTTTCAAATGTTTATAGTTTGCGCTGAATCAAATGTTATCTACTGGTCTTGAAGTAACTCTTGTAGAAACAAGGAGAAAAGAACAATACTTCAAGCTTCTCTGGAAGAAACGTTGGTTTGATACACAGACGAATCTAAGGTTGGAACAGGAGCTGGAGTACATGGTGCTAGATCCAGGTGCAATATCCACGCATCATTGGGGAATCTGTATTCCAGGCAGAAATCAACGAGATCGACATGTGTTTGCAATTGAATATCGAAAGGTAAAGGATATAGAAATCAAAAGATCCTTATACTCTCATTATCCTTTCTACAAGTATACTAATTCTTTCACTACAATATATATACCAAAAGCACAATTGCTTTTTTCCATAATTTTGCCATCTAGCACCCCTTAAAACAAACATTGTGTGCATTTCCAACATCAGGATGTTAAGATAAAAATATGTACGTCCCCGCCCCGTCCACGTAACGATCAAAATTATTATTTATTCCTTCCTCACAATTCTGATTATTTGTAATTCATGCAGAGATTTCTAATCCACACGTGTTGGAATGTTGAATTCGATATTAAAAAAAAATATCGGATATCGTACTGTATAAGTTTTAATGTACAAAAGTAGGTACCTACCAAGGAAGTAAATTCTCTTTCATAGAGAGAGGGAATTACTTCTCTATTCCAGTTCTAGTTAACGCCCTACAAAGATCATTAGCCTCGCTTTTAGAATCATTTTCACCAGATACTTAGATACCTACTTTTAACATCATATACTTATAAAGTATTTGATTCTAATCGGAGCATTTACATTAAATTATATTCTTGTGCATGTCGTAGGTACTATTATAGATGTCGGCACCTGTTTAAAGTATTTTCTCAATCAATCAAGTAGCACGAATACAGGATGATCCCCTTAAACGCAATAGTAATATTCATTCATTTTATAAAAAGTGAGTTTAATATTTTTGAAACTGTTTTTTACAAACAAAATACGTATAAAAAATAAGCGTTTACACATTTAAATGTACATACAGTGAGCGTCAAAAGTAAATAATAAATTCATTTAAAAAAAATGCTTAAAATGCTCCTTTGCAATATGCAAGTGCCTTATGCTTACTTCCTCAAAGAAATAGTTCCGTACAGTGGGTCCATCCAATTATCAAGAAGTAGAAAACGCACATTTTTTGCAGTAGATGTGCTACAATTTTCTGAAGCATTTATTTAGAATATATGCCACTGCACATTCCTGTACACACTGTTAACAATTATCTGATAAAAGAAAGTAGATATGCAAGTTGGAAGTATTTTGCCGTACATCTAAGGCGCTCTGGGCAACAATCAACGAGGTCAGCGATGTTGCCGATGCTACTTCCTAAAAAGTCCCTAAATATGCGTAAAATTTCCATTAAAATTTAGGTTTCTAGAATAGTTATTTAAAGGATTAACAATAAGAGTTTTATTATCACTCTTAACAGTTCAAGTGGTGGTTCTACGGGGTTTCCCATACAAAAACGGATTTTAATACCCTACCATTATCTATTGGTTATGCAACTTGGAATACGCTTGTGTAATTTGAGTTACTGATCTAAATTTAATTCTTTAAAAAATCTCCTATGAAATGTGTCAAATGTCATTAATGTCAGTGATTTCGCCGTTCACGAGTGTCAATCACCTATTGAAAAATATCAACATTCTAAATATACTGGGTTAATGACTAAATAATGAATTTTAAATTAGTTACTATAAGTTAAAATGCAATCAAGTGATTTTTAGAATCGAGAGTGTACTTTGTTAAATGGTTTAAAATGAATCGAAGAAAAAGGAAGTGGAAACCTGTAAAATGAAGTTAATAACTTTCTCCCTTCATATCATCCTCATCTATTTATTATCACATCACACAATTTTAACGGAAGATTTAAGCAAACACGGTAGTGAGAAAGCAACAGAAGATTTTATAGAATCTCCTCTTTGTTGTAATTTAACAACAGAACGAGTAAGTAAAATTTTACTTGGTAGGCTCCCCAAATTATAAAATTATATGCCTGCCTTGAATAATACATGTGATGGTGTGTAAAATTCATAGTCACGTTTTTAAGTTTTTGTAAATTTTTTCTATGAAATAATTGCCTTGGGTATTATTAATATAACTTATTATGGGTAATTAAATAATAAATATTTTCTCTTTAATCTTTTGACTATATAGGGGTTATAAAACTGAAACTTGATAAATACAGGATAGAAAAATTGAGGTATGGTACAACTATTCAAAAATTTTAGGTAGAAGTTGACTACTCATCAAAAATAGTAGAAAATGAGTACATAGTAATGTTCAATGCTTACTACAAAAGCAATGCAAGAGAAAATTACATAAACACAGCGTTAAATTCCTCAGGCATACGAAAATGGAAGATCCTTAGTAGAGAAAACCCAGCTAGTGAATACCCAAGTGATTTCGATGTAGTAATAATAGAAGATAATGATAAATTAGAAGGCTTGAACGCTTTGAACGACCATCCAGCAGTTAAAAGAGTGACTGCACAACGCATGGTCTCTAGAACTTTAAAAATAAGTCCTTTCATAAGAATCGGTAGAACTAATTTAAACACCAAACCTCAATTTAGACACACCAACAGAAGACTGTTAAGAGCGATTCCTAGACAGATAACTTCAGTTCTACAAGCAGATTCTTTGTGGAATATGGGAATTACCGGTAAAGGAGTTAAGGTAGCTATATTTGATACAGGTTTATCAAGAAACCACCCTCACTTTAGGAAAATCAAAGAACGGACAAATTGGACAAACGAAAAAACTTACGACGACGGTCTGGGACACGGAACATTTGTAGCTGGGGTAATAGCTTCTAGTAAAGAATGTTTAGGTTTTGCTCCAGATGCCGAACTACATATTTTTAGAGTTTTCACTAACAATCAAGTATCATACACTTCTTGGTTCTTA
The DNA here is from genome assembly GCA_949126875.1 of Lochmaea capreae. Taxonomy (NCBI): domain Eukaryota; kingdom Metazoa; phylum Arthropoda; class Insecta; order Coleoptera; family Chrysomelidae; genus Lochmaea; species Lochmaea capreae. Next base: position 736,840 of record OX421397.1, read on the forward strand.
GATGCCTTCAATTACGCTATTTTAAAGAAGATAAACGTTTTGAATTTAAGTATTGGTGGGCCAGATTTTAAGGTAAGCCCTAATTATACAATACATGGCTTTGCTTTACTTTGTTTTTCATTCAGGATCATCCTTTTGTTGACAAAGTTTGGGAATTAACTGCAAATAGAGTAATTATGGTATCAGCTATTGGTAACGATGGACCACTTTATGGTACTTTAAACAACCCAGCCGACCAAATGGACGTTATAGGCGTCGGGGGTATAAATTTTGAAGACCAAATAGCTAAATTCTCTTCTAGAGGCATGACAACATGGGAATTACCACAAGGTATGTAAAAATATCGACAAAAACATGTTTCTAGGTTAATTTTCTTAGGTTATGGAAGAGTTAAACCTGATATAGTAACGTATGGTTCAGCTGTTAAAGGTTCTCATATCAAAGGTGGTTGTCGAACGTTATCTGGTACTAGTGTAGCTTCTCCAGTTGTTGCTGGAGCTGTGGCTTTGTTGACTAGTGCAGTTTTACATCGTGGTGATGTTATCAATCCAGCTAGTGTTAAACAAGCTCTTATGGCTTCGGCGAGGAGATTACCAGGTGTTAATATGTTCGAACAAGGACATGGGAAGTTGAATTTGATGAAAGCTTATCATATTTTGAATAGTTACACTCCTCAGGTGAGTTTTTTTATCAAAAAGTTTTTTCGTATAATTTTTTTCAGCTTTAATTATTAGTGTATACAGGGTGAGTCAGTATTCCTTGTATTGAGGAAGAACAAAAATGCAAGTGTTTGTTATAAATTTTTATTTAACTTTTGCTAAACTATAAAAATATAAAGTTTGTGTGTTTTTGATCAAATTTCAATGTTCATCACTGCGGTCTATTGTTATGTTGCTACGTTTTTCAGATAATGATGTGTAGTAGTTCTGCACCAGTTGACAAACTACTATGAGATATGTTGACACTTGCGACAAAATCTGAAGGAAAAAATTCTGTTAAAACATTTTTTGGCAACTAATATCATAACTATCCTATTTTATTGACCTCATTTCATTCTGTATCATCTTTATTCCTTTTGAATTATGCTTGGATTAGATATGAGCGTGCAGGAATAATTTTGAATGTTGTAAAAAATTTTTGATTACCATGGGCGTACGTAAAACTTTTTAAAAGGCGTACATTTATTTGTAAAAAAAAAACCATGTATTTAGTTGATTTTTTTTGATAATTTTTCCTAATTTCAACCTATTTTTTATCAAAAAATAAATTTATTAGTAAAAATGATCGATTATGGTAAATTATCTGCGTATTTAAAATTTTTTTCTTAATCCAGGCTAGCCTTAGTCCTAGTTACATCGACCTCAGCGAATGCCCTTACATGTGGCCTTACTGCACCCAACCCTTATATCATACTTCCGTCCCCGTCATAGTAAACGTCACTATATTAAACGGGCTAGGAGTATCCGGCCGCATCGTAAACAAACCCCAATGGCATCCTTACACCCCTCAACAAGGTCATCTGCTGGAGGTAGCGATAACTTACTCGGAAATTCTGTGGCCTTGGTCGGGTTGGATGGCCGTACATTTGTCGGTGTCCAAAGAGGGAGCGGCGTACGAGGGTTTCGCGCAAGGTCACGTGATCGTTACTATCGAATCGCCACCTGGATACGGCGAGTCGGAAGCTAGACAGAGCGTGGTGAAGTTGCCTATAAGGTATAAGTATTTATCGAAGGCTCCTCGTATTTTGTTAATTTGAGATTTTATTTTAGGGCGAAAATTATACCGGTACCGCCTCGTCATAAAAGAGTACTGTGGGATCAGTATCATAATTTAAGATATCCACCGGGGTATTTCCCTAGGGATAATCTTAAAGTTAAAAACGATCCTTTGGATTGGAACGGGGATCATATTCACACTAATTTTAAGGATATGTATCAAAATTTGAGGAATACCGGATATTACGTGGAAGTTTTAGGTGAATAAAAATATTTTTTTAATAATTTTTTGAAAATTTTTTACCCCACTAGGTTCTTTACTTGAAAATTCGCTGAATTTGTTCCTATTTCGATCTATACAGAGATACAGAAACCTCTTATTTCATATTTAATCACAACTTTGAGAACACACAGTAGATTTTTTTCATCGTAAAAACGACTCCCAGTATTTGCGGTCTCTTAAACCTCACTAATTTTGTTTCTATTTTTTATCAATACCGAAATACAGGGTGATTTATCAATTTGTCTTATTTACTGATTTAATCATAACTTTGAGAACACCCAGTAGATTTTTTTCACCGTAAAAACGACTACCAGTATTTGCGGTCTCTTGAACCTCACTAATTTTGTTTCTATTTTTTATCAATACTGAATTACAGGGTGATTTATCAATTTGTCTTATTTACTGATTTAATCATAACTTGGAGAACACCCAGTAGATTTTTTTCACCGTAAAAACGACTACCAGTATTTGCGGTATCTTAAAATTCACTAATTTTGTTTCTATTTTTTATCAATACCGAAATACAGGGTGATTTATAAATTTTTATCATTTTTCTTTCTAAAATCATAATTCTGGAAGCATCCGGTGGATTTAAAAAGAAATTGGCATACGTAATTTCCACACTCTATCCAATACATCGATACTTTAAAAAACCTTAGAAAATCCAGGTCCGGCTTGCGTAAAAATTAACAAATGTTTTCTTTTCAAAACAACACCCTCTATTGAACTTATTCTTTTGAGTCTACTCATATTACTGTTAAAAATGTTTCGATATGTCAATTTCGGTATTTTCAGGCGCCCCTTTCACCTGTTTCGACGCATCACATTACGGCACTCTCCTAATAGTCGATCCCGAAGAAGAATTCTTCCCCGAAGAAATAATGAAACTCAAACGAGACGTCGACACCGGTCTATCGATTATCGTTTTCGCCGATTGGTACAACGTAACCGTCATGAAAAAAGTCAAATTCTACGATGAAAACACTCGACAATGGTGGATGCCCGACACCGGTAAATATACAAAAAAAAATCAACATAATCTACTAACAATTTTTTTTTTTTAAATCCACAGGCGGTTCTAACGTTCCAGCGGTAAACGAGTTACTATCATCGTGGGATATCCAATTGGGCGATCGAGTTTTCGAAGGAAAATTCACTTTGAACGATCACGACGTTTACTACGCTTCCGGTACCAGCATAAGAACCTTCCCGAAGGAAGGAGTCGTCATAGCGAGAGAAATGAACGACCAAGGAACCGAGGTAAGGTGATTCCTTCAATTATCTTCCGGATTTTTTTAATTAGTTCGTAGGTTTCGACACCGTTGATATTTTTGTGGGTCTTTGCATAAATTGACGGTTGTCTGAGACCACAAACTTTGATACCAACTAACAAAACTAATAAGTTTATTAAATCAAAATGAGTGAAAAAATACAACGTGCATGTCTTAAGATCAAGACCAAAAATCTCTTCTTCTTTTTCTTCGACCTCCGTCTTTGTGGCATTCAGCCATAGGCCTCGTCTTGCATTCAGCCATAGGCCTCGTCTTGCCTAGGCATCAGTGTCTGCTTTCTGGCGCGTTTAGTTGGAACAGCCACATGTACCTGGTGAGGCTGGTCACGATTGGAATCGGTGAAAGGAGCGAGAGAAGTTTCCTGGAATGTGATTTTTTTGGAGTAGGTTTTAATAATTGGTAAATTGTCAACAAGTGGATGAGTGTTTATAGGGCCATTAAAGGATGTGAAAGCAGGTTTAAGCCTTTCTGTTGAAATACATACTTCTTTTCCATTAATGAGGATCTTTAATCGGTACCAGTGTCTGCTTTCTGGTGCGTTTGCTTGGAACAGGTACATTTTTAGATTGTACCAACTTTTATGCGTAACGTGTTGAAATTTAAAGTAATTCTGGCTGTTAGTTTGGAAGTTACAGCGGTTTTAGTAAATTCGAGATTTGGTCGCGCGATTTCGGTAGCTGTATCATAAAATTGTCTTGTTGCTGGTATAAGGCAATATTGGAATGTTTGAAGAACAAAAACGCCAAAAAAACTGCTTAGAATAAGGAGGAAAGATCGAATTTTTCAACATAAACAAAAATACCGAAATCGCACGACTTTCCCATCAAATAATAGTTTGGAAGCTACAGTAGAAACGGTGGAGCTTTACTGTTACGTCAGCAACAATATTCATATGAATCAAATCAAAACTTCTGTCAATTCAATAGAAATAATCGTTATGACTAATATTCCAAAGGTCGACCTTCTACGAACAAGAAATTTAACTTTTTCAATTTTATTTATATGGATAACATCGACATATTTAGTAATATTCCCGTCTCACGGCATTTTAGGTATTATGAAATGTCAAAAGTTAACAAGCTGATACTGTATTATATTCGTACTTACCAATGTCAAATGTCAATAAAAAGTAAAATTAGTTCTTACAGGAACTGATTTTAACAATAAACACACTTTCAATCCAAAAATTCGCTAAAAACAAGACAATAAACTAAACTCGCATAACCTCAAATACGGTAGTGTCAAACTCAACTTTAAAAGGCATTTTTTCTTGACGAAACAGTTTCAAAGACCGTTTTGACACAGTTCGTCGTGACGTAATGACACTGCTGACAGCTTAAAACGGTCTTGGAGAACGTTTTCAAACGTTGACAAACAGTTTTATTCCTGACGTCATTAACCGACCAAGAAACTGTTTCAAAATAGTTTTTCAAGAAAAAATGCCTTAATACGACCAGTTATACACGTTACGTCAATGATATCGTTGTCTCTTTTTACGATTACTACGGCAAATTTAAATAAACTATTACGTATGTCTTGTAGTTGGTCTCGTGAAGAAGACAATCGATTATTAGTTATTAACGTTTGATTTATATTGATAGAAGAAGATGGTATGTAGAAAATATGTGTTGCATGATGTCACGTGATGGTAAAGTTCTACCGTTTCTACTGTACAGCGATTTAATTGGTGTCGGTGAAATTTAGCGATTTGTCGCGCGATTTCGGCAGTTGTATAGAAAAAAAGTCGAATTTTATTTTTTCTCTTTTTTACTTGTTTTTTTAGATGTTAGGCGAGTCCGATACGAAAAAATACACCGTACAAATCCTCGGTTTGCATCAAACCAAATCAACGGACAAAAAAAGCGGTCGAATCGTCGTTTACGGCGACTCAAACTGCATAGACTCGAGTCATTTAGACACGGCTTGTTATTGGATGCTAGACGCAATGTTAGAATTCACCGCTACCTCACACATGCCTTCAGTGTTCAAAGACAATCAATTATTAGATTGGGAAGACGTTAGCGATACCGGAGCACCGCATCGGATGGAAGGCAACCGATTGTATAGGTGAATGTTATAGTTACGAGGGGCATCGAATATGTTTTCGAATAAAATTTGTTTTTAGGTATTCGAACGTTTTGGAAAAAGGTTTAGGGGAGGCGCAAGCGCGACCGATACCGCCTTGTCCGCATCTGATCTATACTCAACCGGTTCCGTTGAACGTTTCGGCGCCCGGTAACCTTTATCAGTCTCAAAAGTTGCTGTCTCTAATAGAAGAAGTAAACGTAGTACTGCCGATGGATAATAATATTAAAGGTGAGAGATTTAAAAATGGTAAAATTTAAATAAAATTAGATTGATTTGTTTTTTTTCAGACGCTTCCGGATTGGATAGTAAAGGGGAGTTTATAGAATGGAGTTGGCGTAATAAGCCGTCGAACGTATCGAATAAAACCGAGAATTTCGATGTTACTTTGACGTTTTTGGTATTTTTATCGATCGTAGTCGTTTATTACGGCTTTAAATGGTACAAACCGAAACCAAAGAAACGAAAGTTATGCAAAAGATTGTTGTCTATTGTTAATTGTAGACGTACTTCTACCGTTTGAGATTTAAACTAACCAAGTTTATTTTGGAGGGGAAAATGGATGAGATTCGACAAATTTCGCAAATTGTGATGTTTTTTTTTTCTAAAATTTTAATTTTGTACTTTTTCTTTAAAAAAATTTATTCTACGCTTTAAAAAATTGTTAAAACTTGGAGGGGGGGTTGTGAAATATATATCGACTTATTTCTTCTATTTTTTTTAATGTTAAAATCACGAAAATAGCTTTTTTAGACTCGCTTACTTTATCGAGTGTAAATAGTTCGATTTTATTTAATTCTATTGAAAAATCTAAAATAAAAACAAAAAAGTTGGTAGTTTTATTTAATCCTCCCCAAATTTGGTAAGTTTGTTGATAAAAACAAAATGTTGGTCAACGGTACGACCAAAAATTGAAAAAATGTATATTGGTGATGGACTGGGTAAATTATCCCCCAGAATATAGCACAGAAAGGAAGAAGACTAGTGATGGACGATATATCAGAAACTGTGATTTAAATGCTGCTATCTATATTGCACGGATCGCAAAAGTTATAATGAAAAATTGTTAAAACTTGGAGGAGGGGCTACGATATTGTTGTGAAATATATATCGACTTATTTATTCAATTTTTTTTTTAATGTTAAAATCACAAAAATAGCTTTTTTAGACTCGCTTACTTTATCGAATGTAAATATAATTCGATTTTATTTAATTCTATTGAAAAATCTATAATAAAAACAAAAAAGTTGGAAGTTTTATTTAATCCTCCCAAAATTTGGTAAGTTTGTTGATAAAAACAAAATATTGATCAACGGTACGACCAAAAATTGGAAAAAAATGTATATTGGTGACGGACTGGGTAAATTATTCCCCAGAATATAGCACAGAAAGGAAGAAGACTAGTGATGGACGACATATCAGAAACTGTGATTTAAATGCTGCTATCTATATTGCACGGATCGCAAAAGTTATAATAAAAAATTGTTAAAACTTGGAGGAGGGGCTACGATATTGTTGTGAAATATATATCGACTTATTTCTTCTATTTTTTTTAATGTTAAAATCACGAAAATAGCTTTTTTAGACTCGCTTACTTTATCGAGTGTAAATAGTTCGATTTTATTTAATTCTATTGAAAAATCTATAATAAAAACAAAAAAGTTGGAAGTTTTATTTAATCCTCCCAAAATTTGGTAAGTTTGTTGATAAAAACAAAATATTGATCAACGGTACGACCAAAAATTGGAAAAAAATGTATATTGGTGACGGACTGGGTAAATTATTCCCCAGAATATAGCACAGAAAGGAAGAAGACTAGTGATGGACGATATATCAGAAACTGTGATTTAAAAAAAACGAAAAAGTTGGTAGTTTTATTTAATCCTCCCAAATTTGGTAAGTTTGTTGATAAAAACAAAATGTTGGTCAACGGTACGACCAAAGAATACACCAGCAACCAAGAAACGAAGCTGCCTTTCCTTTTTTTGTATGCGCATGTCTGAAAGGAGCCATTTTTATAATGAGATACTTGTCATACTTCACTTTGTCGACCAATTATATCGCCGATATTTAAAAATTTGATCATTTTCTCAGTGTATTTAGTAAGTTATCTGTCAACGTCGATCTCTCAAGGTCCTAAATTTTAGTTATCAAAACATCAAAGAGATTGCGTCGGGCTTCGCTTCTTGTTAGTTGGTGTATTCTTTGGTACGACCAAAAATTGGAAAAAAATATATATAGGTGATGAACTGGGTAAGTTATCCCCCAGAATATAGCACAGAAAGGAAGAAGACTAGTGATGGACGATATATCAGAAACTGTGATTTAAATGATGTTATCTATATTGCACGAATCGAAAAAGTTATTAAAAGTAGTCCAAGTCAAAATTATTACCATATCGATAGCAAATCTACATCTAGCATTATATAACTTATAAATGGTACCTCTGCGAATTTTTCTCGACACGCATTATCAATTGCAAATGTCAAAGAGGTGTTGTCCTTTTAAAATACTATCGAACAAAATAATCATGGAGGCTAGATAAGGAGATCGAACTCATACGGAATAATTGAAAAAACTTGTCCTCAAAATGGTCTATCTAAGCAGTTTGTTTTTTCATCGCAGCGTCGTCACTGCAAATCCAGTACGTGCATTTAGTGAAAACGTCACGACTGCCATATGTCAAGTTTTTGGATGCACACAAACTTTTATAATTGTGTTAAATTATTTAAGTAAAAATAAAATATATCATGTTCATACCTTCTTAATCGTTATATGGTATTAATACAATAGTACAGCAAATATATTTCTAAAACACTTGTAAATAGAATAACCAAAATTTATTGTTTGCATCCAAAAACTTGACATATGACAATTTATGACGTGTACGTACTAAATGTGCGTATAAATACCATCTAACCTTGGTTTTTATTAATGACAGTTACTTATATATATATAGTTACGATAATAAATAATAAAAACTTAAAACAATAACTAGATAGATAGATATTGTTTAAAAAAAAATGAGCATGTAGGTAGTGCAGCTGATTTAAAACGATGACGTGTTTTGAATTTAAGAAAACTAGAGTGTTTTCAGTTACTAAAGGTGATTAAAATCATTCAAGGATAAATAAAGAAGGCAATACATGTTTTTGGCTAGACATATCATATTATTATACCACCAAATGAACGATATTTTCGAAGGCGAGAACAAAAACGTATTTCTTGTTCACAAAATTTTGCATTCCTGTTTCCTAACCTCACTTACCCAACGTACTATCAAATAAGCTAGCCACCAATAAAACACCATGGACTCAAAAGTGTATAGAAGGCATAAGATTGGCTGTTATTGTTCTGCAGCTAGATGTTTTTGGTATTGGATTTAAATGTTCGAAGCCGGGATGTCATACTTACGTTTAAAATTTGTCGCTTGTCTAGGATGAAATAACCAGAAGCGGAAATTTCTATTGGACGGACATGAATCTGGACCATAAACGTGTGTAACTTTAAAAAAGAAAGTCCAAAGTCAAGTTAAAATGGCAAATATGTGAAAATTATTTAAAAAGTTGGTAATAGTGTGACATTGACGTTGAGTCATTTGTCATTGAGAATGTAGATGGTGTTTAATGATGATTATTATTTACTCACTTCTTTCAAACAATCTTCCGAAATAGATTTGGTTGGCATTCGATGTATTATATTCACGATTTCATTTCCCTGAAACAAGAAAAGCAATTTAAATATAGTTAAAGAAAGTTATCTTTATGAATCAAACACAATTAGAACCGTACAACTTTATGTAGATAAATTCGGTAAATTATATTCATTATTTTGAGAAAATAAGGGATGAAAAGGTAAAAGTATGGAAATTAAAGTTTTACAGTATCTGTGAATCCCAACTAGATCAACAGTAACTGTTCTAATTCAGTTACTATCCCTTGTTTTTAAACTAGGAGGAGCATTTTAGGAAACCTCAACCACACCACTAAAAGTTACTAGATTGGGAGTGTGTTCCGAAATGGTCGTGTTAAGACTTTTTGAACTAAATGAAAATTACGTGAAATATATTGTATTGTACTGCTCGTTGTTGTCGTGGCCAATGAAGGATCAAGGCATGTCTAAATATCGAATGATGATTGGCCACAGGTCATTGCGAGAGTAGTAGCCAAATGTCACATTATTGTGAGAAGATGTAAGTAGTTTATGTAAAATGTTTCAAGAATTTGAGGATTAATGAGAATATAGAAATGCAATTGTATGATTAATTTTTCTTTTCAACATTTGAGGCTTTGGTGTAGCAAAACTAAAAGTGAACAGAAGCTTGGTTATCGAAAAATACCATAATATAGTACTGCAATGTATGTAAAACTTGATGTGAAACTTATATTATTAACAAGAAAAAAGTAGCATGAATTTTTTTCATGAAAGGTAATAAATAATAAAAATAGCAAATACCTTGGGTAAAATATAATACTTTGTTAAAAATAAACAACAAACGTGGTAGTAATGATTGAACTAATGACTATTTTTATATAAATAAACACAAAACTGACAAATGTCAGTGTCAGTGGTATCAAAAGAGCTGTGTGAAACTGGTGGCAATCTGACCAATCACTAGGCAGCAGAAATGCCAATTTTAGTTTAAAAACAAGGTATAGAGTGGTACGAAGCTTACATACTATACTTACTTTGTCTTTAATTTCATGCGATGCCCAAATAACCACAAGAAACAAAATAATCGATTGTAAACAAGAAATTAATAAATTCCAATTTGTAACAGTAACTATAGCGAAAACAGCTATATTTAAAACAAGTACTACAACTACAGCGAAAGCTTCCACGGCCAGAAAATTGCCGTAAACGATTCGTAAGAAATACACACATTCAGAAAGCATATTATGCAAATACCTGATTTCTGTAATAGTCTGTATATCGATGGAAGGTACATCGTTTGTGTAAATGATGATTTTTTTTATACGTTTGTTCAATTCTGAATAACTATCGATTATTTTCCAAGAAAAATATAAATACAAGCAGACAGGAAAAGAATACCACATGGAGAAGAAGCTGTAGGCCAAAACAGAAACTATAACTTCGAAAGAATATTTTTCCAACGGATTCAAAATGTCCATAATGATATTTCTGGAACAAATTCCGCATACAATAAACAAAATTACAGATCCAACAATCGGACAGACCGACCATTTTAAATGTAAAAACAACTTATTACTTTTATTCGCCGGGATAAAATTACTTTTTTGTTTATCGTATGAATGTAAGAGGTTTATCAAAGCGGGAGATTTTTTCGCCGTTCTAAGAAAACACAACAACGCTAACAACGCTCTTGCGGCGTTAAGGATAACTACAATTTGTAAACAACGCTCTGTCGGTGTGGGTACGGAGAATATAACTCTCGAGTGACTTATTAACCCAAAAACCTTCAGGAAAAACATAAAGAGCGAATAAAAATGGGACGGACTGAAATAACGGAATTTCAGATTAGTCGGATCCGATTTTAAAACGTTATCCATCGGGAAAATACCGACGAATTTGAAAAATATCAACCAAGGTCGCAGGTAAATGTAGAAATTCTCCATTTTTAATCTCACTAAATTACGTGTGAAGTTTAATGTTATATCAATCGAACTGGATGATTATGGGTTCAGATGATACTTGAAAATATTTTTTATCTTTGAATAAATAGTTGACAGATGTTCAATGTTAATGTGTAATGGGTATACCGTGTACGAGGGGTAAAGTTTCTAGAACTAAAAATTCCATACATGTTATTTTTAACCAATCAGAACGTGTATTTCTGACAAATCACTATCGCAACGGATGAATTTTAGTGGACATTTTTTCCTCGTGGGTACCCAACAGCGAATTATATACTGGAAATATTTTTGACGTTTATAATGACAGAATATTTTTTTTGATAATCTAATTTTCATTTGTTCACATGATAATTTTGATTCATTTCAACTACAAGCTTAGATGTTTTCTAAATTCTTTAGACCATTGGAAGTTGCTTGTTCTTGATTTAGAGATTCTTGGATTGTCTTTGCTGAAGTTGAAGCAGACCTCATTGCGTCAATTATATCCTGATGATGGCCCGAGTCAGTTTGCAGATATGGTTTTATGGAGTGTTATTTTAATTAATTGCTTTTCTCCAATTTCCGTTTTGGCTAAAGTTGAAACAGCAGTGGCCCTCGCAGAATGATTTGTTATCTTGATCTTGTTGACATCGATTCCAATCACTGATACCGCCGATTTGAACCAGAAAGATATTGTATCTTGTCCAACCGGGCTGTTCTTGTACCAGCCTTTGGAATTGGGGTGCTGCCAGTTTGGATTTGGACTTAAAAATAAACGATTCGTTTTGATGAGTTGGTCTCGCTTGCTTATTAGTTTTTTGAACAGCTTTACTGGGCATAATTCTTCATTGACTATATTCGGTACTAGCCATTTACTGTCGTCCATTCTTTTTGAACCGCCTTGGGTGGTCTTGGAGAAAACCGGGTTATACTCAACGGTTCCCCTTGATTGTCAATTTCCTACACCAAATATTCTATTGCTGCCGCTCCTTCATTTCCTCTCCAGTCCAATTCATGAGCAGCAATGTGAAAGAACTTTCTTTGTAATCCTTCCGGAGTGTTTTCGTCCCAAAGCTCAATAATCTTTCTCAATTCGTCTGCTGATAGTGCGGATGAACTTGCCTTTCTCTTGGTTGGATCTATTTGTAGCATTTTTTGCAGCTCTTCCGTTGACAAATTCTATGTCAGAGAATGGATTAAATTTGCGATTATACCTTTCGAAAAAATATTCCTGTACCTGCTTAGCTGTAGAGTTCCATAGAACTTTGATAACACTCTCGTTGTAGTCTTCTGAGTTCTTTTTTTCGCATGTTGAAGGCATAGTCTTCAAAAATAAGCGCCAGTTCTTCCACAGGTATATCCGCTCTGTCGAAATCATACGTTTTTTCTGCGCAAAAGTTTATAAACTGCTTCCAAGCAGTTGCCTTCGATTTCCTAGTATTCGCGGGTGTCAACTGCTTAATATTCAGGCGAATATTTTCTTTACTTTCTTGACCGAAGCGAGACATTTTTCTACGTCATGCTGTTTTTGACACATTCAAAACAGAAATAATTTCTAGCTTAGAGTGTCACTGAGTTGCCATGGTAACTAGATAATCAAGTCGACAAAACCTTCTATGTTTTGCAAGTAATTGATGAAGATGAAAATTGATGTTGTTGGAAATAAACACGTTTGGTGTGGAATTTTCTTACCGAATACCACACGAGGTCAAATTTTTTCTCGCTCATGACTATTTTTAGAAAATTATGACGCCTATAATAGCTCCTCGGACATCCTTTTTATCCAAACTTTAAAAACAAATGCATTCACGCACTGGTTTATATTATTTTTGTTTTTTTAATCAACTTTAATCTGAAAATTAATTAATTACAATATTTATACGCTACTAACATCAATAATACTTTGGGTACTTTTTTTTGTGGCCTAAAATATTGACTTCATCTTAAAAAAGTAAACCGTATATCCGTCCACAACATATAAAAATACGTCTTAAGATGCAATTACCATCTTTACAAGAATGACTGATGATGCTTTTTACAAAAGTACCGTAATCTTCGACTCGGCTCGGGATTTCCTTGCCATTTTTTTTTTATTTTCAATTTTATACGGGCCATAACGGAACACGAGTTCAGTATTCTTCGTGATCTGCTCGATTCTAGAGTGTTCAATTTTGATGCGAGTGGTTTTACAACATCGTACAGTGCGAGACAAAACTTTCTATTAATTGGTAATTATAAAAATAAATTTTAAAAATAATCAAACGGTTTTTCTACGGTTTCTATTGGATGTAAAAGTATAGAGAGGTAGTTGTTTTGTACTGGGAGATATAAAATGTAATTTTTTTAACAAAAATCTTTGATTTGAAGCGATTTGTAGATAAAAAAAATGTTTTTTAAAAATAAAAATTAGATTAAAAATAGAAGGAATAAATTTTAAGAGGGTGAAAGGTTAGAAAGGGTAAGAAATTGCAAGGAAAACACTTCAAAACATACAAATGAAATAACGCGTCCTCCATAAGCAATTAAAAACGTAATATTTTAATTATTTTTTAGCAGCCTAAAGAAGAATACCGTTAAGATTTCACTTTACACAAAAATATGTTGAAATACTTGCTACCTACAATACTATTAACATCATTAGCGTGCGGTCAAGATCTAAATACAACTTCTTTAAAAGTTTTTTGGAAACATTTTCAACGGGATTTTAAAATAATTCTTATCACCGGCGGTAAAGATCTGGAAAAAGCTGTTGGATATCAAGGGGACTTAAAAATAAACAGTTTTATTACATTTAAACCAAACAATCAAGTAGATGACAACGATTTAGACGTTACAGAAAGCTATTTAATTGAAAATTCATCAGTCACTGAGAACTATACGGATATTTATTACGAAGTTTACGAAAATGAGATTGATAATGATGGAAAAAATAGTGTTACGGAAAAAAATTATGTAGAACAAGCTGAAATTGCAACTGTAATCGATTTAAACGATACGCAATCTTCGTGGGATGATAAAAAAGTTACTTTAACTGAGGCTTGGAATATTTTCAGTGAAAAACTAAAATTATTTTTACTCCAACGAGATATCGAGCTTTCCATTCCAAAAAATTATTTTACTCTTGATAAATACTTGAGGATATCTTTTAAGAATGTGGTCGCTAACGGTGGTATGGTTAAATTGAAGTTAGTTAATAATACAAGAAATAAATCCACATTCGAAGGTGAAGATAAAATCGATAAGAATACGAGGGAAGATATTGATTTTGAACTTCCAGCGAAGATCAGTAAGTATTTCATTTTAGAACTTTTTGACAAAAAAAATCTGGATGCGGAAGGGGGTGAGTTTTTAAGGGTAAAAAACGGTTTATTTTGATTTCCGGCAAAACTACAAGTCGTATGGAAAAAAGTCAAATGACAAAGTTGTAGGCAATAAAAAGATCTACAACTTTTGTATTTGCACTTTTTTCACATAACCTCAAAATGTTTGTGGAAAATTCAAAAAACCATGTTTTTGGTTTTTTATTTTTACCTTCTACAAAAAAATATTTTTTTTCACGAAATTTGGCGAGAACTTAACCTTTTTATGTCCCAAATACTCTGTAATTTATTTGATTTGAAATATTTATTTTTTCACCTTATTTTTATATAATGGTGCTTTTTCGATATTAAGTCAAAATAAGGTGAACAAATAAATATTTCAAATCAAATGAATTACAGTGTATTTGGGACATAAAAGGGTAAGTTATTACCAAATTTCGTGAGAAAAAAATATTTTTTTGTAAAAGATAAAAATAAAAAACCAAAATTTGGTTTTTTGAATTTTCCACATAAATTTTGAGGTTATGCGAAAAAAGTGTGTGTACAGAAGTTGTAGATCTTTTTATTACCTACAACTCTGCCATTTCACTTTTTTTCATAGGACTTGTAGTTTTGCCGGAAATCGAGATAAACCGTTTTTTTCCCTTAAAAACTCACCCCCTTCCCCTTCCCGACCTCAGTTCGCCCGTAAATTATTTTTCCTTCAATTTTTATAATATTCTCCTCCTTTTCCAATAGGTTTCATCTTACCATTATTTTTTTTTTTGTTTCAAAAATTATCAACTCTGGTCCTGTTTACAATTTTCTTTTTTTGTGCCTTAATATATTATTTTTCGACTATATGTATTGATAAATTAGTTAGATAATTAAAAACCCCACCTTAAACTGTACCATTGACCTTCAGAAGTATAAATCTATTGTACAACACGAGTTGTAATGATTTTGTGTAACGGGTTTTTCGATAAACCTCCGTTATTAATTTTTTACATCGACTTTACATCACCCAGATTAAAATTTAATAATATAAAATATGTTACGATATTTCAAAGTGCTAATAATTATTTTTAAAGCCCCATATTTTAGTTCACGTGTATCTTATGGAGTTTTCTTTTTCAGGTGTCCTCTTCAACGATATAACAAGTGTATTTTTCAATTTTATTTATATGGTACCAACATTTTTGTTCTCATTAACTTTCCCTTCATTACTAATTTTCCCATTTATATATTTGAGAAAATTAATAACATTTTATTTTTTCACATCCTCTAAATAGATGTAGGGGGGTTATTTATTCTTTGAATTATTGAAATTGACTGTAAATATTTTGCGGTTCCCCAATCTTGAGATTAACTGGGACTTTTTGTAATTGAAAAACTTTTACGAAAAAAAAAGTTTAAAAATAAAAATTTCAATACATTGGTGGGGATATTAAAAGACTGTTGATATAAATTAAAGATATTCAGAGAACAAGTTAGAACCAAAATTGATAATTTCATATTTATAATTGAGTACAAAATTATTTATTTAATTTAAAGAATAAATGAAATAGTAAAAGTATTGTAAGTTTCATAGATTTATTGCTAAATATTTATGGAATTTATAATTTTTAGTAAGTAAGCTTGAATTTGTATGAGAAAAAATGCAATTTTGAATAATCTGTATTATATATAGATTTTTTGTAGCTTCCTTATTACAAATCTTTTGCTAAATTATTATAGAGAAATAGTATTTATTAATTTATATTATTTATTGTAAAATTAAAAGCTTAATTAAATAAAATTATTTAAATATACTTCGATTTATTTTTACCTTTCAATAAAATCAAATAAATATTTATATTCCACAAAAAATATTGTAGATTCTATACACATCAAGAAAATTTAATAAAACTTTGATAGCCGAAACAAACATTAAAGATATAATAATATTAAATTTCACAAAAACTACTCTTACCTCTTCTTTGATTTTTTCCGACATAATGATAACCAAAATAGCCAAAAAAACTGACACAGCTGTCATCTCCAAAACAAAAAAATCGTTCCAAGCGATAAAAGTGTAAACTGTTAGGTTAACCACGGCGATACCAACCACACAAATTTGATCAACAGCCAAAGCAGATCCATAAGCGTATTCCAAATGATGAACACAATCAGAAA
This sequence comes from Lochmaea capreae, assembly GCA_949126875.1. Lineage (NCBI taxonomy): Eukaryota > Metazoa > Arthropoda > Insecta > Coleoptera > Chrysomelidae > Lochmaea > Lochmaea capreae. The sequence goes on from OX421397.1 coordinate 753,283, forward strand.
GGATATTATGTAAGTATCTATATGTAGATATCGTTTCGAAAGTCATCGGGTTTGTTTCTAACCCTAAATAATTCCCGATTATATTTTCTTCCAGCAAAGTTTCGTTAAGGTTATTAAAATTATCGATAATCTTACAAGATAAATAGATATATAGAGATAAAGGATAAGTGTACCAAATAGATAGAAGACCGAAGCAAGTCGATGTCAGAAAACCGTACTTGGTGAATTTTATGTCTGGTACTAATATTTCCATAACTATAATACCGGAAAGAAAAGTGTAAATTCCGCATATTGAAAAAGATAAAATTATAGGAAGTATCATCCATTTTAAAATATTGTAAGAAACGCTACTTTTTTTAACGATACGATATTCTTCTTGCTTTTTATCGTAAGAATGTAGAAGATTTATCAACACCGGAAGCTTTTGTGCGTCGCGCGTGAAAACAGCCAGGCTCCAAAAAGATCGAAGGGCACTTAAAAGTACAACTAATTGTAGACACATTTCTCTATTAGAAGTTACATGAAAAGCAGCACCGGAAAAGGAGAACACCAAACAACAAATAATCATAAATATGCATAGAGAATAAAATCTAGACCAACCGAATTTTTGGAATTTCAATTTTTTCGGATCCGACGAAAGTACGTTATCCAATGGGAAAATTCCTAAAAATTTTACGATAACCACCCATGGTCGGAAGTAATAGTAAAAATATGGCATTTCACTTTCACTTTTCACCGCTTAATAATGACAAAATGAGTTTTATCTTTTGGATATTACACCAGCTGTTGGAAAGGATAATCTTATTATACAACATTGTTATATCTGTTTATCAAACATTAATGTACAGAGTGTTTGCAAAATAATTGTAAAAAAATAAAAATATACAAGGCTATTCAAAAGTCCCCTCCCCCCCTCGTATCTTTTGAACACTACATTAATAAAATTTGGAGGGTGCAAATAAAGTGTTGTAAACTTCTCTACGAATCGTAACAGGTGACGTAAAAGTAATAGATGACGTCGCAGTGCCACTCTGGCCAATAATTTTAAATAGGACCTTATGGCAAGTGATATCTCGTTTGAAAGGCATTGACATTGGCTACATAGCCATATTAATTTTGTTTGGGTTTAAACTAATTTTGACGGATAAATTAAATAAATACCAAAATTATTATTTCACATTTAAATATTCAAGATTTTTCAGTCCGCCTCTGGTAAGTTGTCAAAAAAATTGACGTTTTTAATTTAATAGTATTATTTGCTTTGCAAAGTTTTACTAAATAGCTTAAATACTTAATTTTATTATTGTTTAACGAGACGTTTAAGAGTTTACATAGACAAAATGGTACGTACTCAAGCCGACAAAGTAGCAGCTATCTTAATAATTGGTGAATCTGGAAAGAATCTCCATGAAGCGGAACGTTTATTTAATGAGAGATACCCAGATCGCCCTATCTCGAGAACTCATTTGAGGGAGCTTCTTCACAAGTTTGAAGCAACAGGTAGTGTTCAAGATACCAAACGATCTGGTCGACCAGCATTTAGTGATGATAAAAAAATTGATATAGTTGCTGAAATGGTAGTAAACCCTACTTCCTCTTCAACTAAAGTTGCGTCTATCTGTGAAGTTAGTAAAAGTACAGTACAGAGAGTGTTGGTTAAAAATAAATTTCATCCATACAAGTTAAAAATGGTGCACCACCTTTCGGATGACGACCCCGACAGAAGACTCGAATTCTGTGAATGTATGACAAATAAAATTAGTCAAAACCCACATTAGACAAAAACAATTTGTTTTAGTGACGAAAGTACTTTTTGCCTCAATGGAAATGTGAATACATAAAATGTAAGATATTGGAGTGACACAAATCCTCACACCTTTCGTGAACAACATACCCAATTTCCAGAAAAAGTCAATGTTTGGGCAGGTATTTTGGGAAGCCACATAGTTGGTCCTGTTTTCCTAAATTCAAATTTAAGCGGTGAAGTGTTTCTGGAGATGTTACAAAATGCAATTGAGCCGTTAATTCTTGAAATTCTAGAAGATAATCCAGATGAATTCGGCCATTTGGAAATAACATTTCTACAAGAATATCGAGGTAGATGGATCGGCCGGAGAGGTCCTATAGAATGGCCAAAAGCACTACCCACGACCTTAAATAATAGTAGAACGATTTCATTGTTATAAACAATTTTTTTTTGATTTTTTTTCTGTGAGCATGACTCTTTATCACTGTTTATCTTTTGGTGATTTAACCATATGGCGATACATAACTTTGAAATTATAGCTATCTACAATCGATTATTACAAAATATCTCTTGACGATGTTATTGAGATAATAACAATTACAACTCTATATATGCGTTTAATTTGAAATTATTCTTCTGTAGGTCACGGATAAAGGCAATTCTACCCATATACCTAGATACAAAATTCCAAGACTCACATTCTCAAAATTCTGATATTTTAATGACATAGGTGAATATTTTCCATAAACAGTTTACTTTTTATTTATATATGAGTTGAAAGACAAAGTGGAGCTTGCTTACCCAATTTATTTTAAGGTTTGATGCTTTTTCCACAATGTAGCGAAGGAAATTCTAGCATTGTTTCCAGCGCCGCTGTAGGAGTAGTCCTCATTACCCCTGTATTCTGTAATGCCTATGCATGCAAGTCTTGGGACCTTGCTTAGTTTTAGCATCGCAGAGGTTTGTCTAAACTTTGGCCACCAGACCAGAGATGCATATGTTAAACTGGAGATGACAACCATTTCGTACAACCAGTGAACCATGCTTGGTCTAAGTCACCATTTAGTGCCGTAAGTGCGTCTGGCAACCATGAACCTCTGCCTTCTTGATCACGTGCTGAATGTGTCGGTTACAAGTTAAACCTGGGTCTAGGATAACCCCAAGATATTTTACTCCACCCGACAATCGTATTGGTTCACCTTGAAGCGTCAGAGGGCCAAGTCCTTCCCTTTTCCTTCTTCTGGTGAACGCCATTATCTGTGTTTTTGAGGGACTTATGCGTAGCCCTTCTTTCACAGTCCAGCCTGTTACTACATTTAAAGCCATTTGGAGTTTGTCTCTGGTTGTACTGTTATATTTACCTTGGGATAGAATTACCAGATCGTCTGCATATCCTATGGTGTTAAATCCTTCTCTATGTAGGGTTCTGATGAGCCCGTCCATGACCAGGTTCCACAGCAATGGGGACAGTACTCCCCCCTGTGGTGATTTATGAGGATTTTTATTTTTGATTTTAAGATCTCTTTCAGAGAGGACAATTTCTTACTGAAGGCGTTTTTACGACAACCTTAACACTTCTTTTAAAACCAAACGGTTTTATTTACAGTTTTATAACATAGTTTTAAAGCATCCTTGTAATAACGAATAAAACCGTTTCGTGTTACTTCGGTAATCTTTTGCCTAGATAAGGATAGTGTCTCAGCTGTTAAGAAATGGTGTACTTACAAAAAATGGTAATTTAAGGTTTAAAATATTTCAGAGACACAAGGATAAATGTGAATCAGAATAGGTACGCTTTAAACTTCTAGAAGCTTCCATGTATAACAGTTTTCTGAAAAGAGTTATCAATTAAGTAATTGAAAATATTGATAAGAAGATAAGATGAGGTCTGGCACTCGATGGATAAGATACTAATATCGAAATTCAGTCATAAACAGAGCTCAGGTGGATGAAAGGAATTTAAAGTTTTAAAACATTTTTTCGCATATGAAAAGTGGACGTTTTAATTTAGTTCTAGTAATATTTTTATACATATATTGTGAATAATGGTTTTTATCTAGTTTGGATTTGTTTGGACTGATAATATTGATTGAAAGAAGATTATAATTAAGTGAAGGTAAAAAGTGTTTTCAAAACTTTATAATTTAAAACTGGATTGTAGTAAGAGTGATATACAATTTCTGAGATCTCTCGGAACTGTATCTATCTTAAAATTATTCCAACGAATCGCACAGCACCCACAATCAACTTTGCCCATTTTCGGGGGGTAATATCCCTAGTTTTTCCGGAAAAATTCGGAAAAACGAGTTTCTTAGTAATTTGTATTAACAAAAAGCATGAGCGAGAGTGGTTTTAAAAATCCAAGTCGAAGACGAGGATTTTTCCACTTTAGCGAATGCTATTTGTTAAAACAGATTACTTAGAAGCGAGTGTTCCAATTTTTCCACAGGAAAAATTAGATGCACGAGGGATATTTGGTAAGATTATGTCCTAAGTCAAACGACATTTTTTGGATTTTTTTCCGCTTAAAATTAATATTTGACATACCAATTCTTGATAGCGATTGGTCAAAATTAATAGGAAGGAAATAAGTTTTATTTCCTTTAAAATAAAGTCTTGAACGAAACCTTTAGCTTATGAATACAAAATTTTTGGTCCAATGAAAAACTAATAGAAATAAAAAATACTTATAAGCACATTGACCTTGCCGAGTATATGTAGATATATATGTATGTACTTTCACACTCTTTTTGACAAAGTACATTTTGTTTACACCTATAAATTGTTTTATTGCCCTCAGTTATCAATTATTGTTATCATCCAAGTCATTAAAGGAAAGTCCCGATATTCAAAATCGATTTTACAAATGTGTACTTTTGCAAAACGAGACTCTAATTAAGATTAACTCAGCCATTTGACACATCTGCACATACTGAAATTAATCATGATAATTTAATACTCCGATTACAGACAAATAGATGAACAATAACAATTTGTTTTACGCACAATCAGGAATTTTAAGTGGTTCTACTTTTTCTAGGAAACCTAGAACTAGATAAATATCAAAAATATATTCAAGTGACCAAAAAAACGAATGACTTCTAGATAAAGGAAAATATTCTTTTGTTTGTTACTTTTTTACCCTGAAATTTGCACATAACGCAGTTAAAAGAACAAGAGAAGAAGTCTCACCCTAAAAATAACTCTTAATATGTGCAGGAACCTGCAGATAAAAAAAAATTGGGGATGTAACCCTAAGAATAACAGCTGGATGTACACAGCCTTGACAACATCTTAGAGTAGTAGGATTAGCTTATTGATAGCGAGAAATAACCTCTCTAAAATCCAAAGACTATGCCTGTTTGTGCTTTATGCAGTGAAAGTTTTGACAGGTGTCCTTATAGGAGGACACTGCTGCCTCGATGGGTACCTGAAACTAGTTGAGCAAGAAACTCCAACCTAAACAAAAGCCTACAGGTATCCCAAAACTCCTACAGGAAATATCTAAAATGAAAAGCTGCTCCCGCAAATATTGCTTTAACTTTAAAATTACAACGTTTTTTTGACTGCCTTAAAATTTTAAAAGATTTTTTCTACAGGATACAAATATGGAAGATGACAATATCGATAACGTTATCTTGTCTAGAATAAGTTTGAAGGAAATATCTCTATTAAGCGAGGATGATTCGGATGAACAAACGTTCAAAAAGAGTCCGTTAACGCAGGAAGAAAGAAGATGGAGGTTATCCTATTTGAGGGTATATTTTCATCCTTTTATTTAAAACGATCAAGGACCAACAGTTCTTAATACTTAACTGTTGGTTTGGTAGCGGAAAATGGACGAGTAATAAATTTTTTTCTTTTAGAATCAATTTGAATCTTACGAACTACAGGATCTTTTCAAAGCTTATACAAAAAAAGTAAACCATGGTTACTTCTCATTATTTTTAATTTTGCAAAGTCTTCTTTGTATTACGCATGTTAGCTTTGTGGTGTATGGAAACTATGTAAGTAACTATTATAACTGAGCATCTTTTGTCCAAATACCAAGATAAGTTAATAGTAAATTCTTATGATTTCAGTCCAATTTAATGCTGGTACTACCAGATGTGATACTATACTTGATCGTATTCGTACTATCGATATTTTGTTTATACGTGGTTGATCGAATTGCAGCAAAATATGAAAAATTACATTACCTAACCCTAACAGCGTTTGGTCTGGTATTTTTTGTAAACGGTTTCATTCCTTATTACCACAGATTTCATGGTGGAATGTTTCGACCTGCTTATTCTACTCATTTGGTTGTAACTTGTTATTTATTTTTGGGAATTGAGAAGTTATCTATAGCCACTTTGATGGGAGTTGGAGTTTCGATTTTTCATTTGGCTACTTTATATTTCATCACTTACTCGAATGATTTTATGACTTGGAGAAAGGTAAATATGATTTGTGTAACGAACTATACTTATTTATAGAGAACCAATTTAAATCTGAAAACTAATAATATTGTAGATAATGTCCGACGCCATATTTATTGCGTTTATAAATTTCTTGGGTATCTACTACAGATTTATGAATGAAATTGTGACAAGGCGTAGTTTTTTAGATAGAAGAGATTGTATCATGGCGACCCATCAATTAAACCATGAAAAAGCTCAAGGGGTATGTAGTTCCATTCGAGATTTTTATTCGATACTAATTTTTCTCTATTCTAGGACCAGCTTATGCAAAGTATAATTCCAGATTATGTTATAAATAAGGTTAAAAAAATGTATATTGAAGCAACGAAAACTTATATTGAATCTGGGAAGTATTTAACGAATAATCCATTTAAGTGAGTAAGATTATTTTTTAATTTAATTTCATGTCATCCTGAAACAATTCTACAAAAGTTTCATGTACCACTTATTTCTATATATAGTCGCGTCAACCCTTGCGAACCCCTCTTAAAATGGTGCCAAAGGTCGGATCGGGATGCGGTTTTCTGCATTCTCTTCCAAAACGATTATCTCGGAATGTGCCTGGGTAGATTTTCCCCGGAGACCGAAAATTGCATCGCTGCAGGCCAAAGTGCACGCGTAAAATTCATTATCTGGGAGGCCTTTTGGAAGATTTTCAAATTTGATAAACAAGGGTCAGAACTCGCCCGGATCGGGTACTCGGGGGTTTTCGAGGCCGCTGATCACGAATATAATGTTCAAATTGACCTCCGAACACCTGGTGCACCAGAACCTGACCCTAAACGTCATCTCCGGGAGTTTTCCTGACACAATCGAAGAAGGTCAATCAAAGATCATTCTGGGGGGTTTTTTGGCCCGCTGAATCCAAATCTGGCATCGGCGAGCACCCCACTGGCACCTGGTGCACCGAAACCCGGGCTAGAACGTCGTCTCCGAGAGTTTTCTTGAGAAGACTGCCAAAACCTACCCGAAAATCATAAGAGGGCAGTTCTCTTTTTTTAATCGAACCCTTGGTACATACTATGACTTTAAGGTACATCTGGTGATGCTGAAAAAAATCTGGAAACAATGACAGTCAATAAGGAATTTGTTTTTTTCTTATCAAAAGATAAGTGTAGGTACTTGTTACGTGTCTGATTGATATTATCTTTGATAAAAAATGTATCGGTATAATTATCGGAAATAGATTGTACTTAGTAGATTTTATATTTTGTCGCTTGAAATCCGTGAAAAATAAAAATAAATAAGATTATTAATGTTACCAAGGAAATCCTTTTTTACTATATATTGCCAAAAGATAATTATTATTAATATTATTCACTGAAAAGATTAATCACATTATAAGGGCCGTAATTGTAAGAAAAATGCAGAAACCTTCAAATTGACATCTTGTTTATAAACAATCATTTATGTGTTAATGACATTTTGTATATTGTTAAAGATTAAATAAATTTTGAATTTAGTTTTGAAGGACTTAAGTAACAATTATCAAGAAGGTATCGATTGCCCTTGACGACGGGTTGTAAGTCAACTTACCTCCCTTGGGTGTATATGTTACGTCCCAAGCCCGATCTTGTACGGAGTCGAGCTTCGTAAAATGAATTTGTACGAAGTCCGATCTGTACAAGCCATTTTGTACGAAGCCGAGATTGGCGGACTTCGGACAGAGATGATTGTACGAAGTCGACTCTGTACAACGCTGGTTGTACGGAGTCGGAGCTCGTCGACGACTCGAAGGCGCGGAGGAGGGTAGGTTGGGTTGGATTTCCTTCGCTTCTAATGCACTTTACAACATTTTGGAAAATATCCATTAAAAAAGTGTACGGAAAGCAAGCTTTTCTGTGAATTATACAATTCCATTTTTCGATTTGGGTTAGGGTTGGGTAGGTTGGGTGAGATTTCCTTCGCTTTCAATGCACTTCACAAAAATTTATGAAATTTCCCTTAAAAAAGTGTATAGAAAGCTAGAATATCTATGAAAAGAACATCTCCTCGCTTCCCATACACTTTTTTAAATATATCGTTTGAAAAAGTGTATAGAAAGCAAGTCAATTCCTAACCTAAACCACCCTATCCTAATCCGAATCGAAAATTTGAATTGTATAATTGACAGATTCGTCCTAAGTCTGCGCTAAATGTGAAGGGGGATATGTTTTTTTTAAAGAAGACCTGATGGGCCGATAATATCAATTAAAAACCCATAAACACCGACCAATTATCTTTGACAGCGTAATTCTACCCTCCTCCGCGCCTTCGAGTCAGATAATGTTCGAATTATAATAATTTTCAATAATAACCCAACCAAACCTACCCCTACCAAACCACCTTCGTATTTTTAGTCAATGCTCCGACTCCGTACAACCAGCGTTGTACAGAGTCGACTTCGTACAATCATCTCTGTCCGAAGTCCGCCAATCTCGGCTTCGTACAAAATGGCTTGTACAGATCGGACTTCGTACAAATTCATTGTACGAAGCTCGACTCCGTACAAGATCGGGCTTGGGACGTAACATATATAAAATTATGCACATTATTCACAAAATTTTGATAAATGTTTTCTCGTTTGTAAGAAATAATTTCTCCTTCTCTAACCAAGTTTTCTGTCACTCTTTAATTGCTGCAGGAGACTTCTGGCTTCGTTATATTGTATAAAATTTTAATTGCAACTTCCTTTTTATTATTGACGCTCTCTTTAACAATATTTTCCGCAATCCTTGCAGATTTCCTTCCGCCATGTCGCTTAAAAGCTAAGGTAGTGTCCAGTACACTCCTTAAACTTCTCAAAGATCAGAAATTTAGCAATTTTACTTGGAATTGAGTTTTTCTCGACAAGCTGGTTTAAGCACTTTCCAATTTTACTTCAGTATGGAATATTCACACCATAATCTTGATGGAGACTTTAATTTAGCAAATTTTTCACGGTTTCTGAAACTCTGGCAGTAGCAGTCTTTGTTTGTCACCATTTCTTGAAGTATTGCTTCATATATTATATATAATTTCCATGTTTTTTTTAGTAATTCGTTATTAGACGTACACGAAAACGTATCAATTTTATTTGCTGACATAGTTAATTATACAGAAATGACGAGTAAACTGAAAATCACTGAATTATTGGAAACTTTGAACGATCTTTTCGGCGTTTTCGATGAATATTCAAATGTAAGTTTTGTTTTAAAGTTAAAGTTTTGAATATATAACAATTTTTTGTATATTCCAGAATCTAAAAGTAACAAGGATAAAGTTTTTAGGAGATTGCTATTATTGCGTCGCAGGACTACCACCAGACGCCGCTCCTAATCCTGCTGAAGCTTGTGTAGATCTAGGACTTGCCATGATCGATATTATAGCGACAGTAAGGTAAATTAAAATTAAAGTTTCCTAAACATTTTTTAGAAATTCGATTCGATTTTAGAAAAAAACGTAAATTGAACGTTAACATGAGAATTGGTGTCCATAGCGGAAGCATTATAAGTGGAATTATAGGATCGGTGAAGTACCAATTCGATATTTGGTCTAAAGATGTTGATATTACAAATAAAATGGAAAGTGAAGGACAAGCAGGGTAAGAAAAATGTAATTTTAAAGTGAAAATTTTATTTTTTTTTAAATTCTTTATAGAATGGTACATATAACAAACAAAACTAAGGAATTATTAACGAAAAAATATTTAATAGAACCAACAAATAAAGGTGAAACTGTTCCGCAATTCAAAAATAACGGTATTAAAACTTTTTTAATAAAACCATTCGTGAGTACCTATTCAAATTTTATTTATTCTTTCGACTGAAATAAATTTTTTTAGATAGAAAAAGACCTGCTTCCAAGCCCGACATCAGAAAGCGCCCCGAATAGTCCTGTAGGACGCAATTCAAATTTCATGAAACAAAAATCAGAACCTAACAATCTATCCTTACTATCCATCATTCAAAGACAACCTTCAGTTATAGAAGAAGAAAATAAAAAGAAAGGCATCGTCTTCGCTGAAAACCCTTATCGATACAGCGATGATAAATTATACAGGAAAAGTAGAAATAACAGCAACAATTATTACAGTTCAAGAGCTAGTGAAAGTCGGAGGACTACTAGCACTTGGAAAAGAAGAACTGCTTTTATGAACAATAATATTAAACGGTATTCAGAGAGAACTCATTTGGTTAATAAGGAAATGGAAGACGCAATCAAAAATATTTCATTTTCCAAATACGAGTAAGTACATTTACACCAGAGGTTCCCAAACTTTTTTGTGTCGGAGACTTATTGCCTTGTTTTTGGTTTTTGGTAGACCCCCTACTTACCTGATATTGATTTCATGTAAATTTCTCAAGAATGAGGAAACGAACAATCGTATTTGTCTCACATTCGCATTGATAGAGTGACGAATGAAGTCAGTGCAAGTTCGCGAAGCTCTGAGACAAAAATTGACAAGAACTTTTACTGCGCGTATTGCTTGTAACAAGATAATACTGGTATATCATTATGTGCAGGTTTTTACAAGTTCAAAATGTATTGCGACCACAAAGCGAATGCCTACATCCTACAACTTACACAATTTTATAAACATTATAACAATTTTTTCACTTCATAGCTACTTTCATAAATAATGTATGTCTTTATATTAAGTATAAGATAGTATAATGTAAGTAAATAGGTACTATCAGTGAATGTTGAGGACCACTATCGTGTACCCCAATAATCATTTCATGGACCACCAAATTTTTTTTTCGCTGACGTAGACCCCTTGCAGTTTGTCATAGACCCCTGGGGGTCGATATACACCACTTTGGGAATCACTGTTCTATACTAACAAAAACGAAACCAAAAAATGAAGAACAATTTTCAAAAAACTGCATATATCAGATATCTTGTAAATGCGACACATTCTATTTAGGTGAAACATCTAGACCATTGAAAGTCCGAATAAATGAACATAAAAAGTATATCTAAGATAGGGAGTTCTTTAAGTCAGGTATTTGCAAACATGCTTGGGAAGAGGGGCATAAAATTCAATGGGATTCGACAAAAATAATATCGAAAGAGCCCAATAATAAAAGACGAAAAATCAAAGAAAGTGCTTTAATACAACTAAATTCAGATAAATGTGTAGGTAGTATTTCAGCCGAATGCAGTCAAATTTGGTTACCAATGTTAGAAAGAGAAATTTCCAATAATCAATTACCTGCGTTATCAGGATAGCATCATAAGTTTTTATCCAGGTTTTCTTATGATTTATCTTTGGAATGGTTGTTAATCGATACACACTTCAATACACAAAATCACCAAACTGAGTTATACATATTTTGAAAACAAAAATAATCATACACAAAAAAAGTAACAACAAACGCGTTTTTATTAACAAAATTTCCAAAATAAGCGAAAAAAAAGCGCTATCCCAATAAAAACCGTTCCTGGAACGTGCACTTCACTGGATTCCATTTCTAGTGGACTACATATCGTTAGAATGTCATAAAATAAAATATTTTATTTCACATTTTACCAGAGGTGTGATCTACTATGAATGGACCTTAATAAAATTTGACAACAAAGTTTTGTAGTCTTAAACTTCAAAATATTATTGATTGTCTAGTTGTCAAATTTTTTCTATACTAGTTAATCTTGACAACGGTAGCTGGAACGCTACCGAAACGTCGAAATACGCCGAAACATTATTGTGGTTGGATTCCCAAAAAATAAGAAAAAAGAATAAATACAAAACTTTTCTTTGGATATATATATATTCAAATTTTTAAATAACATGAGACCTACAAATTCCAATATTTACCAAGTTTACAATGACAAAACGTACTGATTGACAGCAGCAAACGAATGAACTGAGTCAAACGAACAGCGTGATTTCTTCACTTTGATGACATGCAAGTACATTTATATTAATTAAAGTATATGATAAGTCTGCCGTAAATTTTGATGAATATACTGTTATGAAGAGATTTCTACCCATTCTAGATATTTCTAAGCCACCTAATTTCTTGTGGCCATGTTTATTGTCGATTTAGCGACGTCGCAGATGGGTTCCGGTAAAATAATAGCATTTTGTATAATAATTTTGGACAACTTATTTTATTTTAGGCAATACATAAAAGTTAAGGACATCAATCTTTTGTTGATATACAATAATTTAAAAATCGAAATGGAATATTTAAAAATACCAGATGCTCTTTTCAAATACTATTTGCTTGGTGCTGTCTGTTTGATTATGTGTGTCTATCTTATTCAGAATTTAACTTTAAAACAGTAAGTATTTCTAAATTTGACAAGAAAAACGTTGTTGTTTTGTTATAGAGATAATTTTTCAACTATTTCAGATGGGATTTGACAACTTGGCCATTTTTAGCGACAGCTTTACCATTATTATTGATAGTTGTACCGATTTCTTGGACGGAACACTTTTATAATAAATATATAGCTACGCATAAAGATGATCGACCGAAAAATATTATTTTAAAATTACTTTACCTCTTCTCTAATATTATGACCAACAGTTTTATAGTGAGGCTAATGATTTTTTTGCTGGTCTATATTGTTTTTTCGATATGCGTTTTGAGTGAAATGGTAAGTTTGAAATTAAGTTGTAATTCGCAACTTTAGAGAAACAGTGACACAATTATAAAAAAATTCAAAAATGAGTTGATTACGACTGCGTTTCAAGCAGAGAAGATTGCCGCTATTGCAGTAGTCCAGTAAATAAAGACCGAGAAACCCCCCAACCTGTTATTGTCGGACTTTTTTTTTGCAACTTGTAGGTATTCACGGGTAGATTACTCTCTGAAAATGTGTCCTCCGCGAAATTTGTGGAAGGGGCCGAAATAATCCCAAAAATTGAGTTTTCCGCCGATATCTCCGGAAATATGACACTTAGAGAAGTGGGGTTTTACTAGGAATGGAGAGCAGTTTATTATATACAAAAATGATCCTTATCATTTTTGTCAAAAGTTTAACCGTTTTCGAGATAAACGGGCCCAAGCGTACCTTGGATTTCGAGCTGCTGCGCGGCGTCTCCGGGAGCACACTCGGTGAATGTAGGCATGGGAGGGCGGGCAAATTGGCCCATAACTTGAGTAAAAATGAATTTTTTTTCATGATTCAAAGTGCATATGAAAGGAGGGACCTGTACCTATAACATCGTGTAGCTTTTTCGTTTTTTTTATTTTCCAGGAATATTGAAAAAACTGGCCAAACTTTATTTTTTCTGAATATTTGACCGCCCTCCGTTCATATTTTTTAAATTAAGCGTAGTTTTACCGAAACCTTTTGGATAATGGGACTTTGATATGTGGTGAATGTATTACGAAAGAATGAATAAATAATTTTTGTGTATTTTCATAAACAACATGTTTTTCTTGGGACGTTTTTTTTTTGATTTCCGGAGTTTTCTGAAAATTTTCGGCTCTACCGCAAATTGATAAACAATGATTGGCAATTTTGGTCTCTAATGCACACCATTGGAAAGCTGAAAATGTCCTCTTTTCGATGGTTTTTAAAATTTTTGGCCAAGTTTTTTAGTTTTCCGGAAATTTTTTGCAAGAAATATTGATCCAGGGACAAAAATGATGGGGACCATTTTTGTAGGTAATGAACTGTACTGCATTTCTAGCAAAACCCCACTTCTCTAAGTAGCATATTTCGAGAGATATCGGCCAAAAACTGAATTTTCGGGATCATGGGCCATTTTCCAGCCCCTTCCGCATGAGATGAACAGGTTGGTGCCTTTATTTACTGAACTAAAGTGCGTTTGCCGAACAATTAATGAATATACATTTTGTGTCAGTGTTTCTTCAAAAGGTGCGATATATTCCAAAGAAATCTTATTTAAATATTTTAGGTCGATTGTAGAAACGTTAACAACGACATGCATGTTAATACGACTAGAATGACTTTTTTGTCGTTATTACTATCGAGTAATAGTGAAAAAACTGCTCTTCACTGTGTACTTCCATGGGTAAGTATATCTAGTAATAACCAGAGCTGGGTAAAGCACTTTTGGAAAGTGCTTTAATAAAGTACTTGAAGCACATTCGGTGCTTTAATTACTTCTGGAAAAGAGTATTTGGTGCTTTGTTATTAAAGCACTCTGTACAAATGCTTGTTTCTTTCAAGCCTTTTAAGAAAAAAAGAGAATTTTGTTTTGTATTCATATTCTTTTAATATAAAATAGCTTACTACTTAAAATTAGTCCTTCTATTTTTTTAAAACGATTTTTAAAGCTCATTTAAAAGGCTTTCAAAGTGCTTTGCGTGGAACTTTATTAAATATTTTTAACGTTTCAAGGGCTTCAAATACTTGATGAGTATTTGACGCTTGGTGCTTGACAGTAAAAGTACTTTTAAAATAAAAAGTATTTAGTACGTTCAACACTGAAGTGCTTTGTGCTTGGTAATAGAAGCACTTTCCAAAAATGCTTCACCCAACTCTGGCAATAACTTTTTTTTAAAACCAAAATATAAACCAGATATATTTTTGACTTTTAGCACATGACAGAAACATGCGCAATGACTGTGATAATGAGTTTTTTGTTTCTAAGAATATTTATTTGGATAAAACTACTATTAGGAATAGTAACTATCAGTTTGTATGCCTATTGCGTCCTTAGCTTCACCAAAGGATATTATCAGGTAAGAAACAAAAATCTCTAAGTGTCCTACTGGATTTATTTTCGCGGATTTTTTCAGGATAGCGAAACTTTCAACCACTTGTTACAGCCCCAAGTAGCTCACATAATGTCAACTGTATTTTTAATAGCAACTTTACATTTAGTCGACAGACAGACTGATTATATGAATAGACTGGATTATTTATTAAATAGAAAATTTAAATATGAGCAAGATACTGCGAATTTACTACAAAGAGTCAATGAAAATTTATTGGTAAATATTTTACCAAAGCATGTTGGTAAGTAGTAGAAATCCCTTTTTAAAAATTTCATTGTACGCTTATGGTGAATGGAGATTTTTGCAAATAAATTAACTCTTTTTAAAATTATATCGCGGTAAAGAAGATTTTTATTATTTAATCAAAGGAAAAACCCGACCTAACCCCATTCACTTCATCATGACACTGACAGGTGTCAGTTGAGCGGTGTCAGTAGCGCCACCACACAAAAGTTTTTGTTAGAACCTCCTGATGAAATATATTTAATGAAAAAAGTGGTAGCGATTTTTGGAGTAGGTGGGGCATGCCGAACTGACGAGTTATATAATTTAAAAGTGAAGGACGTGGACGTGTTGTTTTAGTGCAGATTCTTACCACAAAAAATAATTTGCAAAGAAGATTTGTAGTAACAGAAGATTGGGTAACATTTGTTAATCGTTATATGCAGCTTCGGCCAAAAAATGCGCAAGATGAACGCTTTTTTTATCGTTATGAGCGAGGCAGATGTGTAAATCAGGTGGTTGGAAAGCATACAATTTCAAAAATTCCGTACGACATAGCTAAATTTCTTAAAATTACAAACCCAAATCAGTACACCGGCCACTCGTTTCGAAGAAGCAAATGCCCCAGGTGTGGACATTTTAGATATGAAAAGGCACGGGGGGTGGAAGTAGTCATTGGTAGCGGAAGGATGTATAGCAGATTCAGTGACTCAAAAAATAGAAGCTGTTAATAAAATCATGCCCACAAAATCTATATTATCTATTCAAGAAAGAGAACATTCAGACGAAGAATTTAATGATCATGTTGCGCAAATCGACAAGCAAGTCAAAATTTCCAGTGACGTTGCTTTAAAACAACATTTGCCGTTAAATATTTCAGGAACATACAATAATTGTAATTTTACATTTAATTTCCAATCTAAATAAATATTTGACAAGTAATTTGACATTTTATTTGTTCGTTGTCCAGGGCACGAAAGTTTTTCGTACTTAGCTACCGATAACCTTCGCTTACGCTTGTCTATTTATGGGTCTATTCTGTGCACGTCTGTAAGATAATCTGTAACTTTACAGGGGAATTGCTATTCTGCGTACAACTGTATCTTACAGGAATCTTTAAAACAGTTACAGATTTCGTAAATATTTACGTGTGTATTGACAGCTGTCTTTGGAAATGGAATATTTTTGTACAGTTTGAGGTTGTCTCTGGTTATTAGGTTAGAAGTATCGAAATTTGACGTATAGTAGTTCAAATGTCTATCTGTAATTCAGTGAGTGACAGACAACATCACAGAATCGCAAAGTTACAGATTCTGTAAAATCCCATTTACAGAACTTTCGTTAGCTACAGATTCGTAAGCTATTACGAAAAACACAGAAATATATTTTCGTAGGGGGGAAAATGAAAAATAATTTTTCACTTTAAGAATAAAATAAAAGTAAAATTTGATTTATTTGCAGCAAATCTATATTTAGACGTGAGTAGAGAACAAAAAGAATTATATTTCGAAGAGCATAATAATGTTGCTGTAATGTTTGCATCGATTATAACGGATAATGAGCTGCAAGATATACTCGATGAAAAGGAGTTTCTTTCTCTGATGAATTCGTACATAACCAGTTTCGATATTGTAAGTTTATACGGAATGAAAACAAAATTACATGTCGTTATATTTTAAAACGATTTTTTTCTAGTTAACGAATAGAAAAGAATTCAAAAATGTTGAAAAAATAAAAATAGCCAAATGGACGTATATGGTGGCGTGTGGGTTGTTCGCTGATAATCGAGTAGGGGAAAGTGAACGACATCAAACTTGTTCCAGTATTGGTACTTTGTTGATTTTTGCTTCGGAGATGTTTAAAAAGTTGGATCAAGTTAATAGGACGTATCAGCAGAGAACTAAATTAAGGATTGGTATGTATATAAACTGAATTTCTTCAAAAACTTTTATTTTAAAATTAAAAAAATATATTTTATATAAAACCCTCGAAATAAATTCTTCTATTTCATATGATACAACTTAGCCCCCTCCAAAGGTACCCTTTATCCAAAAATTCGTTTGTCCACGTTATTTCAATATTTACTTTTTAGGTATTTGCCATGGTTATATAGCGGCTGGAGTGGTGGGTAGTAAGAAACCTCTTTACGACATTTGGGGCGATCCTGTGAACATGGCTTCGAGAATGGATAGCACTGGGATACCGGATCGAATTCAAGTAATGGAATATACTGCTGAAATCATCCATAAACTGGGGTATAAATGCACCCGTCGCGGAAGTATACAAGTCAAAGGAAAATCCGGATTAGTTGAAACCTATTTCGTAGATATCGATAAAAATTTTAATCTGATTAAATGCCATGAAAATTTAAACGGACATTGTCCTCCTAGCATGTGATATCATAGATTTAGTTTTTTTTTATATTTAAACGAATTTTATATTTATTAAATGATTTTTTTAACAAAAAATCCTTATTTATTCCTTCCCGTTTTATTTCTATTGAAATTTGAATGGGATCACCAAGGAGCTAAATTGGATTCGTCCTCGTAAACTTCCTAAAGTGCAAATTAAAGAAAGTATTTTATCCTTCACTTTCGCGTACCCCTGTATACAAAATATCGTGGATACGATATCGCTGATTTTTTTACATATTTGTTCGTCTTTTAAAAGTGTGTATCTAAAATTCCAGCTAAAAATATTCATTATCATGGCCTCTACAATTTTTTGACTTAAAACGTGTATTTTCGACAATAACTTTTATCCTTTTTATAAGCAAAGGAGTTATACCCGAACAAACATAAAAGAAAATGAACACGTGTATTATAATTTTTAATAAGAAATCTACAAACAGAATCGTTTCGAAATAAGTTGATGGATTTTGTTGTTTCTTAAAAATGAAAACGTAAAACTGGTTAAAGTATACCACTAAAAGAAATGATCAAAGTTATTACTTACAACCGCAATATTTAGCTAAACAGAAAATATGAAAATTTCCTCGTAATTTCAGAAGCCAATCATTTTCCCAACGAGTTAGAGCGATGTTGTGGAAAATATCCTTTACAGCAAAACACCAAATTTTAAGTTTTCCAGGATTAAATTGCTCGGTTCGTTAAACAATTTCAACTTTTCCATTTAGATGTTACAAAGTTATTAATATCGAGGTAACTTTTTTACAATTTACTCAGTATATTGCGTCGAAAATATTATCAAAGCACTGATATGTTTTCTCTTAAAAAAAGAAAAACTCCCACCAGCTACAAGACTTTAAATAGAAGATGTATATAAGAAGTTACAATATTTATGTACGTTGTTATACACTCCCCTGCTTCTCCTTTGTTTATGGAAACATCATTAATCATCTTTGTGCCGACAACCATCGTTAACAGATACCAAGACGTTGATAAAGATAACAAAACTTACCGGATCGATTCTAACCTTACACATAGGTATATGACGCAAATAATTATTATGAACTTACAAATTTTCCAAATACATTAAGGTCTATTTACACTGACTGAGTTAAATTAACTGGTGCCGATGAGAAACTTTAGTTTAGTTCAAGTTGCTGGATTATGAAATGAATAGAAAGTGTATAGCATTTTTCTTGTCCATTTTAATTTAACTTTACACTGCAACCACTCAATTATCGCCGTTTTCTTTAGTTCTGTTTTTCCCACCGAAAGTTCATTCCATGAAGAATTCTCCGAATACGGCCGTTTTGCGCTCTTACCTGAAATCGACCTGTTTGCGCTCTGCGATTTTCATAATAGAAATGTATTATCCTTTTTCCTAGGATTTACCGATTTGCAATATAATTTTAAATTTATTATAACATAAAAGCCCGGTAAAGGTTAGCTTAGAAAATTTGCTTAAAACCCATGGTACCTACTACAGAAAAATAGGAGCGTCTAAATGTAGCTCTCTTCACCGACGTTGCCAAGCGTAGTTCCAAGACACCCCGTGTCGTTCTCTATGAAAAGAACATCTCCTCGCTTTCCATACACTTTTTTAACTAAACCACCCTACCTCACCCCCTACCCTAATCCGAATCGAAAAATTGAATTGTGTAATTGACAGATTATTATAATAATTTTCAATAATAACCCAACCAAAACCACCCTACCTTACCCCCTACCCTAATCCGAATCGAAAAATTCTTTCTCTTTTCTTGTAAAACTAATATTTTTAACTTACCCTTTACCGGACTATTATTGTAGGTAGGAGGAATTTAAAATTATATTGCAAATGGGCAGATCGAAGAAAATAAAGTAGATTATGAAAGTAGCAGAGCGCAAAGTGGCCGACACCGAATTCTCCATACTCTAGTTCTTGATGGTTGTGGCAGGTTTTCGTCATTCTGGGCGACGTGCATAATCTTGTCCAATGTTGGTATTTCTTTTGCGAAATACGTATACCATGTTATTTACTTGATTACAGTTTCCTGTATCAATTGATGGTTTCAATTTAGTTGTGGAGACATTGGGACATACTTTAGTAAATAATACACAAATAAAGACATTTGTGTATATTTTTAGCGCATACCTCATTTAAAAGGTCTGGTAAATCTTTATTCAATAATTTACTTCTACATTTGATACCATCCTTTACATCGTTGTTTAAATTTAGCTCTCTTCCAACTTTTCGAACATTATGACAGAAAGACTAATAAAGTCTATTTTCACATTCCTGTCCCCACAAAAAAACACAAGTGGTGTTAATACTGTAGATCTAGGTCGCCACTCTATATAGCACGTCTTCGAACAATGAACTTTTCTGGTTAATTTTGGTTTAACTTAACACGCAGGTCAAAATGTGGTGGTGGAAAATTTAATTTATTTTCCACCCAATTAACAATTAAATGTTCGATAACGTTATCTAAAAGTTCCAAACATTCTCACTCGTCAAATTTCCTTCAATTAATACTGGCTCAATAACAGCGTTTCCTAAAATTCCAGAACAAACATTTATTTTTTAGGGTGTCTGGGAATGACCTTTACGAAAAACATGTGGATTTGTTTCATCCAAATAGCGATAGTTATGCCGATTGATTAATCCATTTAAAAAGAAGGTTAAGTTTATTTGACATCAGTTTTTATTATCACTCTCAAGATTGGGTCCTTTTCAAATGTACCATATTATTTTTTCTTGCTCTCTTCTTTTAGACGTACCTACGTGCGTTTCTGGCATCTTCAAAAACTAAGTTTTTATCCGATTGAAATCTTTTTCTGCAGAAGCTTCACGGAAATATACCAAATCGTTTTCACAACTCCTCTTTATAATTAGTGCCATTAGTTCGCTTTCTAGTGAAAGCACAGTCTTTAAGAATACCCACCAAGTGTTCGTTGGAAGTCTTCTCAAGAAATTCATATTTTCCCTCTTCACAGAATGCCGAAAACTGCGTCCAAACGCATTTCTGCGTTTTCAGCGTATTTAGAGGCGATAAAGATCCAATTGCTCTGAACTTCAAGCTGCGGTTTTTACACGTTTTCTAACTTTTTGAAACACTTAAAGAGGTGGTTACTACCTCAACACACATTGTTGGACCCACCGTACCTATGATCGATTCGTAGTTTCTATCTTTCTTTCTAATTTTATCATTAATGATATAATCAATTTTAAGTAAAGGAAAACAAAAAATAAATCAAAATACGCAAGTACAGGCTATAAAAGTAACATCAGAAGCTCCTCGGAATTCGTTTTGATTATAATAATATCAAAAGGAAGGTTGAGCAAATTGAATAAATTTCATTAGTGTATACACTCTAATTTTACTATATTGACTTTAATTTTGTTAGTATTTGCTAATTGGGCTTTTAAATATTGACCAAAGCCAAACTGCGGCTACGACCAGATTCATTTCAATGCTTGAATTAAAATTTCAGTTCATTTGTGCGATTTGCGAGAACATTTTACTCACTGTTGTGTTTTTTTATTAAAAATTACGGGCTGTATACCATCTGGAAATGTTTTAGGTAAGTATTGTTCTTTAGTAGACATTTTTTACTACATGTACAAGGAAAATTCACTATAATTTTCATATGCAGGACTGTTTGTAACAACCTGTAATAGCAAATTAAGAAAATTATTTATAAATATTTAGCCAATCGCTTGAATTTTGCGTGTACACAGATCTATCAAAAAATCACCACTTCTGCTAACGACTGATTTTTTTCTTTTCAAGCAGATTGTTTATTTACGTGCTTTTTGAAATATTGCCGAATACTTATAGGTACTTAAATTGTGAAAAGTCGTAACCTTTGTGAAAATAAATAAACGAAATTTGGAAAAAAAAAAATAGAAATTTTACTACATTTTCAGTGGTTTCGATTGAACTTTTTGTTTAAGCGTGAGATAGTAATAAATTTTTTTGAAATATTATATAAAAGCAGTTGCATTTTATGTAAAAAATTTAGTAGCGTAGTGAGGTGATGAGTGGATAGGCGGTAAATTCAGTGTTTTTTGAGAATATTTACAAGCGAAAACTGCAACAAATCTTTCTAGTGGTAAGAAAATTCTTTAAAAATCAATGAGTGATTTTCTAACGTTATTTAAATAAAAAATATGAATATTTGAGAGCCGAAAAATATTCCTACAATAGTAAATTTTATGTTGGATCGATTGACGGGCGGTGGTCATATTACGTGCGTAAAAAATTTCAAAAAACTCATATTTAATGGGTATTTTCGTAATTTACGTGGTAGAATTGGAGGGCTAGATTAGATTAGATTAGATTAGAAATGGAGTGGCTCTCTCTCCTATCCCACTGCGACCTTTGCAGATCTATTGTGGTCCCCCCTATCCTTACAGCTCGATATCTGGCTTTATTCTTTTTATTAGATTTATTAGCCTGGATACCGCCTCCCGTGCATAGCTTTCTGCCCTCGGTTTTTCTTCTCCGAATAGGTGAAACCGCACCCTTACTAGGCCTTCGCACTCACAAAGTATGTGCTCCGCGGTTTCATCTTCTTCCTGGCAAAACCTACATAGGCTGTCATCTGCTAGGCCAATTGTGTGCATATGCTTCCTCAGCCTACAATGTCCGGTCAGCATTCCCACCATCATCCTCGTCGTTTCTCGACTTTGACATAGTAGGTCGCGTGACAGTTTGGCCGAAGGGCTTTTAAGGAATAGTTTAGCGTGCCTTTGCCCTGGGGTTGTATGCCACCAGCGCAATGCCAGGTTGTTTATCCATTGGTGGATGTTTTCCTTAGTGAGGTTTTTTACAATTCCACAGGAAGGTTCTGGCCCTATCATGACCTCAGTAGCTCCCTGCTTGGCTAATTCATCAGCCTTTTCATTGCCTTTTATACCTTGGTGACCTGGTACCCAGGCTAGGGTCACTCTATTGTGCCTACCTAGTCTGTTGAGGGCCTTGCGACACTCCCACACCAGATTTGACGTTGTCCGATATGAGCTTATCGCCTTTAGTGCCGCCTGGCTGTCGGAGTAGATGACGATTCTTTGGCTATCCACCTTCCGTCTTATCAACTCTTCTGCACAGCATTGCACTGCCATTACCTTTGCCTGAAAGACAGTGGCATGTTTCCCTAGGCTTAGAGAGAGAGGGCTAATATGGTATTTTGTAATTTGCCTCCTTTATATGGGTAACATCAATTAATCGTAAATCAATATCAAAAAAGTTATCCTTACCCATGACTTATTGTTGAAAAATACAAGCATACTAGCTCTCATTTACAACCAATTATTACCTTATACATGATAATATTTAGTTGATAACAATTACACTTAATATATTTATATCAATTGATAAAAATAATTAGCGAGATGTCGTGAATAAATAATGTAACCATACACAATAACATAACTATGATGGTTTCAGATGTTCCGGTAGGAATTTTAGCGGTTCATCAGCCACTCCCCGTTAAAATTTACTATATTCAACCAATCATACAGTATAGTTGTGAGTAGAATTAGTTTGCACTGTTTCACAATAAAATAAATGCAACAATTTCTCTTTGAGGATTAAAAATCCATAAATAATTGACTTGAATTGTTAGTCCACATGGACTGTTAACGTCCCAGGGTGGGTTTAGTTAATTTCTGTTATTTACGAGATATTGTGTTCTTAAATGTTGCTGTGATGAGATTTTGTTTTATTGACTAAAACTATTTTGTTAATAATAATTAGAATTATGGGTTTTTGGCGACCATTATATAATGAAATAATGAAACATTTGTCTGAAACCGATTCTGCTTTTGTTTACACATTTCTTTTGTGAAAGGGTACAAATTAATTTTGCTGACAACTATATACTTCATATAAGTTTTAGGTGAAAAACCAAAAAACGGTGTAGCACATCTACGGAATTATTCAATTTTTAAAACATTTTGGATCTTCCTGCTAGAATTTTAGTGGTTCAGGAGCCACCCCTTGTGAAATTCTATTATATTCATCCAAACAAAAGTGCTGAAAATCTTCTTTGGTCATTTTTTTTTATAGTTTATGTTTAAACTGTTATTTTCAAAACTCGTTGATTTTGTTTGAAATCGACTTGTTTAAACTACAGTGTAATGGGAAGTAAAAAGTCTATAAAAACATCAACGCAGCGAAAATTGAATGAGGCTAATTTTAGAAAGTAAAATAATCTCGAGACAATTGGAAAAACTTTAAATAGAAATGTAAAAAATTTGTTTTTTCGTCTTTAATTAAATTTTTAAATAATTGTTCCTTGCTCCTTGGACCCTCTACTACCCTATAACAATAATTATTGTTTATAGGGTAAGTGTAGTATGAAAATATCCTTATATAAAACTGATATTTTCAAACGTTTACCGAAACTTGACCTACATAAAGTTCGACCTGCTTTACCTAACCAAGTTTTATCTTTAATATTAAATAAACAATTGAAACATCTATAATTAATTATTACACATTGTGTTTATTGCTTGTAGGGTAAATATAGTCGATTGTTAACCAGAATGTGTACCGAACGATATAATTAAAATTAATTTCTAATGTGGCTCTGTTCAAACCAAACAAGCTAATAAATTTTTCGAATAAAATCGCCCACAATAGAAATATTAGTTAAAATAATGCTTTGTTATAATAGACAGGATGTTTACAAAGTATGCACTTAAAAATACTTGACTATTAATTAGTCCAGGTCAACCTGGGCGCCCCAAAATGTCAGGTACTTGGAATTTGTGGAAAGGTGGGAAAATGGTCCATTGGGCTCAAAAATCTGCTTATATTTCCGTAAATATGCCACATAGAGAATTTTTGTTTAGATAAAAAAATGACGGGGACTTTATTATCTACAAAAATGATCCTTATCATTTTTGTAAAAAAGTTGATACTTTTCGAGATAAACGATCCTGAACGCAGCCCCATTTCCAGCTCCTGCCCGGCATCAAGAAAGTACGTTCAGAGAGCATGACGCCTCCAAGCAAATTACAAATTTCTTAATAACTCCCGTTAAAATGAATATTTTTTCATGATTCAAAGTGCAGATGAAAGAAGGAACCTGTGGCTATAATATCGTGTCTTCTCCTCCCTAATTTATTTCCCTGCATTGGTGAAAAACCCGGACAAAGTTCGTTTTTACCTGATTTTTCAACCCTTCCATAAATATGTTCATATTTTTTCATTAAGATTAATTTTCCCGAATTCTTTTGAGTAAATGAGCTTTGGGGGGTGCTTAATGGGTTCCAAAAAAAATCACTCAATAATTCCTGGGTATTTTTATAAACAACGTGTTTTTCCAAAGACCATTTTTATGGATTTTCAGAGTTCTCGAACACGTTCCAGTTTATCGGCAATTTCTTGATAATTAATGATGAAACCGGGTTTTAAAGTATAGTATACAAAAGGTTAGATTGTCCCCTTGCCGATACCACCATTAAGTTCTGTCTAAGTTTCCGAGTTTTCCGGAAAATCGGGAAAATC
The DNA here is from genome assembly GCA_949126875.1 of Lochmaea capreae. Classification (NCBI taxonomy): domain Eukaryota; kingdom Metazoa; phylum Arthropoda; class Insecta; order Coleoptera; family Chrysomelidae; genus Lochmaea; species Lochmaea capreae. The sequence continues at coordinate 778,285 of OX421397.1, forward strand.
TTCAGCTCACTTAAAAAAGGACATTTTTTTGGAGGTTTTTTTCTCCTCCCTGTGAAATTTTTTCCGGTCAAGGATTGTACTCGATGAAAGGTAACATTCTGACCTTTCCTTTGGTGTGTATATCAATTTAGTGGTCGACGCGTTTGATACAGTGCGTGCACGCATGTATGCTTTCTGCTCCTTTGTTTGTCAACAACCTATACTTTTACATTAAAGAATTGGGCTTCCTTGATTTTTTTTACAATAAATTTATTAGTCAAGTTCAGAAAAAACGGGAAGATATTGAAGTTTTTTCAGTTTTTTTTTCCTGAGCACAGGGTAAGGTTTTATTTTTGGTACTCAAAGCTCAAAAAAGATAATTAATTTATTGTGGATTCAGTAAAGTTAATAATTGGGTTAATAATATTTGTTCATGTAGAAAAATAGCGTCCATTTTCCATCCCGTTCGCATGTAATCATTCTCAAGATTTGGGTACACCATTAAAGGAGGCCAAGGGCTCATTTTTGGGGGAAGTGGCGCCATTTACAATTGATACTTAACCATAGGAATTGGTTTATTTGCAGGTCCCTCACCCCAGATTGTGATACGGAAGCACCGGATTTTAAGTTTCGGAAAACGGTGAATTTTGAACCACCGTTTTTGCAAAAAATAGTGGAGTAGCGAAAAAAATTGTAAGTACAACTTTTGTAGGTAATAAACTGCTCTTCATTTTTTGTCTGAATAAAAATTGTCTTATGGTCATATTTCGGCAGATATCGCCGGAAAACGGATTTTCGTGAACTCCAGAGCCATTTTCCCACCCTTCCACAAATTCCAGGTCCAGGCCTTTATGTATTGGACTATAATAGTCAATTTTGAATTCCGCACACCATTTTTGAAGTGCGAAAGAAATTTTAAATCCCCTAACAAACACTTTTTTTGACTTTGTTTCAGATCAAAGCAAAAATGTTCAAAATAGTACTAATCTCAGCTATTCAATAATGATGAATGATACCTTAGATCTAAATGGTACTACCGGAAATCTAACAACAAATGAATTAATTCCTTATAACGTACGACCAGAAACTTATATAGTACCAGTGCTTTTTCTTTTCATATTTTTAATAGGAATCGTTGGAAATGGAACTTTGGTTGTAATATTCATTAAACATAAGCATATGCGAAACGTACCAAACACGTAAGTACCGATTTGTCAAATACAGTACCAAAAAAATTCATATTTTTTTGTTTTAGATATATATTTTCTCTAGCAATAGCAGATCTACTAGTGGTACTTACCAGCCTTCCGTTCACATCGATAATTTACACTACAGAAAGCTGGCCTTGGGGTCAATTAATTTGTAAACTATCAGAATCAGCAAAAGATCTGTCAGTTTCAGTATCTGTTTTCACTTTAACAGCTCTTTCAGCAGACAGATTTTTCGCTATAGCCAACCCTCTAAAGAAATTCCACACTGGATGTATAACAAACCAAACAATTCCACCAGTTATTTTTTGTTAAAGTAAATTATTTTTAGGTGGAACGAAAACGGCTACAAGAATCACTGTAAGTATTGCCGTGTTAATTTGGGTGCTGTCGTTGATAATAGCAGTACCAGCAGCTGTTGGTTCCCACATAAGACCCATTCCTGACGAAAACAATACACAATTCTTCATTTGTTACCCTTTTCCTAAACAATGGTTAAACGGTAACTATTCCAGAGTTATGATTTTATTTAAATTTTTCGCTCTATATTTAATACCTCTAATTGTAATTGGGGTATTTTATTTGGGAATGGCAGTATCATTGATAACGAGTACGAAGAATATGCCAGGAGAGATGCAAGGACTTGAAAAACAGGTATTGTTATGTACTGGGTGATCTGTTAAGGGTAGCGAGCGGCCATATCTCATAAGATATTGGTCGTATAGATTTAGAAAAAAAAAATTCATGATAAAAGTCGCAAAGAGAAATTGCTGGAAATTATTTTCGAGTTTGTCAAACGTCCGCTAGAGGGCGTAACAACCAACACTAAGTAGAAAAATGGGATTTTTATAGAATTTTGCCTAATGAAAGTATATCGATGATATCATTTTCATATTTACTGACTATTCACCTACACTTTTTGACTAAAATATTTTGTTCTATCTATGAAAATAAAGCGGTGGGGGAAGTTCAATTGTTTTTTTAAACAAACTAAGATTTCTCCCGTTTCGCTTGACCGATTTTAACAAATTTGGGCTCATATGAAAGAGCATAATTTACACTACAAAACGCCTACTTGATTTTAACTTTTTGACTTTCGTCTTCGCCGCTAGATGGCGTTAACTAAAATGGTAGCAAATTTTTGAGTTTTTTTTCAAAAAAAAACAAATGTAATGGTATATTTATTTTTACATATTTTACATTTATCTAAAATTCAATTTTTTGAACCGTTGATATTGAACAAAATATAATTTTATTACATTAAAAAACGGCACGCCACTGCTTTTTATCAAAATAAAAATCATTTTCGTAATTACTTATTAGTTGCTAACAAAAAAAATCCCAGACTTTTTTTCGTTAGACGAACGGTTTTGGAAATATGTAAATTAGTATGTTTCGAGATATGGGCGCCCCATGTAAATTTATTTGATTTTTTTAATCCAAAACCGTTCGTCTAACGAAAAAAAGTCAGGGATTTTTTTTGTTAGCAACTAATAAGTAATTACGAAAATGATTTTTATTTTGATAAAAAGCAGTGGCGTGCCATTTTTTAATGTAATAAGATTATATTTTGTTCAATATCAACGGTTCAAAAAAAGGTACCTAGATGATTAATTTTGTTCATTAAATTTTAGAAAAATGTATCCTCTTTTAAAATAGGTAAAAATGAATATACCATTACATTTGTTTTTTTTGAAATTTCTTTTGTCGACTTTTATCATGAATTTTTTTTTTCTAAATCTATACGACCAATATCTTATGAGATATGGCCGCTCGCTACCCTTAACTGATCACCCGGTACAGTTCATTTATAAGTATGAACAGACTTTACCATTTTTTTTTTCAGATTAAAGCTAGAAAAAAGGTTGCTGTCACAGTGTTGATTTTTGTAGCAGTTTTCGCAGTTTGCTTCACCCCACTTCATATTTTCATGTTATTTTTCTACTTTTATCCGGATTTCGAGGATTTGTATAACGCTTTTTGGCATTACCTGAGAATAACTGGTTTTTGTTTGAACTACATCAACTATAGCGCTAATCCGATAGCTTTATATTTTCTAAGCGGTGCTTTCAGAAAATATTTTAACCAGTAAGTATTTCCAAAATTGTTAAAATTCCTTTTCTATATCAATATTAAAGATACTGATTGCGTAAATTACTTTGGAACCCTGGCCTCGGATTACACAAGTACGACAAGGATATATGAAAGAGAGAGAAAGAATAATTGTGCGCCGTCATCACTTTGTTTCATCTTAGGGGTGTATACTTATTTCCCGAGACTGGCCGAATGGTCCTTTACAGAGAGAATTCACTAGTTGGTGGTATTCAGTATGCTCCCAACATGGAAGGAGTGAGGGTGTTGAAGAAATAAAAAAAATACAATCGTTATTACGTAACCTGTACATCTTAAAATTCATTTTTGTCAACATGATCATTCCAGACCAAGTTGACAATTTCTAACTACAATAGGATATTATTTTAGCCAATGTAACTTGAAAATAAAACAGCATTTCTTGAGAGAACCATAATTAATAAACTAAAAATCCCTTACATTAATAAATTAAATTGAAAGAATAAAATAAGTAGGTAGGTACCTACACCTATTCTAAACATAAAATATAAACTTCCTGAAAAAATAAAAATAAAAATCCATTCTAAAGGTAAACATAATTTTAATGAATTAAGTGCTCAAATAAACCACCTTCCTGTGCCAGACAATAACCAAATCTGTGATAAAGATTTGATTCATATCTCTAAGATTATTTGGCGTAATGCTGGCACAAACGTGCTGTATTTTCACCCTCGAAAAAAAGTCTCTGCGCTTCTGGCAACAGCGGTTAAAATAGGGGGGCAATGAGCATTCGGCCAGTCTCGGGAAATAAGTATACACCCCTAAGGTGAAACAAAGTACACGCCTTAATGACCGCGCATAATTATTCTTTCTCTCTCTTTCAGCTGTTTTTCTGTCGTACTTGTGTAATCCGGACGGTTCGGATGTAATTTACGCAATCTGTATATTAGATGTGATGATTTATTTTCTCTTCAAGAATATAAACTCTTTTTTAAATTTATTGCAAATATCTTTGACATCCGAATTCCTTATGAAGACTATAAAAATAAGTCCCGTCCAATGCTATAAATTTGAATCCTTCTACGGTCCTTATCACTTCATATGAATGGCTTTATTTTACTTTCAGAATATTCCAATGGTTTATTTCAAGAGTATCCCAAATTATCAATACTTTTTCTCGTTTTTTCGTGTATAAAAGGAAAAACATCCTTTTTTTCTCTCTTCCCATATATTTTCCCGTGGCATGTTTTAACTTTTTTATTGACTGACGACACGAAACGTATTTTTCTTAACTGGTACTGTATTTATTTTTTCAGATATTTATTCTGTAAAAAACCCCGAAGATCGAGAAAAAACACTTATCCACATCAGCACACGTCAATATCACTCTTATCAGTTAAACGAAATCAAGTTAGTATAACTAGAAATGACAAGCAGACGTCAATAATGTGTTCCACTCCTGGAACATCGCCAACGCAGGAGACTACAACGGCTTTATTGGGAAACAATCAGGATGACTTTGGCAATGCCAATAAAAAAAAACTTAGATAAGCACAACAAAAGCGATTTGTTCGTTTGGGGAGACACTTTTATGTAAATTGAGTCGAAAAACAGTACGAGGGCTGATTTTTTTTTAAATCGTTATTACTAGTGGAAATGCTGACAACTTTGTTAAAATCTTTAGTTTCCATAATATAAGTTTTACCCAACGAACGAAGCTGTAATAGGAGCAGGTTGGGGATAAAATAATTGACAGATAACACAACTCTACAAAAAAATGTTCGTTCCTTGTCCTAACGTTTATACTGGGTTTTTCCGGTTAATTATTCACAAAAACGAAAATAAAATACCTTTTTTTGATATAAAGTTTGCTTTTGTGATAGTTATAGTAATAATACTCATTTTTCAATTTTTTCATAAATTTTAATTAATTTTAATACTTTCAAAAAAACCACGCTATGAGAGTGGGGTGTTTACGTTTACACAGTGCCACTAGATGGCACTCGAGTCATAAACAACGATCAGGTGTTTTGTACAAGCCCAGAAAAACTGAAAATGTCACGAAAGTGTAAATACGATGCTGATGCATTTTGTTTCATATGTGGTCAATTTATTAAAGTTCTCCTAAACACAAAAGCAAACTGTTTTATGCCATGTATTTTTCTTTCGTCTAATTACGATCTAAAATATCGAAATTTTATCCTTTGCAGTCAAAGTCAAATTTGGTGTTGACCCGTGTAATTCTGTGCCTAAATTGGAGGAGAAAGAATCGAAAGCGTCACTGCAAGTTCAAATGAAGAAGAATCACGAGCACTGTACTGAGAATGTTGATGAAGCCTTAGCAGCATTTGCGACTCTTGCAGATATTGATTCACTTGACGAACTTGTTCGCAACTGTCGGGAAAGATGATTTTGCTTTATATTTTTGAAAATAACGCTTTTGTTTAAAATATTTTCATATAAGGACATTTATATTGACAAAATACTAGGATTTACGTCTACAAAAAATGGACTGATGCTACTATTCATATTGTATTAATTTATAACCCCGAAGTTTCCCTCGTCTCTCCTATGATTTACATTAAATTCATTTTTGCATAGTTGCTAGAAATAAACTTTAAAAATAATTAAAAAGTTATGTGTTAGATTTAAATTCACTCAATATAATGCTTTTATTATATACTTTCATTTATTTATTATAAAATTCAAAATATTTTATTAATCAACATATTCTCTTCTTAATTGGATTCATTTATTACAGCGAACCTGCAACGTTTCTAGACCTTTCAAAAAAAATGTTTCTTCTTGCTCTGCAAACCAGACCTCCATAGCTTTTATTACCTCCTCGTTGGAAGAAAATTTACGACTTTTTAAACTTTTTTTCAGTTGAGGAAAGAGATGATAATCGGATGGAGCGAAATCTGGTGAATAAGGGGGGTGTTCTAGTAATTCAAACCCTAAATTACGAATTTTTTGCATGGCAACATGAGATTTGTGTGCAGGGGCGTTGTCCTGCAAAAACAAAACACCTTTGGATAGCTTTCCGCGTCTTTTAGAGTGGTCAGTAATGTTGAATAGTAATCTCCAGTTATTGTTCTACCCTTATCCAAAAAATCAATCATGATTACTCCATGGCAATCCCAAAAAACTGAAGCAAGAACTTTTCCGCAAGATTTTTGGACACGAAACTTCTTAGGTCTTGGAGAACCAGAGTGTCGCCAATCCATCGATTGTTGCTTTGTTTCTGGATCGTAGAAATGTACCCAAGTCTCATCCATAGTAACAATTCGGTTTAAGAAGGCTTGATCATTTTCAAATCGAGCACAGATCGAACGCGATGCTTTTACCCTTGCACGCTTTTGGTTAACATTCAAACATTTGGGGATTTATTTTGCAGCAATTTTTCTCATGTCCAAATTGACGTGAACTATATGATGAACGCGTTCGTCTGAAATATTCAGTGCTTCAGATATCCGTTTTAGCCCAATTCGACTGTCTGATAAAATCATGTCATGAACTGCATCGATAGTTTCGGGGATTGACACAGAATCTGGTCATCATCTTCAATGAAAAATTTACCTCTTTTGAAGCTTGCAGTCCAATTTTTCACGGTCGCACACGAAGGACATTGATCACCAAGGGTATTAAGCATATCTTCGTAAATCTGCTTACCTCTTAACCCTTTTAACTACAGGTACTTGATGATGGTTCGATACTCTAATTTTTCCCCCTTTCAACTACGTCTATGATTTTTTCAGAGTAATTCAAGCTCTGATTCCAAAGAACAAGATAGTTTTAAGAACATACCTTTTTTTTTAACTCCCTTTTCACCAAACAAAAATTTCCAATATTTTTCTAAACATCTTTCAAAACCCACAAAAAACCGAATAAATTTGATATTTTCAGTCACTTAATTTGAAAACATACAACTGGTCGTTGTGGAATCATATTGAATCCAGATATATCGGAGAGAATACTGAAATATTATTTTTTTTATTGGAAATTCAATAAATGCAATATATTCTGTTCTGAATTCTCTTGTATTGGGCATATTAAAAAGAATTTTTGGTAAAATTGTTGCGCATTCTAGAAAACTCCAAAAAGGTCGAAGGGCCGAAGCTTCTGGGACGTGATGCGGAAAAAAATGTAGCGGAGAATGTCAACAATAAAAAAGAAGTTGCAAATAAAATTTTATACAATATAACGGAGCCAGAAGTCTCCAGCAGTACTTCAAGAGTGACAGAAAACTTGGTTAGAGATGGAGAAATTAGTAGAGAAATGGTTATATTGTGCATTTTACGGAACTACAATTAGATGCGATCGGGTTTCAATAATTTTCTTTTGTTACAACTCAACCATTTCTCTCTCTCTCTCTCTAGGACACACTGTAGTATAAAGATTTCTTCCAATGTATATAAATATATATATCATATATCCCATCAAGACGTTCGCAATTTTTCTCATCCTTCGACCTTCCTACAACTTGATTTACACTCGGGTCCATTAAAACGGAATTATTGGAAACGTGCGTGCTTAAAAAAAAATGACAAAAATGGGAAAAATATATGAAATGATGTCGGATATATATGTATACGTGACTACCCAGCTTCCGACTTCCAATTATTAAGGAGGGTTTTTGTGAAAAGATAAAAGACTAGCTGTCAGATTTTTACTCCTGTGATACGTATGTTCTAATATACGTTGAAATCAGGACGAAATGAAAAGTGTTATGGATGAATTAAATGGATAAAAGTATCTGGTGAGACACTGGGAAGTTAATATTGATTCTTGAAGTCTGTCAATGTCAGAAAGAGAAAACATTTGTCCAGAATTTTGGTCAAATTAAAAGAAAAATTTTTTAAAACTTTCGCTCTTTTATTTGATGTAGGTCTATCGCAAAGTACAGTCTGCTAAATTTTAATCTGCCTTCCAAAAAGATACCTTTATATCTAATATTTACGTAACACGTCTGTTTTTTTTTTAATTTTTAAATAAAATTAATTATAATCCAATTAGTCCATTGAATTTACTACGAAGTAATCAGTATTTAAAAATAAACCCTCTTCCTTCCTCCCTCTCCCCATACCTAATTATATATGCAAATCTTATAATTTTTTGATAAATATTTGTATAAACAGTTTGTCGACTCCCGATACTTTGAAACATATTATTATGTCTGTAGTCATTCCATATCCATATCGAAATGAGTTATTGATAAAGTGACAGTATTTGAAAAATACTTTCAATATGATTTTCGATACGATCGGCCTCGATTTACAGAATTCACGGAAATATTCCAGACAAATTTTAGCAGCTTTTTCAGGTAGGAAACTTTTCATTATATATGCTTTTTTGTGCTCACAAAAAATGTGAAATTTCAATAAACTTGCTTCCATTGTGAACATAAAAACTTTTTTTACTGGATTTAATTCATTTTGAGGTCAGTTATTAAATCGAATTCCAAAATTTATTGAAAATAAGTGTACAGGGACCAATTATAAATATCCACACCCATGGTTCACAAGTACTACAGGATTTGTTATTGGTAAATTTCAGATTGATTCTGATTGTTATGACCAAAAAACACGCGTGGAAATTCCCCGGGAAATTTTCACGCAATATTCGAAAAAAGCGTCCACCGGCGCTGCAGTGACAGCAACGAGGGGGGGGTTGGCTATAACAACTCAACACCCGGTTTTAAAAAGTTTCGGCGCCCCTGTAACTTCCTGAATCTTTGCTTGATCCTGAGGGGGTAAAAATTAATTCTAAAATGATATTAGCATCTAATTGTGCAACTTTGATGGTCTATAACTCACCAACTTTTAATTTAATTGATTAAAATATATTATTAATTATAATAAATAATATATATATATATATATATAACACATGTCCAGCAATCGTGTATTTGTATAAAATTGATTACATAACCTCTAAGACATGGTCGTTTTACATATATAAACATTATCTTGAAACTATTCTTTAAATAATTATTGTTATATTTAGAATTATATCTAATAAATTTGTTATTGAATCTAATTTTTATACTTTCATTTGAATAATGGTAGAACTAATTTATATTGTATAATATATGTCTGTATTCATTTGAATTTATCTAAATTCGAATGAAGAATGAGATAGTGAATCCACTTTGCCCTCTATATCATGTTATTCGTATCGTTATAAAACATTGAAAACACAATCAAATTGTATAAAAGTTGGATCGATGTTCATACAAAAATAATAAATATTTATGTCGAATTTCAGGTACAATTTTAGCCATTTCCGATGGCATGACTTTTGCTTGGACGTCTCCGATGACTTTATACTTAATTAGCGATAAAAGTCATATACAAACAACGAAAGAAACAGTGGAATGGCTCGAAACAGCCTTCTTGGTTGGATGTTTAAGCGGGATTCCCCTAACCATGTACTCAGTAGATAAATTCGGAAGAAAAAAAAGTCTAATGTTTGTCTCTCTGATGATGTTGATTGGATGGATATTAGTAGGATTCGCTAATAACATGATCTATTTATTCATTTCAAGGTAAACAAATCCTCGGTTTTACTTTTTCTCAACTCCTTAAGCAACAAGAAGAAAAGAGATACCAATACTAATACCAGACTTGCATAGCAATACAGATTCCTAGGGCACAACACCTAGAAGACTACTATATATACGATCAACTATTTATTAAACATTCTTATCCTTTCCAGGATACTCGCAGGAGTCGCCAGTAACATGGTCTACGTCGTTTGCCCTATGTACATGTCCGAATTATCCGATGAAAACATTAGAGGTCTACTCCTTGGAATCATGATGGTTATGGACCACGCAGGATCTTTATTGATCTACAGCTTAGGACCTCATACTCCTTATTATATTGCACCAATTTTAGGATCGAGCATTGTTATTTTCCAAATTCTTATATTTTCTTTCATGCCAGACTCGCCTTTCTATTTGGTTGCCAGTAAAAAGTTACAAGACGCTAAGAAAGCCTTAACGTATTTTAAATCGTACAAATGTCCTGAGAATGAAATTAAAATCATCCAACAGATGTTAGAGGAAGAAGAAAGTGAACGTCGAGGTTTTCGAGATATTTTTAGGACAAGAACCAACAGAAAAGTTCTTACGATTATAACTTTCTTAAATATATCCCCTCAATTATTAGGTTATAGTGTTATAGTCATGAATCTTCACGTTATACTAGAAGCTGCTGGTTCGATATATATCGATTCTTCTTACGCTGCTATAATTAGTGGGGTTATAATGTTAGTAGCGACAATTTTATGCTCCATTTCAGTGGATAAATTTGGAAGGAGGATCTTAATAATGGTGTCGTCTATAATATCAGGACTTTGCGTTTTAGCTTTAGCCATTTACTTTAATCTAAAATCAACTAATTTTAACACAGAAACAATAAGCTGGATCCCAATAGTTTCCGTTTTAATTTTTTGTTTGTTCTTTAAAATCGGAATCGGGATTATCCCGTTGATTGTTAATGCTGAAATAGCACCAAGTAGCATCAGAGCAGTCGCTGTTACCTATGGGGATAGTTTGAAAATATTCGGGAGTATAATATCGATTCAAATATATCAGTTTGTTACAAAAGCCGTTGGGTTGTTTTTACCGTTTTATATCTATTCTTGTTGGGCTTTTATTTTGGCTGTGTATACGTTTTTGTATATACCGGAGACCAAGGGACAGCCGTTGGAGGAGATACAAAGAATTTTGAAAGCTAATGGAGATAGCCAGCAGTTGCAGGAATAATGAGAAGTATTTTATTTGAAGTTTCATTTAAAAAAGTGTTCAGACTAATGTGTAAGATAGTTTTTGATGATATTTTCATATTTATTTGGCTGGAAACTCGAATTTTTGAGTTTTTTGTATGATTATTGTAAAATTTATTAATAAAACTTACTAAAACTCAACAGACTTATACTTTGTTTCAAACCAATTTACGTCAAAAATGAAACAGATTGAATATCTTGAAGAAAATTATTTAAATGTTAATAGCGACGTGAAGAGGGATGTGCGACACTTGAGGATATGATCGAGAAATGTCTCCCTTGAAATAAATCTCAATAATAGTGATATATTCTCTTATGTATGTGTATATGTTAGGATCAAACACCAATGGTCGAAAAATACGCCCAAAACGCGTTCTGGCCGTCAGCATATTGCCAATGTCAGAAATTACGTTTTCCGGCCGCTTAATGTAGACCAGAACGCATTCGGGACCTTTTGCGATTGCCAGAACGCGTCTAACACACAATTAAACCGTCCAAAAACCGATTTTGTGCATGTCTCAGCTTGCAAACGACACATACTTAAAACATCTACTTGTTTTTATACGAACTATTGTTATGACACTTGCTGTTACATAGTTCCCTTACCCTTACCCTTATTTTTACAAGCTTTTGCTACCTTTACCTCTGTAAGTAAGGGTAAGTAACAGCAAGTGTCATAACAATAGTTCGTGTAAAAACAAGTAGATGTTTTAAGTATGCCAGAATTATACGTAGACGAATAATAAAATTCTTTCAGACCAACTTGGGAAAGTCAATACACATTCTGGCAACTGCAAAGGCTCCAGAACGCGTTCTGGTCTACACTAAACGACCGGAAAACGATATTTCTGACATTGGCAATATGCTGAGGGCCAGAACGCGTTTTGGGCGTATTTTTCGACCATTGGCCGATATCGGTGTTTGATCCTAACATATATACAATAAACCTTTTCCGAATATGCTATAGATTAGTTCAACGGAAACTCTTAATTAGGTAGCTCTTGCATAATTTATCCACGATATCATATCTTTATTTTAAAATAGATGTAATTGTATCAAAAATTATAATAAAACATGATAAATAAATCGCAAACAAAAACTGTGACGTCTACAATTTCGTGTTTTGATAAACAACATATATTTTGACGCGTCCAGCCTTAATTTAGGCAATGAGACTGAGTATTAACATGGCAATGGTGCTAGCAGAACTTTATAATAAGTGTAATGATATCACAATAGTGACAACGAGAGATCACATTGAAAAATACAGTCATTTAATAGAATGGAAAAATAATTCGTCTATCATGGAATTGGGTGTTGGTGATGGAAACTGTTCAGTATCCTGTCTACAACCGATCTTACCGAATAATTTTAAAGAATTTGTTGCGATGGATATCTCCGAAAAAATGTTGAAATTTGCGAAAAATAACATCAACATTCCAAATTGTAAATTTGTACAATGTGATGTCGGAAATGAACAACTAGACGATGAATTTTTAGAAAGATTTGATAATATTTTCAGTTTTTATTGTATACATATGATACACAATACAAGGTGAGTTTGTAAGAACCTTTTATTTTTTACTTATAGCTTTTTTTTGTCGACATGTATCAATAAGAATTTTGTTGCCTGGTAATTTAACGAAAAAAACTGCCTCTGACAGTTTTTTGAGTTGAATTACCTAAAAAAAGCTGGAGTGTAATTCGGTAAGACAATCTAATGAATATGTATATCAATAAATCTTCAGTGGAAGTTTCTGCAATGAGTTCATATTTTGTTTCCAAACAAAATATCGCAAATTGTCGCCAAATTAATGTAGTTGAATTCACAGTATTGAAAGGAACATTATCATTGATGGCTTTTCCAATTTCTCCACTCGAAGACCCTCCAAATCACATTTATACAAATGAAAACTTTTCTGGCAACGCAAGTTTGACATAACGTCTTGAAATAGTAATTTCCGGTTGCGTGGCGTACAATATTTTTTTTCAATACAGACACTTCGATATACATTTAATTCTTTATATTTATATTTATATTATTGTTAAATTTGCGCACTCGCGAAATAAGTTTGACTTAAACGACAAATTAAAAATCAACGAACTGTCATCACTCGACAATATATCGAAACGTTGTTGTCGTAGTAACGAAATCAAGGTAGATTGTTTTTTCGCTGTCATAATGACAAAATCATTGCTGCTTATGGGATTTTTTATACATGAATTAAATTGTCACTTTAAAATTTCATAATTTTTCCAGTCAAGCTATTGAAAATATCTACAAAATGTTAAGGCCTGGCGGTGAAATGTTTTTAACAATTATGGAATACAGCATGGCAGACGAGGCCTTTGATGAGTTAAATAAACAAAAAAGATGGGAAAAATTAGGAAATAAAAAAACTATTTCCCCTTTTTACCACAGCAAAAGCCCTGCTGAAGAATATAAGAAAATCTTGAGTAGAGCAGGATTTAAAAGTTATATTTTTCAGAAGGAATTGGTAGATTATGATTTTTGTGAAGAAGAAGTGTGGAAAAGTGAGTAAAAGTAGCTTGAATAAATTTACTGTACCTATATCTTGTGGCATACAAGGATTTTATAGGTCCTCTAAAGAAGAAGGAGGGTTTAACTTTTTATAATTTTTCTTATTTCAGAATTTTGTATATCAATTAACCCATTATTACCGAAAATACCGCCAGAGGATGTTGAAGATTACAAGAGAGATTATTTACAGATGCTTAGAAAAAGTTCCATGTACTCTTTTCATCATAAAAATGGAATTCCAATTATTAATGTGAAGTATAAAATGTTTATTATTGTAGCTAAAAAAACTGCACTATAATTATATTCCAATAAAGAGATATATAAATCGACGAAACTAGTTAATAAAGAAGAAAAACATTCATTGGAAGCTGTAGAAATTGAAATAAATGTCAGGATCTGATGTAAATGTTGTAATGAGAGAATCCTTATATTTAATGTCAGTCAATTTGGAGAGAAATCGACGGTCAACTTAGATCCGGCATATATTTTTTCATACATAATGATTAAAATTCGTCATGTGGGATCTTATAACAATGTTATTTCCAACTATTTTGAAATAACAAACCTTCGCATCGTCACTGTAAATTTACGTGCCATGTTCACTAAAACGGCACGCTCCAGCAATTCCCATTATCTTTACAACCTTCATAATAAAATAAATATCATCGGGAGCTTCAAACAAGAATTTATTTACCTACAAGTTTCCTGTCAAACAAATTAGAATTTTTGAGTTCGTATCCGTCATTCCTTTTTTTTTAAAATGCTCGACGTTTAGCATAAGCTTGATGGAGACTTTGATAGAGAAGATTTTTCCTTTAAGTAAGCCCAAAGCACGGTCTCTGAAACTGCAGTAGCAGTCTTTGTTTGGCACCATTTCATAAAGTATTAATACCTTGATTTTTCTGGCGATATTAGCTGATTCTACTATATCCATTTGGCTCTTAGACAAATCAATAATTTCAATTTATCTCAATTTTTGATAATAAACTGACAGCTTGACGCTGTTGATAAAATAACAACCGGTAAAAGCTGTTCATAATTTCATGCGAGAAGTTTCGATATAAAATAATAAAAATCTAAGAATACATTCTTCACGGGATGTGAGTCTCTAACTTTATTGCTTTATGGCAAAATCGTTCTCGACTAGTATACCCCTTAAATAACTATTTTGTTTCCTGTTTACATTATTTTTTTTCCCAGTTATCTAACTGTCACTAGCAAACAAAATGCCTACAGCAAGTTGAAGTTAATCTTGAAATTTCGTGTACAATATAATTTATTTAATAGTTTAGAAACTTTTTGATGTATTAATTCTTAGAAGTTTATAGGAAACTTCACGATGCTGTTTTAGCCAAAGGGATTAGCGATAATTGTGTACTCGATGAGAAGTTTTTAAGTTTTATAAGATCCAAATCAACTAATATACTTAATTTGGCTATTTATTTTTTACTTTCACTTCATTTTGAAACGTTTTGTAAGAAGAATTCGAGGTGACAGCAGCTTTTTCGAACAGTTTTATGACCGAAAATGTTGAATGATGATTTTATTTCACAAATTTGTTCACTTAAATCAATAAGGTTGCAAGCAACGTCGAGATTTATTAATGAATCTTGGTTTATTTCCAAAACCGGGATGACTAGCGCTTTTCTAAGTTACGTTCAATGTCAATAAAAATGAAAACAAAGAATTTTTCACCTTTTTTTAAAGATATTTGTTTCTTTGTTTCTAGAGGAACATTATAGCCTAATCAAAGTACACATAAAACCTCAAAAAAAACTTGAAAATTCAAAATTGGGTATTTAAAAGAGTGGTGTTTAACATGAGAAAAAGTTTACGATGTTAGACATGCAATTTTCCGGAAAATCGTCGAGTGAAAATTTTTGTTTTTGTTTTTTCGCTCTAATTGTTTAAATAATAAATATGCAGAAAAACTTCCAAATCAAAATTTGTAGCTGATGCGTTTATCTAGAAATTTTGTCTAAAAAGTTTTTCTGTAAATTGAAAAGTTTACGAGATAAAATTAGCGTCAGTGGTATTCAATTCGTGGTGACACGCCAAATTTATTAAACGCTCGACTTAAAAGTTAATAATTTTGGGCTTATAACATTCTGAAAAAATAAATAAACTCATGTAAAATGTAAAGAAAGATATCAACTTTTAGAGAGAAGTACTTTCAAATTTGAAAAAGTAGATTTTCTGACTGTAATATCAGTTTATTATAATTCCTATTTAATTAATACTTATCCCAGCGAAAATTCCTTTTGGATTTAGCATTGCAAATGAGCATAAAACATTATTATTATAAAAGCAAAGCCATCAATATTTGGAATTTTAAACGAATGCTTCTTAAAAATCTGTTTTTTTTGCATGCTTAATTTTACTTGTTTTTTTTAGACTTCATTCAATTATATCTTCTTTCGAAATTAATATGATTCAATGAAACTTTACTACTAAACACTTTGAAGCATATACTTTCGAAACTACTAAACAGTTTTTCTATAAATATCAAATTTTTTAAATAATAGACAATTATTTAAAATAAATACTTAAATCAGAGGTCTGTCAGCAAACCTTCTATAACTTTTTATACCGTTTATGATATTATCTAAAAATTTGTGAACTTTAGAATGAACCTATTAAGTAGTGATCGCGATACAAAAAAACACACCTTTGGCTCAGGTAAGAAAGAGAAGTGAGCACAAATAAAGGTGAAAAAGCAGGTGAGAGAGCTTGGAAAATATTTTAAACTTATATGATACAGAAATATTTTTTTTTGTACTATGTGTATAATTCCAGCTTTATTCGGAAATATAATGATTGTGTATTAAACTGCAAAAAATATCATAAACATATGGCCAAAAATAAAGTTATTTTTTGTACTTTATATTCATTAAATCCCAATGCCACACAATATTTAGTGTGTCAACTGATATATTTCGCTTTAGGCTTTTTTAGTTGCACCATTCCATGTGTCGGAATAAATAAACAATATTTATTTAACAGTATTTGTTTTAAAGCTTGAAATAACCGCGAATCGTGACAAAGTGAGATATGTTTACTTGAACTACAAACAGAACAGAAAGCAGGGTTGCCGATTTCATATACTCTTTTGATATAAAGCTTCAGATAACTAATATTTTTGAAATATAATCTAGCAATGCAACTTGGTTTATGAAGGAAAAAAAAATTTAAAAAAATCTCCTACCAGATGGAGTTAAATTCACCGCGCCATCTGCTTGGGGAAAGCTTCCAGTTAGATTTTTATTTTCCAAATGAATGGAGTTTTTGTTTTATTGGTTTCGATTATTAAAAAAATCCTGCAATAAAATTTTATGACAGCGAAATGTGTTCAATGAAGAATATTTTTTTATTTCTACAAAATTTTAATTAAAAAGTTATTAAGTGACTGACAAAAAAGGTTTCTTGAGATTTCCAAAAAAAGAATAGAACCTCAACCCTTCCAGTAACTAAGTATTTTATTTAAAAAAAGGATATTAACCGAATATTGGAAATTTTTCAAGTCTCACATCCTTCGGCAAGAACACGAGCGATCAGCATTTGGGTCGTTCTCCTTTTTAACATACAATTTACAAAATCATCATCACAATTTCGAAAAAAAAAATATAAAGCTTTCTCGTCAGTATATTTATATAATCTGATAGCAGAATTTCTATTCTATCGGAAAAAGTTATTGGCCGAGAAGTCTACAGATTTTTGTACGATTTTCTAGACCTAAAAGATGGATTCGACAAAAAAATTTACACCTCCGTCACGAAATCTTTTATTTTATTCTATCGAATACTCTCCGTCAAATAACTTGTACTTTTGAAATACATCAATTTAACTAATTGAACTTTGAGAAAACATATCAAAATAATATACATATGTATTCACAATTTTTTTTTCATGATCTTATACCTCTCTGTCACATTTTCTGCTAATATAAAGTATGTTTTTGCTATAATTCAATTTTTACTATCATTTACAAATAAATACGAATATCACAGACGGATATATCGTCAACTATTATAAATATAAATTTTCCAATGTAGCACTAGTCATATCAGAATATATAAACGACCAAAACAATTTTCCTACCAGGAGACAACATCGTGACAGAGTAGTAACTTATGTGACAGAGTTGTTATTCTAGGGGATACCTGGCTGCATTTTGGAATAAAACAGGTTAATTTTTCTAGAATCATTTATTTTTTTATCAGTTTTCAACATGAGGACCTTCAGAATAAAAAATTCGTATTTTGGTAAATTAAATGACTACTTACTCGTCTTGAGTAAATAAGAAATCTAGTTGACAACAAATTGACATTCCCAAAAACATATAATAAAATAATCATCGATAACAATAGCACAATCTAGCAAGACAATATTTTAATTTCGAAGCCATTGATAGAAAGTCTTATTTTTCGAATACTGACAGTGGCTTTTCGAACTGGAAATATTGTCTCTTTCCCTTTTTAACAACATTCGGAGCCGGTAAGACTTTGATCAAATCATCAAAAGGAACATCAGATACGTCATTCTCCACCACCTTAAACAGTCTTCCACTACCATCGATTGTTTTTAGGAACATTACCAAGACATCGCCTTCTTCATCGACGGCTCTTTTTGCTACTCCAGCGTAAGTGTATTGGGTTTTTCCCTGGCTTCGTACTTTAACCAATACGTGTACTCCGTCTTTTATATTCATTGGATGAATGTCTTCAGGCTGTAGTGTTTGATAAGAATTACCGTAGACGACAGTAGCTGTAGTGGCATTTGAGACCTCCATTTTCTTTCAAGAAGGCTTTGTACAAGTTTTTCATAGAGTCCAATAAATAGTATATTACACTCCAAGGGCCGAAAGTTGAATTTTCGGCCCTGCGCGTCATGATGCTCCGAAGCGAATTTCGGCCCTGTGCGTCATGATGCCCTCGGCTTCGCCTCGGAGCATCATGACGCGCAGGACCGAGATTTCAACTTTCGGCCCGTGGAGTGTATACTATTTTTCTTCATAGCCGGTCGGAAGCGAGTGCCGCTGGTCGTAGTTACGAGTATAAATACGCATGAGAAACTCTTTCCTCCCGCTGTTATAGAGGAAACGCGTGTACTTTTCACAGGGAGTAAATGTTGAACTTTCGTCCCTGCTATGAGGGACGAAAGTGCGTACTTTCGACCGAGGTATGAAGAAAAATCTTTTTTGTACTTTATTTTTTTTGTGCGTGACAGTTTCCCTCTTACCAGCTGTAGCTCTCGTTACATCAGCCCGCAAGAAGGACTGACGAATCTTCCGTACAAGATCAGTGGTCTGTTTTGGTGGAACACTCTTGTATGAAAAAGGTCGGTCTACACCTAATGAGTCTCTGACCAATTCGATCTGCATTCTAGACTCTTTTACTATACTGGTTTGAAGCACCGATTGGATGAGGCGTTTTCCTTCTCGACTTTTGACAGTTTTGTATCGTTCTCTAATGGCATTAGAAAGAACGCTGTACTTCTTTGTATTCTGACTATTTCTCTCATCTTTGTTGCTGCTGCTATCTTTTTTTGATTTTCTGTGCAATCTCTTCTTATATTTTCGAATATTATCTCTGTATAACTTTGTTCTATCTCTTTTAACTTTCTTTCTGCCCCTTGTACTACTGGTTAATACTTCAGAGGGAGTCTGTGTTGCAGATAGAGTAATTCGTGGGGTTTCTGGTATTAGTGATGGAGCCGGCGTGTTTAAAAGTACATCTTCAAGCATCTTTTTCTTCAATCTTCTTTTTTTATTACCTTCTTGCCATATTCACTTTTTGATTCGATGTTCTCGCATGCTCATGTCAGCCACTAGCTTCTTTCGAGCATGGTATCTTTCTAAATCCTTGCGCTTTACTTCAGCTACCTTCTCCGGGTCATTTTTTCGTTTCTCCCGACAACGCCGCTGTCTTTCTGCTGGTGTTAATGTCTTCCTTTTAGCCATATAATTGTATCTAGAAATAGTAGATAAATAAGCACCTACCTAAGCATACGACAAGGTAGAAAAATATTTGTAACACTTTCCGAAGGAATGATTACCATAATAACTTGTGTATCTATTTCAGAATTGAATATCGTTTATTTTACCCCTATGTCACGTACTTTACCACTTCGTCACAATAAACATGTGACGGAGTTGTCATGTGACGAAGTGGTAAAAATTTGTTGCTAAGTCGATAACATTTGGAAGTTAACATAGAATATATAATTTACACGTTGGCAATAAAATATTTCTTATTACGTAAGAGTAAATAACGAAAAGTATCAATAATTATTATATTTTGGATCAATTACTTACGTGACGAAACGGTATCCGAATAAACACACGCACCTCCTGTCACAGGTTTCGGGCCTCTGACGCGCTGTCAATTGATCTCAGAGAGGAATCATACCAAGTGGCGAAGGGAGTCTAATCCTACAATCGCTGGCTACAAAGTCGAGCGGCACAAACGCGTATTTCGAAGGACAACTCACGTGACAGAATATATAAAATAAAACAGTAGGTAGTAGGAGACAAAGTATTTGAGATTTTTGAATATTTTATTAAAAGTGATCAGAAATAATGGTTGCCATTTTATGATAGGTAATATATTTAGGATGTTACAAGTAATCTTTACGTTTTGTGTCGTCATATGATTTTTTCGTAATATTATGGATTATACGCAAGCCGATGTAGCAGGAGACACAGTGATTTGTATGGAATACACTTCTGTCACGCGGATTTACTACTCTGTAACGTACTTTTTACAATGAAATTATTCAGTACATATGTTATTTAATCGTGCACAGCCATTATGTGTTCATTACAGTACATGTTGAAATACAATTAATAAAAAATAATGGTAATTTCCTTGTTTTTTTTTTCATTGACTGGCGGAGACACCTTTTTGTAGGTTTAAAAGAAGAACGACCCATTTATGACATACTTCACTGACGTAATCTATTCAGAAATCCTTAAACTCCATCGCATGAAACCCCATCTTAATTTGTGCTCTAATCTACTCAAATTATCTTTGAGCTATACGTTGAAAGACCAGCCTCAAGATCCTTAAACTAGATGATGCGAGAGAGTAATTTACTTTTCATCTCGAATACGACGTTGAAATTCAGAACCAAAAATATTTTAAAACTTTTTCATATTTTGTTAAAATTTTCTCACTGGATTTCATAAGCTTTGACATTTCAATATCAATATTGTTGGTGTTTATTGAAAGTCAAAATGGATCGTATATCTCAAAAAGAAGGTATTGAGATTTTATTGATATTAAGGTGGTGATATGCGTAGAAGTCAACAAGAAACGTGAAATATCTTCAAAGAAACTGGAGCTGAAAAACTGTTTGTGTTCAGTTAGAAGAACTTGATATTTTTGCATCCGTAATGAAAAATTTTGCGCTAACGTCTTTTATTTACAAATAAAATATTTCTAATATAAATGGAGATGTGCTGTGACAGAAACTACTATTTATTCACAATTGTGAAGATTGTAAAGTCAAATGTCACCAAAATTAAGTTAACCAGTGGTTACTGTCTCAACAGGAACTCATAGTACCTGTTACTTTATCCTTTGGTCAAATAACTTTAGCCTATGGTTACAAAGAAGCAAGCGGTCATAGAATAGCAAACCTCTTGTCAGATCTTGTTAACCATAACTAGAATCCTTAACCAGAGGTGGTAGAACCGGCCTTTAGTAGATAATAAATGTTTTGCGATGAGTCCACTTCTTTTATGAATGGAAACGTGAATCGGCATAATTGTAGCTAACACTCAATATCCAATATTTTCAATTATAAACTCACTCTGTATAAGAGTAATGAACAGAAGGCTTCAGTATTCTATAGCAAAACGTTTAAACGTATTTTTTGGTAAATCAGGATAATTTTCAAATAAAAAACAGCCTTTGTTCCGATATAAATTCACCACTTCGTATATTTTCAACCAATGCAAAGACAATCTCTTTAAAACGAGCAATTTGTGGTAATTTTACAACAAATTGCTAGATTTTAAATTCAGATAGATGATAATTATTTATCCAAAGCTCTTTCTTTATGTCTCTGACTGGATGCAATTCATTTGAAGTTTCCTACGCGCAGTGGAGTCATTATGTATCTGGAAAATTTTCCAGTTCTCAACGCGCACTGTATCCTTCCAGAACTACGTTGTGGATTGTACACCAAAAGCGCTCGAAGTATATTTAAAAGTTCTAAAAGAATTTGTTTTTTTTTTCGTGATCAAACTTTCTCAAATCCAGTTTGAGTGTGGAATTTTTTTAGGATTCAGGTGAGTTTTTGTATAATCAATCTGTTTATTTTTAGATTCGATCGGAAAGAAAGTTTTAAAAGATGTTTATTTTTATTTAGGACAAAATAAAATAGAAACATTTTGATACTAATCCAATATTACAAATAAATGATGGATTTTAATCACTTCTACATGGAAACTTGAAATTGCGAGACACTTTTTATATCTAGATACCCAAAAATATAATGTCTCTACTTAATTGACTAAAGTCTAAAGTCATTAAGTTTATTTTTTTCAAATTCTGGTAACCGCCACTTTCGATCTCCCCTGTATTTAAAATATTGTAGATACGATTTCGATGATTTTTTTGCATATTTGTTTATTACTTGAGAGTGTGTATTTGAAATTTCAGCTCAAAGTTCCCATTATTATGGCCTCTACGAATTTTGAGAGAGAAATAAAGAAAATATCAATTTTGTTGTATTATACATGATTTTGGTTACTGCAAATTGTTATTTGTATCTGAAACCTTAGTTTGCAGCTGGTTTTTTTTTCAACATTTGAATAAATTATTTCATTTAGTTAACACGCTGGTCACGTATAATTTGTCAACGACCAAAGGATTTATAACATCCAAAAAAAGGAAACACACCTTCTAGGGGTTATTTAGAATATAATTTATATTTATAGAACAACACATAAGTAATTGCGTAGACAGAAGCGACGAGATATTTGTATACAGGGTGAGTTGAAATTAAAAAATGTTTAACCACAATGGTAACCAAATTCGACTACATTTTCTGGCTTTGCTAGTTCAGATTTAATAATGACAAGAACAATACATTTTCCAGGCTTTATTATTATTATAGCTTTCAATTCAGTTTAATTGACAGACAAATACGCTTTTCTTTTCAAATCCTTGAAAGCAATATAGAAGAAACGATTCTTTACAGCCCTTTAGTTAAAATTAATTCCCTAATGTTTCCATACCAAAAACTTTCCTAAAATTGTCGAACGAATCGGTTGGAGATTTGTTAGTTCCAAATCCCAATAAATATCCTCTAATTTCGAACAAAATTCATATACATTTAATATCCTTTAAGGAGGATCGGGAAGGAAAAATCATTTTTTGAATTAGTAAAAATTGCAAGATACAAAAATTCTTAATATCTTCTGTAAGTTCCTCGTGGCATTACTTATTATTTTTCTTCTCTTATTTTTTTTGGGAATCAAACCACATGGAACATTTTGAAGCCAAAATAGTAAATAATCAAAAATTAAAACCAATTGTCTGGTGGGGATATGTAGACGACATTTCTGCAATATGGCCTTACGACTTAGTATCTCTGAATGATTTTTTAACATATATAAATCAAGGAGAAAAATCTATAAAATTTGAAATTGAAAATAACAATTTTTTGCCATTTTTAGATGTTCTTATCAATAAAACATGTACAGGGTATGAAACAAGTGTTTACCGTAAGTTAACACACACTAATAGGTATTTGAATTTTGAATCAAATCATTCTATAAGCATTAAAAAAGGAATAGTAAAATCTTTATATGATATAGCCAGAATCATTTGTTCTAATGATAATCAATTCACAAAGGAGAAAACTTTGCTGAAAAATGTTTTAAATGCCAATAATTACCCAGCAGAATTTGTAAATAAAGAAATTAAGAATATAGAGAAGGGCTCATTGTTAATACCCCATAACAATAACAATAACATTAATAACTCGGCTAACATAATTTTTAAAAACTTGACAATATCGTATGTTAAGGGTTTATCAAAAAGAATTAAGAAAATTGGTAATCAATTCAATATTCGAACTAGTTTCAAATCTAACAATACGTTGAGATCTATAATAGCAAAAACGAAACCAAAAAATGAAGAACAATCTTCAAAAAACTGCATATATCAGATATCTTGTGAATGCGACAAACTCTATTTAGGTGAAACATCTAGACCATTGAAAGTCCGAATAAATGAACATAAAAAGAATATCAAAGATAGGGAGTTCTTTAAGTCAGGTATTTGCAAACATGCTTGGGAAGAGGGCCATAAAATTCAATGGGATTCGACAAAAATAATATTGAAAGAGCCCAATAAGAAAAGACGAAAAATCAAAGAAAGTGCTTTAATACAACTAAATTCAGATAAATGTGTAGCTAGTATTTCAGCCGAATGTAGTCAAATTTGGTTACCAATGTTAGAAAGAGAAATTTCCAATAATCAATAACCTGCGTTATCAGGATAGCATCATAAGTTTTTATCCAGGTTTTCTTATGATTTATCTTTGAAATGGTTGTTAATCGATACACACTTCAATACACAAAATCATCAAACTGAGTTATACATATTTTGAAAACAAAAATAATCATACACAATAAAGTAACAACAAACGCGTTTTTATTAACAAAATTTCCAAAATAAGCGAAAAAAAGCGCTATCCCAATAAAAACCGTTCCTGGAACGTGCACTTCACTGGATTCCATTTCTAGTGAACTACATATCGTAAGAATGTCATCAAATAAAATATTTTATTTCACATTTTACCAGAGGTGTGATCTACTATGAATGGAACTTAATAAAATTTGACAACAAAGTTTTGTAGTCTTAAACTTCAAAATATTATTGATTGTCTAGTTGTCAAATTTTTTCGTCGTGTCAGATAGGGACCAAAAAATTATTTCTTTACTAGTTAATCTTGACAACGGTGGCTGGAATACTACCGAAACGTCGAAATAAAAAATAAAAAACATTATTGTGGTTTGATTCCCAAAAAAATAAGAAAAAAAAAATTTTTCGTTCTCCTGAAATCCCTTTTAAACGTGTCGTAATCTCATAGCTTTCCCAGCTTTAGAAGTTACTATACAAAACTGTGAAAATTGATTTAAAAATTCAACAAAATACTATTATAAGAATAACAATACAATAACCTGTGTAGCATTTAATAAGTCACCAAGATAATTTCTTCTTCAAAACTTTAAATTTCTGCAGAAATAGCATTTATTTTGGATAAGCTGTATACGGTTATATATAAAACGAATCTAATTATGTGAAGAGCGCAAGTAGAATCCTTTAACTTTTTCCTTTTGTCTCCAAGATATCTGTAATTACAAATCTAATTACGCTTACAAGGAAAATAAGAG
Organism: Lochmaea capreae; assembly: GCA_949126875.1. Lineage (NCBI taxonomy): Eukaryota > Metazoa > Arthropoda > Insecta > Coleoptera > Chrysomelidae > Lochmaea > Lochmaea capreae. The sequence goes on from OX421397.1 coordinate 803,285, forward strand.
TTTCAAGAGAATAAGAAAGCTCTAATACTTTACGTGACCGTTTTTCATGGAAATAGCTTAAAAAAGAATAGCTTAAACTAGTTATATGAAGTTCCAGACGATAACCTCACTTAATTTTATCTCTTTTTATATGTTTTTGTTACATTTATTGTGTAAAGACATTCTGTATAGTATTGATCTTTGGGTATTATGTGGAAAGTACATTTCTGTAATTAAGCATTATCATCTCCGAGGGTTTGTGTTTTAGTCTGGATTTAGAGAAAGCTCTCTACTGTATTAAACAGAATTCAGGTTTGATAAACAATAATCAATCGAAGAATTTCAGATTAATGCATCTATACTCTAATTAAAGTCAGTGTGATGACCATAAAATAAAGCAATGTTGTCAGATATATTTTCTAAAATTGTTAGACTCGCTAGGCAAATGTTCCTCTTACTTTAGTAAACTGTTAGTTCGTGATGTTATAAGAAAGCTAGTTTTTAAAAAATACATAATGTATATTTATTAGTAAACATTAAAATAAGTCGATTGAAATTACTGAAAAAAGAAAAATTAATTAAAACCACTTTTTATATGTTACTATATTTAAGAAAATTTTGAAGAGTTGGCAACGTAGTTGCACGTGCAGTCAAGACTTCGAAACAACCAATCATCAACTGCAGTATTCATCGTAATATAACGAAATAACCGAAGAATATTCCGTTTGACGATTTTCGCAGAAAAAATTCTACGGTCTTGAGGGTGTTCGGGGGGGTTGTGTTGTGGTTCGGCTTATAATCCATTAGTATCATTCAGTGTCGGGTGTGAATTTTGTTTTAATGAAATATTTAATATAATATCTATTTCTTGGTTGAGTGAGTTTAGTGAATTGTTATAGGTATTTATAGGAAAGTGTAGGTGATCTAGTGTAGAAAGGTATCATTAATATAAAACCTTTTTGATGGTGTAGTGGTTAGGTCGCGTCAGTGAATTGATATTAATATAATATTCGTTTGTTCGTAGACGTTAGGATAAGTTTTATAATATAATTAATTAGAATGGCATTTTGGAGACCATTTGAAACAACAGTCCAAGATGATGCGCGGGATTATTGAATTGTGGATTTAAATAGGTATAAGAAGTTAGATAATCGAATGATAATAATGGAATCTCGGCGTATCGCTGAACTTAGACAGGAGTATTTGCGCAAAATAAAAGGGTGTACCGTGATTCAAATAAAACTATAATTTATTTAGACGAAACTTGGTTTGATACGCATGATGTTGTCAAGTGTTTATTCATTTATTTGTTATTCAAACAATCCTTACGGTTTTATTACATGAATAAATATATAAAATAAAATACATTTTAACTTAATATGTAAGAAAATAGTAGTAATGGTAATTATATTATAATTAAAACTGTATGAGGATATACACCCACCTTTAAAATATGGTTGGGTTGACGATACAAAAAACTGTTCTTTAGGTACTCCGTGTTCTAGAGGAAAACGCGTTATTATTGTATTACAAATTTTATGAATTTTGTATGCAGGATAATTTTTTTCATTCAAATTGATATAGTAGATTAACATTATTTCACAATATTCGAATTTATAAAAAATTTATATGCACGCCATTGGGCGGCTTTTTCCTTCAAAGGGATTAAAAATATGGGTCATCACATTAACTTTGGAAGAACTTTACAAAGAGTAAGTAATTTCACATAAATATCGAAGAATTTACTTAATACGACAATTTTACAGGAAACTATTGATTACATTGTATTCTGGTCGATGGAAAAAACTTCTCACTTTCCTGTAGATAATCCTACTTTTTCAATTCAGAATTCTCGCTTTGTCTTCAGTATTTAAATGGGTAGTTTTTGCAATTTTAATTCCTGATAGTATGACGATTTCATTTGATATTCAAACGAAGCACGACTGTTTTTATTTTCAGAAAAATCCTCGACGTTCTTCATATTCCATTATAAAGAATGTGACTTGGTTGTTTACGACGTTTCTACTCAAGGATAAGTTATTTAATTAATTTTAAACGAGAATTCCCATCATTGTTCTTATTTTTTTACTTCCTTAAAATTTTATTAAAATGAATAAATGAAGTGATAGTTTTTAAAAATTTGGCGAACGCGCCGGGCTGCAATTTTGCAAATTTGGCGAGCGCGTCGGGTTTATTAAATGTGTGTTTTTATATTTGGTGAATGCTCAATGTTTATTTCGCTGTTTTTTTATGCAAAAGCAGTATAAATCTCATACAATTTTACGTGAATATTCAATTGTTTCCATTAATCCAGGTATTTTGTCACTAAAACGAGTTTAAATTAGCATAAAATTAACTAAAATATCCCGTACGAATTTTTTAATTTAGATGCTCGTTCGATTGTTATAACAGCTATGCAATTTCACTGGAAATATTGTCAAAAATTTAATTTAATTGTCAATTGCGCTCCCAGCAAATTTAAAAAAAAAACTATGTCCGATTTGAAACAAAATCTCTTCATTTAAATACACCAAATTAACATTTCACTCCAAATAAGCTGTTAAGGCTTTTATGGAGATAAAAGTAACGTGTTTCTGAAAACAATTTTCTCACTATTTGAATTAAAAAAAAAAAAAAAAAAAAAAAAAAAATGGAATGATAGTCTTTCTGGCGTGACACAACTAGATCAGGCATTAAAAACTTATTCCTGGTAGCTCCATCACAAAAGCCATGTCACGTCACTTTATAAAACGCCTTTGCACTGAAAATGAAGCCTTCACATCAGATAAAGACAGGTAGACATGAAAGTTTACGTTGTTGGATAGTTTTGGTGGAAGTTAGAGGTTTTCTTATACAAAAGTTTTTGATATATTTTGATGTATGATTGTAGTTTCCGTAGCATTCTTTAATTTTTTTTGGGAAAATTAAAATAAGTCCTTGCTACCTGTTGATAATGTGGTTCTTCTTAGATTTTTGAAATTAACTGAGTAGTAATAAAAAACTTTTGTTAGTTAACCAATTAGGAAAAGTTGTTGCTTGCATATATAGATACTGAAGTTTCTGCGAAGGAAAAACTTCGGCATGAGATTTGTCTTTTTCGTTTTTGAGCCGATCATATTATTTTGAATAAATCGTTTTCGATATAATTCAGCGAAACGTTTTAGTCGATTAATCTGGATTATCACACGACAAGAATCAGTTTGCCCTTGTTTGACGGTAATTAGAAATTTATCAGAGAAAATTGAATTATATTGGTTGAAAACAGCAAGGCAAACCAAGAGTAGAAATGATTGATGGATAATTGAAAAACCCTCGGATCGCGAGGTGAATGGAATAAGGAGAAGAGGATTTGATTTTTACTGGCGAAAATTGATAAAGCTTAAAGTTGTTTTGCGGTATGTAATCACTAGGATTACGAAAGATCGTCATAGAGTAACTAATCATTAAAATTATGCAACTGGGCGCGGAATTTCTTTAATAAAGGATGTAAGATTAAGGAGAAGGAGTTGGGAATAAGGAGAGTTGCCGAATAATCAGTTTCTTTTATCAGGATATGAAATGGGTTAATCTGGGAAGATATAATTTATTTATTTCAATCAGAACAAAAAAAAATACGAAAAGTCGATGTGAATCATTATATACATTTTGACAACTTTTTGTTAGACATTTTTTGTCTTAATATCTTTCCATATGCCTTCTTGGCAACAATATTCGAAAGGTTGTGATTTTTGTTTGATATTTCAAGGGATTATTTAATTTTATACGTAGGAAGTAGCAAAGAATAAAGTACCTAGAAATTACTTTTTAATAAAAATATTAAAAGAAGATTGAAATATGTTATCTTCACCTATACAGTATGTCTGAAAAAGTTGGCAACATATGGGAAACTTTCTTATTATAAGTTTTACGAAAAAAGTCATTGTTTATGAACATTTCTGCCTTTAAAAAAAAAATATTCAGGTATTTACTTTCGACATTAGAGGTACAGGGTGTCCACAAACTGCAAAAGATTAATAGGAATATTTTGACCAGTTAAATTTTGCAAATGTAATTGAAACTAATGTAAACAGAATTGAAAACGTCAGTGTATATTAATTATACTTCAAGAAGTAGCAAAAATGCCATTGTAAGTGACTCTTGGAGAAAAAATTGAATTTGTACCAATTGTCGGAGATAACTAGGGAAGCTGCAGTAATATTTAATAACAGACTTTATGGGCTATGTAGAACTTCTTATAAAGAATAACTTTTTTTCTTAAAATTACAAATAAAAAAGTTTCCCGTGTGTTGCCAACTTTTTCAGACATACTGTATATTATTATTTTAAAAAGTTGTTACTATGTATGTATTTCGATATATACAGATGCTGTATATCTATAATACATTCCTTTTGCCGAAATTATATTCTGGAAAAGTGTTTTTATTCTTCTCAGGTATATTTTCATATAAATTACAACTCACTCATAAATTTGAATATGATATGTTTGCGAAAGTGGTAGATCGGATTTCTTTAGGTAATGGATTTTTATATACATAAATGTCAAGTTTTATTTGAATCACTTTATATAAAAAAATTATCAAAACTGTAACCCCCAGGTTATATGAAAAATAACAAAGTTCATAATGATCTGGAAACATATTTCAGCTACATATGATTTTCTGATATTTTCGATATCTTATAGCGTTTATCTCATCCTTTATTGGTGTCAAAATATCAGATTAAATTTAAAAGTATTGGAGGTGAAATTGAAAGACAGAAAATAAATAGTAGCAACAATCTAAAAAACACGTTTTTATAGACAAATTAACTCATGTATAAAAAATCGCATATGCCACAGTGCAATTGTCACTTTGACAGCGGCAAAAGTTAGCTTTAACTTTTACAGCGACAAATACACTAGTGGTTTTTTCACTTATTCATTTGTGTTCATCAAGTATCGCGGTGTTGGTTACCAGAATAAATAGTTTGGCATGTTTGTCAACAACTTATTGAATTTTCAAGAACTAACAATGAGTCGATTCGGTGTGTCTACGAACGCCGAAATTAGTCAAATTGTTAATACCTGTGTGCCTACTAATACAGTTGCGACGCAATCATGAATCTGGCGACGATTTTCTACGTTTTGCGATGCAAAAAGATACACATTTGAGCCAGATACTTCCATCGAGAAATTGAATGTAATATTGCAAGATTGGGCATTTAATATGCGTAAAAGTAACGGAGAAGACTACAAAGAAGCGGTAGTTAAAACAATTTGGAACACCACCTACAAAGTTAATATTATAACGAATTTAATATTGTATTCAACCCTTTCACCGATGTTCAGTTTAATTCATCACGAGCTGCACGTAATGCTAAACGTAAAATCCTACAAGCACAACCAGAAAAGAGAAAATGTAGTGCATCAGCTCTTAATAAATCTGAAGTATTTGCAATGGCCAGATTATATAACGAAAATGAACCGGAAGGACTTCAAAAGAAATTATATCACATTTTGGCGTTTGAACTAGCTTGGCGCGGAGGAGAAGCAGCTTACTGCAAAACCACTTATTTCGTATCTGAAATTGAAAATAATGGAAAAGAAACTGGACGTATCGAGTATAATCCTCTATTTTCGAAAACGAGACAAGGCGGCAACAATAAATTATGTGACAGCAAATGGATCACGCCTAATATTTTCGACGAAGATATTTGCCCAATACGTTTATTCAAAAAGTTGATGGATAAACGAAACACTTTTATAACTTCGGACAGAGTATTTCTTACACCAAATCCCTTTTGGAAAAAGAAAAATTCTAAAGGTTGGTACAAGAATTTGCCGATTGGAATTAATGAAATTTCCAAATGGACTAAACGCATTGGTTTAGATGTCAAACGTGTCAAAATTACAAATCACTCAAATCTAGCGACAGCAGTTAGCGAATTAAGTAAAAGCGGAATTGAAGACCAAGCTCTAATAAAAATAACAGGACACAGCAATTCATCATCAATAAAACCATACTTACAAGTTGACAAAAAGTATCATTCAAGCATTATTCAATCAATTCGTTTGAAAAATGAAAAAACTTCAACATCTACTACAGAAACGATTAGCTGTGGCATCCGCAGCGATATCACTGTTCCTAGTATGAATTTCAATAACTGCGTTTTTAATAATTGTACATTAAAATAAAAATGTGTTTATTTTTAAATGGTTCATAAATAAAGTTTGCATTGATATGTTTCCAAATTTCTCATTCATTAAATTGTCATGCCGAATTACACTCGAGGTTTGTATTGATATTGGGTAAAATTGTGTTGTTCAAATTCTAAACCGAAGGTGGAGTGTTTTTAATAGTTGACAGTTATTCTCGTCAAATTGCTAAAGGAAACAGTTTAGAATTTGAACAACACAAATTTACCCGATAAAATACAAACCACTTGTGCTATTATAAGTGAAAATTTAACTAAAAAGTGATAGAAAATGTGTAATTATTAAGATACTGTGAGATTTTTGACAATTCCAAAACAATGTAGGTAACTAATTATAATAAGGGACGTTATAAGTCCATGGTTATATTATAAAAGACTCAATTGTAAGTAGCATTGATGCAGAATTCGCGATAAATTAGTTGAATTTTCAAGTTTATGGAAAATTTTTCAAAAAATGGTGAATGCGCTATATAACGGTGCCGCCAAAAATTGAAATTTTCGAGATTCTCGTTAATATCGACCTATTACTAGAAATTGAATGAAAAAAAGTGTTAAATTAACAACGAGGATTGAAATATGAAACATTCTTCTTCATTAAAATGTATTGTATCAAAAAAAATATTGATTTGTCAATTTAAAATTCTCTCATTTCAAACTGACGGAGAAAATTAAAAATTTCAGCCCCCGGTTCTATGATACAATTGCAGTGGTTTTTAAAATTCCATTTCGTGTTTTCATGACAAACTGAGTTACAAAAATGAATCGGCTTTATATCTTTTGATCAAATTAATTTGAAATTTACAATATGTATCGTTTCGAAGATAAATTCTATTCGAAAGCAAAAAGCAATTTTAACGCCAGTTCATTATTTTCGTTAATTTGACTGGGGAAAGCAGCAAAAAGCAGGCGTGTTTTTTAAAAATATTATGACCGAAAAAAAAAATTGTCAAAACTCACTGAAATACAGGGTAAAATTAAATTCATTTGAAAAGTTAATTGGGTGAAAGTTCCAGTAAAAATTATTCCTGTATATATTTTTATGTATCCTACAGAAACCTTTACAATATTTCCACATAATATTAACAACATAAAAATAAAAAATATACCTATATATTGTGACTTTCTTTATGCCAACCCGCATACATATTATCAGATCATCCCGACTGAGAACATTAAAATGAATTAGTTGAGTCTCCCACAGCCTTTATCCATAAACTTGTTTGTCTCTTTGTTTCCATTATTCTCCAGGAATCTCTTCCAGTGGGATTGTACGTATTCATTTCACCACACACTTTAATTGTTCATGAAGGTAACATGTGCCAGAGAGGGAGGATTGTTGACATAATTGGGTTAAAATGCACCCTGGGATTTTCGTCGACTTCAAAGTAAGAAAGTTTATATTTGTCACGATAAGGGGAAATTAAATGGGAATTTTCCAATTTACTCACTAGATGATAGAAAAAAAAAGGGGAATACAGGAAGTTTATACGCAAGTTCTCCCAATTATCCTGGGAACGGAAAAACCTTTAATTGGATTTATTTTAACCCAGATTTAAACGGTTTTTGAGGTACAGGCTTTGTGAATAATGCTTGAATTTAGAACACGGAAAGAATATGCGGGAATTATTTATCTATCTGTTGTAGAATATTTATTCTTTTTGGATTGACAAGTTCAAAGGTTAATGTTAAATGAAACTACTTCTTAATTATTTAATAAATCAATTATGATATGAATTATTTCGATATTGACATATCATCATCAGAAAAACATAAGTTAACTTTGATGTGTAATAGGTATACACTGGTCAAACCAGTAGAAACTTTGAGATTAGATACAATGAAGAGTTACACACAAACAGATTAAACAACCCGAAGAATCAAGAGACATCTACTTGACACCAAACATTCATTACCACCTAACACAGAACTAGAAGATTTCCTTGAAGAACTAGAAGTTAGAAGACAGTTAAGAGAAGATAAATCTAGGGAGCTCTCCACTATTAAACTGTCTTCTTAAGGAACAATTTAAAGATCAGCAGATGTAGTTTTCTTTGGTTTCCTTTATCATTGCACAGTTATACTGATCTTAAATGGGAAAAAGGTATCCAGGATATTCTTTTCATAATTCCCATATAATTAACAATTTGGTTTTATTCATTACATTATTATGAGTAAATTCCACAAAGTAAGTGTCCAAACAGTATATTCAAGTTTTGAGCTCAAAACTTTATATTAATTCCCTTGAGTGCTAGAATACACCTATTTCACTTCACCTACGCTTATATATATTTAGGTTTACGACTAAAATACCTCATAAAACTATTTTTAGTTAACTTAGACATTCATATACATCGATAAAATAAAATTTTACCTTTTAAAACTACTAAAAACGTTCCAATTTTAAATTTTATATTTTAATAGGTGTGGAAAGGCGAATTTTAAGAAAACACTGTATACATTTTGATGTAAAGTTTGCAAAATGTATTGTAATTGCTTCGAATTTTTTGTAGAATGAAATATCAAACTCTAACCAATTAAACATACATTTTCAGAAAGAAACATGATTAAGCTTTGTCCTTTCTTATGAATTTTTTTTATTGGACATAAAATAGGTGAATCGTTGCTCTCTGTTTTTTTTTTAGTGAAAATTGGAAATCTCTTCTCGTGCACAAGGGTTATACAAAGATAGGATACATCAAAAGGTCCTTTAGCTAAGCAGGATAAGCAGATTTCTGAAATCATATCACACAAAGTACAGCTTTTGATGCGGCCGAGTATTTTCTTAAATTAAAACCGACCAAAGAAAATTCGGCGAGGAAGCTGGAATAAACGTTTTCTCATATAGAATTTCAGTATCACTAGCTGTGCTGGAATATACTTGACATAATTAAATTCTACACAAGTAATTTTTCACTTTCCATGTTTTCATATTCAGATCATTTAGTTAAGCGGACTTCATTATATTTGGTAGTCACTGTAGATAGCCTTTCTCTAGAGTGCGCTTAAGAACTACATAAACTCAGAATTTCGAGGATCAAAGAATTAATTCTAAATTTAAAACCATGAATTGGTCCGTTTGTTACAAGACTTTTTGTAAATTATATCAATTAATTAAATGTTTCTCATCAAATGTCAAAAAATCTTCAACAATCATGTCCAGAATAATATTGTGACTGTAGAGGTAGCTCATGGAAATTCAAGGCTCTCTGTAGCTATCCCCAAGCGTGCTCGATAGGAGAGAGGTCAGAGGATCGAGGGTCAGTGACAAATTGGGAACACCCAAGAAGTCCAGAGCGTTTTTGACTTCTCTGGCTCAATGCGGTCGTATGTTGTTAATAAATGAAGATTACTAACCTACCAGTAGCCCTAATAACTTCTTCAGAGCAGTTTAGTTAATAGATTCTCAATTTATGAAATAATTTAAATCGACAGCAGTAAAAACAAAGTTTACCAATTAACCAGCCTCTTTAAAAGCTTCTTAAACTGAATGTAGTCGAATATATCAACCGTAACGATAAGTCTAAAGAGGTTTTAGTCGATGTTTTTATTGCTTAAACCCCAGCTCAGAAGTTACATTCGTTTAAAACAAAGAAACTCATAAAAATCAATGTAGCAACGGTCTTTAGACAACCCAACATAAACTCTTTCGTATTTTATTTTTACAATTTACTTTGTTCATACTTTTCATTCTACTCCTCTCATCCCACCATGCTACTTTAATAAAATCACGTGTTTAAGAACAATAAAAACGAATACAAAAAAGAAGATAAGGTGTACGTGACTTAATAACTTTTGTATAAAGAGTTTTTATTATTCATAGATAATTTTTTTATTAATTAAATGGAATGTTGTATATTGTAATAGTATACGAGGGGAGGATGGAAAATGTAAAATTATTTGGAAGTCATTCTCTTGGGGCTAGATTAGATTAGATTAGATTCTATGAGGTGGCTTTTAGCCTATTCCACTGCGACCTTTTCAGATGTATTGTGGTCCTCTAAACTCTAGATTACATTCTCCAGCCTGACTCTTTTTAAAAAGTCTATTAGCGTGGAGTCTGAACCTTTCATATAGCTCTCTGTCAATGGCTTTTCTTCGCCTAATGCAAAAAACCGCACATTTACCAGGCTATCGCACTGACATAGAATGTGTTCTGCCGTTTCTTCGTTTCTTCTTCTAGGTGACAAAACCTGCACATATCTTCGTTTGTCAATCCTATCAGCCTTAAATGCCTATTGAGCTTACAGTGCCCCGTTAACAGACCCACTACAGCTTTGACAATTTTCCTGTCTTTGGCCATCAGATGCTGTAAATTTTGGCGAGTGTTCTAATATGTATTGTTTCGCTTGTGAGTTCCTTTACCATTTCAGAGATTTATGGGCGACCCACTTCTTTGTTTGTTTCCTTGTTATGCCACTCAAGAAAGACGACGGCGCGAGACTCATCTTCTCAAGGTTGCACTAGGTTTGCCAGATGGTTGTCAGACAATAGAAAGTTTTAAGGCGCTATTACCTGGAGGTATCCCAGTGGTAAGTCGTCAGTCAATTAAAGGTGAGGTGCCCTTGAGGTATTCTTTAGGTATTTCTTAAAGTATTTTCGGGAAGTGTCCTAGAGATTTCCTAGAGGTATTCTAGTGACTGTGTTTACCATGGTAATTTAGGAAAAAAGATAAGAAAGAGGTGATTCAATAAGAAGGTATGTCTTGCCTTGAAGACAGTCGGTAGCGGTCTTTCACCCAGTTTCAATAGCCTGGTTGAGAGTTCCTTGTCTACCTTGTTCAGTAAATTCTTTGTATGGAGGTGCCCTCCATTCGAGTTGGTGTTCTCTATCTAGCCAGTTCTCGATTTCCTTTCTTATGCAATATTTTGTGATTCCACAAAACGGTTCCGGACCTATGAAGTCTTCTTTAGAGCCTTCTTTAGCTAACTTAAGCAGAGCCTGGCTGCCAGTGAATATTTTTATTTTTTGTCTGGTGTATCCTCTTCTGATGTTTTCATCAATACAGGATATAGCGACAATCGTCTCTGCTTGAAACAAGTTGTATATCGGCCAAAGCTAAAGATCATTCTCTTTCCAGGTCCAGGTGGGGCTGGTAAGTAATTATGCTAGGACGCATGGCGGAGGTTTTAGCATGGGAATCTCCATAAGAAAATCGCGAAAATCCTAAGGTCCCAAAACCCCGATATTGTATCTTTTTTGTGCGGGAATGCGATACCGGACCATGGCGGGGTTTTGGGAATCTTAGCATTTACGATTATTTCCTTATGGAGATTCCCATGTTAAAACTCCGCCGTGGTCCTGTATCGCATTCCCGCACAAAAAAGATACAATTTCGGGGTTTTGGGACCTTAGGATTTTCGCGATTTTCTTATGGAGATTCCCATGTTAAAACCTCCGCCATGAGCCAGAACTGCCCTAGCATAACTACTCTGGTACCCAGTGCTATGGTTTGTTTTGGAACCATCGGTGAACCAGATGATTTCTTCAGAATTACCTGGGTACATCATCTGTTCCCTAGAAGGGATGTTCACTCGCTCAGTGAATATATTCTCCGGTATCATGCTCTCAAAACTCGATAAAGGTCGATGGACATGTTACAATTTAACAGGTAGATAATAAAGAAAAAAGAAAGGACTTGGGGTATTTCCGTTGTCATTAAAAGTATCTAAAAAAAATCACAGACACTTGGAGAGTTTTTTAAATCAAAGTTGTTATATTTAACGAGTTTTTCTTCCAGGATAAGAGAAGAGAATCAGTTAGTAAAGTTATAAATGGTAAGAAAAAAAAATCAAGGACTCTTTTCCATCTACTTCAAATAATTAACGGAAAAATATTCAAATTAGAACTGATGAAAATAATGTTTAGCAAAAATATTATTCAACTAAAGTTATTCCCGATATATCTAGCGACTCAATTAGTTTAAAACAATTTTCTGGATACGTGGAACTTCATCAATTAAAATTATATACCATAAAACGTCAAAGCTTTCATTATATTCAAAAGTAGAAATAACATCCAACGTTTTCTGTTGTCCACAATATTGTATAGCGTCGAAGCATCGATTTTTAATTAATTAGTAACAAAGGTACTTTGGTGGAATCTTGTTTTTCGTACACCCAACACTTTAATTAAAAATAAATTGTATATACAACGCTGTTCGAATGACAAACATTTTGAAGTTCGTAAAAAATACAAACTGCGGACAAAGATGGTTGCAAATTGAGCACTTTCCATGTTATTTAGTTTATACGAAGACTTTGCTGACGAACAATTTATACAAAGGTCACATTTAGTTGTAAGGGAGTCCAAAAATGTCTTCTACTATTTCGACTCCTCTTTAAACGTAATAGAAGGTATTAAGCGCACTTTCCAATATAAATTGCATTTATTCAACAAAACTTTTATAACGTTGATGAAATACTCATTAAAGTAAACAAGGACTTTCATTTTCTGTAATAAATAGGGCGTAAGTGATACAGTGTGACCCACTTAAGACTGCAGCACTCAACCAAAATTTGAAATCATCGAATGGCACTTAAAAGCTATAACTGGGTGTTGAGATCTTATGTGGATCACACTGTAGAATAAACAGAAGAGAAATATTCTAAAAATAGTTTTTATTAACTCTTGCTAAGCACGTAAATATACTTACATCAGAATATTGTGTAAAATTTGCAAAAATGGATGTACATTTATGCCACGTCAATTTTCACGATATAATCGTTGAAATTCCAGTGCTACCAATTCCTGCTACGTAAATATCGTCCAATATAGCTCTTAGGGACGTGGAAAAAAATTATATCATCAACAAATACTTTGTTTACCATAATATCGAAACTGTCGTGATTGACACTTTGTAAATTGGATTTGTATATAAAGGATGAGATGTCATTTAATAACGAAGGATGAGTAAACAATGGAAATATCTTTTAAGCAACATTACAAACATATTTCTAACAATACAATGTTCCAGAGTTCCATAGTTGCGAAATTATTCAAAAAAATATATAAAAATTGATAATTACAACAATTTACAAGACCATTCTAGACGAAATTCGTCCTATACATGATTATTATTATATGAAAATGTTTATTTGACATTTCTAATAGCTTAATGTTACTGATGATATTGATTTTACACAGCTAAACTTTTTTTGTTTGAGAATATTTGCCTACTCCCGTGGCTTTATATCTCGAAGAAATTGTGTAAATAAGCATGTCTGTATTTGCCATGCTTCTGTGTGAATACATACACTGTCGAGCGCAGTTCCAAGATCAAAGTAAATTGTCGTGCAATAAGGAGTCTAATTCCTTCGACTCGTGTGTTTGATAACAGATGGCGTGACTTGCAGCTAATTTAGTTTAATTTTCCCCGTCCAATCATCTTCTATTATATACTACATCTCCATTCTTCACTTAAAAGCGTAGAATTTCTTTAATAAAAGACAAATTGTCGTTAATTGATAGAGCAAACAAAGCCTTGTTATAAATTAACTAAAATCACGAATTTTGTAAGCAAATTTTCTCTAAATCATCATTTTGGAATATTAATATATGTCTCTTGTGTATCTAGCTGGAGCTACTGGATCGTTTTAATTACCTTAAACTCGGTAGCTAACATTTTCAACTAAGTACCAATTTGTATCTATAAGCTTTACTCTAACAAACTGGTGTTTATAAATTTCCTCGGAAAATTAGAGTCTTTAAGGGTACGTAGGTTAGGGTGTTACCACCATATGAATCTCCTTCCAATATTTGTTAGTTATGTTCGATTTAGTATTCAAGTGTGTTTTGATTTCTTTTGGCCATAACAGATTCCAAAAACAACAAATTTGCTGATCTTGTGAGTGACCTCCAAAATTCCATGATAAAATTCCAATTTTCTCCTGAAGGGTGTACATTCACCTGTTTGTGGTGCAAAATATTTCCAAATTAAAGAACCTACTCGAATATATAGTTCCAAAGTTATAAAAGAAAATTTACCATTTTCCCACCCCTTTATATCGTTTAATTTAATATAGGGAGACTTACCCAACTAAAAGGGTAGTTCCCTATATTTGTTATATACATTGTTTCTTTGTTTGTAGAGAAAATATTCGCTTGTCCTCATAATATAAACTTTTGACAGTATTAATTGGAAATTATTAAAATTGCTTCAAACTCAAATACGTTCTATATTATTATAATACAAATGTTTCGCTGTCAGATAATCCTTAAAATGTATTAATAGGATGTGAGAAAATAAGGATTTGACAAGGATACAGCGTTAGATGATTAATATTTGATTAGAGCATGTTAGAATTGAGAGACCTACAATGCGGTATTGAATATTCTATGAGATTTGTTTCTTTAAAGTGATAAGGAAGAAAATGGAATGTTTTTAAAATGTTTTGGGATATGATAAATTGTTTCTAAAGGTTAGAGGTGATTTATCGCTATTTTTAGCTATTTTTAGACGAGTCTCGGCATTTTTTATAATTTTCTAAAATAATGACATAAAGAATTTTATTCCATAAGTGGTTTCCACACTGTATAAAGGAGCAAAAAGGGAGAAAATTCCTACATTCGGTGTTGTCGTTTAGAATTTAGTAAAATAGAAACCGAGGGACACTCAAAATAAAATAAAACACATAGTAGCAGTCAGTGGCGTACAACAATTATTTTGAAATAGAAATTCTTCAAGTGATAAGATCCTTAATAATATTTTTACGCATGTATGTTATGAAGAAACGAATTATGAAGCCATGAGAAGGTTTTTCGTTTCAGTCAGTGAAACTTTTGATTTCACGTCAAACGGATTACACTGCTCCACAAAAGTTTACATATATCGGATGAATTAATACTTTAATACTTCTTAAGGAAGAATTTCTGTTTTTGTATTATTATAAGTTTTATTTCCCAACTTAAACTTCGATAATTGTCCCATTTTTCCATACTTTTCATTGAATTTGTCAATATACGACCCACTAGCATTCATTTTCTCAATCAATCTTAAACAGAAATGGATTTTTCGAACACAAACCCTCCAATTCTGAACTTTAAACTCAATCACATCTCAAGAGAAAAATGCCGAGTTTTTATTGACAAAAGTCATTTCCCTGATTAATTTGTTTTCAAATTTCCACATTTAAATATCAACAAACAAGAAGAAGACCGACAAATACACCATTCCGCAAACTCCTGTACAATAGCTGGGTATATAGTATGAACCTTGTGTCATATAATAAGCTGGGTCGGAATATTTCATCAACATACAACGTAATTTCATTTGAATTTGAATCTGGCGTAAAGAATATAAAATTTTATTAAAAAGTTACCTATATACAGTGTGACCGATTTTGTTTGGAAGCACCCCTATAAAATCCGCATTTTTCAACCGATTTTGATTTAGTCTTTTTTGTTAGATTCAGTATCAAAAATAGAATTTGAGCACAAATTTTCATACCATAATAGTTATTTTCAAGGCACACTTAATTTTTCTTTGCCAAAAAAGACGAAAGTATATTAGGCATTTTTTTTTCTCAAATATGACTACACCACTGGATTCAGAATCATCACAAATGTAAACTATCAAAATTTTATAAAAAAAGTTTTATCAACAACAAAGTTATTAGTACATGAATTTGGAAAAAGTTGTTTTTTAATTAATTTTTTACTAAGAATGTAGACACATTTTAAAAATGGCAGCATGGTAAACAAAAACTAGGACTCAAACATATTGCACTGTAAAAATTCGAAGCCGATACCTTAACCCGTTCTGGAGTTATAGCTTCTGAGAGTAATGTAAAATTGTGCTGATGTGACGAAAATACAAATTAACACCTAATAATACATTTTAATTATTAAACTTCTTAATAATAATTTAATTCTACATTTTTGTAGCCTCGACTAGACCTCCGTTAATTTCCACACATTTCTCGTATCGTTTGCGACCATGTCTTAGCGCTTTTTTTTTATTTCATGTGGCGTTATTCCAGCACACGCCTGTCGCAATCTGTCACACAGTTCTGCTCTATTCCTTGGACGTGTCTTATACACTTTTTGTGTCAAAAGACCCCACAGATAAAAATCCAATATAGTTAAATCGGGCGATCTAGGAGGCCATTCGATTAACTCGCTACCGCGACCTATCCAACCATTTGGAAATTTTTCGTTAAGCCACTGCCTGACAATCCTAGAATAGTGTACAGAACAACCATTTTACTGAAATATCAAATTTCTTCTTTCTGCTAGTGGCAGTTCGTCAATCACTGCGGATAACTCACCTTCCAAGAACTCCATGAAGTTATTGGCATTCATGTTACAATCAAAAAAGAATAGACCTATTATCCTGTCTTTTAAAATTTCGGCTTCGAATTTTTACAGTGCAATATGTTTGAGTCCTAGTTTTTGTTTACCATGTTGCCATTTTTAAAATGTGCCTACATTCTTAGTGAAAAATTAATTTAAAAAAAACGTTTTCCAAATTCATGTAACTTTGTTGTTAATAAAACTTTTTTTATAAAATTTTGATAGTTTACCCTTGTGATGATTCCGAATCCAGTGGTGTAGTCATATTTGAGAAAAAAAAATGCCTAATATACTTTCGTCTTTTTTGGCAAAGAAAAATTAACGTAGAGGGCCTTGAAAATAGCTATTATGGTATGAAAATTTGTGCTCAAATTCTGTTTTTGATACTGAATCTAACAAAAAAGACTAAATCAAAATCGGTTGAAAAATGCGGATTTTAAAGGGGTGCTTCCAAACAAAATGGGTCACACTGTATATACAGTCGAATATTCTTATTAGAAATGTGACTTTCAGGATAATTATCAATTAATTTTAAGCAGGTTTCATTTGAAAATCTTGAAAGTATATTTTTCGATAAGGTTTTATAATTCTTAGATATCATTATTCGAAGACATCAAAGAATTTTCCATCTAGTGCGTTGAACGAAACTTTTTCTTTGTTTTAACTTATGGTTTACAAGGAAATTTAATGAACAAAATTATTTTCTTTGTCATAACAAAGAATAAATCGAGTTACTTGTTTTCATCGCTCTATATTCTAGCAAATAAACTGCAAAGCAATTAAAATACATTTAATGAAGTATCATTTTGGATATTTTTTGAAAAATATAAGTATCTACTGGTATAAAAATGATTTCCGCATAATTTTCTTCATTTTATACTAAAATGTTAACAATTTTCTCCGATTTCTAATTCTAATTCATCATAAATAGATAAATAATCCACCAAAAGACCCTGATATGTTCCCAAGTACCTAAATAGTCGGATATAATCCAACCTCCATAAACTACTTATTCTTAAATGGTTATCAAGAATTAATTTGACCCTTGACTGGTTTCCTTCTATATTCAGCAACATAACCAAAATGAACACTTTATATTCTGAAAAAGTAGCTTTCTTAAAGCCCTTTTTAACAATTTGCCACAAGATTAACTTTCGTCCTTTTATTTCCCCACTCAATTTCTCCTCGACCACTTCAGTTATATTTTTAAAACTACCTGTATCTTTATGCGTTTATTTGTCTAACAATTTTGTTGGTATATTATCATTATTTAAAGTTTTATCTAATAAAAACCCCCTTTCAAGTCCTCTGGAAACTCTTGAATAACCAATTTGGTGTTATAAATATGTCTGCGACAGAAAACCATTAACATTTCTTTTTTAATCAATCAATAGCATTTCACAATGTTTTTTTTTTCGATAATTGGTATAACTCGTTAGGTAAATGGAAGGTCCTTAGAGAAATAAAGAAGGGTAATGTAATAATTTTAATGGAACTGTATATATATGATTGATTTACATGGGCTGAAAAGTCCCGGGCCTAACTCATAGATGGCGATAGTTTTATTGCAATCGCTTGTTTTTCAGTTGGTACTAACCTTAAAAAGACGGATGTCAAAATTTCATGATATTCTATTCATTAGTTGAGGGCTTTTCGGAAACCGTAATCCTGGATCAGATAGATCACCTATCAACTGATCATCATGAACGAGATTTTCATTTGAATTTCCGAACGACGCGAGCTGTTTTTGTGGAAATGTCAAACTTAAAACTTAACCTACAAACCTTTTATTAGGCAATCCAACGACCTGTCAAATAAATTCAATATGGCGCCTGGTTGGCAAACAATTGTTTAATACGTTTGTTTACTTGTTCAGTTTTGTTAATTCTTGAAGCTTTTTTGAAGTATTTGGGTATAATTACCTTTGGTTTTATTCAGATTTATAGAAAATAGTGAAACCTAAAGTTCAGTTTGCCAGTAACGTGTATTGTGGTGGGTTGTGGAAGCCGTGCAGATCGGGACCATTTGCTTAGTTTTTTTCGCATTCCCACATTGAAAAACTTTGTACATTGCCCACATATAAACGATTTATCAAGGAAAAGGAGGGATATGTGGTTAGCAGCCATCAAGAGGGAAGATCTAACACTTGAAACTCCTTGAAACAACTAACGATTACTTCGATAATAATCAAAATGCAAAATAAACACCATTAAAACTTGCTGTATATAGCTTCCTTGCTACGGCTTACAAGCTTTGTTTGCCAACCAGGCGCCATCTTGACAGTTGAAAAGTCACGTGGTTTGGATTCCCTAATTATTAAAAGTTTCGTGGTTAGATTTTTTATAGTTTTCTGTGTTTATGGACCTTTATCAGAGACCCATATTATTCAGTTGTTAAAAAGGTTTTTTATACAATGCGTCCAAACTATTTTTTTTTGAGGGGAATGAGGAAGACGAGGAGGAATATTTATTGATATATGCATTGAGTGCTTCAAAAAGGCGAAAATGTATTATCAATTACTTTGATACCTAGATACACCTGTCAACTACGCAGCTTACATGACTTTTAGTTTCGAGGTTAAAGAAAACGATTGAAACGGAACGACACGTCAGCTGATCGCATTTACCCACCGGTAAACTTGAGTAGAAAGGATCCAATCATATGACTATGATCCGCTCAATTCAGTTTTCGAACGTAAGTGATCGTGATCCGGAATACTTTCCAAACATTCATATCATGATCGGGTTAACTCGATCATAGTTTCCGAAAAGCCCTTTGATGAGTTATTGCTCTAAGAGTGACGCTACTTCCAATATTTTGCTCCCACATCCACCGTATTCGCCAGATTTTTGCTCCCAGCGACTACTGGCTGTTCGCAGACATAAAAAAAATGCTCACTGGTAAGAAATGTCGCTCGAATGAAGAGATTATCGAAGACTTTGAGGCCTAGTTTGAGGAAAAAAATAAATCGTTCTACAAAAGTGGTATGGAAATGTTAGAGCGGTGCTTGATGGAAATTACGTTAAAGAAAAAAACTAATTTTGAACAAAAAAAAAAAAAGTGTTTTGTTTGTTAGGCCCGGGACGTTTCAGCCCATGTGTTATGCCAATTCTTCTGTAGGTAACTATAGTTATGCTTTGAATTCTTTGTAGAGTTAATACACACTGTAGGAAAAAGGAACTACAGTAGAAGGTGTCAACTGGTGCCAGGATTTAAGAACATTTTGGTTATTTACGGTATTACTTTTGTTTTTAAAAGAAGTTACACGCTTTGTAATAAAGTATTTCAAACGCAATAGTAGCAAGAAAATTCAAAATATCTCCCTCATTCAAATGATCCAATACAGCAACACACTTTTTTATATTCGTTGATTTGAGGCCCGGTTTATCAATAGCCAATTTTATCCATCAGAAGTATCCGTCGGATAAAAGTAACTAGCAGTTAAAGTTCCAGTTTGTTTGGAAGCGGTTTATCAAGTCATTTTTATTCTCTAGTTTGTTAATTGACAGATAATGAAAGTTGGCAATGCTGACGAATGAATGTAAGCAATCTCATTGGTTGTTACAAGAACAAGGCCATGTCATATCAATTGATATTTTTGTTAGGTTATTGGTGAATGTTTATCCAAAGGTTTATGTGTTTCTATTTTTCTTTCTTGAAAAGTTGTTGATAAATATGAATTTTCTGAATGATTATATTCTGGATAGCGACAAGGACGAGGATATTGTGCGTTCTTGAGTACGAAAGAAGGGAAAGAGTGGACAACTTCGAAAATGGGGATGACCAGGATTTTCATGCTAGATTTAGGATGACAAAAGAGACTGTTCTGTCAATATTAGGACCTCATGCAATTTTTAGAAGCAAATTTGTCTCCTCTGCTGTGAAATTGCATCCTCTCTTCTTAGTAGTACTAGTACTTTCCATTTTTTACTTTGCTCAAAACCCAAGTAAATTTGACACAACACCACAACGAAATCAAAACAAACCAACTCTTCCGAATAAAGTGAGGTTATGTAAGAGACTTTAACTTCCAGATATCGACCATCCGCCAGTTGAAACTGACAGATAAATATTGTTGATAAACCGACCTTTCCAAAATAACAGATAGTTAGGATTTAACTGACGGATAAATTGCTATTGATAAACTGGGCCTGAATGAAAATATTTTAGAGACAATTTTCCAAAGTTTACTTCCTCAGCAACTGGATGATAATTAAATCTTCAAAAGCAAACTAAACTTTTCGGAAGAGGTGAAATACCTTGGTATTACCCTCGACAGGAAACTA
Organism: Lochmaea capreae; assembly: GCA_949126875.1. Taxonomy (NCBI): domain Eukaryota; kingdom Metazoa; phylum Arthropoda; class Insecta; order Coleoptera; family Chrysomelidae; genus Lochmaea; species Lochmaea capreae. The sequence continues at coordinate 824,032 of OX421397.1, forward strand.
ACATGGAACTCTCATCTACACAACAGAGCAAAAAGAGCATATATGGCTTATGAGCAGTGTCGGAGGACAGTGGGACGCACATGGGGTTTGTCACCCCGTGTGGTTACCTGGATCTACACTGCAATAATAAGACCCATGTTAACGTATGGAGCAATTGCATGGGGACCGAAGGTTCTACAAGCAACGGCCATCCAAAAATTATATCAAATACAGCGAATGGCTTGCTTAAACATCACAGGAGCCATGAGAACAACACCAACCGCAGCAATGGAACTAATTACTGGTCTGACCCTCTGGACCTGTACGTCAAGGAGGTTGCGTTAATGGCCATGGTACGATTGCGCACGGCTGGTGTAAACCCCGAAGTAGGAGTGGGCCAATTGAGGTTGAGCCTGTGGCAGGAAGCGCTCACTGCGCTACCTCTGCTGCAGGCAACCAATGATGCAATTGAACCCAGGTTTTTGTTTAACAAACCCTACAAAATTCAAATAAAACAGAACACAGAGCCAGGTGCTGCAAATGCAATACGCATATATACAGATGGTTCAAAAATGAAAGAAGGCTCAGGATGTGGAGTTTACTCAAGAGCACTAAGCCTAAAGATGAAGTGGGGAATGGGAAACAATACCAGCGTAGTTCAAACAGAACTTGCTGGTATCTCAATTGCCACAAAAGAACTAACCAGAAGAGGAATTTCTGGCAAAAACATAATAATCTGCACTGATAGTAGACAAGCCCTATTAGCCTTAAACAGACAACGTGTTATATCGAGGCTAGTACTAGAGTGCCACCAAGATTTAGCTGACGCCTCGGCAGATAACAATATTATCCTGAGGTGGGTTAAAGGGCACGACAGGAGTAAAGGAAATCGCATTGCTGATTCTTTAGCCAGGGAAGCCGCTGTACTAAAAATTCTAGGACCCAGTGACACCTACGGCCTAACGACTTCGACAATTGCGGAACTAGCCAAACGCTACACCCATACTCAATCCCTTAAGAGATGGGATGGAATCAAAGGATGCAGTTTTGCCAGGATCACCCTGGGTGACCCTGGGAAGCTGGACCCGAAGAAGTATTTGGCGATGACCAGGAGAAACCTACGTTTAACGGTAGGATTTCTGACTGGTCACTGTCAACTAGGGAAACACCTCCATACTATGGGGCTAGTGGACACGCCTCTATGCAGGATGTGTGAACAGGAAGATGAAACTGTCAGGCATGTCTTGTGCGAGTGTCCGGAGTTGTCGTCAATAAGAGAGTGTGTGTGTTCGGTGAGTCTTGGCCTACACCTGCCGATATAAAGGAGATGTCTCCTAGTGACCTGTCCACCTTCCTGAGAAGGACAGGATGGACAATGACCTAGGAAGACAACTCCTCGGGAGGATGTACAATGGGTCACATGTGGCCTAGGTGCTGTGAGCCTACACTCACCCTCCTAACTGACGGATAAATTGCTATTGATAAACTGGGCCTGAATGAAAATATTTTAGAGACAAGTTTACTTCCTCAGCAACTGGATGATAATTAAATTTTATGTTTTCATGTAATACTGAACGACATTTTAAGATATATATATCGCTAAAACTGTAATTTCTCTAAGCTCCAGATAAGTATAAAGCATATAACGTTCTAGTTTAAGAGACATAAAATAATTTTACGATCTCGTAATCTATTTTGTAACTCATCCCGAGATTCCATTTTAACTTTTTAAAACTGTAAAGAATTGAAGTTTTATCAACTATCGTTATAATTCCGAAAATTTTTATATTAACCTAAATTTGCATTCATATTATATATCCCAGGAGTTCGTACTTGAAACTTGGGAGATATGATCAGTTTTACGTCAATCGCCAATATAGGATATTGTGTAGTTTTAGCAGCCCGAGACTATTCGATGCACGAGCGAGGGTAGTTGATAGTTAAGGGTTGCTACAGCGTTTCCTGCTTGTGTGATACACAACTGTTTTTCGCCTACCGAAAAATATGATTGGAATTGGGATGACGTCCCGACACTGGAATATAGACTTTGTTAAATTCGATCCTACCCTGGATAACTCGATATTTGCTATTGTAATGGCTTGATTTGGTTTGCTCGGGTATAAACTGGGAGGTCGGTAATGCATGACATGAGATATTGGTCGAGATAAACAGCTTTTAACATCAATATGTTAAGCTATAGGTCAATCACAACGTTGGTTAATCTATGTAATACGAAAAGACCTGATATATCATCAGTTAGTTAGGTTCAGCGTTTTCTACTTCTCATTCTTTCTAATGAATCTTGAGTAGATGGCAACGTTACGAATCCTAAGTATTTTTCTCGAAATTTAAATTTTTTTCCAATAAAACTAGACGATTTCTAAAATTGAATCTTTTAACTCTTTGTTTTATCTAGAATCGATAAAACTCGTCTATATATACATTCTTTCCTCATCGAGATAATACCTTTATGTTATCTACGTTGAAATTTCAAATTCTATCTAGCATTATTGACAAAAAATTCTAATAAACACCTCTAATTTTGATTTTGATCTGATTATATACCTACTCAGACAATTAATTTAAATAAATATACAATAATAAGTTGAATTATTATCTAAAAAAACAGTACTTACAATTAAATATATTATTTCTCGAATATTTTTCCATTAATCACAATTTTAAGGACGTAGATTTCACAATATTATTGCCGAAATGTTGTAAAAACTGACATTTGTATAAAAATTTGTATGCGTATGACAGAAATACATGTTTTATTTATTTCTGTGGTGTCAGTAAGAAAGACAAGCTATTTAGCACAAACAAACGCGCCTGAAACGTCAAAAATATATCCTAAAGTTTTCAGTTTTGACGTAAGAGTTCTTCTTGGAGAATATTATGTGTAATTTTTATTAAATTAAATTCAAATTATTGATTATAAATACTGTTTTAATTAACTTGTTATCGAATACAAATGACCGAAGCGTCTTCAATAATATTGTTTAGATTGGAGGTAAACAAAATAGCTCGCTTGATATTAAAATTGTTTTAGTTCAATTTGTGGACAAACCAAATTATTATTTAAACGGGTAAGGTTGGAGTAAATCCGTTTGCGATGGAATTGAGATAGAATCGTAATTGTATACTCAACCATATAGATATACCTTTGCTTTTGACACAAGTCACGTAAGCATTAAATGTTGAAATAGCACACGTGACACAAAAACAACACGGAGAAAATAAATCAGAATCTTAAGTGCAAACCAAAGAATATACACCACAACGCCACACCGGTGAAATTTAGTACTATAGGATAATTTTAACATTAATTTTTTATTATTAAAAACATTGGAGATACAAAAAGAATTGTTTGTATAGGTAGGGCGTACTTAGCTAAAAGCTACCCGTTGATGAAACCCCTTTATATAGATTAAAATAAGGGTGAGTGAAGGTACATATAACACGAAGAGAAATCCATTAAATATGGTGTGTTTGAACAAGTAGAATATATGGCAGACCTATCAGTGGAATGGTGTATATTATGTTTAAGCAACAAAAACAACAATTTGAACAACAGTGTTGCCATGCATGTAGAAAAAAACGGGTTTTATAAGATATAAATTTATATAAAAAAGTCATGAATATTTTCATTCAAATTTGATTTAAATGAATTTATTCATTGATATAATCCCGCAATTTGCGTAATACCACTTCAATGTGTGGATTGATGTGTGAGAGCTGCAGCATCTGTGTGTGTGTCGCGTCGAATGTTTTGAGGTTTTTATTTTTATTTTTCCAGAGTTGAGTGGTTATTGATAGTCATTGCTTGGAAGTTGCTATTTTATTTAGGAATTTATGAATTCCAATCAACTGGGTATATAAAATTCACAGGTCTATCTATAATACCGATACAAATTTGCATACCATATCACATATACCTATGAATATTTTTGTTTTATACATTTTATATGTACGCAAAAGTGATAATTTCTCACGAGTGCAAAAGTTGTGAGACGAGTGAGAAATTGGCATTTCCGCACGTGTTACCCACTGTGTATTTTTTCTACGGCACATGAGCACTTTTACTAGCAAGAAAATGGGGTTTTTTACTTATTTATCATAGCAACAGGAACTTGTCTACAACAGAAAAGTTATTTTTTGACAAGGTACACTTATGGTCGTCCTTATCAGTTTTAAAGTTCTCCGGAAACTGCATAGAATATCCTCGAAACTCCTTGAAGTTTCCCAATTTATCTATAAACCAAATACACGTGTGTTTACCTACATACAGTAAGCTAAGTTTAAAGTTATCAAATTTTTATCAAAACTTATGTTAAACATGTCAGCCTCCATCTCAAAATCTCTGCTAACTAATTTTATACATTATCATAACATATGTTTACACGCTCCGCATATATTTGAAATATAATATATTAGAAATAGTGAAGACGTAGAGCCTAAGGTAGGGTGGTGAGCCTTGTGGGACGATTTTATACGTCAACCCACTTCACAGTAACTAACTGTAACTCATGTTTAAATCTCCCTGTAACTAGAGCAGTATGTAATCATTTTAAATCTCTAAAATGTATTCAGAATTAATATTTATAGTGTTAAAGGCCGATTCATAAACTTGACGGTGAGTATTCCGTTTGCCGGTGGGCGTGGTGTTTGCCGACTGCCGGTCGTAGCCACAAAACTGTATATTCATAAACTTACCGTTAGGCCTCTTTCACACGGTCAGGATATTTATCCGTCCGTATGATCGCCCGGCCGGGTGGCACCCGAAAAAACAACGTAATAGGCAAATTTGGGTTCACCCTTTGCTAGAAAGCAGATACCTGGCAGGAGCATTCTTTGTGCTTTTTCTACAACTAAAAGAAGACGAAACTAAGTTTTTAAATTATTTCCGTATGAGCGTTTCTTCTTTTGATGAGTTGCTGCAACGTGTACAGACACAGCTATATAGACAAGATACAAATATGAGGAACTAAGGAGCTCCGTGAGTTCCAGCGGGTACATCCGGTCGTTTTGTATGCCCGGACGGCGTGAAAGAACATATGCTAGACTGTGTATTGCTACTTGTCCGGCTGACGGGCGAAAACTCGGACAGACAAACACCCTGACCGTGTGAAAGAGGCCTAAGGCCGTTGTCCGTTAAAAGCGTAAACAGGCAAAGACAATCTAACCTATAAATTTGAAAATTAGTGCAAATGCAAATGGCCGCTTCTTTTTGACTTTTGATGTCATACCTTTATATCACGAATAGACAGATAAATTATATTTTCTCTATTGATACGACTTTTTATTGTTAACCTCTGCGACACCTAGCGATTTGGAAGAAACTAATTTGAATAAATAGCGGTAAATTTGAACTTACACTATATTATCTGGTATTTAACGTTCCACTTATGTTAACAAAAATTTAAATACAAGTGAATTCTGAAGATTGTTATTGTCGAACTTTCTTTTAAATACATATATAATAATACTACGTGTTATTTACATAAAAATTTCTTACATTTGGAGTTATTACAAATGAAATCTAGCATAATATTATTAACTTTTAATGAATTTATATGTTTCTTTAAGCATCATGGCTTGTGATACAACAGAAATGTAAAAAGAACTATGTATGTATACTATAAACACAAGATCTTGTTATTTCGCGCCGTTTATTCGTTTGGAAGAAACTAAAAACATGGTTTAACCTTGACCATATAAGCGTCTACCCCTTGATGACAGTCCAGGCGCGTTCTGCAAAGTATTATTAGGCCTCCAAACGCTCTTTTATGACCCGAGTTACTTTACGCTTCTATTATATTCCTGTATTTAGGTATTATCTCAATAGTGAAGGTTTTGAATATATTCTGCTTTGCTTTTATTCTTTTCCTCGAAAGCACTGATCCGATTTTTATTCATAAATAAGCATTTTTTTAGTGACACAGTTTGTAAAAGTTAGTTTTAATTCCACTCTATTTTATAATTGGCAGAACTTTTGTATACAATTTTTCATTATAACTTTTCCTGACACTATTATAATGATTTAGATTCTTTTAAAAGTAGGGTAAAGTTAATAATATACTTTATTTTATGTATACAGGAAGTCTCAGAGCTCATATATACAGGTACCTATTTACAAAGCTCCGACTCTGGGTTACAGCCTTAGTTGTTTCTTGACAAAATCCTGCACTACATTAGATCCATTTTGCGTTGTATCTCATCTCTTTTTTTTTTTTTAAAAAAGAGTTTACTATCTAGGATAAGTTTAAATATCATTTATAATAATCTTATTTACTAAAAAATTCGCAGCCTATTTGAATTTTTAGAAACATTCAAATATAAATACAGTCGCCGTACGTCTGAGGCATTTTATAAAAAATGTATAGAAGCCGGAGAATTGACATACTGAAAGGGATAACTGATGAGGTGATTTTTCAACAGTCAAGTTCCATAAGAGATATTGGATTTTATGTTGTTAGTAACAAATTGTCTTCTTCAAATGAGTTGGTCGATAATAAATTGTCCTCGAGGATAATGTCCTTACTCGATACATTAGAAAACTTACATTCAAATTAAACATTTTTGGATAGACAGTTAATTTACCTACAGTAGATAATGAGCTTGAGTTAATTTTGAATCATCGGCTCGCTAAATTGCCGGTACAAACGTTCTCTGGAGATTGACATATTCAATAAAGCACAATGGAATCACTCCTTGCAAATTTCCACTTGATGGACAAACACTTCCCTGTAGGTATTACTGGCAATTAGCCGGTTGTGGATCTGAATACAAAGTTCAATATTTCTATGAAAATCGTATAAAACCGAAAGTTTATTATAAATTTAGCGTCAGAACGCAATTAAATTGTGTATAGATGGTTCCAGAACAATAAAAAAGATACGGGCCAGACAACAAACACTCTGGTATATAGTTTGGGAATAACCCCAAGCGAAAATTTACGTTATAAGAAGGTAGGGATCAGTTCAGCTTTAATTAAATAAAAAATATACATAAATTCAATTAGATCACCTTGTACAGGGTATCTCATGTCAAGCGTAAACTGCATATCGTCGTGGTAAATGCAGTAGGTCGTATGTCAAAAATATCGAACTTTTCAGAAGGGTCAAAAAACTTTCCCATCTTAACATTTTGCGTCCGATTCGTTTGACATTTTTTTTGCAGGAGAGGGACAAAGTCGATTTCCTATTGGTCCACCGACATAGGATCTATTGCAGGTTGTATATTTGACTAAATTGGTCAGGTTAGTGCAATAAACGAAAAAGTGCTTTTTTTGACATACGACCTATTGCATTTACCACGACGATATTCTAGATTGTGATTTTATGTCCATCTTACCTTATTCACCTTTATCCAAAAGTTAGCGGCCTGTGAGATGGTTCATGCTCCAGCGATGGGGCGGGGGCTGGAATTTACTCCAGGAACCCAATGTCACAAGTCTGTGTTCCATTAGGTAAGGGTGTGTCTGCATATTAGGCTGAGGTATACGATATCTTGGAATGTGCGCAGATAAACCTAAACAGAGGTTATACGTATCGACGCATAACCATATACACCGACAGTCAGGCGGAAATTAAGGCACTGAGTGGATACACCATCAACTCAGTGCTTGCTGCTGAATGTCGTGAGTGCCTTGCAAGCACCTAGCAAGGCGGAATACAGTGCGGCTAGAATGGATTCCGGCCCACTCTGGTTTTGAAGGCAACGAAGAGGTGGACGCCCTGGCTGTGGAAGGGACAGCTACTCCCTTGGGCCTCACAAAACAAACAATCCGTAAGGAGACGAGGAACTGGTTGAGAAACCAGCACCTTGCTCACTGAAGGGCTCTACAGGATCTCAGGCAGTCCAAGCTCCTATTGAGGGGATGGACTGATGGACATGCTAGAGCTGCTCTAGAACTACAAATCTTCGGAGTCCCTGTTATGGCCTCTGGGGACATAAACAGGTATCCACTGAAGAGGATTGAGTCCTTCATCGAGGGGCTCGGCTTCATGAATGTATAAATGGCAGGAATGGCACAATGGGCCCACCAGTGTCCTCAGTGCCGGAGCCTTGGCTTGAGTTTGTCTTGGCCAAGGTTCGTCTGACCAAGTAGTAGTAGTAGCGGCCTGTGTGCTAGTTTTTTAAGCATATCCCAAAAAACCGCTACCTACAAACGTTACATTTTTTTCCAGGTCCTCTTTTCTTTCCGCTATCTCATTCATCCATTAGTTACTCTCTTAACCCATCTATCATATGTTTTCTATGACCCTAATCTGGCACTTTATGTACATATTATGTTTGTTATCGTTGGTTTTAATGAAGACAAAAAGTTAAAAAAAAATCCTCTGTTTATAGTAAATTTTATGCAAAATCGATTGACGTTGACTAGAATATAATGCGGTTAATGGTTATATAGTTATCGTCAAAAATACGGATGGGTGTCATATCTCATATACGAAAAAGATTTGAAAAACTTAAAATATCAGAACTTGAAACGGTAACACCGCAATTAGCTCATAATGAAAGCAAAATTTACAGTAAATATCACCTTGTAGGTTGGATTTAATAATGATAATGACAAATTATAATCAAATTTAGATAATGGCATCTCAAACTTTTGATTAAAATTAACATCCACAATCTTTCGTCGCTAATTATAAATCCATTATACTTACCACAATTTTCTTAAAGTGAATTTAACATCAATTTGTTGAAACATGAAAGGTTTTCATAAAAAAAAAATTTCTAACTATATTTCAGTTATATGTCAATTGAAGACAATCAATTTATTTTTTATAAACGAGAAAATATATGAAGTGTAACTGATAGATAGTTATGGTCGACAAAATTACTTTTATCGACAAAAAAAAATTATTTTACCGGAAAAAATATGCCGCTCCTTTTATTGTTTGAGCATCAACAAGCTTTTAAAAAGCGCTACAGGATAACCACGTTCCTTCTACCATATTAAATACAGTATTTTTTTTGGTTTCAGATGGTTTAGAAAAAAAAAGTTATTCGGAAATGGAAACTTCTTCCAAATAACATCGAGATCTATAGCAACGAAAGCCATCGATATGAATGTTTCATATTGCAACGAATCCTGCAAAGGATCCAACAAAAACATCGATTTTAATAACACAGATGAAATAATCCCTTACAATGAGCGCCCGGAAACTTATTTTGTTCCAATTATTTTTTTTCTAATTTTTGTTGTAGGCGTCGTCGGAAATGGAACGCTGGTAGCGATATTTATAAGGCATAAAAATATGAGAAACGTACCAAATATGTAAGTACGGACCTGGTTTGTATAACAAAAACTCAAATTTTTATAAATTATTCGGTATAACCAAAAAATTTATATAATACTCGCCAAAGTATTTATTAATTGTGGGTTATGTCCATCGCTATCCTTCACCTGAAAAAGAAAATAAAAATATATCTTGGCCATCATTATACTTCAAAATGTGTCTTTGTATAGAGAGATTTTTTTCGGGCTATTTTACATTTCTACAGATACATTTTATACTCCAGAATCTTGAAAATAAGCGTAATGTTTTGAAAAATTGAATAGACTTTTCCTCCATCTAAATAAAGTGGAATGTAGATATCGAATAATGTTTATTAAATGTTTTTTTAAGTGGCGAAAAAAATTTTGTGGCAGCTCCCAGATTTCTTCGAGAGGAGGTACATTTTTATTATTTTCTAGGTACATATTGTCACTAGCTCTAGCGGATCTATTGGTAATCCTGACAAGTGTTCCATTCACATCGATAGTTTACACAATGGATTCCTGGCCGTGGGGAGAACTTATATGCAAAATTTCCGAATTTGCAAAAGACATATCTATAGGAGTATCAGTTTTTACGCTTACTGCTCTTTCCGCTGACCGCTTTTTCGCTATAGTTGATCCTTTGAAGAAATTTCACACAAGTAGTAAGTAATTAACTTATTTTTTCTACGCCCATGTCCATAAACATCAAAAATCGCACTGTAGACATTCCCTGTAAGTGTCATTTAACAATAACATGCACGTAAAGTCTGATAACCTACACGTGCGTTTAGATAGTTTGGGTTCTGTAAAAACCGTACTACATAGAAATAAATCAACTTTCAATTAATGAGACCAGAAATTTCAGTCAAATTTATAAACAAATTAAAAATCAGATAAGACTGTAACATAAGTAGATGATAAATACGGATTCTGTGACAACTGAGTTCATTGGGGAGGAGGGGTCATCACTGAGCTTGATGGTGGGAGGTAGAACAAGTGGGGAATCTTCACAGAACTCAATCTTGTGGGGAAAGGACTTAATGGTGGGAGGCAGGAAGTAGGGCAGGTGGAAATCTTCACAGAGCTCAGTCTTGTGGGGAGAGGACTTAATGGTGTCTTGCTATCAAAACTCATGTGAAATATGGGTTCATCTAGTATTATCCCAGTTGTATCGGTGTGTCCTTCTCGAACATTGTTCGGCGACCAAAAGTCTCCCGATTTCAGCCTAAGAATTGCCATCAGATATTCCAATTAAACTAATGTTTACCAAACTCCAAATCCATTTAATTGCACACCACCCTATTCACTTTTACGAATGTTTAACTGCAATATGATCAACTATTCGATAATATTGACATAGTTTGGGTTCTGTAACAACCGTAGGTACTACATAGAAATAAATCAACTTTCAGTTAATGAGACCAGATATTTCAGTCAAATTCATAAAGAAATTAAAAATCAGATAAGACTGTAACATAAGTAGATGATAAATACGGATTCTGTGACAACTGAGTTCATTGGGGAGGAGGGGTCATCACTGAGCTTGATGGTGGGAGGTAGAACAAGTGGGAAATCTTCACAGAACTCAATCTTGTGGGCAAAGGACTTAATGGAGGGTGGCAGGAAGTAGGGCAGGTGGAAATCTTCACAGAGCTCAGTCTTGTGGGGAGAGGACTTAATGGTGTCTTGCTATCAAAACTCATGTGAAATATGGGTTCATCTAGTATTATCCCAGTTGTATCGGTGTGACCTTCTCGAACATTGTTCGGGGACCAAAAATCTCCCGATTTCAGCCTAAGAATTGCCATCAGATATTCCAATTAAACTAATGTTTACCAAACTCCAAATCCATTTAATTGCACACCACCCTATTCACTTTTACTAATGTTTAACTGCAACGAGCATAAACCTATTAAAACTTTACAGCACTTACCTATGTTATTATTAATTGGAATTTGCGTTGAAGATTTTCAGTTTCAGTTGATCTTATGTAACAAAATAAGTTTGAAAAAAATAGATGGTTCATTGAATTTAAAGAACAAAAAATAACCACATGTATTTACTGGGAAAATGAACAAGCTTAAAAGTAACGAAGCATCCATGGAATAAACGAAGCGTAGGGAGGCTCGGCAATAATCTAATCAAATTTTTACCATTCAGTCTTTGAATTCAATTAGTCAAAAATTCAAACGGTCCCTTCTTTTGCTATTGAAGCGAAAGTTTTTATTTTTTACTTAAATAAATTCGAACAAATTCAGCAATCTTTTAACCATCCGATCCAAACAATATTTGAAGCTGAAGTAAATCTTATTACTTATCCAATTAAATTGGATCAATTCATGCAATAGATTTTGTTTAAATAAGGGTTTGGAAAACTTCTTTATGTTATTTTTCCTTATTCCATTTGCGATTTCATGATACGTTTTTTTTCCAAAAAACGTTTTCGGATCTCTGTAGCGCTATGTCTACATCGTAAAGCCGTTATTTTTAAAACTAAAAACTACCTTTTGCTTAAAATGGTAGCCATTTGGGCACAAATAATCGTATCGGAACCGCTTTTTTTTTCAAAATGTGCGTAATTCATTTAGCTTTATCATGCTGTTTTTGGATTTTTAATATCTTGGAAAAAATTTCCGGAAAATCGGAAAAACTAAAAAAATTGTTTTTTTTTCAAAATACGATTTCTCAAAAACGCCCACTTAGATTAACGCGAATTTTTTATATGTTATTCTCAAATATATAAACTATCTTTTAGGCCAAACCGCAATATCCCAACTTTTTTCTTTCCACAGATACAACCTTGCAAACCCAAAATGTCATTTTTTCACGTAGTTTTTGGATTCTAGCAATAGCTTTTGTTTAAATAAGGATTTGGAAAACTTCTTTATGTTATTTTTCCTGATTCCATTTGCGATTTCATGAGATACGTGTTTTTTTTCCAAAAAACGTTTTCGGATCTTTGTAGCGCTATGTCTACATCGTAAAGCCGTTATTTTGAAAACTAAAAACTACCTTTTGCTTAAAATGGTAGCCATTTGGGCACAAATAATCGTATCGGAACCGTTTTTTTTCAAAACGTGCGTAATTCAATTAGCTTTATCATGCTGTTTTTGGATTTTTAATATCTTGGAAAACTTTTCCGGAAAATCGGAGAAACTAAAAAAAATGCATTTTTTTCAAAATGAGATTTCTCAAAAACGCCTACTGAGATTAACGCCAATTTTTTATATGTTATTCTCAAATATATAAACTATATTTTAGACCAAACCGCAATATCCCAACTTTTTTCTTTCCACAGATACAACTTTGCAAACCCAAAATGTCATTTTTTCACGTAGTTTTTGGATTCTAGCGCTTTTCAGGCATGCCATATGATAAATTCAATAGCACCATCGTATTCTTCTAAAAAAAATACATCGGAAACATGTATCACATGTTGGAAAAAGTGATTTAGTCAATCTTGGAAATTGACAATTACATAACTTTCGCATACCGCATAACAACACAACTAATCGAATGAGTGAATGAATGATATGTCCATACATTTTTCCCAGTGTATTTTTTAAAAAACTAATGAACCCTAACATCTTTTTAACGACTTATACTGTTTTATTTCAGGTGGAGGTAGACGTGCAACTCGTATTACAGTATGTATAGCCGTTTCAATATGGATTTTAGCCATTATATTCGCCATTCCGGCAGCCATAGCGTCGCATATTAAAGGAATACCGGAAGAAAATTCAAAGTTTTTCGTTTGCTATCCTTTTCCGCGTTGGCTTAACGGCAGTTATCCGCAAATTATGGTCGCCAGTAAATTTTTGATTCTCTATGTTATACCTCTCACTATAATCGGGATTTTTTACCTCAGCATGGCTGTTTCTTTGATAACCAGCACCCGGAATGTTCCCGGGGAGATGCAAGGGATGCATCGACAGGTAATTATTCCATGATAAAACTATTTTTCTTTAAACTGTTTTTTTTTGTAGATAAGAGCAAGAAAAAAAGTAGCAGTCACTGTGTTGGTATTCGTAGCAGTTTTTGCAGTTTGCTTCGCTCCCATTCACGCTTTTATGATGTTCTTTTATTTCCATCCGAGATCTCTTGAAGTTTACAATGCATTTTGGCACTATTTGAGAATAGTGGGATTCTGTCTTTGCTATATTAACTCCTGCGCCAATCCCATTGCTCTATATTTCGTTAGTGCCGCTTTTAGAAAATATTTTAACAGGTAATTTACTTAAAACTTTTTATTAACTTCAATAAAACTTTGCTTGACACTTGTTGATGTTAGGTTAGGTTGGGATTGTGGTGAGTGGGTCTATAAGGTGAGCCACAAGAGTCTATTGTGGCTCACACCTATTCAGATTTCACCAAACAAATTCAGCTTCTTAACAAAGCCGATTAGCTTATTTGGTGAATGATTATTCAGGTCCGAGGGCGAGAGAGCATCCCTGCCAAACATCAGATACCTGATTCGAGCCGCGGCGGGGCAGGCACAAATTATATGCTCTGCTGTTTCATCATCTTCCAGGCAAAGACGACAGGTCGGATCTTCCGACAGTCCAAGTTTTAGCATATGATGATTCAGATGACAGTGGCCTGTTAAAAGGACTGTTAGACAGCGTAGGTCATGCCTAACATTTGTTTGGAGACATTCTTCGAAGGATGTATGAAAGCCTTTGAATGAACCAATCCTGGTAAATTATGTCAGAAGTCTAATGCTCTTCTTGCCGTCCAGGTATTTAGTGTTTGTTTGGCAAAACTTATTGCGATGCCAATTGTAGGTTCTGGTCCGATAGAAACACGTGCGACACCGTCCCTTGCAAGAGAGTCTGCCTTTTCGTTTCCTTCCATGCCAGAATGGCTAGGGATCCAGTCTAGCAATAATTTATTGAGTTCTCCTATTGAGGAGAGTCTTTTTTGGCAATCTAATACCAATTTCGACGTTACACCGTTAGAGCTAAGTGCTTTCAAAGCTCCAATCTCTCCACACATGAAACAATGGCAAAAATTTCCGCTTGATGTACGGTTGCATAGGAGCTTAGAGAGGTTGAGATTTCTGTCATAGGTCTGCGCCCGTATACACCTGCACCAGAGCCTGAGTGTGTTTTTGAACCGTCGGTATACCGACAGCTGTCATCTCTATTTGGAATTAGGACGGTATAAGGCAGGTCGTAGTTTACTGTTAGAGCCATTATGTCAGAGGTCATTCCCAGAATACTGTGACTTTCAGTGTCCACTAGTATTCTGCTTCGTTCTGTATAAGCCAGAGTTGTGCATTTAGAAATATGTGCAATTCTGTATGTTGTCCATCTAGCCTCTTTTTCCAAAAATATATGGAGAGGAGGTAGGTCCAGAAGGATTTCCATGGCTGCTGACGGTGTGAAGCTGATAGCACCAGTAATTGCCAGGCAAGCCTGTCTCTGTAAACCAGAGAGCTTTGCTTGGACCGTTCGCTGTACTTGGTGATGTAGTATCATAAAAAATCTACTCATTTGCTCTCACTTTTCATCGTTTTTTTCCTAAACTTTGAACTATTAAATGTAAAATTCAAGATAAACAAAAAAATTAACAAAAAATGTCTTTAACATTCTAATATGTTATGAATTAATAATTAGAACGTTATATTTTTATGTATAGCTTTAAAAACGAAACAGTTAACTAGAAAGTGTCGATAATAAAAAGTGTCTACACACTGAAAAAAAGGTTTTAGTTAATCAATATAGTTGTGAGTAAAATTACTTTGCACCGTTTCACAATTGGTCGGCGAGATAAAGAAATTTGTAAGCAGAATCAGAGCCGGTTTCGGACAAATGTTTCATTATTGCACTAGTGATGTCTGTACTCTCTTTTTACCGATAAGTATATTAATGCATTTTTTTTGAAACTTTTGTCAATTATGTATTCTTTCAGCAGCTCCATGCTTTGACCCATTATTTTCTTGTTTCAGTAGCCTGTACATATTTTGTATCATCTTCGAATTTTTCTTCAATTAATCGAGGCAATGAAGCATTATGATAGGAAATCTTTTAGGATAGGACGTATCGGAATGCGGTTTTTTGCATTCGCTTGCAAACATTATTTATATCATTTGTACCTACTTTGTACCTATTACAAACCGGAAGTTGCATTGCTGCAGCCAAAAATGCAAGCAAAAAATGCATCTTTTGAGATGCCTTTTGGCAAATTTAATAACTTCGTAAATAAGAGCCAGAACTAACTCAAGTAGGGTACCCGGGGGTGTTCGAGGTCGCTGATCACGATTATAATGTTCAAATTGACCCCCCGAATACCTGGAGCTCAGGAACGCCGACGAACGTCATCTCCGGGGACTATCTCACCAACTTTATGCGAGAGAGGTGAGAAACTGGGCACCCGGGGGGTTTTTAGGGTCGCTGAATTCGAATATACCATCGGCAAACATCCCACGGACACCTGGTGCACCATAACCTGGCTCAGAACGTCATCCCCGAGGGTTTCCCAGGCACAATTGAAAAAGACCAATCAATAATCATTAATGGGGGCTTTTCGGATCGTTGAATCCAAATATGGCACCGACGAACACCCCACGGACAGTTTCAATTGTGTCTGAAAACCCCTCGGGGATGATGTTCAGAGCCAGGGTAGGGCGCACCAGATGTCCGTGGGATATTCGTCGGTGCCATATTTGAATTCAGCGACCCGAAAAACCCCCAGTAAAGATTTTTGGTTGGTCTTTCAATTGTGTCTGGAAAACCTTCGGGGATAACGTTCAGGGCTAGGTTAGGACGCACCAGGTGTTCGGGTGATCGTTTTCAACATAAAATTCGGATTCAGCGCACACAAAAAGCCTCCATAACGATTTTCGGTTCGTTATTGTCGATATTTCCAGAAAAATTCTCGAATATGACGTCCGCGTCCAGGTTGGGGCCCACCAGGTGTCAGTGGTGTGTTCGCCGATGGTATATTCGAATTCAGCGACCCAAAACACCCCCGGGTGTCCAGTTTCTCTCTTCTCTCGGATAAAGTTCGGGATAGTCACCGGAGATGACGTTCGTCGGCGTTCCTGAGCTCCAGGTTTTTCGGGGGGTTAATTTGAACATCATAATCGTGATCAGCGATCTCGATTACCCACGGGTACCCGACTTGAGCCAATTCTGACTCTTATTTACGAAGTTGTAATAGGTACAAAGTAGGTACAAATGATACAAATAATTTTTGCAAGCGAATGCAAAAAACCGAATTCCGATACGTCCTATCTTTGGCCTTTTTAGTGCTTCATTGCCTCGACTAAATGTATCATGGGTGACAGCGAAATAAAACTGAATTTATTTCCAGATACTTACTTTGTACAAATTTAAAACGATCTCACAGTTATCCGCATCAACGAGCCACTTCGATGTCGTTGGTTTCGATGAAAAGAAACCAATCGGTGTTGAGCAGTCGAAAGGGTAAATCGTTGTCCATTAACCGCAGACTGGATCCAATGATGGTACAAGAAACGTCAGTCACTCTCCTCGGGGTTGGTAACGAACATATTATATGTAATAATCTTTGACATGAAATTTAAATGGAAATTCAGGAATTTACGTTGATGGAAAATGCATACGAAATCTATCAAAAAATCATTTTGTAAATTTGTTTAAGATTGATGTAGATTGTATATTTATGTAACTAATAATGGATTAGGAAACTATATAGGGCGATTCATTAAAAAGCGTATAAATAAATGACAAGAAAATTCCTGAGTTTCAATAAACTATGAATTTATCATGTTTTTTTGAAAATACATCTTTTAAGTTGGCCAGAAGTACGTGAATTTTAAGGATAACTTGAAGAATTCACTATTATAATGAGGAATATGGATATTTTTAATGTAATATGTTGAATACATGTAAATAAATGTACAAATTTGAGTTGTGATATTTATAATATAATGTTTCATTAAAATTACATGTTTTTTATTTCCTTACTCTCTTCGTTAACGAAATATAGGGCTCTAAAGTTAGACATTAAGAATCGTTTGTATTAATATTATTAATAATGAATTATGAAAGTCTTACGTAATTCAATGACACAGAAATATTTTATTTGCATTAACCGTGATAAGAAAAATAGGGTAGTCAATTTTATATTGTTATAAATTCGAGTATCTCGAGTAAACAACATTTTTTTAAACAATACAAAAATTTATCAATATACGTGTAATTTCAAAGATAGCATTTGATAAAAGTACAAAAAATAATTAACAATCGATTGCACTACAGTATGTGACAGTGTTAAAATATGGAATACGATGGAGGAGGGCTTTTGGCATGGCAGAATTAAATATTTTACATCTCACATAAATAAAATTATTATAAAGGGAATTTTTAACGATTATGAAAGTTTACAAACTACTTAAGACGATATTGTTTAAATAAATTGATAAAAAAACGATATTTATTATGTTTTTCAAACGTTTTCTTGAAACTTTAATAAAAAATTAACAATATTATGAAATAAACTCATTAGTACGTATTTAAATTTTGCGAACGGCTAATGGGCATTTGTAATGTCGACGACAATTTTTCTTCTAACATAGTTTTTTCCGATGAGGCAACTTTTTGTGTAATTGTTTAAATAAAGATATTGGTCAAATGAGAATCCTCATTGGATTCATAAAGCACAAGTATTGGATCTACTAAATAACGAAATTATTCCTGCGCTTCAACAGAATGGGCAATTACCACAAAATGTTTGGTTTCAACAAGATGGATCACCTCCCCACTATGATAGACGGGCTAGGGATTTTCTGGATGCGAATTTTCCAAATCGATGGATTGGACGTAGAGGATTCATAGAGTGGCCTGCTCGTTCTCCGGATCTTAGCCCGTCAGATTGTTTTCTTTGGGGTTATCTAAAATCACGTGTTTACGTTAGACGACCAACAAACTTACAGGAATCGAGAATTATTGATGAATGTGAACTAATACGTGGAGAAGTCTTGGAAAAAGTGACTCAAGAATTTGTTAATAGGATGGCATATTGTCAGCAAGTAAACGGCGAGCATTTTGAACATTTGAAGTAATTTTGTTTCTCATTATTCTAAAATAATGAAATGTACACCTATTGTACAACTAACAGTGAGTTATTCCTCGTTTTTACAAATTTTTTTACACTAAACTCAGTATGCATGAATTCAAAATAACAAGCTCTTTCAAAATCTGTAAAAATATATAGGGTGTCCCATTTAAATTAAAGAAGTTGATAGTATTTCCGGTTTAACCGGTAGTATATTATTAACAAAAAAATGTACATCAGATGCATTTTGTTCCACTGCACTTACCTGCAAATTTTCATAAATATCGTTCTTTTCGTTTAAAAGATATTTACTTGGTTCCATACTTTATACCAACCCCCCGTATAAAGCCATCATCAAAGTAATGTTGAATTAAATAAGAAAAAGTTTGAGGTCGAACGTAAAAATTTCAAAAACAATTTTCGATTAATTACAGAAATAGATAAGTGCAGTCTTATCAATCAATTCAACAAGATATTTATGAAAAACTTGATCAAGATCAGTGATTAAAATATTGGGATTTTTATGTGGGTATCTACTTTAAAAATGTCAAGTACCCTCAAGAATTTTACTATAAATACTTGGATTTGAGTAACAAAAGGTTACAGTATCATTTTGTTGTTCTTAATTAAGGTAAGTAATATTTTTTTTATCAATAATTTTTCATACACAATAATTTTTTTATTCAAAATAATGTTTATTATAATTATTTCTTTAGTTTTTTAATCTGCCCATTTCACTAAAGTGTTCTTCAATGGCGAAATACCATAGCTGCGGCATATTTTCTGTTATTTCTTGTTAGAATGCCAAAGAATATAATATCTCCCAAAGCTTCCTGTTGGCGACAGTTTGTCATTTGCGAAAGTGCCAAGCAACAAAGGACCCCGCACTTTTTATAGGTAAAATGGTTCTCGCTGAATTTTTAGTATATTGTAGTATTCGATGTACTGATTGAACGTGCAGAATCGCAAAGTTCGTTGATGGATAGATATTGAAATACAGGGCGTTCAAATTAAAAATCAGTAAATTTTATTTAATTATTTCCTCGGGACTTGAAAGTGCCAACTGCATTTTTTTTCGCTCTAATCATCAACGTACCTTCTTATTAGTAAATATCATTCAGATGGTGCAGATTATATCATTATGTACAGAGTGAGAAATAAAAACATTTTAGTAATGTCTCAAAATTCGATGTAATAATGAAATATTGATAAAATTATTTTGGCATGCAATATACTATTTTCATTCTATCTTTAATCACAATTCATACATTTCGTACAGGGTGATTTGAAAAATCGGTGAAATATATGGCCGGTTCTTTCGTACACATCCTGTATATTCAAGTGAATAATCATCCTCCGAAGATGGCTAATACTGTATAAACATGATTTCGTTGGGATATATAGGGTGATCATGAAAATTTTCGATGATAAAAATGACAAAATATCAAAGTTTCAGAGATTACCCTGTAATTCACGATTAACCCGGTGAAATTCCTTTATTATTATTTAATATATTCATTATTCTCTCCTCAACACTTTCCCAAAAATTCAGTTTCCTACTATGATTATTTTCATAGTTATTAATTATTGACGAGTTGAAGGAACTTCGTTCACGCGTACATAATTCTACTAGTGGCCAAGATATTTCACAAAAAGTGAAACGTGAAAATGTGGAGATCAAAATAAACGTGAAAGAGGGTGAATATATTAGAGATAACAATCACGTGAGATATATGAATTTAATAATATAAGCTACAGATAGATAGTTAAGTGAATTTTCTCAATAATTAATAACTATGAAAGTAATAATAGTGGAAAACTGAATTTTTGGGAAAGTGTTGAGGAGAGAAAGATGAATATATTAAATAATAATAAAGGAATTTCACCGGGTTGATCGTGAATTACAGGGTGATTTCTGAAACTTTGATATTTTGTCAATTTTACCATCGAAAATTTTAATGATCACCCTATATATCCCAACGAGATTGTATTTATACGGTATCAGCTATCTTTGGAGGATGATAATTCACTTGAATATACAGGATGTGTACGAAAGAACCGGCCATATATTTCACCAATTTTTCAAATCACCCTGTACGAAATGTATGAATTGTGATTAATGATGGAATGAAAATAGTATATAGCATGCCAAAATAATTTTATCAATATTTCATTATTACATCGAATTTTGAGACATTACTAAAATGTTTTTATTTCTCACTCTGTACATAATGATATAATCTGCACCATCTGAATTATATTTACTAATAAGAAGGTACGTTGATGATAAGAGCGAAAAAAAATGCAGTTGGCACTTTCAAATCCCGAGGAAATAATTAAATAAAATTTACTGATTTTTAATTTGAACGCCCTGTATTTCAATATGTATCCATCAACGAACTTTGCGATTCTGCACGTTCAATTAGTACATCGAATACTACAATATACTAAAAATTCAGCGAGAACCATTTTACCTATAAAAAGTGCGGGGTCCTTTTCGAAAATGTTGCCGACATTTTTTTTCTTGTGATATTATATAATGAAAATAACTTTTTTATTTAATTCTAATTATTTTCTGGTATAAATATTTATGAAATTGAAATTGTACCATCTTAGGGCCATACTGAATCCGCCTTATTTTGATTATAACCTAAACTGATCATTACAGAAATATCAAAATGAAACTTTTCCTCGTCCTCGCCGCGGTTATAGTCGCCTCCAGCGCTCTTTCAGCTAACACCCACTGGGCAAACTACAAAGTAAGTTGAAGAAAATCAAAAAATTTCCCATTTATTTCTAATGAATATTCTTTGAACAGCTTAAATTCAATAAAAGCTACGAGAGTTCCGATGAAGAAGCTCGTCGTTTTGAAATTTACAAATCCAACGTCCAACGCGTTGTAGAACACAACGCCAAATACGCTGCAGGTGAAACAACCTACACTTTGGCCATCAATGAATTTGCTGATTTAACCAATGAAGAATTCAGAACCAGACTCGGTATTAGTGCTAGCAGGGTACCTAAAGTCAAAAATGAAGTCCACGTTTTCGCAGAAGATCTTACAGTTGATGAAACAATTGATTGGAGACAAAAAGGAGCTGTTCTAGAAGTTAAGAATCAAGGACAATGCGGATCTTGCTGGTCATTCAGTTCAGTAAGTGTAAAAACCACTTTTAGACCAGGGTAGAAGCCTTTAAAAATAATAAAAAGTGGAGAAAAATAATTATAGGATGAAACCCATTGGAAAAGGAGAAGATTATTATAAAAATGAAAGGAAAAATCATTTACGGGCGATCTGAGGTCGGGAAGGGGAAGGGGGTGAGTTTTTAAGGGTAAAAAACGGTTTATCTCTATTTCCGGAAAAACTACGGAAAAAAGTCAAAGGGCAAAGTTGTAGGTAATAAGAAGATCTACAACTTTTGTATCAACACTTTTTTCAGATAACCTCAAAATTTATGTGAAAAATTCAAAAAACCAAGTTTTTGGTTTTTATCTTCTACAAACAAATTATTCTTTTCACGAAAATGGCATTAAAAAAATTTTCGAATTCGAGTTTTTCTCGATTTTCTGAAAAGATTTACTATAGTAAAATATTTTTTGTACATCATCGGAAAGTAGAGATTTCAACCAACAGAAAGCACACCAACTTTTTGAAAAAAGCTGATATTTCGACGGGTGAATTTTCGATTGAAAATTAGGGTGCTTTTTCGATATTAAGTCAAAATAAGGTAAAAAAATAAATAATTCAAATCAAATAAATTACACTGTATTTGGGACATAGAAAGGTAAGTTTTTCACCAAATGTCGTGGAAAATTTTTTTTTTTTTATAAAAGATAAAAACAAAAAACCAAAGACTTGGTTTTTTGAAATTTCCACATAAATTTTGAGGTTATGTGAAAAAAGTGTAAATACAAAATTTGTAGATCTTTTTATTACCTACAACTTTGCCCTTTGACTTTTTTCCATAGGACTTGTAGTTTTCCCGGAAATCGAGATAAACCGTTTTTTCCCTTAAAAACTCTCCCACTTCCCCTTCCCGACCTCATTTCAATGGGTTTCATCCTACTATTATTTTTTTAGTCTCTAAATTACATTTTTCTGATCTAATAATATTAATCATTAAAGACTGGTGCCCTAGAAGGTCAAAACATCATCAAGAACAACGTAGCTCTTTCTTTGAGCGAACAACAATTGGTCGACTGCTCTAGCTCATATGGAAATCTAGGTTGTAACGGTGGTTTGATGGACTCTTCTTTCGAATACATCAGAGATAACGGTATCCAAAGCGAAGCTTCTTATCCTTACACAGGAGTCGAAGGACAATGCAAAGCTGATTCCTCTCAATACGTTCTTCCTGTTAAAGGATTCATGGACATCGCAGAATCTGAAGAAGCTTTGAAACAAGCCGTTGGTAAGTAATTTGAATCGAAATAATGTGACTTTTAAAAGCATTAAAAAATGTATAAATACTTTTATAGGATCCATCGGTCCAATTTCCATTGGTGTCAACGCCGATCCTCTTCAACTTTACCAATCTGGAATCATCGATGATCCTACCTGCGATGATAACATCGATCACGGAGTCCTCGCCGTAGGATACGGTGTAGAAAATGGTGTTGAATATTGGTTGATCAAAAATTCTTGGGGTACCCTTTGGGGAGAACAAGGATACTACAGGATGAAGAGAAACGCCAACCAATGCGGTATCACCACATTGGCTTCTTACCCAGTTCTGTAGGAATTTTAAAAATTAAATTAAATTGAATTGAATGTTTCTTTTATTTTTTCACGTCAAACATTACAAGGAAGTTGTTTGTACAATAGACACATTCCCAAATTCTCTTCAGGAGATTCTTCTTTACGGGTAGGTCCAAAATGAACACCTATAACGAAAGGTGTTACTGTACTTTCTATCCTACAAGGATTTTCACCACCAGGACACAGTGTGGAACCGCAGTGACTAACATCGCAAGTTCCTAGTAAAATATCTTCGTCTCCAGGCTGAAAAAAAAAACCAAATTAGGAAGTTGAAGTTAAAAAAAATGTTCACTCACTGATAACAAATCGTCAGATTGACACGGAACCGTTATTTTATCCACGCAAGTCTCCATCTGTCGCTCTTCTGATACGTCAGCGTAATCTCCAGATCCTAAATCACTCTCAATTTCCCCGTTATTGGAACTAATTCTAAAAGCGTTCTCATGACACGGTTCGTAAATGATGGTACACATTTCTTCTTCTTGTCGGATACAAATATTGTAATCTTGGTTAGCTAAATGACGACCGTTTTCAGCGAAATTCATAGTTTGCACAAGTCCTGTGATCCCTGTAAATTACCTAACGTATATCAAACGATACTGGGTAGATTTATTAATAAACTAAATTCAAATCGAAAAGCCTAGCATGTGTGATTATTTTAGTCAACGAAATATTGTGAAATATACTTTACCTTCAAAATATTGTAGACAACCGGATGGTGCGCGGCGTGAAAACGGAATTTGGGTTATTTTAACTTCCCAAAATCTGGTTACAGCTTTTCTACCCATTTTCATGATTATTTTTATATTTTCAAACGAGTTTTCAGTGTCAAAATAAACTAAAACGAAAATAAGTCAATAAAAGCATTGCTATTCCGGGAAATCTTACTTACTGTGCTGTCCGCTGTTGAAGCCACATAATGTAACGTCTCTTGCGGTATTTCCGGTTGTCAAAATGAATATGTCTTCTTCGCAAACTCCATTTTTTCTGTTTGGTTGTCCCTGAAATAATAATCGAGCGTTTAAGTAGATATATACACTTTTTTTTGTAAGAACAGTTCGTTATTTGGAACTTACCAAATTAAAATGTATAAAATCCAGACGAATTTGAGATATTTCATCGTTCATCTTTTTAACAGTCAAAGAACATGATGACATGCCTTTCGTTAAATCCGGAAAATCGGGATTAACGAAATAAGTAATATTATTAGAAATCTCGCTATCACATGTAGCTGTAACTGAATAAAAAAAACGTTAAATCAAATTCTAGTTTACTGTTTTATAATTATAAATCAACTGTCAAAGTGTATTCGCCATTTTTAGTCCAAGTTCCTAACATTACGACATTAAAATTGAATAAATTGTATGTAAAAACTCTTAACGCCATCTATGGATTATATTTCGTCTTACTTATCGTCACAGCCTGTACTTTTTAGTAGGAAATAACACACTTACATACACAGCATACTCCAAAACCGAATGCACAGGACCCAAAAGATATTCCACTTTTCATTTTACATTCGTAAGTATTCATACATACTCCTAAAAATTATAATAAAATAAATAACTATGGAATTCATTCCAGAGCACCTGACTTTGACAGGTCAGTCATATTGTGCTGGGTCCCTTGATAAGCTGGAGTTGAAGTTTGTGTTTTGACGTGTGGTGTAAGTCAGTTGGTTGTCAGAAAGACTTTGTAGAACAATGTCAATGTCAATGTGGTATATATTTTATTTAAATAATAAAAACATTATAAATAGCACATGGTAAATACATTGAATTAAATAATAGACGACGAAAAAAGACCCATAACAATATGGCCGACCTATCATCAGTGGCGTTATTCTGTAAAGGTCTATTATTTTGAATTAAATATACCTTTACGTCGACCATCATTGGCGTTACATTCTTCTTCTACAGGTACAGGAAAAAAATTCAAAACTAAAAAACGAAAAAAAAAATTTTGTTAATTTTCAATTTTCCTTATAAATTAATTCACAAACACAGGAAGAAGCCCAACATATTTTAACAGCCACTTTTATATTATTGAAGTTACCACTCTTAAATATAAATTATAAAAAACCGTACCGTAATTTCTCCTAGATGGCCATGGCTTCAAATCTTAATGTATTTTTTTAATAATGAACAACTTTTTCAAATAAATTGTTTTGATATTTACTGAAATAAGGGCACTTTACTCCTGACTCAAAATCAAATTTTCGAACGCACCTCGTATACTACGCGTCTTTCGCCACATTTTGGTGTTGCATTTTTAGTTTTAGGGTTTGCACAAACTTTTATGAAGAATAACTTTTTATCGAAAAACCCTTAATAAAGAAGTAGTGACGATGTAATTATAAATAAACAACAATTTCATATAAAGTCATTATTTTTAGTCCCCCGTAAATTACTAGTAATTAAAATAAAAGCATACCTCTGGGCAACCTTGATACATCGTTCGAATTATTTTTAAGCAGATTATTTTCATCTTCACGCCATATATCGGTTTTTATCACAGGCACACTTAACACGAAAATATTATGAGTCCAAAACATCAAATAACAAAACCAGAACTTCACTTCCTTCATTTTTTTTAGCTATTGTCTAAAGAAATATTTAACTACGGGAGGTTCATTGCAAATAATAGAAGAGTTTGTCTCTTTTACAAGACTGGTCAGAGACTTAAAAACAACTTTGCCTCGCTGTTTACGTTAATAATAATAACCAGGTCAGCAGGTTTAGGTCAAAGCAAAAATATCCTTAAGTACTCATTTTCGCGATTGAGTTTATAGCAAATTAAAAATTACCGGCAAGATTTCTTATTTTTTATACCTATTTAAATAACAGTTGATGCAGATAGAATTTTTTCTTCACTTGTCAGTAAAAATAAATGTAACCACTGCATTTTACCAAACTTATTTCGTGTCAATTGAGAATTTTACTTCATAGCTATGAAATTTAAAAGCATAAAACTGAATACCACATATTAATTAATCCTAGAGCCGAATCTGTCCACTACCAAAGCGTTTAGTTAATTATAATTAGGTATGCTCGAACGGGTTAAACGACATGCTTCTATATTTCGCTAGGACTGGTTTTTACAACAAATATTACAAGCTGAAAATCGTATTTACCTGTTAAAGAAATTAATACGCTTTTAATAACGGTCTTTATGCAATTTATGGCAGCAAATCGTAACAGTTTTTATATTAAAACATCATTTTTACTGTCTTAACTCCGTTTTAAGCAATCATAAAAATTATCAAGTTACTTTCAAGTGAAATCCAGACAATGGAAATAGTGTTTAACATAAATAAATAAAAATACAATATGTATTTAAAGTTGTAATGAAATTCCCGATGGTTAAATCTTTAGTCACTACCATAGATAACCTACTTAGCCACTTCCATTTAAATTGACCCACGTTTACACAGCTTTCATAAAAATATTTATACATTGTAGCGTAGGATGAAAAATACAAAGTTATTTTTAATAATGTATCCAATCGGATATTCTCCAAATCAGCTTTTTAACTGAATAAACAATTTGTGGAAGCAAAAATTATTATTTTGTATATTTGGTGTTACGTGTAAACGTTTACACGTTGCCATCTGACACTCCTGTCAAATGACGTAACGGTAAAAAGTGGAATGAAATGTGATGTGTACAAATTTTTGTTCCACGTCGAACGTATCTTGCTTGTAGAAAGTAGAAAAAGGTGACCGGTCATTTGGTTTGATACTTTAATTTAATACAAATTGAAGTAAGGCTGTGAATCGTTATTTAATAAAAACAGAAACATGAATAAGATAATATTGTTTGCCTTATTGCTGTTTCCAGCTGTAATATCCATTTTTGAAAATGGTAAGTACCTTTTTTTAGTCGAAAGTAAATGAAAATCTAATAATTGTAATACCTAAAATTTATCCAGACCTTAAATCACTTCTACTGTATAAATTGTATATAATTTAATTTTTCTATCGAAGAAATAAATGCAGATTATAAAACTTGTAAATAAAAATAAGGTTATGTGATATAGTAATCCATATTATTTTTATTTCTTATAGGAAAAATGGTTTCTTTCGCTGATGTAACCGTAGAAGAAGATGAAATCGAAGTTGAAGGAGAAGCTGATGTAGAAGAAGTTGGAACTACAGAAGAATATGAGGATGAGGCAAAGTCACTATCATCACCATATGCTGATACCACATTGTTATTTGTTAAACCCGAACCAACAGGTGCCTCTCAATTAGAAATTCCAGCTGGCCTTCCAGTTGAATTTTTAGTAGGATTCCGCAATAAAGGAGATCAAGATTTTACTGTCGATACTCTTGAAGCATCTTTCCGTTATCCTATGGACTTTAACTTCTACATTCAAAATTTCTCTGCCATCGGCTACAGGTAATGATTAATAATAGTTTTTAATTAAATAATACTAATTTTTATTTTTTATAGCAAAATAGTAGCACCAAAACAAGAAGCTACTTTCCACTACAGTTTCCTTCCTTCTGAAGCATTTGCTGGAAGACCATTTGGTCTCAACATCTTGTTGAATTATCGCGATAGCAATGGTAATCCTTTTCAAGAAGCTGTTTTCAATGAAACCATACAAGTTGTTGAATTAGAAGAAGGTTTAGATGGAGAAACTTTCTTTTTATACGTATTTTTGGCAGCTGGTGTTGTGCTACTTTTGGTTATCGGACAACAAACTCTTCTGTCTGTTGGAAAGAAACGTAGTGGAGGAAGTGGTGGAAGCAGCAGGAAATCAGCTCCTGTTGAAACTGGTACTAACAATCCTAATAATGTTGACTACGATTGGTTGCCCCCTCAAGTTATCGCTAGTTTATGTAAGTATTGAAAACATTTTTTAGGTTTTTCTTACAATATTACTGATCGTATGTAGTTCTACTGTTCGATAGTTCCTAAGAAAACTGAGTAGATATGATATAATTGGTTGTTATTGGTACTTGTTTTATTTCAGCTAAAGATAAACTTCAAAAATCTCCAAAGAGCAAACCTCTGAGCCCAAGGCAAAGAAAAGTAAAACGTACTACTGGATCGGAGTAGTGTAGTTAAACTAGTGACTGAATAAAGCATCTTTCACCTCATTCCTTTCATCATATGATCGAAAAAGAGACTAATCGTATAATTTACTTTCCATCAGAAGCCACCTTTTGTCGAAAATCTAAAAATGTTTCTCAAAATAAACAGACTTGAAACAATAAAAGTTTTGAAATTTATAGATTCCCCTTCGTATAACGATAAATTTAAAAATGACGGGAAATATTCTTAGATTTTAAGTTCGGTTTTTTTATTATACATTTTTTTTATGTTTTACGAGGTGGTATTGAATGTTTTTTTTTGATTGTTCGAAAATTATTTATAATTTTGTATATTTCTTCAGTGTGTTGTGCGTTTTCGATTGTTATATTTGCAATTGAATATTTATGAAAAATATCCTGTGAATATTTCAAATTACACCATAATGGTGCTCCAGGAGCTATTAAACAGTAATTTGATTGTTTGTGTTTTATTTTTTTAAATAAATACCTTCCACACACTTCTCCTGCTGTAAAAAATTAGTTTCTTAAACCGTATGGATTATACGAGTTTTCTTTTTTCAAAAGCAAAAGTTTCCATTTGCAAATTCCTTCAAAAGTGGCTAGCTAACCATGGTAACGGACGTTAAAACTAAATATTTTCTTCAGATAAAACATATAATCAATATATTAAATCCTTAGCTCTACGACTATTGTGATTCCACACAAAAATCGTCCATATTCGAAAAAAATTTGCGAAATTATTTATTATAAAGCGGTTAGAAAACATACAATACTTGAAGGTGTATGCTTGGTTGCCGAACCTAAGTACTCTTTTTTTATAGATGGTAGATTGACAACTAAACATACATGTATTTTAAAACTTGTTGACATTATATACTCTATCTATTTGCATACTCCCACAAAAGTGACTTGGTAATAAAACTATAGAATTGGTAATTACGTATTTATTCACATAAACATGTTAAATTGTTTGAAGAATGTTCTACGACTATTTCTTAGTCATTCCACACCAAAAAATGTCAACTTTAATACAGGTAAGCGAGGGTATTCCAGACATCTTGTATAGATTGCGGTAATTCCCATAGTGAATGTGATATATAATAATTTAATAGTATGGAATGAGTAAGTGATAAATTTGAGAACGAGGTGTGATGTAATTTTCTTATTAAGTGTTGCATGATCTACGAATAAAATTATATTTTCTAAGGAGAAGCAAATTAACCATCATTTCTAATAAAAGGAAATAGAAATTAATAGTATTTAGAAAATTATAATTATAAAGAGGTCGTATCGGTCAGTTAGCTTTCTATAATTTTAAAAACTATAAAATTTGCATCTGTATTTTGTTATAAATATATCTCTACTTGGCTTAAGCCCGACAGTGCCTGCTAGAGAAATCTAGGTGTACTTTATCTTATATACCTAAAGTTATTAAATTTTTTTCAATATCTTCACGGTGCTAGGGGTAGTAGCCAGAACCTTAAAGAACACTTTCAAATTCATCACTCAATCAGAGATTATACATTCCGTCCTTCTCTTTTTCAATAAAAAGTCGATGAAATGGATATACAATCAGTGATTGATTGATAAATCTAGCAGTTATTTTGAAGTGTTAGTTTTAGTTGGAACTGTTGGAAGAAAATGAATGTGTTTATTGTGTTTGAATAAGTGATGGCTGGAAAAAAGTGAAATGTATTTTTTTGTGGCAAAAGTGTAATAATATTCAAAGTAAGAAGCTACTTGACCTGTACTTTCTCTCAACTTAAAAATGAATCTTAGATTTGTAGTATTTCAAAAAACTTCCTATAATTATTTTAGGTCCTTATTATACAAGTCATTTCAGATGTTATTATTTTGATATTAAGCTTTACGTAGCCTTAGGCCCATACAGAAGTTAATAATATTATATTTTGGCGTTCTTTCTCACCATTTTAAAATAATATGCAAGGAAGCCAGATATATATGGACCCCATTCAATCGATAAAAATAACTTTTGAAAGATGAATTTTCGTGAGCAAAAACTACGAACGGACATTAGATTAGCAAAATATTTAATCTCTTTTCTCGTCTCAGTCTAAACATTATTATTATAAATTTCAATTGTCGTCTCAAATTTTAAAATAAAAAACGGAATTTAAAATTTACTTTAATACTGTAGATCAACCCTCTATTTCTCACAATCACAATAAGCTTTCAGTCGCTAGATTCTATAATTATCAATTTCAATAATTCTTTCTACTTAAATCCAACCTTCATCAAGCATTCAATGTCAGCATCTTCGTTCGATGCGTCTGAAGGCGTTGGCGAAGGTGATGAAGCATTACTTATCAACGCTGCACCTATAGTTGGTTGTCTCGAGAAACTCGACCGTCTTTGGGGATTGCTGTTCATCCAAGACGGCCTTCTTAACGAGGATGTTCCGTAAGCTTCCTCTGGAATGGTATCTCTACTGACAGAACTGAAAAAATAAAACCATGTTTCAAATCAGTTCAAATAAAAGTGTAAATTTTTTCGCACCCTGAATTTAGTTCCATCATAGAACCTCTTCTTGCTTGTCTCCTTTGCCCAGGTGGTTGTGCTATTGGCGAAATTGGTATAAACGGCTTTGTAAGCACTCCCAAAGGATCTGAATCTTTCTCTGCATCGTCTACTAATAATGACGTACTGTGACCAGAAGAATTTCTTCTTTCCTTGTGAGGTGTAGATTCCGTACTGCATGATTGCTCTGAACCTAGACTTTCCCGACGGAAAAGACCAATAACTGACGAACGCGGATTTTCCAAACCACCTACAAAAAATAAAATTGATTCATTTCTAAATTGTACCAAATATATTAAATTTTTACCTAAGAATGTGGCAGAAGGTGAGTTATAAGCTAAGTATTCTTTGTTAGAAGCCCATCCGGGAAATTCACTTTGTAGAATAGCAACGCAGCCTTCTTCTTCTCGTTTCCAAGGAAGCATCATTTCTGTGGCTGTTGGTGTTGAAACCCTCATAAAATCACCTGAAAAGTGACTATGTTTATAATGAAATGGTTGTATTCAAATTCTTACCTTCTAAGGATCCTCGTGATAATCGTTTTCCACTGTCCGAGCAAATACTTTCATCTGTAACTGAATAAATATATAATTTGCAGCCTCCCTTTTAGTTGAAGAATGTTTCCAAATTAAACGGATCACACTGTGTATAAATAAAAATTTCTTCGTGATGAAAATTTTGTCATGCACATAGAAAGAGCCCTGTTGTTCAAATCATATACTCACGTGAAGATTTTGCAGTAAACGTAATTGGACTATCCCATTCTTCTTTGATTGTTTTAGACGATGATTCATTTTCGTCTTCGTTTAGAACCTCGGCTATGTAGTCTAATTTGAAACATTACATATTTTTGTACAATTTGAAAATATACTCGCGTTAGATTTGAAACAATCAATAAAATCGCTATGAAAACGTAAACATAAAAATAGAAAGAGGTTAGAATTATCTTAATGGGAGAGGGATGTTTAAAAACGTATTTAGATTGAAGTTTATACCTGAGCAGAATTGTTTTGCTGTACCATTTTGCTGAAATTCCGGAAAACTGACGTGATTCTGCTTTCCATCCTGAAAATAAATCCCATTATGCCATAATTAAAAATTCTAGTCTATTAACTTTTATAGGTTAAATTTAAATGCCGACTGAGTACTGAGTATGACTAGCAGCGCCATCTAGTTGACAGTACTGGAAACGATACACAATTTACAGGAAATAGTTGAGTAAAGTAGTTGTGTATATTACGAGGGTAATTATAAATGATGTCGCCAAAAATTTGAAATGGAAAAAACAAGTTTTAATTTCATAAAATATGGTTGAATATTAATAAGGATATATATATATATATAACTTACTTTATTGAATTTTTTACTATGACGTTTATGATGATGCTTCTTATCGGCCACTAATCTTCGCATATTAAAGTGCATTCTATAATTGACTTGCGTGGAGAGATCTCTATCGTTGACAGCATGTCTGCTATAACTAAGTTTGCGGTGCTGTAAGGAACGTAAGAATTAGATTTTAAAAAGAAGATTTTACGCGAACGCACCCGTTTATACGGCTTCAACTCCTCAGCTAACAAATGATGAATTTTAGCGTCAGTTAAATCTTTCTTAGAAGGATTGTATTCCAATTCTTGCATATCTATGTTCCAAGTGCTACTATCTAATTGACTAAAACTCGTACTGAAACAAAATCAATAGAAAAATAAAGTTTTTTAAAGTTCCTGTAACTCACCTTTCTCTTAAAGGTCCAGTTGAGTCCGTGCCTGACCTGTATTGAAAAAAAAATTCAAATAAAAATAACAGTTTGAAACTAATCGTTCTTTTTGAACAGCCCCTGTATTATTACAACTATCCGCTAAAGAGAAAACTGTAACATAACTTTTTACTTAATCCACCAACCAGTAGATGTCACTACACTATCGAAATAATTTTCCAAATTTGGGTTAAGGAATGGTTTTAGTAAATAAAAGTATCTAAAATTACCTGCTGTTAATATTTCCTGCTGTATAAGTTTTAAATATGGCAGACATACTTTCTGTACCGGAAATATTACCGATGGTAGAAGCGTTTCTGCGCATATACTCCATGGCATCTCTCATTGCTAATTTCGAGTAAGTTTCTAGAATTTTTTGTTCAGCTCCTTGGTGGTTACGTAAAAGGTAAGGTCTGATGAAGTGGTTGTCAAAACGTTTGAACCTGAAATTATTATTATAAATTTATATTTCGTCATAATTTTAAATAAATATATATATATAATGCTTGAATGATACTCTTTGTCAACTTGTAAGTATGGTTTTATTGATGATGAATTGCTGTGTCCTGTTATTTTTATTAGAGCTCGTTCTTCAATTCCGCTTTTACTTAATTCGCTAACTGCCGCCGCCCGATTTGAGTGATTTGTACTTTTGACACGTTTGACATCTAAACCAATGCGTTGTGCTGAGCGTTTAGTCCATTTGGAAATTTCATTAATTCCAATCGGAAAATTCTTGTACTAACCTTTAGAATTTTTCTTTTTCCAAAAGGGATTTGGTGTAAGAAATACTCTATCCGAAGTTATAAAAGTGATTTGTTTTTCCATTAACTTTTTGAATAAACGTATTGGGCAAATATCTTCGTCGAAAATATTAGGCGTGATCCATTTGCTGTCACATAATTTATTGTTGCGCCTTGTCTCGTTTTCGAAAATGGAGGATTATACTCGATACGTCCAGTTTCTTTTCCATTATTTTCAATTTCAGTTACGAAATAGGTGGTTTTGCAGTAAGCTGCTTCTCCTCCGCGCCAAGCTAGTTCAAACGCCAAAATGTGATATAATTTCTTTTGAAGTCCTTCCGGTTCATTTTCGTTATATAATCTGGCCATTGCAAATACTTCAGATTTATTAAGAGCTGATGCACTACATTTTCTCTTTTCGGGTTGTGCTTGTAGGATTTTACGTTCAGCATTACGTGCAGCTCGTGATGAATTAAACTGAACATCGGTGAAAGGGTTGAATACAATATTAAATTCGTTATAATATTTACTTTGTAGCATTTTAGCGGTGGTGTTCCAAATTGTTTTAACTACCGCTTCTTTGTAGTCTTCTCCGTTACTTTTTCGCATATTAAATGCCCAATCTTGCAATATTACATTCAATTTCTCGATGGAAGTACCTATCTGGCTCAAATGTGTATCTTTTTGCATCGCAAAACGTAGAAAATTGTCGCCAGATTGATGATTGCGTCGCAACTGTATTAGTAGGCACACAGGTATTAACAATTTGACTAATTTCGGCGTTTGTAGACACACCGAATCGACTCATTGTTAGTTGTTGACAAACATGCCAAACTATTTATTCTGGTAACCAACACCGCGATAATTGATGAACACAAATGAATAAGTGAAAAAACCACTAGTGTATTTGTCGCTGTAAAAGTTAAAGCTAACTTTTGCCGCTGTCAAAGTGACAATTGCACTGTGGCATATGCGATTTTTTATACATGAATTAAATTGTCGAAAAAAAAAGATGAAACTTTTTTTTAAAGTTACTAAGCGACCAACAAAACGTCATTTTTAAAAATCCAGTGGAAATGTCAACAAACTTTTCCGACAAAAATGATCGCTACGATTTCAACTACGATAAAGTAATTTACAGCGGTCATAGCGGTAAACAGAGATCGAAAAAGGATGTAAAACAGCACACCAACCATTTTGATCCTTCAGGACATTCCAGAAAAATAACAACAAAGCTGATGAATACTGAAATTAATAAGAAAAAACGAGGTGAACAATAATATTGAAGTTGTTATTTTATTTTAATAAATTTTGATGAAATATTTTGTGCATCTAAGACCCTGGTAAGGTTATATCGTAAGAATAAGTCAAAATTTGTAACTAACCTATCTCGAATATGGTAATTTCCATGCTGACCTAAAATATCTTCAATTCCAGCCATTGCGTGGTCCATTAACTGGAAATTTAAAAAAAAAAAGAATTAGTTTACGTTTTTTTCTCGCAAGGATTATTATTTTTGGTCCCTCACCCTTTCATGTATCCTTTCGTTCATCGAAGGCTTCTTTTTTTCAGCCGTTTTGACGTTAAGTATTTTAACTAATGGTTTTATTGTAATTCCTTGGAAAAAAACAGTAAAGTACACCACTGCTATAGTAGTTGTCATAAACATAGGTTGTAATTTGACAGTTTTAGGATCGATAAGTAGTACAAGTGCAAAAGCTACCGCTCCTCTTAGTCCTCCGTAGGACATTACAAATTTATCTACTGTGCTCAACTGATTCAAACGAAAACGGTTTGCTATTGCTGTAAATATAATTACTCCTGAAACAAAAAAAAAATGGTCTAAAAATGGAATATATCAAATTGCGTACAGTAGTAACGGTGGAGCTTTATTCTATACCATCACGATTATTTCTATTGAGTTGAAAGAAGTTTTGATTTGATTCCAGGGGCGCCGGAAGACCTGTTGTGTGTGTTTAGAGCTCAACACGCGTGGAAATTCCCCGTGTGGAATTTAACACGGGAAATTTTCACGCGATATTCAAAAAAAAGCGTCCACTGGCGCTGCAGTGACAGCAACGATCATGAGTGCTGCGAAATGAAAGAAAATGTTCTCTATATCACTTGCACGCGCTCGACAAGGTGGCTTGTTACACTTGTCACCACACCACTCTTCCAACTTCAGTGTTTTTATACTGTCAGCTGTGTACTCCCACATGTGCGTGTTAATTGTACTGTCGTACGTCTAATAGCACAGAGCGGCGAGCACACTTTCCGTACGTTTTTCATACGACCGAATTGCCGATGTTGTGTGGGTGAGTAATCATGGATAAATTTGTGGTGAGAGTGAAGCGCAAAAGAGATGAAGCTGAAGATATGAAAAATGACGTGGATGTGAACGCCAACTGTGTAATTCAAAGCACACAACCGCAGACAAGCTTTGAGGATGCCCTTACACAACGCACTAATGTGTTTGCTCTATCAAAAGATGTAATTTGAGGACTTTACTCTATTTGTTACAAATGCAACCGAAAAAATTTTTCTCTATGTATCCTTTATATTTGTCAAAAACATAAGATTAAGATTCGATAAGACAGCAATGGGTTGGGGGGCGGTTTTAAAAAGTTTCGGCGCCCCTGTTTGATTCAAATGTATATTGTTGCTGACGTAACAGTCACGTGATGGTAAGGCTTCGCCGTTTCTACTGTATTTCCATATTATAAGTTTTTTTCTCCATCATATATGGTATCCAGAATTTAAAATGGTTTTCAAGTATTTTCTGTGTTGCGAAAAAAAAGGAATATATTCTACGAATCATTAAAAGCATATCCGTCATTGGAAATGGTAATTTATGTGGAATTAAAAGCTTTTAAATCCCTATTTCTCTACCCCAAATTTATTGTGGATTTCATTCTCGTTTTAACATAAATCCTTTTCCGTAAAAGTGTATTTGTATCGATTCACCATGAAAAGGGATTTTTCGCAATAAATTTTGCGATTTTTCATGTATCATCCACATACCATACGTCCTTTTAAATGATACCCCATTATTTAAATGTTTTTATTTGACCACCCGGTATTATAAATCTCAACAGAGTCACCTACACAATTGTGTAAGAAAATTTATTCTATTTTAATAAACCTTTTCGTCCACGTGACGACTGTTACGTATATAATCACGTGAAACTTTATTTACGCAAGAAGCAATCAATTTAAAAGGATTGTTCATATTTCCAAGAAAATATAGTGCAGGAAAATGCTAAGTAAATTACCACAATGAGATTTTCCGGTACTCGAAAATTTATTTTGTCAAAAATAAACCAGAAATTTTTGTTTCTAATGAAAATTTAACTTACCTATAACTCTATAAAATGAGCAAAATAGTATTGTAAGAATAACGAACCATGTGTTCCAATCGTGACTTTTATTGACAGTAGCCACTCCCAAAAACATGAAAATAATAGTTTCCGATGAACTACTCAACATCTTCATAGTATATTTTATGGTGGTATGAGATTTATGGGAAATATTAGCTTCTACGTAATTTTTCATAGTAATGCCGCAGAAAGTTATTCTGTAACAAATAAAATAACTAAGATTAGATCGCAGCTTTTACCACTTGATTTTATCTCGAAAAGTGGGAAAACTACCAGAGAAATTTTGTTTAAAGTTTAAAAAAGCTGGAAATCTTAAGAAGGGTATTAAAATAAGTATAAAATTTTTATATACTTACGCCAAAATTCCAGACATATGAAATATCTCGGCATTCAAATACGCTAAATAGGCCATAACAAATATAAAAATAGGTTCTATAACTCGCACTTCATTCGTATATTTAGTCACTAAAGAGGTAGCCATACCCCATATCACTCCGATAACCGTACCACCGATAGCCACCACCCAAAAATTCAAAAATCCCGAAAAAATATCTACGTAGAGGATATTTTTAAGCCCCATTTGGGTATAGGATTCGAAGAGGTGGTATAGAACGACCGTAACGGCATCGTTCAAGAGCGATTCACCAAAAACGACTATGTACAAAATCTCGTTCACTTGGATTTCTTCAAATACTGCTAGCACAGCCACTGGATCGACTGCGGAGATCAAAGAGCCAAACAGAAACATGTCCAGCAAGGGAGTATCACAGGAAAACAGACCTGTCAGTCCGACCGCCCACAAGGAAGCACCTGAAACATTATTGAAAGTAGATAATCAAAGCGGGTTCTGGATCATCATGATCGTCCAAGGTTTGGTTTACAATTCTTTGTGTTTTGTGACTAAGAAAATTAATATTGCTATAAGGTGTATAGGGGGGGGGGGCGAAGTAGTACGTTGGGAACGCTACTGTATTGTGTGAAATGCAAAAAGGTCATGGCGTAGTTAAACATTCGGTTTAATTTTGTTGAGAAACTGATGCTCCGCCACTGGAATTATCTCGCCTGAACAATAACGTAATATATTTTATAATCATGCCTGGACAGTGTCCTTTTTTTACATTGCACGTGCGTTACACAACACAGTAGCGTTCCCAACGTACTAGTTCGTATACACGTCACAGGAAACTAGCAATATTAATTTTCTTTGTCACCAAAACAAAGAGGATTGTAAACCAAACGTGGGACGCTCATGGTGATCAAGAACCCGCTTTGATTAT
The DNA here is from genome assembly GCA_949126875.1 of Lochmaea capreae. Lineage (NCBI taxonomy): Eukaryota > Metazoa > Arthropoda > Insecta > Coleoptera > Chrysomelidae > Lochmaea > Lochmaea capreae. The sequence continues at coordinate 861,839 of OX421397.1, forward strand.
CTACTATTGAAATTAAAAATACGCAGTTTACTTTACCATCATCCAGAGTGGTACTTACCTATAGTTAACGTATTAAAAATAGTACCGACAACAGCAAACAATAGTATAGTGCCAAAATGTTCGAAAAATAATCGATTCGGCATGAAATAGCCGGCATCGAGTATGATCGGTGGGAGCATGTAGAAAAAAAACGTGTCAGGTGTCAATGGTGACATGTGGACGCTGTCTGTCAAATGCACCAGAATCACTCCGATCACCACCCCCACGAATATCAATAGGCACGACTCTGGAAATATTTCGCTTAACTTTGGAGCCATATGAAATCCTGAAATAAAAAGTTAAAAATGTATAAAATTTAATTGAGAATATTTGACGTAGTAGTGGTGAGATTTAGCGGTAGAAATATATATATATAAGAAGATAATTTTTGTGTAGAAAATCGACTTTAGTTTCTACTCGTTGACCAAGTTGGCAAATTGCCAGCAAATGATCTAGGATAAATGATAATACATATTATGAGCATGACCTTGAAGTTCTTTTATGAAATGTAATACATTTATTTATTTTTTAAATATATAAATTGACTAGCGAGTTCTTCTTTTGAAGGATATTTTTCCTTCAGGATTCAGTTTTTACGTCAAAATGTCATTTTCCAAAAATACAAATTCCGAAACATGAAACAATTCAACTGTTAGAACGTTGTTATGTCCACCATTCGATTTAGGGGAAAATTTCATGTATATGAGTGAATTTTCCAAGCATTAAGGAAGAAAAATTCAAATCGCTATTTATTTATTCGTGAAATGGGCTTTTTTAGGACGAGAAATCGATTGGTTGACTTAGTTTTTTTATTTTTAATGAAATTGTTCTTTCACCATCAAATAGTGTCATGAAATTTTCCAAAAAAAACGTATTTTTGACAAAAAAAAAAGTCTTGTAAATACTTAAATATAAATAATAAATTTTAATAAAGTACTCGCAATAAACCAATCTACTGAAAGAGATTCCATAATCACGGAATATGCCCAATTTTGAGTTCAAAAAATTTTTTTTCTAAATCAGCATATTTGTAACTTTATCAAGGACAGAAAGGTCGTGATCTTACTCGCTCTAGATTTTTTATAAATTAATTAGCTGGATTTAAAAACAACTCTTAATTAACCAGATTAACTCGAATGGATGTATGGAAAAATTTTTGGCTTCAACATTCAAGGATTACAAAAGGGATAATATATTTTTATTTTGTTATAAATTTGGAACGTAAAAATACCTGGAAATAAGGAATATGAGTTTAAATATATTAAATTTCCACTGCCTACCCCATACAAACAGAATTTGTTTTAAGAAAAATTTATTTCAAATTTTGGCGAAGGATCCGGTGTAGCGCGTTCGCCAAAACTTGAAAATACACCAAATTTGGATTAAATATTGAAAATTTCTTAATCTTAACGGATTCTTAGATTTTTAGTTGAATATATATCATAAACGTTCTATACTGGACATAAATAATGGCTTTTTTATCATCATTTGAATATATTTCAATATATTATTCAAAAAAAAATATAAGAAATTGTTAAGTATAAGTAAATTATTTGTTTTATCATTATAAACCATAGGTGAATTATATGAAACTTCACAGGTGCAAAATAAGGCTTTCTATTCGAGTTGTATATATAATTTTTTCTAATACTTTGAAGTCTAAATATGGGATTCACTAAAATATTGAACAGTTTACCTGGAAATTCATTCACAACAATCCATCAATTGTTGATATCTATTTGGTCGTTAAGAAGATTATCTGAATATTTGTTTTTATTTATCTCAAGAGCTTCTAAAAGATTTAATTCGAGGGATTTGGGTTCTATATGCAAAATTTGAATCGAAAGTATGTTGGTTTGTGCTAGTTTGAGTAGTTGGAATCTAATTTTTGGTTGTCGTAGCTACGTTTGTGTTCTGAAATCCATTTGAGAAAGCTACTGTGCTCTAATATAATGAAGATTTGAACAAATTAAATTGTTTAGTATGGATTTTCATTCAATCTATCAATGTATTAGAACCTGTGATTCTTATGAATTTGGTAGAAGATCTCTCTCTTCACCTGTTTTGCGATCTGTTCAAAAAAATACTTTTGACATTTATTGTGCTATCAAAAATGACACATTTAAGAAAACTGATTGGTCAATACAACCCTGTAAATGAGCCAACAAACGTTTTAAAAGCAACCGTAGGTATATTAAGTTTGCTCCAAAACAACCCTTAAAATATAAATTGAAAGTGTTATGTAACCTAATCGGTCGTATGTACAGCTCCCTCTCAGCTGATACAAACAACAACTCACCTATTTTGGACAGACTAGCACAAAAAATCCATAAAGCTATGATGAATGGTGTTTCTACCCTATGAAAAGAGACCGATATAATTGGATACCTCGTCACCTCCTTTTTATTCGTCGTTTTTTCAGTAACAAACCCCGAAATCGGTTCGTCCGTATTATCCTCGACCGGCTGATCGTTTTTTCTTTGATCCGATGGCGTCGAAATTGTTTTGTACAAATTGCCGAATTCGTATGTGTTGGCGCCAATGTTTCCAGCAGTGTGTTTATGGCTGTCGGCAGCATGATTTGGCGGCTTAGCAAAACAATCGCTGTATCCAAATAACAATACCAGTATCAACAACACGAAGCGTATTTTGTTTTTGCAAGCTCGCCGTGAGAGGTTAACGCCGTGTTCCAACGAATACATCACATTAGGTCTATCGACGCGTTAGGACTGCCATTAGGGCAGTCTGTTGTAGGTACCGTGCACCTGACAAGACTGGGGTTAGGGCGGCTTAGACTCGCAGTCGATGGGGGTGTTCGAACGCCGACGCGACGCTCGTATCCTGCCATGCGCGTTTAATATGCGACGTTCGAAGAATTTTTTTTTTTGTATTTTTTCTCGAGGATTCGATCTGAACTGTCAGCAATGGACTGGAAATTTTCCTAATTAACGAACAAAAACGAGAGATTTTTTCAAGTTTTTTTTTTTTTTTTTTAAATGATCATTCAACAATTTTTGAGACCCTAGAAGCTTCCGTTTGAAAAAAGTATATCGATTTTTTCAAGAAATAGAGTTCTTTTGATCAATTTGAAAAGATGGTCGTAGACAAAACATAGTTTTTAACTCGTGTGCAATAGGTATTTATATTCAGGATCCTCTTACCACGGTTTTTAGATCTATTTAAAAAAAAAATTGCCGTAGATCAAAAATAGTATTCAACTCGCATTTAATAGTAATTAATATGTAGCGTTTCTCCAATTTTTAACCAGAAAAATTCAGAAATTTTATAGTTATTTGAAAAAAATGGTCGTAGAAAAAATAGATATTCCAACTCTTGTGTAAAAACGACTGCTCAGAATATTTCTTCATCACTTTGACGTTTTTTCGAACCAATTTCAAATTATAGTCGTAGAAAAAATATAGTATTCAACGTTTTTGTAATAGTCATTAAATATAAGCGTTTCTCCTCTTTTTCACCTCAATTTGGGATTTTTAAAAATAGTAGTAGAAAAATATTACCCAACTCTTGACTAAATAATTAAAATTTCTCGTTCCTACTTAAAATCCATCATCACAAAAATTAAATACGTAATTCAATAAGTAATTTTAAAATGTGGTCGTAGAAAAAATAAAGTACCCTTCTCTTTTGTACCTCAAAAATTAAGAACTTGTCAAGTATTTTTTAAATGGTCGTAGAAAAAATATAATATTCAACTCTCATGTAAAATAAACACTTACTCCGAGCCCCTTTTCCCAAAACCACAAAAATTTAGAAACTTTTCGTAAATTTTAAAACGGTCGTATAAAAATTATAGTATCCAACTTTCGTGTAATAGTCACTATCCCACGTCCATTTCCCAAAATATTTAAAGATAACCGCAAAAATTCAGGCAAATTTCTTTTACGGTCGTGGAAAAAATATAATATTCAACTCTCATGTAAAATAAATACTTACTCCGCGTTCCTTTTCCCAAAACCACAAAAATTTAGAACTTTTTTGTAATTTTTAAAACGGTCGTATAAAAATATAGTATCCAACTTTCGTGTAAAAGTCTATGCAGCGTCCATTTCCCAAAATCCTTACTGATAACCTCGAAAATTTCTTTCATGGTCGTAGAAGATATATAGTATACAATTCGTGTGTAATAATAGGAGGGTAAATAAAAACAAACTTGTGTAAAATTAACTACATATTTTTTCTCACTACAAATTCGTCTATAAAATGGAATTGACAAAATATTTTAAAATTTCATAACAAAGCGATAAATTTCAATTTTTTTTTTATATATAAATAAAATAATAACAATCTGGTTCGAAAATTTGGAACATCCTGAATCAATTTTCGATACGCCTCTGTGTAAATTAAACTACACTGGAAAATTGGATTCAAAATTATTCAAGATATTCCAGTTTTCAAGACAATCGGCCCGGTGAAAATTATATTTCAGTTCACGAGCATTTCATCTATTTTACGACAAATAAAAAATTTCACCGGTCGACTGTAAATAACAACAATTAGAAAACAAGCAATTTACAATAGTCAATTTTTTTTCAAAAGAGAGCTGCCGAAAGAAGAATAAATTTTAGAAAGGATTATACAGAGAGCAATGAAAAAGGATAATATTTTTAGGAAAATTATGGAAGGACCCTCGTTATTTTGGGGTGAAAAATCGGATGAAATGTAGGGAACAAGTTTTAGGAAAAATAGATAAAGAAATTGTGGTTGAAAAGCCAATAAGGAAATTGTGAAAAAAATAATATATTTCTTATGAAATTTAATAATAAAAAGAAAATATTATTGATTGAAGGTGCAAGATTTTAAAAATTAAAAAAAATGTTAACAATTTTTATATATTATTTGATTTTTTTAAATTTCTTAATAACAATTTTTTAATAATTATATTTTAATAGATTACAACTATAGGAAAAATATTTATCTTAGCGTGTATGTAAATGCAATATAATTAATCTCATTTCAATAATTATTGAAATTAATATTATTTTAATTGATATCACCTAATTTCGTTATTTCGAGTTAAATATACAAAACGTAGCAACCGTAGTAAAAAAAATGAATCTCAAACTTACAATAATGATATGATACATTCAAAATTTTATAATATAATAAAAAGGTGATACAAAAAATACACTACCCGAAAAAAAAATTGTAAAAATGTGACATTCAAATGCCTTCGAAAATTCATAAAAAAATTCTGGGAGAAAATATCCCAAAAAACATACTGTCGTTACGTTTTTTGAACCGTTTTGCTTTCTTTTGAGCAGTTTTTCACTGTTAACCCCTTAAAAAATTTGTATCGTACTCCCATGATAAAAGGAAATTTTAACAAATAAATTTACCCCTTTGAAGATTTTAACGTACGCCCATGGTAAATGCAAATTTTTACCTCTACTGTCCCCGTATTTTTCAAGTAACTGTATTAATTTTTCGATTTAACGCCTGGATCGAAATAAAAAGAAGAAAAAATTCGAATAATCCTAACGAAGCGGCCATCACAAAAAAACTTGTTAAAAGATTCAACCGAAAAATGTATTTTTAAAAACTATCCAGTCTAATCAGAAGAGGTTCAAAAGACGACAAAATCACAACCTTGGAATTTTTTTTTAATTTAACGTTACCCTTATTGCTGCTAACCGAATGCTCGGATCAAGGAACCATAACTTTACACAACGACGGGAATATTTCCGCTTGAACAGGTCCGTATTCGACTAGTTCACCATCCACAGTTATATAACCTTCTACGGACATATCCGGCTCTATTCTATACGCGTTTACTGGAATCAATTGGACTAGTCCGTCTTGGGATTTTTTCGAAGCGTGAGCACCCGTACTAAGACCGAGAAGAAAGTGAAGAAGCTGCGATCTAGTGGCACCTGCTTGAACTATCAACAACCTGGAAAAAAAAACAAAGATTATTTTTGGTTTGGACTAAAAATGGCGGACATACCAAATTCTTCCATCGTTTAATGTCGCTTCTGGAGCAAACAAACAATCTTCTCCGAGGTGACTTTGATACGAGGCATGTACAAGAACGAATCTTCCCGAAATGCATTTCCACGAAGACGGCAAAGGTGCTAAAATCCCCGGTATCTGGGAAGCGGGACCGTACATTCGTGGTCTTTCGGCTGCGTTCGGTGATGTTGCTACAAAGTCGATACCATCAGTTGTCGATTGATAAGAGCTACCGGTGGCTGAAAAGTAAGCGCTACGTCTGGAATTCGCACTGTACCAAGAACCAACACTTCCTCTACCACCTGAATAAACAAAAAAAGAGGTGGTTAAAGAAAAAAAATTATTTGTTCACGACCATAATAAGTCAATATTTTACCTCCTAACAAAAGGTGAGACTAGTGATAGTTAATGCCTAATTTATATAATTTCGTGGGGCCCCCAAAGGCCACGGTCCGGCCCTGATCGTATCGATAAAATATCGAAATTATTAGTATTGATATTTTTCATAACGATATTTTCTAATATTGATAGTTTTAAAACAATATATTTATAACGGTACGGTGTATCGATACAGTGATCGATACTTTACTCAGTATCGCCCACCTCTATGCTCTACATGTCACATTATTTGACGTTAGAATTGTCAATAATACCAAATTATTACTTTCCGTTCTACACTAGCATTATTTACTTAACTTTTATTTAAAAAAGAAATCAAGTATATTATTACATAAACAGATACCTGTTTTTGTTTCTAAATTAACTTCGTTTGGAATATGTACATTGCTGCCTAAAGTACTGGAAAATCCGAGTTCGTAGTTATCTTCAACTATGGGAACGTCCGAAGGTAAGTACCATAATTTTCCACCGTAACTACGTAAACCTATCAATCTAGCAAGCGACCAAATTGTAAACCTAAAACAAAAACAGTAAAAAAAAGATATATAGAAAAAAAACCATTCCCACCTTTGCCCACCTAAAATCCTCAACTTTTCACTTTCGATGTCGATGTCGGACAAAAGTCCCCAACCGACAGACAAGAATGAAAATATAATTTGTGACGTCGTTTCTACTCGGACTAAATCCATGTATTCTGTATGGTTTCTTACTATGGCTAAAGCAGCTGGTAAAATGGGAGTTGGTATATACGGTTCGGAATAATAGTGAGCGATGCTTCTGGCCAGACCGTTTCCCGAACCACCAGGTACTATACCGATCGGGATTGTTTGCATCACGTCGGACCAATCACATCTCTCGAAAATACCGTTTAATACTTCGAAGAATATCCCATCACCACCTACCTAAAAACAAATTTACATAACTTTAAAACGGTTTTAGTGTCAACACAACGATTATTGACAGCTGTCAGATTTTTTATATAAATATGTATTTCTGGGGAACCCTGTATGTACGGTTTTTTTTGTGAACACAATAGATAATAACTATTTTAATAATTGGAACTATCAGTAAAATTATAGAGTTGCAAATTTTTTTATTGAAATATTAGTTTATATCTGCTTTTTTTATAAGGGAATCATCATCTCACGAGTATCGAGTATCTCAAGGTTAAGTTATTATACTTTGTTGACGTTTTTTTATTAGTTAAAACTTTAAAATTACAAAATATGATAAGGCAGAATGAAATATAATGATTAATGAGAACATATAATGTTCTAAAAAGGATAAAAGTAATTTTTGAAAATAAAATTCTACATCTTTATGTATATACAAGGAAAACCGGCACGCCCCCTCGCTTTTGTTAAGAATTATGTTTTACCTTGCGAAAGAAAACATGTTTTATCACCATTAATTGATGTCATTACTCACTACTTTTGTCTAATTATCTACTAATTATGGTGTTTGCTAATAAATATTCTTTATGTATACTTTCAAAATAGATAAAGACTGTAATTTTGTAAATAATTTATAATAAGACTTACTGTGACTATACCAGTCCACTGAAACAAATTATTTGTTCTCATAAAATCTCTAGCATAATTAGCATGTTTCGTTAAGTACAAATCGAAAGGAATCTCGGCTTCTTGTAACACAGGAAATACTTTTTGTTGAAATATATCTTTGGCCTTTCCAGCTCCACTTTTGGGGTTACAAATAACCAATAGTTTTCTGTTTTCTTTGATTTTATGACTAGTCGTGAACTCCATAATACTGGAATTCGGAACATTTTCTCCTTTGATTAATTTTTTAATTATTGTCCTCCACCTTTGAGCTTCTCTATTGTTATCTTCAAATTTATCAAAAGATCTAAACCTTAGAGTTATAATGGTTCTCTCTCTTTTTCTATTAGATGATTTGGTATTTTGAATTAGATAGGCGTAAATGTAAAGGTAGGCACTGGTATCGTTTATATCCAGATCTCCGGAAGTTTCTTCTACAACTTCTAAACTTTTGGATCTTGAAATACGACAAACGCACTTTTTTGATTGTTTTTTACTGCGTAGACACCGACAGCCTACTACATCTTTAATTGGAATCACTTGTTCTTTACGATTTTCTTCACTTTCCTTTATTAAATGCAAACCTTGTCTCGTTAAGCGAACTTTAAACACACAATGTTTCTTGGTTATTACATAAAACGTTTCTTCTAATAGAATTTGATTTAAATTTTGATCATCTTTATTTACCTCCATTATTTGATAAATTCTTGTAGTTTATTTTTGGTATCAATTTCAAAATTACACTTACTATTGCATGACCCGTTTCCACTTACTACTTTTACTTATTATATTCGACTACTTCTGAATAAAGAAAAAGGTCATTTTGTTGTTTCTGCAAGTAAAATGACCTTCATAACCTTGTTTTTTTTATTTGCCTGGATTCTTTTTTCTTATTTTGTTTAATTGCAACAGCTGTTATATTCACCAACAAACAACAATAACAACTATCAAAATTAAAATTATGGTTAATTATTGATTGAGTAATTGTTGGAATCTTTGGTTGGAATCATACGAGTATATTTAAGAGTATTATAACTGTTCTGTGAGACAATAGAGATGGAAAATCAATATGTATTGGTTGTATAATGGAAACGTCAAAAGCAAGATAAATAAAATAATAATAGAAAAGAAAAATCAGAAACGTTGTATAACCAAATTATATTTTATATTATTCCTATTATCTAAAGGAAATAATCCTATATTTTACAACTAAATAACAAGATGTCGCCGACAGTGGCTGAATAAATGCCTTGTGAGAGGCCATATTTTCAATTGGTTGAAAATGAACAGAAGTTGATTATTTAAAGATAAATGGGAAAGATGGCGGATTTTAAAAGCCAAGATTTTGCAGAAGAAATAATGTCTAAAAAAACGGAAAACGAAAGTAAACCAAATATACAAGATGAAGACAGCGAAAGTGCTGACGAGCAGCCACTTGATATTGGTGAACATTATTTAGTACGACGATCTGATGATACCTGGCGTAAGTTTATTTGTATATAATAACCCTTCTTTTAGTAACAACAATTTCTAATTTCTAGATCCTGCCGAAATAATTCAGTCTCGATATAATGATTTAGAAAGACAGTACGAATATTATGTTCACTATGAAGGTTACAATAGAAGACTGGATGAGTGGGTAATAACTCAAAGTAAAATTGTGTGTTTTTATATTATAAACTGTTACTTTGTGTAGGTACCTAGAGGAAGAATAATGTCATCAAGGTTTAACATGACTGAATGTGGTCAAAAAGGAATGTTGGATATGAAAGTTTGGAAAGATAGACCAGTTATTACAGATTTACTATCAGATAATACTGACCGGAAAATTACAAGAAATCAAAAAAGACGGCATGATGAAATCAATCACATTCAAAAAACGTAAGGAAGTAATTTGTGAAAAAAAAACAATGCTAGTTTTATTTTTATAGATATGCTGAAATGGATCCCACAACAGCGGCTTTAGAAAAAGAACATGAACAAATAACAAAAGTTAAATATATTGACAAAATACAAATAGGAAGGTTTGAAATCGACACTTGGTATTTTAGCCCTTTTCCTGAAGATTATGGAAGGCAAAGTAAATTATGGATCTGTGAATATTGTTTGAAATACATGAGATTAGAAAAAAGTTATAGGTACCACATGGTATGTGCTTATTTCCTGCTATATATGAATATTTTAATAATTTTTTACTGTTTCAGAGTGAATGTACCCAACGACAACCAGTTGGTAAAGAAATTTATAGAAAAGGAACATTATCCGTTTACGAAGTAGACGGTAAAGACCACAAAGTATACTGTCAGAATCTATGTTTATTAGCAAAATTATTCTTAGACCACAAAACGTTGTATTTCGACGTTGAACCCTTTCTGTTTTATATTTTATGCGAAGTCGATAAGCAGGGAGCACATATTGTAGGATATTTTTCAAAAGTAACTAAAATCATTAAAATTTAATTATTTTTTGGTTCAATTATTGTTAATTTTAGGAAAAAGAATCTCCAGATGGTAATAACGTTGCTTGTATACTCACCCTTCCTCCTTACCAACGACAAGGTTACGGCAAACTTCTAATAGCTTTTAGTTACGAATTATCAAGATTAGAAGGCACTGTTGGTAGTCCGGAACAACCGTTAAGTGATTTAGGAAAGTTAAGCTATAGAAGTTACTGGAGTTGGGTGTTGTTGGAAATTTTACGAGACTTTAGAGGAACATTATCTATCAAAGATCTAAGCCAAATGACTAGCATTAGTCAGACTGATATAATTTCAACATTACAAAGTATGAACATGGTAAAATATTGGAAAGGGCAGCACGTTATTTGTGTAACTCCCAAATTGGTAGATGAACATATAAAATCCAGCCAGTATAAAAGACCAAGGTTGTGTGTGGATAGTAGTGCACTTAGATGGACCCCAAGAAGGCATGTGAATAATAAAATTGGGAAGAAATAGATGGATTTGAGTAGGTTGTGTGTTGCAGTATTAAGAATTTTTATAATAAACTTCCAAAGATTTATTTTGAGTTTTAATCAAAACACACTTATAGAGCAAACAAGGAATTGGAGAGTTTTAACTGTAAGTACTAAATATTTCGTTATTAATTATGTGCAAGTAGTTGATTTTAATTGATTTATAGTTATAGGGTGTGTGATAAGTCATAATTATGTCACTTTTTTGTCCAAAATTGAATTCTATTTTAAATGAAAATGTTTACGGAACCAAATTAGAAGACATATGCTTGGATTTTAAGTGATCACACTGTGTATAACTAATATTTATTTTCGTTTCATCTATGTTGGTGGTTTTTATTGATGTAGCGTGGGGATAAGCTATAGGGTGTTCAAAATAAGATATTTACTTCAATTTTTGAGTCAAAATGTTTACGGAACCAAATTAGAAGACATATGCTTTGGATTTTAAGTGATCACACTGTGTATAACTAATATTTGTTTTCGTTTCATCTATGTTGGTGGTTTTTATTGATGTAGCGTGGGGATAAGCTATAGGGTGTTCAAAATAAGATATTTATTTCAATTTTTGAGTCAAAATGTTTATGGAACCAAATTAGAAGACATATGCTTTGGATTTTAAGTGATCACACTGTGTATAACTAATGTTTATTTCCGTTTCATCTATGTTGGTGGTTTTTATTGATGTAGTGTTGGGATAAGCTATAGGGTGTTCAAAATAAGAAATTTACTTCAATTTTTGAGTCAAAATGTTTACGGAACCAAATTAGAAGACATATGCTTTGGATTTTAAGTGATCACACTGTGTATAACTAATATTTATTTCCGTTTCATCTATGTTGGTGGTTTTTATTGATGTAGCGTGGGGATAAGCTATAGGGTGTTCAAAATAAGATATTTACTTCAATTTTTGAGTCAAAACCTAAAATATAAAAAAATGTTTTCGTAATTAACTAAGAAGATTATTATGTGATGTTTCCTTGAAATTTCTACGAGATATGTATAAATAATTAATGTATTTTTTATGTAACATCTGTGAGTATTTAATTGATATTTGTTATCTTATTCAGTTCAAATAGCAAACAAATTATATAATAATTATTGATTATATCTCCCCAACCACTCGAACTCTGGAAATTTTTTAAAATTATAAAAGAAATTGTAAGATTTGGAAATGTTTGCTTTTGACTTAACTCATCAAAGCCTTATAAGCTCCATTTTCATCAAAATTTTAATCTCATTTATGGATGTATTAAAAGTGAAAAAACAAAACCGATTTGTCTCCTTTTCTTTTGTGGTAAACTGTCAAAAATAAGTAAATTTTTAGTTTTGATAAAAAGCAATTTGAAAAAACATTTATCCTTATAAGGTTCATACAAAAATATACATATTTTTGTATCGAATTTAAAAAAAAAGACAACAAAATTTATAACATAAAATTTATTTCAACTTTGAAATTACGGACAAACAAATTCTATTACTTTCTGTAAAGTTGTGAATTAATGCGGAGGTCCATGAGGATCATGAGGAGGTCCTTGACGTGGTGGTCCCTGATGAGGAGGTCCGTTGGGATCGTGTGGTGGTCCGCGGTGCTCTTGTGGAGGTGCGTGAGGGTCGTGAGGAGGTCCACGATGATCTTGAGGTCCTTGGTCTGGTGGAGGTCCTTGATGATCTGGACGATGACTCATTGTTATGTAATAATCTAACGCTACCTTTAAACGACCAAAAATATAAAAAAATTCTATTAAAATGGAATATCTGTTAGGCTTTATATAGTACCACTATAATCTTATCTTTTGAAGGCGGTCGGTGGAAGCTTAATACAGAATTTACGATATTAATCTTTGTTTACTTTGTGAGGCACTCCCTTGATATTTCAAATGCAATATTTAATTGAATTATACTCAGTTTGTCACAAATTTAGTTTGGATTTAATTTTATTCACCACCCAATTGTGGTATTCAGGCCGACAGTGGAGTATGGTCAGGTATAGCTAGATAATTTCAAATGGTTGGAAGGCTCTTTGTGTTGTTTTTAGCAGGGCTCACATTGTATATCGATTTTGGGGTAAAATTGTCATAAACCTACTTGATTTTGGTTGTTTTCCTAAGTATCTTCGAAGTCTAAGGTCCTATATCATTTTTTTTAAACATATTTTCGATGAGACTTATTATGAGACACACTGTATGTAGTTAATGTTATGTTCATGTTTGTTTTATTGATTTTTTTTATCTTATCCAATATTTGCAATATTTTACACGTTATATAATAAGTGGTTACTAGAAACATAGATTTTTTTTAAAAGATTAAAAAAGATATATGATTTTTTATTAACATCTGAAAATCCTTTTTCAAGGAAATGAAATTTTACACTAGTTGAAGTTTTTTTGTTGTTACTAAGACAAGACATTTTTATTTCATTGTTTAGAAGTACATTCTATTTAACAGCAAAAGGGGGAAAGCTGGAACTGTAAAATTAGTGTAATTTTAGTAAATGATTTAAAAAGGGGGGCCAAGAATAGTTTTTTCAAGAAAATAGTATCTAAAAACCAATTGCTACTGGTTTTTTTTTAAATTATTAGAAAATAGTAAATAATTGAAAAGAAGATACAAAAAAAAATTGTAGAGAAAAAATTTTAGGGCAAATGTTCCAGCTATTTATGATTTAGTTTTCATCATCATCCCCCAGCTTCTATAGCCACTCTCTGTTAATTTTGATGATAGATTTTTTTAATAATTTTATCCTTGCAAAATTTGAAAAAACCGTTTTAATATTTTTTCATCCTACCCCGGTTAGAGAACTGGAATTTGACAGCCCTTGACGATGTTCTGGTGGAAATTGTTCCTTCCGTTATTGAAGAGACAAAGGAATTTTTATCAATTTCTTCAATTGGGCGTGGCTACTGCAACTTAGAAACGTAAACGAAAGTAAAATAATTTTACCACGGTTTTTCAAAAATTTACATTCAAAATATATGAACTTTAATAATTTTTATATTCTTTATTAGTTGCTTTAAATTCGTGGGACAACCTGTATATACATTTTTAAAACTGTACATTTATCCAACAGATTTTTACAAAGTGGTGAATGAAAATATATATTTTTGTTCAAATTTTTTATTTAAATTCCAAAAAAATTGTACAGATATAAAAAAACGTTTAAAAAAAAAATCTTAGTTAACGTGGTGGTCCATGAGGGTCGTGAGGAGGTCCGTGATGTGGAGGTCCTCCGTGCGGTGGTCCGAAGGGATCGTGAGGAGGTCCTCCGTGAGGTGCTCCAAAAGATTCTTGAGGAGGTCCTCCGTGTGGTGGTCCCTGATGGGGAGGTCCTCCGTGAGGTGGTCCAAAGGGATCACGAGGAGGACCATGCGCATCGTGTGGTGGTCCGTGATGGGGCGGATGATGACTCATTTTTCTTTTAAATCTTTAAACACCAAATAATAATTTTGAATTTAATGTAGTAGCGTGAATTGGTTTCGAAAACTACGTGATGAAGTGAAATATGATGATGGTTTTATATTACACCATGTTTTCTTATCTTATCTTTATAGGCGTGGATGTATTGTTTACTGTCATACTTGGAATTGATGATTCTATTTTATTTATATAGTGACAGTAGGTTTCCGACCAATCTATATACCCTGATCATAGTTATAGGTACCTACCTTGTTTTGGAATCCTTTTTTTAGAAGTCTGTTAAAAAAAGACGAAAAGAAAACAAGGATCAATGATAATTGCACTAAAATACGTTGGAAAAACTTTATTTTACATAAAACAAATTAAGTCATAACAATTCAGAGTGAAATTCTTTAAATTTGGTCCTAAGATGGCTACGGATATGGATTCCAGTCCGACCGGATTCCTATCGATCCGTCCGAATCGGACCGGATCCGGTCTGATTGATCAGATCAGGATTATTTTCAGTTCAAAATAAACTATGAGTATGTTAATGACAGACATGACATCATGATTTGATGAATCTGTCTAATGAATGGCACAATTATCACAATAATGAGTTTGTATTATAATAATTACAAATCTTTAGTTTAATCAAGTTATGATAAATAATTATTTTAAGGAGTGGGGCGTCGAACTACTCACACTCATTGTCACCACACGCGACGCAATTAAAGTACCTACTCACTCATGCAACAGCTCTATTATTTTGCCAAAAATTAATTGCTAGCACTGGATCCGTTTCTCCAGATTTCAATTTCTTGCTACAGACGCGTTTCTGAGCAATTTACCACATTTTTTTTTATTTTCCTGTAGTTTACCCTTGTAGACCAGAAAGAATAATAGTAGAATGAAACCCATTGGAGAAGGAGGAGAATATTAAAAAAATTTACCGGCGATCTGAGGTCGGGAAGGAGAAGGGAGTGAGTTTTAAAGGGTAAAAAACGGTTTATGTCGAATTCCGGCAAAACTACAAGTCCTATGGAAAAAAGTCAAATGGCAAAGTTGTAGGTAATAAAAAGATCTACAACTTTTGTATTTACACTTTTTTCACATAACCTCAAAATTTATGTGGAAAATTCAAAAAACCAAGTTTTTGGTTTTTTATTTTTATTTTTTACAAAAAAAATATGTTTTTCACGAAATTTGGTGAAAACTTACCTTTTTATGTCCCAAATACACTGTAATTTATTTGATTTGAAATATTTATTTTTTCAGCTTATTTTGACTTAATATCGAAAAAGCACCCTAATTTTCAATCGAAAATTCACCCGTCAAAATATCAGCTTTTTTCAAAAAGTTGGTGTGCTTTCTGTTGATTGAAATCTCTACTTTCTGATGGTGTAAAAAAATATATATTACTATAGTAAATCTTCCCAGAAAATGCAATTTTCATAGGACTTGTACTTTTGCCTTTTACCATTAAAAACTCACCCCCTTCCCCTTCCCGACCTCAGATCGCCCGTAAATTATTTTTCATAATATTCTCCTCCTTGTTTCATCTTACTATTATTTTTTTAACTCTTAATTATTTTTAAAGGCATCTACCCTGGTCTATTGAGGTATTTTTTTGCAATAAAGTAAATTTATTATTATTATTGACAGCGAAATATGTTTTTCTCCGTAATAATAATTGCGAGATAAGATACGGATCTTTGGAATAATAAATTTTACAAGAATTATTGATTACTCTGGATTAAAATAAATTCTTGAACAAACAGTGATAAAGATAAATATTTCACTCAATATTAAAAAGTTGGAACTTTAATTCTTATAAAAATAGTAAGATCTGAATCCAGATTACATTACAATTTTAGTGAATTTGCTTATTGCTTTATAGCCACTCCAATTCTTTCTGTAAACAGTGTTTTTCCTATTATCTTGTTGAGTCGAATCTTTATTATCTAAAAAAAGACGATACATCAATCAATATTTGGTATTAGTCTAGATAAGATAGTACTAGAAAATAATGAACAAAAAGTATATAGATATAAACATTCTTGTTCAAGTGATATTTTCCAAGTTATACGCATCAGTTTAGGTAAGTCGCTTATTCATATATTTTCTACGCTTTCAATTCTTTTTGTTCTCAAATATATTTTCTCTAGATTATTAAATATGCATCACGGACCCGGTGGACCTCCACCTCCTGATCATCCTCCACCTCGTCGAGGTATTATAGGAGAAGTTTTACATAATATTTTCCATCCGCACCACGGACCACCTCCGCCTCCAGGTCCACCAAATTATGGTCCTCCACCACCGGGCGGACACCCTCCTCCACCTCCGGCCACTTGGAATGGACCACCACCTCCTTGTGGACATGGTGGTTACTCAGATGGGTGTGATCATTGTCACCATCGGCATTGCAATTAAATTAATTCAAGATTTTTAATGTTTGTGAATGTTATATATTTGGACTTTTGTACATGTTTGTCCATTTTATTTTCTTTAAAAACATTGGAACCATGAAAAATATATATATCTATGAAATTCCGAGTTGTTTTTCTGAGTTCGCATTACTATCTGTCTTAGCAGAAAACGCACATTTCTGACGTTCCTACAGCTACTTTAATAGAATCACTGTGAATGAAAGCTGGGAAGATAGATACGCATAGACACTTCCTTCATTGTACTGGCGAGTTCAGTTGAAATGCCGAATGACCCCAATAACACTGGTCACAGGGTAAGATTTAAGAAGTGTACATAATTGAACATGATGTAAACATTCTTGGTTTGGAGTGATTAAATCACCGTCTGTAAAATATCGCCCATCTCTAATATTAGTTTTGTGGTTTTTTTTTGTTTAAAATCATTTAAATTATAAACAAAATGTCTTTTATATTATTATAATTTAAAACACATTAATATATTGGTTGTCTCTGTTAATATTAAAATAAAGAACAAACCAGCCAGGTTTTTCAGGTTATGAGATACATGGAACAACGACAGATGAACAGTTGTGTCATAACAGAATGTTGTACGACCAATTTTTGTAGGATATGTCTAAATTCTGATGAATTAGAATCTTGGGATAACGTTCAATATATTCAGGAATTATTTGAACAAATTACAGGATTGAAAGTAGGTAAAAATTCATTAACCTCTAAACAATAAGTAAATTTTTTCTCTTTAGGTTGATGTTAATAATGATTCTCAGAAAAATGTATGTATTAAGTGCATAGAAAAACTAGATGATATCTCGCTGTTTATAGACA
Source organism: Lochmaea capreae (assembly GCA_949126875.1). Lineage (NCBI taxonomy): Eukaryota > Metazoa > Arthropoda > Insecta > Coleoptera > Chrysomelidae > Lochmaea > Lochmaea capreae. Next base: position 879,453 of record OX421397.1, read on the forward strand.
TTTCTAAATATAATGATATAACCATAAAAAACAAACAATCTCCGAATGAAATCGTTTTAAACAGTGCAAATATGTGTAATATTGTAAGTAACCTATTTTTTTTTACTTACTTATTAAAACCAAAGGTTTTTATCATTAGGATGAAATGTGTGACATAAATAGATGCAGTGAAGATAACCGAACTTTTAATGAATATTACAAAACCCTGGCGTTGCAGCAATTTTATAAACATGATGTTCAAGAACATCATTTTACTGAAATGAAAACGAAATTTCAGCTGGAACAAGAAAGCTACAATAGACCTACGTTAACAATGCATCATTTTCCAAATACAGGTACATAAAAATATAGATATTAGTGTTAGTAGCTCTTCTTAAAAGTTTAACGACATTCTTTGACTTTTATTCCAGGTAAATTCTACGATTCAAGTGAAAGTCTGACATACAATCCACCAATAGTTACTAACGATGTTGATATTAAACAAAAACTACCAAAAAAACATACAAAACCTCGAAGCCAAATGAAATCAAAAACACCAGATCATTTAAGACCTTTTGAATGTCTTTTTTGTAAGAAACGGTTTACCCAAAAAGGTAACATGCAGACTCATTTAAGGCTTCATACGGGAGAAAAACCATTTCAGTGCTTGCTGTGTCCTGAGAAGTTCCCCCAGCTGAGTAATTTAAATAAACACATCCAAAACCACACAAGCGATGTTGCAAAGTGTGATGTTTGTTTCACAGTATTTAATACAAAAGACGAACTTAAGGAACATAGAAAAACTCATAAAGCGGATAAACAGTATTTGTGTTTTTTTTGTTCAAAAAAATTCAGTTATCGGTGGAGTTTGGATGCTCACATGCAACTCCATCATAAGGATCAATCTGTGAAAACTCTTCCTGTTGAAAAAAATACTCATAAGTGTCAAGTTTGTTTTATGGAATTCATTTCTAAAACCGACTTGACAAGTCACGAACAAAGCCATGGTAATAATCAACATTTTTGTGCAAAATGCTCGAAGACTTTTAGATGTTTAGGTCATCTTAAGAATCATCTTAAAAAATGTGAAAAATGATTGTTTTTTTAATATGATTAGAAATATCAAGAAAATTGTAAGTTAGGTGAGGTGTAATAGCTGGAGAATGTTTATATAGTTATTTTATATGTACTTTTTTTTTATTTTCTTTAAAATAAATGTAAATAAAATTGATAAAAATTATGGTATTTTTATTTTTCACTTTGAATTACAGAGATAAGTAGCGCAAGTACTTGGTTTCGATTTTGGAAATTTCAAAGTGAGCTTCAAGTAAAAAAAATCATAGAGCCCATAATAATAGGAATTTCGGGCTGAAATTTCAGATTCACATTCGAAAATATTTAATAAATATGGAAAAAAATCAGCAACATGGTAACTACCATATTCGTTATACGAGGGTATGCGAAAGTGGGAGGTACAGAAATTCAGAAAAATAAAAGTTTGTTGTTAGTTAGTAGGGTCTGCTAACTATATTTATTAAAATAACTATTATAACTTTTTATATTTTAATATGTACTTCACTACAAGCATACCAGTGTCTCTGACTTGGGTCACAGACCACTTACCCTATAGACAACCCGCGCAGGTTACAAGACCTTGAACGAAAATATAGTTACAATCCTGCTCATCGGATGTCGCTAGTAGTCTGAGTAGGCAAATATCATAGCTCACGATTGTAATGCTGGTTGCCATAATCGGGAGTTCTCTTGTTAAACGAATCTAAAGTGATGTCGCTGTTAAGGTGTGGTTCCATTTTATCGTTGTTAATGTCAGTTGTGACTTGTTTTTGTTTTTACTTACCGTTGTTTGAACTATTTAGTTTTTTTTATTATTGCCAGTTGTGTGTGCTACTAGCTACTATAAGTAATAGTGATTATAAAAATAGACAAAATGCCTTCATTCAAAAAGTGTTGCGTTCCTCATTGCGTTAGTGGGATACAGCGTTGTTCCTAGGAAACATTTTTTGGTAACAAAATTCCACGCAAAAACGTAATAGAATGCTAAAAAAGGTAATAGATTTTTATTTTTCTTCTTCTTTTTATATACAATGTAGAGGGGTTTATTCAGTGATGCCAGCTCCTTGGAAGTTAAATAGCTAGATATGATTTTTTTTGTATATAAGTTAATTGTGGTTTGTAGTTTAAATTTCTATGTACTTCTAAGTGTTAAGATACTTTGTTAGATTTGTATTATTGCAACGAATAAATAAAAACAGAAAATTTGTAATTGTTTTATTTTTTCCGTACTCTCACGTTATTCTTATTGGGTTTGAATTTCGCGCCATCGTTGGATTTGAATTTTGCGCCATTCTTGTTACTTTTGACGCAGAACAACAGGTGGATCTTGACGCTCCTAAAATTGTAAGTTGCCTACTAAGCAGGTGCCAGAAGCTACTAGCGACATCCGATGATCAGGATTAGAACTAAATAATGGGTACGACGTTCTATAACGGGCGTGGGGTGTCTATAGGGTAAGTGGTCTGTGTCTCTGACTTGGGTGGCATATATCTGACATGCGACACACCGCATGGCTGCCAACTCTGGCCAGGACCATAGACATATCTACGAAAGCTCACATAGATATGTGAACTATCCAACATTTGTGACATGAAAAATGATAAAATTCGTTTGGGACGCGATATCGACTGGCACAGTTAATTTGTTAATAAAATCAGTCTTTCACCTTCGAATAATGTCGTCGAATTAGTGTCTGAGAAAGTTGGTTCCGATTTTGGAAATTTGAAAGTGAGGTTATTTTATAATCGAAAATACATGCTTCAAGTAAAAAAATCATAGAGTCCATAATAATAGGAATTTCAGGCTGAAATTTCAGATTCATACTCGAAAATATTTAATAAATATGGAAAAAAATCAGCAACATGGTAACTATCATATTCTTTATACGAGGGTATACGAAAGTGGGAGGTACAGAAATTCAGAAAAGAAAAATTTGTAACATGAAAAATTAGCTTTTTGGGACGCGATATCGACTGGAATAATGTTATTAAATATGTACTCGAAGATGCACTTCAAAACCAAAGAATACTCATAACTTGATTAATTGAACAGATAAAACGTTCCAGTGAACTGAGTTATATACAGTGTGTCTTTGTATAAAACAACATAAAAACAAATCATTTATTGTTTAAAAAATATAAATTCAACAATTAAATTTGAGTCTTAAAAATAGGAACATTAGAGAATTCAATATTCTCCCCGGGATTGTAATGCTCGAAAATAACCACATCGTTTAAGCCCCGTTTTAGAAACGGTCCTGGCAAATAAAGCGTTTGCTGTGGTCCGATCCTGGAATATCTTCCCAAAACAAAATCGTTGATAATAACAATTCCTTTACACCATTTACTCATATCCAAGTACGTATCCGACGTCGTATTAACGTGAAAACTAGATTTGTATAAAGCAGGACCAACAGACCAAGTTTTAGTAGGTCGATGCCAACCTGATAAGTTGCGATTCCAATATTTTTTAAATTCCAACGGAAATATTTCCCAATTCGTAATTTTTTCGTTGTTTAAATAAACGCTATCCTGCCAAAGTCCTTTATACTGCTTAAATTGTTCTATGGATCCGAAATTATTTCTCCCCCAGTTTTCCACTACTAGATCCAGTACGGCGTTTTGATGATTGTTCGGTCCTAAAGTGAGGTTAGCATTTTTCAGTCTCCAGAAACCGAAACCGTCTAAATCGCTTATTTTATTCAAAGGTTTCGAAATTAAATTTCCGTTTATCAAAACTACCACAGTATCACACACTCTACCCCCTATTCTTAGCAAAGAATTCGCCGGTATATCCAACAACTTCTTCCGGTAAACGATATAACCGAAACTTTGTCCGGAGTTGTTGTTTATAGGAAGAAATTCCATCGGGATAACGTCTTGTACTGTAATTCCTTGTTGTTTATCTAAAATTTCGCTGAGAAGTAGTTGACTTTGAACGGGAGAAGAGTTGTACGCGATTTTTAACGTTTCATGTGGTGTTTGCGGTATTCTGTGAAAAAAAATTAATTATAACTTATATAAAAATGACAATTGACAGTTTTACCTTGTTAGAATCTTATTGTACTGCTTTAAAAGTTGTTTAACTATAACATACTTCACAGTGTAATCCCCACTTTCGGTTAACGGTGCATCATAGTCGTAGCTAGTAGTATCTGGTTGATAACCGGAATTGTCCGTAAATGCATTGGCTAAATTTGCACCGTTCGTGAATCCGAAATTCGTTCCGCCGTGGAACATGTACATGTTGACAGATGCTGGGTATTTTAAAATTTCTTCAGTTATATTTTTAAAACTTTCTTCGCTTGTTTTATGATGGACTTCCGACCAATGATCGAACCATCCCACCCAGAATTCCATCGACATTATTGGTCGGTTCGGTTGAAGTTGTTTTAATTTGTCAAACTCGTATGAGGGGTTAACACCGAAATTGGAAGTCTGTAGAAAGTATCCTGGAAAAAAGAGATAGCCAGTCACGAGGACTACCGACAGTGAAAGTGAAAACACAAATAAATGAATCTATTCTATACATTTCGTTGCACGCTCATGGTATATCGGAATCGTACGCCAATGGTAAATAAAAGAATTTTTACAAATCAATGATTCCCTAATATCTACAAATTTTAACTTACGTCCATGGTAGATGGACATTTTTGCAAATAAATGTTTCCCTTTTAAAAATTGACATTACTCCACATTTGATCCAATATCTCGAGAACCTTTACCTTAATAATGTTCTAGTTTGTGTTATTCGGATCAGCATAAAATTTGATACAAAACGGAGGTTCATAAATTTGTCCAAATAAATTAAATAAAGAGTACACACCGTATTTACATTGTTATTAATTGTTAATTGTGTTGCATAACCAAAAGCATTGTGTGTTGCATAAAAGGGTGACGATAACGCAAATCCATGATTTTTCTTGACCCAAACAGTGCTCAACGCGCCTAAATTAACCCTACTTCACTGGAAGATTAATTGTTTATAGAAACCTAAGAACTAGGAACATACCCGGTATAGTACCCCGATCAGCATGCGAAGAAGTACCATCCGCCGTAACCAACAATTCTACAATATTATTTCTTATAAAAAGATTTCGTAGTTCAGCTAAATATATTTTATCGGGTACAAATTTTCCAGTACGCTCGGTACTGCCGTATTCATTTTCAACCTGAAAAGCGATTATTGGACCTCCTTTAGTAAATTGAAGTAAAGCTAGTATCGGCAAAAGGATATTAAAATACCTAAAAAGAAAAGAAAAATACATTTATGCGAAAAGTATCATAAAATCGCGTACTGACAGATGTCAATATCAGTGAAAACTTCCCATCAGTACCATTATAAGCCATTTTTCTTTGAATTTAACCGGGTTAACAATACAATGACGTCACGGTAAGCTGTTATGACGTAACGGTTTGTGGAAACTCAGAAATAAACAAACACCTAACCTCCAATAAGGTAACTAGTCTGTCAAACTATAACAGTGAGCTGGTTAACTGTTACGTCATGGTTTGGAATACAAGTCGAGAAATATTGTCTGGTTAACTTACAGTTAACCCGGTTTGTGTGGTTAAGTTCAAAGAAAAATGGCTATAGACACGTTCGGCAACCAACATTCACTAAAAGAACGTAAACTATTATCTGAAGCCATCTAGCGGTACTTACCTTGTAACATATTTCATATAAGTAGAATCACTGGTACGAAAAGTAATATTCTTTTCTCTCAAAAGCCAACTGGGAAACCCTCCGAATTCCCATTCAGAGCAAATATACGGACCGGGTCTAATTATAGCCAGCAAATCTTCTTCTTGCGCTATTTTTAAAAATTCCGTTACATTTAAAAATTCTTGCATATCAGATCCACCTTCTCCGAAATCGTACCAACCAGATTGATGTTCGTGTAGGTTCCATGGTACGTAAGTTTCGACTGTGTTAAAACCTGCTGCTCGTAGTTTTTTCAATCGGTCTCTCCAATAAGCTTTTGGTACTCTAAAGTAGTGCAGAGCACCGCTGTATATTGAGATATTGCGGTCGTTTAGAGTAAAATGGGGTTTGTCAGCGTTTAGGCCTGATTGAATCCCACCATCTGAATAAAATTGTATAATAAGATTCGTGGAATATCTTTTTGTGGCCAGTTTATTAGCCAGATTTAGTTTCATGTGAAATATTTTTAAAAAATGTGTCTGCTCACGAAATTGGTTGTAGATACTTAGTTTAAGGTTGTTAGAAATGATTATATATAGGTCTGGAATGGTTTTTTTTGTTGTATAATATATTTAAAACATTTTTAAAAACTATAGAAGATAAAGCAGTATTCTTCGACTTTATTTTCAAAACACCTTATGGTTTTTTAAATAAGTTTTACCTATTTTTAGTTGTGTATTCGTTTTATTTTGAATTTTAAATTCAAATTTACATAGATACAAAAAATTTACATGAAGAAAAACTTGCGAATAAAACAAAATTTTTATCAGGAACCTAGTTTACTTTTTTTTTGAGATACATATTCATACACAAAACCAAATGAATCTTGGTAAACTAATTTCCTTAAGACTTGATAGAAGCTAATATTAGACATTATTATTCCTTAATTAGTTGTCTAGATTTTAAATAGTTGGTTGTAATTAAGATAGAACAGATAACAGGACCGACCTTAAAAATTTTTCCAAATAAAAATTTAAACAACGCGAATAAAATTTTTTAAGTGAAACCGTTTAAATAAAAGGTGTTATTTTGCTGATTTTTCTCCTGAAAAATCAATTCCAGCCTACTGCAAACGCAAGAATGCTACCTGCTCTTCATTATCAACCGTGAATTATTAAGAGTTAACTAAAATCGTAGCAGTGGCGGATCCAGGGAGGGGTAAAAGGGGTAATTACCCCGCCCAAGACTCGTCCGAAATATTCATAATTCGAGAGCCGAATTTCCGATCTGTTTGTATATAGATATAGGAACCTACATGTACAAAAACATGAGCATGAGTGATTTCCACAAATACAAAATACTTAAATGTAAGTGGATACCACCAAATCATAAACTACCGTTCTCTATACAAATGTGGGAAAGAGAGAGATAATTTTTATATTAATTACAACCCCCTAACCCCCCCTCTTGAACCAAGGTCATCGTGTTCACACTTAAGTGCATTTTTTTAACAAGATTTGCAAGTATTCTCATCTCAATACTTTTTGGGATGATTTTACAAATATATTTATGAAACAAAATTTAGATAAGCACTTAAAGCCGGTCCTGACTGCATTGGAAACACTAAAATTATAAGTCACGAACACAAACTATGTATTTAATATTAATAATTATATTCAGTGGACTTATTGAAACATTTTAACATCCTAATATATTTTATTTGAATACGTGGTAATTTTAAATTTTGATGTAAAATTTCTTAGTTTTTTTTGTACCTAACAGACTTTTTTGCCACTTACTTTCAGATCCTATTGATTGCGTCAAGTAACATGCAATATCTATACAGTTTTTATAAAATAAGTGTCTATATGTCAATGTCTAACAACCCTTCGACCGTAACTATACTAAGAATATTTCGTATCTAAATGTTACCAAGGAGGATACTAATTTTCAAACATCCATCGTATACTTACATATATCTTATGTAAATTTTAATATTTATTGTTTATTTTAAGAAATAAAATCGGTACTGTGCTATGAAAATGGATATGTTAATATTATTACCTGTATAGTGCTGATAGATTGTCGGTAAAACTTCGGCAATCACTGCTGCCATTGTATGGGTATATTTTAAGTGCGATAGTGAGTGATAATCAAATCAGACTAGTACTCGTACCATTGTTGATGGCTCGTTATACTATTATAAGGTCAACATAAACTCGATTTCAAAATATCTGCACTATCTATTTTTGTAGGAAGACCTTTTGATAAACTTCATGAAATTCGAAATTTGTATACAGCGAGTTAATTTTAAAACTCCCACTTGACTATAATATATCTCGTGAAGGAAAATTATTTTTAGGGCAGAGAGAGGGAAATAAAATGATATAATAGATAATGCCCCACCTACAAAAATGTAAATGGTAATCCCCTACTTGTGATACGTCGTTGGTAAACCATTAAAAAATAATTTCCAATGGTTTAAGTAACAATTATACAGGGTGTAACAATAAAGTGAAAATATTTGATTTGATTTTTTTTATTTTCTGCTTCAATTCGGAACCCAAGGAAAATATTGTGTAAATAATTTTAATTAAATTTGAAGGGGTTAATTGGAATAGAAAAAAGTTCGTTAATGAACAAGGGAATGGATATTTTTTTTACTCTGTTCTGGTTGTTATTTAAATCTCCCCCAATATTTTTTTAAAAATAATTTTCTAATTGTTTTTTCTATTTCTTGAATTTTTCATTGATAATTTTTTCCAATTTTTTTTTTCATTTTCTTGGAATTTTGTTTATTATTTCTTCTTTTTTCAAAATATATCCAAGTCCAACGTATTAAGAAGTCGTGTGGATTTGAAAACGCGTACGTCCGAAAATTTCCAAAATAAATGATCCCTTTTTAAAATTTCATCATACCTACGCCTATGGAAGAAGGAAATTTTTACAATTAAATAAAAATGGTTGACAAACATTTTTGGAAATAATTGAATCCTTTTAAAAAGTTTTATTCCCATTAACATATAACTCCTTTTGAAAATTTTACCGTTCACTAATAGAAAAACTCGTCTAAAAAGTTACAGCCATCTTATTAGAAACTGTTCAATCAACCCTTGTATTTTAATCGATTGCAATTATTATGTTTTCTTTTATTATCATTCGCCAAACAAACAATCATGAAATTATTAGAAACAAAATGTTATTTATAACAATTAACATAATAATATAAACAATCTACAAATATTTAGATACTCGCCCACTACAAATTGATAACAAAATCTGTGGCATGAAGGGGAACGACGAGAATAGTTTGATTCATCCAACTCTTGAAAATGGTTAAATATTTAATATTTGTTTTCGCCCTAATTTCCATTGCGACAGCTAAAAGAAACAGACCGGAAGATAAAACAAAATGTCCGGAAGTGAGGGCCATAAGAAATTTCGACTTGAAGGAGGTAAATATGAATTTTAATGTTTGTATAGTTATTAAGTAATTTTTGTATGGATTTTAGATGCTTGGTACTTGGTACGTGATAGAATACTACGCTAGTTCCGAAGAAGCACTTTCGTATCGTTGTATGAGAGCGGAATTTTCAATGTCTTCGTTTGAGAATATTAATATGAATTTCAGCTATAGTTTTGTTGATGATCCTATAAATGAGATGCTTATTGGTAATATTTCTTGGATTATGCCTAATCCGGAAGTACCAGCGCATTGGGTACATTCGGAAGATACTTGTAAGTACCAAATTTGTATTAAATACTGAAAATACTTATTAACAAGTCGAGTGGGTCGGGAAATGATAAATTAAACCTTTTTAAAAGTTATTTCGCACGCCTTTGACTTAAAATAAGGAATTTTGTATAATTAAATTAAACCCTTTCAAAAATTATTCCGTACGCCCATGGGAAAAATGCTTAAATATAGTGAGAATCGTCTAAAAACAATAAAAACCTAATTAATTATGTAATTTTTCCAAAAAAAAAAGGATAAAAAAATACAAAAACCTACGAAAATCATCCAATTTTGATCCAAATCTCCCTATATATATTTTTTCTAAATACGTCGTTAGGACAAAGAACGAAATTTTTTTTGTAGAGTTATGTAATGTATTATATTCGTACTTACCAATGTCAAATGGAATAAAAAGTCAAATTAATTCTTACAGGAACTGATTTTAACAGTAAAAACACTTTCAATCAAAAAATTCGCTAAAAACAAGTTAATAAACTAAACTCTCATAACCTCAAATGCGGCAGTGTCAAACTAAACTTTTAGTTCGATCAGCTGTTATACTACGGCCAATTTAAAGAAACTATTACGTATGTCTTGTAGTTGGTCTTGTGAAGAAGACAATCGATCATACGTAAGTATGTTTGATTTGTATTGATAGAAGAAGATAGTAAGTAGAAAATATGTGTTGCATAAATCGTAGATTGAGTCACGTGATGGTAAAGCTCCACCGTTTCTACTTGTATGTTAATTAAAATGGATACCGTTGAGTGAAACTTTTCGTTATTATTAAATACGTAGTAGAGTCCGTTTCAATAAGGAAGAAGCCACCTGAAGTTGGCGCACCGACCTGCGCATAAGTCAAAATCTGTCGAGCGATCGTTCCATGCCATATTTTTCATTTTTGAATATGTTAAGACGTTTTGCTAGTTTATTTGTGAGTGCTGTTTGTTTTATTTGATCTAAATTCCCAAATATGTTTTGTTCAAACTATACATATGTTAAATACATTTTTAATATCCTAATTTCGTGTTACCCTACAAAATGTGAAAACGTTACGCTACTGATTTACATTGAAATATCAATTTTTAAATATGGCGCTGGTTTTGACATCAAGGTCGCGCATCGACTGCAACTTCAGGTGGCTTTTTCCTTATTGGAACGGACTCTACTTAATATATTTTGTTACTGTTAGAATCAAAACGAATATTTTCCATTTTCAGATGAAGGTATTTACAATACGTACGTCTTAGACTCGGATTACATATCGTGGGCTCTACTTTTACACTGCGCTGAAAAAGCCAAAATACCCCGATACTTATCCAGTTTTGTAATGAGCAGAGAACCGATATTAGGAAATAACGTCGTATCTTATTTAAGAGATAAACTTCCAAGATACGATATTGATCTGTCATATATGTTCGATATGCAACAAAACGATTGTAATTCCACCCTTACCGACATACCACCTTCGTTATTAGCCGACAGACCTTTGGTTGCCACTAGAAGACATCCCATGAAACACCAACATCTCGAATAAACCAAAAAATATGCTTATTTCTGTTTTTAAGCGAATAAAATCAATATGGTTCAAGTCTGTACTTGATAGAGGCCACTTACAGCGTTTTATTAGTAAAGAGATGGGAAAAGGGGGGAGAGGAAATGTATAGGGAGTAAAAAAACATAAATATATATATTTTTATTTAAAATAAAACGTTAAATTCTTCAACTAATATAAAATAAATTTTTTACCATTAAATAAATTATTTTATTTGATAAACCTTACTTCCACGGCGGTTTAGGACCTTTGCGATCTTTTAGTCCTTTAAGGTTGAATCTACCGCCGTCTTCTTGGTCCTGAAAAAAAATGTGTGGTCCTTTCTATGACAAAATTAACTCGAGGAGAGGTGTGGAAAAATTTAAAAGATGCTGAGTGTATAAAAACTTACTTGGAAATAAGGGAACTTGCTGAAATCCACGTTTTCCGTTTCTTTAACATCTTGATGGAAATTACCATGTGGTTTATTCAATAACTGAAGGAAAAAACAATTGATTCAACAGAAAAAAAATACGTAATCATGGGATTGGCGACACAAATAAATGAATCTCGTTCAAAAAATGTTATCGTACGCCCATGGTACATAAAAATGTTTGTAAATAACATAACCCGTTTTAAAAGTTTTATCGTACGCTCATGGTAAAAGTCTTTTAAAAATTACTGAAATGTTAGAAATTGTCCAAGAAAAACGTTAAAAATGACAAAATCTATTAAAATCAAGAGAAATCGTGTAAATATTACGAAAAGCTACAGAGTTCTGGAAAATTTCCGAAAAAAATTCATTTTCAACAATTAAATTAACCCCCTTCAAAAGTTTTATCGTACGCCCATGGTAGAAGTCTTTTAAAAATTAATGAAATGTTAGAAATTGTCCAAATAAAACGTTAAAAATGACAAAATCCATTAAAGTCAAGAGAAATCGTGTAAAACATTACGGAAAGCAACAGAATTCTGGAAAATTTCCAAAAAAAATTCATTTTCAACAATTAAATTAACCCCCTTCAAAAGTTTTATCGTACGCCCATGGTAGAAGTCGTCTAAAAATTACTGAAATGTTAGAAATTGTCCAAATAAAATGTTAAAAATGACAAAATCTATTAAAATCAAGAGACATCCTGTAAATATTACGGAAAGCAACAGAATTCTGGAATATTTCCGAAAAAAAATTCATTTTCAACAATTAAATTAACTCCCTTCAAAAGTTTTATCGTACGCCCATGGTGGAAGTCGTCTAAAAATTACTGAAATGTGAGAAATTGTCCAAGAAAAACGTTAAAAATAACAAAATCTATTAAAATCAAGAGAAATCCTGTAAATATTACGAAAAGCAACAGAATTCTGGAAAATTTCCAAAAAAAATTCATTTTCAACAATTAAATTAACCCCCTTCAAAAGTTTTATCGTACGCCCATGGTAGAAGTCGCCTAAAAATTCCTGAAATGTTAGAAATTATCCAAGAAAAACGTTAAAAATGACAAAATCTATTAAAATCAAGAGAAATCGTGTAAAATATTACGGAAAGCAACAGAATTCTGGAATATTTCCGAAAAAAATTAATTTACAACAATTAAATTAACCCCCTTCAAAAGTTTTATCGTACGCACATGAAACAGTCAAGGCTCAGCGAATATATCGACAATTTTCAAAAGAAAAAAATAATTTTCGACAAAAGTAATATATAGAGTGACCCTATAAAGATACTTTTGTTTAAACCGGACGGTGTTCGCCCGAAGCGGTTCCTTGTCGAATAACCCCATCCATTTTTATTAAATTCTATGAAATCATCGAAATTTTGCGCGTTTAAAATGTATTCCAAGATAAACACCATCAAAAATTGTTTATTTTTACATTTTTCATACAAAAACATTCGATTACATCGTGAATAGTATCTTCTTAAAAACTCTCGGCAGTTGACTTAGTATCAAGAAAGCATAACTCAATCCCTTAAAGAAAAAAACGTTATTTTCGTTTGATAATATTAAGCTTCCCTGTATACTAATTAAAATTAAAAATTGAAATAACCGTACGATTTACGTACCAAACTTAAAAAATGCTGAAATTCTGAACCATTCACTGCTCTATTAGGCGGGAATCTACTCGAAACTGGCGTATCGTGATCTGGGGCGAAACGGTGGAAATCCAGTTTTTCATTTTTTTCAGTACCAGGTCCAAATTCTTCTTTGTCGTTTTGTTGCCTTCCGTTATCCAACTGATCTTCGTCGTGTTGGGAAAGCACATCTTCGAGGTTATTGTAAGATTTCGTTTTTAAGGAATTGAGTTGATCTGTTGGAAAAAATAATAAGACAACAAATTTAAATTAATTAATAACAAAAATTTTCACACAAACATTTGAAATGGGATTAAAAAGGTTCCACAATAATTACCTATGGTGGTGAAAGCTGACTCATCCATATTTCCAGGACTTCTCCCGCTGGTGATGATCCTTAGAGCTTCGTTCCATTGGGATTCCATGACTTTCTGTAATTGTTTAGCGATATCTAACCTCTTCTCTTGAAACTGGTCCAATTTATTTTGCATATTTTCCACCAACTGCTTCTGTTGCATAATTTGTATCCTATACAGTTTCGATTCTTCTTGGTGTTTCTTTTCCAACAGTTCTATTTCCAACGAATACTTCTCGGATATTTGTTGGATATGAGTAGCTGCTGATTTCGCTATGGCCATTTCTCTTTTGCCAACTTCTTCTTTGAATTTATTTTCGGTGGCGTCTAATTGGCATTGGAATTCCTTCAGTTTGCTTTGTACTAGAAGCTCCACTTGGCCTTGGTAGAAGTTTCTCAGTTCCACTTTGTTCATTTCGGTTTGTTTTTTGCTTTTCGCTAACTCTTCTTGTAAAATATTTTGTTGTTTCTTGTAAGATTGTACTTGTCCTGTTAAATCGACAATTTGTTCGTTCAACTTCGCCTTTAATGATCTTTCTTCCTCGATGGATTTTTCCATTTTGAAAAATTCGTTTTTCATTTGGTTAAATTCAGATTGACACATTTCTATTGCTTGTTTACTTTGAGATATTTCACCTTTTGCTGAAGACAACGTTATTTTATTCTGTAAAAATAATTTCTTATATATTCACTTTCAAAAACAACATTTCTTCCATACCTCGTTCAATTCCAACTCTTTTACTGCCAGTATATCAGCCATCTGCTTATATTTCTCGCTTTCCTTCAAATAATTTTGTTCTAATACTTCTTTTTCTTTAATTAAAGACAAATTTTCCGTTTCCAACTCTGAACATCGTTTTTCCAATGTCGTCGTTTTTTCTTGATTGGCATGAGAAACTTTCAAAACCCTAGCAACTTCTTTTTCATAGTAAGCAATTTTCTGTGATAAATTTTTATTATAAACCCCGCAGAATGGAGAAATTAGTGAAAAGGGGCGAGATAATTATCTACTGTCATACAAATATTTTTGATACAATTAAAGAAGTGACTACTGTTACTTTACGCAGTATTATAATGTACTTTACCTGATCAGAGTTTTCTTTTTCATCATTTTGGTGATTTTTCAATCTGTTAAGCTCAAACTCTCGCTCTATTTTTTCCTTATTGAGCTTTTCTATTCTAAAAATCAACTTTTCTAAGGCTTCTTGGTATTTTTTAATTGTTATATTTTTTGCATCATCTACTTTTACAGCAACTGACATATTTTGTTGTAGTTCCAAGTTTCTTGTTTGAAGATCTTGAATGAGATTTTCGCAGTGCTACAAGAATCAAATTAAAAACTACCACAAAACCTGTGAAATTAAAAAAATACCTGTCGTTTGTATTTTTCCTCTTGCAACTTCTGCGTTAGCTGGGTTTTGGTTAAAGTGTGATTATTTCCATTCCAAATATCGGCTAAATTCATCAAACTTAACTGTGCTCCCAAGTTATCTCCTACAATGGTGTTTTTACTTCTTTGTTTGTGGTCTGCGTAAGTTTCTTTGCTTTTATTTTTTCTACTGGAATCTTCGAGTAACTTTTTATGTACATTTAGAATGTTAAGTGCATTTGAATGAATGGGATTTGTTAGTAAATTAGTTTTTCCACTCCCTCTTGGTCTGTTATAAGCTGTAATTTGTGTAGAATCTGAACTACTATCAGTAAACGAATGTGGTTGATTAAACAGGAAGGAATCTTGTGTAAAATTTGAAATTTCTCTCAAGTCTTTGGTCTCTAATTTTTCTTGATCATGTGGAAGATCTGACTCATATACAGGTTTTGTTTCTCTGCTATCTCCAAGCTGCCAAGCTTTGTGCTTTACTGGCTCTTTTCTATCTACTGACAGTGGTGGATCTGTTTTTTTACTTCCACAATTATCAAAATCACTTTCTAAATTTCTTGCAGCATTTATTCTTTGAATTGTTTTTACTTTGGATAAAAATGTATCGATCTCATTCAATACTTGACCATCTTTGTCAAGTTTATTATCTTTTCTTGGAGATAACCTATCAGTTGTTAATTTGGAATGTAAACCTCTAGAAAAAAACTTTTCTATATTTGGACTGTTTGGCAAAGAATTTATCCTAAACCCTGTAAGAGGTTTTTGAGGACTGTTTTGAACACTTCGAGATGTGTATAAATCATCTGTACTACTATATTTTCGGAAAGCTTGTTTCACATTTTCCATCTTTAGTAATGAATCGAAAGAACGATCCAAAGAATTACTACAAAAACTATCACAAGATTCTATAGATTTTAGCCTAGATTGGAGGTTATCAACTTGTTTAATGAGATTATCCACAACGTTATAATAAGGTTCTACTGTTTGGGAATGTTCAGAGTCTGATTCCACAGCAAAGAAATCAGGAGGAATCAACAACAGTTCATCAGTATCATCTGTGTCAATCATAACGTTATACTAAAGATTTCTAGATAGAATGAGCTAATAACTTTCTTTAAAATCATCACCTAGAACAAAAACATGATATACCAGTCATTATTTCTTGTATTACTCAGACTTACGATCAAAACATGTTTAAAAACATACTATATAATATTCAAACATACCAAACAAATTTTGTCAACAAACATTTGACAGAAAACCTTGGCAACTAATATGTCAAAAGTCAAAATACAAGTTAGCTAACTGACAAAATCAAAGAAAACTGTAATTTTTTAATTATATATGGTGTGATTGGCAATTATGACTGTCATGTTATAAAAAATAAATAAATGAGATCTCGTCATAAATCTCGTTATCAGAAATTATTAATTGCTCAGTGTTGTGATTATTAGTGATTAGTTTTTCAGTCAAGTAGTACCATATGTACGAAGATATATAAAGATGACGCACAATGCGAATGAAAACTTTTCTTTCCAAAGAAGTCAATCAGTTGATTTAACTCAGCCTCCATCGAGAACATTCTTCCAAGCAAATAGTAATAGTAGTACCTTATCCTCAATCTCAGCTCCAGCTTCTTTTCAAAGAAGGACTGTTGAAGGAGCAAGACAACTGCGAGATAGTATAACTACAGTTATTAGAGATTTGGAACCGCTTGTGGAAACTGCTCGATCTGTTAATGCAGGAGTTACCAGCTTCCTAAGCAGACCTCACTCTGAACAAACAGTTTCCAGACCGACAAATGAAAGTAATAATGATAGTTACTACATTAATTTAGAAGTAGAAACTCCAAGAGATCCAGAAGTTCCTGTTCAACAGGAAAATGAAATTACCCCAGGAAATAATGCCGATAATAACAATACTGAGAATGATGAAAGAAATCAAACTGTAGTAGAAGCCCAGCAGCTCCTTATAGTATTATCAAAATATGTTCCATTTGTTTTAATATTATTTGCCAAATCTCTTTATGATTATCATGATGGAATTTTCATTTTAGCAGTATTATTTGTAACATTCGCACATACAAATTCAGCTGTAAAAAGGGAAACCATAAAAAGACAAAGAAGAAGCATAGGTGCTCTTGCTCTGGAGCTTTTATATATCATAGTTTGTTTACTATTTATTCATTATGTGTTTGCTGATGATCTTCACGATTTTAATGTTATATTAAATTTGGTATTGATAAGATCTTTTACACATACACTTACCGTTTGGAATCTGTTGTGGATTGTTACAATTACAGATTTTACACTGAAACTATTGACAGTTTCTGTTAAGATTTTATTAACGATGTTACCTGGAGCAGTACTTGATTTTAAAAAGAGGGTATGTATTGCTCATTAGATAAGTTTGTTGAATTATAATGTGTTTATTCCAGGGAAAAATTTATTTATTCATAGAAGCAATTTCCCAAATGTATAGAAGCATTGTTACTATACAACCTTGGTTGTATTACTTGTTAGAATCATACCAAGGTCCTGAAAAGATTGTAGCTGTATTCCTTTCAGCATTTTATATGATATCGAAAGGATCTGATTTAATGTTGAGGGTGAAATTGCTGAAAGTTGCTTGTTTGAAGCTTTTGCAGAATGTGGTAAGTTATGTTTTATATAAAATTATCAGATTTAAAAGATTTTTTTTATTTAGAGCATCGGATCTTCACCTAGCAAAGATCAAATCCAAACAGCTGGTGATCATTGTCCAATATGTCATGATCAATACGATTCGCCTGTTTTACTTCAATGTAAACATATTTTTTGTGAAAGCTGTGTTACAACTTGGTTTGATAGAGAACAAACTTGTCCACTCTGTAGGGCGAAAATAGTGGATGATCCTTCATGGAGGGATGGCTCTACGGCATATTTCATGCAGTTGTTTTAGTAGTTAAGAGGGTTTTTATTTGATATAATGTTGAGGGGTGAAGTAGTAGCATACGTTTTATGAAATTGAAATTTTCAGTAGTTTATTTTATTTTTTAGAATCTCGTTTCTTTATATATTTTATTTATTTGCAAATAGGTATTTTATGGTTATTCATATAATTTTGTATCATTTGTTGGTGGTAAAGAATTGGGTGAAAATTATTATTTTTGGAAAAATTTGTATATATATTTGGGAATATAGAAATAATTGTTATTGATAGTAGGAAGTAAGAATTATGAATGATATAAAAATAAATGTATTTAAGATGTATTGTATCAAAATTTTTTCCATAAAACGTTTGCTGTTTATTTATATTGTTAATAAATAAGTAAGGTATCTTTTTAGTAATATTGCATTTATTTTTTTATTCTGGGAAAGGTTTCAAGTACTTCACTGTGTAGAATTTTTCCTACAGGCTCAATTTCTTTTCATTTTTATATTCTTAATGTCGATACTTGAGGACTTACTGTCTCGGGAAAGAAGACTTGAAATATTCAAACTTTTTGTAGCCTAGTTATTATTTGTTGACGCATATATTTTTTTTAACATGATTCATTTGACGTATTTCTAACAACATAAAAATATTTATGTTCAAAGTTCAATTAAAAGCCGTGATAAAGCTGAAATATTTTATTTGATAAGGTTGGAATGGTTATAAACAAATCGTTTTGGACTAAAAGTATTATTAATTTTCAATAAAATTCGTTTATCAACAATATTATTTAAAAATTACTGAACATTACTATTTTTTCAAGGTATTGACTAATTTCTTTTGAAAATAATCCCCATCTCCTTTAGTAGCTTTTTTATTGATTTCTTTATGTCGATCTTTACTAACTATTTCTTCCAACACTTCACCATCTCCTTTAATCAATCTAAAAAAATAAAAGTTATAAAAAATACATTTATAAGTTGAAAGTTTTACCTGTGGCGACCAGTAGATTCATCAAAAACTCTTTTAACTGTTGCTTGTTTCTTTTCCCATTCTTCTTTGCTCATAGGAGCCATTGATTTGCTTTTATCCATTAGACTTAATGGAATATCCATAGAATCGCTGGTTTCTTTCAATTTATTTTTCTTCTTGGACTTCTCATCGCTGGATGAGCTACTGTTTGTTGTAGTTGAAGTAGATGATGTATCAGCTTCTTTTCGTGGACGCTTTTTCCTCAAAACCTAAAATCAATAATAACTTTCATAAAAAGTAAAACAATAAATTGAGAAAAAATGTACCTTTTTCTTCTTTTTGTTATCTCTTACTTCTTCAACTGAAGATTCACTTGAACTAGAACTTGTTGAAGTAGTCGACTTTACTGGCCTTTTTTTTACTTCGTTTTTATTCATTTTTTTAGGAACTTCCTTTTCAGAGCTAGAATCAGTACTGCTACTACCAGTGGAACTGGAATCTGAAGAGGAAATTGTTTTGCATTTTTTCTTGATGGCATTATTTGTTTTAGATTTTTCCTCATCACTTTCAGAAGTATCCTCTTTTCTTTTTCGTTTAAATTTGATTTTATTGTTTTTATCTTCGTTCTCATTTTTGCATTTCTTTTTCGTCATTTTTTAAACTGAAAATGAAAATATCACATTTTTTTCTATTACGTAGGCAACCAAATATACAAAGCATCTAAAATTGGATTAGAATTTAGAATAGTTTAAATTAGCTTAACAAAGATGGAATAACAAACAGTGGTTGGAAATTTGTTGATTTTTCGTCATATTTTGTGTAGTGCCAGTTTATTGCCTTTATCTTTAAATATCATTTGGCTTTTATCTAAGCGGTTTAGGTATAGCGAAATTGCTACATTTACATATTTTTACTGAAACCGTATATCTGACGTTTATAGGACTAAATAATTTCATCACATTTTAAATTAAAACAGAGTAATCAAAAATATTACAAATAAACTAACCTCAATTCGAAATTTCGTCAACTGTCAAACGCCAAAATGGAGTTACGTGAAACGGAATGCAATTTTCAATATGGCCTTTTAAAATTTCTGGCCACAAACTAAAAATTTTAAATAAACTCTACTCATAAATTTTATTTTAATTGAAAAAAAGAGAAAAAACAAAAATTGATACAATTTATAACGATATTTTATTTTTAAATTATTGACTTAATACCCTAAACGTACACAGCCACAAAAAATCGATCTGTGAGAAGAAAAACATGTACCTAACCTTTTCTAATTGAATCTGCCACCTTAGGTTAGCAAAAAAATTGGGGCTGGTTATTATATTGTAATTTAAAAATATGAATGATCAAGATCAAATTGAATTTAAGCCAAACGAAGAAATTTTGCATCAGTTAGTATCCATTGGAATCAGTCACGACGTCGCTATACAGGTAATTTGAAGATGTAAATAATTAGTGTACAATACTTTATGAAAGCTATTCATTTCAGGCTCTTTTTTGTACAGGAAATACATCTTTGGATGAAGCTGCTG
This sequence comes from Lochmaea capreae, assembly GCA_949126875.1. NCBI lineage: Eukaryota > Metazoa > Arthropoda > Insecta > Coleoptera > Chrysomelidae > Lochmaea > Lochmaea capreae. The sequence goes on from OX421397.1 coordinate 899,653, forward strand.
AATATGTATTCAGTAACCAGGAAGAAGAGTCCAGAAATTCTAGTTTCCTTGATACAAAAGAAGAGAGCTCTGATTCTGATGGGGGAGAAAATACAGAACAGTACAAAATGACTTTTGTAGTAAATGGCTCTCTTAAAATGGGAGTAGGAAAAATAGCAGCTCAAGTAAGATGAAACGCCTTTAAAGACAAGTGTTTAAAACCTAAATTTAGGACTTTTTTAGGTAGGACATGCCTGTTTAGGATTATTTCGGCAAATAATGGTTGAGAAAAAAGAAGAATTGGGAGTTTGGTATTATTATGGGTAAGTAAATACTTCAATATAATATTATTTTTATTAATGAACAATTTTAGAGAGAAAAAAATAGTACTCAAAGGAAACGATGAAACACATTTAAAAGATCTTTTTGAGAAAGCTAAAGAGAAAAATATTCCATGCTACTTAGTTCGTGATGCTGGTCATACACAGATTGCACCTGGATCCGTTACAGTCCTTAGTTTATTTGGATTAGAGGATAACGTCAATAGTGTGACTGGAAAACTTAGCTTGTTGTGATATGTTCCATTTTTAATGTAGCTAAAATGTTTAAATATATATGAAACATTGTAAAATAATGCACATTTCACTCATCACATACAATTTTTTATTATTATGCTCTGTTGTATTGAATTAACCACTTTTTAGATTATTCCCCGTAAGAATATGGGAAAATTATTCTTCCACATTTCCATCACCTTTTTTTCTATATACTTAACGATATGAAGCTTTTAGCATATTTATTAAGCATTTGCCTATTAAATTATTCCTTTGGGCACATAATTGTTCTTTGATAAATGTATTGAATTATATTTTGCTGATGGAATCTCTGGTTAAATAAAAAATTGCTTTTTTCTGACTTAATAAACAGCATACTACTCGTTCAATAAATATATACCCAATTTAAGGTTGTTTTATTTAAAGTCCTAAAATGTATCTTATCAAAAAGAAAAAGATGGAAAACTAGGCTTACATGAAGCGGAGATAAGTAACATGCATGAAGTAAGTGCTGAAAAGAAAGCAGAAGGAAAAATTTGTAGTTCAACTTTTATTTGGATATGACGCCAAGTACGTGTCTAATGTAAAGTCATCGTTTAGTTACTCGAATTCGACATCATTTTTATTGATAGTTATTAATTTTGCGAGTGAATAAATTCATTTTTATGATTAAAAACTATAAGTTGAAATCCAAATTTTATTAGGCACTATACGTGAAAAAAAAGTAAATGTTGGTTAGATAAAGCTGGTTAAATTCACGGTAACTATACGTTAGCCACTATTTAGCGCGAAATCAAGTATGCTGCGAAATTTGAACTGTCAAAAATAAGGTTGAAAAATTAGTGTTTGCCATTTTGACAATGAAGAAGACGCTAAAATGTGTGAGAAGTGTTTTAAAATATTGTGTTTATAGGAGACCAATTCAGAAGGTAAGTGTATAAAGTTTAGTTTAAATATTATACCTACTTTGGTTTTTATATAGGTAAACGATTTTAGAATAAAGTTACCATAGGTTCTAGATTCATTATCTGTGGAATATCAAACTTAAAAATAACATTCCATAGGTATACAATTTATCCTTTTAATAAGTGGTAATATCAAACTGTATTTATTTTACCAAAATGTTAATATTTCACTCATATAAAATGTTTTTAACAAAACCTCGACAAAAACCCATTGTCGCTAGTAGGCGTGAGTCACAAGCTTACATTAAGTTTAGTTTCGTTGATTATTGGATACTTTTTTTGTCACAAAAAAAACTTATTGTTTTAAGTGAAATATAAACATATAGGCAAAGAATACACCAAGTTGTTTGGTGTATTCTGTGATATAGGTATTTCTTTTATATCAAACACTACCAGAGAGCGATTACTATAGATATACAGGATGTATTTAATTTACAATTTTATTGTTGGAAAAATAAAATTTATCATTATACCTAGGTATTATACAAAATATATTATAATGTTCTTTAGGTTAATATATGTTTATTGAATCATTTGAATCTAATATTTTGTGATGGCTATATTAACAAGAATGAACAAGATTTGGAACTTATTTGTGACCTCTGCTAGACTATCCAAAGGGTTTTTTTAAATTTCCTTTAAAATATAACTTTGGCCACGAATTATTTTCTAAAACACTTTCAGCTGATGAAGGAATGACAGTTCCCTTATTTTCAACACAATTACAAAGAGACTGAATTAAGATTTATGAAGATATTGTCTAAATTGTGTATGAAAGGATATTATAATCAATCTCTTTTTTTCTTTAAATAACCACCACACCTTAAGAAAAGCTATTTATTTTTCAAAAGATAGAAGCTCATTTATATTCCTAGACACGTCCAAGTCATATATAGGTATTCAGAATCCGTGCTTCGAACTCTGTTTCAAATACAATTATTAACTGAGTCAGGGCAGCATTTATAGGTAGGCCGGTATTCTACACTCCAAACACACATGCATGAATTTTTCAGTAAAATTTATAATAAATCGAAGAAAAACATGAAAAAATAACCAAATTCAAAGATAAATACTAAATTTCAATCATTTTTATTATATATTTTTTCCATCTAAACTTTATAAATCACCTTGTATATATACCTATGTCATAATTAATAAAGGTATGTATCTAACTCCGTCTTATACACGCTTGTCAACATATAAATCTGGTCCCTATATACTGTATTTTTAACAATCGTTTTTGCGTTTGAAAACAATAAACATACCTATTAAGTTACATTTAAAAAAATTACAAAAGAAGTGTTAGTAATTCACTTTTGAAAATGCGCAGCGCATGTGTGATAACGACAAGGGCTCGGCGCGCTAGAATCGTCGCCGATCATTGCTGTCAGTTTGCATTGGATTTTCGTTAATACTAACGTGTTTTGGGGCGGGTAGTCTCCGGTAAATAGTCCGTTTTGGTTACCGTATTACTGTCATCGAATCTTGTTATTTTTTTTGTGCACACACCCCGCTAAAGTGCTTCTATCAAGAAGGAAAAACACACTGGATTTTGTTTGTACTGTAGGTGCGGCCATTTTAAAGATATACTGTGTACACTCGCGCCTGATTTTAGGCAACACTTATCGCGGTTCGAAGTGCTTCTTGCATAAATCCCGGTACGTTTAGCCTCACCCACTTTGCACATATATAGTGACCTGTGGTGTTTTCAAATGCCAACCGATAGTGCGGGTGATTCGTTTGAAACTTTTATTAGTTAACCCACAAAAATTACATGAAGCATTAATCCTTGTTTTATATTATTGTTTCGTTTGTCTGTTATTTTTATTTTACTACAAAAATGACAGAGGAAGAGGTACTTTTCGACGAAGTCTACGACTTGTGCGAGGAAATTGGAAGGTTTGTTTTAATAACTTCCTTTAAAATTAATATTCATCCTTAATTCTTTTATTTTAAACCAGTTTGAGCCAAAAAGTTACTGACATTTTTTTCATAGTCCAGTGAAATTAGACATTACACTTAAATTTTAAAAAGAATTAAAATTAATCAATGGTATATAAACGTCACACATTAAAGGATAAATATTTACGTTGAATCCTGATTGGAAACGGTTTACCGCATGTTCATTGATTGGTAGCTTAATTAAGTAATCTCCCAATCTCACAAAAGCCTTACAGGCAAATTCACAAATGTGGCAAATCCGCAAATTAATGTCTGGATTGCTTCAACTATTGTCATTTTACAGGGGACCCTTCAGTTTGGTGAAAAAATGTATCCACCGACAGACCGGACAACATTTCGCCGCAAAAGTGGTGGATGTTGCGAAATTTACGTCAAGTCCCGGACTAAGCACAGATGGTAAGTCATAATAATATTAAAAAAGGGTTAAATACAGTTTAGTTACTCACCTAGTATTTTTTATTTACTTCTTATTCACATTTGCGGTATTTTTAAATTATTAATATACCGGGTGATCCACTGGTCCACTATGAATTTTTTCCTTTAATTAAAAATTTTGTTGAATTTTTATTCGGATATCATGTATTTTATTCGTTTACGGGGGCTATGCTAAAAGTATAATTTGAAATTAATTTTATAATTATATTATACTTACAGTGAACAACCAAAGGTTTCACCTTCATATATGATTGTCGTTATCCTATGGGAATCTCCTGGGAAATAATCCCGTCGTCACTTCATATGACGTTTTGAATTTTTGATGGAAATGAGGTTAGAGACAGTGCAACGGAAGAACGAAATCTTATGCATACCTAATACGTCTACCGAACAACACCAATTTTAACTTTATAATATTCAGTTCCGGGTTAACATCACGTGATATATATATACAGGGAGTGGCGGATAAACCGTTGTTTAAAAAGATCTCTAAAACCTTTAACGGTACATTCAGTTCTTTAACTTCATTTTTATAAATTTTGTGGTCGTTATTATTTGTAAAATAGAAAAAAAACTCATCGCTCAGTATCCGACTATGCGACAAATACGAGTAATGATATTATAATGTGAAACTCACCGAGATATCCTAACCATTTCGTATCCGACGACAAACGAGGGTGGGTAATGATGTGAATAATTCAGGATCGCGAGCTTGTTTTTTTTTAAATTTATTGGATTTTAACGGGAAACATCCAAAAATTGAAACTTTGTAGTATATTAACATCTTATTTTATTATTAATATTTCCAAATCATATACGAGGTTTGTTCAAAAATAGAACTATTTTCTATTGGCTACAATTTATATTTTATTTTATATAACTTAGACTGCGGATTTAAGGGATCACTCTGTCTATTAATATATATTAATTTTTCAGTTCTATCGCGTCTTTTAGTTGAAGTAAACTTATTATTTTGGATAGTATTATTGGTTTTTTTTTAATTTATTTATTAATATTTTTTTTCAGATTTGAAAAGAGAAGCAACCATTTGTCATATGTTGAAACATCCTCACATTGTGGAATTGTTGGAAACCTATTCTTCCGAAGGGATGCTCTACATGGTGTTCGAATTGTAAGTATTAAATATATACAGGGTAGAAGAGAAAACATCCCGCTATTGAATATTTTTTTCTATTTCAGTATGGAGGGTTCAGATTTGTGCTACGAAGTGGTGCGACGAGCATCAGAAGGATTTGTTTATAGTGAAACTGTAGCTAGGTGAGTCGTTTTGTTTATTTCACCAAAAAATTTTTGTAAGATTTTGATTTTGGAAGGGTATTATTGAAACTTTATTATTTTTTATTTAGAGTGTCTTTTTAGGTTGGAATCAAATGGACAATAATCTAAGACACACTGTATATCACTATTCGCATTTTAATGGAGCAAAAATTAAAAAATAGCTTATTTATTTATATAAAGGTTACAGTTACAATAATTAAACGTTTTTGCATTAATTTTAAGTGAGGGTTTGGTCCATTTTGACATTCTGTTGATTCCTATAGGCATGTTTTTGAACCAAAATCCTTTTGTCCAATTTTTCTAATAATTTTAAAAATAGACGAGTATAACAAAGACCTTTGTTAGTATTGTTTATTACCAATCATTTGCTTCTGTTCAATGTTTGTGTGTTCTTTGAAAATATGGGATTGTATTCGATATTTCCCATAAATACTCTTTTTAGGTCCAATTCTTGTTGCAAATAATGTACCTACCTTTAAATTATGTGCTTCGTTGCTTCGATAGACAAGTTCAAAAGAAAATAAGTGGAATATTTTTTCCTCTTGAAGTTGTTTTCGTTTTGAGTTCTTAGCAGGTGGATTGGAAATCGAATAGTCCAACTCCAGTAATCGGCATAATATAACGAAGTAACTGGTCAGTTATTAACGCGGTCCACTGTTTCATAAAAAATTTTAACGACCTTAAGAAGTTGGGGTTATTTAGCATTATTTTCATCCAGGGGCGTGTGCGAATTGTGTTGTAGAGAAATATTATTAATATAATATCTATTTGTTGGTTGAGTGAGTTTAGTTTTTTTATATTACAAATTTTATGCAGGTTAATTTTAGTCTACTGTATTAAATTCAATGAAAAATATTATTTCACGATATTCGAATTTACAGTGTGACCCATTTTGTTTGGAAGCACCCCTATAAAATCCGCATTTTTCAACCGATTTTGATTTAGTCTTTTTTGTTAGATTCAGTATCAAAAACAGTATTTGAGCACAAATTTTCATACCATAATAGCTATTTTCAAGGCCCTCTACGTTAATTTTTCTTTGCCAAAAAAGACGAAAGTATATTAGGCATTTTTTTTTCTCAAATTTGACTACACCACTGGATTCGGAATCATGACAAATGTAAACTATCAAAATTTTATAAAAAAAGTTTTATTAACAACAAAGTTATCACTACATGAATTTGGAAAAAGTTGTTTTTTGATTAATTTTTTACTAAGAATGTAGACACATTTTAAAAATGGCAACATGGTAAACAAAAACTAGGACTCAAGTATATTGCACTGTAAAAATTCGAAGCCGATACCTTAATCCGTTCTGGAGTTATAGCTTCTGAGAGTAATGTAAAATTGTGCTGATGTGACGAAAATACAAATTAACACCAAATAATACATTTTAATTATTAAACTACTTAATAATAATTTAATTCTACATTTTTGTAGCCTCGACTAGACCTCCGTTAATTTCCACACATTTCTCGTATCGTTTGCGACTATGTCTTAGCGCTTTTTTTTATTTCATGTGGCGTTATTCCAGCACACGCCTGTCGTATTCTGTCACACAGTTCTGCTCTATTCCTTGGACGTGTCTTATACACTTTTTGTGTCAAAAGACCCCACAGATAAAAATCGAATATAGTTAAATCGGGCGATCTAGGAGGCCATTCGATTAACTCGCTACCGCGACCTAACCAACCATTTGGAAATTTTTCGTTAAGCCACTGCCTGACAATCCTAGAATAGGGTACAGAACAACCATCTTACTGAAATATCAAATTTCTTCTTTCTGCTAGTGGCAGTTCGTCAATCACTGCGGATAACTCACCTTCCAAGAATTCCATGAAGTTATTGACATTCATGTTACCCTCAAAAAAGAATGGACCTATTATCCTGTCTTTTAAAATTTCGGCTTCGAATTTTTACAGTGCAATATGTTTGAGTCCTAGTTTTTGTTTACCATGTTGCCATTTTTAAAATGTGTCTACATTCTTAGTAAAAAATTAATTAAAAAACAACTTTTTCCAAATTCATGTAGTGATAACTTTGTTGTTAATAAAACTTTTTTTATAAAATTTTGATAGTTTACATTTGTGATGATTCTGAATCCAGTGGTGTAGTCATATTTGAGAAAAAAAATGCCTAATATATACTTTCGTCTTTTTTGGCAAAGAAAAATTAACGTAGAGGGCCTTGAAAATAGCTATTATGGTATGAAAATTTGTGCTCAAATTCTGTTTTGGATACTGAATCTAACAAAAAAGACTAAATCAAAATCGGTTGAAAAATGCGGATTTTATAGGGGTGCTTCCAAACAAAATGGGTCACACTGTATATACACTGGGCGGCATTTCTCATCAAACTTTATACTTTTCTGACTAAACTAATATCAAGAACAAGAAATAGCACATTGACATTTTATGGCAACAATATTGCAGGTAACTTTTTTGTTAGCCGATGCCAAGGTATTTTGCCAAAAAAAAACACTAATAAAATAGTCATAAAAAATATATTTTGTCAAAAAAACAAATAAATATTTACCTTAAATTAAAGATATGTACAAAAATTTGTATAATTATACAAAATAATTGGAAAAATCACATTTTATATACAAAAAAAAAAACAAGATTGTAATTTTTCATTTCTCATCTGTTTGACAGAATTCCGTTGCAAAAATCTCGATATTCCGCGTCCCCTCTTTTTCTAAACACTGTTCCAGAATAATTTGGAAATGGCGACGAACATCTGGAAAGTTGATTCCGGTTTTCGTTAAAAACATGTTTAGCCTGAAACAATAAAGAAATTATGAACTTAAATAATAAAAATTCTTTATACTATACACAGTGGGGAAGTAAAAAACATATAAATTAACCAAAAATAAATTTTTACAAAATTTCCGTGAATACTCACATTTTTTTGTTTTTCCCTAATGCATTTATTCATTCTGTCTGCAAATTTTTTCCAAGGGTCTTCAACTGGGGTGCTATTTTTCGCCATGACGATGTTTCCTCCGATTAGAGAACTCTGTTTCGGTGTACCTCTAACGCTATGTATTACTTTTGTCGATAAAAGTCCCATGCAAAAAAATTGGTAGTCCAAATTATCGGTGGGTTTGAACATGGAGACGGTGCTGTGTCTTGTCGGAGACGAGGATCTTTGAATGTGGTGATGGTTTTCGATATGGTTTCTGCGTTTGTTGTATGACTGAAATAAAAATAAAAAAAAAAAAGGGATTATTTATATGAAAATTTCTGTGTTTTAGTGGGGTTTTGAGGGAGGAATTTTGATATAATATAATTTCACTTATTTATCAAATAAAATTTTTCAACAAAAATAGTTTCGTATACAGGTTGTCCTAAAATAAAAATAATATAAAATACTATTATTTTTTAGTTAGTTACGAACTTCCTGTTTCAAAGTATAATTTATATTAATCATGATGCACATTTTGTAATGTCTAAAATCATTCGATTTATATTTCTGTTATAGAACTTATTATTTGATAATTTTGAAAAAATTTCACGTAGTAAGTGATGAAACTATTAATTTTTCTTACAAAAAATCCAGCATGGTTGAAATTTCTTCCAGAAGAATTCATTTTAGATGAATTTATAAACTGTCACTGTCACTCCAAACAAATGTATACCTGCCTTCTTAACTGGCAGAGGAAAACTGATAAAATGTCGTGTAAATTCCTTTTATTTATAATGATCCAACAGGTAGTTGTTTATTTACCATAATTATTATCAATTACAGGATGTGTTTAGTTTAATGTGGTTGTTTGGGATTAACTGTTTAATTTGCTCACCTTTTCGGTACAGGTAGGGAATATTATTATTCTTATTTAAAATATTTATATCTACAAATAAATGAATATTTAAATTTTTTAACATAGGGGGTTAATTTTTGGAAGATAAATTACAAAATTTAAAAAAAATGTTTTCCAAACTGTTACTTCTGACATATCAAACGTTAGTAATTCAAATACATACTTTTTTCTCCAAATGACATTAAAAGTGGCCTTTTAATGACACTTGGCAGGCTTAGAAGTTGTACTTTTATTGCCTAGGCAGAAAAAGTCCACTTTTACTGCCTAGGCAGAAAAAGTTCGTTGCTAGGCAACCTTCCACGTAATAATTTAAATCAAACTGGTTATTAAAATTGACAATGACATTAAGAAAACTCAAAATGATGCTGGATATTGATAATGAAACGCAATTTGAATATGAAAATGTCGATTTTGCGTGGAATTGGAACAAATTTGAAGAAAAAATTATATGTTTCACACGGCAGAAAAGCAGATTTAATGCCTTGGCTGGTTTCATAGCCTCGCTACGCTCGGCTTTGAAACACCAGCCGCGGCATTAAATCTTGTGCTTTTATGCCTAGTAAAACAAATAACTATTATAATTTTTAAACCTAATCAAAGTAGATAACATAAAACCTCACAAAAAATACAAAAAACTTGAAAATTCAAAATTGGGTATTTAAAAGGGTGGTGTTTAACATGAGAAAAAGTTTACGACGCTAGGCATGCAATTTTCCGGAAAATCGTCGAGTGAAAATTTTTGTTTTTGTTTTTTCGCTCTAATTGTTTAAATAATAAATTTACAGAAAAACTTCTAAATCAAAATTTGCAGCTGATGCATTTATCTACAAATTTTGTCTAAAAAGTTTTTCTGTAAATTAAAAAGTTTACGAGATAAAATTAATTTCAGTGGTATTCAATTCGTGGTTACGTGCGAACGGACCGTGAGCCAAATTTATTAACTGCTCGACTTAAAAGTTAATAATTTTGGGCTTATAACATTCTGAAAAAATAAATAAACTCGTGTAAAATGTAAAGAAAGATCTCAACTTTTAGATAGAAATACTTTCAAATTTGAAAAAGTAGATTTTCTGACTGTAATATCAGTTTATTATAATTCCTATTTAATTAATACTTATCCCAGCAAAAATTCCTTTTGGATTCAACATTACAAATGAGCATAAAACATTATTATTATAAAAGCAAAGCCATCAGTATTTAGAATTTTAAACGAATGCTTTTTAAAAATCTGTTTTTTTTTGCATGCTTAATTTTACTTGTTATTTTTTAGACTTCATTCAATTATATCTTTTTTCGAATTAGTATGATTCAATGAAACTTTACTACTAAACACTTTGAAGCATCTACTTTCGAAACTACTATACAGTTTTTCTATAAATATAAAATTTTATAAATAATAGACAATTATTTAAAATAAATACTTAAATCAGAGGTCTGCCAGCAAACCTTCTATAACTTTTTATACCGTTTATGATATTATCTAAAAATTTGTGATCTTTATAATGAACCTATTAAGAAGTGATCGCGATACAAAAGAACACACCTGGCTCAGGTAAGAAAGAGAAGGGAGCACAAATAAAGGTGAAGAAGCAGGTGAGAGGGCGTGGAAAATCGATGATAATACATAAAAAAATTTAAAAATTTTTTTTTTTTCAATTTATTTGTAGATATTTCATTTTAGAACACATTTCATATGACACATTTTTTTCTAAATTGTTTATTTACTATCATAAAACTAAAAACATGAAAATTGATGATGTTCAAAAATACTACAGTGGAAATTTCGTATATATTTTAAAAACTAATGCAGATACAAAAAAAATGTTCAGACAAATTTTGTAGATAAATGTATTAGCTACAATTTTTCATTTGAACATTTTTCTGTGTTTTCATTATTTAAACAATTAGAGCGAAAAAACAAAAACAAAAATTTTCTCTCGACGATTTTCCGGAAAATCGCATGCTTAGCATTGTAAAGTTTTTCTCATGTTAATCACAACCCTTTTAAATACTTAATTTTGAATTTTCAAGTTTTTTGTGTTTTTTGCGGCATTTTACGGATATTTTGTGTACTTTGATTACGCTAATAGGTATTAAATAAAATAAATGATAATTAACCCTAAAAGAATTTTAAAATAAACATAACTAAAATCCGGGAGTCAATATTAAACATCAAGTAATCTAGAAACACCCTGTATGTACGTATGATGGGTGATATTCACTGAGACTTAAAAGATCTATCAGGGTCTACATAGTAAGTTTAATAAATTTTTTTTATATCAACCTTCGTTTCCGAGTTACAGGTCTCTAAAGTCTCGAAAAAAAAAACTTGACTCTTTCGGGGATTGTTGTCATAAAGTTTTTATACAACCTTTTAAAAAATAAATAAATTTTGTTCCAGCCATTATATGCGGCAAATTTTAGAAGCGTTAAGATACTGTCACGAGAATGACATCGTCCACAGGGATATAAAACCGGAGTGTATCCTTTTAGCTACCAAAGAAAATTCGGCTCCTGTAAAACTTGGGGGATTCGGAGTGGCAGTGCAACTACCGGAAAGGCATCTAGTCGCCATGGCTGGTGAGTACAAAAAATTTTTGCGTAAAATTTGACATTTTTGTTGTAAAGTTTGAAATTTTTAACACTAGAATATTTTTGAGCCCGAGTACGAAAAGTTGTATACCAAATGACACAAAAAACAATTTTCTGTATAGATATTTTTTTCAAAATAAATTTTACTTATTTCCAAAATAAATTCGTAGGTTTAAGCGTAAAAAAGTGAAATCTCCAAATTTTTTCGTATGCTCTAATAAATATAACAAAACAGTGAAAAAAAAAAAAAAAACTTACATTTTCAGCCCATTCACCGGTTATTAATGAAAATGTATATGAACCATGTTGACGCTGTTTTTATTTGCTATCATTAAAACTTAATTATTATCACGTGACAACCAGTAGCGTCTCATAGGAAAAGATAAACCAAATTTAGTTAGTTAAAATTTGTCATTCTTTATTGGGACATCCTGTATATTTCATCAATAACTAAAATCGTCCTCTGTATAGATGTTCTTAGAAAATTCAAAATATTGATAATCCCACGGGGTTAAATTTCAATTTTCCTTTTTTGAAATGATTTTCCTTTTCATGGTAATGGATTTTCCCAACAGAAATACTGTTCTCGGAAACTGACTTCCGCCGTAACACCATTGTTGGGTAAAACGTGCCAAAAGTTTCTATTTATCGATCCAACTTTTTTTTTTCTTTTTTAAATGTACCGACGGATGAAATTTAACTAATCTAGTTTTAAAACTACCGTTTGTATGGTTGCTTCGAACGTACACAACCTTTTAAGCGATTCATTTGGTCATAATTTTGATGTTAAAGTTATATACAGGGTGATGAAAAACGGTTTTCATTAATGATTTTACCTTAAAGTCGAATAAAAATAATATTCTCCTTCACCTGATTCCTTCAAACCTTATCGGGGACGTTTTTTTGCTCATATGTAGACGTTATAACTTTAACCCTCTCCCCCGCTTATTAAATGGAACACTGTATACCTTATTGCATTGTTTGATTCTCCTCTACAAGAGGGTTACAAAAATGTATTAAATTTTATTTTTTCTTTATCTAAATTTTACCATATTTTTTGTATACTTTTTACTGCTAACATGTGTTAGCTTCAACTGTTAAATCTTTTACGATAAATAAAACTCATTTTACGATAGAAATTGAGTCTGTTTAGGTTGGCTAAGATTCTTCGAGATCTAATCAAAACATTTTATAGAGAACATAAAACTCGACTTTCGTCGTTTACTGTAATTTTCAGTAAACATAGATAAACCTACACACGAATCTGCTTGTTCTACAGGGTGATTTTTACCTTTTGGTCCACTCGAAATTTATTATAAACAAAAATTTGAACTTAATTCAAATTTCGCTCATTGTTGAACGTTTCAGAATTGTTAGATCTCCAATGAAGACGTTTTAATTAAGTTCTACTACAAAGGGCTCTAGACAAACGAAACATTTACAAAGACAGTCAATTATTATACGTAAGCTCGTCAAGATACTTTCTGAAATAACGAGGTTTGTTCTCGGGAAATCGTCCAAGACGTTTAAATACAATTTTATCTAAAAGACAATTGTGAAAGTAACAATGTTTTTTTTTAACTTGTGTTAAAAGTGTAAAAGCCATAAAAAAAAAGGGAATAAGGACCCTTTTTAAACAATTTATCGCACACCTATGGTAAATAGAAATTATTACAAATTAAACCCATATCAAAATGATAAAACTTTTTGGTACGCCTATGGTAGGTGCAAGTTTTAAGAAAATCCCTTTGAGAAATTGTATCATATGCCCAAGTAGAACGAATTTAATCTCTTTCGTACACTCATGCTAATTTATTGAACCCTTTCAAAAATTATTATATAGCACGTCTAAGTTTTGAAAATCACCTTGGATATTTTTACAAATAAATTATTCCCTTAGAAAAAAAATCCCTTACGACAATGCTAATATACGAATCCCTTCCAAAAACTTTATAGTACGCCCGTGAAATAAAAATTTTAACAAACGCCCATTAGTAGACGGAATTTATGAGAATTACTATTCCTTGAAATTACCCCCTTTGAAAATTCTATTGTGCGCACATGGTAAAATGATATTTTTACAAATAAATTATTCCCTTAGAAAAAAATCTCGTACGACAATGCTAATATATGAATCCCTTTCGAAAATTTCATAGAACGCACGTGAAATAGACATTTTAACCAATTAATTTATCCCTCAAAAACGTTTACTTGTACGTCCATGGTAGACGGAATTTTTTGAAAATTACCATTCCTGGAAATTTCCCCATATAAAAATGTTATTGTACATCCATGGTAAATTGATATTTTTACAAATAAATTAATTCCTTAGAAAAAAATTCTCGTACGTCCATGCTAATATACGAATCCCTTTCAAAAATTTTATAGCACGCCCTTGAAATAGAAATTTTAACAAATTAATTGATCTTTTATAAACATTTGCTTGTACGCACATGGTAGATGAAAATTTTTTGGTTAAGAAGAGATTCTGAACAAATACTTATTATGACGTTTTCCGAACATACTTCCGAAGTTTAGTATAATTTTCCTGTACTATATCGTTAATTGTATGTAAAAACAGTTGGAGCTACAAATCTAAATTACAATTCGAATCAATAAAACGTTTTATCGCCTCTAAAATCTTTATTATTACCATCGCTAATGTCCAATTTGTTACTTTAATGCCATTATGGATTCATGAAAGGTTCGCTCTTCAATGAGGCGGATAATACACATCGAAATTACTCGTAGAGTTTGCGATAAAATATTAATTATTTAATATACAGATTTTAGTTGAAAATATCTCAATTCTAATACGGAAAAAAGAAAAAACAAAAGTGTGCCTTTTTCCTTTAAAAAGAATACTTCCTTTGAATTTTAAAAGACGTTATAAATTCGAATTCCAACGTAAGAATTTTCTTTATAACTCCAATTTGAAAATTGCAGTGTTTTTAATAAAATTATTTGCGACAATCCCAACTTTATATTGGCCATACTCTAAAGCAGAGATTCCCAAACTTTTTTTCCACTTCCAAAATAGGAAGCTACATTTCTTTTAACCGTGGAAAATTTATTGGGTAATGAGGTTTATTATTTAATTGATAATGCTCTGAGCTGATGTCAACAAAGTAAAGTTGGTAATTCCACCCATATTTACTTTTTTTTATCAAACCTACTCACAGCACAAGAAACCAATCAATTTTCGCTTATTTTACGTAGAAAACTTCCCATTCGGAGTGGCACTAGCATCGATTCACTTTACTTTACTTTTCTTTTCAAAATTCCGGAAACAAATGAGTAACGTTTATTCTTGCCATTCGTATTGGTGAAGAATCAAACAACGTCATGCAAGATTGCAAGTCGTATTTCGTCCCTTTACACGTCTGAACGACAGCGCTTTGCAAGTCTGGACACGCTGTACTGAATATGGAATGGACAAGTTTTTACAAGTAATAGTCGCTGAGTCTTTTAAAATATTACCTGCCTATACATTGATAAGTGAAGTCAAGCCAACATTTTAGTTCTTCACTATCGAAACCACATAAATATTCGTGGACCCCTATTTTTTGTCACGCCAACGTAGACCCCTGCTGGTCCACTTGGGAATCAATGCTCTAAAGTATAATTTTCTATAAAAATGTCATGTTTATATTAAATCTAAATACAGTAGAAACGGTGGAGTTTTACCATGTCGTGACTTTTACGTCAGCAACAATATTCATGTGAATCAAAACTTCTGTCAACTCAATAGAAATAATCGTTATGACTAATATTCCAAAGGTCGGCCTTTTACGAATTGGTAATTAAACGAGAAATTCAACTTTTTAGGCCAATCTTTGTACACATAAATACTTACAAATTATCGTCAGTTTTCTAAAAATACTAGACCTCGTTAGTGCTGAATCCTGGAAGTATTTATTTTAAAATTCAACTCAAATGCTTTGTCGAAAACATCTTTTCTTCTTTAGGTTTATTATACTCGATTTTTCATATCTGCTGGACTCTTGGGCAAGTAATATTGGTATAGTTTGCAGCGTTCGTTGTTTTCGGGTACTGGTATTTCGCTTGCTCAGGATTTTTATTTTATGAAATATGTGCTATATAAGGGCGTTTGTAAAAGGACTTTATCTACCGGGTGATTCGTTATTGGTTGTGAATTTTTTTCACGGGAAATATTCTTTCGATATTTAGTTCTCTTTACTTTAATGATTTGTAAAATTGAAGATCCTTTGAATATAGTATTGTTGAATTTTTTACTGATAGATTGGTCAGTTGAGAATGTTCTGCTGCAATTTCAACTTCATATATACATTTTTGTGGTTTGTACAATTTTTTAAGTGGAAGGCTGATTAGAAATTTTAATTTTTCGAAAAAACTAATGCTACCTGTCCATTTTTCTTTTAAAAAAAAACCTATTTTGAAAGTTTTTAATTTTGGATAATAACAACGGATGTCAATAATAAAAAAGTTATCAACCAAACTGTAAAATAGTCCAGTAAATAAAAGCACCAACCTGTTCATCTTATTATTGTCGGACTTTTTTTTTGCAACTTGTAGGTATTCATGTGTAGATTACTCTCTGAAAATATGTCCTCTGCGGGATTTGCGGATGGGGCTGGAAAATGGTCCATGATCCCGAAAATTCAGTTTTTGGCCGATATCTCCCGAAATATGCTACTTAGAGAAGTGGGGTTTTGCTAGAAATGAAGTACAGTACATTACCTACAAAAATGGTCCCCATCATTTTTGTCCCTGGATCAATATTTCTTGCAAAAATTTTCCGGAAAACTAAAAAACATAGCCAAAAATTTTAAAAACCGTTGAAAAGAGGACATTTTCAGCTTTCCAATGGTGTGCATTAAAGACCGATATTGCCAATCATTTCCGGTAGACCCGAGAATTTTCAGAAAACTCCGGAAATCAAAAAAAAAACGTCCCAAGAAAAACATGTTGTTTATAAAAATACACAAAAATTATTTATTCATTCTTTCGGAATACATTCACCACCTATCAAAGTCCCATTATCCAAAAGGTTTCGGTAAAACTACGCTTAATTTAAAAAATATTAACGGATTAATAAGGGCGGTCAAATATTCAGGAAAAATAAAGTTTGGACAGGTTTTTCAATATTCCTGGAAAATAAAAAAAACGAAAAAGTTACACTATGTTATAGGTACAGGTCCCTCCTTTCATATGCACTTTGAATCATGAAAAAAGATTCATTTTTACTCAAGTTATGGGCCAATTTGGGAGCGTGCTCCCGGAGACGCCGCGCATCAGCTTGAAATCCAAGGTACGCTTGGGCCCGTTTATCTCGAAAACGGTTAAACTTTTGACAAAAATGATAAGGATCCTTTTTGTAGATAATTAACTGCTCTCCATTCCTAGCAAAACCCCACTTCTCTAAGTGTCATATTTCCGGAGATATCGGCGGAAAACTCAATTTTTGGGATTATTGGCCATTTTTCAGCCCCTTCCGCAAATTTCGCGGTGGATATCCGACAATAATGAGATGAACAGGTTGGGGGGTTTTTCGGTCTTTATTTACTGGACTAAAAGGGAATAATTAAGAAATACACTTTCTCTACAAAAATAACCTTTTTTTTAAATATTTATCTCAAAAATTTCTGAAATACGGAGCGTCCAAAGTTTTCCAAATCCGAAACAAAAAAATATATTTTGCTTTTTTTTTCTTAAAAAATTACAGGTAGAGTCGGCAGCCCCCAATTTATAGCACCGGAAATCGTAGAAAGAAAACAATACGGCAAACCGGTGGATATATGGGCAGCTGGAGTCATCTTACACATTCTTCTATCAGGAACTCTTCCGTTTCATGGTAGTGGAAGAAGACTACTTGATTCCATTTGCCGAGGAAAACTCCATGTAAGTCTTTTTATCATTTTTTATTTAAAAAAATTGTTCCATTTTATTATTACACACTGTATATACAATCTTCTGATCTAATATATCGTAAAAATGGTTTAAAGGGGTTGGAAATATTTCGGAAAGATTGAATTGTATTTTTCAAAAAACTTATCCGCATTCAGTTCAATAATAAATCAAATTCCGTTCTATTCTACTTGTCTGTTACCGGGAAACTTTCAGAAATCAATTATTTTAATAAGATTAAGAAAAGTTTTCACCGATTACAATGAAATTGGAAACGACGGTAGTAAGAAAAGTATTAATTTGTATTAAAGACACATTTTTTACATTTTCTCTGTAAAGTTACGTCTTTTATTGTCTATCCCTCGTATAACATTCTTGTTTGTTTGTATTTTTACGTTTGATAAATTGAAATATACAAAAACGCAGACAAAATGGCACAAATTGTCGCCGAGAAGTGGAGAAAAGTATTTCCCTTAAATTTACAGTTGAAGTGATTTAAGAAGACTATTATTCAACTTCAAAGGGAAGACAAAACTGTTTCACTTTAAACATTTTTCCGCTTTTTAATTGGTTTTTAGACCCATTCTGGTTAAAATTGTAGATTAGAGTGTTTTCTTTAGACAAATTTTTTCCCGTAATAATATCAATGTTGTCCATGTTTGGTTTTTTCAACGGAAATCGATTTTTATTAAAATTTTTTTAGAAACTTCAAAAATATTATACAGATCGCTATTTTTTGTAATTTAATATAGTTTCTGTTATTAAACAGACGAAGCTCTGACGAATGTTTAATGATGAAGTTAAAATTTTAATTAAAGATAGTAAATTCGTTTAAGCCGAGTTTATTTTTAGACATTGGAAATTTAATATCGTTTCTATAGGCCTGGAAAATTAGCTCTAAAAACAGACAATCGACGAAATATTTTTTTAAATTGTAGAGGGTATAAAAATGTATAAATTACGTACGAAAAAAATTGCATTTAGTAGGTTGATTCGTTTTTCAAGATTTTCTACGTAAATATTGGTTTTTGTGGAAAAATATGGAAATAAAAGTTGTAAATAATTAAAAAATTCACATCTTTGTTTGAACAAATGTTTCAATAATCTCAGAGTAAAATCGGAAAAATCAGTTTTGATTAGCTTGGTCCATTTGTTACCTACCCAAAAAAAAATAGAAAGTTTCAGAATATTTAGTTGGAAATCCAGAAAAAAAAACTGAAAAATTGAATTTTGCAAACATAAAATAATAAATTTTTCTGCTAAAAATCCTGTAAAAATACAACACTCTGTATATTTTCTCTATGGGGTATATTCACACTTTTCGTGAGAATTTTTTTTTATATTCAAAAATTTTTGAATCTTTTTTACAAAATTCCACAACTACGTATTTTATGTCGAAATATTTTCCATGAAAATGAATAAATTTATAGGTATTTGCTCTCATCATATACTTTTTGCGACAAATCTAAATGGGATCCCATAAAAAAGCCTCTGCCATTGTGTCTTTAACTTTATCCCGGATTATAAGGGTTGTAATAAATTATAATAGATACAGTACAAAAAGGATACAGCGTAGAAAGAAAACAGGATTTTTATTTTCGTTACAATTTTGTTGATATTTTCTGCGTAAAAAGTGGTAAAAGTTCCTCAAGTCCATTGATTGCGTTGCAAGATATAGTAGTGTAAAGAAGCCCACAAAATTTACAGGGTTTCCATTTAGTAATGCCTTTATAACGAAAAATAAGTGGGGAAATAAAATGTCCATTGTTACAGTTGGACGATTCTCCAAATTGGCAATTGATAAGTGACAGCGCTAAAAATTTAGTTCAACAAATGCTCACCGTAGATCCCAAACAAAGAATCACCATACAGGAGGTGTTGAATCACAAATGGTTGAGGGTGAGTTTTAATTTTTTTTTTCTATAAGTACAGGTTAAAGGGGATGATTTAAGTGCGCAAATTTCCGTTTACCATGGGCGTACTAAAAATTTTTTTATAAGGGATTTTTTTTTAATTGTAAAATTTTCCGTTTACGATGGGCGTACTATACATTTTTTATAAGGGATTTTTTTTATTTGTAAAATTTTCCGTTTACGATGGGCGTACTATACATTTTTTATTAGGTAGTTTATTTATTTATAAAACTTTCCGTTTACCATGGGCGTACTATACATTTTTTATAAGGGATTTTATTTATTCGTAAAACTTTCCGTTTATCATGGGTGTTCTATACATTTTTTATTAGGGAATTTATTTATTTGTGAAACTTTCCGTTTACCATGGGCGTACTATACATTTTTGTTAAGGTTTTAATTTATTTGAAAATACTTTCATTTACTTTGGGCATACGGCACATTTTTTAAAAGGGGCTAATTTTTTGTGTGAAAATGTTCATCTACCATGTGCGCACCATAAAAGTTTTGTAAGGATTTGATAAATTTGTGAAAAATGTCCACATGCTTGCGAAAAAATTTTAATAGGGGGGTTTATATATTTGTATAACTTTCCTTGTCTCATAGACATACGATGGAATTTTTAATTTATTTCAAAAAAAATTTCATTTACTACGGGCGTACGATAAAATTTTTAAAAGGGGTTAATTTTTATTGGTAAAAATGTTCATCTACCATGTACGTAAAAGTTTTATATAGGGTTGATAAATTTGTGAAAAATGTCCTCCTGTCGTGGATCTGCGCAAAAATTTTCAATTTACCATGGCCGATATTAAAATTCTTTTAAAAATCTCCATCTACCATTGACGTACTATAAAATTTTTGCAAGGGGGTTCATTTATTTGAAAATTGAATAAAAACGATGGGTTTTTTTTTCGTTTTTGTTGAAGGATCGCGATAAGGGACTAAGAATTCATCTGTCTGAGACTGTAGAGGAATTGAAAAAATTTAATGGTCGTAGAAAATTGAAGAGTTACGTTTTAGGCGCCGTCAATTCTAGTAAATGGTATCCTTACGATGATACAAACGCCGATTCGTTTTCCGATTTCGGTGACGATGATGTATCTTCATGCGGTAAGTTTTAAAATGTTTCTCCTCTCTTTCTTACTAGATTTATTAGATACTGTTTTATTTTTTATTTTTTTTAAAGGTTTGGTGAGTATTTTCCGATATTTTAATATATTCAGGTCTCGCGTTCGTCCTCTCAATGTATTGTTGTTGTGCAGGTCTAATATCGGGTATTTGTAGCGAGACGACGTTGTCTGTATGTTTAAACTGTAATTAATTATTTTTTTTTCAATTTTAATGAGAAATTTGAATAATGTTACGTCAGAATTTATTTAATTACGAAAAGTTAAAAAAACCTCAGTTAACATCAATTGGCTTTTAATTAGAATAAATCTCGAAACTAATTACCCACTTTGAAGTACACTCGAAAGTTTGCAGCTCGTAAATTTTCCCCCTGCTCTTCTATTACACGAACATTAACTTTAAATTCGAATTTAATGTCGTCAATTCATAGAGAAATCTTCAAAATACTACAAATTGTTAGTATTTTACGTTTTTTCGTTACAAACTTCTGGAAAACCCTGTAAAAAATCGTTGCGGAATTTTTCCCAAGACAAAATTACCGGAAAACCCTGTACGATTTATTATTGTTAGTAGTGAATAGGAAATTTCCACTTCTTGCCATTTTTAAAGCTCTTCAGAGACCAAAACTTGCTTTTAGTTAAAATCCCCAGTCGCATAAGGACATTAGTAAAGGATTGTCGTCAAGAGACGTTACCGTAAAGGTCTCGATATGGATTTAGGTTAGAAATACGTTAAGGTAGTTACAAAAAAAGACGTTCTAATAACTTATTACAGTGGCGTATCTTTTTAACAAACGTATTTTTAAAAATGGTTGAAAAAAATTATTACTAAATAACTTTTTGTATACAAAAAATCGTAGAAACGATATCGATGATTTTTTTCCATATTTGTTCATCATCTGGTAGTGTTCGTTTAAAATTTTAGCTGAAAATTCTCATTATTACGGCCTCTACGATTTATTGACTCAACGCGTGTATTTTTGACTATGGTATATTTTCGAATTCTGATGTCCCTCACTTTCGCAAAACCCTGTATACAAAATATCGTAGATACAGTCTTGTTGATTTTTTTCCATTTTCGTTCATCATTTAAGAATGTGTATCTAAAATTTCAGCTCGAAATTTCCATTTTTATGGCCACTACGATTTTTTGACTTGATGCGTTTTTTTTCGACATAATTTTGATCCATACTTTCGAATTTTTAAATTTCCAAAATCGGAACTAGTATTTCTTCGACACTTTTATGTATCAAAATCCACTAATTCTACTCCGCAGATCCCAAAAATGTCCTTAAAAATTTTGTAAAGTCAATGATAAGATTTTTTATTTTTTTCGAATTCTGGTGTCCCTCACTTTCGTAAAACCCTGTATACGAAATATGGTAGATACAGTCTTGTTGATTTTTTTCCATATTTGTTCATCATTTAAGAATGTGTATCTAAAATTTCAGCTCGAAATTTCCATTATTATGGCCTCTACGATTTTTTGACTTGATGCGTTTTTTTTTCGACATCATTTTTACCCATAATTTCAAATTTTTAAATTTCCAAAATCGGAACTAGTATTTCTTCGACACTTTTATGTATCAAAATCCACTAATTCTACCCCGTAGATCCCAAAAATGCGCTTAAAATTTTTGTAAAGTTAATGATAAAAATTTTTATTTTTTCGAATTCTGCTATCCCTCACTTTCTTAAACCCCTGTATACAAAATATCGTAGATACAATTTCGTTGATTTTTTTCCATATTCGTTCAACATTTAAGAAGGTGTATCTTAAATTTCAGCTAACATTTCTCATTATTACGGCCTCTACGATTTTTTGATTCAACTCGTGTAATTTTGACCATAACTTTCTTCTTGAAACGGTTGTATCAATTTGTCCATTCAGCGTTTTTTTGTCGAAGCTTGTTTATTGAAAACAAAAATAAAATACACTCCAAAGAATTTTATTGAATCATATCCTGTGCTGTGAATGTTCGTATATAACATTTTACGAATCGATTTCTGCCAGAACGAGATTAAAGAAAAGTATTACTTCTCTAGATCTATGTTTGCCGTTCCCTAGACTTGTTCTATTTTCACAAAAAAAAAACCAAAAACTTTCAATTTATATACTGTCCTGTATCTTGTATTTTCTATCCTTTATTATACAGAGCGAATGGAAAAATCGAAAAATAACTACTAGAAACGTATTCAATAATACACTCACGTACAATAACAATTGTCAGCCTTCATATACTTTTCTTCATTTAGAAAAATTAACATATAACCAATGCCCTTTTGCTCTTCCATTATTATCCTGGGGAATAAAAGTCCTTGGATATTTAACAATAGTCTTGATTATAATTTTCTTGTATATCTAAGCTTGATTTGCATAATTTTAGAAACGGAATTATTCGTTTATTTTTGAAAACAAACTAATTATAGAGTGTAGTATCTGAAATTAATTATGAAAAGCAAATTAAATTGATAATTTTTTCCTTTTTGTTCAAAATTTTCTAAACTTCTCTAATTTCGTATGTAATTTTGATCAGCATTTGTCATTATTTAATGAGAAACTCACCTATCATGCACATACACACAAAACTACACTAAAACTATTCTAGAACTCGATAGGAAGTTTGTTAACTTGTTAAACAGTCGTTAGAAGTTGTAAGTTTCCAGTTGCTGCAACTAATAAAAAGTTAATTTTCTTAGCGCGTGTATTTTCGTCTATAATTATCCTCACATTCGGATTTTCCAATTTCCAAAATCGGAACTAAGGTTACTTCCACTTTTATATATGAAAACCCCCCGTACAAAGATGTCCATATTAAAAATTTTTATTTTTTTGAATTCTGGTATCCCTCACTTTCGCATACCCCTGTATACGAAATATCGTAGATACAATTTCGTTGATTTTTTTCGATATTCGTTCATCATTTAAGAATGTGTATCTAAAATTTCAGCTCAAAATTTCCATTATTATAGCCTCAACGATTTTTTGACTTGATGCGTGTTTTTTTGACAAATTTTCTAAAGTCTATATTAAAAATTTTTCTGAATTCTGGAATCACTCACTTTCGCAAACCCCTGTATATGGAATATCGTAGATACGGTTTCGCTGATTTTTTGCCATATTCCTTCATTATCTAAGAAAACGTTTATAAAATTTCAGCTCGAAATTTTCATTATTATGGCCCCTACGATTTTTTGAGTTAATGCATGTTTTTTCGACATAATTTTTATCCATACTTTCAAATTTTTAAATATCCAAAATCGGAACTAGTATTTCTTCGATACTTTTATGTATGAAAATCCTCTAATTCTACCCCGTAGATCACAAAAATGCCCTTAAAAATTTTCTAAAGTCCATATTAAAATTTTTTCTGAATTCTGGCATCCCTCACTTTCGCAAACCCCTGTAAACGGAATATCGTAGATACAGTTTCGTTGATTTTTTTCGATATTCGTTCATCATTTAAGAATGTGTATCTAAAATTTCAGCTCGAAATTTCCATTATTATGGCCTCAACCATTTTTTGACTTGATGCGTGTTTTTTTGACAAATTTTCTAAAGTCTATATTAAAAATTTTTCTGAATTCTGGAATCACTCACTTTCGCAAACCCCTGTATACGGAATATCGTAGATATGGTTTCGCCAATTTTTTTCCATATTCCTTCATTATCTAAGAAAACGTATATAAAATTTCAGCTCGAAATTTCCATTATCATGGCCCCTACGATTTTTTAATTCAGCACGTGTAAACTTCAAGTCTGTAACAAATAAAAAAAGGTTTAAATTTTCTTTATACGAATCAGAATTTGCAAAATATGTTTTATTTCGTCCAAAAACAATACATTTTTTTTTATCCAGCTGTTAGTCAAGTACTAGACTGCTTAGACGATATTTACTGTCTCCAAGAAACTCAACCCCAAGAAAGGGCACATCTCTTGGAATTATTAGAAGATACACGACTTCACGTACTTCTCGAGGTAAAAAAAATTAAAATTAAACAACAATATTAATATATCCTACATTTATTTATCGTAAAAATAATTCCCGTCAATCGGACGATTACCCACTGCCGTTTTCTCTTCCAGCTTTTCGATCGCATCGACAATCGCGTGCTGACACCTCTTCGGTCGCCATTGAACGACGCCGTTCAGTGCGCTCGTGACACTGCCGACGTTCTTCGCGAACTCGAACATCGCAGAGATATCGATTACAGGGACCTACAGGAATTGAGAGACCTACTTTGCCGGCCGTACTTTAAGGTAAGTCAAATTTCGTGTAGTTTCCTTTACAGCTTCCAAAAGATGTCTCTAGCTGAAGAATTTATTAAGTTAATTCATAGTTTACTGCACAATTCCAGAAGATGTCTCTAGTTTGAAATTTTTTAGATTAATTTTGGATTATAAATGGCGACCGTTTTAAAAAGTTTTCTGTAAAATTCTAGTTTTCTACATAAATTCATACATGAAACTTATTTATCCGCTACAAGATGTCGCTGTGTACGTTATATTACGTCGCAACTCCAACTACTAAACGTCCTTGACCTAATTTTCCACTGCCCTAATTTTCGTGAATTTATCGTTTAACTTTGTAGCGCTAGATGGAGCTGAATACCTTGAAGGGACTGCGTAATTTCTTGGTTTAAATCAATATTTAAATCATCTGTCGTATTTGTATTAAAGTACAGTGTTGCCGTTTAGTAATGATATACATATTTCTTGGTAATGGGGAAATTTAATTTTCTAATTGTTATAAAGTTTTACAAACTCGATTTGAGGTGGTAAAATGTTGTCTAACAATGCAAATACATCAGCGATTTTCGTTTAAAAGCGGATTATATACGAAAAATTGAATTAAATTTAATCTAATTGTATCTTAACTTGTTAATCTGATTAGGATTACCGGGATAGTTTACGAAATTACATTTTGGGGAAATTTTAATGAATGGAATGAAGGAGACTAGAATGTTCTATCTCTCTCCAATTAGTCGAGATATGAGTACATGTAGTTTCAGAAAGTGGATTTTCGAATATTTTCATTCACAAGACGGGAACCCTTTGAGTTAGGTTTTTGAAAATTTTTCTCCCATTTAATCATTCTTTAACAAATACTCTCCAGAAATTTCATCCCAAAATTCATAGTTTTGTGGTATTTACAAGACTCTTTATGTTGAAAATGTGTTTTTTCGAAAATTTCATTACATTATTTTAATGAGAAAGAATGATTTTATCAAAAAAATGACTGTGGCATTAATTTTTCCGTATCAAAAAACCTTCAGTTACCAATTTTAAGCCAATTTCATACCGCAAAATTTTTTTTTTTAGAAAATTTTGAAGATATTTTTCGCGATTTAATATGTTTTTTGCTATCTCCCTTAATACTTCGAAATATCGACTGAAAATTCATATCTATATATAAAATGTTCCCCTGAATCCAATGGAGGAGACTAGAATCTTCTATCTCTACAATTTGTCGAGTTATGAGTACATGAAATTTCAGAAAGTGGATTTTCGAATATTTTCATATTTTCATTCACAAGACGGGAACCCTTTGAGTTAGGTTTTTAAAAATTTTTCTCCCATTTAATCATTCTTTAACAAATACTCTCCTGAAATTTCATTCCAAAATTCATTGTTTTGTGGTATTTACAAGACTTTTTATGTTGAAAATGTGTTTTTTCGAAAATTTCACCGAATTATTTGAATGAGAAAGAATGATTTTATCAAAAAAACTGACTCTGGAATTTATTTTTTCGTATCAAAAAACCCCCGGTAACCAATTTTAAGCCAAATTCATGTCGCAAAATTTTTTTTTTCGAAAATTTTGAAGATATATTTCGCGATTTAAATTGCTCTTTGCTATCTCCCTTAATACTTGGAAATATCAACTGAAAATTCATATCTATATGTAAAATGTTCCCCTGAATCCAATGGAGGAAACTAGAATGTTCTATCTCTACAATTAGTCGAGTTATGAGTACATGAAATTCCAGAAAGTGGATTTTCGAATATTTTCACTACTTTCATATTTATCATTCACAAAACGGAAACCCTTTGAGTTATGCTTTTCAAAATTTTCATCCTTTTTCACCATTCTTTAACAAATAGTCTCCTGAAATTTCATTCCAAAATTCATGGTTTTCTGGTATTTACAAGACTTTTTATATTGAAAATGTCTTTTTTCGAAAATTTCATTACGTTATTTGAATAAGAAAGAATGATTTTACCAAAAAACTGACTGTGGCATTAATTTTCCGTATCAAAAAACCCCCGGTTACCAATTTTAAGCCAATCTCATGAAGCAAATTTTTTTTTTTTTCGAAAATTTTGAAGATATATTTCGCGATTTAAATTGCTCTCTTCTATCTCCCTCAATACTTGGAAATATCGACTGAAAATTCATATCTACATGTAAAATGTTCCCCTGAATCCAATGGAGGAGACTTGAATGTTCTATCTCTACAATTAGTCGAGTTATGAGTGCATGAAGTTTCAGAAAGTGGATTTTCGAATATTTTCATATTTTCATTCACAAGACGGGAACCCTTTGAGTTATGCTTTTAAAAATTTTCTTCTAATTTCACCATTCTTTAACAAATACTCTCCTGAAATTTCATCCGTAAATTCATCGTTTTGTGGTATTTACAAGACTTTTTATTTTTTATATTGAAAATGTCTTTTTTCGAAAATTTCATTACATTATTTGAATGAGAAAGAATGATTTTATCAAAAAACTGACTGTGGTATTTATTTTTCCATATCAAAAAACTATCGGTAACCAATTTTAAGCCAAATTCATGTCGCAAAATTATTTTTTGTAGGAAATTTTGAATCAAGAGTATTTGGAATCCTTAAGAATTGAATTTAATCCTGGTTAATGAATTTTTATTTGATGTTTTTCGTCCTGTAAGAAAGGATTTCACAGAATTCCAGTCTCTATTGAAATAAACTATAAGATTTGTGTATTTTCATTCAAATTTAAAAAAATAACCAAAAGCTCGTGTTACAAAACATCGTAAATACAGTTTTTCTGATTTTTTTTCCACATTAATTCATTATCCAAGAAAGTGTATATAAAATATTAGCCAAAAATTCCCATCATTATCAATTTTTTCACTTAACGCTTGTATATTCGACTATAACTAAAATTTCCATGATTGAATTCTTCATTTTCATAATCACGTGGATTTTCCTAGTCAATATTTTAACTTTTTGTGGTATTTTTATTGGAAATAATGAAAATTAAAGTAAACATTTTACATCTGCATTCATTAAAACCACCCCTAATAACGCTGACGTATATTTCCATTGAAAAAAAAACCGCATTTCTTCAACAAAAAGCTTATATTTTCAACAAAAATTCCTTTGGCTTATTTTCGGTGCATCACGTTCAAAATTTGAGAATTTTATCCGCATCCATCATATTTCTCTGTGATAAAAATATGACAATGGCTAAAATCCCCGTAAATCACAACCGAGAAAAATACACATAAAAAGCCCTTGTTGCACGTATACAATGAAATATAAAGAAACGTCTCAAGATATTTCATCATAAAAGTACTTAATGAAGTAGCTTTATTAATTCCGTAGAAAAATTTGAAAAACCTCCGGTCGTTTTGCATTTTTCTATTTTCCACATAAGATCGGGAACAGCACTCGAAAGGCAAACATGTCAGTTTAAAAATCGCGTAGGTCTCGAGGAAAAATGAGTTTTTCTTTCACATTTCCTTTTCCCCGAGGCTAGTGGTTTCTTGACATTTACTGATTATACCACTGGATGAGAAAAAAATAAAATAAATACTAGGGTAGAAAAATCATTTCTAGGGGTAACCAAGGGACATGGAAGGTTTACGTTTAATTCTAGAGATATTTTTTCCTTTTAATAATATACGAAGGGTTGTATTTTTTGTTTTGCCAATAGAGCTGGCAAAAAAACACTTTTAATCGCTAAGTAGGTATTCTTCATGAAGGATAACTACCTCTCTTCCTCTCCCTCCCTCTCCCTCTAAATTTCCCTCCTTCTCCTTATACATCTCCCTCCCTCTCCCTATACTTCTCCCTCCATCTCCTCCTCTTTCTCTCCACACAGAACAGATTATACTACGCCTTCTAGCGGTTCATTTTGCTCATAGAGCTTTTAATCACTAAGTTTTTTCATGAAGTTAACTTCCTCTTCCTCTTCCTCTTCCTCTTCCTCTTCCTCTTCCTCTTCCTCTTCCTCTTCCTCTTCCTCTTCCTCTTCCTCTTCCTCTTCCTCTTCCTCTTCCTCTTCCTCTTCCTCTTCCTCTTCCTCTTCCTCTTCCTCTTCCTCTTCCTCTTCCTCTTCCTCTTCCTCTTCCTCTTCCTCTTCCTCTTCCTCTTCCTCTTCCTCTTCCTCTTCCTCTTCCTCTTCCTCTTCCTCTTCCTCTTCCTCTTCCTCTTCCTCTTCCTCTTCCTCTTCCTCCCTCTACAGCTCCCATTTCTCCTTCTCTTTCTCTCAACACAGAATAGAAATTACTACGCCTTCTAGCGGTTCTTTTTGCTCATAGAGCTTTTAATCACTAAGTATTCTTCATGAAGTTAACTCCTTCTCTCCCTCACCATCTTCCTCTACATCTCCTTCTAAATCTCCCTCTACAGCTCCCTCCTTCTCCTTCTCTTTCTCTCAACACAGAATAGAAATTACTACGCCTTCTAGCGGTTCTTTTTGCTCATAGAGCTTTCAATCACTAAGTATTCTTCATGAAGTTAACTCCTTCTCTCCCTCACCATCTTCCTCTACATCTCCTTCTAAATCTCCCTCTACAGCTCCCTCCTTCTCCGTCTCCTTCTTTTTCTCTCAACACAGAACAGATAATTCTACGCCTTCTAGCGGTTCTTTTACCACTTTTCTATGAATTATTGCCTACAATTTTCACAGGATGGAAAAAATACGATTTTCTTTTCACTTTCAATGAAGGGTGAGTGATTTTAGAGTAATTGCTTTATCCCACCAATTGTTCTAAATGAGTTTGTTAAATAAAACAGTTCGTAGGGTGTTAGCCTATTGAATATTTAATGTAGATGTTCCAATTGAGATGAAAAGCGAAGAGTAGAAACACTTTTTTTTGTTTTTTATGTTGAAATGTAATCAATTAGAGTGGTGGGGAGTAACGAATATATATTTTTTTGCTGTGAAATATGATTTAGATGAATTTCTATAAAATTTACTAAGATAACTTGTTTTTGTTCATAAACGCTGATGGATATGATACATTTTTTACTTTTCCATCTTTTATTCTCAAAAATAAAAAATTATCTACCATTAAATAAAAGAAAATATAATTTTAACACTAAAAAAATAAAATTACGTAAAAAATGTATTTGGCGTTTGCGGTATGGCGAAGTTAGCGTGCTCTGCGGAATTGGCTTCGAAATTGCTGCTTAGGAAGACGATCTACAATCTCGTTAAGCAAATGAAGCAAATTTATCCCT
Source organism: Lochmaea capreae (assembly GCA_949126875.1). Classification (NCBI taxonomy): domain Eukaryota; kingdom Metazoa; phylum Arthropoda; class Insecta; order Coleoptera; family Chrysomelidae; genus Lochmaea; species Lochmaea capreae. The sequence continues at coordinate 929,645 of OX421397.1, forward strand.
AGAAATCCCATTTTTATGTTCCATATATATTTTGGAAAATAGCACAATTTGATAAATTGATTAAATGTATTTTTCCCGACAAAACATTTTCTATTTTTAAATAAAGTTTTTTTGGGATCGATTCTAAACATGTACAAAATGAATTATCGGCATTAAATACTCCCGCAGGAAGAGCAAGCGTGTTAACCATAAAACAGAATATTTTTGAATTTTCTACACCCCACGCAGTATCAATTTAATGTCATCATTGAAATTCCGTGTAGATATGAAACGAGAACACAAATTGGTAGCATCTGATCATCCGACAGTTTTATGTATATTTTTCGAAAATATAAAGAATTATTTATATTTCAAACCAAAAAATGATTAAGACTCTGGCAACTTGTAAATATTTTTGACAAAAACCCATATTTTCATCATTTTTCAATTGTAAGAGCTGAAACTTGGTGCAAATGAAGTTCTTTATTTTATATGACTTGTATATCATCGCCGCTCTACAGCTAGTCATATTATACTGTCTTTCTCTAGCTCTATATGCCAATTATAAAAGACAATCCCCTTATAACTAAAATTTTCACTTACCAGTTCTAATTTTCAATTCAATTTTGTTCTTAAAAAGTGCAAATATTTCGTAAAATGGATCCTTTTGGCCGAATAGCCACTTCCAGAGAGAGCAAATAAAAAAAATAGGTTACTAAATATCTTACACAGCAGGATAGGGATGTAGAGAATCGACGTAATGGTACAAAATGTTCGACAAAAAGGTCTCTTTTCCAAATTGGCGTAATGTCTTTATAGCTGTTTGTTCGTATAAAATACAATTGGAAAGTATAAAAACAAGAATTCTTTTAAGTTTAATATATAAAAAAAGGTTTCATTTCTATAATTCCAAAATTTTAAAATTGCTATTTCCGCAAATAAAAATTACCCTAATTATCAAACCTCGTAACTCCAATTTTGGTCAAAAATGAGATTTTGGTGCCATCTGTGAGAGAAAAAAAAACTACCTATGATCGAGAAAACCATGTAACTCCACATTACTTTATTTTAATAATATGGAAAGAAGAGAAAAACTACATATACAACCGCGCGTGTCCTAGAATACCTCGTAACTCGATGATCTCTAACCTAAAAATTTTAAAAGACAAAATTTATTATAATATTTGGTTTGATAGAAGCTTTAATAGTGTATTAATAATTGTGCTAAAAAAGAGATGTAAGTCACTGGTATTACTTTTGTTCAATAGCGTTAAACTTTCAGAATGTCTCGCGCTTAAAAAATTTTGGAAATGCCATTCCAACATGAATTAATTTTTGAAGATTCTGTTACTGGGACCAGTACTGTTTTACGATGTTTCAAAAGAAAAGCGAAATATGAAAATAAGATGTAAAAATTCTGAAAAAATAACGGGAAAAACAAGAAAAAAACACCTTAAAATGTTATCTACTTACAGATGACAATAGAAAAAAAATATTTATTGACTTTTGGCAATTGAATTGGAAGGAAAAACTAGCTTGAAAAATAAAACCTCGTATCTCCTATATTTATTTAGCTTTAATTCCAGAAAAACTCGTATCTCCCGAAAAATTATTAAAATTAAATATAAAATTACTTACTTTTATAGTAATTAATGTACTTTAAAAAACAACAACAAAATTCACATGATAGCGACTTATCTGAATTTTTTGGAATGTTCTTTGTGTTTCCTGTAAATTTTGAGATTTTGGAGTTACGTGGTTTGATAATTAGGGTGAAGATATGGTGATTTTTCAGTAATTTTTCTCAAATATCTTTGAAACCATCTATTATTAAATAAAAAAAAAATTAAATTCGATATCCTCGCAACAATCTTTATTGTGCTCCCCAAAAAAGTACCCCCCATATTCAAAATTCATTTAAATTAGTAGGTACCAAATTTCAATTCATAAATATCGTTTTTCGTTTTTTCCCCACTTTAAATCTCCTCTTCGCTCTAACTATATTTAAATCGCATCTCTTGATACTTCGAAGACGCATCACCCGCGAAGGGATTTCAGTTACCTACAAGGACCTCTCTCGCATAAGTGATTTCTTTTCGGTAGTATTTGGGCGGAAAATATATCCTCGAACTTTAAGCCAACAACTGCAGTTAAAGTTAGTGATATAAACGGCTTTGTTTGGTTGCGACAAATTAATGTTCTTACAACTTTGTAGCCGGTTGACTTCTCACTGTTTTTGTCACTTTCAAAGCTGTATCCACAAATAATACTGAATTTTTCATTAAAATAAGGACTATTTTTGGTAATCCTGTAAAGTTCTGTCTCTATTTCATTGTGAATCGTTCTAAACAATGTACGATTTAAAATTCTGCAAATTAACCAAAGTATTAATTAAAATTTCATATATTTAAAACTTCCGCTAACTCTCCTTTCAAACTCATTGAAATCGGATTTATTCACAACAAAACTAATTTGCTCCACCAAATTTCGATTAATCTTGTTTTAAACAAACTTTCCGTATACTTTTCGAAATTACATCGTAACAAAAATAAAGCTTCAGACGTGGGTAATATGAAATTGTATTTTCACTTATAATTGCACAAGTGGTTTGTATTTTATCGGGTAAATTTGGGTTGTTTAATGAGAAACCTAAAAAGACTCCACCTTCGGTGTCGTGTTTTTAATAGTTGACAGTTATTCTCGTCAAATTGCTAAAGGAAACAGTTTAGAATTTGAACAACACAAATTCACCCAATATGAATACAAACCTCGAGTGTAATTCGGCAGGAAAATTTAATGAATGAGAAATTTGGAAACATATCAATGCAAACTCTTTATTTATGAAACATTAAAAATAAACACATTTTTATTTTAATGTACAATTATTAAAAACGCAGTTATTGAAATTCATACTAGGAACAGTGATATCGCTGCGGGTGCCACAGCTAATCGTTTCTGTAGTAGATGTTGAAGTTTTTTAATTTTCCAAACGAATTTATTGAATAATGCTTGAATGATACTCTTTGTCAACTTGTAAGTATGGTTTTATTGATGATGAATTGCTGTGTCCTGTTATTTTTATAACAGCTTGTTCTTCAATTCCGCTTTTACTTAAATCGCTAACTGCTGCCGCTCGATTTGAGTGATTTGTAATTTTGACACGTTTGACATCTAAACCAATGCGTTGTGCTGAGCGTTTAGACCATTTGGGAATTTCATTAATTCCAATCGGCAAATTCTTGTACCAACCTTTAGAATTTTTCTTTTTCCAAAAGGGATTTGGTGTAAGAAATACTCTGTCCGAAGTTATAAAAGTGTTTCGTTTTTCCATTAACTTTTTGAATAAACGTATAGGGCAAATACCTTCGTCGAAAATATTAGGCGTGATCCATTTGCTGTCACATAATTTATTGTTGCCGCTTTGTCTCGTTTTCGAAAATAGAGGATTATACTCGATACGTCCAGTTTCTCTTCCATTATTTTCTATTTCAGATACGAAATAAGTGGTTTTCTCCTCCGCGCCAAGCTAGTTCAAACGCCAAAATGTGATATAATTTCTTTTGAAGTCCTTCCGGTTCATTTTCGTTATATAATCTGGCCATTGCAAATACTTCAGATTTATTAAGAGCTGATACACTACATTTTCTCTGTTCGGGTTGTGCTTGTAGGATTTTACGTTTAGCATTACGTGCAGCTCGTGATGAATTAAACTGAACATCGGTGAAAGGGTTGAATACAATATTAAATTCGTTATAATATTTACTTTGTAGCATTTTAGCGGTGGTGTTCCAAATTGTTTTAACTACCGCTTCTTTGTAGTCTTCTCCGTTACTTTTTCGCATATTAAATATCCAATCTTGCAATATTACATTCAATTTCTCGATGGAAGTATCTGGCTCAAATGTGTATCTTTCTGCATCGCAAAACGTAGAAAATTGTCGCCAGATTGATGATTGCGTCGCAACTGTATTAGTAGGCACACAGGTATTAACAATTTGACTAATTTCGGAGTTCGTAGACACACCGAATCGACTCATTGTTAGTTCTTGAAAATTCAATAAGTTGTTGACAAACATGCCAAACTATTTATTCTGGTAACCAACACCGCGATAATTGATGAACACAAATGAATAAGTGAAAAAACCACTAGTGTATTTGTCGCTGTAAAAGTTAAAGCTAACTTTTGCCGCTGTCAAAGTGACAATTGCACTGTGGCATTATGCGATTTTCTATACATGAATTAAATTGTCAACTATAATTTTCGAATAGATTAGATTTGTGCGGTGTGGTATTGCGTTTGAGTGAATTTACACAAGTTATCTCGAATGCAGAATTGATTTTCTCGTAATTTTAAACTAGGTCATAACATAAGTATTCAAATAAGATAGATTCTTGTGGTTATTGTATTCCGATAAAAAGAAGAGTTTTATTCCGAAAACATTTTTGGTACAGCCTGTTTAGAGCTAAAAATGACTTTCTTTTCATAATGAACTTGGCTTATAATTCTTTTCAAAGTTTCTGTTCGCGTTCAACCAAATATATTAGGGTTGATTTCTTCACGTCGAATAAAAATTAAATAGCAGAGTGCTGTAAGAACTTTTGACAATAATTTACGGCAGGTGTTAAAAAACTTTATAAAAGAATATATATTTTATAGAGTTTTGACGTGTCATAATAACTTTGCTTAAAAAAGACTTTTTAGATTAATCTCCATTCGTATTCCTTGTTTCGTCCTTGAACACAGTTAATCAAGGGATATTGAATGTTCAATAATTATCGGAAACGATTGTGTTTGTCTACACTAAGAAACCGAACAGAATTTACTGTTTAAATAGTTACTTCGTGGAATCTACACATATTTCTATTTTAAATGAAACTAAAAGTTTCTTCTTAACTCCACTTTCATAATAAAAAATATATGAAAACTCTAAATTAAATTGATTATTTCACTCAATACAAAATACGCGCATTCAATTGGTTTAAATATAAGGATTGATATCGATTTTGTATTTCGGAACCTGATTGGAAACATGCAATTTTCCTATCTGTGTGTTTCGCGTTGTCATAAGTTGTTTTATTCGATAATAAAAATCTAGTGACTGGCAGAAAATGTCAAATTATTAAAGAAACGTCAAAATCGTTGTATCAAGAATGAATTCTAAAAACCGTTTTGGTCTGTTTGATCTAAAAGAGAAAATGTAAAAATAAATAATTGTACAAACTTGAACACAATTTTAATTGTTTTCGCGAAATAATCTTGACAAATACAACTCGTGTAATTAATGATTATCGAAAATTTCTTCTCTTTTTCGAAACAAATTGTTGTTTTAGAAAACCAAACAACAATTTGTTTCCCAAAATCGAAGAAATTTGTATTTCGATAATCATTAATTATTATCGAAAATTCCACACAATACATGTGATTTTTAACAAATCAAAACGTGTATTTCTGACAGATCACCATCGCAACGGATACGTTTTAATGGTTGACGTCTATAATGACAGAATATTTTTTTTGACAATCTAATTTTTATTTGTTCACATGATAATTTTGATTCATTTCAACTACAAGCTTAGATGTTTTCTAAATTCTTTAGACCATTGGAAGTTGCTTGTTCTTGATTTAGAGATTCTTGGATTGTCTTGATAGTCAATTTCCTCCACCAAATATTCTATTGTTGCTGCCGCTCCTTCATTTCCTCTCCAGGCTAATTCATGAGCAGCATTGTGAAATCCTTCCGGTTTGTTTTCGTCCCGAAGCTTCTTTTTTCACTTATTTTTTTGGGAATCAAACCACAATAATGTTTTTTATTTCGACTTCTAGTGGTATTACAAATAGCTTTTTATATAAAAATGTGATTCATTGTTTTCGTTTTATACAAATTTATATACACTGTGGCCCGAAAACAAAGAGTAAAATTTTTATTTCAATTTACAGGACCGTATAAATACATTTCGCTGTTAAAATGAAACCGGTTTGAACTAAATTTGATTTGATATGTACAATTAATTGGCCGAGCTGCTCCATTCAAAATTTTCTTCAGTTTTCAATCTTGGCTTGATTTCTTCTCCCGTTTTAGGTTCTATATACCCATTTTTTTCATTAGATGTTTAAAGAATTCTTCTACAGTTCCAATTTGCCAATTTTGGACCATACTTAAACTCTTCACAGTAATATTCTCAATTCAACTCATAAACGTCAAACAAATTCTCAATACAAACGATGTAATTATTAACTTAGAAGGTTCTTACTCGTGAAAATATCAAAAAAATATAGTTTTTATATGAAAAATGTTTTAAATACTCAGTTATCGACAGAAATCATTTTATTTTAATTCAAATAACAAGTGTATGATTTTTTTGTCAGAATCATAAGATAAATCAATGGATAGTTCACCCAAAAAATTTAAACTTTCCAAATTCCCAGATATTGTTCGTTCTTTGCGAATATTTCCTATTCATCGGTTAATTTTCTACCAAAAATATCAACTCCAAATTGTATTTGAAGCAACAAAATTAACAGTAGGTATATTTCATGTGAGGTGGATAAATTGCAATCTGAATATTAAACAATAATTTCCTATACCCAAGATAGAATCATTTATCATCTACCTCAGCGACGTAGATTCTATCGAACAATAATGAAACGATAATTCACATTAGTAAACAATATATATGACAACTAGAATTATTAGTTGTTTAAATTGATTGGCGTTATAACAAGAGCATTCCTACAATTCCTAATAAGAGAAAGTATCAATATATTGAGATAAATTTACTTATTTTTACATAGGCACGTTTCGGATATATTCTATAATCTTTTATTGGATAGGTTTGATTTTTCTGGGATTTCTTTCGATATTTTCTCTTCTCCATGGATACCTTTTTTGCGTATGAGACGGTTTTTTAATATTAAATGATTTACGATGTGGATATCATCGGAACTTGATGATAAATGGCTTTGGAAAATAATGTTAAACGTTGAAAGGGACAAATATGTTACTTATAAGAATAATACTAGGCAAGAGAGATTGGTTCTTTTTAGAACAGGACTCAAAATTCACTATACTTTCAAAAAAATTTCAAATATATCAAAAATTTGACTATAAATGTCATTAAAAAACGTTTTTTGACTAAAACTAAGAAATTCTAGGGGTCTGGAAGGTCGTCCTGTTTTAAAAGAGATCGAATATTGGAAAGGGTCAAAGTTTGACTGGATAAATAGAGACAAGAGCAATAAAATTAAGTTCATTCAAAGTCCAGTAAATAAATACCGAGAAACCCCCAACCTGTTCATCTCATTATTGTCGGACTTTTTTTTTGCAACTTGTAGGTATTCACGGGTAGATTACTCTTTGAAAATATGTCCTCCGCGACATTTGCGGAAGGGGCTGAAAAATGGCCAATAATCCCAAAAATTGAGTTTTCCGCCGATATCTCCGGAAATATGACACTTAGAGAAGTGGGGTTTTGCTAGGAATGGAGAGCAGTTTATTATCTACAAAAATGATCCCTATCATTTTTGTCAAAAGTTCAACCGTTTTCGAGATAAACGGGCCCAAGCGTACCTTGGATTTTGAGCTGCTGCGCGGCGTCTCCGAGAGCACGCTCCGTGAATGTAGGCATGGGAGGAAATTGGCCCATAACTTGAGTAAAAATGAATCTTTTTTCATGATTCAAAGTGCATGTGAAAGTACGGACCTGTACCTATAACATCGTGTAACTTTTTCGTTTTTTTTATTTTCCAGGAATATTGAAAAACCTGGCCAAACTTTATTTTTCCTGAATATTTGACCGCCCTTATCAATCCGTTCATATTTTTTAAATTAAGCGTAGTTTTACCGAAACCTTTTGGATAATGGGACTTTGATAGGTGGTGAATGTATTCCGAAAGAATGAATGAATAATTTTTGTGTATCTTTATAAACAACATGTATTTCTTGGGACGTTTTTTTTTATTTCCGGAGTTTTCTGAAAATTTTCGGGTCTACCGCAAATTGATAAACAATGATTGGCAATATCGGTCTTTAATGCACACCATTGGAAAGTTGAAAATGTCCTCTTTTCGATGGTTTTTAAAATTTTTGGCCAAGTTTTTTAGTTTTCCGGAATATTTTTGCAAGAAATATTGATCCAGGGACAAAAATGATGGGGACCATTTTTGTAGGTAATGAACTGTACTTCATTTCTAGCAAAACCCCACTTCTCTAAGTAGCATATTTCGGGAGATATCGGCCAAAAACTGAATTTTCGGGATCATGGGCCATTTTCCAGCCTCTTCCGCAAATCCCGCAGAGGACATATTTTCAGAGAGTAATCTACACATGAATACCTACAAGTTGCAAAAAAAAGTCTGACAATAATGAGATGAACAGGCTGATGTCTTTATTTACTGGACTATCAAAGGATAATAGATTACGCAATTATACCACACTTATTTGAAATTTTGGCGAATTCGCTTCTTGCGCGCTCGCCATTTTTTGAAATTTAATAACAATTTGGAGTATTTTGCGTTTTAATTGCGAAATAAACAAATTTATTCAAAGGATAATTGAAATTCATACTCTTGTTTATAAGAAAAGAACGCAATTATACAGTAAGTTTACTCGATATTTCCCATTTTCAATAAAAATCGTTCGCGAATTTTAAAATCTGGTGAGACCGCTATACGCGCACTCGCCATTTTTTCAAATCTGCGATTTCATTTTGAATATTTTTTGTTTTAAACGTATTTAGAATGTTACGAATTGTATTCTAAGTAAGTTTCTATTGACTTTTAGATACAATTAAACTTTATTTTGTTGAACAAAATTTAAGAATAAACATACTGTTGTTACTTTATAACAAAAACCATTAAAATGTTTTCATCAAAAACGTCCAAGAAACTGTACCCCAAATAATAAAATCAATATTGTGAAGAGGCTGCCGTAGAACTAGATAAATATTTGGATAAAACTGTATTTTCTCATAAGATATAAAATTGTTCTTTTCTGTTATTTGTGGTTGCATAAATAATGTCTGTAACCGAATTGTTAACAAACTAAGTAAAACTGGAAAGAAAACTTTTTAAAGTGGGAATTGTCCGATGAAGAAAGGCACTATCGGATGTTGAAACGACCTCTTTTTTTAACGGAAATTGATCGAAAACGATTTCTTTGGGGATTAGAATTAGAAAAGTTGTAATACAAATCGAATTTAAAAGTAAAAGAATTCCATTAGTTTAGAATTGGTGTAAGTGTGTGTGTGTAGGAGGGTTCTAGAAGTTGAAACTTACTAATTAATACATGGGAAGAGGATTTTTTTCGATTTTTGGCGAATTCGCTTCTTAGCGCGTTCGCCATTTTTTGAAATTCAATTCACTACTTGGAGTATTTTGTGTATTAATTGCGAAAAAAACAAAGTTTATCCAAAGGATAATTGAAATTCATACTCTTGGTTATAAGAGAAGAAGGCATTTATACAATATTTTTCGAAATTTCCTATTTTCTTGATGAAAATAGTTCGTAAATTTTAAAATTTGGCGAGACCGTCGACGCATTCGCCATTTTTTCAAATTTCGTTTTATTTGGAGTAATTTTTGTTTTATGGAACGAAAATTTTGTTACGAATTGTATACCAAGAAAGTTTCTATTGACTTTAAGATAAGATTAACCCAGATTTTGTACAAGATGCGTTGGGACAAGACGTTTTGTCTATCTGAATGAGATCTACGGAAAACCATTAGAAGTAGGTCGAATTAGATTAAAAGAAATTACACAGAAAGCCGTTTTTTCATGAAATACTGTACGATTCTTCCACCGAACAAAGAGTAATTTGAGTTAAAGTTTTTTTAAAGTTAACAACGGACATGTGGAATTAAATCTTAGGGAGAAAGAAAAAGAGAGTGAATTTGTGTTCAAGAAGTCGTAAAAATATGGAATATAGAAAAAAAAGGCTGGAGCGAGTCTGTAAAATTAAATTTTTAAGTGGAAAAATATTTTTTCTCAAATAAAAATGTTTTGCTTCGTAATTTTCGAATATAATTCTAAAGATATGCATCTTGAATTTTTTTTCCTCTTACAAAAATTTTGTTTATAATCGACTCCCTGTTATCGAAGCAGCACAAAGGGGCTTTTCGCAACGTAAGTATTCCATTTGAAAAATAGCTGGACTATCGCATTTTATACAAAAAAAAATTCTTTGACGAATTTTGCGGATTTGGTGTATTTGTATAGAAACATTTGGGAAATTCGCTTAGAGAATGTATTTTTTTAATATAATATTGTTGGTTAACTTTTGACTCTTTATACTTCACAAAATATGGATGAATATTTTGAAAAATGAAGTTGTAGGATAGGCATTTTTTTTTTCAATCGAATGTCAGCGAGTACAGACGCTATGAGCTGAAATATGGTAGTCAGGAAGGGATTAAAAAAATTATAGGACAGACAGATTCATACATCAAAAATAGTAATCATTTTTTAATAAAACTATCAGATTTAAAGTTCAACAAAAGCCATTATTTGGTCAGTTTTGATGTAGTTAGTCTCTTCACAAATGTACCGGTACAGAAACAAATCAAAATTAGAAATTGATCAGACCCTTACAGAAAGGACCAAATTGAGCGTAACAGAAATAATAGAATTATTAAAATTATGTATAACAAAAACATATTTTCAATTCAATAATGATTTTTATGAACAGAATTTTGGTCTTGCCATGGACTCTTGCCTCTCACCAATTCTATCGAATATATACATGGAACATTTTGAAGCCAAAATAGTAAATAATCAAAAATTAAAACCAATCGTCTGGTGGAGATATGTAGACGACATTTTTGCAATATGGCCTTATGACTTAGTATCTCTGAATGATTTTTCAACAAATATAAATGAAGGAGAAAAATCTATAAAATTTGAAATTGAAAATAACAATTCTTTGCAAATCTTTATACGATAGGGCCAGAATCATTTGTTCTAATGATAATCAATTCACAAAGGAGAAAACTTTGCTGAAAAATGTTTTAAATGCCAATAATTACCCGGCAGAATTTGTAAATAAAGAAATTAAGAATATAGAGAAGGGCTCATTGTTAATACCCCATAACAATAACAATAATATTAATAATTCAGCTAACATAATTTTGAAAAACTTGACAACACCGTATGTTAAGGGTTTATCAGAAAGAATTAAGAAAATTGGTAATCAATTCAATATTCGAACTAGCTTCAAATCTAACAATACGTTGAGATCTATACTAACAAAAACGAAACCAAAAAATGAAGAACAATCTTCAAAAAACTGCATAGGTATATCAGATATCTTGTGAATGCGACAAATTCTATTTAGGTGAAACATCTAGATCATTAAAAGTCCGAATAAATGAACATAAAAAGTATATCAAAGATAGGGAGTTCTTTAAATCAGGTATTTGCAAACATGCTTGGGAAGAGGGGCATAAAATTCAATGGGATTCGACGAAAATAATATTGAAAGAGCCCAATAATAAAAGACGAAAAATCAAAGAAAGTGCTTTAATACAACTAAATGCAGAAAAATATGTTGCAAGTATTTCAGCCGAATGTAGTCAAACTTGGTTACCAATGTTAGAAAGAGAAATTTCCAATAATCAATTACCTGCGTTATCAGGATAGCATCATAAGTTTTTATCCAGGTTTTCTTATGATTTATCTTTGAAATAGTTGTTAATCGATACACACTTCAATACACAAAATCATCAAACTGAGTTATACATATTTTGAAAACAAAAATAATCATACACAAAAAAAGTAACAACAAACGCGTTTTTATTAACAAAATTTCCAAAATAAGCGAAAAAAAGCGCTATCCAAATAAAAACCGTTCCTGGAACGTGCACTTCACTGGATTCCATTTCTAGTGGACTACATATCGTTAGAATGTCATAAAATAAAATATTTTATTTCACATTTTACCAGAGGTGTGATCTACTATGAATGGACCTTAATAAAATTTGACAAGAAAGTTTTGTAGTCTTAAACTTCAAAATATTATTGATTGTCTAGTTGTCAAATTTTTTCGTCGTGTCAGATAGGGACCAAAAAATTATTTCTTTACTAGTTAATCTTGACAACGGTAGCTGGAACGCTACCGAAACGTCGAAATAAAAAATAAAAAACATTATCGTGGTTTGATTCCCCCCCCCCCCCCAAAAATAGTATTATGTTATTATAATTGAATAGTAGAAATGATGTAGCAACTAATCGATTCGGAATAAAATCTATTTTTTGATCAATATTTCTAAATTTCTCGCATTTTTATTTTAAAAATTTGTAAATACCTCGAAAATATGAATACTGGAATGAACTTTTTGGAGACCACTCCTAAAAGACAATATAATCGGGACAAATTCAACAATAATATAACTGGTGGGTTTTCATTTTGTAAAACATAATTTTTTGTTTCAGGTATGTACTTTCCTTTCCATTTGATCATCGAAAATTCCAAACTGTACAACCAGGTAGGTGTATTTACTTAAAAGTATCCTTAAAAAATATATTTTAATTTTCAAAATTCACAAAACGGGTATAAAATAATAAATTACCAAATTCTTTAAGTTAATTAATATGCAAGGATAGCTAATTGTCCTTTTTTAAATGTCCACTTAATAGCCACCCAATTGTAAAACAAAAAAAAAACATTATTCATAAGCGCAGTGTTTCAAACCGAAAATTTTCCCATGAAAATTTTCAGAGAAAGATCTGTAATGAAACATTAAACAAAAATTTACTTCTTGTTAATTATGTTACACAATCAACTGGGGTTTTCAAGGAAATCTAATAAGATGTCCTAAAAATCTTCTGAACTGGACTAAAATTGTATATAAATATCCTTCAGGGCGCTTAAGGTCCTCAATTTCCCTTGTTTTTCTCGAATATAAATAAAAATACCATCATGATCTGGTCATATAAAAACCAAACGTACTAAAAATTTGATAGCTCGGCCAAAAACATTCATCCTTCCAAATATCAATCAACTTTTTTGCATAATAAAATTGCGAGTATATATACCGAGGTTCATTTTCAACACTGTCACCGTAACGATAATATATTATCAACCGCCTACATTCAACCTACCCCAATGATAATAATAATAGTAATTAAATGTCGCAACCAGAAGGGATGATGAATCCGCAAATAAACCCTTTACTCGACTACCTACACCTGAAACTTCACATACGTTTCTTAGATATTGATTTCGGGAAATTGCTATAAGGATGTGTTAAAATTAACGCACGATTTCTACAGAAAATATTGTAAATAGAAAATTTACTTTTCACTCACACTGTATATCTTTTCAACATTCTCTGGTCGATAAAGGGATTTAATTCTAAGGAGTGTTTGAATTGTCCTGCAAATGTTCAGACGCATCGTATATTCAGGTTGCAAGGATACATTTCGACAGATTGTTAATATTTGGTTAGTTTGAATTGACAGTAACAACTACATAGTAATATCCAAGTCCTTTGAGAGCTTCTACGAGGACAAATATTTCTACTTAATCCTTTTTAGGAAGCTTCTCATCCTTACCAATACTCAATATTATTTCATATTGTTATATATAGGTATATATATAGTAGAATTTATTGTTGGATCTCAATGTCTGCATATGAAATCAGCTGTCTTTGAGATACTTCTGCTAATTTTGAGTTTAAAATTCAACTCTCACGTAATATGCATACAACACGAAAACTCCCAATTGAAAACGCTTCGGGAGAAGCGTTTATAGTAGATATAATTGGCAAAAAGATCGATGGTATTTGGGAAGTGATTTTAGGTAACAAGGAATAAACATTTAATATTTTTCGACTTCTGGTATCCATACAAAATATCGTGGATACGATTTCACTGCTTCTTCTCCATATTTATACATTATTTGAGAATGTGTATCCACAATTTCAGATCAAAATTTCCATTATTATGGCCTACACGATTTTTTGACTTGGCACGTGTATTTTCTATAATAACTTATCATAACTTTAATTATTAGTACAAATTTACACCGTTAGTTGATTTCAAGCTCTAAAATGGAGTGAACTACAAGTGATTCGTCAACAGTTTTCTTAACAGTTTCATATTCATCAATTTCCACATCTTTATTAACCGCTAATCTTTTCCCTTGGTGATCAATGTCCTTCGTATGCGACCGTGAAAAATTGGACTGCATGCTTCAAAAGAGGTAAATTTTCCATTGAAGATTATGTCCGATGGGGAAGGCCAGTTTCTGTGTCAGTCCCCGAAAATATCGATGCAGTTCATGATTTTATCAGAACGTCGAATTGGGCTAAAACGGATATCTGAAGCACTGAATATTTCATACGAACGCGTTCATCATATAGTTGACGTCAATTTGGACATGAGAAAAATTGCTGCAAAACGGATCCCCAAAAGTTCGAATGTTGACCAAAAGCGTGCAAGGGTAGATCGCGTTCGATCTGTGCTCGATTTGAAAACGATGTAGAATTCTTAAACCGAATTGTTACTATGGATGAGACTTGGGTACATTTCTACGATCCAGAAACAAAGCAGCAATCGATGGAATGGCGACACTCTGGTTCTTCAAGACCTAAGAAGTTTCGTGTCTAAAAATCTGCTGGAAAAGTTCTTGCTCCAGTTTTTTGGTATAGCCATGGAGTAATCATGATTGATTTTTTTGATAAGGGTAGAACAATAACTGGAGATTACTATTCCACCACTCTACGGGAAAAAATTAAAGAGAAAAAACGCGGAAAGCTATCCAAAGGTGTTTTGTTTTTGCAGGACAACGCCCCTGAACACAAATCTCATGTTGCCATGCCAAAAATTCGTGATTTAGGGTTTGAATTACTAGAACACCCTCTTTATTCACCAGATTTGGCTCCGTCCGACTATCATCTCTTTCCTCAACTGAAAAAAAGTTTAAAAAGTCGTAAATTTTCTTCCAACGAGGAGGTAATAAAAGCTGTGGAGGTCTGGTTTGCAGAGCAAGAAGAAACTTTTTTTTTGAAAGGTCTAAAGACGTTGCAGGTTCGCTTGACATTAAAATTTTGTTTGGTTCTATAGTAGGCTAAGAATTTTTCAATATATCCTCGTACACATCGATTTCATTACGTATTCCATCCGTATTGTACCTATTGATCTTGATGGAATAGATATTTCATAAGAATCTTTGAAACAAAATAACAAAAATTGAAATATTGCTTGGAAACACAAGAGTCGATTTCAACTTATGTAAGAAAATATTTTTAGTATTACCATAGAACAATACGAAAAGGAAACTTCACGATGGGAAAATAAGAAAAAGCGATAGGAAAATCCATTTTTTTTCTGACAAAAATAGTAGAAATGTTGTTTTTAGGAAAAAAATTGACTGGTCGACTTGATTTTTCGAAAAAAAATGGGATTAAAACTTTTTAACATTAATTTCGACCTTGAATCTCTAATCCCGACCAATCTTCCCAATATAACAGGCATAAATCTCCAGTTACATGTGACGTCGGGGGTCACATACACGCTCACAGAAAAAAAAACAAGCTCCGTTCAACCATCCATCATTTCATCCATCCACACACATTCTAGCAGAGAGAGCGCTTCAATGCGGCATATCCACCGATGGCTTCTCTCATTGAGACTTTTCACCCAGCGCAATTCCCAGTTACGCCACGGCAGCGAAGCCCGGATTGCTGCTTGCTCTAAAACTCTCCACGCTCTTCTAGCGGTGCTCCGGGGGGATCTGTATGTGCGTGTCTTTCGCCGGTGTGGCGATGGAAACCGAGCCGCGCGATTAAACGTATCGACACGTGGGAAGGTTGCTCAGACACCGTGTTTTCCTTTTTTTTTTTAATAGTAAGAACGTAGTGAGAAAAGGATTCTCGAGAAATTGATAGGTGAGGTATGATTGATCACAGGAGTGAATATATCAAAAGCGATTCGAATTTATGTTGTTGTCAAAAGAAACGGAGATTTTTTCATTGTAACGGTAAAATATTTCTAGATTTACGGAAAGGAGGAGGCAGCCGGCTTATAAAGAAAAGGGCTTTAGTGAAATTTCATGAATTGTTAGTATATTGTAGTTAACGACTTTCTGAACAATAGTGCCCATGAGCTCAACTCAATCCTATGACTAGTTTCAGAGATACAAGGTGTTGAAGTTGGAAAATAGCAATTTTTTAAAAGCATGTATTTCTTATTTTCTTCAATGTATCAAGAATTTTTTCCTGTGATAGTGTTCTAATTACACTAAATATCAGTCCCTTATGAGAAAAAGTTTCATTTGCTACAGGGGTACTCAAAAATTAGAAAAACGGAACGTTGACTTGAAATATAATTCAATTTTCAGGAATTTCAATATCTGGCTGGATTTGCTTCTGGTTGGTTTATAATATTGAGATATGCAAACATTTTTTACAGGGCGAGTCAGAGACTTGAGTTGTCCTGTATCCTACATTTAATAAAGTTTTATATACTTTGTATTTAATGTTAGTAGGTGACATTAAGTCATTATGAAATATATATAATATACAGGGCTATTCAAAAGATATGTATGGAAGAAAATCCGAGAATCGATTTTTTTTTGGAAATCTCCCTGTAATTAAATATTTCCTCGGTGAATTTCTGTGATACTTTCATACTACCTTTTCTTTGAGTTTGTTGGTCGGATGTAAAAGTTTTGTCAACTTGCCATGATCAGTTTTTTTATCCCGACAATATGATGATATGATATCGAAAATCAACCTTTGGAGCTTCACTATTATTGTACTTGTAAGTCGGGAGCTAGAACTTTAGGTACATGTGCTCATATGGCCAGTGTTTTTTAATTTTTGGGTTATGCCAGATACGAACAGAATGTGAAATATCCATCTACTCATCTCCTAAATGAAATAACTGATGCAGCTGAAAGGATAGCACCAGAAAACATAGATCATGGTCCCGATATTGTAGAACTTTGAATTCCTTCAGTAATTTCAGTTAGTTTCGACATGTTGATGTTAATTGTTTTTTCCGATATCAATATCAGCTTATATTTATTTTGTTTGTTTTTATGTATATGTATATCGATCATGGTATAACGTAAACAACATCGAAAATACCGATATACATATATGAAGAAAATAATGATAGGCTTGTCATCATATTGTCGGGATAAAAAATCTGATCATAGCAAGTTGACAAAACTTTTACATCCGACCAACAAACTCAAAGCAAAGGTAGTATGAAAGTATCACAGAAATTCACCGAGGAAATATTTAATTACAGGGAGATTTCCAAAAAAAATCGATTCTCGGATTTTCTTCCATACATATCTTTTGAATAGCCCTGTATATTATATATAAATTATATATATTTCAAAATGACTTAATATCACCTACTAACATGCAATACAAAGTATATAAAATTTTATTAAATGTAGGATACAGGGCGATTCAACTTTCTGACTCGACCTGTAAAAAATATTTGCATATCTCATTATTATAAACCAACCAGAAGCAAATCCAGCCAGATATTGAAATTCCTGAAAATTGAATTATATTTCAAGTCAACGTTCCGTTTTTCTAATTTTTGAGTGTCCCTGTAGCAAATGATACTTTCTCTCATAAGGGACTGATATTTAGTGTAATTAGAACACTATCACAGGAAAAAATTCTTGATACATTGAAGAAAATAAGAAATACATGCTTTTAAAAAATGGCTATTTTCCAAGTTCAACACCCTGTATCTCTGAAACTAGTCATAGGACTGAGATGGGCCCATGGACACTATTGTTCAGAAAGTCGTCAACTACAATATACTAACAATTCATGAAATTTCACCGAAGCCCATTTCTCCATAAGCCGGCTGCCTCCTCCTTAATAGGTTTAAAAAAAAAATTCTCGAATTCCTGTTTGCATATAATTAGGGATTAAATGAACGTTGGTCATCGCTCGTCACACTCCAAAACTTTAAAACAGACGACGGCAGTCCTGGGTAAAGATTATTAAGAAAAATATTTCTAGATTCACGGAAATTTCAAATTTTGGCGAACGCGCAGTTTCGCGCACTCGCCAAAATTACGAAAATTTTCTCGGCGTATCCGCCAAATTGTCTAAAACATTCTCGGGTTCCTGTTTGTTGATAACTAGGGATTTAAAAATATGTCCCCTCCCTCGTAACATCCTGCAACCTTCAAAACAGACGACAGCAGTCCTGTATAAAGATCCTCCAGAAAAATATTTCTGGGTTATCGAAAATTTTAAATTTTGGCGAGTACGCAATTTCTCGCATGCACCAAATTTAAAAAATATTATTTTCGTTTTCCTGTTTGCAAATAACTAGGGATTGAATAAATGTTTGTCGTCACTCGTAACACCCTAAATACAAACGACAGTAGTCCTGTATAAAGGTCCTCCAGAAAAATATTTGTACATTCACGGAAATTTCAAATTTAAAAAATTCCATATTACTCTCAAGTGTGCTTGTTTGCAGATAACTAGGGGTTCAAAGAATTCTTGTACCTAACACTCTAAAACCTTCATTACAGACGGCAGCAGTGGAAACATGCCAAGAATTATGTAACACTTGCCTTTGTCACCGGATGATTTAATACTATGCAGCAAAACTTTTTCAAAGTTCTGTACAAAATTAGTATCAAATAATAATTTATTTTCAACTTTTTTTTAGTCTACTAAAAACCCAATACAGCCTTCTGTATATACTTCTCTAATTTTGGTAATAAATTCATTTCATTCAAAAACGTTTAGAGATAACTTTCTAAGAGACTTCGAAAATTTGTCTTGTATTTGAAAGTTTATCCTAATTTATGACTCTTTATTTCCCGAAACTTCCATAGAAATTTAACTTTAAAAAACGGCCTATATAACTAAGTTTGCTGGTAGTTCATTATTTCGTTAAGAACTAGGGAAAAATTATCGAAACCTTTAGGATGTTTGTAAAAATTAACTAGAGATACTGTATCTATTTGAAAATTTGGCAGATTTTTAAAAGTAATTCTCGAGCTCCCCTTTGCATATAACTAGGGTTAAAACTCATTCATGCACATAGTTTAGTTTGCTGGTCTTCTATTATCGAAACTTTGAAACTTCTTGGATAAGTGTAAGAATTCATTTGTAAAACAATTTTTTTTAAAATTTCGAAGAATTGGGTGGAGGTGCATCGAGCGAATTCACCAGTTTTTAAAATATCGAAGAATGGGATGGGACGTATCGAGCGAATTCACCAATTTTTTAATAAACGCTTAAAATGTTTCAATCGATTGTCGTGCATAGACGTGTAGTCTTAATGGACACCCACCTGCATAGTCAACAATAAAATATAAATTCAATTACAACGTGTTTTCAGGCTTTATAATATTCAGAAGTAGATATACTAAGAGAGTTCAACGACAAGTATAGGGAAAACAGTGTGTTAGAGAGAGAGAGAGAGAGAGTCATGGAGTCAATGAGTGTGAGAGAGACAGCCGTCTGCGCGCCCCGCCGTGCGCATCATGAGGCGTCCGCCATTCGCCATTATATCAGTTTGTTTTTATAAAATAATTTTAATTGTGTTGTTTTGAAAATTAGGTCTTTTTTAAAGGTAACAAAATGGACGATTAACATTTCTATATTTATATAAATATAAATTAAACAACTCTACTTCCATATATCATATTTCAAGTCACGTTCAGCACACAAATAAGTACAACTGTAACCTTCGTAAATAGAAATTGAATCTAACCAACTTCAAATACATTTGGTGTTGTCATTTTCAGACTATATACGACATAGTTTTCGAACGACAGACCTACCAAAAACCACATATCGCTAACTCCTTCCTAACTCTCTCAAGTGACTATAGTTTCTTCTGCGGTTTACAATTGCGGAAGCACGAAATTTGATTTAGCAGTTCACATATAGTTCACATTAAGGTCGAAAGATAAGATTTATTATAGTCGAGGCGAATGAAGGTATATATCCGCTTATCGCTAGGAAAACGTGTCGTCTAAAGATATTAAAAGATTCCTTGGGCGTTGTTTAAAAAAAAGTCTTTTATCATTGAATCTAGTGGTTGTTTTCATGTGAAATTGGTAGAATTTTAGGTCGATTAGAGAGCGTCAAATATACTAGTGGTATATCGATATTTTTCTCCAACAACAACAACAATAACAGCAGATCATGGAGTTGTTACATAAATCTCTGGTGTTATCTTGCCTAAAACAATTTGCGCTTAGATTATTCAAATGCTTTGGAAATAGTCCAATTCGGTCGGTTGAGTATTTAATTCGTCTTTAGGCTGTTAAAATTATAACTTTAATTTAACCAGAGATAAATGAATCTAAGCGCTGCGAGGTTGTATTGAGTTCTTCTTTTTAGATAAAACTAGGTCAGAACTGATGAGACCTCCTTCGGCTGATCTGTATTGTTAGACGACTGTTTTTGGTATTCTTTTTATTTCAAATGACTGGAATAAGTTCTTGTCCCATTGTCGTGATATAATGATCGCTTTTCTTTTTGGGTTTTATTAAAAATTGATGGTATAGATAGACGAGTTTCAAAAAATGAAAATCTGTGAAATTAAAACGATAATAAAAGTCGGCATCCTGTTTTAAAAGGATTCTTTGAAAAAATTTACTCTGCCATTTACTGACACCTGTTTCATTTGCGCTCTCTCTATCGTGACACGTCGCAGGACATTTTAAAGGATATTTAGTTTTAATTTACTGAAAAAACATTTTGTTATAGTGAACAGTATGTTTTCAATAGTTAAACCTAAAAGGGAAATTATATTTTTCAGAAATAATTTTTCGTATATAAATTTTTTAAGAAGGACTTTTTTTTCTCAAATCCTTTTTGATTTAATTTAAATACTTTTAGTGCCATTATCTTATCTTTTTGTGACGAAATAAATATAAAAAGACAAAGTTTTCAATAGTGAAAATTTCTGGATGTGAAAAATGCTTAAAACATCCGAAAAAACAACTTCTCAGCTTTGGAATAAAAGTCTCAATAAATAACCTAAAAGTGTTTGATCCTTTATTCAGATTTTCATGAACAATCTATTCATAGCCATAAATAAAGCAAAAAAATTATAAAATTTTAAATTAAATGAAATAATAACAATGTTTCACAATTTCTAAACATTCTTATCAATAAAATATCCACAGGATTTGGATAAGGGCAAATGAGGTGAGAAGAGTACGTGGATTGTTTTTGGAGCTAGACTAGACTTTTTTTAATTTAATGCTGATTCGAATGACGCAAACTAGAACACGATGCGGGGAGAGGTTCTCGAGATATTGGATCAAATGTGGAGAGATGTCAAAAAGTCAGACTTTTTCAACTATACCCATATTCGAACGATTATAGTTTATGAACCTCATGTTTATCAGTGTCGAAAAATCTCCTTTTTGTAGCAAATTTTATGCTGATTTGAATGACGCAAACTAGAAGACGGTTAAGGAAGAGGTTCTCGAGATATTGGATCAAATGTGGAGAGATGACAAAAAGTCAGACTTTTTTAACCATACCAATATTCCAACAATCATAATTTATGAACCTCATGTTTATCAGCGTCGAAAAATATACTTTTTGTAGGAAATTTAATGCTGATTCGAATGACGCAAACTAGAACACGATGCGGGGAGAGGTTCTCGAGATATTGGATCAAATGTGGAGAGATGTCAAAAAGTCAGACTTTTTTGACTATACCAATATTCGAACGATTATAATTTGTTAACCTCATGTTTATCAGTGTCGAAAAATATACTTTTTGCTGGAAATTTTATGCTGATTCTAATGACGCAAACTAGAACACGATACGGGGAGAGGTTCTCGAGATATTGGATCAAATGTAGACATTTTTGAAATTCTAACTTTTTTAATATACGTCCTATCGACTTTTTATACATATTTTTGGAATCTACGGGGTTCAATTAGTGAATATCCACCTCTAAAATAATCAAAAAACATAAAATACGGATTTTGAAAATTACAAATTTTGAAAAATTTTCTATGTCCACAACAAAAAATGTACTAATTCGCGTACAGGGCGCGTTTCTACATTAGGGATATAAAATCACACCTAGTATCTGTAGTTTGCTTTTGTCCTTTCTGGACAATCTGTATATCATTCACTTTATCTTTTTGTACGGAATCATTTATCTTTTGCACCATTTATTCGACTAGAAAATAGAGACGATTCTTTAAACTCTCGATTTTCAACTGTTCCAGCACGTCATCAATCTTTCGACATTCTTATCCTTTTTCCGAGGTCACAAAATCTCGTCATCACGTAGATATATATATATATAATTTGTCTTTCTCTTTTTTATTCATGGTTAGTTTTTATTTTCAGTTTTCTGTTTACAAGTGTGTACGTGCTCGACAAATCTCTCTATTTCCATATATTATATAACACTCTTTAAATATGTCTTAATGTGAAAACCATATTTAAAATTAATTTGTTAACTTAAAAATCATTTACGTAATAATCTGGAAATCTAATCCGAGCTTTATATTTAAATTAGCAATTGAAATTTTATCAGGGACAGTCCCTAGTGTCTAATTTTATGCCGAAGGTCCCATGTAAATGGCATTAGAATGAAACATATGGTGATAGATTCTGATTAGGGACAGGACAAAAGGTAGACCAATGCCTCTGCTTGTGTATTCGAGCCCTTCGGGGGTTTTCTCGACACCATAATCTCATTATTCACGAACACATTTTATCAGTGGTTGTTTGCCTTATTGATATTCTGTTTACCTATGGCATTTTTTTATCGATAGAATTGAAAATGTTTTTCTAAAACCAAGGATTAAATCCCTAGAAGGGTGTTTGTAAAAACACTGATCTGAATCGAGTTTCTAATAAAAAGTTTGGAAAGTTATTGAAAGATAACTATAACTACAATTTTCTGAAACACCCAAAAATTAAACCAACTCTTAGAAATGAAGTAATCAATCTTACCGAGTTGAAAAAGAAAGTGGAAATCGTATAAAGCCCCAAATGACGTTAACACAACATTAATCACCAACACGCGAGATGGCAACAAAGACAACCCCTAGCGTTTTGAAATTCAAATGTCACACGTTTTTTTCTTTATCGGTTCCTTGTATGGAACAGTTTATTTGGTTTTCCGGAAACTGACGCACAAATTCCATTTTCATATGTAAATGTCAGATACTTATAAACCGTTGGAAAATTAAATACACCAAGCACGATTTATTCTTTTGTTTCCATATGCTCGGTAATTAAAAATGGAGGCATTGTTGCAGGCGTGATTAGACAGACATGAAAATATCTTCTGTATGTTTCTTGTGGATTATTTTTATTATTTTTTTTAGAAAAGCAGTCATATTTAAACTTTAATACAAGCTATTAGTTAGTTTTTGGAGAAGTTAGACTTTTTACAAATGTTCCAGATAAGAAAATTGAGGAAAAATGCGTTTTTTTCAATGAAAAATCGATGAAAACTGCTACTTTAAACATGAAAATTGATGAAAAATCCTTTTTTTCTATGAAAAATTCGTAAAAACTGCTATTTTGAACATGAAAATTGATGGAAAATGCTTTTTTTCAATAAAAAATTTACAAAAACTGCTATTTTGAACATGAAAAATGCTTTTTTTCTATGAACAATTCATAAAAACTGCTATTTTGAACATAAAAATTGTTGGAAAATGCTTTTTTTCAATAAAAAATTTACAAAAACTGCTATTTTGAACTTGGAAAATGCTTTTTTTCAATAAAAAATTTACAAAAACTGCTATTTTGAACTTGGAAAATGCTTTTTTTCAATAAAAAATTCATATACACTGCTATTTTGAACATGAAAAATGCTTTTTTCAAAAAAAAATTTACAAAAACTGCTATTTTGAACTTGGAAAATGCTTTTTTTCAATAAAAAATTTACAGAAACTGCTATTTTGAACTTGGAAAATGCTTTTTTTCAATAAAAAATTTACAAAAACTGCTATTTTGAACTTGGAAAATGCTTTTTTTCAATAAAAAATTCATATACACTGCTATTTTGAACATGAAAAATGCTTTTTTCAAAAAAAAATTTACAAAAACTGCTATTTTGAACTTGGAAAATGCTTTTTTTCAATAAAAAATTTACAGAAACTGCTATTTTGAACTTGGAAAATGCTTTTTTTCAATAAAAAATTTACAAAAACTGCTATTTTGAACTTGGAAAATGCTTTTTTTCAATAAAAAATTTACAAAAACTGCTATTTTGAACTTGGAAAATGCTTTTTTTCAATAAAAAATTCATATACACTGCTATTTTGAACATGAAAAATGCTTTTTTCAAAAAAAAATTTACAAAAACTGCTATTTTGAACTTGGAAAATGCTTTTTTTCAATAAAAAATTTACAAAAACTGCTATTTTGAACTTGGAAAATGCTTTTTTTCAATAAAAAATTTACAAAAACTGCTATTTTGAACTTGGAAAATGCTTTTTTTCAATAAAAAATTCATATACACTGCTATTTTGAACATGAAAAATGCTTTTTTCAAAAAAAAATTTACAAAAACTGCTATTTTGAACTTGGAAAATGCTTTTTTTCAATAAAAAATTTACAAAAACTGCTATTTTGAACTTGGAAAATGCTTTTTTTCAATAAAAAATTTACAAAAACTGCTATTTTGAACTTGGAAAATGCTTTTTTTCAATAAAAAATTCATATACACTGCTATTTTGAACATGAAAAATGCTTTTTTCAAAAAAAAATTTACAAAAACTGCTATTTTGAACTTGGAAAATGCTTTTTTTCAATAAAAAATTTACAGAAACTGCTATTTTGAACTTGGAAAATGCTTTTTTTCAATAAAAAATTTACAAAAACTGCTATTTTGAACTTGGAAAATGCTTTTTTCAATAAAAAATTCATAAAAACTGCTATTTTGAACATGAAAATTGATGGAAAATCCTTTTTTTCAATAAAAAATTAACAAAAACTGCTATTTTGAACATGGAAAATGCTTTTTTTCAATAAAAAATTCATAAAAACTGCTATTTTGAACATGAAAATTGATGGAAAATCCTTTTTTTCAATAAAAAATCAACAAAAACTGCTATTTTGAACATGAAAAATGCTTTTTTTCAATAAAAAATTCATAAAAACTGCTATTTTGAACATGAAAATTGATGATAAATGCTTTTCACTTCATTAAGCAAAAGGAAAGTAATATTTGTTTTCAATTTACAAATTTAATCACATTTTGGTGGTTTCTCAGTTGAACTAAACAAGAATTCATCAGGTAGCTTTATATATATATATATATATATATTAATTTGAACCATATCTCATAAGCGTAGATCGGGGGGTTTTCAAGAAATGGGATTCTCTCGAAATTCAAGTATTAACAATGACGTTAAATAAACGGAAATACCAACAAAACATACCCTTAATTATAATTAAATACAAGAAGATATATAGGAGTAGAGATTTCCTAGTTTAAAAAAAAAGAGGATCCAATATACAGATTAAAAATTCGGAATAACGATTTATTCAGATTTTTTTGACGATGCGATTTAAATAAAATCCCTCTTTTATTATAAATAAAAATTTTATCATCCACTAAGGACATTAAATTCGTTACTATAGGTACATTTAAATTAAAAACGGAAAATATTTTTTTATGTATACAACTATAAACCGATTTTTGTAATTCAAATAAAAACTTTAATATTGTCAATTTCGAGTTGGAATTTACGTTTCCGAGCACTGCAATATTTAAATCGAACTCCTATAGAAATCAAAAAGCATTTTATCAACACTGAAAGATTCTCGCTTAGCTTTCGTCTCTTTAATCTTCGATTCTTTTCACTTGTAAATGAATTTTCTCGTTTTTTTTTCTCGTTTCACTCCAGACTTTCGCGGTAGATTAGCCCGGAAATCTCCAACAAATGTATCAGGATACAAATAGCTCTTTCAGACTATAAATCCGGCAGTTAAGTGTTTTTATGTGAAAAACATATCAACAGACATCTGGTTGTAACTCGTCGATCGTATGTATGTATGTATGTATTTTGGGGTAACATTCACTGAAACCTAAAAGATCTATTGTGCCCCCTTACTTCTACTTAGTTTCTGAGGAGAGTCTCAGATACTAGTAGCTCCTTTAGTCCTATTTCCCGGAGGAATTTTAGGATATCTGCAGGCCTCAACTTAGGTAACTGTCCCTCTTCTATCCAGTAGTCTCCCAGGTACTGTGCCCTAGGATTCTGAAATACTGTGCAGTATGTGGATGGAGGTTTCTTCTTCCATTCCACAAAATCTACAATCTTCTTCCTCCGCTATTTTGAGCTTTTTAAGGTGTCCATTCAGGCGACAATGTCCCGTTAGGATTACTGTTAAAACTCTTAGTGCAGTTTTGCTTTGACTTATGCATTCATTTGATCTCAACAGGTTGTAGTCACCCAGAAGAATCTTTGATTGCCTAAGCCCTACTAGATCTTTCCAATTGTCAGATCTTCTCTTTTCTTCGGCTTTACCTATTTCTTCCAATATTATATTGGAGCTGATTCCGCAAAAGGGTTCCGGCCCCCAAAAGGGTATTTCAGTCCCCCTCTTCGCTAGTTCATCTGCTATTTCGTTTCCTTCTATTCCAGTGTGTCCTGGAATCCACAGTAAGGTGACTATATTGTTCTCGCCTAGTTCATTAAGTTTGCCTAGGCATTCCCACACCATTTTGGAACTGATTACACAGGAACTCAGCGCTTTAATGGCTGCTTGACTATCAGACATTATGATAATTATTTGCCTTCTATATCCTTTGTCAATATTGAACTGGGCACACTTTCTTATTGCGTGAATTTCCGCTTGAAAGATACTTGGGGTTTTTCCCAAGCTTTCAGAGTGTTTGGTTCCTGGCCCGTACACTCCTATCCCAGTTCCTTCTATTGCTTTTGAGCCGTCTGTGTACCATTGAATGGCATTCTTTCCAAGTCTGGTAATGGTATTTGGATCCCATTCCTTCTTGGTGCTTAATTCCGTAACGAATTTCTTTGAAAAGTCTCGTCGATCGTAAAAAGGAACTTTTATTTGTCCAAAATATTTCGATTTTTTGAATTAAAAATTCTGTAGCATGATCCTTTTTAATAACTTAATATGATCTTCTTGATCCTCAATTATCCTGATAATACATTACATGAAGTGTACCGATTATACTCATAGTATACCAAGCTTAAGACTCCATTAGGTGATTGCTACCAATATTACGGAGTTTAATCAGCTTCCACCAAAACAACAACTAGGAGTTGACGTTTTCTTAAATTAACCAAACAATCTCGTTGTGTTTGAGCTTGATATCCTTCATCCAAAATCAATAAACTTTAGCTAACTACCTTAACCGATTGTTCAACTTTGTATTGTGTACAGTTACGACGCGATTGTGTCTTCCTTGTATTTTAGAACTTTGATAACTATTCTATTATATGAAAAACGTTATCTGCTCAAGATAAAACTCAGTTTATAAGTATTTAATTCAATTTTCCCAGGTACAAGGATCATATTCTAACAAAAATACGCTCTTACTTTAGAAAATGTATACTCGTTTATGTACCATATTTTTCTCCATTTGTCGTTGAATGTTTCGGTGTGATTCGCCTTTATTAGAAAACGCCAGGTGGCGCTATACGTTTTACAGTTTACTTGTCACGTAGTTTCCGTAGCCGTAGAAGTCTTTAATGCCGAATTTATTGTTAAATAAATTTATAAGGAACACAGGGAGATAAATATATTTAGTTTATTTTCTACATAAATTGAATTTAAAAGGTCTACTTGTTACTTTCTCTTTAACTTGCTGCAAGTGGCTTTCTGGATTGTTGTTTAAAATAGCATTTTTCATGGATATGTTGATTAAAATAGCAGTTTTCATAAACTTTATCATTTAAATGAAAATTTTTATTCAATTTTATTATTTAAAATAGCAGTTTTTATGAATTTTATCATTTAAATGAGCATTTTTCTTCAATTTTGTGGTTCAAAAGAGCAGTTTTTATGAATTTTACAATTTAAAATAGCATTTTTCATCGATTTTGTTGTTTAAAATAGCAGTTTTTATGAATTTTATCATTTAAATGAGCATTTTTCTTCAATTTTATTATTTAAAATAGCAGTTTTTTGGATTTTTATCATTTAAATGAGCATTTTTCTTCAATTTTAATATTTAAAATAGAAGTTTTTATGAATTTTATCATTTAAATGAGCATTTTTCTTCAATGTTATTATTTTAAATAGCAGTTTTCATAAATTTTATCATTTAAATGAGCATTTTTCTTCAATTTTATTATTTAAAATAGCAGTTTTTATGAATTTTATCATTTAAATGAGCATTTTTCTTCAATTTTATTATTTAAAATAGCAGTTTTTTGGATTTTTATCATTTAAATGAGCATTTTTCTTCAATTTTATTATTTAAAATAGAAGTTTTTATGAATTTTATCATTTAAATGAGCATTTTTCTTCAATGTTATTATTTTAAATAGCAGTTTTCATAAATTTTATCATTTAAATGAGCGTTTTTCATCGATTTTGTTGTTGAAAATAGCAGTTTTTATGAATTTTATCATTTAAATGAGCAATTAATTGTAAATTGTTTTATTTCATCGTTAAGTATGGATCTTCATCAAGTAAAAGCCTCATCTTTTCAATTTAAATGAGCATTTTTCTTCAATTTTATTATTTAGAATAGCAGTTTTTTGGAATTTCATCATTTAAATGAGCATTTTTCTTCAATTTTATTATTTAAAATTATAGTTTTTTTAATTTTACAATTTAAAATAGCAATTTTTAATCTTATTTTCCGTTATACTGGGATCTTTTTCAATTACAGGAAGTGAAATTTAAATGGTTTGTTCGCGTATCAAACTTAACGCCGAAAGTTTAATTTTTTTCAGCCGAAATCTGAATTTCAAATAAGTTATTTTTGGAGTAACATTAAGTAATCAAAACTAGAGCAGAAAGTTGCGGTTTTACGCGGATGCTCTCTCTAAAAAAATCCATATTCATATTTTCAACAAAGTAGATATCTGCCCCAAAAGAGAATTACGAATTATTAAACTAATTTTGCGAACGAGGAAAAAGGTTCCTGGTCCACTGTAATTAGCAGGAAACTTTCATGAATATCGAAACTGCGGCAATTAGAACAGAATTCAATGGAGTAGGGAACATTTTATAAAATTACTTTTTGGATATGATTAACAATACATCTCATGCGCTTGAAACTGCGACTTTAATTATGCTAAAATAATTTTTAGACCCTATTGAAAGTTGTTAGTTTTAAAAAATTTATTTTTGTCACTAAGCATTGGTATTTCTCGACGGAAAAATTATATTTTTAACAGAAACTGGATAGATTAAGTGGTAGTTTTTTAACTCCGATTCAGAAGGACGATATTTCAGCAGAATATTTCGGTATCACTTGAATAAAAATATCTTTAGATGCGCAAATGAATTTTAAAAATAGATGTTACTTTTTTTTCACATTTAATTGTTATCTAGCAATCAAAGCAATTAAACGGCGAAACTAGAAGTTTTTCGTTTGCTATATTGCCACGTCAAAGGCGTTCAAACAGAAAAGATCGTCTGCTCAAACAGTTTCGTCGAAAATAACGTATACGGATGAATAAAAGGATTCACTTTGAAGTTGGCGATATTTTATGTTTCGCCTTTTACGAATTGAAATGTATATATGGAATATTTATTGATCAGTTCATATAAATCGACCTTAATCTCCAGATGTGGCTTATTATTAAATAGATTGTTTAACATCAAATTTAGTTTGTCTTGGAGACATTAGCCAGTCTGAGAATCACATGAACAAAGAACATAAATAATAGTGAATGAAAGGTTATATCCCTAGAGAGATTCCCACGCCTTTATTCCACGTCTTCGAGGTCTTTTGTCTTGATATACTTTAAGGAGATGTATAGATATGATCATATTTCTCGGGTCGACTTGGGTGAAAACGATCGGATTCTATATTACCTCCCTTAAAGCGACAAAGGGTTAAATATGTTGGCATTTCATCGCCCTCATTTATTTCACCTAAATATACCGTGTAATTCAAGATGGAAGTCGACACGAATGTATACTTGAATTTCATAACAAACAAATTGAGATTAATTATTTCATTTAATTGGGTTGTGTAAGTTCCAGAATTAGTTCCAAAGGAAGTAGAAATACATAAGTCTTATCATAGTTTTTGAAAGTTATTTGTAGTTTTTTTCTAGCTCTGGTGGGCAACCAGTCCGTAATTCTATAGTCCCCTGAAGAAGTTTATCGGGTTTGAAACCTCCTGAAATCTTCAAAAGCAAACTAAACTTTTCAGAAGAGGTGAAATACCTTGGTATTACCCTCGACAGGAAACTAACATGGAACTCTCATCTACACAACAGAGCAAAAAGAGCATATGTGGCTTATGAGCAGTGTCGGAGGACAGTGGGACGCACATGGGGTTTGTCACCCCGTGTGGTTACCTGGATCTACACTGCAATAATAAGACCCATGTTAACGTATGGAGCAATTGCATGGGGACAGAAGGTTCTACAAGCAACGGCCATCCAAAAATTATATCAAATACAGCGAATGGCTTGCTTAAACATCACAGGAGCCATGAGAACAACACCAACCGCAGCAATGGAACTAATTACTGGTCTGACCCCTCTGGACCTGTACGTCAAGGAGGTTGCGTTAATGGCCATGGTACGATTGCGCACGGCTGGTGTAAACCCCGAAGTAGGATTGGGCCAATTGAGGTTGAGCCTGTGGCAGGAAGCGCTCACTGCGCTACCTCTGCTGCAGGCAACCAATGATGCAATTGAACCCAGGTTTTTGTTTAACAAACCCTACAAAATTCAAATAAAACAGAACACAGAGCCAGGTGCTGCAAATGCAATACGCATTTATACAGATGGTTCAAAAATGAAAGAAGGCTCAGGATGTGGAGTTTACTCAAGAGCACTAAGCCTAAAGATGAAGTGGGGAATGGGAAACAATACCAGCGTAGTTCAAACAGAACTGGCTGGTATCTCAATTGCCACAAAAGAACTAACCAGAAGAGGAATTTCTGGCAAAAACATAATAATCTGCACTGATAGTAGACAAGCCCTATTAGCCTTAAACAGACAACGTGTTATATCGAGGCTAGTACTAGAGTGCCACCAAGATTTAGCTGACGCCTCGGCAGATAACAATATTATCCTGAGGTGGGTTAAAGGGCACGACAGGAGTAAAGGAAATCGCATTGCTGATTCTTTAGCCAGGGAAGCCGCTGGACTAAAAATTCTAGGACCCAGTGACACCTACGGCCTAACGACTTCGACAATTGCGGAACTAGCCAAACGCTACACCCATACTCAATCCCTTAAGAGATGGGATGGAATCAAAGGATGCAGTCTTGCCAGGATCACCCTGGGCGACCCTGGAAAGCTGGAGCCGAAGAAATATTTGGCGATGACCAGGAGAAACATACGTTTAACAGTAGGATTTCTGACTGGTCACTGTCAACTAGGAAAACACCTCCATACTATGGGGCTAGTGGACACACCTCTATGCAGGATGTGTGAACAGGAAGATGAAACTGTCAGGCATGTCTTATGCGAGTGTCCGGAGTTATCGTCAATAAGAGAGTGTGTGTTCGGTGAGTCTTGGCCTACACCTGCCGATATAAAGGAGATGTCTCCTAGTGACCTGTCCACCTTCCTGAGAAGGACAGGATGGACAATGACCTAGGAAGACAACTCCTCGGGAGGATGTACAATGGGTCACATGTGGCCTAAGTGCTGTGAGCCTACACTCACCCTCCCTACTCTACAGATACAGAGTCCCCTGTATTAGCTTGTACAGGTTGCTTGTTGTATTCTCTAGGAGGTACCCTATTGCCTGTTTCTCCACCACAGTTTATACATCTCTCATTGGACTGTGACCAGTTAGAAGGCTCGTGATTCTATTCCTTTTCATTTTGACATATAGTTCTTCAGTTTTTGTTATATTTTCTCGACTCATTTTTGCTGTCGATATTAAAATACTTCCCGATGGAAGATTTTCAAGTAAAACGTCGACGTTAAATTATCTTTTTGGTTCAATAGAAGGCAAAATTAAATTTTATTTTTAGCCGTTTTTGTCGACGTTCGTTCGCCGATGAATGCAACACAATTTCGTTTAAATCAATAAATAATATGTCGGTAAATAGCTCAGAAATCGGCACTAATCTTTATTGATGTTAAAAAAAAAACTAAATGCGGAGATATATTTTCAAATAAGAACGAATTCGCGAGAAATTCAGATGTTGTCTTTTAAATAAATGAAAAAGTGATTGTTTTCAAGAAAATACCTTAGATTAGAGAAACTGTGAGCTTTTTAGACAAAAGGTTAGTAAAAAATTGAATAAACGTTGGAATGTCGACTCGATTAATGCAACGGTGTTGATACATTTCGAATAACTGACGAAGTTTCTGGTAAATTTTCGTATTTTTCCAATTTTCCGCTTGAGTTCTATACTCGTTCAACTAAAAATAATTCCATAAAATGCATCTTATTCGGAGAAATATCAATTCCAACACAAAACATCGTGTTTTCGTCTAAAATTCAACAAACGATTTTCAAGGAAACCATCAAATTTAGCTCGCCCACTGCCGTAGCAGTTCAATTTTGAAACTAATATCGAACAATTTTGAAAACACGTTACTTCAACCAAAGCAGATGTGCTGAATTACTCTGCGTCTCTTGCATTTATAACACACCGATCTCTATTAATTGCACATATGGTTCTATGAATATTCATATTGTAGAAGATCATCAATTTATACGTTTAAAGTTTGACATTTTTAATAAAATTGTTTAATATATAATAATAATTTGACATACGATGACGTTTAATTGAAAATTTACGTGAAACGTCAAAGTATTTAAGTGACAGATGGGGAAAAACTTCAAAAATCGTGGCGTTAAGAATATTACTCCCTTGGGCTACTAAACAATACTTTCCTTTATTGTATACAATGTTAGAAATAAATTATACTCGTAGACCTGACCGTTTTAAACTCAGGTCCCCTAGGCGGAAGTTAAGATATATGACACCCAATTACATAGAGATCCGAAACTTTCCGACTAAGTATTTTGCCTTTAGCAAAATTATATGCATAATGGAATTTTCGTATGAAAATTTTCTTTTGAAATTCAAACTTTTTCACTCACATCACTTGATGGGATCGTTGAAATGAAAAACTAGTAGGTAAAAGGTTGTAAATAATTTAAAAAATCTACAGAATTTTGAGATAACCTCAAAGTTTTTCAATTTTTTTAATAATCCCGGGATCGGAAAACTTTTTTAATATCCAATGGGCAAATATTTTGTTCGGTAGTTATTGAAAAAGTCATGGAAAAAGCATTTTACTTGACAATTTTGGTGTAAACACGTAGAAAACTTGTTCTTGAACGGCAGCCGCAAACCATGAAAAACCGTTTTTCACCCCTTTCAACCCCCAACCCTCCTTGATCTGTCATTTTAAAACTAAAAAATTTCCGAAATTTAGAGAATTTAACGTTTTCTTCCATTGCTTGTCAAATTTGGATTAGTCTTTTAGAATTAAAAAAAATGTAAAAACGATTATCACAAAATAATCTTATCAAATATCCCATTAGTTACTATTTATCAAGCCGTTGTTCCATTACCTGATTCTAGATACATTTTGCAGACGCGTTGAGTACAGGACCTTTTGTTATCCTTAGTAGTTCAACTGAATATATTATGCCTAACAATGTTTTGATTGATTGATATTGGTAGGTTTACTGATGCAATGGATAACATGAAATACAATATTAATTCATCAAGGAAGCCGCATATTTCAATGATATAATACATATACAGCGTGGTTCATTTAACATTTTTCTTTTGGAACCAAAACACTACCTTACCGGAAAACCAATCATATGAACACCAAAAATAGGGCGGAAAATTTATAACGCCACGATTTCTTGAATTTTTGTAATTAAACGTCAGTTTATGTCAAAGTTTTTTTGTTGTAATTTCCTATTTTTTGGTTTATTCGATAGGCGAAAAACGAATATCTAATCATCTATTAGTCTGAAGTTCATTTTCTGCCCTTTTGACTACACCACTGGTGCCGGATTTCGCTAAAATACTTTTGATAGTTGAAAAGTTTCTTCCACTAAATTTCTCGAGAAACCCTAAAAATTTGCTTTGTTGATGATAAGACCATCCAGGATGAATCAGATCAAAAGTCTGGAAAAAAGGAAGTCAAATTTAAGTACAATTGTTGGTCCTTTAAAACAAATTTATTTTCCAACCAGATTTAATCACGGATTGGACAAGCGAAAATTGAAATGTTAAATGTTTTAACTTTACACATGTTTTTTCAATGAATGATGGCCACCAGTAAATCACTGCACAAACACACACACAGAGTGCCATAAATTTCATATTTCAATAACCCAAAATATCGAGTTATTTCGTACCTACGAATAATGCCCAAGCGTTGTATAAAGTCAAAGCTTTGTATCTATGTTGTTAGCGGAAGGTTTATACTTGTTTGACATGAACTATGAGTAAAATCGGGGCTATTTCTACTGAAAATAATTATAGTCAAGAGGTGAAAATTGTTATAAAATAATAATGATAAAGTTATCTATAAAATAGAGTACAAGTACCGTACAGTAAAGTACAGAGGGAGAATAAAAAAAAGATATTTATTTTGAACTTAGCCAATAAACAAATTGATATGGACACAAAATTGCAGTACCCTATATAACTTATGCTAGTGAGAACTGGGTACTACGGGAAACAAAAATAAATGCAATGGAAATGAAACATTTAAGGAAAATAGCAGGTAAAACGAAATGGGACAAAGTAAGGAACGAAGAAATCAGAAGAATAACGAATCAAGTAAAAATGAAGCAAGATAGACTTGGAAAAAATGGATAAAGGAAGAACTCCAATTCGACGCCTCAGAAGGCATAAGGATAAGAGAAAGAAAGAAAGAAGACTTTGAACTTGAAAAGTATGATCTATCTAATCTACCAGGAAACAAAATCACAATACCATAATCAAAACGCTTTCTATTTTATAAATCATCAAAATAAAATCTTCACAAAACTATGGATATTGAAATGAAAAAAACCAATCTACTGGGAAAAACACTATAACTTATGGTTTTTATTTTATAAACCGTCTCATTAAAATTATGAATGAATTATAGGTGAATAATTTGGAATAAAAAGCAAAAGTTCTAAGAAATAACTCTTTATTTTCAAAATACCAACTCAAAAACAATGCAATAATTTTTTTCATAGAACATCATCATCCTGGGCTCTCAGATATCCTGGAAAAAAAGTACTTTCATATTGGATAAACTCTCTAAAAAATATTAAATATTCTATTGGAAAATATACAACTATACTTGAAAATTTAATATGCTCTAAGATCTTCGATTACCTTTTTTTCTTACACAGTATCATATTCTACGAGAAATATTTTCTAAGCCGTTTGGACACCATTATAGGTGAAACTTTCATAATTGTATTCACTCCAGAATCGAATCGGAACAGTCTGAGTGAAATTCACTGAGTGGAAATTGTCCTGAAGGCCTGAAACAAAAAAAAAACCTAATTAGCGAAAGTTTTTAGATTAGGATAAGGAGAATCGCCCTGTACTAATAAATAACAATATTTTTCACAAATCTAGATGATATCGTTCAATAAACGTAGTGAATAGTGATCAACTCGTAAATAAAACACGGGTAAATATACAGGGTTAACAATAAAAAAAATTTATCATTATTTTGAAATCCTCTAGGTATTATCTCCCTAGTTTTCGGTATACAATTTTGAGACACCCTGTATAGTATAAAATAAATATCTTCGATAGTGAGTTGTTATGAGCAATCGAACCCCGTTAATCAGGGACTATTATCCATCGAAGTCGCCTTTGTGTTCTGTATCGCAGGCGTCGGGAACAACGCATCATCATCACCATACAAATCAACATCTTCTCCCGCCACATCCCGAACTCTGGATCGGGGAGGAGACTAAAAAATCTTTACCGCCCCACGTCTACAAATATTATTTAGCCAGGACGAAATGTTATAGAAGGCAAAGTTTAAAGGTAAGAAGTTTCTCTTTTTTTTTATCTTCTATATTCGTGGACCGAAACAAACAAAATTAGATTTATAACATTTGAAGAATTTCCAACAGGCTGTTAATTGAAATATTTCGAATTTGATTATTATACCAACTTCCTATTAGCGAATAATGATTGTAATGCAGTTATTGTGTGTTTGCAAGCTTCAAATTCCACGTTATTCTGGAGCGTGAACAGAAATTTGCATGTGTATTGAAATGTTAATAGTTAGACTTTCAAATAATTTTTACTAAATAGATATTCTGTATCTTAGTTAAATTTAAATATCTCTCTATAGTCCAGTAAATGAAGGGATCAACCTGTAAATTATCGCCTATAAATTTCATACCACCGGTAGGTAATGAAGATCATTTCATTCTCTACAAAAATGGTCCTTATCATTTCTTCCGGAAAATTGATCGTTTACGAGATAAATGGGTCCAGGCGCAGCCACAATTTTCAACTCCTGAGCTGAGTATCGGATACAAAAATTGGCAAAAATTTGCAATAAATTGCCGATGAACATTATGCCTAAATGTAAGTAACTGTTTAAATTTCCCCTTTTTCCTTAGAAAAAATCTCATGAACTCCAAGACGCTGCCACGTGGGGAAAACTGATTTTTGATAGTTTAGGGCCTATTTGTGAGGTCCATCCCTATGTAATCAATCTTATGCTCTATTTCCTAACACACATATCCTAAACACTCATCCCTGGAAGGAAAAAACGGTCCATAAGCATTAAAACTCTTGAAAAATGCATGGTGATTCGCATTTATGGCAGCGAGGATTTTGCAAGTGAGGGAAATGTGGTGGCGCCATCTACAATTGGTTTCCAGAGGTCAAAACATTAAGGCCAGTGTATTTCCAACATTTACCACCTCAAATTTTGTAAAAAATTGGCATTTGTTGTCAAGCTCAAAATTTGGCATTTTTCACCTGTATTTTTTGCAAAAAATATAAATGTTATACGGACCATTTTTGTAGAGAATGAAATGTTCTTCATTTTTTGTTTGAACAAAATTTCTCTAAAGGCCATATTTTAAGAGATATTTGCTGAAAACCCAATTTTCCAGGTTTTGAAGGCCATTTTCAGGTCCGGGCAGGGTGTTGATATGTCTAGAGGTTGGCTTATTTTAAATGATGTGTAATTATCTCTTATTTCCGGCGGTATGAAATTTATAGGCGATAGTTTACAGGTTCGCCTTTTTCTCCTCCTTCATTTACTGGACTACTACTCATGATAGTAGGTAGAGTCCAACGGATATAATACAGTCGGCTGAAAACCCAAAAAAGGCTCAGGACGTGGAATTTACTCCAGATCACTAAGCCTAAGAATTAAGTGGGGAATGGGAAGAAAACACCAGCGTGGTTCAAACAGAACTGGCTGGATCTCAATTGCCATAAAGGAACTAACCAGAAAAGGAATTTCTGCCAAAAACATAATAATCTGCAGTGATAGCAGACAAGCCTTGAACAGACAACGTCTTACATCAGGGATAGTATTAGACGAATCCAACAATTCAGGAACTAGCCAAACCATGTTCAATCTCTTAAAGAGATGGGATGAAATAAAAGGATGCAGTCTTGCCAGGATCACCCTGGGCGACCCTGGGAAACGAGTCGAAAAAAAATTTGGCGATGACCAGGAAAAATCTACGAAGTTTTCAAATCCATTTGTGTAACGCACGAGAGTTATCTTTTATATTTTACATAAAGAGCTAGAAAAAACACTAGATAACTTTTAAATACTTATACAAGAAGAGAAATACATTTTTGTATCCTCTTTTGTAACCAATTTATTCCACTCGATTGTTTTTTTTTGGTGGAATTGTATGGTCTTTCTCAGCTAATTCCATTTCTCAACTAACTTCAGTTTATTTACAGCTTTAAACGAAACGGTCTGAAACAATTGTCGTTAAATTAACTAAACATGACATTTGTTGACAAGCACCAACTTTCTTATAATATGCAACACCCCTCGTATTTAAATTTTCATTATATTTACGACGTTAGCTAAAACAGAGACAGTTAGTGATGCATGATGTATGACGATCTCTAAGGGCTACGAAGTTCTAGATACTTTGTTGGTAACACAATGTTATTAAAATTCCTCCGGGGTCAGTTTATTACTTGTTTTATGGAATTTCATTATAATTCCCTATGCTGGAGTAAAAGTTTCAACAACTAGCAAAGAACACCCGAAAGCGCACAGCTGCATAAAGAGGTTTCCACTGTCGACTGAATTATACAGTACGATAGAGGAACTTTGAACACATGAGAGTTTCATACAAGTATTTATTTAATCCAGTGGAGTCAGATCGCAACAACGGGGTGGATATTCAATTTCCTGTTAAAGGATTTTTCATTTAAATTAATAATTACGAAGAAAATTAATTTTTCCATTTCCTTAATACTGTATATATAATTGATTAGATAATTTCTATAAATTGCTTAGGGATGATTAAATAGGTACATGGAACTTTAAGGATGATTGATTCTATCTAGTTTACAATAGGAACGAACTAACTCCAAGTTAAATATAACAAAAGAATAACTTCTTAAAAATTGATTTCAAGCTTTTAATTCATGCTCATACCTATTAGACGGTTCTGTTCAGTGTTCGGACACTTTTTTTGAAAGTTGGATTCTCGTTTTCTGACTTTATTTCTTTTCTCATCTCGTCTAGACTGACTTTATAAAAAAAAATCACAAAAAGCGACAAATTACTGTTCTCTGAAGCTTTTGTAATGCAAACGCCAAGGACGACTTCGGTGCGTTACGACGTTGTCGAGGTGTTGGCTTTTTTTTTCATGAAAATCTTGTACAAATTTTCGTTGGAGTAAATTAAAGACAAGTACACTAAAAAAAATGTATTTATCTACTGCTAATTTTGTTATAGTTCTTCCAAAGTTAATGTGATGACCCATATTTTTATTACCTTTGAAGGAAAAAGCCGCCCAATGGCGTGCATATACATTTTTTATAAATTCGAATATTGTGAAATAATGTTTGTAGCAAATTTGCTGAAAAGTAAATTAGAAGTAACCTCCTGAAACAGCAACTTCCAAAACGGGTGTAAAATGGAGAAAATAAATACTGAAAAATGTATAAAAAATAAACAATAGCAATCTAACCACTGTTGTATAGATATCATATAAAATTATTATTCAAGTTCCTTAAAGTGAATTAAATTGTAAAAATTTTAAAGTTCAAGAGCTTAAAAATATGTTTTTTTTTAATTACCTACGTACCTAAACTTTAAGGCAACAAATTTTAAAATTAGTTCAAAAATAAATTACTAAAAGTGCGATATTTACTTTGAAAATCTCATTAATTAATGAAGGTGTGTCAAGTTTACCGAAACTTTTAATTTGCAAACTTGAAATTTTAATTGCTGTACTGTACTTTACGCTAACCGTATTCCCGTTTTGATAGCTTTTAATAACTTCCAGATGAGAAAAAAATTATAATTTTATATTTTGAATTCTTTTAATTTTCAATAACTGATTTTCTCGACCTTCAAATGCTACCCTTTTTAAAAGAAGCCTCTGATTAATACACACTATGATAAGATAAATTCTGGTCTTTTGCTTAGGGAAGTATATCTTCGAGTATAACAAATCGCACCTCAACTTCCAGCCAATTCATATAACTCCACAATTTTCCGAATTCGCAAATGTCGAGCCAAATTTCTCTAGCATTTTTCAACTCTAGCGAAAAAACCTCTTAAAATATTGACCCAGTCACATTTAAAATTAGATTTCAGAGTTGGCGTCTCGTTCTGTGTACGCAGGAATTAAAAAAAAACTTTGTTGCAAAAGGACGGGATCTGAGATTTCTTCTTCTACTCTTGTTATTGCCTAGTTTTTTGAGTTTTCTAGGCATATCCACTTTTTTTCCACTTGAAAAATGCTTCGGAAGTTTCCCAAATTTCCAATATTTAGTTCCATCTCATAACAGTAATAGAAATTATTTCGCTTAGAAGCTTTCGTAATTCTGCTGCATTCTAATTGCTCAATTTCTGTTAAATTCTCGATAATATGGAAGTGGCAATAAGAGACAGTTCCAAACGCGAATGTCAATAAACCTTCGTGTGTGCCACGTGTACAAATTTAGAAGTCACATTAAACAACTAAGTGGATTATGCGGGATTTAACTGATCAGAAATGTAGATTGCGCGCCCTCTTTCGTCTGCTTAATATTTGTGTAAACGGTTTATTTCATTATAGATGTGTACGAATTTATATTTAAATTATGATTTAGAATAATAAAGAAAAAGTAAAGAAATTCGTTTCGGGATAATATTATAATATTTTGGTCGATAGACCGTTGACCTTGGTAGCGAGAAAGGTAGTGAGAAAGGCAGAAACACCTTGTAGAATTTGATTAAGTTAAAAATAAAAAAAGTTACAAACTTACATGAACCCGGACACGATCCCCTACAGCTCTTATATAGCCATTTGTGAGGTGAATTTTAAAAAAAAGATAAACATATATTTGATACAGTTAACCAATGTTCGTTATCCTTCGGGGGGATTAAAAACTTCCTGTATGCAATTAAGGAAAGTCAATTGAAACTAAAAAAAAATGAAATTCCCGGGAAAAAAAGTATAAAACAAGATACCACAGTCGTTTGGAAATAACCAGAAATATTCATAATGTAAAATATCGATAAGGGTAAAACAAATATTTTTCTGATTTATTTTTTTTTCGAAATGGATTCCGAATACGGCTGACCACAACTAAATTAATGCGTTTTTGTTTTCGAAGCCGTTTTCCACACAATGGTATCATTTTCATTTTGTCTAGTTGAATGGGAAGTATGAAAAGGGTATGTATTATTACGAAGCTTCATTTCTATAAAAGTAGATGCATTGTGAGGAGTACTTTTTTTAAAAATTACCTTCTATAATAAGGAACAAAACAAATTTAATTGCCTCCAGGACTACTAATAAACGCGTGGAAGCGTATTTTAATCTGGTTAATCGTATTCAATAATAAATGAAAGGATCTATCGATATGTCTATCAAGAATATCCGAATAGATACCTAGAAAAAAAAAGCGCTGGACAAAATAGCGCTAGTCAAAATAGCGCTACACAAAAACAGCGCAGTACCAAATAGCGCTGGACAAAAACAGCGC
Source organism: Lochmaea capreae (assembly GCA_949126875.1). NCBI lineage: Eukaryota > Metazoa > Arthropoda > Insecta > Coleoptera > Chrysomelidae > Lochmaea > Lochmaea capreae. The sequence continues at coordinate 970,883 of OX421397.1, forward strand.
TCCATAAAATAGCGCCGCCAAAAGATAATTATGCTTCTTTATTTTACCACTATCTCATACATACAAATAAACTATAGTACCGAATTAGCATAATTAGGAATAACATATTTTTCATAAATTACAGTCATAACAATAGTTTTCCTAATTCAATTCGTCAATTCAACATCGCTTCCCGACCAGCTGACAGTGATCAAAGTGTTGGTAACTGTCTATAACAAAATCAGAATATAAGGAACGGAAAACAAGTAAGAACATCAATCAATATTTTTCATGATACTTCAACACATATCGCTTCCCGACCAACTGACACAGATCAAAGTGTAAACAACTATTTGTCAGTGTCATATTTATTTAAAGTCTAAAAAAAATACAATTTGGTAAGTCTCAGAAAGGAGGTGATACATTATTCCACGAAGGATATAATTACCGAAATCACAAGCAACGTGAAATTATATTTTTTTTAGACTTTAAATAGATATGACACTGACAAGTAGTTGTATACACTTTGATCTGTGTCAGTTGGTCGGGAAGCGATATGTGTTGAAGTATGATGAAAAATATTGATTGATGTTCTTACTTGTTTTCCGTTCCTTATATTCTGATATTGTTTGTTGTAAAGGAAGGTTGATGCTTAGCGGTGAAACTTGATTTTTCAATCACATCCTACTGTAATAGTTGATTTTCTAAGGATATTTCAACCGGCGCTATTTTATGGAGCGCTGTTTTTGTCCTGCGCTGTTTTTGTCCAACGCTATTTTGTCCAGCGCTGTTTTGTCCAGCGCTATTCTGCTACAGAGCCGAAAATATTTCGTTCCAAAAAAACACAGTAACTAATGAGTAGCCAGCTGTATTACCAGACTTTATCCCAGTAGATTTTATTTAAAAAAATGTTAAATATTTTCACAATGTACATATCCAAAATTTCACGATAAACTTATCTATTTAAATGGAACGTACTGGTTCTATTTAAATGTTTTTAATGGGTTAGTTGTATAAGGAATGCGGTAGGTAATGGCGTCGAGACGGTCCCCGATGGGAAATTGATTTATGCGATTCCGAAGCGTTCACACAAAATGCTTCGTGATACAGAACAAAGAGGCCGAAGAGAAGCTATTTTTCAGTCCTGAAATGAAATAGTACAGCAAAATTTAAAATAATATTGATAAAATAATGATGTAATTTTATCGCTGATCAAATTAATCTCTTTATCATTGGTTAATTTATCGAGAAGAGCAAGTAAAATGATTGAAGAAGCCATACAGAAGGGGAAGGGAAAATAATCATTCCATTCACCCTTCCCCTTCTGTATTTAAATAAAATTTCGTACGTTAGGTATGATAAATTGACGGAAAACTTCAACAAAATAAATGAATTAAATTATTATGTTTCGAAACAGATCATTGGTTAATTTATCGGTAAGGGGAAGGAAAATGATTGAAGAAGGTTTACTTAATTACAGATTCCAGTAAAAAATTGTCATTTTAGTAAAGCGCGTTAGAAGCAACAACTACTTCTCTGGCTATTTGCCCCAACAGATATTGAATTACATTTACGAAAAAAAATTATAAAATAATTAGTGAATCCTTTTATTCTTTTGTAAGTTACGATGATTTTTCGTTAATTTTGGTTTTTGTTTGATGACAAATATTCATTTTGGTGATGAATAAATTTATTCTCATAAAATAATGATTTTTTCGCAAAGATGCAAAAACTTTTTTATAAAAAAATTCATTAATAAACATAAAAAGTAATTATCATGAAATTTCATCTTGCTATAAAAATATTACTTCGTATTAAATGAAACCGACGAGTGGATAAGATTAAAAACAAAATAGCGAACTATGCACGATTCTCATTATTACCTGAACGGAATATTCATTTATATTTAATTGGGTTACGAAGAGTAGCTACTATCATAATAAAACTTCGCTACACTCTGAGGAACTGAAAAAGTAACCTACTAATTTTCTAATCCATATTAAACTATAAGGTGTTAAAAGAACTATTAATAGCAATTTAAATGTGAATTCTCTCTGTAAAAGACACTGTTGCCGGATGGAGGTGTTTGGTTTTGCCTAATAGTGCATGAGCTCGAAAAGGAGTCAACGATGACGAGACAAAAATATCATTTCTTGTACAAATTAGTCTGCGCTTCTGGCAACAGCGGTTGAAATTGGGGGGCTGTGGACATTCGGCCGGCCTCTGGAACTAAATACACGCCCTGGCTGTCCACGCACAGTTGTTCTTTCTCTCTCTTTCATGCTGTTTTTCTCATATTTTCCTTGTCGTGCTTGTGTAAATCGTACGGTTCGGAAAGCCCTTTCGCAATCTGTATATAAATAACATTTTTCGGTTATTCCTAATTCTGTACACAAAACTAGAAAAATACAATTTTTATTACTGTCATAAAAAAACAAATGTATCAAATATACATTAAAACTTTACAATATTAACGAAGTTTTTAGTGGCGTTAATAGAATGTGATTTTTCAAATTGTTTTTACATGCATATTTTATAAAGTGAAATAAATACATTTTATAAATGGTATCCCATGCAAGTTCGTGCTTGAAGTGAGGTTGATTGCAGACAAGAAATCGAATATCTAGGTTTGAATATATTCTGTAAGTTCCTTGTGGCATTACTTAATCTTTTTTCTTATTTTTTTGGGAATCAAACCACGATAATGTTTTTTATTTTTATTTCGACGTTTCGGTAGCGTTCCAGCTACCATTGTCAAGATCAACTATTTATAGTATTGAAATAATTTTTTGGTCCCTATCTGACAACGAAAAAATTTGACAACTAGACAATTAATAATATTTTGAAGTTTAAGACTACAAAACTTTGTTGTCAAATTTTATTAAGGTCTATTCATAGTAGATCACACCTCTGGTAAAATGTGAAATAAAATATTTATATTTTATGACATTCTAACGATATGTAGTCCACTAGAAATGGAATCCAGTGAAGTGCACGTTCCAGGAACGGTTTTTATTGGGATAACGCTTTTTTTTTCGCTTATTTTGGAAATCTTGTTAATAAAAACGCGTTTGTTGTTACTTTTTTTGTGTATGATTATTTTTGTTTTCAAAATATGTATAACTCAGTTTGGTGATTTTGTGTATTGAAGTATGTATCGATTAACAACCATTCCAAAGATAAATCATAAGAAAACCTGGATAAAAACTTATGATGCTATCCTAATAACGCAGGTAATTGATTATTGGAAATTTTTCTTTCTAACATTGATAACCAAATTTGACTACATTCGGATGAAATACTAGCTACACATTTATCTGGATTTAGTTGTATTAAAGCACTTTCTTTGATTTTTCGTCTTTTATTATTGGGCTCTTTCAATATTATTTTTGTCGAATCCCATTGAATTTTATGCCCCTCTTCCCAAGCATGTTTGCAAATACCTGACTTAAAGAACTCACTATCTTTGATATACTTTTTATGTTCATTTATTCGGACTTTCAATGGTCTAGATGTTTCACCTAAATAGAATTTGTCGCATTCACAAGATATCTGATATATGCAGTTTTTTGAAGATTGTTCTTCATTTTTTGGTTTCGTTTTTGTTAGTATAGATCTCTACGTATTGTTAGATTTGAAGCTAGTTCGAATATTGAATTGATTACCAATTTTCTTAATTCTTTCTGATAAACCCTTAACATACGGTATTGTCAAGTTTTTAAAAATTATGTTAGCTGAATTATTAATATTATTGTTATTATTATGGGGTATTAACAATGAGCCCTTCTCTATATTCTTAATTTCTTTATTTACAAATTCTGCCGGGTAATTATTGGCATTTAAAACATTTTTCAGCAAAGTTTTCTCCTTTGTGAATTGATTATCATTAGAACAAATGATTCTGGCCCTATCGTATAAAGATTTTACTATTCCTTTTTTAACGCTTATAGAATGATTTGATTCAAAATTCAAATACCTATTAGTGTGTGTTGGCTTACGGTAAACACTTGTTTCATACCCTGTAGGTGTTTTATTAATAAGAACATTTAAAAATGGCAAAAAATTGTTATTTTCTGTGGAACGAACACAAAAAGATGATTATAAATACCCAGCAAAAATGGCTCTAATGGCGTGCAAGAATCTAGCAGAGAGAAATTGGAGTTACTGCCCAAAAATCCTGTGCTGGAGTACAGGAACAAACCTATTGAAATCATCCCAACTAGGGAATAGGTGATGCAGCCAGGTAATTCTGGAAAAATCATCTGGTTCACTGATGGTCGACACAAGGGCACCTCCATACAAAGAATTTACTGAATAAGGTAGACAAGGAACTCTCAACCAGGCTATTGAAACTAAGAGACATTTGAAGACAGTTACCGACCTGTTGACTGGACACTGTAATCTGAGGAAACATCTTCACTAAATGGGCAACGTTAGTGAACCTATGCACAGGAAATGTGAGCTCTATGATGAAACACCTACTCACATATTCTGCATTTGCGAGGACTTACATGGACTCAGACGGAAGCACTTTGGAGAGGAACAATCGAATGAATGAATGAAATCTATTGAAGACTAGAGAAACCTCTCCAAAATGCAAAGACTGTCGTGCATATGCATTACAGGAGCAATGATAAGATGCTAAACAGCGGCCCTGGAAGTGATTCTCACACCACTACATATGGTGGTGGAAAGTGTTGCAGAAAGAACAAGATACAGACTAAGAGAAGGAATCATAAAACAAAACCACCTCCTGGCTTCTCAGAAACCTGAAAACCTGGAACATGCCACAAGATGATGTGATGAATAAAATAAAACTTTTCAAAGGAACTCGATACAGAATTAAGCAACAAGAAGGAGTGGGATTCAAATACCATTACCAGACTTGAAGACAGTAATTCTGTCCCTAAAGAACCCTTCTTCTAATGATTATCTACCCCTTCTAAATATGAAATTATAATTAACTGTCTGTAAATATCCGATAATAATTAAAACGAGAATTCGAAAAGGGATAAACAATTATCAAGAAATAATTGGATCCTTTGCGCGAAATAAAATTGGATGTAGGTTATTACCTCGATACGGGATTTATATCTGGAAGATTTAAGCCAGCCAATGGAGTTACAAAGTGACCATCAATAAAAAGTTACTTAAAATCGATGTGTGTCGTTAAGAAATTCCGACGTAGACCCAGAAAGTTACATTAAATATAATTATTGTAAGCCTGCAAAAGCTCATTTTCGTCTCAGTTGATGTTCCTTGCACAAACTGACCCCTTACCCTGAACATGTTTCGTAAATTATTTTCTTTTGTCTGCCCGTAGACATTCCATTACCATTCTTCATTTGTACGAGGGTGATACTACTATACGTAGTTAATTATCCAAAATATATAATTCCATTTAAATACAAAGCCATTCATGTTGGCTCTCATCTTAAAAAGAAGTCCTGCCTCAAGGACACACAATAAGGTTGCTAGGGGACGTGTACCACTAAATTTTGATTGAACACCATTGGCGTTACATGAAATGTTTAATTAATATTTAAGATATAATTATAGAAGATTATATCTATTGAAGTTTCGTCCTATTTTACGGACTAGGAAATTGTTTACTGTTTAAGGACATTCCTGCCTAGACTAATGACTGTTAGTTTTTCGTCTTTTCAATATTTTTTCTATAGTTTTTTTAATATGGGTAACATTTTTTACACCCTTACACAAAATATATAGGTTTACTCCTCTTTTAGGTCCTGTAGCTACAAATTTAGTGAAAATTCCTTGTATTGAAACTATAAATTTTCAAATTTCAGTTCCTAATGTCCCTAAATCTCCGCTCGATTCCCCTTTGAAAAGGATCTTTCACTTCAAATGACAATATTCCCGTTCTCTTTACTTTGACGATTCGCTCGAACTCCTATTTCGGCAGCAAAAGGTATGTCTTTGATGTTTAACTGTTACAAACCGAACACGAGGTCATTAAGGGAGTATTTGACACTTTCTTCTACCGAATGTCCCAAATATAAAATGATTAAATTTAATATTTGAAAAAAAAAGTTGTTGCTGATAAATTTCGTCGTAACTATTGAATCTCTCCTGCACAGTTAAGATGTTTTTGCTTGATCAGGTTTGTGTGAAAATGCAGTCGAGCGAATTTCACGTCGACGAAAGTATTGTGAGCGTTTCCCTTTTGTATTTTTTATGGTCGTCATAAATCCCATCACTTCAGATTTCTGTTTCCATATTAGTACCAGTGAAATAAACAAAGTGTTACAAGAGTACGTACCAAGGTAAACTTTAGTAATCTTAAGTTAGAAATTAAAAATTGTTATTGAAAATGTATTGTTGGTGTATGAACAGATCTGCGCTACCATTGTGAATGAGACTATAGCGAATTGTTTTTCATATTTAGTTTTTTCCACATCTACGAGGATGTATTGATATCTAGTTAGCCTAGACCAGTTCCTTGCATAAACAAAATATTGCGTTACCTAGCAACGATCAGAAGTGTCAGTGTGAAGTTTGACGTCAAAAAAGTAAACCAGAGTTACGCAATAAATTAAAAGAAAAAAGATGTCCACCGAAATTGTGAAAATCGAAAAATTGGAGTATCGAGCCATCATCAAGTACCTGTAATTAAAAGGGTTAAGAGGTAAGCAGATTTACGAAGATATGCTTAATACCCATGGTGATCAATGTCCTTCGTATGCGACCGTGAAAAACTGGACTGCAAGCTTCAAAAGTGGTAAATTTTCCATTGAAGATGATGACCGATCGGGAAGGTCAGTTTCTGTATCAGTCCCCGAAAATATCGATGCAGTTCATGACATGATTTTATCAGAACGTTGAATTGGGCTAAAACGGATATCTGAAGCACTGAATATTTCATACGAATGCGTTCATCATATAGTTAACGTCAATTTGGACATGAGAAAAATTGCTGCAAAATGGATCCCCAAATGTTTGAATGTTGACCAAAAGCGTGCAAGGGTAGAAGCATCGCGTTCGATCTGTGCTCGATTTGAAAACGATGTAGACTTCTTAAACTGAATTGTTACTATGGATGAGACTTGGGTACATTTCTAGGATCCAGAAACAAGCAACAATCGATGGAATGGCGACACTCTGGTTCTCCAAGACCTAAGAAGTTTCGTGTCCAAAAATCTGCTGGAAAAGTTCTTGCTTCAGTTTTTTGGGATTGCCATGAAGTAATCATGATTGATTTTTTGGATAAGGGTAGATCAATAACTGGAGATTACTATTCGACATTACTGACCAATCTACGGGAAAAAATTAAATAGTAAAGACGCAGAAAGCTATCCAAAGGTGTTTTGTTTTTGCAGGACATCGCCCCTGCACACAAATCTCATATTGCCATGCCAAAAATTCGTAATTTAGGGTTTGAATTACTAGAACACCCCTCTTATTCATCAGATTTGGCTTCGTATCCAAATAAGAAGAGAATATGTATAGTAGGCTAAGAATTTTTCTGACACCTCATTTCTCAAGTTTTTGCTACGAAGTCCTGGTATTTATAAAAAAAAAAAATTGAAATAAAAGTTCCAGTAATACAACATATTAAAGGGTAATTTAAAATCCATCCGGGCGTTTAATACAACAAAACGGAGACTCGAAAAATTAGAATAATGAATAAAGTTTTAATGGCTTATGGAAACAAACTTGTTCTAAATTAATAAAAACTTTTCAGTGAAATCTGTTTGTTTTTAGCGAGAAAAATTCGTTCGATATATGACAATGAATAGTTATTTTTCTAAAATGTTTAGTGGGAAATCGTGTTAAATGTGAAGATTCCTACAAAATTTAGTTTGTGACAAGCACGTGGCTGCTATTCGATCGCGCAGTGAGTTGTAATCAGTTATTACTTGTTTGGCCAAGCAAAGGCAGTTGGAACATTGCGATATCTTTGGAAAAATAAGCCAAAAAGTGCTTAGGTTAGTGTATTTCACTTTTTATCAGTGATACAAGATATACAGAGTGTCCAAAAACTCTCAAACGCAAACTACAGATATCTTTATCCAAAAGTTCCCCATAAGGGAGCTAGCGCCTGGTCTAATAAGTATTCGTATCTGCTTTTTGTAAGGGTGAATATAAATACGAAAAATACTTTTATCAGAATCGCATATTAGCCCAATTTCGAGCAATTCCAGATAAAATGATGACTTTTTTAACATTACATCGTCAGAAAGACTTTATTTCGGAAATTACAAAAACATAAACTATTAACAATTCCGGTCGAACAAATCGCTTCGTTCTTCCACGTGACCTCAATAATCGATGTAATATTTTTTCTCGTTATAGTTTGTGTACTCGTTAAATACCAAACATCTATTTACCGACCGAACTTGAATCGAGAACCCTCAACTTGAAATTACCACTATTAATCAGGTCTGGAAACGACCCAGGATTGCTAATAACAGTCGCTTTGTATACCGACAGAGAAATAAAATTGTCTAATGTCATTCTCGCTAATGGATTCTACTCAGATGATAATATTTGGTCTCTTCAAGATGAAACATCTGCTTCGCAACAAAAGATTTGTTTCGTTAATTAATTATTGTAGGTATCCATTTTGAATCAGCTGTATAATTCGAAAATTCGATAAAAGTCGCTTCAAATTACTGAAAAAAGAAAAATTAATTAAAACCCCTTTTTATATGTTACTATATTTAAGAAAATTTTGAAGAGTTGGCAACGTAGCTGCACGTGCAGTCAAGACTTCGAAACAACCAATCATCAACTGCAGTATTCATCGTAATATAACGAAATAACCGAAGTATACTCCGTTGGACAATTTTCGCAGAAAAAATTCTACGGTCTTGAGGGTGTTCGAGGGGGTTGTGTTGTGGTTCGGCTTATAATCCATTAGTATCATTCAGTGTCGGGTGTGAATTTGGAAATTTAAAAGTTGGGTTTTATTTTATAGTCGAAAATCCACGCTTGTAGTCAAAAAATCATAAAACCCATAATAATGGGAGTTTCGAGTTGAAATTTCAGATACACATTCTGAAATAATGAACAAATAAGGAAAAAAATGTGCAACATCTCAACTACCGTATTTCGTATACGAGGAAAGTGAGAAGTAAAAAAATTTGGAAAAACAAAAATTTCAACGATAGACTTTGGAAATTTGAAAGTGTTATTATTTTAAAGTGATTTAATCCATTCTGGTTGATTTTCTAGAGATTGCTACTAATTTTATTGACTGCAATTTGGGTCATATTGAACCTGATTTTGTTCTCTAAGACCCGGTTGTAAATGCATAGTTCAACTGTGGTTCTGCGTTGAACCGAGTTTAATTGCAAATTTTTGTTGTAAGTACGTCAGTCACTACTGATCTGTGGTTCAAATAGAAGTTTACGTGAACGGTCCTCGGAGAGCGTTCAAAGGCGGTTCAAGAGGGTTTTGGCATTTGGAGTTGAGTTGTTAACCTCAAAAAGGCAGGTTGAATATCTGATAATTCATTATTTCAATCAAAATGAACGAATTATGAAGATGAAGATTTTTTACAAATTTTGAATGGTTTTTTACATCCTAGTAGACCGCAAACCTTTAGAAATAGACCCAGTCATTTTGAAATATGGTCTGATATTGAATTTAAATGTAGATTTCGATTAGAAAAACGAACTGTGAGATTTTTAATCGATCAGATCTCAAATATATATAGTTCCAATCCAAATAAACGAAATGTCATAAGTAACATCACATCACACCATATTCGTTACGTATAAATAAGGTTAGGATATACGTGCCAATCAACACTGTCAACTGTCAGTCAACGATCAAGTTTGGCATGGAACATTAAAATTTCAGATGAAAAGCGTAGTTCAGTGCAACCAACGTGACCTGAACGGCGTTCAACCAAACTAATGTTGATCTTGCACTCTACAACGAAATCCAAATTGAACTCGGTTCAAAGTTGACAGGCAGTTCAGTTAACCTAACGTTCACCTGTGACATCTACAACCGGCCCTAAATAATAATGTTTCATAGCCGTAGGTATGTTTTGAAACAATAACTCTCCGACAAAGCCGAAACTTTTTCATTTATTGTTAAAAATCTTCCCCGGTTCTCGATAATTGTACAAAACAATGAATGTGATTTAAATAGCTTCACATTTCATATTTATTGCAAATATCATGCTTTTACCTTCATAATACAGAATTGCCGATAATGAATTAACCAAAAAATGAACTGGAATGTTTTCATAAAACTGTATAATCCGCATCTCCGATATCGTACGCCAACGCATCGGTATTTTCATTAATCCCTGTTGTATAACCAATTTGGAAGCTTCGGTATATTTTTCCATCATTTGATAGGTTGAAATGTTAATTGAAGATCGAAATGCCAAGTTCATCGCCGGTAGTAAACGAACTTTTTGCCATTGAAGGCTTCAAGTTAATTGCAGCAATTTCGGTTGTTTTGTTCCAGCGAAAAGTAAATAGACTTTGTCTACTCGAAAACTCAACCCAAATGTTTTATGCATGTGCACAAAAATAATAAAGTTGTAGGCGTCGTTGTTGAAATTTAAATACGTTGAATAACTCCTGCTAATAATGGCTTCTTCTTTAGAAGCATGAAAAGAAATTTTCACTTGAAAAAAATCATTTTATTGTCAGAAGCAGTTTTTTCTTATTGTATAAAAGTCATTTGAATTCGGAGTTGTGGCAAACCGATTTAGCTGATGTACGAAAAAATTAAAATTTTCCCAAAGAACAATATTTTATCGATATACTAATATATTTATCGACAAACGTGAGTCGTAAAGAAAAATCAGTAGGATGTAATTCTACTCGTATAAAGGGATTTCTATCGCCGTGGTGTATATAAGATGTGGGACTCTCATGAGAATTCGTGAACCTTTCACAAAACTATTGTTTATTTTAAGTGGATGACATCATTTCTATTGGTTGTAACAAAATCCATAACGTTAACTGCCTCTAAAACAAAATTCGTTTCTTGTTGCACTTGTAAATTTATTCATTCAAAAACTAATGAGATTTTCTTTTTTTACAGGTAAGCAGTTTTTCATTAAAACGTAAGTAATTTTCAATATGCTAGGAGTTATTTACATAAAAGGATATTAAATTTGGTCTGAGGATTTAATGGAAAGGAAATGTAGACATGTTTTTACTTGTATCATTATCCTGGGCAACTTTGACACTCACATCCTGATTAATTGTCTCAATGTAGCAGACTCTTACGAGTGATGCAGATAGATGTTTGTTCCCAACTACAACGTTATAAAAAAGTTAAAGATGTTATCCTCAGACTATTTGCGTCACGTCCGCCAAAGATTAATTTTTCGCGTAGAACATTAAGTGAGTTTATAAAAAAACATCAATTAAATATTCATAAAGTATTTTTTAGAAACACTTTAATAAATATTTTTCTCGTTCTTGTCTTCCTCATACAAAAATATTTGATACTATTGATGCTCATCGAGGAGAAAAATGATAAAAACGGTCCTTGAAAATTCGTGACCGTGCTCGCGTCGACGCCGTGCGGCGTCTCTGCCCGCGTCTCTGCTCCATGCAGCATCGAGAACATCCATCCAGTGTGCTCTGCCGCTTCTTGCAGGTGGTGTGCGCCCACCTAGGGCCGACCACGTACAGAACTTTCGCCGCTCCAGTGACCTATAATAGTAATAGTCGTTTAACGTGAGTGTCACGTGATCGAACTAGAAAAGTTGTGACGGTTCAGGACGAACTGGATCCTTACGGCCAAGGTGGTTGGCCTTCTCACCCGCACTCGTTGTATGGTGCGGCGGGGGGGCCGGTACACTGGTGCGACCAACCAGGAAGGTCTTCTGATCCTGTTACTCCTGTCGGAGGTCCTCTTCGGAATATCGAGAGTCCCTTTCATAACAGTTGCCCCGTACATAGCCCTTTTAGGTATCGGTTCCTTAACGGGGGAATTGAGCATCATCATCATCCTCATCAGGTGAGATTTTTTCAACAAAAAGTAATATATTTGCTCCCTTAAAATTCAACGTGTACTCAGTTACATTTCAAATAACAACCCCCCCAATGGTTTCTTCACCTTTTTTCCTTTTCATGCCAAATTATTTTCTTTATTTTATGTTATCTCTTTGTCTTGTTCAACTCCAGGGACATATTTATTGCTTTTTTTTTAAAGACGTCGCAAAAATTTTACACCGCCTCGTTGTAATGGTTTTGCTCGTTTTATCAGCTACTCCAACTCCTTTCTTTCGTCATTTTTAATTAAAATATTTTTCCAGATGCGACTTACGAGGCTAGGTCAGTTTTATTCTTAATAATATTGAGTCTAATTACATTGTTTAATGTTTGCCAAAAATTCAACAGTATTTTTGACTTAGAATATAACAAGGACCGTCAGCTACACAGTATTTCCGCTACCATACCTTTTTTTATTTATATTTAAAATCGTTTTAAACCAAAATAAACCTGTCGATTTAACAAAACTGAGTATCAACTTGTTACATAAAGCTCTCTATATAATCGTAACGAATCTTCCTGATTGGATTATTTTAGCTTTGAACCTGCGATAGTAGTCCGTGTTTTTTATAAAAGCTTAAATAAACTCCCACAACCAAAATAAATCAATTTAAATTTAGCTTTGAAGTAATCAATCCAATTTGTAACATTTCCCCGTACTGTGTTATTAAATCAAATCAAACTGTAACGACATCGTTTTTGGTTCACTTTACTTCTTGCAATTGTTAAATATTCCATTTGAAGCCGCACCCAATAGAGTTCAATCTGCATTACGCTCACCAGGTGCTAAGGGTTTTGTTTGTTCGAATTCGAATACATTTTTTATTATGAGGATCAGTTTACATCAGCACACCAATGCCGTTGGTGTGTAATTAAAAGGGATATATCCCGGACTGTCAGCATATTTCTTTGTCCTTTAGGAATTTCCAGCAAGAGAGAGGAATTATTATCGAATTGTCTATCTGATTGTTCGATTCCCTCTGCAAATTAATGTTTAGTTTTTTGTTGGGTCAGCTCGGAGGAATGTTAAAATAAACTATAACCATTATTCAAGATTTTTTTTATGAAAGAACAAAGAAGGAAAGAGATTACTTTCTGTTTTTTTAAAACTATGTACAGTAATTTATTTCTCCATTTACGTAATGGAACTGCTCCGTTCAAAGTCTGTAATGTAACATACAGAGTGAGGGTTTTATGTTAGTATTTACGTTGTTGTCAGATCTTCTTTTCTTCTGGAAATTAGTGGTTAAATTGCTGATAGCTTTAAACAGAGACTAGTACTCCGGGATTGTTTCTACCTCAGTTTCTAGTTTATTTACCAAAAAATGTTTCCTTACGCGGGATATAATGAATATTTATCTCTACATATACGTAAAACTTTCTCCATTTCCTTGATTTATCTACGACTTATAAACTTAACCAGTTCATGAAGGTATTTATAACCGATAATAAATTTTGGAACTATCAAAGTCTTACTTTGAGGTAATAAACTACAGCTTGGAGGAAACTGTACAGAAAACAATCGGAATTGATTCATACTCGATGCAATTAATCTTTTCGTGTGTAAAGTAAAGTAGAACGCTGGCTGACCTTGACTCTATTCGCATTTTCTCACGTAAAATCAATATTTGTTCTGTTTTCATCGATTAATTGAGACTAGGTATGATATTTTTTCATTTGTTACGTCAGGACCAGGTGTTTGATGCTCAGAACAAAGAATCTAATTATTTTGTCGTCTTAAAAGTGAAAGTAGAACTGGAAATTTATTTTCCAACCCGTTGGAAAAGGAATTAAAAAACGTGTAGGGGAAGTGTTTTTCAATAAAAAAGTTCCCTTGCATTTTTTTCGATCGAGCAATGGTTTGTCCGGAAAAAATTCGGTAAACTAAGTATGTATTCCGCATCTGCGCGAGTCTGCCACACGGCAGAAATCCTATTTTAATAATAATTACGAAATACGACACCTTTCATTATCTTGTAAATTTTAGGAATCTTGAATTTACAAGAAAATATATATATTAAGTACTGTAACTTTAATAAAACTAAAGTAATTTTAATGGGGTTTGCCTAGAAATGTTGGGGAAACTTCTAAGATCAAGAATATATAATTACAAAATTAATTAATTTACATACATTTTTGGATTCAATGATTTTTAGTATTATAAGCGAAAACAGCAATTTTGGTAGATTCGGGTAGGAACCTTATTTATTTTTTCAAAATAAATTTTGATACTCCTGTCATATAAAGATGAATATTCAACGAACAGAATGTATATAGTGAAAAGGTATAAAAGCATCCAGGTATAAAGTATTTTATGAATGAAAACAGGTATAATAATGCACAAGATGCAGATGATTAATTTATAATTTTAAGATATAATTTTTTGCATACCTTTCTCCAATAAATATATGTAAAAATTAATTTATTACCTTTTATTTATTATTTACAACCTTGACTCTTACCAAAAGTAAAAAAAAAATTCTGATTAAATATTTTTTTTCGCGATTCAGAAAGTAGGTCTTCCGCAGTGCAGCAGAGTCGCGCGGATGCGGAACACATACTTAGTTTACCGAATTTTTTCCGGACAAACCATTGCTCTGACGAAAAGAACGCAACAGACCTTTTTTATTGAAAAACACTTCCCCTACACGTTGGTGTTTTTTATTTTTCTTTACCTTCCTCCCAGCGCAAAATATTAAAGAATTTCGAAAAAAAAAATTAATTTTTTTTTTAATTTGGGAAATCGATTGCCTGGTCAACTTTTTTTTATATTAATCTACATACTTTAAGGTACCGTATTGCTAATTACTTGTACTTTTGGTCTAAAATTTCCCCTACCGACTGGCCTATGAATAAAAATTAAAAAGCACTCGAGAAGTTGAGTTTCTATCTTGTTGGCTTCGCCTGTTACCACACAACCACTCATTTTTATTGTACCAAAAATAATAACGTTCTGATCCTGGACATTTATCAGAAGAAAAATAGATTTATTACCGAAATCGGAAGTTTATTAACAATTTTATTATTATTCTACGCTCAATTTGTTACAGTTTTCATTGGCTCAAAAGACGCTGCCGATGCTTTTAGTGCCATGAAATAAAGAAACGTAAAACATTGAATTATCTAAAGGATTGAAATCTACCGTCAACAAAGGATTTTTTTGACTTACCCATAAAAACTTAATAATTGAAATTGTTTTAAAAATATCGTTCTATAGTAGGTAATAAAACATGTATAAGTATTTCACAGATGAAATTAGTTAGATGGCGATTTTATGTTCACTTTTATTAAACCTTATGTAAGGATATTACCAACGTTTACTGTCGGGATTCATTAAAACAGTCAGCAAATTTCAAAATTTTATCATCCTCACTTAATTCCTATAAAACAATTTACAGTATAGACGAAGATAAAATGTTTTATTAATGTAATTAATTTTAAAATCGAATTTGCATTGGTGAGGAAGAGTTTTCCAAAAACAACTTGCCGCTCGACCATTCTGCCACTAAATTTCGTACTCGACAACCTGTTTGATAAACGAGGGTGGTTATTAGGGTAGAAGAACAGCAGATGAAATTTAAAAAAAAAGTATCAAGGATGCAATCGAGAATTGTCCTTTTTCTGTAGATATGTCGGGTATTTTGAAGAGGGAAGGGATTCAAAAGGAGAAGACATGACGTCTACTCATTTGTACCGATAACTTCTTACTTCATTTGGAGACAAATTAATCGCGCTAAAACACGTTTTTTAATCCTTTCGCCTTTATCAAATAATTACACAAAAGATTTATTCTATAACCGTATTTCATTTGAGAAATATTCTCCAGTTCTTTATCTTCTAATTTTGAATACTTACAGCATATGCTCGTCTTTCTAATGTAAATCACTCATTGTACGTTTGTAGTACCATCCAATCGCATCACTGGACTAATCAAATATTCTCTTAGAAGAAAAATTTTACGATTCAAAAGAATTACTACACTGCAATGCTACTCTGACTGTTTTATATGTTTCTTCTTCGACCGATAGCAGTGATGTCGTGACTAGAAACATAAGTATGTGGAATGAATGAGTTGAATCAGTTTGCGACCACTAACTGTTACTGAAAATCAGTGAAGTACAGTATTTTTTCATATAAACTTAATATTTCTGTAAAATGAATTTAAACGAACAGAAAATAAGCACAAGCAACAATCTGTATCTGTAGGGTAGGGAGGGTGAGTTAGGCCCACAATACTTAGGCCACCTGTGACCCATTGTACATCATCCCGAAGAGTTGTCTTCCTAGCTCATCCTGTCCTTTCCAGGAAGGTGGACAGATTCATCTTCCAGTTCACACAGAGGTGTGTCCACTAGCCCCTTTGTATGGAGGTGTTTCCTTAATTGACAGTGGCCAGTCAGGAATCCTACCGTTAAACGTACGTTTTTCCTGGTCTTCGCCAAATATTTTTTCTACTTCAACTTCCCAAGGTCGTCCAAGGTGATCCTGGCAAGACTACATCCCTTGATTTCATCCCATCTCTTTAAGAGATTGAGCATGGTTTAGCTAGTTCCTGAATTGTTGAATTCGTCAGACCGTAAATGTCGCCGTATCCAAGAATTCTTAATCCAGCCGTTTCACTGGCTAAAGAATCAGCAATTCAGTTTTACCTTTACTTTTGTCTTGCCCCTTAACCCACCTCAGGATAATATTGTTATCTACCGAGGCGTTACCTAAATCTTGATGACACTCCAATACTAGCCCTGATGTAACACAATCGACAAATTACAACTTCTGGAAAATGTATAGTATCTGTACAGTTTTCGACGATAATTTACCACTACCATAGTTAGGTTACCAATTTCAAACACTAATATTGACAGATTAGATTTGTACATCATTTTATGGTTGGGATAATGTACATTTGGCAACGTCCTACGTAAACTTCGCGTGCAATCGTTGCGACCTAGTTTATCTGGTCATTCTGAAGGACGTTATCACGTACTTGACAATTTTCCCTTTGCTTTCCATAAAATTTTCTTATTGTGCTTTATATACCTAGGTTTTTATAGAAAAATGTATATTTTACACATAGCAAGTCGAGATTTTTATTTTATAAGATTTTACGATCATGATGAGTCGTTGGGAGTGTTAACAATAACGTTTTTTAGATGTGGCAGTAGCATTTTTACCTTACCAAGGTTACGGGATTCCCCCAATGTAAACTCAACAGATCCCAGGTGTCAGACTGAGAATTTAATACTGAAGGCTTCTGTAATACAGTGTGAAAATTAGTAAAAAGGCTTTGTGCCTTAATTTTTGCCACAGTAGGTACTGGGCGAGATCTCTCCAGAGACTGCTAGTAGAGAGTGCGTGGCTAGACTGATCTGGCTTATGGCATAAAATACCTATTATTGGTTAACATATTTTGTGATGTGAGATCATCCATTCAATGGAGTTAGGACCTTCTTGAACTCCCCTATTTTTCCTTCTCCTTACCTCTTGTACAACATAGCGAGATGAGACGACAAGCTCTTTTATATTTTGAGCAATGTGAGTGGAAATGTCAAAATAATGACATGACACATTCCTTATTCCTTTTCAACGTTCCATTTTAGTGCTGCACTGAGCTACACTGATTTTAAAAAACCAACAACTAAAAAATCTGCTCTTCAAATAGTTAGTTCCGCTACAAATTACGGATGTTTATGGTTCTACTGCGTTTCTGTATTTAATATTTATTGGAAATATGCCAGCTACTCGCTTTTCATAGTTTTCATATTGTAGCCTATTTCGTGTTCGTAACTAGATACGAATACAGATTGATAATAGAATTTTTAAACATGCATATTTTGCATACCAGAATCATGTTCATACTCGTGTCGTACCTGAGTAAAAATGTTATTAAACCAAAGGGATTCCTGTAGGAATTAGTTTTTTTGTGTCGTGATTTACGAATTTGTAGTCGATGATAACAAGAGTTGACTTAATAGTCATTTGATATGCTAATTTTGGGGATAAAAAGAGGATGAGAGGTGCAAAAAAATCCATTAAGAACAATTTATTTCTGAAGGAGATGTAAAACGAAAAACGCGGATTGCATTTTATTCAGTATGAATTATTTAAAAGAATAGAAGCTTCGTTTTTTTTACGAATAAATCTGCCATTTTAGACAATTCCCTGGAATTTAGAAAACTGGGTGATATAAAGCGGTTGAAAAAATGTATTTAAAAGTCTGTGCATAATTTATTCGTGAAGATATAAAATTTGTTTCGAATATTAGATGCGCCAGCACGATTTGGTAAAAAATTCAAAAGTAAACTCGATTCATAACAGTAGAAATACTTGAAAAATTGTCAATATTCTAATAAACTGGCAGGCAACAAACAATATAATTATTATTATTATCGATGCCGATCAGTGCTAACATTATTCAGCTTAAAAGAATATACCGCAAAAAAATCTAATTGTATATCGCATATACAACTGAGTTTAAATTTTGTCTGAATTAAAAATCCATTACCACATCCCTAACACCACAAATCATCATCAATTACTTACTTTCAAAATTCCCCAGGTGGATCACTAATATTATTTTTTTGTTTTGCTTTCGACAGACGGTGCATGAATTTTCATCAATGCCTCCGATTTCAGGTCTAATTTAAATTTTTTGCCACTTTTTCGTAATCCTCCCAGTCATTTATCATCGTTTTTCAATTTCCACCTAATCACGAGAGCGTACGTACCTAGAATTCGAAAAGGATGTGAAACTTTTAGAAAATAATTAAATACCATTTCTGATAATGTCGTAATAGTGTGATCAAAAGCTTAAAACCTTCGTTTTAATTCGTATTTGTAAGTGAAAGTTGCATCTGTTCTCATCCTGTTTATTTAAATTTTTTTTATCCTTATGGACTGCCTAAGCTCTGACGTCACAGCAGAAGGCTCCTCCTATAAACTTTTCCAAACAAATCGAATGCGCGTGCCCAACACAAACCACGTGTGCCCATGTGTCCAAACAACATCAGAGATTTTAAATTTACCGTTTGCTATATAGTTATTTATATAGGTATTTTCTCATAGAAACGACTTTAATTCATCACTTTTTACGTGTCTCTAATACCTAACCTAACAATATCAACACCAAACAGAAAACTTGCGAAAAACTAAAAATCTCACGTGGCAATTCACACTCGCACAGTCGCACTCGGTTTGTTTGGAAAAGTGACGTCAGACAGTCAGGCAGTCCATTGTACGTATACCATTATTTATGTCACTGACGAAGCCCTTTTCCAAAATATATAAACCAGAAATACATGCCGAACAATGATATGCCGCAGATAAAAACAGTCTTATTGATTTGATTCGGATGTTTATGAGTTATGACGTAACGAGAAACACTCGTGACTTAGCTAGAAACTGGCTAGTACATCTACTAAATTTAAAGTATTCAAACTTCCGGTCCAATGTAATACTCTACGACAATTCCAATCTTATTAGCTAAAAACTAAACGGTCTTGTCTATGCTTCGTCTACATACAACCACCTGAAAACCCTCTCATTATTATTTTAACGTGTATGTAAATTTCAAACTTTCTGCAACGAGATGTAGCCATAATTTATTCATGTCTAAAACTTTCCTTCTGACAATCGGCTTTCGTAATCTACTTAAACTGAAAATTAATTAATAAGGTGTACTCAATCCCTTGAAAAATTATTCCGGCGGTCATGAAAATATTAAACAAGCTGCTCGAAATCAAAAAGTTGGTTTGTGAATGGAAAAAAATATGATTGTGATGTAGGAAGTTTCAGTATCTGTTGTTGGGGGACTTTCGCTTTCCGAAACTTTGAATAACTAGTTTAGGTCAACTTTGGCCATTTGTACATGTCATAAATTAGGAGAAAATTCGATTTAACAGGATGACGACAAGTTTAATCCAATTCTGTGGGTAAAGTTACGAACTGGGATCGAGGGAAAAGTCCTTTCCTTTCTACGTTACCCACTAGGGAAATTGTTCTAATCGGATTTTTGAAACCCACCGGAAATTTGTTTATGATGAAAAAAGAACAATTTTCATAAATAAAAGTTACCAAAAAATGTATCTTCCTTACACGAATCCAGTTATAACAAGCAGAAAGTCCTCCAATTAATGGAAAAGCGGCTTCCTATCAAGGAAAACCAAGGTATCTTTAAAACGGTGTTTCCGATGTCCGTCCGGCGGTCAGGGTAAAACGCAGGTACGTCCGAGGTCCGTCCCGCGGTTAAAAGGGTCAAGACGTTTGTCCGAAGTCCGTCCCGTGGATCCGTATGATACTTTATATTGCAGATATTATATATTATATATACATATAAGATATAATATCTGGAGCACACCGAAAGCACTAACCAATTAAAGTGGTGCGTTTTTAAGCCAAAAGTCGAACGGTATCACACGCGAAACAACGAGAAGCACTACTAGCTATTATTTAAAATATTTCTCTACTTATAGGTAAGGGTCTGTGGAAGGGTGTCGATAATACACGAATCATACTAATTATTCTAGGAATAATATTCTACCCTGCCCATTCTACATGTGGGCCGGACATCGGTCGTGGATTAAAAACCCTTTTCCTAAACCCTCAATTTTCTGACCGCGGGACGGACATCGGTATTGCCCCTTTAAAATGCCGTTTAGGATCACCAGGAAGACTACTGGATAAAAAGGGGACACTTTTCAAATTTAAAGCCTACAAATATCCTAAAATTCCTGAGGAAAATAGGACAAAAGGAGTTACTAGTTTCTGGATAGGTTATTAAGAGTACCTAACTCCAAAAACGGAATTTGTATTGAAAATAAAACAATTTTAATTCCACTATTTAATAAATTTAATTAAATCTACCAGTTTTGTAAATGGGTAGATTGGAAAAATTCAAATATCCAGGTGAGTCGTAATGTTCGAAAATAACAATTTCGTTTTCACCTTTTTTTAAAAACGGCGCTGGCAAATAAAGTCCGAATTGAGGACCTATAAAAAAGTGCCTTCCTAACACGAACCCGTTGACGATTGTTACACCTTTCACCCACCCTCGCATATCGATAAAAGAATCCGCTGGGTCGTCGTTTAGATTAAGTACAAATTTGTAGAGCGCGGGGGTAGTTTTTTTATCCCCAACCGATCGCCAACCAGATAATTTTTTTGTCCAAGCGGATTTAAATTCCAACGGAACGATTTGCCAATTTGATATTTTATTATTATCGATGAAAACGTCGTCGATAAGTCCTTTGAATTGATGGAACTGTCCCAGTCCACCGTAATTGTTTCTACCGAAATTTTCAACCACCAAATCTATTGTAGCATTTTTAATTTCCTTTTCAGTTAAAACTAAAGTTGAATTGTACAATTTCCAAAATCCAAATCCATCGATATCTTGGTCGTTTTTCGGTACAGGCGATACTAACCAGCCGTTAACCAAAACCAAAATAGTATCACGAACATAACCTGAAATAACCAAACTAGCGTTCGACTTCAAATCGATATTCATCTTTCTATACGTTATATAACCATAACTTTGTCCATAATTATTATTTATACTCAGCATTTCCATAGGAATCACATTTTCCGTTTCAATTTTATCTTCAACCTCTTCAATTATATCTGCTAAAAGTATCTGTCCCACAGCTTCTAGCGTTGGATACTGCACAGGATCGACTATTTTGGGTTTTTCCGGTAGTTTAGTTTTAATTTCATCTTGCGCTATTATTAACATTCGAATTATTTCGTATTTATTTGTGTACGCCCCCCATTCCGTTATGGGGGAGTCATAATCGTAACTTGTGGTATCTACTTGAAGTCCTGAGTTGTTTGTACCTAAAGTAATATCGTTTCCTCCGTTCATGAAGCCGAAACTGGTACTACCTACGAGAAAAAGGTTTAATTGAAACATAGTAAGAGATTTTTAGGATACATTTTATCATTGACCTAAATTCCTGCACATTGATAATAAATTTATCTTATCGATATTTTCGAATGGAATTTAAATTTAAGTAAATGAAGCTAGATTCGACTTACCTATAAACATATACATATTTACCGAAGATGGGAATTTTAAAATAGTAAATAATATCTCGAAATATTCGAGAGGTGTCGTCGTGTGATGGTCGTCACCCCAATGATCGAACCAACCCGTGTAAGTTTCCATTACCATGAGTGGTTTTCCTGGTTGTAGCTCTTTCAATTTTGCCAAACCTTTTAAAATATCTGGTACATCTCCCACGTTCCCAGTCTGGAACACTCCCGGTATAGAACCGTTAGTATTTCCAGGTGCATCTGCTGTATACAACAATTCGGTTATATTATTATCAGTGAATAATTGTTTTACAATTTCCAAATATTCTGGATCATGTTTACCAACGCTTCCGAATTCGTTTTCTATTTGAAAGCCTATTATAGGACCTCCTTTTTGAAATTGTAATAGAGCCAATATTGGTAGCAGTATATTGAACCATCTGGAAGTTGAAGATTTAGTGAGTTGTTGTATGGTTTTTATTAAATTTACCTTTTAACGTGGGATATATAATGTTTATCACTGGAACTTCTTACGGTTGTTGTATCCCTTAAAATCCAACTAGGAAACCCGCCAAATTCCCACTCCGCGCAAATATAAGGACCTGGTCTTACAAGAGCCAGTAAATCTTCTTCTTTAGCGGCTTTTAAAAATTCTTCTAGATGTAAAAAGTCTTCCATATCAGTACCACCCTCACCAAAATCATATATACCTTTAATTTTATAAAAATTATTTAAAAACAAACATGTATTTATAATCTTACGTGGTTGAGGCTCATGTAGATTCCATGGAATATAAGTTTCGACTGTATTTAACCCGGCAGCTCTCATCTTTCTCAACCTGTCTCTCCAATAAGCTCTAGGAACTCTAAAATAGTGGAAAGCTCCACTGTATATCGTGATATTTCTGTCATTTAAGGTAAAAAAAGGATGTTGATCTGATAAACCAGCTGTTATACCATTTTCGGTATAA
Source organism: Lochmaea capreae (assembly GCA_949126875.1). Taxonomy (NCBI): domain Eukaryota; kingdom Metazoa; phylum Arthropoda; class Insecta; order Coleoptera; family Chrysomelidae; genus Lochmaea; species Lochmaea capreae. The sequence continues at coordinate 993,854 of OX421397.1, forward strand.
TATTCGTAAAGAGTAGGTAATATTTCGGAAGACATTGTATTTTTCACTAGTACTGATCACTAATTGTGGATTTTAAATTATTATATTTATTAGATATGGTTGAATAAATAATTTTTATCAGTATCGATTATAGCCTGTTTATCTATCGTTGGGAGAAAGTGATGTAAATTGTTTAGGTATAAATGTAGAGCTCTCTAACCTTCATACTAATTTTTAGTCGTTAGAACTCTTGCTTTAAAAACTCAGTTTTTCGAGTCGTATGAGAACTTGCATTGTTTATTGTATTTTCCAAAAAACAAATTGTTATTAAGCATAGAAGTTTCTGACCCATTTTAACTGTAAAAATCTCTTAACTAAAATGGGTCAGAAACTTCTGGGACACCCGGTATTTAAAAAACTCAGTTTAGGTACAGTTTTTAACAAACCATGACAGTTTGACATTTGTTGACAGGCGCCAACTATGTTTGCAACACTTACAACCCTCGTATTAATTATAAAATGTTTTCGTAGAACGAAAAAATTTCAAAACAAACTTATCAAAATAAATAAACTTGTTGATGTTTATCGGAAAAATGTAAATATTAAAAATTGATAAATTCATCAGAGGTAATAAAATATTCATGAAGTTAATCGATAAATAACGGAATATATTTATTTATTTATACAGGATGAGGTGTTCAAGTGGACAAACATTTTTAATTCTAATTTAAAGTTTTCTTCGTTCTGAAAAAACTCAAAATGAAATTAAATTCGTGTTTTCCAAAACCTACTTCATTTTGTAGTAGTATTTTACGTAAAATCAAGAGACGTTGTTCTGTCTTAACTTCGTAAGTAACTAAAAATAAAAATGTTTCTCCTCTTGGACACGCACGTATACCGAAATACCCATAAAAAAATCATTTCATCGTTCTCCAATTTTCAAACAAATGCCACAAAACGATCAAAACAATGGAAACGATTACTGTGGTGGGAAATAGGACAGAGTACAGTGTCAACAGTTTAATATTGTCACATTTACTTTCCGTCCAGTGTGGATATTTTCGATGCTTTAATAAATGTATTCCGGGTTTTTTTTACATCGTCAAAAAAGCTGAAAAACACAGATTGTTTAGATATCGGGATAAAATCCACAAAAAAAAAACTAAAAATATAAAATGAAAACCGTTTTTGGGGGTGTAAAATTACCCTAATTTCTGTCTAGTTTTAAAGTCCATTTTTAAGTATCCCATTATTCTCTAAATAAAACTTCTACGAATAAACAACATTTTTCCAGTTAAATTGAAATCCAGTCATGAATAGACCATTATTTCAGATTTCTAATGGTGAGATTCTAACAATGATTCCATCTTGAGCTGTAGCATTTCTATTCCAATGAATAAACGGAGGAGAAACGTAGTGAGGCAGTTCACGAGAACGAATAACAATTCCTCAGAAGTGGGATTTGCCTTAATACGTTAGTAGTTTAGTTGTTCGTCTTTGTATTAACCAAATGAACCATATTTTTCTAAATTTAACATCAAATAGATCGAGATATTCGATGAACCAGCTTAGTCAACTCAAGTGAAAGTCTTAAACAGAATTGAGGCTTAAAAGGGCTTTCTAGATAAAATCACGGGTTATATGTAGATAGACAAATCCCTTAAATATATTCCTTTGAAACTTTGCTTAACAAGCGTTAATACCTGTCTATGATATCTGCAAAGACGCAAGAGTTTGATAGGCTAAAAAAAATCATATAATAAATAACACTCTTTCAAAAAATACTACCCTTTAGTTTTCCAATACTTAACGGCGTTTTTTTTCCATTCCCCCAAAATACCTACATGTATTCAAACTTTATCGATACCCATATATATTTTCTCTTTTCATTTTCTTTGAAATCTCCAAGGCATTCATCTACTTCTGTATTTATGTTAAGATAAGGTACAATAAAATGAGGCCCCGAACCCGGAAGATATATAGGCATATAGTGTACCCTTTCCAAGATAAGAAGGTGGTAAATTCTTGATTCGCGTCGTATATTTCCGGTGAAAACGAATCCCGGAGAAAAAATCGCGACTAACCTGTAACGACGTTGCCATATCGCCATAATTTCCTGTAAAAACCTACAAAAGTATTGTTCAGTATATACAGTGTGACCCATTTTGTTTGGAAGCACCCCTATAAAATCCGCATTTTTCAACCGATTTTGATTAAGTCTTTTTTGTTAGATTTAGTATCAAAAACAGTATTTGAGCACAAATTTTCATACCATAATAGCTATTTTCAAGGCCCTCTATGTTAATTTTTCTTTGCCAAAAAAGACGAAAGTATATTAGGCATTTTTTTTTCTCAAATATGACTACACCACTGGATTCGGAATCATCACAAATGTAAACTATCAAAATTTTATAAAAAAAGTTTTATTAACAACAGAGTTATCAGTACATGAATTTGAAAAAAGTTGTTTTTTAATTAAGTTTTTACTAAGAATGTAGGCACATTTTAAAAATGGCAACATGGTAAACAAAAACTAGGACTCAAACATATTGCACTGTAAAAATTCGAAGCCGGAATTTTAAAAGACAGGATAATAGGTCCATTCTTTTTTGAGGGTAACATGAATGCCAATAACTTCATGGAATTCTTGGAAGGTGAGTTATCCGCAGTGATTGACGAACTGCCACTAGCAGAAAGAAGAAATTTGAAATTTCAGTAAGATGGTTGTTCTGTACACTATTCTAGGATTGTCAGGCAGTGGCTTAAAGAGAAATTTCCAAATGGTTGGATAGGTCGCGGTAGCGAGTTAATCGAATGGCCTCCTAGATCGCCCGATTTAACTATATTGGATTTTTATCTGTGGGGTCTTTTGTCACAAAAATTGTATAATACACGTCCAAGGAATAGAGCAGAACTATGTGACAGAATACGACAGGCGTGTGCTGGAATAACGCCACATGAAATAAAAAAAGCGCTAAGACATAGTCGCAAACGATACGAGAAATGTGTGGAAATTAACGGAGGTCTAGTCAAGGCTACAAAAATGTAGAACTAAATTATTATTAAGTAGTTTAATAATTAAAATGTATTATTAGGTGTTAATTTGTATTTTCGTCACATCAGCACAATTTTACATTACTCTCAGAAGTAATAACTCTAGAACGGGTTAAGGTGTCGGCTTCGAATTTTTACAGTGAAATATGTTTGAGTCCTAGTTTTTGTTTACCATGTTGCTATTTTTAAAATGTGTCTACATTCTTAGTAAAAAATTAATTAAAAAACAACTTTTTCCAAATTCATGTAGTGATAACTTTGTTGTTAATAAAACTTTTTTTATAAAATTTTGATAGTTTATATTTGTGATGATTGCGAATCCAGTGGTGTAGTCATATTTGAGAAAAAAAAATGCCTAATATACTTTCGTCTTTTTTGGCAAAGAAAAATTAACATAGAGGGCCTTGAAAATAGCTATTATGGTATGAAAATTTGTGATCAAATACTGTTTTTGATACTGAATCTAACAAAAAAGACTTAATCAAAATCGGTTGAAAAATGCGGATTTTATATGGGTGCTTCCAAACAAAATGGGTCACACTGTATGTGTACTTTTAGATTAGAAATTTCCAATATCGAAATTTAATTGATCCCTTTTTCTTTTATCCCGACGAAATCTTCGCGAAACTAATGATTCTGCTTTTCTTTTTCCATTTAACTTCGTTAAAACCACTCCTAACGTCATTTTCAAGTAAAATAACCTTTGTAACAAGAAAATTCAAAAGAATAATAATTTTTTCAGAACGTTTTCAAACTTTTCGTAAGAGTTTTATGAACTTCGACAAGATTTTCCGTTAGAAAAACAATATTTATAAGAACAACCACTCAACAAATTGTCTTTTACTGACCACCAAGTTCATCAAATGTCAATTGAAAGCTATAAATTGGTGTTGTGATCTTCTTTTCTTGAAAACACGGGTGATAATTTTGGAAATTTCCAGCGATGCACTAAATATCCCGTGGATTATCGGAACTGTGACTATAAATATCAGTAGTATCAATTGTATTACATAACATTACTGCTCTAGATCCAAACAAATACATATACATACATATCGTATATATTCTGGTATAGTTTGGCCATTTTCCAATATTACATAAGCTCTCTACGATTTATAAGAATACTGCAAGAATTAAATGTATTTATCTACGACCACCTTTAAAATTTGGCATTTACGAACCAAAAAAAATGTGTGAAATCATCCATTATACATACGTTAAAAAGCGTGCGTAAATGAACAACGCTTTTTAAATGGGGTTTTCATTTGAACACTCTTTTTTAGCTACGTAATTATCTAGTTGTAAGTTACTTTAGAAAAAGACAAATTACCCAATGTTATAATTAGTAATTTGAATAATTGTCCTCATTTTATTGTAAATATTATAGTCCAGTAAATAAAGACCGAGAAACCCTCCAACCTGTTCATCTCATTATTGTCGGACTTTTTTTTTGCAACTTGTAGGTATTCACGGGTAGATTACTCTCTGAAAATATGTCCTCCGCGACATTTGCGGAAGGGGCTGAAAAATGGCAAACAATCCCAAAAATTGAGTTTTCCGCCGATATCTCTGGAAATATGACACTTAAAGAAGTGGGGTTTTGCTAGGAATGGAGAGCAGTTTATTATCTACAAAAATGATCCTTATAATTGTTGTCAAAAGTTTAACCGTTTTCGAGATAAACGGGCCCTAGCGTACCTTGGGTTTCGAGCTGCTGCGCGGCGTTTCCGAGAGCACGCTCCGTGAATGTAGGCATGGGAGGAAATTGGCCCATAACTTGAGTAAAAATGAATCTTTTTTCATGATTCAAAGTACATATGAAAGGAGGGACCTGTATCTATAACATCGTGTAACTTTTTCGTTTTTTTTATTTTCCAGGAATATTGAAAAAACTGGCCAAACTTTATTTTTCCTGAATATTTGACCGCCCTCATCAATCCGTTCATATTTTTTAAATTAAGCGTAGTTTTACCGAAACCTTTTGGATAATGGGACTTTGATAGGTGGTGAATGTATTCCGAAAGAATGAATAAATAATTTTTGCGTATTTTTATAAACAACATGTTTTTCTTGGGACGTTTTTTTTTGATTTCCGAAGTTTTCTGAAAATTCTCAAGTCTACCGCAAATTGATAAACAATGATTGGCAATATCGGTCTTTAATGCACACCATTGGAAATCTGAAAATGTCCTCTTTTCGATGGTTTTTAAAATGTTTGGCAAAGTTTTTTAGTTTTCCGGAAAATCTTTGCAAGCCTTTTTTTGCAAGAAATATTGATCCAGGGACCAAAATTATGGGGACCATTTTTATAGGTAATGAACTGTACTTCATTTCTAGCAAAACCCCACTTTTCTAAATAGCATATTTCGTGAGATATCGGCCAAAAACTGAATTTTCGGGATCATGGGCCATTTTCCAGCCCCTTCCGCAAATCCCGCGGAGGACATATTTTCAGAGAGTAATCTACACATGAATACTTACAAGTTGCAAAAAAAAAGTCCGACAATAATGAGATGAACAGGTTGGTGCCTTTATTTACAGGACTATTAGGTAATTTAAATAATTAGAATTCGTTGTGTATATATTTGTATATAGAAAATTTTTTAACCCCTTCAGAGCACATTTTTTTTATTTTTTCTTCATGTGATCGTAGATAAAGTTTTGTGTGACACTTGTGCGCAAAAGTATAACTTGTATCAAAAATAACTATTGTTTTAATTTAACAGTTTTCAAAAGTAAACTGATATAAAGTCTATCTATCAGTGTGGGTAAACTAATGGTGAAAGAAAAAGTAAATACATTTGTGAAGATGTTATTTTTATTAAGACGTCCGGCAAAGGAAAAACTTATCACATTACCAAGATAAACGAATTGTTGATAGAGAAAAAGCTGCGAAGAAACGAGACATAAAAAATATGTTTTTGTCAATCTGAATTGATTATTTTTCCGGACAAAAGACCGGAAAATTCGGCTCAACTCTGTCTCCTTTCTCTTTTTAAGTGGCACAAGTTTGAGGATATAATTTTAGGGATGAGGTGGATTCAATCAATTTCCTTTTAAAACATTCCAATTTTGTTACTAGACTTTGTTTAACCATCCTTTGCCGTTACGTCACATATCTATTGTCCAGCTTTATCTCTCATTCATGAAATAGATGAGACGGAATTTTGACGTCATTAACGTATTTCTTAACTCATGCCGACGTAAATTTTGTTCAGTTGTCATATTTTGATTTGTTCAGTATTTTTGGTCATTTTTCAATGAATTTTTCATTGTCAAAATGCCTTTCCGGTATAATGACAAAGAGCAAACTTTGAAGATGATTTTGTTAATGATGAAGATTAGACTTTGAATATTATTTCATTACATATGCTATTTCAGTTTTGTTTGGGAGGTTTTCCAGAAATAAATTTATTTCTTGCCTGTTTTCTCCCATACATGTGTTTTTTTTGCATTTCTCAGGAATACTTACGAAATTGTTTCTCACAATGACAGACATTAATTACTATACAATTTTTAAAAATATGATCATAATATACATAAACATGTTCAATTTATAATTTTACCCTTACCTTTGTAAATTCTAAATTGCCAATAACCCTAGTGGTTGACGCAGTATATAAAAAAAAACTCTACCATTTACTTAATTTTTCTGGTACATACTCGTTTCTGGATGTTCGTCAATTATTTGAAGAACCAGAACCAGAATATTTTGCAAAGTTCCAGTTTCTTAATTTTGGAAACTAGTACGTCATTAACGACCAAACTTTTCGTTCATGTTTATTGAAACTGTTGAAGTTAAATGTCGAATCGCTCACAACAGTATTCCGGATTACTTTGGTAACACCCTTTAGTAAAAGTGTTTGATTAATGTATATTTAATGATCTCTTAAAATAAATTTATAACTTCACTGGAGCAAACACCAAAAGTGTTTTTGTTTCATTTAATTTACCGTAATTAAGTGACAGATTGATTTATAGAGATTAAATATGTTTCTTGTAAACGACAAAAAGCAACAGATTAATTATAATACCCTTTTTAACAATTATAGAAATTAGAAAATATAAAAAATTCTTTCTGAAATACAGTTTGGCCTTAATTCCTAGGATCATTAATCACTTTTTATCGCAAAGTTTACTCTTTGCATTTAGATTAAAGGTTCTAAAAAGAAAGTCGAAGTAGAGAGAATATTTTTAAACGATATTTGATGTATATTAACTTTCTATAAAGTTCAAAAGTATATTTTCAAATAAACTCAGTGTTATAACAGTTTAAAGTTTGCTTTATTCCATGAAATATATAATAGTTACAAGTTAATTTTCGAAACCATTAACTTTGGGTTTCCGTGTATCCTCTTCCTAACAAACTGCCATTATGAGATCTTTGGACGTTGATGAAAATTCCTCAAAAGATGTAGTCGACCAGATTAAATTCGAAAGTCTCTCATTTCAGACCGCAATTCATACTAACTTTTGGTTCAATTTGACTTTTATTAGTTTAACTTGTATGTATGTTTGTTTGTTTGTAACTGTCTCCTTATGACTCTATTTTGACCCACTTTAAACGCTCAGATTGACACAGTCAGACGCTGCAAATGCAATACACATATATACAGATGGCTCAAAAATCAAACAAGGCTCAGGATGTGGAATATACTCCAGATCACTAAGCCTAAGGATTATGTGAACACCATTGTGGTTCAAACAGAACTGACTGGTATCTCAACTAGCTAACCGTTACACCCATGCTCAATCTCTAAAGATATGGGATGAAATCAAGTGATTCAGCCTTGCCAGGATCACCTTCGGCGACCCTGGGAAGCTGAAGAAATATTTGGCGATGACCAGGAAAAACCTACGATTAACGGTAGGATCTCTAACTGACTACTGTCAATTAAGGAAACACCTCCATACAATGGGGCTAGTGGACACACCTCTATGCAGGCAGGCATGTCTTATGTCTAGGCCTACAACTGGGAGATGTATCCTAGTGACCTGTCCACCTTCCTGGAAAGTACAGGATGGACGATGTCCTCGGAAGTTTGTACAACAGGTCACACGTGGCCTAAGCGCTGTGGGCCTAACTTACCCTCCCTACTCTACAAACAGACATACACTTAGATGAAAATACAATATAGTAGTAGAATATAGGGTGTTCCATTTATAATGCAACATCAAAACTTATTTTTGATGGGATCTTTTGTTTGTAATGAAATGAAAATGTTGTTTCCTGCTTGTCTTGTCTTGTGAAGTTAATTTAGTAGTAGTACCACTACTTGTCCATATTTTTAAGACTCGCTTTTATACAAGAATACAGAAAACAAAATCAATTTCGTAAACGTAATTAAGCCATAATGTTCATGGCTACTACCATCCTAAAAAATGGCCATTTTGTAAATAAGAAAAGCGGCGGATTTAATTTCGGTATTGTCACATCAATTCTCTTTTATATAGAACCATAAAAATGATAATCATCTGGGGGATGGGATTTTATGAATGTACGTAATATATTTTTATGGGGTTTAAGGAACGATATAATCGTAAAATCATAATAAAAATTGATATACACTATTTTTTGATTAGTAGAATGGTATAAAGTTTTTTTTTTTCTTGTTGCAGTCCCTTCTTCAAGCCCATGATGTGGTGGCGCACGAAGTATACGGTGAAGACGCGATGCGAGTCACTCCGCCTCCTTTACTACCATACCTCAACGGCGGTGACGATTTGGACGGCGCGAATGGCGAGGTCGAGATGGAAAACGTAACGAGAGTTAGGCTCGTTCAGTTTCAAAAAAATACTGACGAACCGATGGTGAGTTCAGTTTTTAATAAAATTATTAACGAATTAGGCGTGCGACGAAATTTTTAAAAGTTGTCAATTTGCAAAAATTCTCAGTTTTAAAATGGGTTTTATTTTTTTTATCTAATTTTGACATATAAAGTGACATTTTTCAAAACTGACTTTCGTTAGCAAACGTCACATTTTTCGTAACCAGTTACATAATGAAAAATATTATGTAACTTGTGATGAAAAATTAATTTTATCACCAGTTAATAAAAACAAGAGAGAAAAAAAGAAAGTTTAATGTCATATTATAGAAAAATAACAACTAGAACTGAAGAGAACTACTAACAATAAGAACAACTAGAACAATTTACTTTTTATTTTATGCATTATTAGCTATTTTCGATTTTAATTTAATATTACTGGTAAAATAATAAAGAAAAGTCTGAAATTAATGTATAAAATATAAAATAAAAGTATTGTCTTTTGTAATATTGGTTGCATAACTTGTAGGAATAAAAAAATACTGTTTTTAAATCAGAAAAATTAATTAAAAATTGTTAAAAAACACAAAAAAATAAATTAAATTTTCTTTTTGTCAAAAGGACTCGCATAAAATAAATTAAATTTTCTTTTTGTCAAAATTAGATAAAATCTTGTATGAAACACGTTATGAAATGTTTTTTTGTGTAGCTCGTGTCATTTTACGCCCCGCAAAAATTTCACTCGTTACACAAAATGATCTGGTTACATAAATAGTTATTTTGTTTTTAGAGGGGGTTGGTTTATATAGCATATGCGTACGACAAATTTTTAAAAGAATCTCCATTTATTTTGCATTTCTACTTCTTTCGACACACTCATGACTACCTATTAGTATTTTTTTTTACCTACATAGGCGTACGCCGAAACTTCCAAAAAAAGGTTAATATATTTGTCAAAATTTTCATTTACCATGGACGTACGACAATTTTTTTTAAATCGGTGTCATTTATTTGCATTTTCACTTCTTTTGGCAGTCTCATGACTGCTTATTTTTCTTTTTTTTATCATAGGCTTACGGTAAACTTTTCAAAGTTTAAATGTTTCTAAAAATTCTCATTTACCATAGATATACGAAAACATTTTTAATTAGGGTTAATTTATTTGTGAAAAATTTCATTTAGCCACAAAAACTCGCATATACCAATGGCGTTCGATACAATTTTAAAAAGGGGTTTAATCAATTTGTACTTTCAATTTTTTCAGCAGTCCCCAGTCCAGATAAATAGATTTCTAAAAATTCTCATTTACATAATGACAACATTTTTAAAAGTAGATGATTTATTCGCAGAAAAACCATGGGCGTACGAAAAAAAATTTTCAAAGGGTTTTCATTTATTTGTGTTTCTTGCAGGGTATCACGTTGAAAATGAACGAGGACGGTAAATGTTTCGTAGCTAGAATCATGCACGGAGGGATGATCCATAGGCAAGCTACCCTTCACGTAGGAGATGAAATTAGAGAAATAAACGGTATGCCCGTGGTGAATCAATCCGTTAACGCGCTTCAAAAAATTCTCGTAAGTTTACTAATCGTTTTTTTTAGAATATATCGATTATTTTTCCGATTTTTTATTACAGAGGGAAGCACGAGGGTCAATAACGTTCAAAATTGTACCTTCGTACAGGAGTGCGCCGCCCCCATGCGAGGTAAGATATATTTTTGTAAATTAAATTAAATTTGCTTCAATTTTCTTTTCTTAAATAGTTTCCGTATTAATTATGTTGAATATTTTTAACCAAAAACTCATTTTTCATCATAATTTTCGTTCATGATAAGTAATCTTGAACTTTTATTCAATATTTTCAATCAAATAATTATGGTCCACATTTTTCTTGATAATTGTAGGAAAAATGGAAATTTTGGGTGACTACTATATGCGCATTTCCCAACGAATCACCTTGTATATACAGATTTTAAATTATTGAAAATTTGTAGTACCGAAAATCTTTTAGATGATTAGATAGAATTTTTTGTATAGAAAATTTATCATTTTTTTCTATGTTTAATCTAGTTGTTCCGGATTAAACCTCTGCCAGTTTTAGTAAGTACACCAAAAATTTACTACACTGGTGCTGGTGTTTATTATATGCTTTACTTTGTTTTTTTTTTGTAATTTTTCCCATTACCATTATTAGAAATTCTATCTAAAAATAATCAGGTAGATTTTAGTTCATCGCATGTTATTTTAATATACGTACATCATTAGATTTTAGTTGAATCATTTGTTGTATATTTCGCATTTTGAAATAATATTCTCGCCTAATATTTTGTAGAAAATATTTTTTTCATTAATATTTTCCCACGATTCTGTTAAACATTCCAACAAATTTTATCAAAGTAACTTTTGTATTTACCAAATTATTTTTTACAAAAAAATGCAATATAACTTTTTCACAAAATTCCTAAAATATCCATACATTGGACTTTTCCAATACTCGTCATCATCTCTCGATGTAATGTCACATTTTTATGACAGTTTACATAAAAAGGAAAAAGCCGTATCAAATTGGTAATAAGATTTTTCCTTTATCTCTCGAGATAACTTTTTATCGCGCTGACATTTTTCTTTTCTGAACGTCCCGTACTTAACCTGACAGATATTAAACTTAATATTACCATATTTTTATAAAATAAAATCTCCACAACAACTGGTTTATCGACAAGAAGCTTTTAACCTTAAATAACACCAACAAAAAATTAAACTGAAGAGGAAAGGTATAAAAATTAAAGTGTTTTTGAAGTAGAAACGAAAAAATATATTTTTTTTTGCAAATTTTGGTAGGTGCTCGCCAAATTCACTAAAAACACTAAAATTAAAATTCTGGGAATAGAAGAATTTTCAATTAACAGCTAAAAGAAAATCCATGAGGGACATTTTTCATATTATACAGTGTAGTCACTTACTGAGAGGCAAAATAACCGAGAAATATCTTAAGATGTCTACAGATCACCTTTTCTCGTTCAACCCCGTCTTATAAATACATGATTTAAGTGAAAATTTGCAATAGAAATGAAAAATTGTTTTGTATAAATTTAAAATTTTCGTATAAAATTTTTGGTGGGTCCAAATTTATTAATAATTTAAAAAATTTCAAACTCTGAAAAAAGAATTTTCAATCTACAGTCAGCTGGAACGTACAAGTGATCCAATTTTTATATTATACAGAGCAGTCAGTTATTGAGAGGCAAAAGGGTGCCATATAAGTTAAGAAATAAATAAATAAGAATAAGGTTCAAGTATTTCTGCTTTATTTGAAAAGTATGATGAAAATTGTGTTTAAATAAAAATATTTAAATTCAGGGAAATTTTTGTTTGAAAATTTGGTGGATGTGCCAAATTTTTAAAAATACGGAAGAAAAATTTTTAATATAATTCAAAAAAATTTCTTCTGTAAGTTCCTTGTGGCATTACTTATTCTTTTTCTTCTCTTATTTTTTTGGGAATCAAACCACAATAATGTTTTTTATTTCGAAATTTATAATGAAGTTAGAAAGGATTTCTATTAAAATTAAAATTGGTTAAAATGTTGGAAATTGAAATGTTTGAATATTTATTAGATTTTTTGTTTCACTGTGTACCAACGGACGAAAAATAACTCATAGCTTATTTTCCTCTAAAATTGTGGTATTTAGTATTACCAATAGATACGTTTTTTTAACGCTTTATAAAATTTTCTAAAATATTTTATAGCCCGGGAAGTAGTTGTTTCTTCTTAGTTGAACGGTTACCGTTTTTGTAAAATAAATTTTCAAAACTTTGTAAACGTTAGAAACATAATATATCTAGTTGTGGATTTGTTAAATATTTATAAAATTTTATTCTTTTACAGATATTCGTTAGAGCACAATTTGATTACGACCCATTAGAAGATGAACTAATTCCATGTGCTCAAGCTGGAATTGCCTTTAAAACGGGAGATATTCTTCAAGTGAGTTTTTCTTTTTAATTTTAATTAAAAAAATTATTAAAATAAACAATTATAGCATGTATCAACTTGTATGATAAGTGAGTTCAAATTTATGTTAATACTTGTTAAAAATAATAAAAATATGAAAACACGTCTAGAAAAATGTAAAAATTGGGATGAGTAAAAAGGCATTCAGGTTATCGATAAAATAATTCAAAAACTATTCAATAAACGGGGGAGTTTTAAAAAAAATTCTTAAACATGAAAAAATTTCTAATAAATTGAAAATAATTTTAAATTGACTCGCGAAGCTAAAAATCGATTTTCAACATTTAAAATTGTTTAAATAATTGACTTTAAATTGTTTTGGATTCATAATGCTTTTGTTATATGGTTTTCAATAAAATTACGTCAAAATTTGGCTTACAAGTTGATAATATTTTACTATAAATTACAAAAAAGTTACAAATCTCAAAAATGTTCTCTTCCAACCACTTTTCTCAACGACAAATTCAAAATAAATCTGTTTCGATTCATAAGAAAATTACGTCAAAAATTGGTTTATAATATTTTGTTTTAATTGCAAAAAAATTACAAATCTCAACAATGTTGAAAATATTTGTAAAGTTCTTCCAAAGTTAATGTGATGACCCATATTTTTAATCCCTTTGAAGGAAAAAGCCGCCCAATGGCGTGCATATACATTTTTTATAAATTCGAATATTGTGATATAATGTTAATCTACTATATCAATTTGAATGAAAAAAATTAACCTGCATACAAAATTCATAAAATTTGTAATTCAATAATAAAGCGCTTTCCTCTAGAACACGGAGTATCTAAAGAACAGTTTTTTGTATCGACAACCCAACCATATTTTAAAGGTGGGTGTATATCCTCATACAGTTTTAATTATAATATAATTACCATTACTACTATTTTCTTACATATCAAGTTAAAATGTATTTTATTTTATATATTTATTCATGTAATAAAACCGTAAGGATTATTTGAATAACAAATAAATAAATAAACACTTGACAACATCATGTGTATCAAACCAAGTTTCGTCTAAATAAATTATAGTTCTATTTGAATCACGGTACCCTTTTGTTTTGCGCAAATACTCCTGTCTAAGTTCAGCGATACGCCGAGATTCCATTATTACCATTCGATTATCTAACTTCTTATATTTAAATCCACAATTCAATAATCCCGCGCATCATCTTGGAATGTTGTTTCAAATAGTCTCCAAAATGCCATTCTAATTAATTATATTATAAAACTCACCCCAACGTCTACGAACAAATGAATATTATATTAATATCAATTCACTGACGCGACCTAACCACTACACCATCAAAAACGTATTATATTAATGATACCTTTTTACACTAGATCACCTACACTTTCCTATAAATACCTATAACAATAATTTACTAAACTCACTCAATCAAGAAATAGATATTACATTAAATATTTCTTTAAAACAAAATTCATACCCGACACTGAATGATACTAATGGATTATAAGCCGAACCACAACACAACCCCCCCGAACACCCTCAAGACCGTAGAATTTTTTCTGCGAAAATCGTCAAACGGAGTATACTTCGGTTATTTCGTTATATTACGATGAATACTGCAGTTGATGACTGGTTGTTTGGAAGTCTTCACTGCACGTGCAACTACGTTGCCAACTCTTCAAAATTTTCTTAAATATAGTAACATAAAAAGTGGTTTTAATTAATTTGTATTTTTTCAGTAATTTCAAGCGACTTATTTTAATGTTTACTAATAAATTTACATTATGTATTTTTTTAAAAATATTTCCAAACTAGCTTTCTTATAACTAACAGTTTACTGAAGTAAGAGGAACATTTGCGTAGCGAGCCTAACAATTTTAGAAAATATATCTGACAACATTGCTTTATTTTATGGTCATCACACTGACTTTAGTTAGAGTATAATTTCTTGTCAATTATGTCACCGACAATAATTAACTGGAAAGCACACAACGCCACATTTATACTTTTTTCCCTAAAAACAACGAGAAGGGATAAAGTTTTTGTAATAAAAACTTCTCCAGTTCTCTTCCAACCACTTTTCCCAACGAATGAATCTAATTTCGTTTTATTCTCTTCGAGGTAATGCCTCGAAATTAGTTTCTATAATATTTCTCTTTTAGGACCATTCTCAAACGCCTACAAAATTTCAAACTAAAAGAGTATAGTTTATACGAAAACAGTTGATAAGGTACATCCTATTGTTGAAATCGTCATAATTTTTTGCAGATAATTAGTAAAGATGATCACCACTGGTGGCAGGCAAGAAAAGACAACGCAGCCGGTTCTGCTGGTCTAATTCCTTCTCCAGAGCTTCAGGAATGGAGAGCTGCTTGCTCTGCTATGGAGAAATCCAAACAGGAACAAGGTACTGTTCTAGTATTAGGAAAATGCTGTTTTTTTTTTAAGTATAATTTGTGTTTTTTAAGTGTATGTAGGCACGTGTTTCTTTTTGAAAAAAATTTATTGAAAATTGATCAATTTGTTCGAGTTTAGGTTAAAAATTGGAAACAAAGCAACTCAAACCTAACATTTTTTCGAAAAAGGTCTATTTTTAAAAATATTTCAACTAACAATGAAATTATTCCTAACACACAGTATAATTTTTTTACTTTTTCACTGAATTTGTTTTCTAAATTTTCATTCTACGCACTTTTCTTTCTTTAAACTTGTATACAATTACAAATTGTCGACGTAGATTCGGTTTCAAATAATTTTTAACAAGCAAAAATGTAGAAGAATTTGACTCTAACGTTACGTACTTTTTTCTAGAAAGCATTAGATATTTTTCTATGCCTGTTTTTAATTTTTCATCTCACCCACTTTCTCCTAGCGATTTATTAACAAACTAGCGATATTCATGCCTCCTAATTTGACTTTGAGAGGAAATGCATTTTATTTATTTTTTTATGTGTGTATGGCATGAAAATTCACCCAAATAATAAATAAACATTTAAAACTAATTAGCAGTTATTTCGGCTCATGTCTTCATATTTAATTTACCGGAAACAATTGAACCAAATTTATATCGCTTGTAAGTTTTATTCGAATTCAAATAGCAATAAAAATTAAATTACGTAACTAACAAATTAATGATTCATTAATATAAAAATCAAGTAGTTGCAGGTCTGGACTTATTTGCGGCTCCTCTCACCTCTCAAATGATTGCAAATCGTGTGTCAAGTAAATTTGCAGTGTAGGTAGCTTTATGTACAACAATCTTTATTCTATAAACTTCTTAAATTCAATTTTTCAAAAAATATTGACATTTATAACACGTATTTCAATATTAAGAGCTTCATTGAAAATTTTTTTTGCAAAAACATCCCAAAAAATAAAGAAAATAAAAAAACGCCAGTGTAGTACGAAATTTTTTTGTAGAGGGGTGAATTAAAAAATATTGAATGTTTTTAAAAGAAGCGCAATTGAGAATTTTGTTATATTTTGTGCAAAATTTGGTTTAATTGTCATGAGTCGAGAATCGGCAAGAAAAATGTTAACTTATTTAAAAAAATTTAAATCTACTACAAAATTATTCAAATCCTTTTAAAAAAAAACAAAAATTGCGGGTAAGGTGGTGGTTTTTTATAGAAAATATTCTTTGAAAACAATATCTTGGTAATAGGCAAAAAATTTGTAATCTGCAGGATTTTAATGTGATCTATTTAACGAGGAAATAAAAGTCAACTCAACTGTCATTTTATTTTTTGGGAATCTTTCAACAAATCAAATAATTTAAAGGACTTTTTGGGGTGAAACTGGAACTACAAGTATTTTTTTCGTTTCTGGTCATCTCGATTTTTCTGCCAGTTTTAGCTTCATCTATTTGAGACTCCTTGTATATCACCAACAAAGCAATACAAATCTAATAAAAATAATTACCAAGGTATACTTTTTCTAAAGTCACTGCAAATATTTTTAATCCCGGAAATGGCAAACGGCGCCCAACGGCGGGTATAATTAATGCCAATACAAAATACAATCAAGTTCTTCTTTCGTTTTAGAACACCACCACCTATAAAACTTTTAAATAAACTAAAACAATTAAAAAAAAATGTATTTGGTGTGATTTGTATTTTTGTTGAATGCCAGACGTGGAAAAAGGATGTTCTTCTCATGCTAATGGTTGTGATGGTACTACAGGTATAAAGACTACCTTTATATAGTGTCAGTTTAGAGCATGCTCGATGTTCTGTACATTTTACCTCTGATTTCTTTTCCATCGAAATGTTCTAGAAGAATTTCAATCTTCCAGGATATTTCTACATTAAATGCATGCAAAAAATATCTCTTGAATGCATTTGCAGTATATATACTGGGACAGCACGTCGTGAAAATTTTTGTTTTTTGCTACCAATCCAAAAATAATAAAATTTCAAATTGTTTTTGCTTGAATTTTTTTAAAAAGTGCTTTTGAAGAAGAGAAATAGAAGAAAAATATTCCTTTGTAATGTTTATTCAGGATATTCATTCAAGTACGAACACGGGGACTATAATTTTAGTAAGTTTTAGTTTACCATCGTCCTTGCACTACAGTAAATTGAAACAGCGGCGCTTCTTGCTTGTCTAAAGTTGATTTAGTACTTTTTTTAAATCGCGCATTGTCTGTATATCAACAATAGTTTCCGAAATATGAAGTGTTAACGTGAAAGTTTTTTTCCAAAATAATTTTTCTTTCAAAATAAGATTTTTCAAGCGAAAACTTCCTTAGCCGCGTAATTTGACTTTAGGTAGAAACAATTTATTTGTAAACATTTCTTTATCATCAGCGTCCGGTAATAATTCCAAAAGGGGTTTATTTTATTTTAAAAAAATTCTTAATCATGTGCGTACGATACAAATTTAAAAGGGATTGATTTATTCGTAACAATTAATTTTTTTTATCATGTGCGTACGAAAATAAATTAAAAAGGGATTCATTTTTTGTATGTTAAATTCTATCAGCATTTCGGACGATTGCTTTTTTCTTTTTTTACAAAGTTAACTGTACCATCCTGTATATAATAAATACCTAACTTCCCGTTGTTAATTGTACATGTTGCAACAATATTAATATTATCCAATTATGGAATACCAAAAAACAGTGTTGGTTGCAAAGTTTTTCTATTAAAAAAAATTCATATTTGACGAAAGGAATATTTTTTTACATTTTCGCAAAATGACGTCGGTTAATTCCCGCCGCAAAATGAGGCGTAGCTTGGTGAGGTGACGCAGCGCTAGTGACGACGACTTTTTGTGAACCTAACAAAGAATGCGCATATTTTTTCGCAGCGTGACATAACGAAGTTTTGGTGCAAAGAGTAGATGTCGCAGTTTCTCTCAAATCACGGCGTGTGTTTTGAAAACCATGGAAGAAAAATTAATGGAAGCTGTGCGAATTCGACAAGTTTTGTACAATACAAGTCATGTAGACTACATGAGGACAAAACTAAAAACTGAAATATGGAAGGAAATTGCTAAAGAAATCAATATACAGATTGCGAAAAATTTTACTAGGTCACACGACTTACACAAGTACGACAAGGATAATATGAACATCACTATTTGAAGGAGAAAGACAAGAATTGTTATACGTGTGGATCAGTCCCCTCTACCTAAAAGGATGGGCGTGTGTGTTCATTGCTCTTTTTACTTTTAACCACTGTGTTCTTGTTCTCTTTCAAGTAGTACTGTTCGTATGATCCTTGTCGTACTTGTGCGAATCGTATGATCTAATAAACTTTTTCGCAATCTCTATATAAAGGATATCATTTCGAACTCGAACTCGTCTTCTGAATCAGATTCAAAACTAAATAGAGAATCAATCAGTGCAATAGCAGTTGTCATTTGTCAGAACTGTCCAAGCTTCAACGTGAAAACTATAATCGTATTTTTTGTACGGTCTCGCCGTGACTAGCTACACTCACCTCTTGCTGCGTCTTTATTTTGCGCTAGCAGTTTTCTCCTACCATAATCTCGCCGTGACTCACGCTGCGTCTCATTTTGCGACGGAATTAATTGTCGTTTCTTCTTTTTCAGTGAATTGCTCAATATTTGGTCGAAAGAAGAAACAGTATAAGGATAAATATTTGGCGAAGCATAATGCCATTTTTGACCAATTAGATTTAGTTACCTACGAGGAAGTTGTGAAATTACCAAGTAAGTACCGTACTTTATATAACATGAAAATTTCTAACCTCATTATTTTCGACAGTGACTGACCCGGCGTTCCAAAGAAAAACCTTGGTGTTGTTAGGTGCTCACGGAGTAGGAAGGAGACACATCAAAAATACTTTAATAGCTAAACATCCCGATCAATATGCTTATCCAATACCACGTAAGTGAACTTTGTATAATATTTTTAGGTTGTATGTATGTATGTATGTCTTTTGGGGTAACATTCACTGAGACCTAAAAGATCTATTGTGTCCCCTTACTTCTACTTAGTTCCTGAGGAAAGTCTCAGAGACTAGTAGCTCCTTTAGTCCTATTTCCCCGAGGAATTTTAGGATATCTGCAGGCTTCAACTTAGGTAACTGTCCCTCTTCTATCCAGTAGTCTCCCAGGTGCTGTGCCCTAGGATTCTGAATTGCTGTGCAGTTCGCAAGTATGTGGATGAAGGTTTCTTTTTCCATTCCACAGAATCTACAATCTTCTTCCTCCACTATTTTGAGCTTTTTAAGGTGTCCATTCAGGCGACAATGTCCCGCTAGGATTCCTGTTAAAACTCTTAGTGCAGTTTTGCTTTGACTTATGCATTCATTTGATCTCAACAGGTTGTAGTCACACAGAAGAATCTTTGATTGCCTAAGCACTACTAGATCTTTCCAATTGTCAGATCTTCTCTTTTCTTCGGCTTTACCTATTTCTTCCAATATTACATTGGAGCTGATTCCGCAAAAAGGTTCCGGCCCCCAAAAGGGTATTTCAGTCCCCCTCTTCGCTAGTTCATCTGCTATTTCGTTTCCTTCTATTCCAGTGTGTCCTGGAATCCACAGTAAGGTGACTATATTGTTCTCGCCTAGTTCATTAAGTTTGCCTAGACATTCCCACACCATTTTGGAACTGATTACACAAGAACTCAGCGCTTTAATGGCTGCTTGACTATCAGACATTATGATAATCCTTTGCCTTCTATATCCTTTGTCAATATTGAACTGGGCACACTTTCTTATTGCGTGAATTTCCGTTTGAAAGATACTTGGGGTTTTTCCCAAGCTTTCAGAGTGTTTGGTTCCTGGACCGTACACTCCTATCCCTTCTATTACTTTTGAGCCGTCTGTGTACCATTGAATGGCATTCTTTCCAAGTCTAGTAATGGTATTTGGATCCCATCTTGTTGCGTAACGAATTTCTTTGAAAAATTATACTTTTTCATCATACCATCTTGAGCCATGTCCCAGGTTGTCTGATTTCTAAGAAGTGAAGAGGTGGTTTTTTTTAAATGATTCCCTCTTTACTTAGTCTGTATCTTGTTCTTTCTGCAACACTCTCCACCACCATATGTAATGGTGTGAGGTTGAGAATCACTTCCATTGCTGCCGTTGGGCATGTACTCATTCCTCCTGTTATGCATATACAGGCTAGTCTTTGAATTTTGGAGAGGTTTTCTCTCGTCGTCAAGAGGCTAGTTCTACTACTCCACGCAATGGCTCCATAAGTGATAATTGGTCTCACTATGGCAGTGTACATCCAGCTCAGGATTTTTGGGTCACAACCCCAGTTTCTTCCTGTCAGATTCCTGCACACCATTAGAACCATTTTTGCTTTGTATGTAATCTCCTTCTCGTGTTTGTTCCACAGGAGTTTGCTGTCTAGAGTCAAACCTAGATACTTGACTTCTTGTCTCAATTCAACGTCGTTCCCATCAAGTTTAATGGTTTTGAGGTTGAGTTTTCTTTTCTTAGTGAAGGCTATCAAGATGGTTTTGGTGGGGTTGATGCTGAGTCCCACTTGCCTACACCAGCTATTTGTATAGTACGATGTCACAAAGGGTGTTTTCAAATTTTCCCCTGGCTGTTATAACAATATCATCGGCATATCCTTGGCAGGATATTCCGATGTCCGTCTAACCACACAGGAGTTCGTCAACCGTCAGACTCCACATTAATGGGGATGCTACTCCTCCCTGTGGGCATTTTCTGGTTGTGCAGATGGAGACAATGTCTTTGCTCGTTCTCGTCTCTGCTACTCTAGTGGTGAGCAGTTCCGACATCCATTTGGATGTCGTGCTGTCTACACCTCTTATATTTAATGCTCTCTTGACAGCTTCATGTGGAGTGTTGTCAAAAGCTCCTTCTATGTCCAAAAATGCACATACTACAGTTTCTTGGTTGTCTAAGGCACCTCGGATATCCTCCGTCAGTTGTGGAGAGGTAGTCTCTCTAGGATTTCCGTTCTAATATAGTTGTCAATAGCTTTTTCCATCGTTTTAAGCACAAACGATGTTAGGCTAATTGGTCTGAAGGATTTGGGGTTTGTTGTGTCCCTTTTTCCAGCTTTTGGGATGAAGGTTACTATTGCCCTTCTCCATGCTTCTGGTATATAACCCAGTTCCAAACTACTTCGACTAATTCTAACCAAATGTGGAAGAATTTCGTCTCGTCCTTGCTGGAGCATTGCTGGGAAAATCCCATCTGCTCCAGGTGTTTTGAAAGGTGAATAGGTGTTCATAGCCCATTTCAACCTATCGTTACTACAAATGTGCTTGGCCTAGGTTATAGGATGCTCGTTTTGATTTTGAATTATTTAATTTTAGATACAACGAGACAACCAAGATCCGATGAAGAAAACGGTAGAAGTTACTTTTTCGTATCTCACGACGAGATGATGGCGGATATTGCCGCAAACGAGTATTTGGAATACGGTACTCACGAAGAAGCCATGTACGGCACTAAATTAGATACAATTAGAAGAATACATCAAGATGGTAAAATAGCCATACTCGATGTCGAACCTCAAGCACTCAAAGTGCTGCGTACTGCTGAGTTCTCACCATATGTTGTGTTCATCGCTGCCCCTGCGTTGCAAAATATAGCGGATGTAAGTTTTTTTTTTTTTTGCTTCCTTAAAATTTTCAATTTGTTCGTTCCTTATAAATACTTACGTACAGGGTGTCGCGGATCAAAAAGTTTTGGATGGTACGACCAAAAATTAAAAAAAATATTTTATAACCAGTGTCGTACGAACAAAAAATTATTAGGTAATCTCAAAAACTTTATAATCATTTGTTAAATAAAATAGTTCATTGGCGTACGGGAAAAATGTTTAGGGGGCCTCTAATAGTTCAAGAAAAACTTTTTTTTTTTCAAAGGGAACCTCTACATTTCGACAATTCACCGTCTTGAAAATTATTTTTTTGTAAAATACAGTGGTGTAGGGAAAAAAGTATTAGGGGGTCTCGAAATATTAAATGAGGGGAAATAATCGTAATTTTCAATTTTTTTCATTTTCGTTCCTTACAAATACATACAGGGTGTCGCTGATCAAAGAGTTTTGGATGGTACGACCAAAAATTAAAAACGTTTAACGAAGTTTTGACAAAAATAATTTAACAAAAATAATTAGGGGATCTCAAAAAATTCTATAAAAACTTTATAATCTTTTTTATCAAAATAGTTCATTGGCGTACGGAAAAAATGTTTAGGAGGCGTCAAATAATTCAATGAAAACTTTGTTTGTCAAAGGGGACAGTATATTTAGGCAATTAACCCTCTTAAAAATTATTTTTTGTGTAATACAGTGGTGTGCAGAATAAAGTATTAAGGGGTTTCTAAAGATTAAATGAAGGGAAACACTCGTAAGTTAGTAAAATTAGATCCAAAAAGAGAGTTGTCTTCCTAGGTTATCGTCCATCCTTTCCAGGAAGGTGGACAGGTTACTAAGAGAGATGCCTGTCAGATTCATCTTCCTGTTCACAAATTTTGCATTGAGGTGTGTCCACTAGCCCCATTATGTGTTTCCTTAATTGACAGTGGCTAGTCAGAAATCCTACCGTTAAACGGGTTTTTCCTGGTCATCGCCAAATATTTTTTCGACTCCAGTTTCCCAGGGTCGTCCAGGGTGATCCTGGCAAGACTACATCCTTTGATTTCGTCAGGCCGTAGGTGTCGCCGGGTCCAAGAATTCTTAATCCAGCCGCTTCACTGGCTAAAGAATCAGCAATTCAGTTTTACCTTTACTCCTGTCTTGCCCCTTAACCCACCTCAGGATAATATTGTTATCTACCGAGGCGTTAGCTAAATCTGGATGGAACTCTAATACTACCCCTGATGTAACACGTTTTCTGTTCAAGGCTAGTAGTCTGCTATTAGTGCAGATTATTATTTTTTTGCCAGAAATTCCTTTTCTGGTTAGTTCATTTTCACCAGCCAGTTTTGTTTGAACCACGCTGGTGTTTCTTCTCATTCCCCACTTAATCCTTAGACTTAGTGATCTGGAGTAAATTCCACATCCTGAGCCTTCTTTGGTTTTTAAGCAGTCTGTATATATGCGTATTGCATTTGCAGCATCTGACCCTGTGTTGTTTTGTTTGTATTTACTCAAACCTGGGTTCAATTTCATCAGTTCAGTTGATCCTAAATGCCTCTACTCTGAGTCCGTACAAAATTAAGGTACTACCAGCTTATTCCTGGATAAATTCTAATTAGACTAACATTTCTATCATTAAAAAATTAGAATCCCCTATTTTCCAAATGGAACACTCTATATACTTTGTCCTTTCATCCCCATTATTATTATTTAATAATCTAATTCAGACTTTAATTATCCATATTTTACTATAAGACAGCTGTTTTACTTTTAAACCGTACTCCCAGTTTTCCTTTTTCAAGTGACTTTTTGCGTTGCTTTTATATTGTTATAATTTCTCTCGCTCTCTACCACACCGGTGGTAGTTTATGTCGTCCTAATTAAGGGAAAACAGAATTAACACAACGTCCCTCTTGTCATTCTCGACACGTCGAAATTCGCGGCAGGAATTTTAATAATAACTCACCCCTTATCTCACCTGGAAATTGGATCTTTTGCAAGACGTTACAAAAAAGTCACAAGTACACTCAATTGGTTCTGTTTTCATAAAGTTGACGTTCCCCTCGATGTTGCCGTTACGTTCTAAATTAATTTTTGGAAGTGAAAACAGTATTGGCGAGAAAAATGTTGGGATCCCGTCACCGACATGCTAATACAGTAACGTAACTTGCTAATATTTCAATTTCCGTTAGATATACAAAAATAAAATGTTGAATAAAAGTTTTTTTGGAATTTTTGGCGATAAACCTGAAATTTGTGTGGTCATCCTTAAATTTGAGCGAGAAATTTTAAATTCTTAAGGGGAAACCTGAAATTTGGGCGGGAAACTTGGAATTTTTGACGAGAAACCTGAAATTTTGAAGGTAAACCTAAAATATGGGCGGAAACTTGGAATTTTAGGCGAGAAACCCGACATTTGGGTAGAAAACCTAAAATTTTAGCGGAAAACTTGAAATTCTTAACGGGAAACCTGAGATTTTTAGCGGGAAACCTGAAATTTTTGCGAGAAACCTTAGATTTGGGTGGGAAACCTAAAATTTGAACGGCAAACCTGAAATTTTTATCGAGAAACCTGAAATTTTAGCGGGAAACTTGGAATTTTTGGCGATTAACCTGAAATTTGGGTGGTAAACCCAAAATTTGAGCGAGAAATTTGAAATTCTTAAGGGAACACCTGAAATTTTTGACGGGAAACTTGGAATTTTTGACGAGAAACCTGAAATTTTGAAGGTAAACCTAAAATATGGGTGGAAACTTGGAATTTTAGGCGAGAAACCTGACATTCGGGTAGGATACCTAAAATTTTAGCGGGAAACTTGAAATTCTTAACAGTAAACCTGAAATTTTTAGTGGGAAACCTGAAATTTTTGCGAGAAACCTTAATTTTGGGTGGGAAACCTAAAATTTAAACGGCAAACTTGAAATTTTTATCGAGAAACCTGAAATTTTAGCGGGAAACTTGGAATTTTTGGCGATAAACCTGAAATTTGGGTGGTAAACCCAAAATTTGAGCGAGAAATTGGAAATTCTTAAGGGAACACCTGAAATTTTTGTCGGGAAACTTGGAATTTTTAACGAGAAACCTGAAATTTGGAAGGTAAACCTAAAATATGGGTGGAAACTTGAAATTTTAGGCGAGAAACCTGACATTTGGGTAGGATACCTAAAATCTTAGCGGGAACTTGAAATTCTTTACGGGAAACCTGAAATTTTTAGCGGAAAACTTGAAATTTTTGCGAGAAACCTTAAATTTGGGTGGGAAACCTAAAATTTGAACGGCAAACCTGTAATTTTTATCGAGAAACCTGTAATTTTAGCGGGAAACTTGGAATTTTTGGCGATAAACCTGAATGTTGGGTGGTAAACCCAAAATTTGAGCGAGAAATTTGAAATTCTTAAGGGAACACCTGAAATTTTTGTCGGGAAACTTGGAATTTTTGCAAGAAACCTGAAATTTTGGTGGTGAACCTAAAATTTGTGCGGGAAAGTTGAAATTCTTGAGGAAAAACCTGAAATTTTGGCGGAAAACTTGGAATTTTTGGCAATTAACCTGAAATTTGGGTGGTAATCCTAAAATTTGAGCGGGAAATTTTAAATTCTTAAGGGGAAACCTGAAATTTGGGCGGGAAACTTGGAATTTTTGGCGAGAAACCTAAACTCTATATACTTCTATTCGACTTATGCAGATGTTGTGGATTATTTGCAAGTTACGTTACTTTTTGTACACACTGTATAGGGAGTTCCGCCTGGACTACATCACAGGCCTACGATAAAATTTTTGTAAGAGGGTTAATTTAATTGTAAATATTCCCATTAAC
Source organism: Lochmaea capreae (assembly GCA_949126875.1). Classification (NCBI taxonomy): domain Eukaryota; kingdom Metazoa; phylum Arthropoda; class Insecta; order Coleoptera; family Chrysomelidae; genus Lochmaea; species Lochmaea capreae. The sequence goes on from OX421397.1 coordinate 1,019,515, forward strand.
CTCGGGCGGACAATGGAATATTTAAAAGAGAACTACTTTTACCAATGTTTATAAAAGATGAATATTTTTTTTATTTCAGTTTGATGGTAGCTTGGAGCGATTAGCCAAAGAATCTGATATGCTTCGACAGGCATACGGGCACTATTTCGATCTAACTATAATAAATAATGATATAGACGAGACGATAGCCGCCTTAGAATCGGCAATCGAACACGTTCAAACAACACCTCAATGGATACCGGTTTCGTGGGTCTACTGACAGGAACAGTCACCGGAATCGGGTACTTATCAAAATTTTTGAACCAGTTTTCACCCTAAAAAACCCACCCTCACTGAACGACAGTCAAGATAGAGGTTAAAAGTTGAAAAAAAAATTAAAATCCTTGATATAACTTCTATTTGAATCTCTATCGACTGTGTATACCTACCAACTGTGCTGTTTATACAACGTGATCACAAAAAATATATCAAGTCGCTACATTTAAATTTAGGTAACTATGGATATTATTATGTCTGCATATTTTCAATTTCGAAATGCTCGACGTTTTCTTAGGCGTTTTTAAAGAAAAAACTTTTGGTATTTCTTAAAAATGTTGAAGATTTTTCTAGTCGCCCTACGTTGGTTTTTTTTAAACACCGGGTATATAAATTTTTTAGAAAATATCATGGGAACAAAATTGTCTCATTTTTTGGAATTTTATAACTCACCTAGGTAGCAATACTTCGGAATTATTAAGATATATTCTTATAGGAAATTTTACGCTCTACAAAAAAGGGCAACTATAATTTTTCGATATTTTCACTCCTTTCAAAGTCAAATTTTCTACAAGAATATATCTTAATAATTCCGAAAAATTTCAAAGCTGAAAACAATTTTGTTTCCATGTTATTTAAATGGAAAATAGAAATTATAATGCGCCAATTTTCAATATACTTAAATATGAAAAGTTCAAACTTTTACAGTATTTATTTCTAGCAACATTTTCAATATATTTTAAAAAAAAAAAAATAACACTAATTCATATTAATCTTCAATCTTCAACATATTTATAAATACCGATTGATTTAATTATTATTTGGAGTCTAAATAATTAGAATATCAGTTGTGGCTATTTTTAGGCTGAAAATTTTTCAAAAAAAAAAAAATAATATAATATAATTAACCTATTAAACAATAATTGTGATATAATTATGATACTAACAAAATCTATTAAATATCGTATAAAGCTGCGGGGTAAATGCTGTAATAAAATAATGGAAAAAATAAATTTGATCCTCAAAAAAATACGAGTTGCAATAATTTTTATACAGGATGTCCCATTCTTAAATTACCTGTTACGTGGTAAGTCCAACGAAAAAATATATGAATTTTGTTTTACAAATTACCGGGCAATCAAGTTGAAATATTTCAATTTTTCCACACGGTAAATTTTTAACATCAACATTTTCAATGGGACAACCTGTACATTCCTTCCACCATGGCCGTACGAAAACATTTAAAAAAGGGTAAATTTTTCTTAAAAATTTCCATCGCCATGGAAGTGCGATACAAATTTTAAAACCAATTTCGTCATAGACGTACAAAAAAAGTTTTTTTTTAACGGCTTCATTTATTTGCAAAAATTTCTAGTACATGGGCGTGCATCGAAATTTTTAAAAGGGGTTAATTTTTTTTTCAAATTTACATTTACCACGGGCGTACAATAAACTTTTTATAAAGGGATAATTTTTTATTAAAAATTCGGTTCCATTAAAGGTGTACGAAAAAATAATGTTTTTGCAAAAATTTCCATCTCATAATCGTGCAGTGAAATATTTAAAAAGGGTTCATTTATTTTTAAAAAAAATTTTCATTTACCATGGGCGTACGATATTTTTTTTTAATTTCCATCTACTATTAACAAGCGTTAAAAATTACGGGGATTGATTTAATCGCAAAAATTTCTATATCATGGGCGAACAATAAAATTTTTAAGGGTTAAGCTATTCGCAAAAAATTGACCATGAGTGTTTGAAATTAATTTTTAAAGGGGGCTTATTTTTACAAGAAAAAATAAATAGTTCGATTTGGGGGGGGCTTTTCCATGTCGATTTTTTTGAAAATTTATGCGTTGTTATTGTATATTTAGCAAAATTTTCAAAAAAAAAAACAACAGTTTTCGAAGTAAAGTCAAAAATTCGACGTTGGACTACACAATTTTAGTGAAACAAGAAAAAAAAATCAAAAATTGCCACAGATTTAACCGTAGTTGAAAAAAAAAACGGCTTTTTATTTTAGACATAACTGATTTCGAAGCTTGATAGTGAAAACGTTCCAAAATAAATATTAAAGAATTTATTATAATAGGTAAAAATTTTTCGACTTCCTTAGAACATTCCAGTTAGAAAAATTACTCACAATATCTTTATATATCTCAAAATCCAATTAAAATATTAAAAAAAATGTATCTCTGTCTCACTTACCATCATTTTTGCTTCATAAAATACAAAAAAAAGGAGACAAAATATTTTAAAAAATATATAAAGATATTTTTATTAAACAGTTAATATAGAATAATAAAAAAAAAACAAGTAGAAAATTTGTATAAACAACGCACAACATTGTAAATAACATTATAGGGGAAAAAAATGAAATTCCTAAAAATGTCAGCAATACATTTGAAGTATTATAAACGTAATTATTATATAATGTGATTTTCTAAACAAAAAAAAAAAAATGCAAGTGCTCATAGTATATTTAAAACAAAAAATTGATAATGTACGTTTTACTCGTTTCGAAATTTCATTATTATCGTTCAAATTTGCACTCTCCAAAATATTTGTTCAATCCCTCGTATATTTTTTAACATCGCTACCAATGGGGGATGTGTTTGATCCAACAACCTTTGGTCAATAATAACCAGGTAAGAGGATTAGCATCTAAAGATGCTAAAATAGTATATCACATTGGTAGTGATATTAACTATTTTTGTCTTTCAGAATACATGACTCGGGACCTCGTGTTCCAGTTCGAGCACACCTCGAACACGAGAAGGAGGGCAAGGGGATAGTAATAGCATCATGCTACTTTGAGGGAGATGGGCTAGCACCACCCCCAGAGGTACAAAGGCTGGTGGAGTACTGTGAAGAGAAGAGACCACCTCTACTTCTAGCATGTGATGCCAATGCACACAACACCGTTTGTTGGGGCAGCAGCAACACCAACCAAAGAGGTGAGAGCAACTTTTAGAATATATCCTTAATATAAACCTTGATATTCACAATATAGGGAATACCCCCACTTTTGTAACAAGGGTAAGGCAAGAAGTTTGAAATGTCACACTGGCAACTCGTGATCTAAAACATATAGTAAAAGATTGGAGAGTATCGGATGAACCATCTCTCTCCGATCATAGTATCATAACATTCTAGTTAGAGCTAGGCATACCTGAGGTAAGCCTTAGGAGAAAATCAAGAAAAACAGATTGGGACAACTATAACACCTGTCTCAAAGGAAATCTAGCACATATCCAGAGGAAAGGAAGGGCTGAGCACCATCTCGACCTGGAAAATGAGCTTGAGGATCTGAACAGGGCAATAATCGATGCATTTGAATCGAGCTGCCCTCTTCAAGAACAACGAAGCAGCAAAGACGCACCCTGGTGGAACAAACATCTGTCAGAATTAAGATCTCGAACCCGGGACCTTTTTAATAGAGCAAAATTCACCGGGGACTGGCAGAGATACACCGAGGTGAGAAACACCTACTACAAGGAAATTAGAAAAGCTAAAAGAAATAACTTCAGGAAATTCTGTGAAGATATAAACACAACACCTGCTGCGGCAAGACTTTACAAAGTCATGGCGAAAAGTAGGGTCAACACAGATATGGCTTTGAGGATGCCAGACGGTAAATATACCGAAAATGAGGAGGAAAGGGTGCGACTCTTACTAGAAACTCATTTTCCTGGAAGTACCCCAAACAGAGGAGATAATCCTCTCGAAGGTCATAACAGGTCTTCGAGAAAAAGTACTACAATGGCCAAGCACATTTGTAGTAACGATAGGTTGAAATGGGCTATGAACACCTTTTCACCTTTCAAAGCACCTGGAGCAGATGGGATTTTCCCAGCATTGCTCCAGCAAGGACAAGACGAAATTCTTCCACATTTGGTTAGAATTAGTCGAAGTAGTTTGGAACTGGGTTATATACCAGAAGCATGGAGAAGGGCAATAGTAACCTTCATCCCAAAAGCTGGAAAAAGGGACACAACAAACCCCAAATCCTTCAGACCAATTAGCCTAACATCGTTTGTGCTTGAAACGATGGAAAAAGCTATTGACAACTATATTAGAACGGAAATCCTAGAGAGACTACCTCTCCACAACTGACAGAGGATATCCGAGGTGCCTTAGACAACCAAGAAACTGTAGTATGTGCATTTTTGGACATAGAAGGAGATTTTGACAACACTCCACATGAGGCTGTCAAGAGAGCATTAAATAGAAGAGGTGTAGACAGTACAACATCCAAATGGATGTCGGAACTGCTCACCACTAGAGTAGCAGAGACGAGATCGAGCAAAGACATTGTCTCCATCTGCACAACCAGAGGATGCCGACAGGGAGGAGTAGCATCCCCATTAATGTGGAGTCTGACGGTTGACGAACTCCTGTGTGGTTTGACGGACTTCGGAATATCCTGCCAAGGATATGCCGATGATATTGTCATAATAGCCAGGGGAAAATTTGAAAACACCCTTTGTGACATCGTACAAAAGGGTCTGAACTATACAAATAGCTGGTGTAGGCAAGTGGGACTCAGCATCAACCCCACCAAAACCATCTTGATAGCCTTCACTAAGAAAAGAAAACTCAACCTCAAAACCATTAAACTTGATGGGAACGACGTTGAATGGAGACAAGAAGTCCAGTATCTAGGTTTGACTCTAGGCAGCAAACTCCTGTGGAACAAACTCGAGAAGGAGATTACATACAAAGCAAAAATGGCTCTAATGGTGTGCAGGAATCTGGCAGGGAGAAACTGGGGTTGTGACCCAAAAATCCTGAGCTGGATGTACACTGCCATAGTGAGACCAATCATCACTTATGGAGCCATTGCGTGGAGTAGTGGAACTAGCCTCTTGACGACGAGAGAAAACCTCTCTAAAATTCAAAGACTAGCCTGTATATGCATAACAGGAGGAATGAGTACATGCCCAACGGCAGCAATGGAAGTGATTCTCAACCTCACACCATTACATATGGTGGTGGAGAGTGTTGCAGAAAGAACAAGATACAGACTAAGTAGAGAAGAGGGAATCATTAAAAAAAAACCACCTCTTCACTTCTTAGAAATCAGACAACCTGGGACATGCCACATAAGATGGTATGATGAAAAAGTATAATTTTTCAAAGAAATTCGTTACGGAATTAAGCAACAAGAAGGAATGGGATCCAAATACCATTTCCAGACTTGGAAAGAATGCCATTCAATGGTACACAGACGGCTCAAAAGTAATAGAAGGAACTGGGATAGGAGTGTACGGGCCAGGAACCAAACACTCTGAAAGCTTGGGAAAAACCCCAAGTATCTTTCAAGCGGAAATTCACGCAATAAGAAAGTGTGCCCAGTTCAATATTGACAAATGATATAGAAGGCAAAGAATTATCATAATGTCTGATAGTCAAGCAGCCATTAAAGCGCTGAGTTCTTGTGTAATCAGTTCCAAAATGGTGTGGGAATGCCTAGGCAAACTTAATCAACTAGGCGAGAACAATATAGTCAGTCACCTTACTGCCAGGAAACACTGGAATAGAAGGAAACGAAATAGTAGATGAACTAGCGAAGAGCCAGATATTCTTCAAGTTCAACTTTAAAACACCCCTCAGTTTGCCCTATATATTATCTAACAACTATTTCTTGGTCCTGGATCGTCCTTCTCCCAATTACATCATTTCTATTCAAACACTCGCAATATATTCCAGAATTTATTCTTTAACCACTTTATTTGTGCAAATTTGAAAATTTCTTGATTAAAATATTTATTATGTTTTCAAATAGTATATTATCTTTTTAAAAAAAATGCTACGTTAGCATTTCTAATCAATATATTACCATGATTTTAGTCGATATGTGATAAACATTTTCTATAAATAACCTATTATATTCTTGAAATCATTCACTACTAAACACATCTACTATTATTTGGAATAGACAAACTGCTTGTCAAACGTATGAAGACACGCCTTTAGTGCGCAATGAACAGCGGCTGAATTCATCAGTTGTTTGAAGTAAAGTACAGATTTCTCTATTCCTACGTTTTTCAAGCTGTTTGTTGTCTAATTATTAGAAGATTCCTGTAATTTTTTTAGTGTCACTTTAATGACATATACTTCAGAGTTTTTATGACAAAAACTATTTATTTCAAGAATATAATCTTCCCTATTATTATGAAGATATAATTTTTAGCAAAAATTAAAAGTATTCCAGTCACAGATATTATGTAATTAGTTAAAAATTGACAAAATTGTAATTTGGGTAAAAATAAATTAGAATTTTTGTTGGAGTACAATTAATGTCAATCAATAAATTTTTTTTAATGTGACTGTAATATAAATATAAAATGTTGAATTTTATTTTCCTTCTAAAGTCAATGTGAATAGTCATATTGATGGAAAACGCCGCCCAACGTCGGGCACTAATATTTATATTTTATAATTTATTAGATTCCCGCTATAGAATATCTCGAACTGTACTTTCAAATGTTCTTAAAAATGCCATACTAATTAATTTATAAAACTAACTGGTCGGCAAATACTTATAATAAACACAATTAATTCAAATAAAATATCCCTCTACACATCTAAACACAAGTTACGGCGCCACTGACAACCTTGCTTTTTTGTCATGTCTTCACATTGACGTTAGAAAGAGTATAAAAATATTTTGTTTTGATTTTTGAAAAGTTTGACATTGAAAATTACTTATTTCATTTGTACGGAGTACAGATGAAGTGGAAAATATGGTTTTTAGAAAATTAGAACAAAATTTGGTTGCTTTTTTCGAAAAATTACTAAATAATACTAAAGTATGAAATACGAATGATAAGAATGAATTTAAAAAAATATATGTAAGCTGAAACACACAAACTAAGCTTGAATTGAAACTTTTCATAACATGATGGTCATCAAAAAGAAAATTTGAATAAAAAAAAATAACTGAAAGTTTCTCTCGATTTTATGAAATTATTTTACCTTTTTTGTGAGTATTCAACGGCGTAGCCAAACGGGGGGCAATTCCCTCACGCTTCAATGCCAAAAAAACTTTAATAGTAAATAAATGCGCCTCCCGTTTTTTATATTAGGCTACGCCACTGTGAATATTTAATTTTGTTTGAATACTATAACTAGAAATGCTTCTTTAAAACATATTTTAGAAAACTTTTTGATGACCATTTGGTATATATAACCCCCCCCCCCCAACCCTAAGTATATTGTAGGAAATATTTTTTAAGTGAGAAATCCTCTGTTGTTGCTGAATGATTTATTATTTTTTATACAAATAGTTTAATATTTAAAAAAAAAAAAGAAACTAAACATGAATTAAAACCCGCACTTAAAACAACATTAAATAAATTACATCGTATAAACTATTTAAACAAAGTAACAAATAAGGAATGTATTGCGTAAAATATAGTTGATCGAGATACGGGAATAATTTCTGCAAATTGTACACTTAAAGTGCCATAGAACTAAACAAAATTAATCGATATTATTTTCGTATGTCGATAAAGCAGAAAAATAAAGAAAATCAAAGATTTTAAATATACCGAATAATTTATAAAAAATGAAATATAAATTGATATGATTGATATAGTAATAGTTATACTGAAGTTTACAATTTACTGAAAAAAAGAATAGGGAACTGTAGATTCAATATTTCTGAAATAAAATTATTAAATAAGTAACACTTGGTAATTTTTTTTTTTTATTCCTTAATACTTAATCTAAAATAAAATCATATTTCCAGAAAAAACAATGTTCAGTTAAATAAAAATCTCTCTCGAAAATAAATAAATAAGGTTTATTCAATTTGTATTATTTAGTACTAGATATAGGTACTTCAGACTCATCTGATGATTCTATAGTGTCATTCGAATCTCTAGAGGAATGAGTACTACTTGTTTTTTCATCACTGTCAATGTCTTCTTTAGCATTATCGTCACTTTCACTACTATCAAAATCGTGTGCTGTTTGTTTCCAAGCCAATTGGATCTTGGCTTTATCCAAGTCGGATAGTGAATACTTAACATTTGTTATATCTGGGAGTATATATTTCTCGAATCGATTTTGTAAACTCTGCCAACTTCTATTAACAAATATGTTGGCGTTGGAGAAATCTTTCCAAAAATTTCTACTTCTTAGACGATAAAATAATTTCGATTTAATTATCCATTTAAGAAGTAAATTATCTTCATCTAGTGAATAGGGTCGTCTAGAATTATTCATATTGTGCAGAGGCAAAACTAAAAACGGAGATATAACATTATAATAACAACTACTTATGCAAAAAAACTTATTTACTTCAATGTCTGTGGCAACACTGAAGGTATACCAAAACTAAAAAAAAAAATGAAGCAACAAAAATACTAAAAGCACAGTCTAAGCAGGCAATAGGTGAACATAATATTATATACCTAATTCAAATTTTTATATTGTTTATTTTCACGTGCTGCATAATTTCTTCTAAAAGTTTAGAATTTGGTTCAATTAATATATTTTGCTGGGCTGTTTGACAGCTAAATATTGTATGGTTTAGATCACCAATCTCACCACAAGTGTCTCTCACCTATTTTATGTAAATGCTGTAGGCTACAGCAATGACTAGTTCTCATCCTACAAATTGATGTTATTGTTTCTCTTCCTGGATATATTATTGTAAACCAAAACCATGGTGATTTGTTGGAGTATCCTGTATTTGTGTGTAGAATTTGTCTTTACTCTGTGGCCAGCTTTTTCCCAAAGTTGTGCAGTGCAGTAGGTATATATTAATTAATTTCCAAGTACCAATCTCTACTGTTTGTACTTCAGCATCCAAATCTAAGTCAATTTACAATGTTTTAAATGGTATATTTTCATTTATTAGTAGAACTATACCACCATTGCATATCTTCGATTGTGAAGCATTATCTCATTGGAGATTTAGACTCCTAGGGGCATCCAAGGGAGGATTTCTCCAAGAAGGACCTAGTGAAAAGACTGCTGAGTCTGATAAGGGTTTCTGGTCTCTTCACATAAACGGCACAAAAAGCCCAAAGGCTGAGGTGCCAAGGACTCTAAGCCTTTGACTGGTGTGCTCACCATTGCATGAGTTAGTGCTATTAATATATTATTTAAGTTATTTTAAACCATCAATATTCCATGAATTCCCGTGATTTTTTCCTTATTCTTTATTCGTCCCAGTTTGATATACCCTGATATGCTTTCAGCAAGGATTATAAATGGGCGTATATCTCCATATTTGTATTTTTCAATAAAAAAATGTATTAAGTATAATATGTTACACCAGTTCTTGGGGAGGCCTCTTGGGCCACCCTACTGAGTGTGCTCATGCAATCTAAGTGGTTAGTTTTAGCTAGTTATTAGAAAGGAAAATTTAAAGAAAAAAGGAAAACAATAAGCAACTGGCACAGACTTACCACTCTTGTAGTCACGTTTAAATGGAATCGTTCAATTTTTGCTTTTTTTAAGAATTTTAAGCGGCAATTCCTATTTACTATTGTGAGCTTTACAAAATGAAGTATAAACCATAGATAATGATTTAAAATATTCTAACGGTCAAGTGTCAAAAAACACGTTCAGTCGTGCCAACAGAAACACCGAACACATACTTTCATTCAACTGACGTTTTCGCTAGACATTTGACGTTCGATTCCTTTCGGCAAATCGATTCTTTTAGTTCGATTCCAAAAGATTCGGTCGCAAAAGTAAATCGATTCATTTAAGTGGACAAAGAGGTTATATTTACATTAAATGACATTTATGTATGACTTGACACTACAATATTTTATGTATGTAAAGATTATTTTTCAGTATTACGTGGTTTTTGTTATTTATACGGGTATTTAAATTATTAATAATAAGTTTTTATAGTTTGTTTCCAAATATTCGCAATAAGAGAAAACATATTTAACATTTCTAGTCATGAACACTAACGAAAGAACCCAAGGGGATGGAATGGATAATTCTACATGTAATAAATCAATTAATCTAGAATCTACAATAAATCCAATTAAAACTTCACAACGTCGTACGAAAATACTAAATTCGTTAAGACCCGTAGAACCAAAAAGTAAAGTCATTTATTTGACACCAAAACATACATTTTCATCAAAAACTGCTCCAAATTATTTCGTACAAAAACCAAAAGAACCTAAATTTGTGCCATGTGAACCTTATAAAGCAGCAGTCGAACCTTTGTCTGTAAGTAAAAAAATAACTCCCAAAAAATTTGGTAGAAACGACATGGATTTACAAAATCTGGTGGTCCAGTTGTCTGAAACTAGAAAAACTGAGATGAATAAGCTCAATACGAACGAAAAAGTAGAAGATATTGATCATAATAAATTACTGCTAGCTTGGAAAAAAGAAAAAGAACAGTATGAAGTAGATTTACAAAATTTAAGGTCCTCAAATACACTATTAGAAAATCAATTGAAATTTCAAGCCCAGGTTAATAGTGAGCTAAAAACTTTATTGGTAGCTGCAGTTGGAGAAGATCTCGAAAATCGAGTTCAACATCTAACTGAAGATAAATTATCATTAGCTAGAGCTTTATTAAATTCGGCTAATCATTTAACTTCACATCAAGAGCAGACAGAATGGTTGTCTGGCCAATGCGAAGTATGGAGAAGTAAATTCCTAGCTTCTAGGTAAGTTAATAGAATTTTTGCTCTAAAAATTAAAGATTATTCCAAATATTTTTATATATCTTTAAATTGCTACTACATCAAAATTGTGAAAGATATGTCATCTTATATGACATGTATTTCTTAAAAAAAGTGTATCGCCAACACATATGTGGTGGAAGTAAACAAATAAGTATTAATATTCAGTTTAAGTGCTATATAAACATTTAAAAAATTCTTAATTACTATTTAGAAATGAGTTATTAAAGTTCGATGTTTTGTACCTTTCTCAGTTTGATGGTGGAAGAATTAGCAAAATGGAAATCAGCATTAACGAATAGAAATAATGAATTCCTTGAGGTAACTAAAACCATGCTTGCGGAAAGACAAAAAATTCATTCTCAAGTAGCTGAGCTGTTAAATCGATTAAACAGTATAAGTAAAAACAATGAGAAAGAAAATTATCAACAACCAGTTTTAAAATATGGAAATATATTGGAAATGACAAATATTAGTCTGGGATTAACGAAAAATGTATGCAATAACTTGAAAATAAGTACAATCAAAACCACTGATTCACTTTTAAATAATTTACAACCAACAGTTGCAGAAAGAAACGCTGAAAGGGTAAGTTACCATCAAACATTATTTAAGGTTAAATCTTATTATGAAAACCTCATTTTTAGTTGCTCAACAATCCCATAGCTGTTAGTTATAAACCAGATCTTTTATGTAATGCAGTATTAGGAGCTGCTTCATCTATAGGAAACGAACAGATGTTTCTACAGTATCCATCTTTACATTCTTGTTGTTCTCATTGTACTGGCGAATTACAAACCATATGACAGTACTCGATAAATAGGATGGAATTTTTAAGTAAGCAATAACTTTTGAGATTCTCTTTATTACATTTATATTAAATTGTTTGTTTTTTACTTGGCTCATATTTTTGTGTGTTGTTCATGAATGATTTGTTCTTTTCACCTGAAATAGTGTTAAAATAGGAACTAATTTATAACTAAATTCTTGATTTTTTAAGAAAAAACTGCGTAAATCAACGATATTTTTGTTTTAATCTGTTTTATTTAAAGTATGGTAACTTACTGTAACCATAGAAACATTTTAGAAGAAATAACAATGACAATATTATTAAAAAAATACTTTACTGGCTTATTCAAAAACATTACTCGATAAGTAAATTTTCACAAATCTTCCTCATCGGTCAGTTCATTAATTTCTTCATCGTCAGTCATATCTTGAACAAATGAATCGTATTCCAATACCTCTTCATCACTTAAATGAGAATTACCTTCCATAAACGATGCAAATCTACGACAAATAATCAACTCCTGAACCCAAAAATAATAATAATCGACAAAGGAAGAACATTAAATCAGACAAGACAGTAAAAAACAATGTACCTATTTCACTAACCTCTTTACATCGTTCAATTTTAAAACAGTGTTCCACTGGTTACATCCAGGACTCGAACAATACTCTCTTAAAGAGTTCAAAGCTTTTGCAGTTTCCACAACACCTTGCTGATAATATTCTTCATTGGTAAGTAATTTTACCTTTGGAGGGAATTTCTTTTTCCTAAATTAGAGTAAAATTAATGTAACAAATACATTTTATTTGATAAACTATTCACCAGTAGGATTTTGGAGCCATTTTCCACTTCTGTGGTAAATTATAGCTTAAAAGTAATATCACTATTTGACCCATTGCAGCTTCTTGATAACCGCTGCTGTTAAAAATTAAACTTAACCCCACTAATTGCAGAGACCATTTAATTAAATTAATTGTACGTGGATTTTCTACAGGACCCCATCGATAGCACACTAAAATTGAGATATATACTTAATAACAGCCAAAAGCGCTAAATGAGATACAAAATCTCTTAATTTTACTAAGACACTCACAATTACACATGTTTAAAAACTTACATATAAAACTGACAAATCCTGTAATTAATATATACCACATAACGTAATATTTGTACTCGGTTAAAACAATTTGTACATTCTCCCAAAGTAACCTCGAGATGTATATGACTAAAGACCATCCCATTCCAAGAACTCCATACATAAATGGTTTCTGGAATATAATAAATGCATAGACTTTATTTTTGACCAAAGTTATTAGAAAGTACTTACCCTTGGAAATATCTTGCTTATAAAATATATTAAAACTAAGACTGATGCACATACACCGAAAGTAACTCCTGTTAGATAATGAAAAAATGTATTTTTACTCAGAGTATCTCCAGACAAAAATATGAATATACCAATTCCCAGCATCAGTAATTTCCAAAAATCCATATCTACAAGATATTAATCAGCCTCACTGTTAAGTAATTTGAATTTAAGACTTACTTATAACACTTATTTGTACTTTATAAGAATCCCCACTGTTTACACCAATACATGTTGTATTAAATGGGTTGATTTTGAAACCTTTTTGTTTGATCATGAAAATGTTGGGAGACCAGAATCGGCTATTTTTAGAGTATTCCAGTTCTACATCTTCAGGAGTAGAACCTTCATACAAAGTATAATCCTCATTAGGATGGTTCAATTGAAACTGAAAAATACTTACAAAAATTCATATCAAAAAAGTTTTGAAGTAGGTACCTACTTACCATTACACTTTGCCAAATGTAAATCAAGGATTTCTTTCTTCCTTTGTAACAAAAAGTTTGCATATCAAAACCCCTGAAACTTGGTGCAATGAATGTTTCTCCATGTTCTAAATAATGAACTAAAAGAGGATTTTGAATTTTATTAATTTCTTTAAATATTCATGTAACACTTACTTTTAGTATTATCCACAGCTAAACTGAACTGAATGTAAGTAAATATGCATAAAATACCAATTAATTTAAGCATTTTGTAGCATAAATTTTGATCTAAAAAGAATTTTCTCGTAACGCTTGCACCCAAACTAGGACAATGTTGTGTAAGGTTATGTTCAGTTGCAAGCAAAACGGTTAAGTGCTTAAACCATTTCAATATGCAATAAGTTCCAAATAAACATCTTCGTACATTAAATTCATAATAGATAAATTAATATGATTATTATAATATAAAAATTACTTTGAATAGGAACTCAATTTAAAGCACCGAAAACTGTCATTTTAACGAGTGAGAAGCTAGCTCCTCTAGCCCCAAACCATAGATAACCAACTGCTTAGACTAGGAACTTTCCTTGTCTAAGCTACCACGAAACATTTAATTTCAGCCCGTTATTAAAAAAGAAGACTACCACTGGAGTGGTTTTTATCGTATTCTTATATTTGAAACATGGTCTCAGCTCTAACTACTATACAGCTAGGGATAGACTAAACTTTGAATACTATACAGCCAAGAAAGGCCTAAGCTGTTAGAAAAATCCAGCCAAGGTTTATCTACCATAACCTCACTTTATTTTTAAATAATGTCAATAAAATTGAAATATGTCATTTTTCTAGTGGAAGTGGGGAAGACTGTTGAAATTAGTCCAAACATTTGACGTAATATATTTTTTTTGTAAGATTGTCGAGCTGATAGATATGTAACTAAACGTCTAGCAGCAAATATACAGTTCGATCAACGAATATTTTTCTATTAAGGTAAGTTTTATGTCCTTACATAACGATCTGCAATGTGAAGGGTTCAGAAATAAAGAGTTTAATCAATTAATGCATTCTCGTGGGTTACATGATAATATTACATCTTTCAATTTGTTATGTAATTTATCCTTGGTAGATTATCAAAGAGATATCAAACAGTCCGTTTGAATAAATATTAGTAGGAACCCCATTTTATGAAATACATTTATTCCTTGGTATTTACATTAAATAGGTTTTCTCCGAAACAAGATATCAAAGTTTAAGTCGTGTAGTTGAAAGTTTTATTCTGTATATCTAGAAGGTTATCTACATTTTCTTCAATTTTCAATGAATCTTGATTCTTACAAATTTCACAAGAACCAAGGTTTACATTTTCTAATATGGGATGTGTTTTTTCATCCAAAGATTTTAGTTGAGATTCGGCCCTGAAATAAGAATAAAATCAAAAAATTACCAGTAACTAATAATATTGAACAAGTTTATTCAATAAATAAAACAAATTACATACATCAAGATTCCATTGATTTTTCCTAATAGAAATCCATTTCTAAAGCCTTCCTCAAAACTTTCTTGAAAATTGCTGTCACGTCCTGCTGAAATTCCTTCTCTCAAACCTTCTTAAAAATAAATAATCTCAAAAAAATGTATAATTATACTTTCGTTATACCTTTTTCGAAGCATTTTCAATTTTTTTCGACGTCTGTAAAATCTCTGTCCATGTATAATCAGAGACAAGCGATGCATGTTCTTTTTGGTGAATTCATTATTCTTTTTGTTAGTTTGTTGGGAAATATTTTTTATATAATTATTTCAAGAATAATTACGTTTTTTTTAAATTTTTGGTCCCCGTCTGACACTACGAAAAAATGTGACAACTAGCTGCAACTGCCACAGACCACTTAGGGTAAGTGGTCTGTGGCAACTGCAGTCGAACAATATTTGTATTGACTGACCACTCTATATTATCGTAGTGTTCTGTGATTGACATTACATATTTGTTGTGTTCTTTTAACATGATTCTGTTCAGCTCTGTTAATTTTCAATCTGAGCGCAAATCACGAACTTTAAGTTTGTGGCGCAAATGCATTTAAGTGAACAAAGCGAGTAAATTCCGTAAAAAGAACACAATTAATTGATTTGTAATATGGCGTGGCGTCTTTACAGAGAAAAAAGACGTTTATCTTTTACTATTTTTGTGCATATGTATTTATATTAAATATTCTCCGTGATGAATGAAACTTTTGGTAACATTATTAATATTATCGTTCTGGAATTACACCAATGGCGGTATGTTGAAATAGATGTTGATATATTAATTTGATAGCTTTTTATTCTTCTATAAAAACTGCAATACAATATTGCTAAAGTATTTAATAACCATTCACATCCTTCAATCATTTTGTGAAAATTTTTCATTATGATGTTATAATAGATAGCATCAAAGGAAAAAATAAGTTGAAATTGTTAGTTGTAATCAAGCCAGTTGGCTAAGTATTTCTCCTTAGAATATAATTTCTTTGTTTTAATTGAATATATATTTTTTTCTATTTTAGATATATGAGTTTCTCCAAGTTGTCGTCGATAAAGTTGCTTCAATAAAACTAGAGTACCATTTTTATTGGACCAGAAGGCTTTTGTAGAGTAGATGAAGCTTATATGCCGATGTAGAATAAACAACAAGATCTCCTCCATGCTTAACTATTTTCTGATTCATTCCTAGTAGTCCTTGGTAAGTCTCATTTGTTATAAATTCAAGTAGTTCAAATGAGCATACCATTGCCGGTTGAACCATTTTAAGATTTGTTTGTTTTTCAGGAAAAGAAAACACATTTTTCATAGCTTGTTATTGGGATATGGAAATTTTACAAAAAATTAATAGAGGAACTGTTTCTTTCAAAAAATGCTAGACTGTAAGTACCTATTCGCAATTATATATATATTCTACTTTTATCCTAACCAAATTTGAGGAGCATATAGAGGTTGTTTATTGAAAAATATATCTCTTCATCAGGAAATCAGGACTTTCAGTCTGTTGACACATATTGAGAGTATGGTCAAATAATTGAATTACTCGGAAACCATTTAACATTTTTTGGGATCTAATAGGGAAAAAGAGTACTCTAATGAAGAACTATTAGGAAACTAGTTGAAAAGGTTCAATTTAATTGTACTTTTACTGCTATGAGTTAATTCAGTTGAAAGTTTTTGTTGGGTTATAAATTTAATTGGTTGTAACACTATCGTTTCGTTGAGGGTGAATAGTGAAATTTTTAATTTTATTTTGCAGGTCTTGCAGTTCTGCCATCCTACTACATATTAAGTTTAAGCCTTATGATTCGGCTGATGGTCTGTTTACGGTAACAATCAAGAGGATTATAGAATATTACTAATAGTTAAGTAGTTTCTTGTACATCATTTTTTAAATGAAAATATTGGCTGGAAGATAAAATCGGTGAGGTAGATATCGAATTAAAAAATTGGAAATTTTTTAGCCAAATTGATCTCAATTTGAGACAAATCTGGTTTTTATCATACAGTGTTTTTCTAAATTTATGCAAAAAAATAATTAACCCGTTAAAAAATTGCCGCGCAACGTTGGGTTCTTAATGTTACAAGAATGTAGGTAATTGTGAGAATTAGAAAAAATAAAATTTCTCTCAAATTTGTCATAGAAAGGACCAATTATAATTTTGTATGGGCAATCAATTTCTTTTTCGAATGAATTCGGAAACACCCTGTATATTGATTGTAACGGAGAATTTTCGGTTGTTTTTACAAATTTTAAAAGGATCTCATTGTATAATTGAAAAAAAAATGATACCCTATCTTAGGATATAAATAGAATCATCACTGACACTTTATTAAAAATAAATAATAGGGGTGGTATATTCATTATTTGGTTGGGGTTTGGTAAAGAAAATAAAACGACAAATTCTTTGAATATAATTTATTTTCAATTAATAACAAAATATTATCCATTTTAATTTGTTTTTTCAAATTGACGAGTCCTTAAATTACACAAAAATGGAGAAAAACATAATTAGTTACGACCATTAATAATTGGAAGTTTCTGATTATGTTGATTTGTATTTTTCTGTAAATTGTGCAAAGATACATAGAGTTCGGAAATGGGCATAATTGACGATGACCATTAGTAATTGGAAATCGCCGATTATGTTTATTTTCCAACCCTGTGTATAATAAATACCGTACATGAATTGACATCGTCAATATTAGCTGTGTTTTTTTATAAAGAAAAAGTTTCAAATTTAGGGTTTATCAAACAGGAGATGTAATAAAATGTTTGGCTAATGAGTTGTTAGCTGTAATTTAGCCAATTGGCTAAGTATTTCTCCCAGAAATGCAATTTCTTTGTTTTAATTGAAAATATATTTGTTTCTATTTTAGATATATGAGTTTCTGCAAGTTGTCGTCGATAAAGTTGCTTCAATAACTAGTGTACCATTTTTATTGGACCAGAAGGGTTTTGTAGAGTAGATGAAGCTTATATGCCGATGTAGAATAAACAACAGGATCTCCTCCAGGCTTAACTATTTTCTGATTCACTCCTAGTAGTCCTTGGTAAGTCTCATTTGTTATAAATTCAAGTAGTTCAAATGAGCATACCATTGCCGGTTGAAGCCATTTTAAGATTTGTTTGTTTTTCAGGAAAAGAAAACACATTTTTCATAGCTTCTTATTGGGATATGGAAATTTTACAAAAAATCAATAGAGGAACTGTTTCAAAAAATGCCAGACTGTAAGTACCTATACACACAATTATTATGTATATTCTACTTCTACCCTAACTAAACTTGAGGAGAAGATAGAGGTTGTTTATTGAAAAATATAATCTCTTGAATTCTTGCCAAATATGTTTCTATTAAATCTAAAATGGAACGTTTATGCTTTATTTTTGGTTATAGATATAGAATTATTTCACTTCTATTATGTGTACATACACAATATTTTCAACTTGACATGTCAAAGTTACACAAAAATTGAAAATAACAGATTTAGTTTCAACCATTAGAAATTTGAAGCTTCTGATTCTGTTGATTTGCATTTTTTTGTATATTGTATGTACAAAAACGTACATAGAGTTCGTGAAAGTGCATAATTGACAGTGACCATTGGAAATTTCCAATTATGTTTTTTTTAAACTGTATAATACTAATACAAACATCTTGAGAGAAACTCACTAATTGATTTGGTGAGCCCAGTAACTTTTTTATTTATTGTAATGAAATGATATGTGTACTCTTGTCGGTTCTCAACAAGTTAACTCTATCAACTTAACTTTATTACTACCTCAAATATATTCCTTGAATATCGAGAATAGCAAAAACGTATTTTCTGTTTGCTAATCGGCACAATATGCTGCTTACACAGCATTACCCATTTCTCCATAGACGTATTGACACATACATATTACAAAATAATATTTTATTGCAATCAATTTCCTGATATGAACCTGAGCCACATGACATGGTACTCGGGTCGCTCACCTTATAAGTATAGTTAGTATTGTAATATAAAACTTTTATTTTAAATGAAATATAAATTCTTAATACTATATCATCTCATTATAATATGTTTTTTTTTCTAACTATATAATACCAGTACAAACATTGTCAATATCAGTTGTGTTCTTTATATGTAAAACATTTGAAATTGTGGTTTTGTCAAACAGTAATTGTTTTGCTGATGAGAGAAACTCACTAATTAATTTGTTGAGCTCAGTAAGTTTTATTTATAAGTTCAAATACCTACTTCAGATGAACGCAACATTTAGTAATAGTCAATGTGTTTTTCAGGATAGTGGAGGAAATACTACAGCATGTCGATCTAAGTTTATTTTGATGGAATATGAAAATATTATGACAATACAATGGAGGGACAATGTGTTTTTATAAGATTAGACTGTAAGTATACATAATTATTATTTGATATTCTAACACTTACCCAGAACTAGAAATAACAATGGACCTAAGCGAACAGTTTGTTAAATGAAAAATACATCTCGTATTAGAATATAATTTTGTACTTTTACTTTGCCAGTTAAATTTTTCCTAAGTCTATTTTGGATAAATCTAAAATGGAACGTCTATTTGTTTTATCTTCTTCCTCCAATGATTGAGTTTTATTTGTGTCTTGAAAAATTGTGAATTCAACTACTACATGGAATCTTTCCATAATTTTAAAATTAAATCAATCATTATATATGTAAGTTTTCTTACCAGGCTCAACAGTCTTTTCATCTTGTCCTTCTTGGAGAAATCCTCCCTTGGATGCTCCTAGGAGTCTCTATCTCCAATGAGACAGTGCTTCACAATCGAAGAAAATGTGAAAGGCTATTTCCTCCCCTTCCATGCACAACTAACTGATAGGTTCCTCCCTATATATGCAGATTGTATGCATGTGCTTCCTTAGGGTACAGTCACTATCCTTATCTGGCCCCTGCTAAGGTTTAGTATTTCGTTAGTCAGCATTTTGACCAGGAGTTTGCTGTACTCCTGTTTTGGCACGTGTCTCCAGTATGACTGGCACGTGCAGCAGTTTTAGATATCCCAAATACTGGTTCAGGATCAGTGAATGCAGTCTCAGACCCTAGCTTCGCTAGAATGTCTGCCCTTGTGCCCCGGGACTCACTTGAGAGAAACTCTATTATGGTTAGCCAGGGTATATGGAGCTAGATCTTTGATCTGTTCTGGCATTTGATGAGACGTCTACCTGATGTTTAATATTTTGGCTGGACCAAATAATTACCTACCTTGTGATTGACTTGAAAGAAGATATTATGATATTACAAATATTAAACCTTAGATCTTCAATTTTACAGTTCCATAAAGATTTACAGGGTGTCGCAAAACGGTGTAAAAGATTTTGTCACTTCTTATAGGCTATGATTAAAATTTCAATAATTGCATTGTTATTAAAGAATTATTTTTATTCAAATTAAAAGTATGTACATGAAATACTTTCTTGTTTTTGGTTTTCTGTGTTTGTTCGAAAGTGATTGAACCTTAGACACTGTGACTGACGAATGCTGTAAAGCAAATTGGAATAGAAGGACCTGCGCCTGGGTCTATTTTTTCCAGGTCTTTTTCCTAGGTCTTGTTTCTCAAACAATTTTTTATTATTTACTTTTTCCAAATACCAATATCCATTTGTTGGTAGATTCTTGGATCATCACGTTTTTTTTTTCAGGATCCCAGATGGTATCCTTGTTAATAGAAGAGAGAGGAGGAAGAGAAGGAGAGGAGCAGGAGAAGGAGAAGCAGTGGAAGGAGAAGCAGTGGAAGGAGAAATGATATTCGCGAAATATAAGTATTATATTTTATTATCTATATTATCTGTGACTGTGTATTTTTTACAATGCAGGACTGGGCTAGTAAACTTGCTTGCATATTTAACTATACATTTTCAAAATATTGGTCATATTTTTTGTCCAAAGTAAGAATAGTGTTTTCTCTTCGCCTGTTTGTTTTTTCAAATTGACGTGTCTTTAAATTACACAAAAATGGAGAAAAACATAATTAGTTACGACCATTAATAATTGGAAGTTTCTGATTATGTTGATTTGTATTTTTCTGTAAATTGTACAAAAGTACATGGTTAGTTCGGAAATTGACATAATTGACGATGACCATTAGTAATTGGAAATCGCCGATTATGTTTATTTTCCAACCCCCTGTGTATAATAAATACCGTACATAAATCGACATCGTCAATATTAGCTGCTTTTTAATGGAAAACGTTTCATATTTTTAGTTTACCTCAAAGGCTTAATACAAATTCTTTGCTAATGACATACCACCACCAGATTGGTGATGTAAAATATGTAAAAAAATGCGTTTTTATTGACAATAAAATCCTTCTTTGTTTTTTAGGATATCGTATGGTATCGTCTAGACTAGTCCCTTCAAATAATGAAGAGAAGGAGGGAGACCAAGCAGGAGAAGGAAGTGATATATTTAGGAAGAGGACTATTAGAGTATAAATTCTGTATTTTATTTATTTTAAAAAGAAAATTGAAACCATAATGATAGGTATTATGTTTGGTACAATATTTAAAGACTGGGCATTGAACGTTATATGGATATTATGTAGTAAGCAAACAAGTGTGTTTTGTAAACTTGTTTGCTGTTCAAAAATAATAATGAAAAAATGTCCATCTATCGTTCACAGTTATAAGTTTATCGATAAAGATATAATATTTTTAAATGCCCAGTCCTAGAGTAAGAATAATATCGAGTGTTGTTTGTGTTTCTCTGCCTTCCCTCCTTTATTCCAACTTGACGTGTCACACCAAAAGTACACAAAAAAGCGAAGTGACATAATTAGTTACGACCATTAGAAATTGGAAGCTTCTGATTATGTCGATTTGCATTTTTCTGTATACGATTGTTTGTACGAAAAAGGTACATGGAGTTCGGGATAAGGGCATGGTTGACGGTGACCATTAGAAATTGGAAATCGGAGATTGTGTTCTTTACTCCCGACTCCGTCAAACCTAACTCGTACATATATCGACGACATTGTCAATGTTACCTAAAGGGTGTATGTGGATTTTGAATGTGTGCGTTTGTGCGTAAGACCAAATTTTAACGATATGACGGAGCGGCGACCATTAGTAATTGGAAGCTGCCCAGTGATTTTCGTTAAAACGGCACCCACTTCTTCGGAGCTGCCTTCACAAGATCTTTATTTTTGGTAAAGATCAAAGTGTAAGACAGAAGCGTCCGTATTCGTGGTGGAAAATGAAAGGGGTACCCCCAACATTCTTTTCCACACCGACGCATTAAGGACGGGTTGCAGCGCAGTGGTTAAACCTCGGATTTGTGGTTGACCACAAACCGATTTTTAACCGCTAGTACGTTACAAAACGTTCTTAATCGTGTTTCACAATTTAGAAAAAGGTACCCCTTTTAATTTTTTCAACCTGAAGCCTAACAAAATTGTGTCCCCTTATCCCGCCCATACGGACGCTACTGTCTTACAACAGTTCAAATCTTGTGAAGCGCGTTCCATAGACTTGGTTTTACCAACTACCCCCTCATCGGGCTGTCAGCTCAGGGGCTGGCGTGGAAAATTCTCTAAGGATTTTTCATGCTTCCGCTCCGAGCTGCACCGATTAATGGGGAGACTTGACACAGCCGGACCGGCGTGATGTTTTTTCTCCTCTCTTACCCCCTTGTACATACATATATACTGCCCTGTCCACACGCTTCACGCCGGTCGTGCAATGGAAAAAAACGGCATACTGTACAACCATGTAATAATTTTTATATTTTCAATAAACTGCATATCCGAACAGTTGTTTTAATTTCCTTACACCTATCTTTAGTCACCAAGAAGGTGAAGAAAGGCGAAGGCATAAGGGGTACCACCACGAGGGGACAAAGATAAAGAGCTCGCTCTTCTTTTTTAAGAAGAGCCTTTCTCCTTTTCTTCACCCCCTTATAGGGCCTCGAGCTGCAGTTCGGAGCATAAGCATGAAAAATCCTTTGAGAATTTTCCACGCCAGCCCCTGAGCTAACAGCCCGATGGGAAGTAAAACCAATTCTATGGAACGCGCTTCACAAGATTCAAACTGCTGTAAGACAGTAGCGTCCGTATGAACAGGATAGGGGACGCCTGCCCCAATTTTGTAACCTACGCAGTGGCGTCAGGTTGAAAAAGTTAAAAGGGGTACCGTTTTTGTTTACTAATACACTAGCGGTTAAAAATCGGTTCCTGGTCAACCACAAATCCGAGGTTTAACCACTGCGCTACGACCTGGCGTCGGTATGGAAGAGAATGTAGGGGTACCCCTTTTATTTTTCACCACGAATACGGACGCTTCTGTCTTACACTTTGATCTTTACCAAAAATAAAGATCTTGTGAAGGCAGCTCCGAAGAAATGGGTGCCGTTTTAACGAAAATCACTGGGCAGCTTCCAATTACTAATGGTCGCCGCTCCGTCATATCGTTAAAATTTGGTCTTACGCACAAACGCACACATTCAAAATCCACATACACCCTTTAGGTAACATTGACAATGTCGTCGATGTATGTACGGGGGTTAGGTTACCCGGAGTCGGGAGTAAAGAACACAATCTCCGATTTCCAATTTCTAATGGTCACCGTCAACCATGCCCTTATCCCGAACTCCATGTACCTTTTTCGTACAAACAATCGTATACAGAAAAATGCAAATCGACATTATCAGAAGCTTCCAATTTCTAATGGTCGTAACTAATTATGTCACTTCGCTTTTTTGTGTACTTTTGGTGTGACACGTCAAGTTGGAATAAAGGAGGGAAGGCAGAGAAACACAAACAACACTCTCGATATTATTCTTACTCTAGGACTGGGCATTTAAAAATATTATATCTTTATCGATATAATTATAACTGTGAACGATAGATGGACATTTTTTCATTATTATTTTTGAACAGCAAACAAGTTTACAAAACACACTTGTTTGCTTACTACATAATATCCATATAACGTTCAATGCCCAGTCTTTAAATATTGTACCATCCATAATACCTATCATTATGGTTTCAATTTTCTTTTTTTTGCATCGTTATAACTACAATAAATATTACAAGGCAGCACAATCGATATAAAATAAATAAAATACAGAATTTATACTCCAATACTTGGTAAATATCACTTCCTGGAATGACGATGATATAATTTACACCAAACTGTATTACTGGTTGCATACAACTACCTGCTACTTCTACTCGTTCTCCTTGTTTTCTTTATATTTATTTGAGTATGTAGACCTTGTACCTACATCCTTGATCAAAGTTACCTAGTCGAGAAGTATTATTAAACTCACAATACCCGAATCACTATTATTCTACTTTATTTTCCTTCTTTTTTTGGTGTGTCTTCGAACTCCAAGGTCCAATATCTACGAAATTGAAATGGAACCACCTTGGAGCTGCACTATAGTACGTCTCCCATCATAGTTAAGTACTTATTCCTCATTAAAAACGAACAAAATCTCTAAAATAAATAAAATACAGAATTTATACTCCAATAGTCCTCTTCGTAAATATCACTTCCTTCTCCTGCATCTTCTTTGAATTAACTATTCCCAACGATTCCGTCGTTGTCTCTAAAACAGAAAAAACGGATCAATAATTCAGTAGTTATAATATAGTTTTTCTACTCCTGTTTTATAATATACTTATTAAAAGACTAAAATCTGTATCATAATGATATTCATTATGATACAGATTTTTAAGCCAATAGGAATGCGACATTCGCACAATGTTCAATATAGCCATGGATACCTGGTTGACATTGACATTGGAATAAACAAATTTGGAAACTTGGGCAAGCAAATTGCCACCTTTTTAGGGCTTCCCAATCCCAATTTATATACGGGACACTGCTTTTGTAGATGTCCATAAAGTTAGCCTCAACAACCCAGCCCAATCAGATTTAAAATATCTGAAAATTTAGTGCTTTTTATGTGCTAATTAGTTGCCCTAATCGGAAATTTGTTGCTCATATAGCAACCGAGAAAATGACGACAATGCTAACTTTTTTCAAAAGTTAGCCTTGTCATATAATATAACACGGTAAAATCATACAAAAACATCCCAAGAATTAGTTGCTAATTAGTTGCTCCATAAACAATGATCAGAACAATTGAATAATAGCTGAAAAGTGAATTTTGATCGATTAATTTCTCCGGATAGACTCAAAAACGTGTGAGATGGCCTTGAAAAATTAGTTGCTCCATACACAATGATCAGAGCAATTAAATAAACGTCTGAGATGGCCGTTGCTTATTAGTTGCTTCATAAACAAAGATCCGAGCAAATAAATATTAGAAGAAAAGTAACTTTTGATCGATTAATTTTTCCGGAGAGACTCAAAAACGCCTGAGATGGCCTTGAAAAATTAGTTGCTAATTAGTTGCTCCATGGACAATGATCAGAACAATTAAATATTAGAAGAAAAGTGACTTTTGATCGATTAATTTTTACGGAGACACTCAAAAACGTGTGAGATGGCCTTGAAATATTAGTTGCTCCATGGACAATGATCAGAGCAATTGAATAATAAAAGAAAAGTGACTTTTGATCGATTAATTTTTCCAGAGAGACTCAAAAACGTCTGAGATGGCCTTGAAAAATTAGTTGCTCCATGGACAATGATCAGAACAATTAAATATTAGAAGAAAAGTGACTTTTGATCGATTAATTTTTACGGAGACACTCAAAAACGTGTGAGATGGCCTTGAAATATTAGTTGCTAATTAGTTGCTCCATGGACAATGATCAGAGCAATTAAATAATGGAAGAAAAGTGACTTTTGATCGATTAATTTTTCCAGAGACTCAAAAACGTCTGAGATGGCCTTGAAAAATTAGTTGCTCCACGCACAATGATTAGAGCAATTGAATAATACGAGGTGTCCCAAATAAGAGTGACTTTTTTTAAACATGAATGCCCAGCTTATTAATTGCTCCAAAGAGATAGGGTTTTCACTAGTTTCACTAGTTTATCAAAGAGATTTTTTTAGACTTGACTGGCATTTCATCTCATCAACACAGGGTGTTTTACTAATGGGGAAAATATGGATTATTTTAAATTTTAAACACCCTATAATTATTGATCTCATTCGAAAGAGCAATCATTATCCTTTCCAAAAATGTATTGTTTCCCATATTTTGTTTTATTAACAACAAAGATATTGGAGGTTCCATGTAGTAGTACATTTTTAATTAGTAGTTTTATACGAACTTATTTTGATGCATAAAATCAACTCATGCTAAGCCTAACAATGCTTTAGTTACCATGTGTAACTAACCAGCTATTTACTTTCATTTCGTTGCTCTTTCTCAGAACAGCAAAGAGCAGCAGGTCCAAAATTACAGCCATTCAACGAGCAACTAGCATCTGCTATAAATTTAAGTAATGCAAATAATTGTACTTTTACAATAATGTATCTCTCCATCTCACACGTTTTTGAGTGTCTCCGTAAAAATTAATCGATCAAAAGTCACTTTTCTTCTAATATTTAATTGTTCTGATCATTGTCCATGGAGCAACTAATTAGCAACTAATTTTTCAAGGCCATCTCAGACGTTTTTGAGTCTCTCCGGAAAAATTAATCGATCAAAAGTTACTTTTCTTCTAATATTTATTTGGTCGGATCTTTGTTTATGAAGCAACTAATAAGCAACGGCCATCTCAGACGTTTATTTAATTGCTCTGATCATTGTGTATGGAGCAACTAATTTTTCAAGGCCATCTCACACGTTTTTGAGTCTATCCGGAGAAATTAATCGATCAAAATTCACTTTTCAGCTATTATTCAATTGTTCTGATCATTGTTTATGGAGCAACTAATTAGCAACTAATTCTTGGGATGTTTTTGTATGATTTTACCGTGTTATATTATATGACAAGGCTAACTTTTGAAAAAAGTTAGCATTGTCGTCATTTTCTCGGTTGCTATATGAGCAACAAATTTCCGATTAGGGCAACTAATTAGCACATAAAAAGCACTAAATTTTCAGATATTTTAAATCTGATTGGGCTGGGTTGTTGAGGCTAACTTTATGGACATCTTTTGTAGAACATCTGCAACCGTATTGGTAGATGGCGGCAGTGATATTACCACCTTAAAAAGACACGGTGGTTGGAAATCCACTACGGTTGCAGAGGGTTATATTGAAGAAAATATCCAAAATAAAATAAATGTATCGAATAAAATTTTTAATTAAATTGAAAATAGGAATGAAACAAACTTTAACATGCCCTCCAGTTCAACAACCATCCGAACAGGATCAGCCCCCCAAATAAATTTTACAAATTGTACAATAAATAATTTATGCACAAAGAAGATTAAAGAATTAATATTATTATGTTCAAAAGTTTTAAATTTATTTGTTGTACAATTTGCAAAATTTATTTGTTGAAGTTCCTTTCATTGTTCTTGTTTTTTATAATAAATGATAATTATTATTTAAATAATTCTTATTAATCGGAGTAGAAAAAATATTGTATGCAACTTTCATGTAATGGCCATTAATACACTCGCATATTATATACGAAACTCGCCTGCGGCTCGTTTCGTATCCTACAACATACTCGTGTCTTAATGGCTATCATTACATGATCGTTGCATAAAATACTATTATACGATTTCAACCAAAAAAAGCAGTTAGTCGTTTTTTTTTCGGATCTCCAACTGAAATCGTATAAACATACCAACAAACTGATGTTACACATAAAAGCATCCACGCCATCAGTGAGTTTCTCATTAGCCAAACATTTTATTACATCTCCTGTTTGATAAACCCTAAATTTGAAACCTTTTCTTTATAAAAAAAACACAGCTAATATTGACGATGTCAATTTATGTATTATACACAGGGTTGGAAAATAAACATAATCGGCGATTTCCAATTACTAATGGTCATCGTCAATTATGTCAATTTCCGAACTAACCATGTACTTTTGTACAATTTACAGAAAAATACAAATCAACATAATCAGAAACTTCCAATTATTAATGGTCGTAACTAATTATGTTTTTCTCCATTTTTGTGTAATTTAAAGACTCGTCAATTTGAAAAACAAATTAAAATGGATAATATTTTGTTATTAATTGAAAATAAATTATATTCAAAGAATTTGTCGTTTTATTTTCTTTACCAAACCCCAACCAAATAATATATACACCACCCCTATTATTTATTTTGAATAAAGTTTCAGTGATGATTCTATTTATATCCTAAGATAGGGTATCATTTTTTTTCAATTATACAATGAGATCATTTTAAAATTTGTAAAAAAAACTGAAAATTCTCCGTTACAATCATAGCCCAGTCCTGCATTGTAAAAAATACACAGATAATATAAATAATAAAATATAATACTTATATTTTGCGAATATCACTTCTCCTTCCACTTCTTCTCCTTCTCCTGCTCCTCTCCTTCTTTAATGATATGTTCTATTAACAAGGATACCATCTGGGCTCCTGAAAAAAAAAACGTGATGATCCAAGAATCTACCAACAAATGGATATTGGTATTTGGAAAAAGTAAATAATAAAAAATTGTTCGAGAAACAAGACCTACGAAAAAGACCTGGAAAAAATAGATCCAGACGCAGGTCCTTCTATTCCAATTTGCTTTACAGCATTCGTCAGTCACAGTGTCTAAGGTTTAATCACTTTCGAACAAACACAGAAAACCAAAAACAAGAAAGTATTTCATGTACATACTTTTAATTTGAATAAAAATAATTCTTTAATAACAATGCAATTATTGAAATTTTAATCATAGCCTATAAGAAGTGACAAAATCTTTTACTCCGTTTTGCGACACCCTGTAAATCTTTATGGAACTGTAAAATTGAAGATCTAAGGTTTAATATTTGTAATATCTAAATATCTTCTTTCAAATCAATCACAAGATAGGTAATTATTTGGTCCAGCCAAAATATTAAACATCAGGTAGACATCTCAACAAATGCCAGAACAGATCAAAGATCTAGCTCCATATACCCTGGCTAGCCATAATAGAGTTTCTCTCAAGTGAGTCCCGGGGCACAAGGGCAGACATTCTAGTGAAGCTAGGGTCTGAGACTGCATTCACTGATCCTGAACCAGTATTTGGGATATCTAAAACTGCTGCAGGTGGCAGTCATACTGGAGACATGTGCCAAAACAGGAGTACAGCAAACTCAACTCAAAATGCTGACTAACGAAATACTAAACCTTAGCAGGGGCCAGATAAGGATAGTGACTGTACCCTAAGGAAGCACATGCATACAATCTGCATATATAGGGAGGAACCTATCAGTTAGTTGTGCATGGAAGGGGAGGAAACAGCCTTTCACATTTTCTTCGATTGTGAAGCACTCTCATTGGAGATATGGACTCCTAGGAGCATCCAAGGGAGGATTTCTCCAAGAAGGACAAGATGAAAAGACTGTTGAGCCTGGTAAGAAAACTTACATATATAATGATTGATTTAATTTTAAAATTATGGAAAGATTCCATGTAGTAGTTGAATTCACAATTTTTCAAGACACAAATAAAACTCAATCTTTGGAGGAAGAAGATAAAACAAATAGACGTTCCATTTTAGATTTATCCAAAATAGACTTTGGAAACATTTAACTGGCAAAGTTAAAGTACAAAATTATATTCTAATATGAGATGTATTTTTCATTAAACAAACTAATCGCTGGGTAATGTTAGAATATCAAATAATAATTATGTATACTTACAGTCTAATCTTATAAAAACACATTGTCCCTCCATTGTATTATCATAATATTTTCATATTCCATCGAAATAAACTTAGATTGACATGCTGTAGTTTTTCCTCCACTATCCTGAAAAACACATGAATTTTAAAATGACTATTACTAAATGTTGCGTTCATCTGAAGTAGGTATTTGGCTTAATTACAGCTAACAACTCATTAGCCAAACATTTTATTACATCTCCTGTTTGATAAACCCTAAATTTGAAACCTTTTCTTTCTTTATAAAAAAACACAGCTAATATTGACGATGCCAAATATATGTACGGTATTATACACAGGGTTGGAAAATAAACATAATCGGCGATTTCCAATTACTAATGGTCATCGTCGAATATGTCCATTTCCGAACTCCATGTACTTTTGTACAATTTACAGAAAAATACAAATCAACATAATCAGAAACTTCCAATTATTAATGGTCGTAACTAATTATGTTTTTCTCCATTTTTGTGTAAGTTAAAGACTCGTCAATTTGAAAAACAAATTAAAATGGATAATATTTTGTTATTAATTGAAAATAAATTATATTCAAAGAATTTGTCGTTTTATTTTCTTTACCAAATCCCAATCAAATAATATATATATATATCACCCCTATTATTTATTTTTAATAAAGTTTCAGTGATGATTCTACGTTGCGTGGCAATTTTTCAACAGGTTAATCATTTTTTTGCATAAATTTAGAAAAACACTGTATGATAAAAACCAGATTTGTCTCAAATTGAGATCAATTTGGCTAAAAAATTTCCAATTTTTCAATTCGATTCAACTCGATATCTACCTCACCGATTTTATCTTCCAGCCAATTTTTTCATTTAAAAAATGATGTACAAGAAACTACTTAACTATTGGTAATATTCTATAATCCTCTTGATTGTTACCGTAAACAGGCCATCAGCCGAATCATAATGCTTAAACTTGATATGTAGTAGGATGGCAGAACTGCAAGACCTGCAAAATAAAATTAAAAATTTCACTATTCACCCTCAACGATACGATAGTGTTACAACCAATTAAATTTATAACCCAACAAAAACTTTCAACTGAATTAACTTGTAGCAATAAAAGTACAATTAGATTGAACCACATCTTCCTTTTCAACTAGTTTCCTAATAGTTCTTCATTAGGGTCCTCTTTTTCCCTATTAGAACCCAAAAAATGTGAAATAGTTTCCAAGTAATTCAATTATTTGACCATACGTTCAATATGTGTCAACAGACTGAAAGTCCTGATTTCCCGATGAAGAGATATATTTTTCAATAAACAACCTCTATATGCTCCTCAAGTTTGGTTAGGGTAGAAGTAGAATATACATAATAATTGTGTATAGGTACTTACAGTCTAGCATTTTTTTAAACAGTTCCTCTATTAATTTTTTGTAAAATTTCCATATCCCAATAACAAGCTATGAAAAATGTGTTTTCTTTACCTGAAAAACAAACAAATCTTAAAATGGCTTCAACCGGCAATGGTATGCTCATTTGAACTACTTGAATTTATAACAAATGAGACTTACCAAGGACTACTAGGAGTGAATCAGAAAATAGTTAAGCCTGGAGGAGATCCTGTTGTTTATTCTACATCGGCATATAAGCTTCATCTACTCTACAAAACCTTTCTGGTCCAATAAAAATGGTGCTCTAGTTTTATTGAAGCAATTTTATCGACGACAACTTGCAGAAACTCATATATCTAAAATAGAAAAACAAATATATTTTAAATTAAAACAAAGAAATTGCATTTTAGGGAGAAATACTTAGCCAATTGGCTTAATTACAGCTAACAATTTCAACTTATTTCTTCCTTCGATGCTATCTATTATAACATCATGATGAAACATTTTCACAAAATGATTGAATGATGTGAATGATTATTAAATACTTTAGCAATATTGTATTATTGCAGTTTTTATAGAAGAATAAAAAGCTATCAAATTAATATAATAACGTCTATTTCAACATACCGCCTTTGGAGTAATTCCAGAACGATAATATTAATAATGTTACCAAAAGTTTCATTCACGGAGAAATTATTTAATATAAATACATATGCACCAAAATAATAAAAGATAGGCGTCTTTTTTCTCTGTGAAGACGCCACGCCATATTACAAATCAATTAATTGTGTTCTTTTTACGGAATTTACTCGCTTTGTTCACTTAAATGCATTTGCACCACAAACTTAAAGTTCGTGATTTGCGCTCAGGTTGAAAATTAACAGAGCCTGAACAGAATCATGTTAAATCCAACAAAAATCAAATTCAAATAATCTTATTTTTACAAAAGCAGATAAAGGAAATACAGTAATAGTATTACCCAAAGATGATTATATATCAAAGACCAACAATTTTATACAGGCAGGAAATTTTGAGATTCTTAAAAAAGACCCAACTATTAAATTCCAGAAGGAAATAAAATCAGCAGTAATTAACGCCAAATCAATAATTAACGATAAAGAAAAATATAAATTATTTTTACCCAATCCACAACACCCTGAACTGTATTCATTAATTAAACTCCATAAAGAAGGGTCCCCAATTAGACCAGTTGTTTCTTTTTTCACAGCACCGTCATTTAAAATTTCAAAGATACTCATACATATCATTTCTAAATATTGCTCATTTAAACCTCAATTTTCAATTAAAAACTCAATAGAATTAATTAATAATATTCAAGATATAAAACTTACTCATACTTCTAAATTCATATCGTTCGATGTAACAAATCTATTCCCTAGTATACCTATTATATCATAAATTTATTAAACTTTTGTTTAAATCAAAATTATTTTCATTTCAATGGATAGATTTATAGCAGTAAAGACGGTTTAAATATGGGCAACCCTCTCAGTCCCCTATTAGCAGAAATTTTCATGGATAATATAGAAAAAATAATTCATAAACACCCCCTTAGTAAAAAATTCGTGTACTGGCACCGATATGTAGATGACATTTTAGCTTGCTTCACCGGCACAACTAGACAATTGGATAACTTTATTACTTTCATCAACTCAATTCATAAAAATATCAAATTTACCGTAGAAATTGAACAAAACAAGTCTATAAACTTTTTAGATCTTACAATTACAAATATAAATAATACACATGATTTTTCTATATTTCACAAACCATCACAGACAGACATTACAATTCATAACAGTTCGGTCCACCCATTCAGTCATAAATTAGCAGCTTTTAATAGTATGATACACAGACTTTTAACAGTTCCATTAAATATTGACAATCACAACAAAGAACTAAATATCATAAAACAAATAGCAGTTAATAATAATTACGATCCAAATTTAATAGACAATATAATAAATAAAAAGATACGAAAACATACTCTAGACCAAGTATTTCCTTCTGATAAAAACAAAAATAACCAATTTAAAAGCTTAACATATTTTGGAATACCATCCTTAAAAACCAAATCATTTTTAGAAACTTTAGACTTAAATATTTGCTTTAAAACCGATAACAAATTATCCAAATTCATTAAAAACAACAAATCTAAATCTTCAAAATTAAACAAATCAGGAGTTTATAAATTAAAATGTGGTAATGACAACTGTGATAAAATTTATATAGGTAGAACTTTTAGGAATTTTAAAACTAGAATTTCAGAACACAAACATAGCTATGATAACCAAAAATTAGATTCCAACTACTCAAATCATTTATTAGCAAACCAACACACTTTCGACTCAAATTTTGAAATTTTGCATGTAGAACCTAAATCCTTGAAATTAAATCTTTTAGAAGCTCTCGAGATAAATAAAAACAAATATTCAGATAACCTTCTTAACGACCAAATAGATATCAACAATTCTCCCTTATTAAACCTTTTTACTTAGAAACTTCCTGTACGATTGTTGTGAATGAATTTCCAGGTAAACCTGTTTAATACTTTAGTTAATCCCATATTTTTTGCTTTTTATTTCCAAGTAAATAGATTATAATACTTTTATCCGTAAAATTCCTTATCAATGCACTGTATATAAATTAAAAACTTTTCATGATACCTCCATTCGTTTGGAAAAGCTACTGTGTAGCGAAACGCGTCACAAGTTGTATTTGAACATAGTTCAATTGTAATGAAGGTTTAAACAAAAAAATGTTATTGTTTCATTTCATAGTTAAGTATGAATCTTCATCAAGTAAAAGCCTCATCTATTCAATCATTTGAACTACTTAAATTTATAACAAATGAGACTTACCAAGGACTACTAGGAATGTATCAGAAAATAGTTAAGCCTGGAGGAGATCCTGTTGCTTATTCTACATCGGCACATAAGCTTTGTCTACTCTACAAAACCCTTCTGGTCCAATAAAAATGGTACTCTAGTTATTGAAGCAATTTTATCGACGACAACTTGCAAAAACTCATATATCTAAAATAGAAAAACAAATATATTTTAAATTAAAACAAAGAAATTGCATTTTAGGGAGAAATACTTAGCCAATTGGCTTAATTACAGCTAACAACTTCAACTTATTTCTTCCTTTGATGCTATCTATTATAACATAATGATGAAAAATGTTCACAAAATGATTGAAGGATGTGAATGATTAGCTATTGTAATGCAGTTTTTATAGAAGAATAAAAAGCTATCAAATTCATATATTAACGTCTATTTCAACATACCGCCTTTGGTGTAATTCCAGAACGATAATATTAATAATGTTACCAAAAGTTTCATTCACGGAGAATATTTAATATAAATACATATGCACCAAAATAATAAAAAATAGGCGTCTTTTTTCTCTGTGAAGACGCCACGCCATATTACAAATCAACTAATTGTGTTCTTTTTACGGAATTTACTCGCTTTGTTCACTTAAATGCATTTGCACCACAAACTTCGTGCGCCACAAAGTTCGTGATTTGCGCTCAGGTTGAAAATTAACAGAGCTGAACCGAATCATGTTAAAAGAACACAACAAATATGTAATGTCAATCACAGAATACTACGATAATATAGAGTGGTCAGTCAACACAAATATTGTTCGATTGCAGTTGCAGCTAGTTGTCAAATTTTTTCGTAGTGTCAGACAGGGACCAGAAATTAAAAAAAAACGTAATTATTCTTGAAATAAAAATATAAAATATATTGTGGTTTAATTTCTCAACAAACTAACACAAAGAATAATGAATTCACCACAAAGAACATGCATCGCTTGTCTCTGATTATACATGGACAGAGACTCTGACACGGATAATGATAAGCAAGCGATTTTACAAACGTCGAAAAAAATTGAAAATGCTTCGAAAAAGGTATAACGAAAGTATAATTATACATTTTTTTGAGATTATTAATTTTTAGGGAGGTTTGAGAAAAGGAATTACAGCAGGACGGAACAGCAATTTTCAAGAAAGTTTTGAGGAAGGCTTTAGAAATGGATTTCTATTAGGAAAAATCAAAGGAATCTTGATGTATGTAATTTGTTTTATTTATTGAATAAACTTGTTCAATATTATTAGTTACTTATGGTAATTTTTTGATTTTATTCTTATTTCAGGGCCGAATCTCAACTAAAATCTTTGGATGAAAAAACACATCCCATATTAGAAAATGTAAACCTTGGTTCTTGTGAAATTTGTAAGAAAGATTCATTGAAAATTGAAGAAAATATAAGATAACCTTCTAGATATACAGAATAAAACTTTCAACTACATCCATCAAACTTTGATATCTTGTTTCGGAGAAAACATATTTAATGTAAATACCAAGGAATAAATGTATTTCATAAAATGGGTTCCTACTAAAACCTATTCAATCGAATTGTTTGATATCTCTTTGATCTAACAAGACTAAATTACAAACTAAATTGAGATATGTAATATTATCATCTAACCCACGAGAGTAAATGCGTTTATTGACTAAACTCTTTATTTCTGAATCCTACAATTCCTTCACATTGCAACTCATTATGTAAGGACATAAAACTTACCTTTTACCTTAATACAAAATATTCGTTGATCGAACTGCATATTTTCTGCTAGACGATTATGTATCAACTCGACAATCTTACAAAAAAAATATATTACGTCAAATGTTTGGACTAATTTCAACAGTCTTCCCCAGTTCCACTTGAAAAATTACAATACTCTTTTCTACTGTTTCAATTTTATTGACATTATTTAAAAATAAAGTGAGGTTATGGTAGATAAACCTTGGCTGGATTTTTCTAACAGCTTAGGCTTTTCTTGGCTGTATTATCCCATTAGCCTGGGCCATTTTGGCTGCATAGTCCACTAAGTTTAGTCTATCCTTAGCTGTATAGTAGCTAGAGCTAAGGCCATGTTTCAAATATAAGAATACGATAAAAACCACTACAGTGAGAAAATGTCAAATTCAATCAATAAAAATCCCCCAATGATAAATATCACATGTTATCTATGATCACAACCACAGGATATAGCACAAAAAAGGAAGAAGAGCCATTGATAACCCACAAACCTCACTTTTTGTTGACATTTACAGATGTTTTTGCAAATTTAGATTAACAAAAAAAACATTAATTTTAAGTTTTACAATTTTGATTATGGAAAGAAATGGAAAAACTGGTGAGGGTACTAAATGTAGGCAAATTAACTTATTCTAAAGGTCTAAAATTACAAAAATATTTAGCAAACCTCCACAACACTTCCATCAAAATTAAAAATACTTTATTATGCATTGAACACACACCTGTATATACTATAGGAATTAGAGATAAACACTATACTGAGAACCAAGTAGAGAAGCTAAAAGAAACAGGTGAGTAATTTGTAGTTTGCATTATATTGTATAAAATTAATATTTTTCTAGGAGCCGACTTTTTCAAAACTAATCGTGGTGGTTTGATAACTTTCCATGGACCAGGACAGCTTGTAGTGTATCCTATTTTGAATCTTAAATATTTTAAACCAAGTATCCGCTGGTACGTCTGTAGTATTGAGGATACAGTTATTAAATTGTGTAAACATTTTAATTTGGAAGGAGAAAAGTCTCCACACACAGGAGTGTGGATAAAAGATAAAAAAGTAATTACATAACATGTTTTCTTACATATGCAAGATATTTTATATTTTAGATATGTGCAATTGGAATACATGGAAGTAGATTTATAACAACGCATGGATTGGCTTTGAATTGTTCAACCAATTTGTCTTGGTTTGAACATATCGTACCATGTGGCATTGAAGGAAAAGGCGTTACCAGTTTAAGTCAAGAGTTAAGTAGAATTGTTACCATCGAAGAAACTATACCAAAGTTTCTAGAATGTTTTAAAAGTACATTCGATTGTGGAACTGTTGATGTTTCCAAGCAAGAAGCAGAGGCAATTTTAAATAATGTTGTCGCTTAATTTATTATTTTGTTTTTGTTAAAGTGTATTAATATTAAAGAAAATAAATGCGAGTGTAATTACTTACCCATATTCTAGCAAGTTTCAGTAAAATTTGAAATGATAGGGATATTGTTTTTCAATAGAAATCGGGATAACCTCAACGTTTCAAGCAATTTTCATCATTTCACTGAATTTAAACAAGATTCAACTACAACGTTTGGATTGTTCAACCAGGGCAAAGATGGTATTTGTCAAAGCTAAAGCTACGTTTTCATATTTGCTTTTGTATATCTTCATTTATCAAATTCAGATGAAAGTATTTCTTGAACTCCTCATAGCTCTATTATGAATATGCTGAAAAATATTGTTCACATTGTGTAAATTACTTTGCATATGATGCTCATAGGAAAACAGCTTTTAAAGGAATAATTTTCAATCGACAAACAAACGAATTCTGTTGCAATGGCGAAGATGTCAATAAAAATGTAGTTGAAGAAAAAATAGTTTTGCAAATCCCACAATTTTATTTGAGGGAGTCAATGTAATTCAATTCTATTCTTATACTACAAATGGTAGTTTAAAAATGACTAAAAGTTGTAAAACAATAAATACCAAAGATAAGTGTTCATCAGTTAATTATCATAATGTTTTTGGAATACTTTTTCCTTTAATCATGCTTATATTGATTTTTTCTATACCTACCTTCATTTGTAATATATACGGACTGAAAAATGCAGGACAGCAAAAATTTCTTTGTTATATGAAATCATCTATTCCTTTAATAATAAATTGGCATTTATATATAGTTAAAATAAACATTTATTTAAAATTATATCATACAAAAAATAGATGAAAAATTAAATGAAAAATAAATTTTATGTAAGAAGTACTTAAACTTGTTAAAAATAAAAAGCTGCAAGTGTACTTTTATAATAATTATTTCATTTTGTTGCTACTTTATTTATGACTGTACTTTTTATTATAAAAATATGCAAAATTCAAACTTTAAATAATACATCAAGTAGTGCATTTTCATACATTTTTTCTGGAAAAGCAAGCTAGGAAAGTTTATATATTATATAGATGAAAGATTCCCAAGCTATACAGGCTTTTTACAATAGTTCAAAACGTTAACCATGTTGCACCAGTTATTTCAGCTGAGGCAATCCAAATTCATCAACTGGCACAGTATCCTGCAACTCACGCTAAAATCAGCATCTCTATTTGAAAAAAATTATTACTATTTACCTTGCTTCCTTTATTTTCTGCAATTCCGGCAGCCTCTGGTTTAGTAGAAGGTGCTTCGGGTGCCTTAAGGACATCATCTAGATAACCTTGATCGTCATCTAAAGCCATTTCATCTCCCAAAGCATCTAATTCAGCTGCTAATTCATCCTCATCTACTTCGGCAGTATTATAAGTTCTTCCTAAGGCCTCTTGTACTTCATCTGCTTGGTCCAGCATATCTGCTAAATCATCTTGGACATCCTAAAATGAACTTTATTAATTTCTGTTGGATAACGTTCACTAAAACTTACATCAATTTCTTCAATGTTAATTTTTTTGAATTCTTTTTTCATGGATTTCATTCCATCTTTCATTGCGGCTACGGTTATTTGAGTATCTTTGACGGTTTGATGTGCAAAATTAGCTTGTTCCATGTTAAAAGATTGCCCTCTTAAATTTTCCAACTGACCTTCATACATTTTTTTCTGTTTAAGAATTCTGAGGGCTTTTTGTTTAACTGCGTTTTTCGCTGGTCCTTCTCGCATTTTGGACATTTGATCTCTAAATTTTCGTAAATCATTTTCTAAGGCGTTGATTTTCTTTTCTACGCCTTCTGCCCTTTGATCTACCTAAAAATTAACGTTGTAATTATAGTCTCGCCCTAAAATATTTTTTGTTTGGTAGGTTGATATAATTACCCCTTGGATGACATCCGTAATACTTGGCCCAGGCTCTTTGGGTTTTCCTTTTCCAAACAATCGGTTCATAATTAGCTTTTTCTAATAAAAATGAAAATCTATGATACAAAATTACTTAAAAATTATTACTCACTCAAAAGTCAATTTTAAAATGTCATCAGTCAATGACTGATGACATTTAAATAAACCGGGACACAGAATACAAAACTATTTGGTGTGGCCATGTCTTACGCTAGTCATCTATGGGATTTTGTAGTGTACATAGAAAAAATATTATTTCTCTATGGTAGTGTATCTACTCACCTGTCATTGTCAAAATTATTATCTTCTTTTTTTAAAGACAAAGCAAATACGAGGGTAGATTAGAGAGTTTGAATAGATTTCAAAAAAATTATTTATTTAAAAAAAAAACAATTTTAGGTACTTTCTATTGCAAATATATTGATTTTTTTCTACAAACAACTAAAATTTTTTAAAATATTATTCATTATTCAGCTTCCTCTTCTTCTTCTAAAATTCTCTTGAAACTGAACGGCTGGAAAATGTATCCAACACCGGCGTAAAATTTGCTCATAAACTCCACCCAATGCAAACGTAGGGTGTGCAAAAACGCCGACAATCCTTCCATGAGTACCAAAATGGCGATCGTGAAGAACGCCCAGGCGGCGAATAATATAAAAATAAACGCAACGCCTATATAACCGGATCTTTGTAGTGCTATTTTCGAAAATAACATACTCCACAATACTTCTGACAGTTCTGAAAAAAAAAGACATTCGTTTTTAGTTACAAACAAGCGAATATCTAACAATAATAACTTACGCGCATGTGCAAGAGACAACGCCCACAAACGTAGATACGAAGCTGTGTGCGAAATCGTACTCAGCGTATATTCAATAGTGTGAATGGCAGAATGGATGAAAATTTCACTCATAGGCTCTTCCTCTTCTTCTTTTTCGTGGTGTTGAGAAGCCGTTTCTACCGTATCTTGATGATTGTTTTCCACTTCTTCTAATTCCATTCCAAGGTTTACATCACCATTTGTTTTATTCTAAATAGTGAAAGAAAATACCTGAACATCAACAATTGTTGGGAAAAAGCTGTTTTTCGTTTTTCTTTTTGCAACCGAAGTTTATTTATAGAAAATATACTCACGCTTACCAACTTAACGCCGCCGTTTTTCAGTTGATTTTTCCTCTGACGCATAATATACAAAGGTTTTCCCAATAGCATCACAGGGATACACAAAAGAGCACCGAAAACCAGGATTTTTTGAACGACGTCCTGTCCGGGATACATATATATATCGCAGCCAGTATTAGGCGCAGTACTCGCCGACATTAACATCATATTGATGAAGTAAATCAGTACGGAAGGTGCGCAAGCAGAACTGTGTAATGCTTCGTCACCGCTCACTATAAAACAGCCACTATTAGAATTATTTTTAATGGTACCACCCACCCTACTAGCCAGATTTGATCTTTTGTGGAAACTTACCGTAATAGTCGTTTTCTCCGGTGTACCATGCCCATTTCATAAACATCATTATTACCATGTACAAGAAAAGGAAAATTAACAAAAGTATTTGTGGTATGAATTCAAGAACTAAACTGTAATATTTCTTGAAGTGTCTAAAAATGATGAAAAAAATAAATATTTTTTGCAATTTTAAACGAAAAATCGACTTCAAAAGTATGGGGACGAAGAAAACGTTGTCCGGTATCAAATCGGGTCTGTGTAGTGGACAGTTTTTCCAAGTTTTTGTCGTACAATTTATAGTTTTTTGAGGTTATATAAGAGTTCTTTCAAAAAAATACGATCCCCTTTTGAATTTCGACCAAAAAGTTGTTTGGTTCCAAATCGGGGATGTGTAGTGAACAGTTTTGTATGTTTTAGTAAGTAAAATAGAGGTTTTTTGAAGTTATATGACAAATTACTTCTTATTTTCAACACTTTGTCGGTTAAATATTTGTTTTTTTGAGGGTATATGACAAAATACTTCTCATTTTCAACATTTTGTCGGTTAAATATGTTTTTTTGAGGTTATATGACAAAATACTTCTCATTTTCAACATTTTGTCGGTTAAATATATGTTTTTTTGAGGTTATATGACAAAATACTTCTCATTTTCAACATTTTGTCGGTTAAATATATGTTTTTTGAGGTTATATGACAAAATACTTCTCATTTTCAACATTTTGTCGGTTAAATATATGTTTTTTTGAGGTTATATGACAAAATACTTCTCATTTTCAACATTTTGTCGGTTAAATATATTTTTTTTTGAGGTTATATTACAAAACACTTCTTATTTTCAACATTTTGTCGGTTAAATAAATTTTTTTTTGGGTTACATGAAAGAGACCGCTCACAGAATTGACAGAACACGCCCTATTTATGAATTTCGACCAAAAAGTCGTCTAGTACCAGTGTAGTACTAGTGTAGTGAACAGTTTTTTATGTTTTAGTAGGTTAAATAGATGTTTTCTGAGGTTATATGACAAAACACTTCTCATTTTTAACATTTTGTCGGTAAAATAGATGTTTTTTTTGATGTTATATGGCTAAACACTTCACATTTTCAACATTTTGTCGGTTAAATAGGATAAAAAAGGCGGTTTTTGAGGTTATATGTGAGAATCCTTCATAAATTTCATCCTGAAGGAAGCTAAAGACATGAAATTATCCTAGATTGCATAATTACTTACAAATAGTTGAACGTACTGCAAACAACACCGAACAACATGTGTGTTATTCCTAAAATTATTGACATTTTCATCTTCAACGAATTCAAAAATATAATTTTGTTTTTGGCCGACTGAAAAAAACCGAATATTTAATTGGAAATTTTGCAAGTTATAAAAATTAGACGTACCTGCCAAACAGGATCCAGCCCGAAAACGTACGGCGTTCCTTTATAATTATCCTTCGGTAGGAGCGAAATCTCCTCCTCAGCTAGTATTTCTTCAGAGGTCGCATTGACAAACCATCGCGTACCGAATATATTCATCGACTTGGAAAATATATCGTTGTAGATCAAACCAGTGTAAAACGAAAACAAACCCATAAGGAGGATAATGTATCTACCTCCGAAGAAAATAGCGAAAATTTCACTTTTATTTTTCTGCGCCATGAATTTTTTCTCCGAGAGCACCATCCACAAACCGAAGAGAAACATGATAAGAGCGTGCCCGACGTCGCCGAACATCACGGCGAACAAAAACGGAAACGTGATGATGGTATAAAGAGCTAAAACGTTGTAAAATATCGTCAATTCTTTCGTTTGTTTATCGAAATTGTATTTTACCTGGATTTGCTTCTCTGTAAGTGGCAACACCGTAAGAATCGATTAAATTTTGGAAACCTCTGGTGAATTTGTTGGTTCTGTTAAACGTCGGCGGTGGCTCGTTGGCATTAATAACGTTCAAAAACGATGGGATCGAACTACCACTAGCTTTCTGTAAAAAATAATTTTTTGGACTTCAATAAGTTCTTAGGATGACGTAATTTATTTGCAAAAACGTACCGATCCGTCCGCTAAAGCCTGTTGAACGGCTTGTATATCGTTGCTGGGTACCCAACATTCACCGATCAAACATTTTTTGGTCACGTCCATATTGAAGAAGTTCAAAGTGTGGTAGATAGCTTTCATTTTGCATACCATGATGCTCCAATTTTGTAGTTCCTTGGCTACGCTAACCAAAACTCTTTGACGATGATCTCTAGTTTGGTTCAACACCTAAAAATGTATACTCTGTTATAAAACTTTCTGTCTCCTCCCCGTATAATGATGGTTACAATACACGTCAATTAAAAAAGCGGTTGGTTATTCTCTTAACTATCAACTGTTCCCATAGTTAATAATAAAAGTGTATAAATTGAGCCATTTATAAATACATAAAAGATGTGTAATAGTCGTAAATCTTTTTACATAAACATATTATATTATTATTGAACTAATGAGATGCGGACGAAAGAACATGTTTATTTTTATTTATTTTTTTCCTCCTGACAGACTTGCATACCGGTAAATATCCGGTAAAATAAACAATGGACCTTTAAAAATAGAAAGTCGATGTAAATTAGTTAATTCTTACAAAAATCTATCGTTCTACGAGGGGAATACGATTTTTTTTATCACAGAAATAAAATGTAACAAACGATTTTATAAAAAAAATATTTAAACTTTGACTCACCAAATTAAGATCCTCAAGACGAGTACGGACTCCTTTAAGCATATCATTCCTTTCGATTAAAGTGCTTGGACATGGGTATAAAGAAGCGTGGAATCCTGCGCAAACCTTCTTTATTCGCGTTTTCAACTGCTCACCTTGGAAAAAAGCTGCGAATACAGTTTTATGGTATTGAATGCCCTAAAAAATAAGTTTAAATTTAAAAAAAAAGCTAGAAACCGAAAAAATACTTGCCGTGGTAGGATCCTCCATTGGTTTTTCGATTTCCGCTTGCCTAATGAAAACATTACCCCTGGAAATACGCCACAACATTCTTTCGAAAGCCGGAACTCTTTCTCTGTTAATAACTCCGGCTACGAACCCCAATCTGCCCCTAATAGATGCGTTATGATCTTCAGCGGGTATCAGTGACTTGTGAAC
The DNA here is from genome assembly GCA_949126875.1 of Lochmaea capreae. Lineage (NCBI taxonomy): Eukaryota > Metazoa > Arthropoda > Insecta > Coleoptera > Chrysomelidae > Lochmaea > Lochmaea capreae. The sequence continues at coordinate 1,063,186 of OX421397.1, forward strand.
AGAGTCTGATAAACCGTTTGCTTCATCTTGCTCGTTAAAAAACGCCTGGGTTTTTTCGAGTACGTGTTTCAGTTCTGTTAGTTCAAGATAGTTTGATTTTAAATTTACCGCGCTTTCTGATAATTCTTTGATGTCTCCTTCGGTTTTTTCGAGGTGAGCCTGAAACATTTTTAGTGTTAATATTGAAAATGTTTGTTAAAATTAATATTTTTACCTCCAAATCGATTATTTCGCGAGGATTAGGAGCTTTTGGTAGCTCACCGACGTCGGGGATTTTTACCTCGTCTTTTTTTACTTCCGTTTCGATGTATCTCAATTTTCTTTCCATTTCATCGCACCGTCGAACTTCTTGTACGAATTTTCTTTGAAACGCGTTAACTTCTTCGTTTAACTGAAAAAAATAGTGATAAAAAGAAGATTTTATATTATGTTTTCACTCACATCTCTGAATTGTACACATCCAGTTTCTCCTAGTTCTGATATTGAATAATAAGCTGCTTCTGGCTGGATAAAGAGTTGGGCGAGGGCCATCTCTTCGCTTCTAAACATCGCCCCCATGTTGACGAGGGTTTATCTCTATGGAAAAAGAAGAATAATAGCAATATAAGAGAAATCGGAAAAGTTATCTGCGATTTTATATAAGTTATTATAATTATCGCTATCTTAATCTAGCGTAGATGATGTAAATAAATCAATTTATAACAAATCCTGAGTATTTCATTTCAATCGTAAATTAAATATAGTAGATATGTTTGTTTATATCTAATTTTCAATAATCTATGTTAGTTACTTCATTATATGTATAAACAGACTTTATTTCGCCACAAAATTCCAGAAATCATTTACTAGCAATGAACAAATTGTTAATTGTCTACGTGAAGATTTAATTGACATTGATAACTTTTACTTTTGGCAATAAGGACAAGGTAAGTGTGTTTCTTGGCCAATTTCTTAATAACAAGTTATTGAACGTTATGGTTGTATTATTAAATACAGAAATGAAAATAATGTTTATTCACATGAAAACATTAATGTACAAGTGTTAAAGATGTCATAGCGAATCGAGTAGGATGGAATTTTGTACACTGTGTTGCAAACACGAGTGTATAGCGTAAATAAATAAATTTTGGATACGGGGGTTAGTTTGGGAGGGGTGAAGGAGAAAATTTTGATAAAAATTTAGTGAATTATAACGTGTGACATATCAAATCGAAACAGTCTCAAATATATACATATATATATATATATAGCCTAATCAAAGTACATATAAAACCTTACAAAAAATACGAAAAACTTGAAAATTCAAAATTGGGTATTTAATAGGGTTGTGTTTAACATGAGAAAAACTTTACGATGTTAGGCATGCGATTTTCCGGAATATCGTCGAGTGAAAATTTTTGTTTCTGTTTTTTCGCTCTAATTGTTTAAATAATAAATATACAGAAAAACTTCCAAATCAAAATTTGTAGCTGATGCATTTATCTACAAATTTTGTCTGAAAAGTTTTTCTGTAAATTAAAAAGTTTACGAGATAAAATTAATTTCAGTGGTATTCAATTCGTGGTTACGCGCGAACGGCCCAAATTTACTAACCGCTCGACTTAAAAGTTAATAATTTTGGGCTTATAACATTTTGAAAAAATAAATAAACTCATGTAAAATGTAAAGAAAGATCTCAACTTTTAGATAGAAATACTTTCAAATTTGAAAAAGTAGATTTTCTGACTAATATCAGTTTATTATAATTCCTATTTAATTAATACTTATCTCAGCGAAAATTCCTTTTTGATTTAGCATTGCAAATGAGCATAAAACATTATTATTATGAAAGCAAAGCCATCAATATTTAGAATTTTAAACGAATGCTTCTTAAAAATCTGTTTTTTTGCATGCTTAATTTTACTTGTTTTTTTTTAGACTTCATTCAATTATATCTTTTTTCGTAATTAATATAATTCAATGAAACTTTACTACTAAACACTTTGAAGCATCTACTTTCGAAACTACTATACAGTTTTTCTATAAATATCAAATTTTTTAAATAATAGAAAATTATTTAAAATAAATACTTAAATCAGAGGTCTGTCAGCAAACCTTCTATAACTTTTTATACCGTTTATGATATTATCTAAAAATATGTGAACTTTATAATGAACCTATTAAGAAGTGATCGCGATACAAAAGAACACACCTATGGCTCAGGTAAGAAAGAGAAGCGAGCACAAATAAAGGTGAAAAAGCAGCTGAGAGAGCGTGAAAAATCGATGATAATACATTAAAAAAATTTTTTTTTCAATGTATTTGTAGATACCCCATTTTATAACACATTTCATATGAAACATTTTTTTCTAAATGTCATTGTTTATTTACTATCATAAAATTAAAAACATGAAAATTGATGATGTTCAAAAATACTACTATGGAAATTTCGTATATATTTTAAAAACTAATGCAGATACAAAAAAAATGTTCAGACAAATTTTGTAGATAAATGTATTAGCTACAATTTTTGATCAGAACATTTTTCTGTGTTTTCATTATTTAAACATTTAGAGTGAAAAAACAAAAACAAAAATTTTCACTCGACGATTTTCCGGAAAACCGCATGTCTAGCATCGTAAAGTTTTTCTCACGTTAATCACAACCCTTTTAAATACTCAATTTTCAAGTTTTTTGTGTTTTTTGCGGCATTTTACGTATATTTTGTGTACTTTGAATAAATAATTTTTAAGTTATTCAGTACAATAATGACTTACCGAGATTAAAGTTTCGAGGACAAAGAATATATTTTTGAATAGAAAAGAAGATTTAAAAGATTTTAATAAACAAACGACTAAAATTAACAAATAATAATAATGATGATTGAATTCAATTTAGATATAGATAGATACCTAATTAGTGCACTGTTCTTGGAATGACACAATACAAAAATAACGATTATAGATATCAATAAATTGAATAATTAAGTTCACTTTTTCACGGTCACAGAACAACTGAACGAGGAAAAAATTTCAGAATTTCACGTTGATGATACGTAACGTAGTTTTATATACAATGACATTCACGGTTCTACAAATAAAAATAATAACCGCGAACTCCTGAACTTAGTTTACAAACAAAAATTGTATCGCTATAATAATATAGTCTAGTTCATACGTGTCGTTTCCAAAAAAAAATTCTGTTCGTAATTATTGTGCTAGGAAAGTTTTTCAAAGAAGTAATAAGTGCTTTTTGTAAATATCTCGGAAACTATTGCTGATAAAAAATTGAAAACGGGTGAAGAATTCAGTCTAAAAATGGAAATAAACATTTCAAATTTTGTTCCAAAGAAAATGTTTTATTAACACGATTTTAGCTCCACTTGTATGTAAGTTGGTATGTTTGTAAACGACTCATTTGGACTCGAATTTGATCCACTTTAAATAAACAGATTAAATTCAAACTTTGTACACATATAGTATAAAATATAGGGTGTTCCATTTACAACGCAACCTTTAAACTCGATTTTTACCCACTTTTAAGGCTTAGATTAATTCGAAATTTTGCACATTCTTCAAAGACTGATGACAATACAATATAGTAGTAGAATATAGGGTGTTCAATTTGAAAAAAAAACATAACTTATAGTAAATGGAACTAAATAGTGAAAAATAAATTATAGTTTAGGAAAACTAAAAAACACACTTTTTAGAAAAATCCTCTTGCGTATCTATTGTAATCTTAATTACCTAAGAAAATGTATTACATCATATATGATTATTTTATCTACAACAATAAAAAACCCATGAAAGCTATTTTATTTGAAATTAGCCTTTATAGATGTGGTTTTCAAACTTTCCTGATAAATTTGACCTTTGGTGTTAATTTAACTTGTTAAAACGTATTTTCAAACTGGTCTATCGCATGGGAATATTTTGTTTTCAATCTGACAACTGCGCTTGGCAGCTGCCCTTGGATGGTAATAAATGTCTGCCATGTAAAACGATTATTACAATAATAAACATTATCTACAAAATTTGGATAAATGTTTTGTCGTTTTTTCTCAATTCGTATGAAAAGTTTTCTCCATCTCTAACCAAATTTTCTGTTACTCTTGAAGTACTGCTGGAGACTTCTGGCTTCGTTATATTGTATATTTTTTTATTTTATTGCAGATTTCCATCCGCCATGTTGCTGGAGAGCTAAATATTCACTAATAAAATAGCCGACGATATTCTAAGGGAGTGTTCAGTATACTCCTAAAGGTTCTCAAAGATAAAAATTTTAGCAATTTTACTTGGAATTGAAGAAATCGATTTTTCCCCAACAGGCTAGTTTAGTCCAGTAAATAAAGGCACCAGCCTGTTCATCTCATTATTGTCGGACTTTTTTTTGCAACTTGTAGGTATTCATGTGTAGATTACTCTCTGAAAATATGTCCTCCGCGGGATTTGCGGAAGGGGCTGGAAAATGGCCAATGATCCCGAAAATTCAGTTTTTGGCCGATATCTCCCGAAATATGTTACTTAAAGAAGTGGGGTTTTGCTAGAAATGAAGTACAGTTCATTACCTACAAAAATGGTCCCCATCATTTTTGTCCCTGGATCAATATTTCTTGCAAAAAAAGGCTTGCAAAAATTTTCCGGAAAACTAAAAATCTTAGCCAAAAATTTTAAAAACCATCGAAAAGAGGACATTTTCAGCTTTCCAATGCTGTGCATTGAAGACCGATATTGCCAATCATTGTTTACAAAGTACTGTGTCTAAAATTCATGCACAATTTAGAGAACTTGGACATGTCAAACCATTGAAAAGAAAACCGCATTTCGTTGAAGATGATGTGAAAGTGGATATTTTGTTAAGTGTCGAAGAGAATCCAACTTCAAGTACACGTCAAATTGCCCGTGAAAATAATGTTAGTCATACAACTGTTCTAAGATGTCTTCATAAAGAAAAACTTCATCCCTACAAATTAACTTTTGAGCAGGAGTTAACAGAAGACGATCCAGAACGTAGAATGGATTTCTGCGAAAGATTGATGAATAAGCTGAACAGAAATGAGATAGCTCTTGGTACCATTCTTTTTTCTGAGGAATCAACATTCACATTGAATGGAGAGGTAAACCGACAGAACTGTAGATATTGGTCAGCAGAGAATCCTAATTGGATGCGTGAGACACATACTCAGTACCCTCAAAAGGTGAACGTTTGGGCCGGTATCATAGGCGACCATATAAATGGGAAGTTGACAGGTGAAAAATATTTAAATATGCTTAGAGATGAAGTTATTCCTGCGTTGGAAAACTTATATCCCAACGCAATAGATCCTAGATTACCGAATGAAAATGTTTGGTTCCAGCAAGACGGGGCAACACCCCATTATGCTTTAATGGTAAGAACTTATTTAGATGAAATCTTCCCCAATAAATGGATTGGACGAAGAAGTACTATTGAGTGGCCAGCTAGATTGCCAGACCTTACGCCGTTTGATTTTTTTCTGTGGGGTTATCTCAAGAACAAAGTATATGCAACACAACCAACTAGCATTGTAGACCTCAAAGACAGGATAACTACAGAAATACGGAATATTTCACCTCAAACTTTAAACAAAGTTAAGGAGGAGTTCTATAGGAGACTGTGCTATTGTCAACAACTAGGTGGAGAACATTTTGAGCATTTATTTTAATGTATTAAAATCAAATACATCAGGTATTTTATGTATGTGTTTAATAACTGTAAAAATAAAAATTTCTCCCTGTATAATTCATAATTGACCATACATTATTTAGTTTCATTAAGGGGATTTGAAAAATATGCAAATATACAGGGTGTTTCATTAAAAAAAAACACCGACTATGGCATACTTGCGTGAATCACCCTGTACATTTAAATTTATGTTTACATAACGCACAACTCAATTCAAAAGTTGACGTGTCTCGGCATTTTTTATAATTTTCTAAAATAATGAAATAAAGAATTTTATTCCATAAGTGGTTTCCACACTATATATAGGGTGTCTGATTAAGAGAGGTGGCCCGCTGTATCTCAGAAACTATTTATCGCCCAGAGAAAAAAATTTGCATAAATAGTTTCTGAGATACTTATCTCTTATAATCAGACACCCGGTACATAATAATGGGTGTATGTATAACTCGTGACATAAGTAGCCATTTTAAATTTACTTAATTATGATATAAAAATGCAGATACGTATCATGTGAAAATTAAATAATAAAGTACGTATAATTAATTTAAAAATTGCAATTTAATTTTATATAAAAAAAAACATATCGCACGTGATTTTTAAAATGCTGTATTTAAAATATTTCTCAACCAAACTACGATTTAAAATATAAAATAATGTTTATCACTCAAATTACCATTACGACATTAACATACAAAGGTCATATAGTTGGAAATAAAATAAGAGTAGTACTGATTAAAAAAATATTATTAACAAAAGAAGAGTTAAATAAAAAAAAAACTCACCTGTTAGAATTTAAAAAACAAATGCAACCGAGCTCAGTGTTTTTAAAATCACCACACCTATCACAAGCTGCTGTCGTAAAATGAATCGAGAATTGTAAGTCACATGATTTTTCCAAACTCGACGCTGAAGTCTGTATACTTAAGACGAGGTTTGACGAATTAAAACAATTGTTTGATAAGCTGATTGTGGCTTGGACGTATTTTGATTCACGCAAAATCGTATATGGATTTTTTTTTATTATCAGTAATTATTTATTGTATCTATAAAAATCGTTTTGTTGACTTAGGATTGTCGTCGCTAATCGTATTCAATGCTACAAAATTATTTAAGATATTAACAACTACATAAAAATTGTATTCAAGTTTTAAATAATATACAAGGTGTCCCATAAGTTCGTAAAAAAAACTTCGGAGATGTTAGAGGGGGAAAATGACCATTTAGTGCGGCATTATTTGAAATGCGATGCAAAATTCACTTGGAACCTAAATATATTCTAAAATTAATTTGTCTTCTACAGAGTCTTTCCAAAATAGGGTGCCACAGAAATACATTTTTTTAAAGTAAAGTTTCCAATTTTCAAAGTAGAATTTTTCAAAAAATTTCAATGTATATTATTACATATTTGGAAACCCCATTCAATTTCCTTTTTAACAATACTCAGACATTATACCAGCATTTTGCAGATTTCTCAAAAATCTACGTAATTTTTGTGTTTTTACTAATTTTAAAATTGATGAAAGTTGACCATTGTTATTCTCTCTATATCCGAAATTACCGAGCAAAAAATACAATAATAGACACCGTCATATAAATATTTATCTACTTCTATAAACTCCCATTAAAATTCACTTTGGTTTTTCCCAAAAAACCACATTATTCAAATTTACGTGAAGCATCGGTATACAATTTTCTTATTGCACAAACAAACTATGAATATTATATTTACCAGACCTGTACAATATAAAATTTTGAATTACTTTTGGGAAAAAAAAAATTACAAGTTACCTACGTTTCAAACAGAAAACACGATCGCCCCTCGTAAGATATAATACCACATGGTTTGCAGGAAATAAATTATTCATAAATAAAGTAGGCCTTGAAGCAAGGTTCTTTATAGGTTATGTTTATCGCGTTTGTTAGAAAATCATTTTCCACGGCAGGTTGTCAATGCTATTTACAGGGTCGAAGTCCAAATTGTACTCGTTCCATATAGCAATTATTATATTTTTTATCTTTTTTTTATTTCCCTTCAAATACTTAAAAAATTACATTTTTGTTATTTTTCTTTTAATTTTCCAGCCCTGTATCTCAGAAAAACTACGAACTACAAACATAAATGAGCTATACAATACATTTTAGAGCAAACATTACAGAAATTTTGCCGTTTTAGATGGACATTCTGTATAAACCGACTGCCAAATTTTATTGAGTAATCTTTAGTCGTTTTAGAACAATGTCCTGTCTAAAAAATTGTGGGACATCCTGTATACAACGACTTAGATTTTCCCGATAAACTTTATATCCTACTACTATAAATTTTTTAATTAAAATTGTCATCTTTTATTTTGTGGTCTTTGTATATTTTTATCCAAATCGATAACAGCTATGGCAAATAATATAAAGTTCATGAACTATTGATTTTTTTTTCTCGAAGTAATTTTTAACAATTATTCCATTCTAAATAAAATGCACACTCGATATTCTTACCTCTATTGTTTATTGCAAACAACAAAACAAATTTTGTGCTTAGAATTATAAATATTTGTGGTCATAATCATCATCATAATTATTAATTAGTGTGGAATGTTTTTGTTTACAGCAGTAGATATTTTAAAAGGTTGTGCCAGGGTCTGAATATATTGAAAATATTTTTTGTTAGCGCTTCCCTCTGTTTCTTACTTCGTTTTTTGCATATAATTTTAATAATAATAAAAAGAAGAAGAATATAACCCATACTCTGTACATTTAAATTTAAATCAAGCAATTCTTACATATATATATAAAAACTTACTTCAATTAAAATAACGATTATTATATAAAATGTTACAAACAGTCACGTGTAAAAAAACCAATCTTCAAAAAGTTCAAGTAGTATAGTCTTATTCAACCGTAAACATTACAGCGTATTATAACTAACCTGACAACTCTGTATCTGTTGTCTGGCTAGACAACAAAAAATTACTATAAATAAATATTTTGTCTGAAACACTCACCTGTTTTTTTTCACTCCTATTTATAAATAAACACAAATTTAATGTAAGATAGTCGCAATTAGTTTTAAAATAATAGTGTTCCAACAAAACTGCTTATACCTACCTATTTGATAACAAACTAAACTACTATCGAAAACGCTCACCTTTTCATAATAGTGGAGCGGTCGATTTCGGCTAACTCTTTTAATGGGTTGTCCTTTATTTAATAGTGTTTCCAGGTTAAGGTAATACTTTATACCGTGATTTCGTGATATATTCTTTTTAATTTTTACTATGGAACTACAAGGTTGGTCGTAAAGATAGAGATTATAAATAAACTGACCCATATATCTCAATAAAATAGCTATCTGGAATATATTCTCATCATCAAGAACAAATTTAATACCGACATCTTACTGTTTCCCCCTCGTAACATGGCTGGTTATGACTTTCTATGTAAAAGGCTCCAAGTAAATTAAAAAAGAAGGCGAGTCCGTAAATAAACGTCACAGTTTAATGTCAAAGTTGTTTGGTTAAAACTGGAAAAATTTGAAATTGAAAATGAGTTTGCTTGCTGAAGTTTTGTCTTCGGCAGAAAAGATAGAAATAGATGATATTAATTCAAAAGTTCCAAAATTAAACTTGTCCATAGAGAAGTTAAGAAGTGAGCTAGTGGAATACACCGATAACGTATATATCAAATATAGTGGACGCCCTAAAGAAAACCGAAAATTACTTCGAACAGCTCAAAATATCGAAGAGGAAATCCGTACGTTACAAACACACGCAGAAAATGTAACAAAAAAACAGCTTTCAAAATCCAGTAAGGAACTTGGTGAGCATATTGATACCTTGAACACAATAGACTTTGGTTTACAGTTGATACTGAAACTTTGTAATATTAACGAAAAACTAATAGAATGTACAACGTTGCAAACAAGTAAACAGTATTTGAAGTGCAAGCAGTTAGTTAGCAATTTGGAAGAAATATTAGATGAAATTCCACAAGATGAAGAATTGGTGATTTTAAAGGAACTAAGAGTGATTGTTGATGAGAGGAAAATTGGTCTAGAAAATGAAATTGAAAATGTGTTTAAGAAAAAAATTATTATGGAAAAAGATAGTATTAAAATAATGTCTGTAGATGACTCGTTTGCACAAGCGCTTTTAGCAATGTTCCATAATGTGTCTGTTTTATATGTTTTAAGCAATTTTTCAAAATTTTTATGGAATAATTTCTTTGTGCCTATTGTAGATAATACTGTTACTATAAATGTTGAACAAAATGACAATTTTTCCCAAATTAAAATAGAAATTATAGATTCCACTAAGAAATCTGCTTACAACGAGGTATTTTCCAATTTAAAAACTGTTTTAGAATTTCTTGAACACTTTAATTTCCCACTAAGTCCTACTCTAACAACTTTAGAGTATATTGGTTGTGAAATTAGAGACAACCTATCAGAACTACTTATTAAACATTGCTTAAAAGACACTATTCCTTCTACTGTAGAAGGTTTAAAAAATTATAATGTCGTTATTGAAGAAACAAATAAATTGGAAAATACTTTGAGACAGTATAAAATGTTTGCAGAAAACACAACATCTCTTCTAGAATACGCTAATAACATTGACATTTTGTTTATCAATAAAAAATGTAGAGAATATACTGTAGAGTCCGAACAGATCATGAAAAAAAATTTACACGAATTCATAGAAGTTGGAGTACCTTTCAATCCGGATAAACCACTTGGTGTTGAAGTTGATCAGTTTTTACAGTGTTCAGTTTCAAAAAATGCCTTGGAATTGTTAAGTTATTGTGAAAAAATCTTGCAACTAGCAATTAAAGGAACTGATGTAAATGCTGGAAGACTGTTAGTGACTGTACAGAATATTTTCATGAATTACACTAAATTTGTGCCCGAATATCATAACAAATTGTTAAAAACGATTCCTCAACAAGTTGCTCTATTCCATAACAATTGTATGTACATTAGTTATAAATTAATCGAGTGGAATGGGATTTATCTAATGAAACTTCCACCTACTCTCGATATATCAGATATAAATTTCGAATTACAAATATGTCTGTTACGGCAGACTGGTTCAGAGATTTTCCACTCATACGTTGAAGGACAAGTGAACCAGATAAACGAAATAATGAGAGGTAGTGGCTTGGAAGGTGACGAGTTGAAAGAATTGCAACCTGTTACTGAAAAATGCATCAAACAATGTCTCAGGCAACAAGAATTGTTGAAAACAGTTTGGCATAAAGTACTATCCTACCCAATGTATAATAAAACATTGGGAATCATACTGAATTCGCTTTGTCATGATCTAATTAAATCAATTACTAATTTTATAGATATTACAGCTAATTCCGCAGGACAGTTGGTGGAAGTTATTAAAATTGTTCTTAGCAGAGGACCAAAGCTGTTTACAAACCCAGATGAAATAAGTCTTTATGTTAATCTGTGGTATAAATTAAATGAAGTTAATTTTGTGTTAAGTGCTAGTTTGATAGATATAAATGATAGATGGGCTGATGGAAAAGGACCTTTAGCTTTGCAATTCAAACCTTTACAGCTGAAAGCGTTTATTAAAGCTTTGTTTTCAAATAGTGATAGAAGAGCTAAAGTATTAGCAAAAATTAAAGAATGATTTTACTAAAATATATCGTATATTACTAATCGTTTTGTTATTGGCTTTTCCCTTTAAATCTCAAGGTCTTTCCTAAGAAGATAACTGCTTTAAACCAATTTGACATCCCAATTACAAAAGTAGGACATAATTCATCAAAAGTAGGTCTATCAACTTAAGTTCAATGCTTCTTTTTAGGTTGATTTTATCCTGCATAGGAAGCATATAAATATAAACAAACTAATCACATTTATTCCATTAGCAAAGTGCATTTCGTCGCAATTGGATACTTGTGTTAGTTTATTTAGTGTCCAAGATGAAATGGTGTATAAGCATGTTGTTTTTAGTAGTTTTTCTATTCGTTTTTCCATATTCAAACGGTTTACCAGTTGGAAAACCTGAAAATGTAAGTAGAAATCCTGCAAAATTTAACACATAATAAAACCCGATGTTTTCAGGCTATAGAAATAATGTCGCAAGTGCCACAATGGCATTGTATGCGGTATAGAAAATTTGAACTTGTTAGAAGATGTAGAAGTTACAAAAATAGCGTACGAAGATCATGAAAGAAACAAAAATTTTAATAATATAATCGATCTCATATACCTATTTATTTAATAATTTATTTATGTGGAATAGAAAAGTTGGTAGGTTTTATTTGATAGTTAAATATTCAAGTTATAAATAACTAATAAAATTTGATTTGTTGTGAAAGTTTTTAATTTTTTACATTTCAATAGAAATAGGTAGGTATATTTATATATAAAAAAGAATTTTGAGATCAGTTTTCTGAAGCAGTTTACCTTTAAATTAGACGTACATTAAGAAATATTTAAAATCACGAAGAATCCCATGTTATATGTCTTCATTTTACTTTGGCGTCTTTGTCAGCGGCAACATTTGGCACTAACATAAATCTATGTTACGAGGGGAAACTAAAAGGTAAGAAAACACATTTTTTTATAAATTAAAATTTATTTTTCATACAATTTGATTGGACTACTATTTAAATAAAGGGAGAAGATCAGTACAAAATTTATATAAAATAAGTTAGGGTTACCCTCTTACAATACAATTAGAACAAATCAGCAAAAAAAAACAGTTTTTTTTGTACACTTTAAATATAACATTTTAAAACTTTATATATAGCCACTCCTTAATAAAATTTATGAAAATAAATAATTGAATATTCTAATAACTAAATATTTTTGTATCGTGGCACTTTAATTTGTTATTTTCTTCAATTTTAAAGAAAAATAACAAATTAAAGATGATATGACACTTTGACATACACTGCTACCCATCCACCGTCATGAACCAAGATAGCTACCAAAAAAAATTTGAAATGTCGGTAAGTAGCTTTAACCATTTTTTTCATTCCAGCATCTGATCGAAACTTAACTATATCATTTTAGTTTTCTACTGTATAAGACATTTTTATATTCCGAAGTTATTAAATAAATTCCAATCAATTTAGTTTTTTGTTTCCGTGGGTATCAAATTTATCACAGGACTTTTAATCCTATTCAAAATATCGGCTATAAACGATGTACAAATGTATAAATGTACAAAAAAAAACATCACCCCTACGAATTTTTATGAATTAAATCCTCCGTTAATAACTTTTACAGTTACCATTTATAGATTATGTTCGTAAAATATCAAAATTATAATTCAAACTATTCGAATCGCCCTCTTAATGTTCGCTTAGTGTTATTTTTGTCAAGTACTTTTCGCAGAATCATAATCACTTCCTATGAGTAACACTTCATGATACCTAGTTGGCTACAATAAAATTAAACAGTCACAACCAGAGAAAGAAAATGTTATTTACTAATTTAAGCTCGGGCCGTTGACCGATGGACATTATTATAGGTAATTTTACAATGAAACTTTATGGTAATAAAAAATAGTCATTTTGAATCACGATAATGTGAATCTACTTACTTCTGACTTCAGGTTGTCCAGCTAATAGCGAAGGGAAAATATCATTTTTATGTAGGTTAACATACGGTTGATTTTCCCTTATTCGCAACATTTGGGGAAAGACGACCTTGAAATCAATTAACCAATATTAAATACGAGAGTTATAAGGAAAATACTAGACAAAAAGGAAAAATATTCAAACCAATAAAAGATTTCCAAGTGCTAAATGGGATGAAAATGGTCGTGTGAAGTGAATTTAAGAAAATATATGAACCAAAATCTAGTTTTTGCAGGGTATAATTAAATACCTAGTTCGTTTTATATGTAAGAAAATATGATTTAACTGGGTTTTTAAGAGATATGACGAATAGATAATCCGTAGAGTCGTTTTCTGGTACATTTAAAGAAACAACAGATTCGAAAAATCGACAGGGTGACGTGTTTTTCTGTACATTTAAATACTCTAAAATGAAAAAAAAAGCTCAACTGACTAGCAATATACATCGTTATTTTTTTGGAAATTACTCCATTTAAACACAAAAAAAATTGTTCACGAGACAGTAGATAGGCAAGGGGATATCGAAGTATTTGTGGGTAATCGTGAAAAAATTGATTGATTTCAAGGTAATACCGGTGACATTTGACGTAACGAGTGACCTTGAAATCGACAGTTTCGTTATTTTTCACGATTTTCTAAAAGAGTTAAACCAAGTTATCGACAACCAATTACGCCCTTGCCTTTTTTGATTTTTATTTGAACGCAAACGTAAATTTTTCCGTAATTGAATCAAAATAAATCAGCCTCTCTAATTTTTTTTTTGTTAGAAATTTATTTGCAGATAAATATAATTATTAGAAACATGTGTGATATTTCTTAAATAGTTAATGAAACATAAACAAAAAAAAAACATTAAAAAAAAACAACAAAACAACACAAGCCTCGAATACGGGGACTTTACAATAAGTATAATAATTAAAAATATAAACATAGTAGTTAAACAACAATTATCAAGTGTGGGGCGATCAATTTTTTGCAAGAAGTTTCCAATATTTGATGCTGCACAATTGTTTTTTTTTCGAAAAAAAAAATCGATCGCTCTACACTTACTTTCATCACACACCCTACTCTATCAATCTCTATTAAGGTCTTAGATCCGCGGGATGGGAGAACGAAATGACTGTACCAGATTTTTCATAAAAAAAAGTAAACGGAATGTTTACCCCATTCTCTGATGCAGAGAAACCCTATGCACTCATTCGGCGTAGCGTGAGTGCCTACACCGCCCCTATACGGAAATTTCATAGTTCATATCATAAATGCTAGTACGATCCGGAGTGGGGGGTCTTTGGGTCATGTGACTCGAGCTATGGGACGTATCCACCGTATCGGACATTTCTAACGCGCGCACGAAAGACATCGGTCTTCTTCGGTTATCCGTTACGGTGGGAGTACCCGCTCCCAACTGTTTTCTATGCACCTGAGGACTTTGCGGCGGATAAACCGGTACTCCTCCTCTACCTGCTGGATGGTAAGTTCTAGGAGGCGTCGTATATTGTTGAGTAGGGCTAGTGGGGTTAGATCGGTAAAAATCCGTCGGGGGATAGCCGGGCGAAGTATCCTTCCACATATAAACACCTCGTTGCGGCGAATTCGCTAATTCTCTAATGTTATCCACTGTATTATTCGATCGGGGGTAGGAAAGTTGGGTTTCTTGTCTAACTAATTCTCCTTCAGACATAAAACGACGTTGTGGACTGCCGTAGGTGGGTTGCATCATCTGGCGTTGGACAGGGTTATCCTGGGACTGGAAGTCGTAGTAGTGGGGGGTTTGGTTTGAGTAAACCACACCGATGAAGTCCGGTCGTCGTGGCTGAGTCGGAGTACTTGGGTTAGATCTGTGAATAGCACAAGCAACTACTGTACTAGCAAGTACGAATCCACACAAGCAAAGCAGCCGCGTATTTATGTTATTCAAGTTTTTTTTATTCTATAAGGCTCGACACACACGTTACGGTAAACCGGAACGTGTAGGCATATGCCTGTACAGTTGTAGCGAGTTCCTGTTTTACCTGACAGGAGTATCGTACCGTGTGTGCTGGACCGAATGCAGATTTTAATAAGAAAATATGTTGATGTTACTTAAATAACAGAAATTAAAGTTTTAAAAGCTTTTTTTTAATGTTTCTATCAATTGGTTTTGTATTTATGGAGTTCTGTTTATCGAGATTGTATATTCCTTAGTGCCGCACTGGAGTTAAAAACGCAGCTGCGTTAGCTGTCAATTGAAAAAATATTATTGTATAGTTCTGTGTCAGCTTCAGCTATGATTTGTTCAAAGCATTGTAGAGTTCTGTGTCAGACGCTAGTGGTCCATATAGCGCCATCTAGCAGACTTTTTGTTTTTTTTTTCAATTTCTAATTTTGTATTCCTAAATTACACTTGTTAAAGTATTTTTCACTTTCAAATTTGCCGCCCTGGGAACTATCCACTATCCAAACATGATGATTAAAACTCAATCAAAACCTATTACTAGTTTGTAAAGTCAATGTTTTTTATCCTTATCAATTGTTTGACATTAATGCACTAGATCCTTTTCAAGAATGCTGTTTCTATCGAAAAACTTTGGATTAATAATCGACCAACCCTCGTAAACAGATTTTTATTTATTTTGGTAACTGAAAATTCTATTATATTCGAGACAAACAGAACAATTAAATACAAAACAACTTCAGTCTTAAGCATCATCCGATCCCCTGCTGTTATTCGTAAGGCGCAAAAGCTGAATGTCCACAATTTTAAGATAAATTAAATGATTTTTTTTGTTAACCTTAGTTAATAAATTATTTTCACAATTTCTATTTAATAAATTTAAATCAAAATTATTGAAAATATTGGATGACAAAGTGAATAAATGTATAGGATGTTTCAAAAAAGAAGATGAATAAAAATTATACGTTTCGTATGTATTGACAACATTGTACAACAGTGTATTAATATGTTTTGGAAGTTGCCACATCCCATGAATTTCTTTAGACTCTCATAAAGAGTTTTATTTGAACCTCTAAAACTAACCGTATCTCTAGCAACTTCTATTAGAGTCAGAACATGTGTTCGCTTCCAAAATGGATCCATACAAAATTTAAGAACAATATTTCCAGTGGCTTTGACGTAATCTTAAAAAATGTCTATTTTTTTCAACTCCCTGTATCTTTAGCATAGTTGTCATTATTACGAACATTTTTACCCAGTAAACCCATTTTATTTTCCAGTGTTCTACTTATCCTAACAACAGGTAGGTGTAGCACTAAAATTTTATATACAGCGTGCTTAAAAAATAGCAATTTATACTGTAACATTTTTTAATTCCCGAATAAAAATTTCCAAAAATTAAGGAAAAGGAAAATATTAAATCTAAAAAAAAATTAAATATAATCCAAGTTGAAACATCCACAAAACTTTTGGTGCGCCCCCGGTATTTTACAACGAACACCAACACCTTTCATTGAAGCGTATTTGGTAGATTTTCAATATTTCCGTTCAAATTAAATTAAAAATTCAATTTGTGAACATTGAAATTCATTGTCCATGACTCAGTGGCGTAACGACATCGATTTTAAACGAAAATATAGAATTGAAAAAAATAATTTTACGTATAGATACAAAAAAAAGTGGACATCGTCTAAATAAGAATCGAGAACAAACAAAAAAAGATTCATGCCCTTGGAACAAACTTTTTTTATCTCTTATTCCTTCTTTTCATGCACGAGACCAGATCAAGACATTACCTGAGCATAAAAAAAATAAAAAAAAGTGTTAGCATTACGAAAGAAGAGAAAAAAAAAACACGTAGACGTAGACATTCGCAAAAACAGGAAAGAAAAAAGCAATCAGTCGAATAAATTAACCCTTTTTAAGTATTGCATGGTACGCCCTTGAAAGGTGAAATTTTATGGTGAATGAAAATTAAAAAAAAAATTATTTATCCGCTATGCAAAATATATCGTACGCCCATGACCGAGGAGAATTTTACCAATGGATGAATCCCTTTCAAGTAATTAGTCGTACACTTATGGTAAGCGATAATTTTTGCGAGTAAATTAAACCCCTTTTGTACGCCCATGATATAAATTTTGAAAAATAAAATAAACCTTTATAAAAAGATCGTACGAAGAAAAATTTTATCGCATGCCTTTGAAAAAACATTTTCAATTACAAATAAGTAAAATATGAAAATTATATCGTACGCTCCTGGTAAACGGATATTTTTACCAATAAATTAACCCCCCTAAAAACTTTTTTTGTACGTCTATGATAGAAGGAAACTATTGGCATATTTATAAATACAACAAACAATAACAATTTTCCTCGATTGCAAATTCTACCTTCCACATTAAAAAAAAAACAAACAAACAAATCTACATAGTGCTGTTAGAAAACAAAACACTTACCGTCTAACGGGCGTCGAAAGCGTCAAAGGCGTCGGTACGCCCATCGCTTTTATTCTTTGTTGCATCGTAGGCGACGGCCTTTGTGGTTGTCCGCCTAGACTGTCTGGAGTTCCGCTGCGATTCGAATCCAATCCTCGCGGTCTTGGATGTGGGCTGCTACGCGCGTACAGTGGCATCGGTCTACCCGGCGTCGGTAACACCTGCGTTGGGTGTCTGGAAAAAATTATTCAATCCACAGTTGGGAAAATGTTCATTAACACGGTCAAAATGGTTTAGAAAATTAATCAGAAGAGTTTCAAGAAATAATAGATATTATATTTCACAACAAATATTTATATATATATTTCACAAGAAAAAGCATTTACAATTTCACAGGAAACGAGATTTTTATCATCAACAATTTCACAAAAAAAACACCATTACTTTCACTACAAAGAGAGTTTATAAAAACACCATTTATATCTTTCACTACAGAGACAATTTATATTTTTCACATTTCACAGGAAAAAGCATTTACATCTTTCACAAGAAACACATTTTTTATCTTTCACTGCAAACACCATTTGAATCTTTCACAAGAAACACATTTTTTATCTTTCACTGCAAACATCATTTAGATCTTTCATAAGAAACACATTTTTTATCTTTCACCGCAAACAGCATTTACATTTTTCACAAGAAACACATTTTTTTATCTTTCACTGCAAGCAGCATTTACATTTTTCACAAGAAAACAAGAAACACATTTTTTATATTTCACTTCAAACACCATTTACATCTTTCACTAGAAACACCTTTTTTATCTTTCACTGCTACCAGGATTTCACTACAAAAAGCATATAAATATTTCTAAATAAAATTATTTATAACACATATAATTTCACAGGAAACATCATTTAGATCTTTCATAAGAAACACATTTTTTATCTTTCACTGCAAACAGCATTTACATCTTTCACAAGAAACACATCACCATTTACATCTTTCACTAGAAACACATTTTTTATCTTTCACTGCAAACAGCTTTTACATCTTTCACAAGAAACACATTTTTATCTTTCACCACAAACAGCATTTACATCTTTCACTAGAAACACATTTTTTATCTTTCACTGCAAACAGCTTTTACATCTTTCACAAGAAACACATCACCATTTACATCTTTCACTAGAAACACATTTTTTATCTTTCACTGCAAACAGCATTTACATCTTTCACAAGAAACACATCACCATTTACATCTTTCACTAGAAACACATTTTTTATCTTTCACTGCAAACAGCTTTTACATCTTTCACAAGAAACACATTTTTATCTTTCACCACAAACAGCATTTACATCTTTCACTAGAAACACATTTTTTATCTTTCACTGCAAACAGCTTTTACATCTTTCACAAGAAACACATTTTTATCTTTCACCACAAACAGCATTTACATCTTTCACTAGAAACACCTTTTTTATCTTTCACTGCTACCAGGATTTCACTACAAAAAGCATATAAATATTTCTAAATAAAATTATTTATAACACATATAATTTCACAGAAAACAATTAACTAATAAAAAAATCATATTAATTAAGAGTTTAAGATTAAGGTTTTATTAAAATCGACTTGAAAATATGATTTGTAGTGAAAAAATAACTTACCTTGGAGATTCGACGTCGACAGCAGAAGCCGACGGAAGGAAGAAATTACTTTTCGAACCGTGCCTCTGTAAAGGAGGCGTAGGTTCGCAGTCTTGGGATTGGGACGCTGACGGTTCCATGTCTAATTCGCACCCGTCACGACCAGGCGACATCTTAAAAAAAAAACAATAAAAATAAAAAAAAAACAGGAATTTTTTTGTATAAACACACTTACTTTATTATATGCGTTGGAATTAATATTCCTAACTCCATTACTATTATCCATATAAGTTTTAACTTGGCTATCGTTCGTTATCGTAGCAATCGGACCATGCGGACAATGCTTTCGTTTTATGTGATATTTATGTGGTTTCATTAAACTACAAAAATAAAAAATTTAGACTATGAAAACACAAATGAATGAACCCCCTTTTACTTATTATCTGGTTTTCAGAAACCTCAAAAATATTGAAAGTTTACCTTGGAAATTGCGGACCAAACTGCGTATAACAACAATTGTCCCAGCAGCCCCTCGAAAAGGGGTTATAGCCGCCTTTAAATTTCCCAGTTACTTGTTCGTTCGTCGTTCTACCTCTAGATACCAATACCATGTGGAAACCTGTCAAACCAAATATCGGTATAGAAAGTAAGGCAACGAGAGCCATTAATACCATACTAAAGAAAAATTAAGGAAATAATATTTAGACAACAGTTTTATATATTATAATAAAGAAAGGATACGCTATAATTGGTTGAGGTTTGGTATAATCATCCCCACTCTTTAGTATAAAAATGAGGCTCAATGTAAATATACTAATCATGTGTATACTTAATGATATGAGAAAGAAAAAGAAGAATCGATAGTTCCTTCTTCCAATACAATTATTGACCCATGGACAATGATGGTCAAAAGTCTAAAACAAAAAAAGTGTATAACATTTCACTTCCCTTCTCTTACAAATAGTAGAAGTTTTTCAAACAGTCTAGCAATTGCTTGAGTTCAAATTTTTAAATCACTGTTTACCTATTATATTGCATTTGAATTTGGTTTTCACCAGACAAAACTATGAATAAATATAAAAAGAATTCAACTTTTACAAAATAAAGTCTGGTTCATTTTGTGGACTACACACAAATTTCTGTAAAATGATTTCAAGTGTTTCTATATATTTAATTTGTAAAATCAGCCAAGTATGAAATAATGATATCAATAGAACGAAATAAATTAGATTTTAACCTGGAAAGCACTTTCTAACAGTAAATCATTAAATATTAATAAGTTTATAGAAATAATAGTCATTATAATTGCAATTATATCTAATACAAAAAGCATGTAGATAATAATAATGAATCATCATTAAATTTATCACAAGCTTTAAAAAAATACTGCAAGGATTAATCACAAAATTTAAAAGAAAGTAAGATCAGAAACAATACAAATTTTATATTTAATGCATTGTAAACTTACCTCTATACAATGATTACACACACTACAATGAGAACACCTTGGTGGTCTGTAAAACTTACAAGTAACACACCATTTCATCCTGACAGTAATACCATTTATGTCAACATTCTTATAAAGGGGTGCTCTAAAGTCATCTTCTCTGTCTTCATCAGGAGGTGCTACAACAAAACATTCTAGTTTTCCTCCACTATTTAAATAAAAATTGTTGCAAATTGTGATATGTATGGGGAAGGAAAAAATAAAAAAAAACAAGTGTTCATTCACCTTTGGGTATAACTCCAGGGTCCATAAAAGTTGCTAAAGAGAAATTCGCTAGGACGAAGAAAGTGATAACACCTTGGCACGCTGGAACCCATGGGTGATCCGTGAGGTAATACTGGGCCCTAAAAGTAAAATATAATTGCTATATTTGGAAGTATAAACATATACATAAATAACTTACGGATAGTAAAAAAATAAAGAGGTGGCAACGATGAGCAATGTCCATGCAAATGTAGCCGGTATGTATCTAGTTTTAACATCACACCTTGGCATAATGTTTTTTATATAAACAGATGCACCCTTAAGTTCTAGCGAAAGTCTGAAAATTCAGTCTCATACAGGTCAACATGGCTGGCAGAAGCAAACACTACGGTGAGAAGTTAGTTACAAACATATCTGTCAATGTCAGCTATCAAGACAAGAATTTAGTAGTGATGGTCTTATTGGTGATTTATTGAATACCAGTGATTTACCAGTCGCAGTGAGCTTTATTAGCGACCGAATCACTATTTTGTTGAAAGTGCAAAAAAGAGGTCGAGGAAAAACAGACATTTTCAAAATATTAATTAATTTATTGCTTAAATTCTAGAGCTTCATCAGAATAGATAGTAAAAATGCAATCATACATAAAACGATTAAAAATAACATTTAATATCAATATCAGTTTAACGTACAAATTCTTTTAAACGACCACTAAAAAGAGTTGTTTTTTTTCAAAAATTCTTAAATAAATTTTTTTTAGTGAAAAAAAAAGTAGGCGAGTCTGTGTATTTCCAAACAAACCCAAATTTCATCTAACAATTTTCCCTTTGAACAATCAAAAAACATTTCAAGAGCCAAATTTATCAGTCTTTTCAACGGCTCCAAAGCCATATTGTCCTTAAAAACTTTCAATATGATAACCAGCAGTTAATATACAGGGCAGCCCATCCATATACAAAAGTAGAAAACGAGTTAGCCTACAACTCATTTTGTATAAACCGACATATTTCTACAGTACTTTTTAATAAATTTTCATTCAAAAAAAATCGAAAATCGTCAAAATTCGCCCCCACAAATCAAATTGCTAAACATAACTCGAGTTTATCCCACAGACCAGTCTAAAAATAGTCTTAATGGTTTTGTCTACTGACGTGGAGGCATGAAGCCATGTTGTGGTGATGGCTGAGTGAAACCCTTCGAATATGGATTGCCTTGAGCAGACGGAGGGTACACCACCGGTGGGTGACCATACTGTTGCTGTTGTGGGTAGGAAAGACTACCTTGTGGTGGATTCGAATATGCATTCGAGCTCGGAACTTGTGAACTGTCCATCACTTGGGGAACGTAGCGACTGGAATTTGAAAATTTTATAAAACAAGTAGTTCAAATGTACCATCTTAATAACTCACCCAGTTGATTGGAAGTTGTATTGCTGTGGATAGGGAAGAGAACTGTACTGCATACCAGGGAAATTGGTAGCACTAGATGATCTTCCAAAATAATCAGTTATTCCGTGAGGATTCGCAGCTGATGTTACAACAGATTGTTGACCAGGTGTTGTCGCCATCGATACAGACTGAGGTCTGCTACCAGAGCCTAAAAAATTACCAGAAACATTTTAATTTGTAGCGAGAATATTAAAAAAATAACAACCTTCGTTATTTATTTGTGGAGTTGATGGTTTCGAAGAATCTTTAACATCATCAGTACCATTTTTCTGATTTTTATCTTGAAGCGGATCGAATTCACTAGAGTTAACTTTGTTTAAAGATGAACTGGATTGATTCAGATCCAAGTTAGATGCGTCACTACCTTCTAAAAGCAATCAAAAATCAAATTTATATAATAAAAAATTTAATTTAACTATACCTTGATGTCCAATATTGACTGCTTTGTTTTCTTGTACATCTATATTATCAAGTAAATTGTTTACTTGATCCCTTATATTTCTGAGCTGCTTCTTAAGATTTGTTACTTCATTTGATGATAAAGCATTGGCCGAGTCACTTTTCATATCAGAATTAAGTAAAATTTGTAGTTTTAAGATGCGACTGCATTGTATAGCAAATGATAAATCATTACTTTCAAATATTGTAATTAAATCACCATCTAGAATAAAAGATCTAATCTAAAGTTTACTATTTAAATATAAGATTTAATAAGCTCAAGAGCATTGGTTGTTATTTAACATAACTTTTTTTGGACCCCACTATATCCTGTCCCAATTTACTAAATACTTCAACTACATACAACTAATATACCATCTGGAATATAAATTAATTAAAGTGATTTCGTCACAATTATCTGACAAACAAAGAATGGACTAAATTTAATTATTTGCATAACTACCTTCGTCTTTGTATTTGATTGTGATGTCATCATTAGCGGATAATTTACCCCTAAAAACCCTCTGCATCATTAAAACCAGTTCGTCGTATGTTAGAGATTCGTTGTGGATTGGAATTCGCCTAATATCATCTCCTAGTTGTACTTTTATAATTAATTTACCACTTAAATCCAAGTCACTTTTGATCTCCATATTAAACTAAAAATGGATAATTGTAGAGTTTAAAATATGAGAAACAGCTTACTTACTATTTCATTAAACGGTTAAATTTTCAAAAGAGTAGAAAAAGTCTACAATTTATTAACGAGAGGTGAGTGAAACGATTAAAAATGGACAAAAACACAAGATGCAGCCGCAACGTCAAAAGTTTTTTATGTGCTGTCAAAAATGCCGGTGCTGTCAAATCAAAAGAAGCCGTGAGGCATTTTTTCATATTATCAACTTTCAACCGTTTACATAATTCAATTAAAATTGGAGTACGTTATAAACAAATATCAGTTTTTTAATATTCAATATAACTATGGCCGCATTCAGAAGAAAAACCCGATTAGTTATCGATAAGTCATTGGTCACGTGATGATGAGCAATTCTTCTGAATGCACTTTTTTACAGTAGTTGATTTATTTACATTGACAATAATGACATGGACATGATATTTCTGTGTACCATCGGTTCAAAATGAACAACAATATTTTGGGTTTTTTTGTGGACGATTTAATAGATCTTAATGTAGTGGAACAGGCTGCAATTAATTTAGCTATACCATTACCTTTACTAGCTATAGAGGAAAGGGAAACACATGCTAGAAATAAATACTATTATGAACGAGTAGTCCCACAATACACAGGTATTCCTATTATTCTGTATAACATGTCTTTATACTCATAACATATTTCCACCTCTTCCATATCGGTCAAAATCCCACCAAGAAAATAAAAAAACTACACAAATATATTCAAAATTCAAACGAATTCTACCATCAACTCTCAAAATGGCACTATTGACAGTATTGACAATTAAAGAATCACTAATCGTAATCGTAAATCGCTAATTTAAAACGATCGAAAAAATGGCGTCCGATTAGCAATATATCTTTACAACTCATCACTTTTATTGCGCATTCAGCAGACGAATCCTCAGCGATTAGTAATCGATAGTGTCTGCTGAATGCGGCCTATACTAATTACAATGGCATACATTTATTTGGTATTTTATCATTTTATGCTGTTGATTTAAGCAGCAAATATTATACATCCGTTGGCTAACCTGATCAAAACAAACTTGACTTGATCACAAACTTGACGAAATAACCTTAAAATAATTTGGAAATTTCAAGCGTTGATTATACCTACTTATATTTGTATGATATCAACTAAAGTAATTTGTGTGTATTACCAATCCTAACATGGCAACAGATGTTCTAAAAAAATGTAAGTCTTTGTAATTAATTTTTACAATTAAATACAATTTGATTTTCCAGCTCCCCAAAAACTTCGGGATCTGGAGAATGGCGCTGAACCCTCCGCCCCTATTACGAAAAAAGGCATTCTTACATCTTTTTTAACCGGCAAATCTATGAATATTCCCGAATCCGATTTGGTAAGATTAAAAATCTGTAAATACTATAGTAGTAGGTATAAAACTATTCATTATTTCAGTTAGGAAGATGTAGATTTGTTTCCGAATTTGATAAACTGAACAGAATTGGAGAAGGGACATATGGTATTGTTTGTAAGTAAAAAACTGACGACATTTTTGATAGATACTAATGAAATATTACTTTTTAGATAGAGCTAAGGATCAAATATCTGACAAAATTGTTGCTTTGAAGAAAGTAAGAATGGATTTGGAACGAGATGGAATTCCTGTTAGTAGTTTAAGAGAAATTCAAGTATTACTAAACTGCCAACATGAAAACATCGTTCATTTGAAGGAAGTTGTTGTAGGACGTAGCTTAGAAAGGTTTTTTTTTACTTTAATCCAACTTTATAGAATCATAACAAATTTATATTTCAGCATTTTTCTTGTTATGGAATACTGTGAACAAGATTTGGCATCTTTATTGGATAACATGCAAGCTCCTTTCACAGAATCACAGGTGAAATGCATCATGTTGCAAGTTTTAAGAGGCTTGAGGTATTTACATCATAATTTTGTGGTACACAGAGATCTGAAAGTTTCCAATTTACTTATGACTGACAAAGGATGCGTTAAAATAGGTAAGTACAAAATTTCTTGTTGATTTTTGTAATAATTTTATAAATTTCAGCTGACTTTGGACTTGCTAGATGGTTTGGAGTTCCATTAAAACCAATGACACCTCATGTTGTTACACTTTGGTACAGAGCACCCGAGCTGTTGCTGCAAGCACCTACACAAACTACGAGTGTAGACATGTGGGCAGCTGGATGTATTTTGGGAGAATTACTTGGACACAAACCTTTATTGCCAGGAAGGTCAGAAATTCAACAGCTTGAACTCATTGTAGATTTATTAGGTACTCCATCAGATGCAATTTGGCCTGGTTTTAGTCAACTTCCCGCTTTACAAAACTATGGTTTAAAGCAACAACCTTATAATAACTTGAAACAAAGATTTCCTTGGTTGTCAGCAGCTGGTTTACGTTTACTGAATTTCTTGTTCATGTATGATCCGCGGAAGAGGGCTACTGCTGAGGAATGTTTGCAAAGTAGTTATTTTAAAGAGCCACCACAACGTGAGTGTAAATATATAGAGTGTTTTATGAAAATAAAGTTGTTTGGTGTATTTTTTTCCAGCTTGTGATCCAAAGTTGATGCCGAGTTTTCCTCAACATAGGAATATAAAGGGGGTTAAGCAGTCAGCACCTGAACCTACTAACACTGGGGCAGGGGATCAAACGAATAATCTACCAGCGATTTCTGATTTGGTGAGTGAAATATTGAAATTTTCTGGTTTATTTTAAATATTTTGTTTTCAGTTGGGTTCTATTGTGAAGAAGAGGCGAATTGAGTGATTGTAGTAATATATGTAACATATTTTTTGTATTCATGTAATGTGGTAAAATAATTAATTTTATTGGAAAATAAAAACTTTCGTTTCGTAGGATTGATTTTATTGAAATTAATTTTGTTTTATTTCATGTATCTGTAACTTTTTCTAATTAAATTTTACCAGATAACAATTTATAATCAACCGAGTTCCGTTTATTTCTATTATAAAATTTAATTAAAGCATATACGAGGTGTGAATAAAAAGTAGTTTTGTTACATTTTGATATCACCTTGTAATTGGGTGTGAAAACAAATTGATATTAAAATTTTTGTTCAAATACGGAGTGTAGTTCGTTTTCGAAATCTCGGAGATTAAAAATTTCAGTCAAAAATCTGAATTGACAAAAATACTTTTGTCGAAATTGATATCTCGTGAGGGAGTTGTTCGATTGTGAATCAGTTTACGGCATTAGACGCAGTTTCTTACGCACAAAAAATTATATAGTTGATCAAAAATCGATTGGACGAAAATTCTGGAAGTTATTTAAAAAAAACTTTTTTTTTAAATTTTTGAAAAGCGAAATCTTTGGAGCTAGTGGATTTTGAAGCAGTTGTGAAATATCGATGAAGTTATATAAAAAAACGTAATAAATACAAAATTAGTGAATGCAACTAATATTTTTCCTTCCCTTTTTTGAAAAAGATTGTACGTTATAAAGTATTGGAAAATTTTCAAGTAGGGAAGCTGAATGCAATGATTATTTCACTAATCCTTCCTGTATCAAGGAAATAAATTTCGACACTTATTCTCGTATAGTTCGAATTAAATAATTTTTAAACAGTAAACACATAAATATTTGTTATCGCTATGATAAAACCGATAGAGATAATGGCAAACTTCCACCGAATCTGATACGTTATAGCAGTGACATAGTCACTGGTTATAGTCTTAGTCATGTTTCTATAACCGTAACAGTTTCTTAGTTGTTAGACTTAACTTGTTATTAATTTAGGAATTCATCTACCTATCATTTTATAAATCGAAAGTTTTTGTGAGAAAGTTTTACGTAAGAATCAACATTTTTATAAATAAGAGGTAGGTATGGTTTTACTTGTTAAAATTAATTCAATGTAGGTATATATATTGACCAGAGACAACCAATTGTCTCTGTATTAACTTACTGACATACTGATATGATTCACAAACATTTAAAAAAGCAAATAATTACCGGGTTGGGCTGTACATAACCTCAAAATATTTATCATAGAGATATAATATTTGTCTATGATATTTATTTGTGTTAGTGGTGTCTAAATGTCCAATGACCATCTATCGGCAATAAAGTTTTCTTTAAAATCCATGTTGATTAAAAAAGATTTTATTTTTAAATTACATATCATAGGTACAAACACAGACAACCTACCTAAACAGGGTGTTCCACGACGAGTTAAAACTATCTGTATTTTTTTACGAGAATACCCTTAAAGATATGAAAATGGTTTCTGTTCGGTTGCTTTTAGCAAGGTCAGAGGTATTTGAATCTATGTTGAAAAAATTTTCATTTTATACATGGTGTGTATAAAAAGTGTTCAAAGTTTAACTTCATAAATATCAAATTTCTTTATTTTTTCAAATAAAACCACCAGGTTTTTTCTATTTTAATGAATTCAGGGGTAAAAAATAAGGCAAATTCATGTATACTTTCCCATACCTAAACCTTACCGTTTAATTAAAGGTTTTCAGGTATAATTTTTGTTTTGTTTATTGTATAATTATAGGTACTTGTGATATTTATAATCTTTTGTTGTGGTTTTATTTCCGGGTTTGATATGATCGCATGACTTACATCGTAAAGTTTTTCTCACGTTAAACACCACCCTTTTAAATACCCAATTTTCAATCTATAATATCAACTTAAAAAAAAATTAATTTTACAATGAGGATGCAGGTAGCCTAGGTATTTATCGTTTTTTTGAACTATCACTTTTCAATAACAGGTTTAAGGATAATTTTAACAATAAAAAAGCAAAAATTACCTGTTTACATTTTTATTTAAACTTGAAATAATAAAATGAATTGATTCAAGGCTGATTTTCCAGTTGTTGTTTAAGGTTAATATGGTTCAAGCCAATAAATTGGTATTAATCATTCAATACAATAATACCTATTTATAAGACAAATAGTGTGGGTAGTAAATTGAAATTCAGATGTTATGTTATTAATATTTAAAAAAATACTTATAAAGAAAAAACTGCCGCGCAACTAATACCCGCATGGTGAAAAAAATCCTTGAATATTTGAAAATTATCGTTTGAAGTGCCAAAATCGCATCTTTATATATCAAGTAAGAATTTTTCAGTTAAAATTACTAATATTATTATTATTATTTATATTTCCTATTTTTTAACATTTTTGATGAAGTTTTGTTCAATATTATAACATTCTTCAGATGGGGATATGGTTCCGCCCAGTGGCGGTCATATACACTTTGAGAGGGGGGGGACCATGAGCGATTGTGTGATACGACTGAACCACGGTGAAAATACACGGTATGTCGACTCAAATTGTGCACGCTCTGTGCATGACGTCACCTTGGAATCAAAATCAGAAATTGTTGGATAGAGTTGTACGGGTTTAGTTTGTTTTTACTGAGGTTTTTCGATTTCTGCGTTAATTGATATTGTTTTATGCTAAAACCAGTGTTTAAAATTACTATAGAGTTAATATCCAAGTGTTTAACTTTATTTTACTTTAATTATAAGACAATAATACCGGGCTGTGCCGTGGCTACATGCAAAAATACACAATACGAAAGAAACGGTATAAAATACTATGGATTTCCAAAAAATGAAGACGTGGCTAAGTGTTTGTCGTCGTTAATTGCGAAAGATGTGAATTGTATAATGTATGGTTGTCTACCTGCTTTGTCCAAGTACTAAAGTTTAAAATTTCTCTAAAGATGAGAAAAGTATTTTCGACTTATTTTATTTTAAAGTGCCCCGTGCCCCCCCCCTATGACCGCCACTGGTTCCGCCGAGTACCGTTAGGTGGAACTAGTGCCGTTAGATACATTTTAAAGAAATAGGAAACGTAAAACCTCAGGGGGTCAAGTTTTGGAATATTTTACAAGTGAATAAACTGCTCATTTTTCGATCAAAGTTTTGAACTAATTTCCAAAAATTTCACAAATATTATTCGGACGCTGTTTAGCTTATTCAGAGGTTTGGAATTTCCGAAATTTGTGTTGCAGGGCATTGTCGGAAACTTGCTAGGAATGGAGAGCAGTTTATTATCTACAAAAATGACCCTTATCATTTTTGTCAAAAGTTTAACCGTTTTCGAGATAAACGGGCCCAAGAGTACCTTGGATTTCGAGCTACTGCGCGGCGTCTCCGGGAGCACGCTCCGTGAATGTAGGCATGGGAGGGCGGGCAAATTGGCCCATAACTTGAGTAAAAATGAATGAAAGGTGGGACCTGTACCTATAGCATCGTGTAACTTTTTCGTTTTTTTTCTTTTCCAGGAATATTGAAAAAACTGGCCAAACTTTATTTTTACTGAGTATTTGACCGCCCTTATCAATCCGTTCATATTTTTTAAATTAAGCGTAGTTTTACCGAAACCTTTTGGATAATGGGACTTTGATAGGTGATGAATGTATTCCGAAAGAATGAATAACGAATTTTTGTGTATTCTTATAAACAACATATTTTTCTTGGGACGTTTTTTTTTTGATTTCCGGAGTTTTCTGAAAATTCTCGGGTCTACCGCAAATTGATAAACAATGATTGGCAACATCGGTCTTTTATGCACACTATTGGAAAGCTGAAAATGTCCTTTTTTCGATGGTTTTTAAAATTCTAGTTTTCCGGAAAATTTTTGCAAGCCTTTTTTGCAAGAAATATTGATCCAGGGACAAAAATGATGAGGACCATTTTTGTAGGTAATGAACTGTACTTCAATTCTAGCAAAACCCCACTTCTCTAAGTAGCATATTTCGGGAGATATCGGTCAAAAACTGAATTTTCGGGATCATGGGTCATTTTCCAGCCCCTTCCGCAAATCCCGCGGAAGACATATTTTCAGAGAGTAATCTACACATGAATACCTACAAGTTGCAAAAAAAAAGTCCGACAATAATGAGATGAACAGGTTGGTGCATTTATTTACTGGACTAGTATCGATTCTTTACACAGTATCGCCCATCTCTATATGTCACATTTGACGTACTCCTGAAATTTATTAATTTTGACATTAGAATTGTCAATAAGTACCGTAGACAAAATATAGTATTCTACTCGCAATTTATGGCCATTATATTCACTACGGCTTGGGACGCAAACGTCACCCTGCGTGAATAACGGGTATCATAAATGCTCGTTTAATAATATACTATTATTCACTAAATCAGTGGAGAAAAACAGAAAGAAAGAGGGAATGAATGAATTGATAGGTTGTTTTGTATTGATATAATCATACTCTTTATTATAAACAATCGTAAAGAGAGCTAAATCAAAATTAAATATCTATTATAGGAAACACTTGTACCGAAAATGCTTTTTTTATCTCAGGACGACTATCATCAGATGACATAATAAACGGATAACCTTAGATAAAGATTAACGAATCTTTGATAAAACAGTGTATCCATCTATATACAATCATTATTTTACCGCAAAACTGGCCAACAATGTATACATTTTTTGAAAATGCAAGAAATTGTCTTTATGATCATGATAAAAATTATAGGGTGTTTGATTTAAACAGAAAAAATACGCTGTGTCAATTTATAGACACTAGCAGCATCTTGGATGTAGATGCATCAATCAAGGTTAAGTTGGAAAACGTTCATATTTCGACTTTCAGATACCGAATAACCTTGAGAGAATGAAGTTAACCGCATAATCAGAAACTCGATTAAAAACGCTTTTAAATGTTTACATTTTTTTTATATACAGTGTGACCCATTTTGTTTGGAAGCACCCCTATAAAATCCGCATTTTTCAACCGATTTTGATTTAGTCTTTTTTGTTAGATTCAGTATCAAAAACAGAATTTGAGCACAAATTTTCATACCATAATAGCTATTTTCAAGGCCCTCTACGTTAATTTTTCTTTGCCAAAAAAGACGACAGTATATTAGGCATTTTTAATTCTCAAATATGACTACACCACTGGATTCAGAATCATCACAAATGTAAACTATCAAAATTTTATAAAAAAAGTTTTATTGACAACAAAGTTATCACTACATGAATTTGGAAAAAGTTGTTTTTTAATTAATTTTTTATTAAGAATGTAGATACATTTTAAAAATGGCAACATGGTAAACCAAAAATAGGACTCAAACATATTGCACTGTAAAAATTCAAAGCCGATACCTTAACCCGTTCTGGAGTTATAGCTTCTGAGAGTAATGTAAAATTGTGCTGATGTGACGAAAATACAAATTAACACCAAATAATACATTTTGATTATTAAACTACTTAATAATAATTGAATTCTACATTTTTGTAGCCTCGACTAGACCTCCGTTAATTTCCACACATTTCTCGTATCTTTTGCGACTATGTCTTAGCGCTTTTTTATTTCATGTGGCGTTATTCCAGCACACGCCTGTCGTATTCTGTCACACAGTTCTGCTCTATTCCTTGGACGTGTCTTATACACTTTTTGTGTCAAAAGCCCCCACAGATAAAAATCCAATGTAGTTAAATCGGGCGATCTAGGAGGCCATTCGATTAACTCGCTACCGCGACCTATCCAACCATTTGGAAATTTTTCGTTAAGCCACTGCCTGACAATCCTAGAATAATGTACAGAACAACCATCTCACTGAAATATCAAATTTCTTCTTTCTGCTAGTGGCAGTTCGTCAATCACTGCGGATAACTCACCTTCAAAGAATTCCATGAAGTTATTGGCATTCATGTTACCCTCAAAAAAGAATGGACCTATTATCCTGTCTTTTAAAATTTCGGCTTCGAATTTTTACAGTGCAATATGTTTGAGTCCTAGTTTTTGTTTACCATGTTGCCATTTTTAAAATGTGTCTACATTGTTAGTAAAAAATTAATTAAAAAACAACTTTTTCCAAATTCATGTAGTGATAACTTTGTTGTTAATAAAACTTTTTTTATAAAATTTTGATAGTTTACATTTGTGATGATTCTGAATCCAGTGGTGTAGTCATATTTGAGAAAAAAAAATGCCTAATATACTTTCGCCTTTTTTGGCAAAGAAAAATTAACGTAGAGGGCCTTGAAAATAGCTATTATGGTATGAAAATTTGTGCTCAAATTCTGTTTTTGATACTGAATCTAACAAAAAAGACTAAATCAAAATCGGTTGAAAAATGCGGATTTTATAGGGGTGCTTCCAAACAAAATGGGTCACACTGTATAAGAAAATATCGTATGATTTATGAATAATTTGTTGTTTTACTTTCTACTGGTATTACTAATACAGATTGTCCCAGGAGTTCGTAACAAAATCTTGTAAGATTAAGAGGTTATTGGGGCATTTAAACATTATACCTAAATTATATAATAATTACTTTTAGATGATTTAATTAATACTATTAACGCACTATATCCCAAATTTTGGGACACTTTGAATGAAATAAATACTTTGTGGTGACTACACAACCATTTACGACGATTTAATCTTAATTTTTTCAAAATAAATGCAATAATCAGTTTTTCATTTTGGTTACAATCGAAAGTACCCGGTATAAGCGTTGTAATTAGTAATGAATTAATTCTGTACATTGAAACCAGAAAAACATTTTTAACAAATTGTTCAAGGTCGATATTCCGAAACGCTTTTGAGTGTTAGTTTTTAGCGAGCAAATTATATGCAAGTTATGCCGATTTAAGTGAATATTTTAAATAATAATACATGGTAATTTAGTGGGATTCTGGAATAAATACTACTAGATTTTTGAGTTGGATAATTTTTTTCAGATAAGTATAATAAAATGGAAGAAACTCCTATTCAATCTTTTTACAAGGACGCTAATGTACTTATTACAGGCGGAACAGGTTTTATGGGGAAAATTCTTATAGAAAAATTACTTAGGTCAACAGAAGTAGGCACACTATATTTAATTATAAGAGATAAGAGGGGTAAGAATCTACAGGATCGACTAAATTTGTTATTCGAAGACAAGGTAAGTTACTAATAAAAGATTTTTATTAATTTAAATAGACCAGGGTAGAAGCCTTATTTAAAAATAATAAAAAGTGAAAATTCAATAGTAAGATTTACATTTATTTTTATATATTATGAGATTTTCTATGACATACATTTAAGTAGAATTTAATAAATCAACTTTTTAATTGAAAAAAATCACATTTTTCTGATGAAATTGTATAAAAATGGTATTAAAATTGTTTTTTTGTTTTTTTCGATTTTTTGCATTTTCTGAAAATATTTACTATAATCATAAATATTTTTTTACATCATCGGAAACTAGAGATTTCAACAAACAGAAAGCGCACCAACTTTTTGAAAAAAGCTGATATTTTGACGGGTGAATTTTCGATTGAAAATTAGGGTGCTTTTTCGATATTAAGTCAAAATAAGGTGAAAAAATAAATATTTCAAGTCAAATAAATTACAGTGTATTTGGGACATAAAAAAGGAAGTTTTCACCAAATTTTGTGAAAAAAATTTTTGTTTGTAGAAGTTAAAAATAAAAAACCAAAAACTAGGTTTTTTGAATTTTCCACATAAATTTTGAGGTTATGTGAAAAAAGTGTAGATACAAAAGTTGTAGATCTTTTTATTACCTACAACTTTGCCATTTAACTTTTTTCCATAGGACTTGTAGTTTTGCCGGAAATCGAGATAAACCGTTTTTTACCCTTAAAAACTCACCCCCTTCCCTTCCCGACCTCAGATCGCCCGTAAATTATGTTTCCTTTCATTTTTATAATATTTTCCTCCTTTTCCAAGGGGTTTGTTCTTACTATTATTTTTTTTGGTTTCAAAATTTATCGACCCTGGTCTAAAACATGTCAAATCTCGCGGATCTAAAATAATATTTTTTTTTAAAGATATTTAGTAGATTAAGAGAGGAAAAACCGAAGTTCGAATACAGAGTGAAAGCTATTTCGGGTGACTTAGGAATACCTGATTTAGGTATAAGTAAAACGGATGAAGAATTTCTTAAATCCAATATCAATATTGTGTTCCACATGGCGGCTACCATAAAATTTAACGAAAATCTAAAAAGCGCTCTAGAAGTCAACGTGAGGGCAACACAAAATATTTTAGACATAGCCAAGGAAATGCAAGATTTAAAAGTAAGTAAGTAACATAAAAAATATTTCTAATTTAAGAAAAATCGGACGCACCGGAATTCGGTCCCGCTACCTGCGGAAGGGACTACCTGTAACGAATTAAATTCGAAGTGAAATAATAACCCAACCAAATCTACCCCTACCAAACCACCTTCGTATTTCTAGTCAATTTTTGAAGAATAAATTATAATAATTTTAAATAATAACCCAACCAAACCTACCCCTACCAAACCACCTTCGTATTTTTGAGATAATGATTTTTGAAAACAAAATTTAAACCCATCTATTATTAATAAACGCTTACCCTTTTCACTCGTCATAGAGGTGAAATTAATATTTTCCATGTCAAACAAACAAACAAAATCACAATAACGGACACAAATAAACACGTCTTACACTCTGCACTTCAGAAGAACAATTGCTAAAAATAATCTTTTAATACCCACATGAAATCTACCTGCTTCGACAGCGGACCGAATTACGAAATCACCCTTTCGGATTTGGACAAGGTCCCTGTGAGCAGGTAGCCCTTTTGCTAGGTACCCGGACCGAATTCCGAAACACCGGAAAAATCTACCATCACCGATAACAAGAAATACATATAAAAACCTTTTTTTTTCAGTCAATAGTATATGTATCGACAGCTTATTCGAATTGTCCACAAAAAACAATAAATGAAACCATCTACGACTCGCCAGCCTCGTATGAAGATCTTAAAAGTAAATTAGGAAAACTGAGCGATAAGGATATCGAAAGAATTACCCCACAGTATGTTTTTTATAACTTTATAGTGAAATTTAACATTTTGTATACAATCTTGTTTTTAGAATCATCGGAAAATGGCCGAATACGTACACTTTTACAAAATGTATGGCGGAATCTTTAATAAAAAAGGTAGCCGGAGATCTGCCTATAGCAATATTTCGACCTTCCATTGGTATGTATTTTTTACCCGAATAAACAAATAATTATTTACTTCATTTTAGTTGTATCGACTTACAGAGAACCCGTGACGGGTTGGAAAAATAACTATTATGGACCAACTGGCGTGTTTACTGCCATACTTGTAGGTTTGTTAAGGGTATACTACGGAAATCCAGATATAATTCTCGATATTGTACCTGTTGATTTGTGCATATCTGGTTTAATAGCTGCAGCTTGGGATGTTTATAAAAAGATACCTAATAGAAATGATGTTCAAATTTATAACTTCGTTTCTGGAAGTGAAAATCCAATAACTTTGAAGGAAATCATTTTAATGAATTTGTTTAATATGCAAAAATACCCCACAAGTCATTCGATGTGGAAACCGTTTGTGATAGTTACCCAAAATTATTATAAATATTGGTTTTTATCGTTAATTCTTCATTTGATACCAGCTTGTTTTGTGGATTTTCTTACTATTTGCTTAGGAAAAAAACCTAGGTAAGTTAACATAGTATAGAATGTGTTTATAGTTACCTAAAATATATCATTATCCAAATTCATTTCCTTTATACTTCCATTAGTGTAAAGTTATTCACAAAAAATTTACAAAAGTTAACTCACAACACTGATCACTAGAATTAAAAGAGTTTATTAAACACACATGCACCAATATTAGAACGGAAATCCTAGAGAGACTACCTCTCCGCCCGTATCAACACGCTTACCGGGCAGGCAGATCTACGGAGACTGCACTGGTACAACTGACGGAGGATATCCGAGGTGCCTTAGACAACCAAGAAACTATAGTATGTGCATTTTTGGACATAGAAGGAGCTTTTGACAACACTCCACATGAAGCTGTCAAGAGAGCATTAAATAGAAGAGGTGTAGACAGCACGACATCCAAATGGATGTCGGAACTGCTCACCACTAGAGTAGCAGAGACGAGAACGAGCAAAGACATTGTCTCCATCTGCACAACCAGAGGATGCCCACAGGGAGGAGTAGCATCCCCATTAATGTGGAGTCTGACGGTTGACGAACTCCTGTGTGGTTTGACAGACCTCGGAATATCCTGCCAAGGATATGCCGATGATATTGTTATAACAGCCAGGGGAAAATTTGAAAACACCCTTTGTGACATCGTACAAAAGGGTCTGAACTATACAAATAGCTGGTGTAGGCAAGTGGGACTCAGCATCAACCCCACCAAAACCATCTTGATAGCCTTCACTAAGTAAAGAAAACTCAACCTCAAAACCATTAAACTTGATGGTTTGACTCTAGGCAGCAAACTCCTGTGGAACAAACACGAGAAGGAGATTACATACAAAGCAAAAATGGCTCTAATGGTGTGCAGGAATCTGGCAGGGAGAAACTGGGGTTGTAGCCCAAAAATACTGAGCTGGATGTACACTGCCATAGTGAGACCAATCATCACTTATGGAGCCATTGCGTGGAGTAGTAGAACTAGCCTCTTGACGACGAGAGAAAAACTCTCCAAAATTCAAAGACTAGCCTGTATATGCATAACAGGAGCAATGAGTACATGCCCAACGGCAGCAATGGAAGTGATTCTCAACCTCACACCATTACATATGGTGGTGGAGAGTGTTGCAGAAAGAACAAGATACAGACTAAGTAGAGAGGGAATCATTAAAAAAAAACCACCTCTTCACTTCTTAGAAATCGGACAACCTGGGACATGCCACAAGATGGTATGATGAAAAAGTATAATTTTTCAAAGAAATTCGTTACGGAATTAAGCAGCAAGAAGGAATGGGATCCAAATACCATTTCCAGACTTGGAAAGAATGCCATTCAATGGTACACAGACGGCTCAAAAGCCATAGAAGAACTGGGATAGGAGTGTACGGGCCAGGAACCAAACACTCTGAAAACTTGGGAAAAACCCCAAGTATCTTTCAAGCGGAAATTCAGGCAATAAAAAAGTGTGCCCAGTTCAATATTGACAAAGGATATAGAAGGCAAAGGATTATCATAATGTCTGATAGTCAAGCAGCCATTAAAGCGCTGAGTTCTTGTGTAATCAGTTCCAAAATGGTGTGGGAATGCCTAGGCAAACTTAATGAACTAGGCGAGAACAATATAGTCACCTTACTGTGGATTCCAGGACACACTGGAATAGAAGGAAACGAAATAGCAGATGAACTAGCGAAGAGGGAGACTGAAATACCCTTTTGGGGGCCGGAACCTTTTTGCGGAATCAGCTCCAATGTAATATTGGAAGAAATAGGTAAAGCCGAAGAAAAGAGAAGATCTGACAATTGGAAAGATCTAGTAGTGCTTAGGCAATCAAAGATTCTTCTGGGTGACTACAACCTGTTGAGATCAAATGTATGCATAAGTCAAAGCAAAACTGCACTAAGAGTTTTAACAGGAATCCTAACGGGACATTGTCGCCTGAATGGACACCTTAAAAAGCTCAAAATAGTGGAGGAAGAAGATTGTAGATTCTGTGGAATGGAAGAAGAAACCTCCATCCACATACTTGCGAACTGCACAGTATTTCAGAATCCTAGGGCACAGTACCTGGGAGACTACTGGATAGAAGAGGGACAGTTACCTAAGTTGGGGCCTGCAGATATCCTAAAATTCCTTCTAAAGGAGCTACTAGTATCTGAGACTCTCCTCAGAAACTAAGTAGAAGTAAGGGGGCACAATAGATCTTTTAGGTCTCAGTGAATGTTACCCCAAAATACATACATACACACATACAAACACACACCAAACGCAAATCACTTTTCCAGCGAAATAACTGAGACATTTACCTTCTTTTCAAATCTTCCTCTGTTTATGAGACTGTCACCTAGTTTTTCTATAATATACTTACGAACCTGTTATGTACTTACAGCTCATTTTTCTTTCTCCATAACTTTGATCTTATCCTTTATACCCTCTAAATATTTAACTTTAACTTATAGACCTTTTCATCGGATGACAAGCGCAGTCGCAGCATTCATTTTGAAATAGCTGTAATTCAAATGTTTCGTACTGTTGTTTGTTTTTAGAATGTTCAGCGGTTACAATAAAATCCACAAAAATAACGAAGTTCTCGAACTGTTCTCCAAACGAACGTGGGAATTTTCAAATAACAATATGAAAAAAGTCTGGTTAAAAATGGAACAACAAGACAGACATTTATTCAACTTTAGCATAGCACAAGTGAATTGGATGAATTTTTCTAGTATATACATAAAAGGCATTCGAAAATATATTTTAAATGATCCTGATACCACTTTGATTGCAACCAGAAGAAGAGCAAGATGGTAAATTATAAAAATAATAAATAAAACATACCTCTATATTTAATTACGTAATTTGTTTCAGGTATGAAATTATCCATTTTATCAGCAAATATTTATTTATTTTTATGGCCTACAATACAGTGATGAAAATGATATGTAAATAAAAAATTTATAGAATTTCTGTAAATACAAAAAATTTTGAATAAAAGTATTTTTTATAGAAATCGGCTTTTATTTTGTGTGCAAAACTTTAAACAAGTTCTGGAATAAGAGGCAAGAGACTTTTGATATCGGCCAGCTTTTGCTCCGATATGGGTTTACCATTAGAATGCCATTAGGATCCTTTTTAACCATTTCCTGCTACAGAATTTCTTGGCTGGCGCTTTGTCCTTCCGCTAACAGAGGACTCTCATTTCCAGATGGCCGAATTCATCTGGATTATCTTCCAGAATTTCAAGAATTAACGGTTCAATTGCATTTTGTAACATCTCCAGATACACTTCACCGTTTAAATTTGAATTTAGGAAAACAGGACCAACTATGTGGTTTCCCAAAATACCTGCCCAAACATTGACTTTTTCTGGAAATTGGGTATGTTGTTCACGAAAGGTGTGAGGATTTGTGTCACTCCAATACCTTACATTTTGTGTATTCACATTTCCATTGAGGCAAAAAGTACTTTCGTCGCTAAACCAAATTGTTTTTGTGTAATGTGGGTTTTGACTAATTTTATTTGTCATACAGTCACAGAATTCGAGTCTTCTGACGGGGTCGTGATACGAAAGGTGGTGCACCATTTTTAACTTGTATGGATGAAATTTATTTTTAGCCAACACTCTCTGTACTGTACTTTTACTTACTTCACAAATAGACGCAACTTTAGTTGAAGAGGAAGTAGGGTTTACTACCATTTCAGCAACTATATCAATTTTTTTATCATCACTAAATGTTGGTCGACCAGATCGTTTGGCATCTTGAACACTACCTGTTGCTTCAAACTTGTGAAGAAGCTCCCTCAAATAAGTTCTCGAGATAGGGTGACATGGGTATCTCTCATTAAATAAACGTTCCGCTTCATGGAGATTCTTTCCAGATTCACCAATTATTAAGATAGCTGCTACTTTGTCGGCTTGAGTACGTACCATTTTGCCTATGTAAACTCTTAAACGTCTCGACAAACAATAATAAAATTAAATATTTAAGCTATTTAGAAAAACTTTGCAAAGCAACAAATACTATTAAATTAAAAACGTCAATTTTTTTGACAACTAACCAGAGGCGGACTGAAAAATCTTCAATATTTAAATGTGAAATAATAATTTTGGTATTTATTTAATTTATCCGTCAAAATTAGTTTAAACCCAAACAAAATTAATATGCCTATGTAGCCAATGTCAATGCCTTTTAAACGAGATATCACTTGCCGTAAGGTCCTATTTAAAATTATTGGCCAGAGTGGCTCTGTGACGTTATCTATTACTATTACGTCAGCTGTTACCATTCGTAGAGAAGTTTACAACTCTTTATTTCCACCCTCCAAATTTTAGTAATGTAAGTGGAGGCGTTCAAAAGATACGAGGGGGTGAGGGGACTTTTGAATAGCACTGTATTATCGACTATATCTAACTTTTATCCCCATTCTCGAATTTTCAAAATCGGAAGTCTTTTTATATATGACTTCGTACATTCCGAAAAGGACTTTTAAAATTTTCTAACTATTTTTGCTTCTGTATCTTATACTGAAAAAAATCTAGCGTTCACTAAATTTATTAACCTTAGGTATAACTTTTCTCATGAACATTTTCAATCTATTAGGTTTCCGTTTTTGTTGATCTTTCTTTTTTGTATTTTCATTTTCTATCACTTCAAGACATTCTTTATTAGTTACACTTCTTTTTTGATGTCCCAGTGAAGAGCTATATTCAGTTGAAGAAATAAATGGAAAAGAGTCAATACTGTTGGGCTCTTCAGATAAATTGCAGTGGCATACATCTTGTCGACAACTACAATATGAATTTCTTCCTTCTAACAAAAAAGAAAAAAAATCACTATCAGGATTGTTCAACTATTGGACATTCTGGAACAGCAACACTTAGGTGAAAATCTTACTTTTTGTGTTTGTAAATGTAGTACTTTTTCTTACTAAAGGCCGCTTTAAATATCTATCAATTTCTTCCGAATCTGAACCACTACTTATATAAGCATCATACTTCGCCTTTTTTTTACTTTTTCTTTTTATCTTCGATTTTTTAATATCGGAGTTTTTTACTCCAATAAACTCTATATGTTGGTCTTGTTTCAATAATGCCATTGTTTCACCTTCAACAAAAATCTTTTTTAGTCTACCTTACCTGAAAACCAATCACATGAACACCAAAAATAGGACTGGAAGTATTGTTTAGCAGACCAAGGGCGAAATGGTAATTTACGTTACAAGACCGGAAAGTAGTGTTTTTCAGGTCGAGACAAGCAGATGGAAGCTTGGAGAGACCTTAAAAACACTGATTTCCGGGTGCGTGTAAAAGTTTTTTGGTTTATTCGCTCGTGCATCTGATAGTCTTTGTGCCACTAAAGCTCATTTTTCCGCCCTTGTGACACAATATACTATTATACTCGAAAAAACTATATTTTCATCTTATACCTGAAATAGTAGTCCCCACATCCAGTCTTTCTCTAGGTTTTAAACTAGAAGTCATCTCGGTAAAACTTTTCTCTGAACTAACACTTCCTCGTAGTAATTTTTGCACTTCTCTATCTTCTTCGATATCATCTTGATCACTTTCTTCTCTAAAAGTCTCCATACTGGCGTAATCTAGAATAATTTCCTTGGAAGTCATCTCACTAGAACTTTTATCTGTAAAAATATTATCAACACTTCTACTTTCTCGAAGCAATTCCTGTACTTCTCCATCTTCTTCATTATCTTCATTTTCGGAGGAATTTCCTTGGTATTGTTCATCTCTGAAACTTTCCATACTGGCATAATCTAAAACGGTTTGTTTTTCAATATCCTTGGAAGGTATTTCCAAACGATCTATTTCATTTTCATCTTTGGTGTATTGGTAAGAAAAAGAATGATCCGATGAAGTTCCAGTTCCAGTTATTTGTCCTGAGTCTGTTGTATTTTCCAAGAGATTTACAGCTACAATTATAGGTACTTTAAAAAAAAAAAAAAATCTAAATTAAGTAATAACCTTCCATATCTTGCTCTTCAGAATGTTCTTCTTCCAAAGATACTTCACTTTTCGATTTTTGTCGATAAAGTGGAATTTCTTCAATATCTACTTTTGGTTTTCTACAGCAAATTCTTGCAAAAAATCCTTTTCGTTTAGGTGAACCTTCTTCTGTAGTTTCCACAACTCCTGCACATATATTAAACAACTTTCTACACCGTCCTCTTTTTCGTCCTTTAACATTTTTCTTCTGCATTTGTGGTGCTTCATCTGAAGAATCTCTATGGTTTGATACATTTAAGCATATAAGTTTACTAAAAAAAAATAACTTACTTTTCTTCACTTAAATCAGACAAATCTCCATATTCAATAGGAGAAAGACACACAGTGCATAAATTTCTTAAATCTGCAAAGCATTCTTCACAATATAAACCCGGACAATTTGGTGTTTGACATTTGATTGGTTTTTCTGAATCATTTTCTCGAAATATTTTTCCGCAAAGTAAGCATGCTAATTGCTTTTTATCTAAACAAGTAGCCAAACATCTAGAAACACGTTTTTTAACAAAACAAGACGTTTGGAGAATGAAGAAATTGGTTTTCACCTAAAATTGGCTGCCAAAAATTCGGCAATAGTAACCTTATCAACCCTTTTATCCCTTAGCACTGTCCTTCTCAGTTGTCTTCTAGCGAATTTTAAAAAAGAAGATCTTTTTCGTAGGATATTATTATACAACCAAATTGCTCTTTGTTTTCCTCTTAATGGGTGATAAAAGCACATTATATACGTCCTAAATCTTAAACCATAAGGTTCTAAAACTGTCAGTACCCAACAAAGTATCAATAATGTCACTAAAAATAAAATAAAAATTAACAAAAATATGAAATTTACAAAGGAAAATGTACCTTACAAATTTGAATGTAACGATCCAAATCAGGTGGGATAGGGGTAGGTAAACAAGGGATTGTATCGATTTCAATTTGTAACCCCATTGGTTGAAATGCCATTACTATACTTTTTAAAAGATCAGCCAATAAACCCTTACCACTTATGTGAGGAGTAGGGATATTAGGAGCTAAAAAAATCGTATTAGAACTTCAAAAACGCACTGAGGTCTTATGTAATCAGTTCCAAAATGGTGTGGAAATGCCCAATGAAATAGGCGAGAACAATATAGTAACCTTACTTTGGATTCCAGGACACACTGGATTAGAAGGAAATGAAATAGCAAAGAGGGGGACTGAAGGACCCTTCTTGGGGGCCGGAACCCTTTTGTAAAAAATGTGACTGGCTAGATTTTGCAGCAAACGAAAAATTGCATTGCTGCAGCCAAAAATGCATTCAAAAAATGCATTATTTGGGGGGCCGTTTGGAAGATTTCAAAACTTGGTAAATAAGTGTCAGAACTGGCCCAGAACGGGCACTCGGGGGTTTTGGAGGTCGCTGATCACGAATATGATGTTCAAATTGTCCGGCGCACCAGGTGCCCGTAGGGTGTTCGCCGATGCCATGTTTGGATTCAGCGACTCAAAAAACCCCCGGGCGTTGAATTTCTCTTCTTTCTCGCGTGATTTGTGGGAGAGTCCCACGGAGACGACGTTTTCGGCACGTTTCTGAGCTCCAGGTGTTCGGGGGGACAATTTGAACATCATATTCGTGATCAGCGACTTCCA
The DNA here is from genome assembly GCA_949126875.1 of Lochmaea capreae. Lineage (NCBI taxonomy): Eukaryota > Metazoa > Arthropoda > Insecta > Coleoptera > Chrysomelidae > Lochmaea > Lochmaea capreae. Next base: position 1,106,871 of record OX421397.1, read on the forward strand.
AAACCCCCCGAGTACCCGATCTGGGCCAGTTCCGACACTTATTTACCAAGTTTTGAAATCTTCCAAACGGCCTCCCAAATAATGCATACATACCTACATAATCTAAATATGCTTACCTTGTACCTTTGACTGAAATCTTCCATAAATGGATATTAAACTCAAAACCCAATACAAACAATAATCTATGCCAATATACATAGCGGCCTTCATGTTGATTGTGGCTAACGTCATAATTGCTTTTTTCAATTTTTTCTTCTCTACATCTGTTAACGTCGATGACTTTATCTGTAACCCAATAAATTGTGCGTTTCTTTACAGTTTTTTAAACGAAATTGCAATCCAAGGAAAATAAAAAATTAGTTCCTACATGGTGGACATTTATAAGAACTCACCTTTACGTATATTTTTCTCTCTCTAGAATTCAAAGGAAGAACAGTTTCTTTATTAATTTTTGCTCTTCTCATATCGATTTTGAAAAAATCATTCGTGATATATTTGTTGTCAAAACTGTCACTGGTCAGGAATCTATATCTATATACGATCACTCTAAAACAGTTCAAGAAAATACCAAAATAATGGTAGAAGTTTAAAAAAATTTTTGTAATAGGATCCTTCGTTGAGGAATTACAGGATACCAAAGTTTAGGAATAGAAACTCATACATTGTTGATTGTTAAAAAAAGGGGTGCTAATATAGCCAGTGATGCAATTGAACGCAGGTTTGTGTTTAAGAAACCCTACAAAATACAAATAAAACAGATGCTGCAGATGCAATACGCATATATACAAACGGTTCAAAAACCAAAGAAGGCTCAGGATGTGGAATTTACTCCAGATCACTAAGCCTGAGGATTAAGTGGGGAATGGGAAGAAACACCAGCGTGGTTCAAACAGAACTGGCTGGTATCTCAATTGCCACAAAAGAACCGGTGTTTCGGAATTCGGTCCGGGTACCTAGCAAAAGGGCTACCTGCTCACAGAGACCTTGTCCAAATCCGAAAGGGTGATTTCGTAATTCGGTCCGCTGTCGAAGCAGGTAGATTTCATGTGGAAATTAAAAGATTATTTTTAGCAATTGTTCTTCTGAAGTGCAGAGTGTAAGACGTGTTTATTTGTGTCCTTTATTGTGATTTTGTTTGTTTGTTTGACATGGAAAATATTAATTTCACCTCTATGACGAGTGAAAAGGGTAAGCGTTTATTAATAATAGATGGGTTTAAATTTTGTTATCAAAAATCATTATCTCAAAAATACGAAGGTGGTTGGGTAGGGGTAGGTTTGGTTGGGTTATTATTGAAAATTATTGTAATTTATTCTTCAAAAATTGACTAGAAATACGAAGGTGGTTTGGTAGGGGTAGGTTTGGTTGGGTTATTATTGAAAATTATTATAATTCATTCTACAAAAATTTGACTAAAAATACGAAGGTGGTTTGGTAGGGGTAGGTTTGGTTGGGTTATTATCTCACGTACTGTTTTTATTTTTGACGATACGCATTTAGCGTAAATTTTTAAACATGCCAGTACAACAACAATAAGTGTGTACTGTTGGTCCTAAGCCCAAAAAAATGTGAAGGAAAATAAAAGTCAAATTAAACAAATAGTAGGTACATGGGACCCAATTCCGAAATCGCATTTTCGCTGGTGTGACCACACTTCGAATTTAATCCGTTACAGGTAGTCCCTTCCGCAGGTAGCGGGACCGAATTCCGGTGCGTCCAAAAGAACTAACCTCCTCGGGAGGATTTACAATGAGTGACATGTGGCCTAAGTTCTGTAGACCTAATTCTATAGATACAGATAGCACTCAATATACAAAGAAAAAAGATGAAGCTAAAACTCTTCTACAAATATATCATACTTACTTTACAATCATGAATATAAAAAACAGCGAAGCGGTAGAGGTGAAAAAATTAAAAACGCTTTGTAGAATCCTCGTCCTATCTTTAATTTCATTCAGTATATCTTTAGATATTTTAGCTATACTCTTCGAAGACGTACTTTCGAAATGAAATGAGTGAGAAAATTTTATTCTAACATAAAACATTGTACGTATATGTCGAACGAAGCCTTTTATTTCTAAAAATTAGAAAAAAAATTATTACATTTCACACCTGATAGGGTGAAGAGAGGAGAGATGGACCAGGAGGAGTGTCGGACTACCTTTAGGCCTATTTCCCTGAGGAATTTCCACTTAGGTAAATATCTCTCTTCTATTCAATAATCTCCTAGGTGATGTGTCCTAGGATTATGAATTGCTGTGCAATTCGCAAGTATCACTCAAAAAGACACGTTTCTGAGTGATAACGCTTCGACTTTTAATCATATCATAGTAAAATCCTTGTGAATTATGACTAGTGCAAAGGCATTTTGATCAGTCCTTCTACTTTTACAATTTATTATCATTTTAGGAATTAAGCAACAAGAAGGAATGGGATCCAAATACCATTACCAGACTTGGAAAGAATGCCATTCAATGGTACACAGACGGCTCAAAAGCAATAGAAGGAACTGGGATAGGAGTGTACGGGCCCGGCACCAAACACTCTGAAAGCTTGGGAAAAACCCCAAGTATCTTTCAAGCGGAAATTCACACAATAAGAAAGTGTGCCCAGTTCAATATTGACAAAGGATATAGAAGGCAAAGGATTATCATAATGTCTGGTAAGCAGTTTTCTTTAGATTCAAGACTCGATCTGTTTCATGGCATTGAAAGTACGACAAAAACCGAAGCGACTAACAAGTTACCTTTGCTTGAAGACACTAATGAGACTGAAGACTTAAATTATATTGGTAAGTTTGACTCAATCTATATTAGAACGGAAATCCTAGAGAGACTACCTCTCCACCCGTATCAGCACGCTTACCGGGCAGGCAGATCTACGGAGACTGCACTGGTACAACTGACGGAGGATATCCAAGAGACTGTAGTATGTGCATTTTTGGACACATAGAAGGAGCTTTTGACAACACTCCACATGAAGCTGTCAAGAGAGCATTAAATAGAAGAGTGTGTAGACAGCACAACATCCAAATGGATGTCGAAACTGCTCACCACTAGAGTAGCAGAGACGAGAACGACAAAGACATTGTCTCCATCTGCACAACCAGAGGATGCCCACAGGGAGGAGTAGCATTCCCATTAATGTGGAGTCTGACGGTTGACGAACTCCTGTGTGGTTTGACAGACCTCGGAATATCCTGCCAAGGATATGTCGATGATATTGTTATAACAGCTAGGGGAAAATTTGAAAACACCTTTTGTGACATCGTACAAAAGGGTCTGAACTATACAAATAGCTGGTGTAGGCAAGTAGGACTCAGCATCAACCCCACCAAAACCATCTTGATAGCCTTCACTAAGAAAAGAAAACTCAACCTCAAAACCATTAAACTTGATGGGAACGACGTTGAATGGAGACAAGAAGTCAAGTATCTAGGTTTGACTCTAGACAGCAAACTCCTATGGAACAAACACGAGAAGGAGAATACATACAAAGCAAAAATGGTTCTAATGGTGTGCAGGAATCTGGCAGGGAGAAACTGGGGTTGTAACCCAAAAATCCTGAGCTGGATGTACACTGCCATAGTGAGACCAATCATCACTTATGGAACCATTGCGTGGAGTAGTAGAACTAGCCTCTTGACGACGAGAGAAAACCTCTCCAAAATTCAAAGACTAGCCTGTATATGCGTAACAGGAGCAATGAGTACATGCCCAACGGCAGCAATGGAAGTGACAACATGGGACATGCCACAAGATGGTATGATGAAAAAGTATAATTTTTCAAAGAAATTCGTTACGAAATCCAAATACCATTACTAGACTTGGAAAGAATGCCATTCAATGGTACACAGACGGCTCAAAAGCAATAGAAGGAACTGGGATAGGAGTGTACGGGCCAGGAACCAAACACTCTGAAAGCTTGGGAAAAACCCCAAGTATCTTTCAAGCGGAAATTCACACAATAAGAAAGTGTGCCCAGTTCAATATTGACAAAGGATATAGAAGGCAAAGGATTATCATAATGTCTGATAGTCAAGCAGCCATTAAAGCGCTGAGTTCTTGTGTAATCAGTTCCAAAATGGTGTGGGAATGCCTAGGAAAACTTAATGAACTAGGTGAGAACAATATAGTCACCTTACTGTGGATTCCAGGACACACTGGAATAGAAGGAAACGAAATAGCAGATGAACTAGCGAAGAGGGGGACTGAAATACCCTTCTGGGGGCCGGAACCCTTTTGCGGAATCAGCTCCAATGTAATATTGGAAGAAATAGGTAAGGCCGAAGAAAAGAGAAGATCTGACAATTGGAAAGATCTAGTAGGGCTTAGGCAATCAAAGATTCTTCTGGGTGACTACAACCATTTGAGATCAAATGAATGCATAAGTCAAAGCAAAACTGCACTAAGAGTTTTAACAGGAATCCTAACGGGACATTGTCGCCTGAATGGGCACCTTAAAAAGCTCAAAATAGTGGAGGAAGAAGATTGTAGGTTTTGTGGAATGGAAGAAGAATCCTCCATCCACATACTTGCGAATTGCACAGCAATTCAGAATCCTAGGGCACAGCACCTGGGAGACTACTGGATAGAAGAGGGACAGTTACCTAAGTTGAAGCCTGCAGATATCCTAAAATTCCTCGGGGAAATAGGACTAAAGGAGCTACTAGTCTCTGAGACTTTCCTCAGGAACTAAGTAGAAGTAAGGGGGCACAATAGATCTTTTAGGTCTCAGTGAATGTTACCCCAAAAGACATACATACATACATACATCATTTTAGTCTGACATAAGTTTAGGTAAATTTAAGTTAACATATAAAAGTTACTTACTTCTTACAACAACTCCGATTATGGAGTCCTTAATAAAATCGACAATCATACAAACAAAATCGAATATTTTAACAATATAGCAAACGGATTTGACGATATAAGTAATCGAGCACATCCAACTAAATAAAGAACCCAATTTCGCGTTACAGTCGGCAATAGCGTTGTCGAAAACTCTGGTACATCTTTCGAATGGTGTACCCAATTCTTTATTACAAATATTTATTATTTTAGCCAGAAACATAAAAGCAGCTTTTATCACTCGCACTGAAACATGAATGCATAATAATTAATCGTCTGTCTACTTTTTCTGAGAATAATCTTACGTATTGCCATTACAATTCTTTTAATTTTGATTAATATTTCTTTTATTTTCTTTATGATCTTCCTGACAGTTTCTATTACTTTCTTTATAGCGTCTTTTAGAGCGTAGAATGGTTTTTTAATAACTTCAATGATTTGTTTGACTATTGATTTTAGTTGTTCCTAAAAAATATTTTTTATTATACTTAACAGAAAATACTATATTTTCAACTGTTTATAAAATACAGTAAATATGACATTTTCGGAACAGCGCACGGAAATTTTTTCCCGATCCCTATTTCCGTGCGCTTAATAATAAACATAGATATCCATAATACTAGATATCCTATGGCAACCCGAAGAAAAAAAAGAAACGAGTAATGTGTCTATAGCAACGATTTATTTATTAATGACAAATTTTATTTTCTGTCAGTGAAAATTAAGTATTTATGTATTTATTACATTTTGCAAAAATGAATTCAGATTGTGAAGAAAATCGGGATATTCCCGAAAATATCTTACAACGAGCGGCAGAAGTGAGTGCAGATTTATTACCAGTGAAATCCAGGTTGAGATATGAACAAGAATATAACAGTTTTACCGAATGGCGGACTCAGAAACGAATCAAAATTGTGAGTGACGATATTCTTTTAGTATATTTTTCTGAAAAAGCCAACACTATGAAATCCTCCACTTTATGGAGTCGATTCTCTATGTTAAAGAGTTGTTTGGCAATAAAAGAAAATACTCACCACCAATATCCAAAAACGATTGCTTTTTTGAAACGACAAGCTGTAGGATATATTATACCAAAGAAACCCAAGATTCTTACAGCAGAACAAGTAACCTTTTTATGTGAAGCTTCAGATGGAGAATATCTACTAGCAAAAGTAATTTTAGTGTTTGGCATCTTCGGTGCATGCCGCAGAGATGATTTAATACGTTTGAGTTTAGATGATGTGGAAGATAATGGGCGTGTCCTTGTCGTGTTCTTACGAGATGGAAAAACTCACAGGTCAAGAAGTTTTACCATTACCAATGAAAATTGCAAATTCGATCCCTGTACAATTTACCGTAAATACGCAGATCTCCGACCTAAACATATGGAGAGTAGAAGATTATTTGTTGCATACCGAAACCAAAGATGTTACGCTCAACATGTTGGGTGCCATACTATCAGTGGTATTCCAAAATACCTAAAACTAAAAAATCCCGAAGAATATACCGGACATGGGCTAAGGCGCTCTTCGGCAACCATGTTGGTGGAAAGCGGCGGTGATTTGCTCACTTTGAAAAGACACGGAGGATGGCTTTCTTCCAATGTAGCAGAAGGATATATAGAAGAGTCCATACAAAGAAAAATTGAAGTATCACGGAAGTTGTTTAGCCCTTGTAACTTGGAAACTACAACATCTGTAACAGTCAATCAAGAGAACCAAAGCACACACGAACACTCCGCTTCAACATCTTTAGCAGAGTCTTTAGTTCAACAAAAAGAAATGCAAAAGGGATTGAGCTTCAACAATAATACGAATTGTACAATAAATATTACTATTAATAATAACGGTTCTGTCCAAAATTAATTTTCTTAGAATTACCTACCTGTATGTATTTTTTTTGTTAATTTGAGTTGTATGTACTTACATTTTTACTGTTTTAAAAATAAAAATAAATATTCCCGATTTTCTTAATAATTTTTTGCGATATTTTTTGTTTATGTTGATTTCAGGTACCTAAGTATAATAAAAAATATCGTTAATTACTCGTCCAGAAATGGATTTTCCGTTCTTGCATGACACGCGCGCACGGAAAAATCCTCATTTCTGTACTGGTAATGAAATATACTATTTCTTACGCTTTATTTTGACTGTTCTTTCCGTTTTTACTTACTTGTCCACATGCTAGAGATTCACTTAATATACCAAGATTATTTAAAGTATTTTTAACTGGTCCAGACACTACCAAAATCAAGACGTACGCTACGAGTAGCTGGCGACCTCTTTCCGAAAAAAAATGAGGTAGCGTTAAAAATACAACGCATCTAAAAATGATGAAAATATGTTTAATTAATTGTTCAAGCTATCTGGAAAACAATGAAAATTGTTTTATATGAAATTTCTGTTCTTTGAAGAACATTTTGTTATACTTCCTGTTCGAATAATTGCAAGGACAATTAAGTGGATGCAATTTCTTTGGAAGCAATTAGTTTTAATTAATTTATACGGTATGAAGTGAAATTGGTTTTATTCTGTACACATCTCACCTTACTTTTGTACTGAAAGCTAATCCATTTACCAAAATACATCCCATAATAGAACATACTATAGTAGCAGTGTAAAAACTTAGGTTAAGTTGAAAAATGAAAAATAAAAAAAAAATATACGTCAAAAATAGCCCTCCGAAAAACCCGAGTATACTTTTCAAAACGTAGTTTTGTACGCTACCCGAATGTTTAAGATTGAAACAGAATCTTTTGCAGCAACAACAATACCCCACTCGACTCCATAACTGCTTCAAACCTTGTTGGATTTTAACTCCGAAATAAGAAAATTTAAATCTTCGTTTTTTCGTCCTTTCATATTTAATTGATTCTAGTTTTTCTTCGATTAAAGTCCTTTTATATTTTTGTAATCTTCGGGAAGTTAACAGTGAACGTAAAAAAGCCATTTATTTATTGAGTATTTTAATAATTAATGACAAATATTAGTTAATTATTATCAGTCAGAATGATTTTGACGTTTGTGAGTGTCAAGAAATAGATTGATTGGTTCAGCACCACCAGTCACAGGCTTAGAGACCTCGGCACCTCAGCCTTTAGGTTCTGTACCCCCTTTCGATAATCAGTTGCAAACACCTGTCAATAGCCTAGATTTCTTCCTGGAATACAGAAGCAAGATTCCCCAAACGAAGCGTGGATATTGCACCTGGGTCTAGCACCATGGACTCCAGCACCTGTTTCAATGTCAGTCTTAGATCCATCTGTGTACCACACCAATGTTCCTTCCTAACAGCATGCTTCCTACCCATCCCAGTTAAGCAGAATATGGTATGATTGGGTGTCGTTAATTGTGGCCAACATATTGTCACTTCTCATATTAAGAAGCGAGATTGTGGTGGCGCTGGGGAGGCTAGCGATTAAAATCATGTTTGACGTGTTAAATTTTAGGTTATGTAAATGGAGGGTTTGTTAATTTTCATTCGGTTACCTTTTATGCTTGGTTTTAGCAAATTTCAAGGAAAAAATAAGTATTTCCCGTAGCTGGTGCTATGTTTGGTTAAAGGTAAGTTTCTTCAATATCATTATATAGGCAATTGTGTTGCAAAATAGTAATGAAAACAATAAACCTAACCCGAGAGTCCTACATCAACCACTTACTGTTGCTCTAGTTGGACAACTTTTCACGACACACGTTTTTCACATTGTAAATTTTTATAAAAACTATAAAAATAAACACTATTTTCATTTTTTGTTAGGTTAACTTGTTCAGCAAACTTCACTCTGTAATATTATCGCTAGCTACTCTCGCGCCATCTACTATTTGTACCTTACCGCTGGACACTTGTTCGAGATTTTTCCTATACAAGTTTGTGCTCCTTATATCTAGTCTCCATGTTATCGCTGTTAATAAACAATAAATAACATGCTAAACCTAACCTCAATTGTGTCGGAACAGCTGAATTTATCTGACGTCTTGTTTGAAGTTTTGCCAACCCGTAAGATGTAAATTGTCCTGGTTGGTACTAACACCTAACTTCAGTCTTAGTCAGACAATATGATATTTTGAGGTTAGAAAAATTATTTATTTTCATTTCGGTATTTCCTATTTTTGTGAAGTTTTTGCTGACCATATGTCATTTGTAATGAATAAAGTGGGCCTTCTCGTAAATTCAGAATGGCCACAGTTAGCTGCCTCTCCTGATAGGATAGTTTATTGTGAATGTTGTTTAGGAGGAGTCCTCGAAGTAAAGTGTCCATATTTATTATATACAAATAACATAGAAAACATTAATGAATACATAAATATGAAAAGCTCATGTTTAGTGTTAAAAGACAATGAAATTTCTATTAAAAAAAGCCACAGCAGTCAGGAGCTGCCAAAGTTGAGTACTGGTGTATTTGTAACGGTGTTGATGATGGAAGACCAATGATCCGATGTGTGAAACACAATGGTTTCATTTTGAATGCGTTGGATTGTTAAACCCCGGACTCTGAGTGGTATTGTAGCAAATGTAAAAAATGGCAATCTAAATACAAACCAATTTATATTTACATTTTTCCAATTTTATTTGTGATTTTATGAACATTGTAACTAAATATGTAATAATTGATAATTGATCAGTTTTACAAGTTTTTTTAAAAGGTTTTTACAGACACGTTTTATGTAAATTGTAATAATTAAAAATAATTTATCAGTTTTACTTCTAAAAAGGTTTTTACATACATGTTATAATCTTCGTTGTAACTTAATATATAATCATTGATAATTCATCATTTTCAAGTTGTACATTGTTACTTAATATGTAAAAATTAGAAAATAATAAATCTGTTATACATGTTTTTTTAAAAGGTATAAAATTAGTTTTCTTAATTGTTGTATCTTATGTTATACATTATATTTTTATTATTTAATAATTATTTTCATCACTTTTATGTACTGAGTATGTTGTGACGTTTGGAGAGTTGTAACTATATATACATTAAAAGAAATATAAGAAAAATATTTTTTTATTTCATTATTAAAAAGTGATCTTTCAGACATCATGAAAACATTAAATATCTTGAAAACCATACATCTTTTGATATGTAAAGGTTTTGCGTTTTTCACGTGAAAACCATTGAGGAATACAAATTTGAATAAAAATTGCTTCAAATGCCAGTGGCGTGAAAAATGGGAGGGGAAAAGTGACATATTTTTCTAAATGTACACCACTGGATCAAGAATTGAAAATTGTTTTTCCATCAAAATACGCCCTTTCACATTTTAAAACAACCTGCCAAATGTCAAATCAATTTATCCATCCATTTTAAAGTTATCAAATAAAAACATTTAATTTTTCATAACTTCAACACCCCGTATCTCGAAATGTAAATGAGCTGGACCCCTCATTCCTCATATCATTTTGGTCAGTTTTATGAGAGGTATCTACATGCAAACGTTGTAAGTGTCATTTGAAAACACCCTGTTAGATTTCGAATGTAATCTCAAAAATAAATAAGTTGAAAAAGTATTAATCCCGGACGGGATAACTATAAGCAATTAACATTAATAGTAGTTTGCAACTATTATACTTTCCTATCCAATTAAGATATCGGGTTGGTAAAAAAACGGACTGATTGCTTTTTAATTTATAGGGGAATAATGGGTGGAGAAATATTTACAAAAGCACTACAAACCACCACTATTTTGTCAAGTGTATTAAATTTTTCATTATTTCCTTTTTTTAATAAACTTATTGGAATTGTGCCCTTAAATATATTAAATCTATTTTTCAACATTTCAATCAATCTCTCAACATGTATCCTTACTTGTGCAATATGTCTGGTGTCTTCTATTTCTATAGGGTGGAGCTGATTTTTTCCTCTGGTAAAGGCAGGTATAACTAATCTTGCTCCCAGTACACCAATTGACTCTTGTATTAAAAATCCCCTGTCAGCTAAAACAGCATCTCCTGGTTTAAGGTTATCACAAAACTTACTGCCCTCAACAATTTGTTTATCAGATGTCCGCCCACTCCAAGCTTCACTAATATAACAAATACTGCCACGTGGAGTAGGTTTCTAAAGTGAAGATCTAAGCGTAACTTAATTAAAGTCAAAATCAATTGGTTGAATGGACTCAAAACAGTGGTACTAGTAGAAGGAATATATGTCTCTACAAGGGGAAATATAACTAAATTTACTGTATCGTAAGTGAATCCAGTATAATATCTCCATTTATCAGAATTTGATTGTTCATCCCTTAAACCAAATGGGGAATTTTCCACCTTTGCTTCGAGAGTGGAAATTTTTGTTGCTGCAAACTTGACTTGGTCAGATAAGTTGTCAAGATCCTGCATTGTCAAGTTGGTCTGTGCTGCCAAGCCAGTTGCTTGTTCTTCATTGTTTTCAATACTCTCATATTCAATATTTTTTATTTTATTTCTTTATTTCTTTATTTCCATAGTAAAGTACATATTTATAATAAATTTGTGGTTTAAACATACATAAAAATAAAAATACATAAAGGCACCTAACTGAGCATTTACCTAGGCATTGTCTGCCTGTTTTGTTTATACTCAATCAGGTAGTCTTTACTCTGCACGTTTTATCTTAAATAGCTAATATTGAATATATAAAATAAGTAGAAAACAACAAAGAAAAAGAAAAACAAAACTAAATTAAGGTGCAAGTAGAGTTTTGAGACGAACAAATGTAGACAATTAATAAAACTATAATAGATGATAATAAAAAAGAAGACAATACTCACGTAAGGAAGTAGTAGACAAGCAATGAATAACGAACCAGTAGTTTGTATGTTATTGAGCCATTATATCATATATTCTATTTTGATTAGTTATTAGATGGTTTTTCAATTCAATTTGAAATTTCTTTAATTTTTTTATTTGTCTGATGTGAATCGGGATTGTATTAAAAAATTTTGGACCGAAGAAGGATGATGATCTTTGACTGACTGATTTTTTAAAGAAATTTAGAGGTATCTCCATATTAGTAACTGATCGAGTTAAATGGGTATTTTTGTTGTTAAATTTATCGCCGCTTTTGTATATTCTTATTATACATTGATAAGCAAAAAGTAGTTTAATGTTAAGTATCTTTGATTCATTAAACAATTTTTTCGTTGAAAATAGCTTTTCTTTTTTTAGGATGATTTTTAAAATGGTATTTTGTGTTGTTTCTAAAATTTTAATAGTGGAGTGAAATGCTCCACCCCAAGCTACTATACAGTATCTTAATAAGGATTCCACCAGAGAATTGTAAAGTATTAGTAAATTTTTCTTTGAAAGAATTTCTCGGAGAACATAAAATTTATGCATTAAGGCTCTCAATCTATTGCTAACATGGACAATATGTTGTGACCAGCGTAGGTGTTGGTCAAGTATAACACCTAAATATTTAATTTGGGACACTCTTTGTATTATGGGGCAGTTACAATCGATTATTTGACAGTCATTGGAGTGCAGTTTAATTTCAAAGTTTTCAGGTTCAGAAATATTTCTATCGACTTCAGCTTGTTCCACCTATAAACAAAGTACCTACTTCATAAAATATATGAAAAAAAAATACTTACAGTAAGCACTTTACACACAAAAATTTTGATAGTGTCATACAGTTTTGTATACATATAAGCGAGCATATAAGTAAGACCAAGTAAGATTTACTTTATTGCTTTTATATGGATTTTGCCTATAACACTTATGTATGATAAATGTTTAACTATACTGAATGACAGACCTGCCTCTTTCTTCTTTTGCCCACTCTGTGCTTTCGTTCAACATCACTAGAACGTTTATTAACGCTTTGAGGTTTATGCCCTATATTCTGCGAGGGTACCTACAACCAGTTAACATTTTTGTATTTTCTTTGCTATAAAATTTACCAACATATTTATTGTATTTGAAACACATGACTTACCAGTAATAAAATGCTTGCTGCGAACCCTTTGGTATTTAATTTTTGTATCCGTCAGATTCTCTCTTTTAATTGCATTTAACCACAACGTCCTTCTTCTTCTGGATAATTCATTTTTTTCGGGCAAAAATCTGTGGTTTAACACGGGTGGGATAGAGTAGAATTTTACCCTGTCTCTGTCTCTACTACTTCCACAGCCCACCACAATACATGTTACAGGCATATTATTTAATAAAAAAACAAAAAATTGCCTTTCCGCACTTAACACCAAAGAAAAAAGAATTTTAAATTAAGATATAATAAGGTTACTTCGGTACGTACTGTATGCCAACAACCGCTTAAGCCTCCAAAATCAGCGGCTTAGTTTAACTAGAAGAGTTTAACCGTGGCTTAAATCGCGATGCAAGCCAAAATTCAAAATTAACTAATAGTTAAATTTTAAACCACTGTTATAATGACGTTGCAAGTGGCTATAAACGACTTTCAGACAGCATTTTATTTGAGGTACTATTATTTCCACATCTGGACCAATTTCTGGTTTAATAAAGCAAGGTCGTACTATATTAAGTATGTAACTAAAATTTTAGATGAAAATTCCTGAATTAAATCTGGTTATTAATTTTTATTGTTCAAGCATTTTTATAACCCTACGCTCTACGCTCTAGCAACGCTAGATAATAACCCATTAAACGATTTTTTTTTAAATTGACAAATGGAAATATTGTGAATACCAAGAATCACTTTTCATCGGTAAAGGGTGGTGGGAAACCTTATAAAAGGGATCCAGACATTCCTTGCGTTTCATTTGGCTTCGGCTTATGTGTATTGTTTTTGTGACAAAGTTAATTTTGTTGAATTCTAGGGTGAGTGTTTTTGCTACTTATTCACTATTAAAGAAAATGTTTAAAAATAGTTTTAAATGTTCCTTAAGAAAGAAAGTAGAAATATGATTGTATGTAGGTAACTTTTGTCGCAATTTTGTTTCTTTACATATCTATTTGTTACATAAAAATTATTTTGTTTCAAGAACCATATTTTAATAGTTTTTTTTTATAAATAAAACGAATTTTTTATCAGATTTCGGGATGGATGCGAATGAATTTAGGAAAGAGGGTGAGTTTTTTGAAAAATATTTATAAATTTTTGTGTATTTCAAATAAAAACATTATTAATAATAAAGACGATAACACCATACTAACTAATGGTTACTAAGAGCGTACTTATAGCATGTTAAAATAATGTTAAATGTATTTATTAATATGTTTTTTCACTAGTTTGATTTTAAAGTCATGTTAGAATAATTTAAATTTATTATTAATAAGGCTGTAGATCTTTTTCTTCATAAAATACAAGATTTGACTGTGTATTAATATGTGCAAAATTTTAACTGTTATCTGGTTATTGTTAAACATACTAAATCACAACAATTTCAACACTCAGTTTGTTAAGATCCGTTTAATATTAAGAATCGTATAATTTTATTAAATTGGCGTATAAAAATGATTTTCAGCTGTTTTTTTTACACGATTTGGCTATACTTTTCCACAGTAAGTACATATTATATTCTTAACTGCTCTTAATCAAACCCGCAACAATTTAAGGCAGTTTAAATGTTTATATAGTTTAAAAATTATAGTAAAAGATACAAACCTCTTCTTTTTGATCCATATATCTTTGAATATAGAAAATTTAGTATAAAAGACCTTTATTATTATAAAAACAATGCAATTATTATAATATCCGGGTTTCAAAAACCAAAATTTTATCAATAAAACCACTTTAAATAATAATAAATAAACTTACACTTAAAATTGACGTGGTGGCGACATTTTGATTCTATTTTTGGTCCTAAAATCACGAAATTGATATGGGACCATCTTGGAACTTTACTGGATCGTATGTAATAATAGAAATCGGTCCATAAGCAAATATATATACATACAATTCTTGTGTTATGTGTCTCACTTTAGTTATTTTCGAATAAATCACTTTTAAATTGTTCCAACTCTTCTCATAAGTCGAATATATAAAGATTTATGGAACATCGTAAGCCTTACATCAAATGTAATTCAATATTCTATCCGAATTGAATAATATTAAAACGTGTAAGGCTTCTACATGATTCCTCTGTTAAAAACAAAACATAAATGTCACTCTAACCATTCTATATAGTTCGTAAAACGATTTCTATGCAGAATTTACTCTATCTAACTTATCCAATATCGACTGCTATACAGAAAATACAAGGTGAGAAAATAAAATGTTGTACGTTTGTTTAGGAAAAATTCTAATAGACTACGTTACTGATTATTTGGAAAATATACGAGAAAGAAGAGTGTTCCCGGATAAAAAACCGGGTTTTATTGGTGAACAGATACCGGATACGGCTCCAGTAGAAGGTGAAAAATGGTCTGAGATTTTCAAAGACGTTGAAAAGATTATAATGCCCGGCGTTACGCACTGGCAGAGTCCGCACATGCATGCATACTTTCCAGCTTTAAACAGCTACCCTTCAATGCTAGGCGAAGTTATTACCAATGCTATCAACTGTTTAGGATTCACATGGGTAAAATTAAAATATTCAAAATATTTGCAAATGCATTTACAGTAGAAACGGTGAAGCTTTGCTATCACGTGACTGTTACGTCAGCAACAATATTCTTATGAATCAAATCAAAACTTCTGTCAACTCAATAGAAATAATCATTATGACTAATATTCCAAAGGTCGGCCTTTTACGAATTGGTACAAGAAATTTAACTTTTTTAATTGTATTTATTTTATTTATGTGGTTAACATCGATATATTTTTTAAAATTATCGATATACTGCGTGAATAAGTTAAAAAGTCCAAAATTAATAACTAGTAAAATAAGCATTGTAATATTCTCGTCTCACGGCACTTTGAAATGTCAAATGTTGATAATGTATTATATTCGTAGATACTTACCAATGTCAAATTAGAATTGAGGTGAATCAAACTCTTTAGTGTTGTGCAGCATAACCGAACTACTTGGTGTCTATGGTATCAACCGTCAGTGTCAATGTTATTCAGGTGCTTGATAACAGTCTTCGCGCTTATATCACAGCTTGAGTATTCGTCAATAGCCGTAAGAATGTAACGGTTGATCGTGTTTGATGGGACGGGCCCCTTGAAGTCGATGCTTAATCTTTCAAAGGCTGACGTTACTTTTACAAGCATGGGTAGAGGGTCAGCATTTTTAAAATATCTAGGCTTGATTTTAGCACACAATTGGCAACTGCTAGTCATTTTCTTAACTCCCTCAAGGGAATAGGGTAAATTTTTAGTCTTTAACCAATGAAACATTCTAGTTATACCGGGGTGACATAAGGCTTCATGAAGCGATTGAAGTTTAGATGCTCCCGTCGTTGTAGTGCAACCACATATGCGAGACAGGGCGTCAGCTGCTCGATTATCCTTCCCGGGTCTATACAGTTCTAGTCTCCATCTCTGGATCTTTTCATTCTTGATCTTACTTGCGTGCTTATTATTAAACATAAATGATACGGACTTTTGGTCGGTGATGACTATAAAAGGTTTTCGGATCAAATAATGTCGCCATTTCTTGAGTGATTCAACTATAGCGTACGCCTCTTTCTCCACAGCAGAATGGTTGAACTCACTAGCATTTAATTAACTCGAATAGAAAGCTACAGGTCTCGAGTCTTGACATAAAGTAGCTCGGAAGCGTCTGTCTCAACCGTAAAGGGCTTACTTTCGTCGATTGCGTGCACGGAGGAGGATGCTATAGTGGATTTCAGTTTTTCAAAACATGATACGGCTTCTTCATTGAGTGGGAATGTGCTGGAATGGGCTAGTGTGTGAATTATTTGAGAAAAATTAGGAATCCACTTAGAATAGTACGCGAACATTCCCAATACGCGTCTTAGAGATGGAAGGTCGCTAGGTGGAGCCGTCTTAAGCAAGGGCTGGAGTCTATCACTATCAGCTTTTATGATGTGATTGGGTCCGATAGTATACCCAAGTAAATCTATAATCTGTAGGTTAAAATTGCTTTTCTTCTGGTTTAGCGTTAATTTATATTTAGTATCTGCTTTTAAGAGTTTTGTCAGATTTTCATCGTGTTCTTTTCGAGTTTTACCGCAAACGCAAACGAGGTACGCATAGGTACAATTTTATTATTGAACGTTTTAAACAGATTTGTCAGCAATAACATAGACACTACATTGACACTGACGGTTGATAGAGTCCGTTTCAATAAGGAAGAAGCCACCTGAAGTTGCAGTCGATGCACGACCTTGATGTCAAAACCAGCGCCATATTTAAAAATTGATATTTTAGTCTAAATTAGAAGTATTAGAACCATATAAATAACTGCTAAGTGCAGCAGACTATATGAATTATTAGCAGAATTCAATTATTTTTGAAGTAATGTACACTCTTCCATATATTTTATAACAATCTGAATGCCTTTAGTAATATATTGGATTATTATACTTTCCTATTTGACTTACCGAAGATTTTTTAAAAGAATTTGGATTCCATGTTCAGCTGCAGACTCCATAAAAGTTGCAACGTTTTTAAGAATCTGTCGGCCTTCACTGTGGATAACTTTTCCTAACCAGTTTTGTAGGAGGCATGGATTTAGATCAAATAAAACACACAGCATTCACAAATAAACTAGCAGAACGTCTTAAAATATTCAAAAATGAAAAATATTCGACAGTAAATGATTGTTTCAAACACAACCTCAAATGTCAACAATTTAATTGCTGTCGGCATGAAACATCGCTTGTAACGCCAATGGCATGGAACGATCGCTCGACAGATTTTGACTTATGCGCAGGTCGGTACGCCAACTTCAGGTGGCTTCTTCCTTATTGAAACGGACTCTACCATAGACACCAAGTAGTTCGGTTATGCTGCACAACACTAAAGAGTTTGATTCACATCAAGGATAAAAAGTCAAATTAGTTCTTACAATAAAAACACTGTTACACACACGTTACGTCAACTATATCGTTGTCTCTTTTTAAAACTATTACGTATGTCTTGTAGTTGGTCTTGTGAAACTCCACCGTTTCTACTGTATAAAATTTCACGCGAATTTTAAGTTTCAAGCTTTATTATTCTTGTAGGCTTCTAGTCCAGCTTGTACAGAGCTAGAAATGATGGTGATGAACTGGTTAGCGAAAATGATAGGTCTACCTGATGATTATCTTCATAAGAAAGGTGGAACTGGTGGTGGTGTCATACAAGTAGGTTATTTTTTAACAAAAAACGTTAAATAAAAGTAATTTATCTCTTCCTTATATTGTAAACAACGTATTTTGACACTGTTTTGACGGACGTAAGTAACAATTACCATAAAAGGTATCGATTGGCCTTGACGACGGGCTGTAAGTCAATTTACCATAATCAAAAAATTCTTCTACCATATAATATGGTGTAGGAAGGTAATCTCTTTTCATCTACGTAAGAATTTCCACCATTCTTTCATGTTCTTGGATTTTATTTCTCTCTTTCAGGTTTTTTTTCAATTGTTTTGTCCCATGTATTTTTCGGTCTTTCTCTTTTGCTTTTGTTCTGTGGTCTTGCCTGCCATATTTGTTTGACTACTCTGGTTTCTGGATTCTAGTAAAGGTTCTACTTTTATCTCCTCGCTTATTGTCTGCTTTCTAATACGTTCTTTTCCTGTTATTCCTTTATCTCTTCTTAGGTATTTCATCTGCAGTAGCAATCTTTGTTTGGCACCATTTCTTGAAGTAAATACGTTGCTTTATACATCTTTCTTGATTTTTCTGGATGCAGCGACAGACAAGCGATATTTGCTGATTCTTCTATATCCGTTTGGTTCTTATCAAATCAGTAATTTCAATTTCTCTTAATTTTTGGATAATACACTGTCAGCTTGACGTTGTTTATAAAATAACAATGCTTATGACGCTATAGAAACCGGTCAAAGCTGTCCATAATTTCATGCGAAACGTTTCGAATTAGATTAGTAAAAATCCAGACGCAAAATCAACTAGTAAATGTTACTTACATCTCTTATAGTATAAATAACTATTGTTTTTTTAGACAACAGCTAGTGAAAGTACCCTAATTAGTCTTCTAGCTGGGCGATATGTAGCGTTAAAAAGATACATGGATATATATCCAGACGCTACCAAGCATGAAATACATGGAAAACTGGTTGCATACTGTTCTGATCAAGCACATTCTAGTATAGAAAAAGCTGCTCTTATAGGACTAGTAACCCTTAGATATATTGAAGCTGACGAAGACTACGCGATGAGAGGTGTCGCTTTGCAAAATGCTATAAAAGAGGATAAGGATAATGGTTTAATTCCTTTTTGGGTAAGTGAATGTATTTTTGAACCACTCAGACGAATTCCAAAATAAATAGAGGTGTTTTTTTTTCATAACAACAAAAAACTTCCTATGCATGTTTCATTTTATTTTTATTTTCTCAGCGAGGCAAAGAAGAATTATTTCAAATGATTAGTTCTTTTGGTTAATAAAGATATCCTCAATAAACTCAGTGCCTTGGAAAAGGATTATGATTATGTATCGGCCGTTGTACTTTCCACAAACAACTAATTGGAACAATCTTCTTGAAATGATCACCAGACTTCCAGAAAATCCCGATGGGAGCAATTAATTTTAACTTACTTTTCACCAACTGTCTTTCATTATTTACTTCTTTAAATGGGATTTTAAATAGAAGGAAGGATTTATCGTTTTCGGGGAACCAGGAAGTGTTTTGAATATTATTGTTATTAAGCAGGTTTTCTAGCACTGTCATTAAAAATCTACATTTTTCAAAGCACGATTCTTAAAATAAATTTTATATCCCTCTTTCCTCGCTTCTGACTCTTTTTATTTCATTTTCCGATATAAAATACAGGATGAACCATTAAAAAAAAATTGCGAGGCCGATGTATTCGAGTTTGGGCTCGCCCTGTTTATAGTTTCTTAGCTATGGAAGAAATTAGAAGCATAACTAATGAAGATCCAATAATATCAAATATTAAAAATGGTTTAACCACCTAGTAAGAATGAAGCAAGAAAGAATTGCGAGAAAAGTTATGGAAATATGAAGAAAAAGACAAAAAGGAAGACCCAGGAGGAAATGGATAAACCAGATTGAAGAAAATGGAAAGAACAAAGGGAAAACATTAGGAGAGATGAAAGCACTGGGCCAGGGACAGAAAAGAATGGAAAAAATGGGTACAGGAAGATTTTGAATCCGACGCACACCGCCACCCAAATTACTCTACAACTCACAAAATTGATCCGTTTTAGACGTGCGTCACCTTAAAATGTTCGTCTTGAGTTTGCCTATCGACCCTTGTTCCGGGATTTTTGATTTCGAATTTTATTTTTCTGTAATTTGTGTCCAAAAATTTACTTTCATGGAAAAATGGTGATTTTGGGTGCAAAAGTCATACTAGCGAACGCAAGATTGAGTTTTTACAAAACTTTTTTGAAGGAAACTCTTCCTCTTGACAACCCCTGTCGGAAATGACGACCTTTATGAGAAACTTGTATTGAACGAAAAGTGTTCAGTATCACCTAAGGAATATGTCCTGGCAAAATTAAATGGCCAAAAATATTCTCAAACATTCTGAGAAAATTTGTACGTATTGCTGGATTCATTACAAACACTTTTTATTGAAACAAATTTAGATTTTTGTTCCAATAGATTTTTGAGGAACAATTTCCTTTCGCATCAATAGTTTTGGATCACTATGGTCGTTTTTAGGCATGACGGCCAATTTCTCCCGCAATTTGACGTACACAGGGTTGTAGGGGTTGTCAAGAGGAAGAGTTTCCTTCAAAAAAGTTTTGTAAAAACTCAATGTTGCGTTCGCTAGGATGACTTTTGCACCCAAAATCGCCATTTTTCCATGAAAGTAAAATTCGAAATAAAAAATCCCGGAAAGGGTCGATAGGCAAACTCAAGACGAACATTTTAAGGTGACGCACGTCAAAAACGGATCAATCCTGTGAGTCGTAGAGTAATTTGGATGCGACGCCTGAGAAGGCATAAGGATAAGAGAAAGATATGGAAGCAGGTCTGGGGAATTACGATACTAGACGACCATCGACCTACGAGGTGTTGGACTCATTACGATTTTCAGAACATTTTAAATACACTGTATTGTTAAAGTTATACAGCAAGTATTGATTGGCTAGAACTCAACTACATGTTTGATGTCAAATCGGAAGATAAAACATTTTTCTTTCTGTATTGGCTGCACAAGACAAAAATCCTCATAGTGAATTTTATTCGAGAGCAGAAGAATGTACTCTGGTATGGTGAAATCAAGCTAACAGGATATAGATATGGAAGACATGGAGGAGGTTTGTACAAACTAGATCTTCGAAACGTTGTCACTGAAAAACCCGTAACGTGTTAAAGTCACTGTCTGTGAACTTAACTGTTTTTAAAAGTATTAACTGTACTGAGGAAAGTAAAGCAGAATTTGAAATTGACGTAAAATACAGAGTGTCCCATTCAAAAAAATGAATCTTTGACCTCACATGGCGTTCTGGAAAACGCTGTACAAAAAATATGTGCCTTTCGGCTATCTATAATCTGTTTAAATATCACTTAAGATTTATAACAGTTTATTGCACTAATGAATCACCCTATATATGATTCCTACCAGTTAAAATAGCATCAGAATTTGTTATTAAATACCTCTTTAACGTATAACATGCAGGTGTGCGCTACGTTGGGAACCACTGGCTCTTGTGCATTCGACAATTTAGACGAAATCGGTACCGTCTGCGAAAAAGAACTATTATGGTGTCACGTAGACGCAGCTTATGCAGGATCAGCGTTCATTTGCCCTGAACATAGAATTTGGTTAAAAGGAATCGAAAAAGTAAACTCCATAGCTTTTAACCCTTCAAAATGGTTGATGGTACATTTCGATTGTACTGCTATGTGGTAAGTTTATTTTTTTATTAGTTGAGACGCCACTGGACAATAATGTTATAAATCATTTTAATGACACAGTTGATGCAAATGCAAAATAGTATAATTGGGTTAAGTAAAGTTGTATCTTCCTCTAAATTTTAGGGTTAAAAATAGCGGAGCTCTACACGGAGCTTTTAACGTCAATCCCCTCTATCTAACACACGAATACTCAGGTGCGTACTTTTATAAATAAAAAATATTATTTTTGATAAACTTTTTTTTTATCCAATAGGCTTTGCCATAGATTTCATGGTAAGTTCCAAAAAAACTTCATTAAAAACCCTCTTTCAAACAGTTATTCTTACAGCACTGGCAAATACCTTTAAGTAAAAGATTTCGAGCTTTAAAATTATGGTTCGTTATTCGGAATTACGGAATTAGCGGCCTACAACAACACATAAGAAAGGTATTCCCAACTTTTGTGTAGAACCCCAACTAAATTGATTCTTTTTAAGGGTATACGTTTAGCGGAAAAATTCGAATCAATGTTAAAAGGAGACAGTAGGTTTGAGATACCCTCCAAGCGACATTTGGGACTCGTAGTTTTCAGATTAGTTGGAGACAACGTTATAACCGAAACTTTGTGGAAAAGATTGAATTCAAGAGGAAAAATTCATTGCGTACCAGCAAGCCTAAAAGGAAAATATGTCATTAGGTATGTATGTAAAGAATCCCTCAACAGGCTGGCAAAAGACAACAAAGTGTCTCTAATATGGGTGCCAGCAGGTAATGAAATGGCGGACCACCCAAGTAGCAAAATTAGTTTTATTGGGGCTCTCTAAAATGCTATACAACATATCTAATAGAACTACGATCATCCTATAACGCTCTTTACAGCTCTAATATAATATGTATACAACCAAAAAATGCCCAAATTATAAAACCTTTCAGTTCTTTAACATATGCTTATATCAACTCAATAAAATATCTATATGATAGTTAAAAAACTATTTTATGAGTATGTTTTTCAGATTGATATTATAATATGTCCAAATGTGCGCTATACAACCTTTATAATTATATTTCTTAGAGATCGTATAGAGCGGTTTAAAACCATTTTATTAATAGTTTAGCGCCCTCTAGATATAAGTTAAATTTTATACGATTATTTTATTCTTTTGTGAGGCAACTTACAACAAAAATATCGAATAACGTTGGGGTTATCGACGCCATTATAGGTAAACAATAAAACAATTTTATACGTATTTTATAAAGAATTTGGCTTTGTTTTATTTATCATATTACGAAGCTTTTATACAGCTTGTACATAACTTTTACAAAACAATTTTTTAACGCAGATTCTAAAGGTGTTATACAGAAACAATATAATCATTATAAAGCACTTAAAACACTTTTTGATAATGTTTTTAAAGCGGTCTTATAATGCGATATAAAACTGTTAAACAATATATTAAGCTAAAACCAAGTTTTATCTTTATAAGGTGAATTGTATAAACGATATGATTATAAAAACGTTTAGCTACATACACAAAAATGTCGCAATCAAACTTCTTAAGTGATAAAATACTCCTTAATTCGGCATAATAAAACCCTTATAAAATAGTTTAGTTTCATAAGGCCATTATTTTGCTACTTGGGCAGTTAGCTTAAAAAGGCTCTAAGGGAGCACTATACCACAGAAACATTCTGGATATATAGAAGCTCATCGTGAATCTGCCCTTTGATTGTTCTTGTGATCTGAATAGTCTTGTAGGGCGTCCAAGCAATCCCAAACGAGTTATTTTTTGTGTAGGTTCACCGTAACATCCCCAAGAACAACTGTAGATGATATTATAGTAGCTTGGAAAGAAATTGTGTCAGTAGCAGACGAATTATTGAACGAGATAGCTGCTAGGTCAGCTAGAACTAAAGTACCTCTTGCAGGTAATTTTTTATCCACAAAAAAAACCGTTCTTACTCTAAAATATTAACTGTTACAGATACTCGAAATAAAAATGAAAATTTCGGCACCAGTTTACTTTTATCCAACATTCCGACGTCTCCGAAAATTGTAAACGGTTCTTTTGCCGCTATCTATGACCAAGGCGACGTTCTTGATGAATTTATGAAAACTGTTAAATTGAGAAAAGACGCAAAAGACAGTCCAGGTTGGTTAAGACTATAAAAATTAGTTTACCATTAAAAATTTCTATATTTCAGCGATGCGGAGGAGAATTAAAGGAATTCTAATGTCTGGTAAGCAGTTTTCTTTAGATTCAAGACTCGATCTGTTTCATGGCATTGAAAGTACGACAAAAACCGAAGCGACTAACAAGTTACCTTTGCTTGAAGACACTAATGAGACTGAAGACTTAAATTATATTGGTAAGTTTGACTCAATCTATATTAGAACGGAAATCCTAGAGAGACTACCTCTCCACCCGTATCAGCACGCTTACCTGGCAGGCAGATCTACGGAGACTGCACTGGTACAACTGACGGAGGATATCCGAGGTGCCTTAGACAACCAAGAAACTGTAGTATGTGCATTTTTGGACATAGAAGGAACTTTTGACAACACTCCACATGAAGCTGTCAAGAGAGCATTAAATAGAAGAGTGTGTAGACAGCACAACATCCAAATGGATGTCGGAACTGCTCACCACTAGAGTAGCAGAGACGAGAACGAGCAAAGACATTGTCTCCATCTGCCCAACCAGAGGATGCCCACAGGGAGGAGTAGCATTCCCATTAATGTGGAGTCTGACGGTTGACGATCTCCTGTGTGGTTTGACAGACCTCGGAATATCCTGCCAAGGATATGTCGATGATATTGTTATAACAGCTAGGGGAAAATTTGAAAACACCTTTTGTGACATCGTACAAAAGGGTCTGAACTATACAAATAGCTGGTGTAGGCAAGTGGGACTCAGCATCAACCCCACCAAAACCATCTTGATAGCCTTCACTAAGAAAAGAAAACTCAACCTCAAAACCATTAAACTTGATGGGAACGACGTTGAATGGAGACAAGAAGTCAAGTATCTAGGTTTGACTCTAGACAGCAAACTCCTATGGAACAAACACGAGAAGGAGATTACATACAAAGCAAAAATGGTTCTAATGGTGTGCAGGAATCTGGCAGGGAGAAACTGGGGTTGTAACCCAAAAATCCTGAGCTGGATGTACACTGCCATAGTGAGACCAATCATCACTTATGGAGCCATTGCGTGGAGTAGTAGAACTAGCCTCTTGACGACGAGAGAAAACCTCTCCAAAATTCAAAGACTAGCCTGTATATGCGTAACAGGAGCAATGAGTACATGCCCAACGGCAGCAATGGAAGTGATTCTCAACCTCACACCATTACATATGGTGGTGGAGAGTGTTGCAGAAAGAACAATATACAGACTAAGTAGAGAGGGAATCATTAAAAAAAAACCACCTCTTCACTTCTTAGAAATCGGACAATCTGGGACATGCCACAAGATGGTATGATGAAAAAGTACAATTTTTCAAAGAAATTCGTTACGGAATCCAAATACCATTACTAGACTTGGAAAGAATGCCATTCAATGGTACACAGACGGCTCAAAAGCAATAGAAGGAACTTGTACGGGCCAGGAACCAAACACTCTGAAAGCTTGGGAAAAACCCCAAGTATCTTTCAAGCGGAAATTCACACAATAAGAAAGTGTGCCCAGTTCAATATTGACAAAGGATTATCATAATGTCTGATAGTCAAGCAGCCATTAAAGCGCTGAGTTCCTGTGTAATCAGTTCCAAAATGGTGTGGGAATGCCTAGGCAAACTTAATGAACTAGGCGAGAACAATATAGTCACCTTACTGTGGATTCCAGGACACACTGGAATAGAAGGAAACGAAATACCAGATGAACTAGCGAAGAGGGGGACTGAAATACCCTTTTAGGGGCCGGAACCCTTTTGCGGAATCAGCTCCAATGTAATATTGGAAGAAATAGGTAAGGACGAAGAAAAGAGAAGATCTGACAATTGGAAAGATCTAGTAGGGCTTAGGCAATCAAAGATTCTTCTGGGTGACTACAACCTGTTGAGATCAAATGAATGCATAAGTCAAAGCAAAACTGCACTAAGAGTTTTAACTGGAATCCTAACGGGACATTGTCGCCTGAATGGACATCTTAAAAAGCTCAAAATAGTGGAGGAAGAAGATTGTAGATTTTGTGGAATGGAAGAAGAAACCTCCATCCACATACTTGCGAACTGCACAGTATTTCAGAATCCTAGGGCACAGTACCTGGGAGACTACTGGATAGAAGAGGGACAGTAACCTAAGTTGAGGCCTGCAGATATCCTGAAATTCCTCCGGGAAATAGGACTAAAGGAGCTACTAGTATCTGAGACTCTCCTCAGAAACTAAGTAGAAGTAAGGGGGCACAATAGATCTTTTAGGTCTCAGTGAATGTTACCCCAAAATACATAAATACATACATTGACTCAATCTAAATATTCTTCTTGTTATTTGTTTATTTATTACAGAAAGCGATTTTGAATGCCTCCAGTCTCCTTGTAGCGAACCGGAGTTGGCATATCATAACTCCGCTAGATCACCAGCTGTGAATAATGTTAAAATTATAGAAGCAAATGAAGTTTGCACAAAATGCGGACATTTTATTCGATGTGAAGCTAAAGAAGGAAAATAAATATGACCTATAGATGTTGTAATTTCAGGATTTTCCAAGTACCATCATTAGTTGTAGTCGATTTTTTATTATCGTTTGGGTAATTCAGAAATTTGAGGATGAGACAGGACAGTTGTTGTTACTTGAAAAATATATTTAATGTGCATGTTTTAAAATGTAATTAGGTGTTGTGTGTGAATTAAAATCTTTCAATCTCAGTATTTTTTTTAATCAGTTTTTATTTATTGAATAAATCTTGTTCAAGTACCTACTTTTATCTTAATATTATATATATTTATTTATAACAATTTAGATTACTTTTTGTACAAAACAAATTCAGTTGAAATGTATCTAATATATATTTTGTTGTGCTTTTTGATATTCTTTAAAGCGGTAAGTGTAAAAGTTGTACCAATCGGTGTTTAGCCTAATCAAAGTACACATAAAACCTCACAAAAAACTTGAAAATTCAATATTGGGTATTTAAAAGTGTGGTGTTAAACATGAGAAAAAGTTTACGATGCTAGTCATGCAATTTTCCGGAAAATCGTCGAGTGAAAATTTTTGTTTTTGTTTTTTCGCTCTAATTGTTTAAATAATAAATATACAGAAAAACTTCCAAACCAAAATTTGTAGCTGATGCATTTATCTACAAATTTTGTCTAAAAAGTTTTTCTGTAAATTAAAAAGTTTACGAGATAAAATTAATTTCAGTGGTATTCAATTCGTGGTTACGCGCGAACGGTCCGTGAGCCAGATTTATTAACCGCCCGACTTAAAAGTTAATAATTTTGGGCTTATAACATTCTGAAAAAATAAATAAACTCATGTAAAATGTAAAGAAAGATCTCAACTTTTAGATAGAAATACTTTCAAATTTGAAAAAGTAGATTTTCTGACTGTTATATCAGTTTATTATAATTCCTATTTAATTAATACTTATCCCAGCGAAAATTCCTTTTGGATCTAGCATTGCAAATAAGTATAAAACATTATTATTATAAAATCAAAGCTATGAATATTTGGAATTTTAAACGAATGCTTCTTAAAAATCAGTTTTTTTGCATGCTTAATTTTACTTGTTTTTTTTTAGACTTCATTCAATTATATCTTTTTTCGCAATTAATATAATTCAATGAAACTTTACTACTAAACACTTTGAAGCATCTTCTTTCGAAACTATTATACAGTTTTTCTATAAATATCAAATTTTTTAAATAATAGACAATTATTTAAAATAAATATTTAAATCAAGGGTAAGTCAGCAAACCTTCTATAACTTCTTATACCATTTATGATATTATCTAAAAATTTGTGAACTTTATAATGAACCTATTAAGAAGTGATCGCGATACAAAAGAACACACTTATGGCTCAGGTAAGAAAGAGAAGGGAGCACAAATAAAGGTGAAAAAGCAGGTGAGAGTGCGTGGAAAATCGATGATAATACATTAAAAAATTAAAAAAAATAATTAATAATTGTAGATACCCCATTTTAGAACACATTTTATATGAAAAATTTTTTTCTAAACGACATTGTTTATTTACTATCATAAAATTAAAAACATGAAAATTGATGATGTTCAAAAATATTACTATGGAAATTTCGTATATATTTTAAAAACTAATACAGATTCAAATAAAAGGTTCAGACAAATTTTGTAGATAAATGTATTAGCTACAATTTTTGATTTAAACATTTTTCTGTGTTTTCATTATTTAAACAATTAGAGCGAAAAAACAAAAACAAAAATCTTCACTCGGCGATTTTCCGGAAAATCGCATGCCTAGCATCGTAAAGTTTTTCTCATGTTAATCATGACCCTTTTAAATAGTCAATATTGAATTTTCAAGTTTTTTGTGTTTTTTGCGACATTTTACGGATATTTTGTGTACTTTGACTACGCTAGTTACACAAATATACAATTTTATATTCTTTAGAACGCTGATGTATTAGTGACAATCCCCAATGGTACCATCCAAGGACGACAGGAGTACTCTCAAAGGGGAATAGCATTTTATGCTTTCCAACAAGTTCCTTACGCAAAACCTCCAATTGGAAATCTAAGATTTCAAGTAAGTCATGAAAAATCAATAAGAAATTCGATATATCTAATAGTTCAACGAGGCCGTTATGCATTGAGTGCAATAAACACTTTTTGCACGAGTTGCATACAATATTTTTTCTACATGCATTTAAAAACCAAAAAAGGTCGACAAAAAACTGTCTATTGCCTCGCCTGCTTGCTAGCCTCGGCTGTCAATTTGTACGCTCGACTATAGTTTTACAGTTTTTCGTCCTTGGTACATAAAAAATTATTTTTTAATTATAGTCACCGCAACCTGCTGAAAAATGGGATGGTATATTAGACGCGACAAAAAATACAAAAGTATGTGTAGTTCAAGGATATGTTCAAGATATTAACTTAGTAGAAACTGAAGATTGTTTATACCTCAACGTTTATACCCCTAAAGTAAGTAATCCAAGGTTTTCATACCCTTAAAATAATCTGTTATCGGTTCCAGTATCCTTCTCAGGACATTTCTTTACCTGTTATGGTTTATTATTACGGAGGAGGTTTTGTTGTTGGAGATGGAACTTTTAATACCAAAGGACCTCATTATCTTATGGAGCACGACGTTATTGTAGTAACTCTCAACTACAGAATCGGTCTTCTAGGTAAAATTCATTATGAAATATACAGATTGTACTAAAAAGTTGTTACAGGGTTTCTATCGACTGAAGATGAAGTTATTCCTGGTAATTATGGTTTGAAGGATCAACAATTTGCTTTGAGATGGGTTCAGGAGAATATAAAATACTTCGGAGGTGATTCAAGTAAAGTTACAATTTTCGGACAAAGTGCTGGAGGTGCTTCCGTAGCCTATCAGTTGATGGGAAAAAATTCTGAAGGTATTTTGTAGGAAAATTTGTGATCATTAAAATATATAAATTTCTGGAATGTTTCAGGATTATTCAGAGCAGCCATAGCACAAAGTGGTTCTAATTTATGTCCATGGAGTTATCAAAGAAATGCCAGAAAGTACGCTTATCAAATAGCAAACTTTCTGGATTCCAGTTTTAATGAAAATAGCAAATCTGAAGATGTTCGTAATTTATTTTTAAGCGTCACTTTTGACCAACTGAAGCAAGCCAGCTTTCGTATTCAAACTGTTAGTACTTTTAAATAAACAGGGAGAGGAATTAAAGAAGAATAAGAACCTTATTTTTTTCCGTAGACAGAAGACCAAATGATTACAGGATATTTATTTTCCCCGGTAATAGAACCAGAGCACGAAGACGCTTTCATTACAGAAACTCAATATACAGCAATTCAAGAAGGTCACATGTCCCAAGTACCCTTGATCATAGGTATTTGCTCTGAAGAAAGACTTTGGGATATTGGATCAAGTAAGTAGATACACAGGGTGAAAAACTTCAAAAATCATGACGTTATACATTTTTCGCCCTATTTTTGGTGTTCAAATAATTGGTTTTTCGGTAGGGTATGCGAAACATAGTTTTTCCTTCATTTTTCAATTGAGAACCGTATTTTTTTCAGATTTAACTGTTTGTAAAGAGAAAGGACAGATGTATGACAGCAATATAACTAGATTTGTTCATGATGATATGCATTTAACTGATCAAAACGTAAGAGAACAAGTTGGTGAAGAAATAAGAAAGGTTTATGTAGATGGATTGCTACAAGACAATCCTGGAAGGACGATTAAGGTAATTATTTAATTTGGATTGAAGTAGTAGTGAGTTAAAAGTTTTGCAACCGTTACGGGCGTTTTTACTACCAGAGTATGTTCTTTAGAGACAGAAGGTTTAGTTTACGTATGTTCAGTTAAGAAGCAAGTTTGGAGAGTATATTTTTGTATTGAAAATTTAATTCAGGTATAAAAAATCGCATATGCCACAGTGCAATTGTCACTTTGACAAAAGTTAGCTTTACCTTTTACAGCGACCAATACACTAGTGGTTTTTTCACTTATTCATTTGTGTTCATCAATTATCGCGGTGTTGGTTACCAGAATAAATAGTTTGGCATGTTTGTCAACAACTTATTGAATTTTCAAGAACTAACAATGAGTCGATTCGGTGTGTCTACGAACGCCGAAATTAGTCAAATTGTTAATACCTGTGTGCCTACTAATACAGTTGAAACGCAATCAACAATCTGGCGACAATTTTCTACGTTTTGCGATGCAAAAAGATACACATTTGAGCCAGATACTTTCATCGAGAAATTGAATGTAATATTGCAAGATTGGGCATTTAATATGCGAAAAAGTGACGGAGAAGACTACAAAGAAGCGGTAGTTAAAACAATTTGGAACACCACCGCTAAAATGCTACAAAGTAAATATTATAACGAATTTAATATTGTATTCAAGCCTTTCACCGATGTTCAGTTTAATTCATCACGAGCTGCACGTAATGCTAAACGTAAAATCCTACAAGCACAACCCGAAAAGAGAAAATGTAGTGCAGCAGCTCTTAATAAATCTGAAGTATTTGCAATGGCCAGATTATATAACGAAAATGAACCGGAAGGACTTCAAAAGAAATTATATCACATTTTGGCGTTTGAACTAGCTTGGCGCGGAGGAGAAGCAGCTTACTGCAAAACCACTTATTTCGTATCTGAAATTGAAAATAATGGAAAAGAAACTGGACGTATCGAGTATAATCCTCTATTTTCGAAAACGAGACAAGGCGGCAACAATAAATTATGTGACAGCAAATGGATCACGCCTAATATTTTCGACGAAGATATTTGCCCAATACGTTTATTCAAAAAGTTAATGGAAAAACGAAACACTTTTATAACTTCGGACAGAGTATTTCTTACACCAAATCCCTTTTGGAAAAAGAAAAATGCTAAAGGATGGTACAAGAATTTGCCGATTGGAATTAATGAAATTTCCAAATGGACTAAACGCTCAGCGCAACGCATTGGTTTAGATGTCAAACGTGTCAAAATTACAAATCACTCAAATCGAGCGGCAGCAGTTAGCGAATTAAGTAAAAGCGGAATTGAAGAACAAGCTCTAATAAAAATAACAGGACACAGCAATTCATCATCAATAAAACCATACTTACAAGTTGACAAAGAGTATCATTCAAGCATTATTCAATCAATTCGTTTGGAAAATGAAAAAACTTCAACATCTACTACAGAAACGATTAGCTGTGGCACCCGCAGCGATATCATTGTTCCTAGTATGAATTTCAATAACTGCGTTTTTAATAATTGTACATTAAAATAAAAATGTGTTTATTTTTGTTTCATGTTTCATGAATAAAGTTTGCATTGATATGTTTCCAAATTTCTCATTCATTAAATTGTCCTGCCGAATTACACTCGAGGTTTGTATTGATATTGTCAATTGTCAACCTAAAAACACTCCACCTTCGGTGTCGTGTTTTTAATAATTGACAGTTATTCTCGTCAAATTGCTAGGAAACAGTTTCTCATTAAACAACCCAAATTTACCCGATAAAATACAAACCACTTGTGCAATTATAAGTGAAAATTATTTTTTTTTTCAGTTTTTCAGTGATATGTCTTTTGGTAAAGGTATCTTACAGCATGCTAAGCTGCAATCACAATATAGTGATGTCTACTTTTACGAATTTTCTTATTATGGAAGAGATCTAGCTGGATGGAGGCCTTATGTAGAAGGTAATTTACGTGTTTGTTTTTAAACTTTTACTGAATATTAAATGTATCTTTTTAGGAGCTGATAGAATCAACCACGCAGATGATCTATTTTACCTATTTGTAACAAAAAATAATTCTAACTTAAATACAATGCCTCCAGAAGATATATTAGCTAGTGATAGATTTAGAACGCTACTCACAAATTTCGCCAAAAATTTGTAAGTTATTTACGACAAGAAGAAGAAGAATAATAATTATCAATATAGACACATTATTTTTTAGAAATCCCACTTCTGAACATCAAGATATATTAGGGATTTCAGAATGGCCCACTGTTAAACCGGACAATTTCGTATATTTAAATTTTAACGATACGTTAACGATTCAAAAGGATTTGAAAAAGGACGTGCATCCTGCTTTGGTGGAAATTTACGAAAAATATGCTGTTAGACCTTTGGACACTTTTTAGAATTGCTTTAATTTGTGACTTGTTATAAAGCATACTTTATATTTAATTTATAATAAACAAGATTAAAATTATAATTTTCTTAATATTTTGGTATTTGAGATAAAATCTAAAGTGTTTGTTTGACATTATATTTTATATTGATAGTTATTTCAAGATATTACATGTTGATTAAATATTGACTATGAACTCAAGCAACGTTCATTAGGTCCAGAGATATTGATTTTTCTTTTGCCTCAACATGTATGACACTAATTTTTTTAACATCTACTAAAATAATAAAATCAAAATTCTCTTCGGCATCCATATGTGTGTGCCGGAGTGTTTTTGTCATTTTTTTTATCAATTTTCATCCTCCGCTTATCAATCCTTACTATCAGCTGATAAAGTAGCACAATTTTCAAGTAGGTACATAACTTGTAAATCCTCCAAACACTTAAGTCTTGTAAGATTTCTTGTTGAATATCAATAGCCTCTTCTTTATAGTCCTACATGGTTAATTTAGGAAAAAAATACGTTTTCTACAAACCAAAACAAATTATTATTATTATTTTCGCTACCCCACTACTTTTTGCAAAAACGGCGGTTCAAAATTCACCGTTTTCCGAAACTCAAAATCCGTCGCTTCCCTATCAAAATCTGGGGTGAGGGGCCTGCAAATAAACCAATTCCTATGGTTATGGCTTCAAGTATCAATTGTAGATGGCGCCACCATACTTTTTCGCACTCGCGAAATGATCAAGGCTATTTGGTAGTCATGAAAATGCTCTTTTTCTTAACAGAACCACTATCACTTCCCCCAAAAATGAGCTCTTGGCCTACTTTAATGGTGTATCCAAATCTCGAGAATGATTACATGCGAACGGGATGGAAAATGGACGCTAGTTTTCTACATGAACAAATAATATTAACCCAATTATTAACTTTACTTAATCCAGAATAAATTCATTATCTTTCTTGAGCTTTGAGTACAAAAATAAAACCTTACCCTGTGCTCCAAAAAAAAAAAGAAACTGAAAGAGGTTAAAAAGGTTATAAGAGGTTAAAAAGGCTATAAGAGGTTAAAGGGGTTATAAGAGGTTAAAAGGGTTATAAGAGGTTAAAAGGGTTATAAGAGGTTAAAATGGTTGAGAGGTTAAAAAGGTTATAGGAGGTTAAAATGGTTATAAGACGTTAAAAGGGTTATAAAGGTTAAAAGAGTTATGAGGTTAAAAGGGTTATAAGGGATTAAAAGGGTTATAGGGGATGAAAAGGGTTATAGGGGGTTAAAAAGGTTATAGGGGGTTAAACCGGAAAACTCGGGAACTTAGACAGAAAATAATATTGGTATCGGCAAGGGGACAATCTATTCTTTTGTATACTATACTTTAAAACCCGGTTTCATCATTAATTATCAAGAAATTGCCGATAAACTGGAGCGTTTGCAAGAATTCCGAAAAATCCATAAAAATGGCCCTTGGAAAAACACGTTGTTTATAAAAATACCCAGGAATTATTGAGTGATTTTTTTTGGAATCCATTAAGCACCCCCCTAAGCTCCTTTACTCAGAAGGATTCGGGAAAATTAATCTTAATGAAAAAAATATGAACATATTTATGGGAGGGTTGAAAAATCAGGCAAAAACGAACTTTGGCCGGGTTTTTCACTAATCCAGGGAAATAAATTAGGGGAGGAAAAGACACGATATTATAGCCACAGGTTCCTTCTTTCATCTGCACTTTGAATCATGAAAAAATATTCATTTTAACGGGAGTTATCAAAAAATTTGTAATTTGCTCAGAGCGTACTTTCTTTATGCCGGGCAGGAGCTGGAAAGGGGGCTGCGTTCAGGGCCGTTTATCTCGAAAACTATCAACTTTTTTACAAAAATGATAAGGATCATTTTTGTAGATAATAAAGTCCCCGTAATTTTTTGTCTGAACAAAAATTCTTTGTGGCATATTTACGGAAATATAAGCGAAAATACCAAATTTTTGGGCCCAATGTGACTTTCCACAAATTCCAGGTACCTGACATTTTGGGGCGTCAATGTACCTATGAATACCTGTAAATTAAAAAAAAAATTCCGCTGGACCAGATGCCTATATTGACACCTTCGTTTACTGGACTATTATGACAATTTGTCACCTGCTCAAACCCTAGTAAGATTTTGTCGTATGATTGTTATGTTAAAAAATATTTTTGTTTGAAGATATTTTAGACATTTGTATCTTGAAAATGAATGAACACCACTAGGAATTAGGTTATATACATTAATATATCAAGATTAGCAACAATAAATCTATGGAAATGCGGTGTAAGTTGTCAGATTTGACAACGACTTAAAATTTCCAGTTTTAAAAATCATCACTTAAATTTAAAAGTTTCAGTTAACTTTAAGAATAGTGCAAAGATGATTTTAGAAATTTTATGGTTATTCACAGTATTCTTGTTGGTAGTAAGTTAAAATTTTTATATAATAAAGCACGTCCTTTTGTTTAAAGTAATGTTTATTTTTATAGAATGGAGAAATAACAATAAACACCCGAAACGGTGTGGTTCGAGGAAGAATAGAATATTCTCAACGCGGAACTTCATTTTACGCTTTTCAACAAATTCCGTACGCGAAACCTCCTGTAGGAAAGTTACGATTCCTGGTAAACATAAAGTTCTAAATGTTTTTATATAAAATTTCAAAATCGATTCAATTTTCCAGCCTCCAGAACCTGCTGAAAAATGGAAAGGTATTTACGATGCAACTCACGATAACAAGATTTGCTATCAACAAAGTGACAGCTCCAGTTCGCTGGAAAACGAAGACTGTTTATTCGTTAACGTTTATACCCCAGTGGTAAGACTTTCATTTCAACTTTCCATGAACTACAAATTCTGGATCATATTTATTATTATTTAGTATCCACCTCCAAGTAAAGGACTTCCTGTCATGGTATGGATTCATGGTGGAGGCTTTATATATGGAACGGCGAATTTTAATTCTTACGGACCCCACTACTTTATGGAAAATGGTATAATTCTTGTAACTGTGGCGTATAGAGTAGGAGCTTTTGGTAGGGTAGACTTTTTCCCTTCCCTTTTATCCCTCCTCCAATGTTTTCATTCAATTTAGACTAAATTGTCTTTTTTTAAAGGTTTTTTAACCACTGGCGATAGAATTCTTCCAGGAAATAATGGTTTAAGGGATCAAAACCTCGCTTTAAACTGGGTCCAGGATAATATACAATATTTCGGTGGTAATCCCAATAAAGTTACTCTTTTTGGACAGAGCGCTGGAGGAGCTTCAGTTTTTTATCAAATGATGAGTCCAAAGTCAAAAGGTAATTAATTAAAACCATAATGGTGGTGTTCATCCCAACGTAGCGCTACCGGAGCGATCAGCAATTCCCTGCTGAACGAGTCAACTGATCAGATGTCAGCGCTGTGATAGAAGTCACCATATTTGCTCCATAAATGCTTTTGCATTACTTCCGGAAACACTATATACTATACTAGTCATTGTCATTACGTGTCTAAGTATCCAAATAGTATAAAAGCAATTTACTCTAGTAAGGGAGTGGAAGAAACATTTTAAATAACATTTTTTTCATTGTTAAAGGTTTGTTTCGAGCTGCCATTTCCATAAGCGGTTCTTCTTTGTGCGCATGGGGTTATCAAAGGAATTTTAAACATATTGCTTACACTCTAGCTTATATTTTAAACCCAAACTTCGATCCAAACTCTAGTTCGCAGCAATTGTTGGAATTTTTGCAAACTGTTCCCGCTAATGATATCAAAATGGCTTCACTGAAGTTTCCGGTAAGATTAAAATCAATGCAAAATGTGCTAAACTATAATTGAAAGTTTTTTTTCCATTATAACATTACAATCTATTTTTCGCTAAAAAACCATCGATGCAAGTGAATTAACGCTTCAAATTAGCCAAAATTTCGCTACAATTTCTGTTTTTAGCAAATTTGGTACGACAGAGACATAATAGACGGATTTCTCTTTACTCCTGTGATAGAAAATGAGCACGAAGATGCTTTTATAACAAAAAGAATGTATGAAGTTATAGAAAATGGAGGTATGCAAAGAGTACCAGTTATTATGGGAATAACTTCCGAAGAAATGGTCTGGAACGCTTTAGGTAAAATTATTAAGAAAATA
The DNA here is from genome assembly GCA_949126875.1 of Lochmaea capreae. Taxonomy (NCBI): domain Eukaryota; kingdom Metazoa; phylum Arthropoda; class Insecta; order Coleoptera; family Chrysomelidae; genus Lochmaea; species Lochmaea capreae. The sequence goes on from OX421397.1 coordinate 1,143,493, forward strand.
TTTAAATTTTTTTTATATAATTTGATCTTTTTTAGATCTTAATAATTTTCGTTCGACTGCAATTGGATTAGATAATAACCTCACTCTTCTCATTAACGATAATATGCGTCTAAGTGATGCTGACAAGAAGAAAACTGTAGGAGGAGCTATAAGAAAAATTTATACTAATCAAACGTTCCAGAAAGAAATTGGAGGTGCTGTACAAGTGAGTAAACTGCGCCGAAAAAAAGCATTTCCAGCTATGATGTTCTTACATGCTTATTCTTCTTTTTTTCATAGTTTTTCAGTGACACTTCGTTCGGAAGACCCGTTATTCAACATGCCAAGCTACAATCTAAATTCAGTGATGTATATTTTTACCATTTTTCATACACCGGTAATTTACCGGGAAATCGACCGTATATTAAAGGTAATTTATTGAAATGTTGGAGAGTTTTCCAAATGAGAAGTTGATTAAAATTTTAGGTGCATATAAAGTAGCTCACGGAGATGACATTAACTATATATGGGTAGTTGGTAATAATTCAAATTTAAATACGTACCCTAAAGGTGACGTTTTAGCTAGCGACAGATATAGGATTCTGTTAACAAACTTTGCAAAAACTTTGTAAGTAACAAAATAATTTTTATGATATGTGAAATTTGTTTTCTAAGAATTTGACCATTGATTTCTCATGAATTTTCCAGTAATTTATAAGAAAAGAAATAAATTTCTGTATTTTTTTCAAAATTTTAGGCTTAGTATCTCCGACTATATCAGAAGGGGGAGATGATTAAATTTTTTTATACCTACCTTTCGATTGGTCTATGAATTGTCCATTATAATATATAATAAAACAGCTATTCATCGGAAAAAGAGAGTACAGCAATAACTAGTGCGTCGGGATCCAGCAATAATGATAAATCTGTCTGAATCCGGTTCTGCTTCTTCTTACAGATCTCTTTAACTCGCCGACAAATTAATTTTACTCACAACTATAATTCCTTAATTGAATATAAATTTTTTTTTCAAGGAACTGTCATGATATTACACTTTTGACTAGATTCATGACATTGTCACTTACGTTATAAAGTTGTCAATAATTTTATGTTAGTTGTTTTCTGTAGAATAAAGCCTTATTCTAGAGGTAATCCTTCGTATTGATTACAGGAACCCAGTTAGTGATCACAAGGATGTTCTGGGAATTTCGTCATGGCCTACGATTAAACCTGATAATTTCCGATTTTTAGAAATAAACAGTACGTTGAGTATCCAGAAGGATTTGAAGAAAAACATCCATGATGGATGGGTAAATTTATATAATACCCATGCTACTAAACCGTATTATACTTTCTAATAAATTTTTGAAGTTCATTTTTTCTTATTTTCAAACCCGCCTTATAAAGCACTTTTTAAGTGCAAATCTGTTTCCGGTCAAAATGAATGAAATTTTGGTAGGGCGACCAAAAGTTCTCATAGGCAGATCTACCGAAAACCTCTAATAAGGTCCTTAAAGTATATAGTCCAGTAAATAACGGCACCAATTTGTTCATCTCATTATTGCCGGACTTTTTTTTTGCAACTTGTAGGTATTCATGTGTAGATTACTCTCTGAAAATATGTCCACCGCGGGATTTGTGGAAGGGGCTGGAAAATGGCCCATGATCTCGAAAATTCAGTTTTTGGCCGATATCTCCCGAAATATGCTACTTAGAGAAGTGGGGTTTTGTTAGAAATGAAGTACAGTTCATTACCTACAAAAATGGTCCCCGTCATTTTTGTCCCTGGATCAATATTTCTTGCAAAAAAAGGCTTGCAAAAATTTTCCGGAAAACTAAAAAACTTAGCCAAACATTTTAAAAACCATCGAAAAGAGGACATTTTCAGCTTTCCAATGGCCGGATACGAAATGCCTCCCGAAAAAGGGTTTCTTACCTGTCGCTAAAAGGGTCACATACGAATTGCCTCCTAAGCTCTAAATAAATTACCAGCTTCTAATCTTTGTACGAAGGTGAGACGTTGCCAAACTTTCGTCCTTTTATAGAATTTCGTTAATAACTCAATATTAACCATTATTTTTTGGTTTTAATATTTTGATTATTTTGATCAAAAACATAAAGACATGATAAGTATTTTATACATTTATTAAAACAAATCATCAGCAGAAACTTACAAAATTACATAATATTATCATCGCAGAAAATTTAAAAACACCAATTTTTAAGAAAATTACGACTCAAACAATAAAATTCAGTCTGCAGACTGAACTATTCAATTTTATATACAAATCATCAGAAGAAATTTACAAACTTACAAATTATTTTTCCTAAATTTGTATGACACTAGTTTCACAAATTCTAATTTATTTATTGTACCTTCTCTTAATTGTAATATTTTTTCATTTACAAAATTGATTTTTGCTGTACTTTCCTCAACAATTCTTTTTGGTACCGAGACAGAATTTATTTTAATATAGGTATTTATTTGAAATTGTAAAATAATCTCAATAAAATTATTTATATTTGGATGAGGGCAGTAGAAAGACGAGTTATACTTGGAATGGAAACTTTCACATGGGTTTGTGGTTCTTTCTAAAGATGAAGAGTGCTCAGCCCAGAGATGTGGCGGAAATTTCGAATTTTCCGATATATAATTATCCACAAGATAATCACAAAACTGAGTGACCCTTTCATCGACTGGTTTAATTTCGGACAAATCTATTGCAAAAAAATCGCCAACTTCTTCAGGATCTAAGAATGATAGGCCAAAAATATATGACAGAAAATGGGTAATTTCACTTGAGTCAGCACCTTTTTTCTGGTATTCTGGAGCTAAGCCCAGTGCTTGAAGCTTTCTATACCAAGCCTGACCCAAATGAAAACGACATCCACGAAGATCTGCTTCAGGGAATGCCTTACGGATACCATTATGTATAGAAATTTCAAAGTCTGAAGTTATTACTTTAGGGGATACAGGGCAATTGAGTTTAATACATTCTTCTATGATATATTTAAACACGAGATAATAAGAAGATGACTTTTTATCTTCAAGTAAACAGAAGACGAGAGGAATATAATGTCCATTTTTTAAGCCATGTATAGTGAACAATTGGGTGAAAAAGCGAGGACAGTACTCAAAAGTTCCGTCGACATACCAATTGGAAACAGTCGAAAGAAAAGAAAGATTTGAAGAACAGGATAATATAACAATGTGATTATCTTTGTCATTTTTAATTATAAAATTTTCGTTCCTATTTGTAATAATCGAAGTTGAATCGATAGCAATATGAAATTCAGATATACTTTTAGGAAGTTTAATTAAAGAATTAGTTGTTCTAGCGTAATATAAATTCTGTCTCACCCTATAGATATCGTTGGTAGTAAATGTCTCTATATTCGTCTTCTTAAGTTCTTTACATATGAGCTTCATTGGTTTTTCGTTGATATCTTCCACGGCTGCTCTTTTTATCGAATTGCTTACGGCTTTCCTATTGGACACTTCGGCAGACAACTTCTCGTGATTGTGATCTAATATCGACTCAATTATCGAATTGTCACATCCCTGCGTTTTCACAAATGCTTTGCAGGTTTTCTTAGTACATGTCCATCGCTTTACCGTATCTTTGGCCAACATTTTTTGAAAACCGAATGTGAAACCATCAATTGATATTAAAGGTTTGCCCTTTTGACTCGAACACATCGTTGATTCCATTATTTCGAATATTATAACTTAATCCACTTAAACACAATTTGAACTTAAAATTGACAAACTGATACAAGCTTTAAATCGACAAAACTGAGACAAGAACTAATAAACTTGAAGTATTTATACAAAAATTAAGTGATCACATAATTATAGAAAGAATATTTATTATAAACAACTAATTACCAGATTTAGTAGGTGCAAACTACCCTATTCATGGAATAGATTAGAGATTAGAATCGTGTTAGATCAAAACAATTAGAATACTTAGTGTAGGTACATCGGCTTTATTTTTAATGGTAAACAATTTTATTTTCTAAACAAAAATGTACACTGATTAAGTAATCACATCATTATAGAAAGGATATTTATTATAAACAACTATAAACAATTGGAATACTAAGTGTACTTCGGCTTTGTTTTTAATTGTAAACAATTTTATTTTCTAAACAAAAATGTCGTACTCTGAAATATTTTGTTAACAGATTTTATGTACAGTGCATAAGAATTAGAAAAATAAAAATAGATATATATTTACCTATTCAAATTATAATTTGGCAACATTGTGTCATTATACAAAGATTAAGCACACAAAATATTACCATAAATGATTAAGGACCCGGAGGCATTTCGATTGTACCCGGGAGGCATTTCATCTATGAAAATAGGTACCTGAAAAAACGGGAGGCATTTCGATAACACCGTTTCCAATGGTGTGCATTAAAGACCGATATTGCCAATCATTGTTTATCAATTTGCGGTAGCCCCAAGAATTTTCAGAAAACTCCGGAAATCAAAAAAAAAACGTCCCAAGAAAAACATGTTTTTTATAAAAATGCACAAAAATTATTTATTCAATCTTTCGGAATACATTCACCACCTATCAAAGTCCCATTATCCAAAAGGTTTCTGTAAAACTACGCTTAATTTAAAAAAATATGAACGGATTGATAAGGGCGGTCAAATATTCAGGAAAAATAAAGTTTGGCCAGTTTTTCAATATTCCTGGAAAATAAAAAAAAATAAAAAGTTACACGATGTTATAGGTACACGTCCCTCCTTTCATATGCACTTTGAATCATGAAAAAAGATTCATTTTTACTCAAGTTATGGGCCAATTTGCCCGCCTTCCCATGCCTACATTCACGGAGACGCCGCCCAGCAGCTCGAAATCCAAGGTACGCTTGGGCCCGTTTATCTCGAAAACGGTTAAACTTTTGACAAAAATGATAGGGATCATTTTTGTAGATAATAAACTGCTCTCCATTCCTAGCAGCACCCCACTTCTCTAAGTGTCATATTTCTGGAGATATCGGCGGAAAACTCAATTTTTGGGATTATTGGCTACTTCCGCAAATTTCGCGGAGGACATATTTTCAGAGAGTAATCTACCCGTGAATACCTACAAGTTGCAAAAAAAAAGTCCGACAATAATGAGATGAACAGGTTGGGGGGTTTCTCGGTCTTTATTTACTGGACTAATGTAGAATATTGTCAATTTGAGTGATCATCAGACCTCCCACCATCGATATTATTTTGTTGGGTTATTTAACTCGATTGTACAAAACTTTTTTCGTTCAAGAATATAGTCAATTGTGAGTTTTAAAATTGACAAACGGTATGTTGAATATATCCGGTACACACTGTAATTAATTAATTGATTTAATGTACGTAATCAAATTCGTTATCATTGTTATCTACGCACTATTTTCTTGAACCCAAACGAACTGCGATTGTGGAATATTAAATAACTTCTATACTTTTAAACAATACGTGAAAAAATTTAGAGAATTTCTGATAGCTATATTTATGTTCAAGGACGAAAAACTGTCTGCTATAGTTGTGGAGTTATCGCAGCTCTAGGTAGTCCAATAATATTCCTTGATTTCACAAAACTAAATTTATACGGAACACCATCTCAATGTATATTGCTGTGGTTCGCTTAGCTCCTAGTACCTTAGGACAACTCTAGCTCACATCCTTGTAAAACTCTACGATATTTCTATTAGCCCAACAGCATTTCCCGAAGCGATTTAAAAGGAAAGCTAGTCGACTCTAAAAGGTAGTGGCGCTCAAAGTATCTTATAATCTGAACTAGCAGCCGTCTAATTAATATACCTAGTGAGACAAAAACATGAAGATAATTCTCAAGACGGGGAACATTTTCTGCAGTAGAAAAAATTCCCAAATTCAATTGCAGACGCCGAGGCAGCTTTGTCGAAATTTTCGTTATTAATTTTTGACACTTTCACATATTTCTTGATATCGCTCTTATTTATAGTTCGCTAGTAGACTTGATTTGAATATTTTACAATAAATTTGTTTACGAAGCGATTATGGCCTCACACACGAAGCTTTTTCTTTTAAAGTAAATCCCTGTACCTACTTAATAACGTTATTTGCATTAAAATGTGTCACAATTATTACGGTCAATAGATACAGTGTGTCCACGGATAGGGCCGAGAGGAGAAACATTTTTTTTGTGGTTTTAGTGAAAAATGACATTTTTGATGAAAAGTTTGGTTCTGAATAAATATTAAACAAAAGTTTCTTAAGTTCACAACTTATTCTTAAACAGTCTGGAGCTTCAAATAATAGACCTATACTATACATAGACCTACGAATAACTGAAAAATATGACAATCCGCCATCTTAACTAGGCACCGATCACAAACGTGTGACGTCAAATCTTTTGTATATCGTTTTTTCTGGTTTTGTTTCGTTTAAATTGTGAAATACTTTTCAAGTATTTACAAAAGTGTGATGTCATAGAGACGCCGTTACTACTCTAACGTTTTGGTGCGAAATTCGAATTGTATTTTAAAAACGAACATTTTTGAAAAGAAGGAGCTTGAGCTCCTTGTGTGGTAGCAGCATCTTTGACGGTTCCAATCCCTGTCAATGACGAGTCTTCCTATTGAGAAGAGTCTTAGTGACAATTTGATACCAATTTCGACGTGACAAAGGTCATTGGGTCACCTGAAGGTGAAAGTTATTCCCTGAAAGTGTTTGATAAAAATGTACTTCCTGGTATTTTATTCTTTTGCCAAATGGAGCAACAGTTCTTCATAGTACTAATGGTTTTTATGAATAGTAGTATAGACTTTGTTGTAAGTTGATAATTTGTAAGCATTTTTGCATTGTTTCAGCAAACTTATAGAATATTCTTCCTAAATTACTTACTTTTTGAAAAAAAAAGTCTATTTTTGATTTGTTTCTGTTAAAACGTGTCATATTTTTTCAATTTGTCTCGCTGCATACAAATTTTAGTACTTAATAGGTAGGTGCTTTCACTGATAATTTAAATATCTATTTATTTTTTAAAATGAAACTATTTTGCATAAAATTGTATTCATTAGATGGGTATTTATTTTTATTTTGATATAACTACAATATTATGCAACACTTATCGGTGCATATATTGTATTTATACGTTCATGTGTGAAAATTTTTCCTTTAGACACTCAGCGGGCTAGGGCGAGATGATTTTTATAATTTTACAGCTGATCACGGTGATTTGCTTTGTAGAAAGTATAAATTTTTAAAATTGTTCAGCAAATAGATATTGTCAGTGTAATGACCAAAGCAAGGTTGTCAGATATATCTTCTAAAATTGTTAGGCCAAGGAATTAAATCTGCTTTTCTGCCGTGTGAAACATATAATTTTTTCTTCAAATTTGTTCCAATTCCACGCAAAATCGACTTTTTCATATTTAAATTACGTTTCATTATCAATATCCGAATAATTAATGACACTTGGCAGGCTTAGAAGTTGTACTTTTTCTGCCTAGGCAGTAAAAGTGCTTTTAATGTCATTTGGAGAAAAAATCACTTGTGTTGCGGTCATAATCAACGGATCTTATTTTAAAATTTACACACTATAATATGTTCTATATATCCGGTCCATTTTGTAGGTGATAAAAAAAACGTAGGTAAATATTAATTAATTGATTCAATATTCGATATCAAATGCGTTATCATTGTTATCCAGTTAACCCGAATGAACTCTGCTGATTGTGAAAAAAAAATAAAACACTTCCATCAACTGTTAGGCGATAAAAGATAATCAAAATTGATCGTTTTAATATTATTTCAACAGTCAACATATTTAGAAAAAGGATATTATTTAACGAAATTAGTTTGATCGGCATCGATAATAATAATTCTACTTTTTATTCAACAACAATATCTATTGTATTTTAATGAAGAAAAATATTTATTGGCATCAAAGCGTAAAATACATACAAATTCAGAATTTCGGAGTTATAGCTACTAGCGTGGTCAAAGTACGCAAAATATCCGTAAAATGTCGCAAAAAACACAAAAAACTTGAAAATTTAAAATTGAGTATTTAAAAGGGTTGTGATTAACATGAGAAAAACTTTACGATGCTAGGCATGCGATTTTCCGGAAAATCGTCGAGTAAAAATTTTTGTTTTTTCGCTCTAATTGTTTAAATAATAAAAACACAGAAAAATGTTCGAATAAAAAATTGTAGCTAATACATTTATCTACAAAATTTGTCTGAACATTTTTTTTGTATCTGCATTAGTTTTTAAAATATATACGAAATACCCATGGTAGTATTTTTGAACATCATCAATTTTCATGTTTTTAATTTTATGATAGTAAATAAACAATGACATTTAGAAACAAAATTTTCATATAAAATGTGTTCTAAAATAGGGTATCTACAAATACATTGAGAAAAAAATTATTTTTTAAAATTTTTTAATGTATTTTCATCGATATTCCACGCTCTCTCACCTACTTTTTCATCTTTATTTGTGCTCCACTCTCTTTCTTACCTGAGCCATAGGTGTGTTTTTTTGTATCGCGATCACTTCTTAATAGGTTCATTATAAAGTTCACAAATTTTTAAATAATATCCTAAACGGTATAAAAAGTTATAGAAGGTTTGCTGAAAGACCTCTGATTTAAGTATTTATTGTAAATAATTGTCTATTATTTAAAAAAATTGATATTTATAGAAAAACTGTATAGTAATTTCGAAAGTAGATGCTTCAAAGTGTTTAGTGGGGAAGTTTCATTGAATTATATCAATTTCGAAAAAAGATATAATTGAATGAAGACTAAAAAAAAAAACAACTAAAATTATACATGCAAAAAAAACAGATTTTTAAGCATTCGTTTAAAATTCTAAATATTGGGGCTTTGCTTTTATAATAATAATGCAACATTTATCCAATTTTTGCATATAAACTGACATTTTTTAAAATCGACTATTGTTATCAAATGTCACATTTTACGTAACTGGTTATATAATGAAAACTATTATGCAAATGGTGACGAAACATTCATTTCATCACCGGTTAATAAAAACAAGACAGAAAAGAAGAAACTTTAATGTCGCATCCTATAAAATTATGAACTAGAACTGAAACGTATTAGAACAGATTTACTCTTATTTTTTGAGCGCTTGATTCATCAGAAGCGATGCTTTTCTTATTTTCTATGGAATTCTCTACATAGCCCTCCGCTACGGACTTCCAACCTCCATGTTGTCTTAGCTTTAAAATATCCCCACCTGAATCTACCAACAAAGTAGCTGACGATCTTCTGAATATATCCCGTATATAAGGCAGGATTTGATAGCCTCAAAATATACTAATTAATAAAACCTTCTCCTCAATGTGTTTTATTTTCTTTTCATCAAGAACATCACACGAAAAATATTCAGTGTTTCTTAACTGTATAAGATTCAAGTCGTCAAATGATTTTTATGGATAATCTGGATTTTAATGGCAGCTTGTACTGTTACTCTTTCAGCGGTCTGGCTGGAAAATGTGAATAAATTCAATGGGTCAGTTTGCCACCCCAACGAATCTAATCTACAATAATCTAATCTAGTTGAGTAATTATTTTTATTTTGATATAGAAAAACGACATTAAAGGCGTTTATTTTTCTATTTATAGCGAGTCAGTTTTTAAAATTAATTATTAGTATTAGTTCTTCGGCGAGTTGTAAAAAACATTTTGAAAAAATGATTTTATTAATTTTACAGTTGGTGTCAGTGATTTTTTATGTAGTAAGTTCTTTTAATACGACAATTTCATTCATAAACGGGTTTGTTCTTCTCTTGAAGTTTGAAAGTTTGAAAGTTTAAATTTAAATTTTGATTTTTGCAATAATTTTTTATGTTTTTACAATTTCTCTTTGAAAATTGGCAATTTTACGTTTTTAAATAGGTACTCCACCTCGATTATTATCAAATTAGATATTCCTTGTAAGCATGAACTAAAGTAGACCGTAATATTACATCCTTTTCCTTTGATGATTCATTCTATTTTTCCAGAACGCTGAGATAATTATAAAGACCCAAAAAGGCGTGGTTCAAGGTAAAATAGAATATTCCGAACGCGGTACTTCATTTTACGCCTTCCAGCAAATTCCATACGCCCAACCTCCTGTGGGAAAATTACGATTCCAGGTAAACAAACAAATCTAACTCTATCAAAACAAATCTCAAAACCAAGTATATTTTCCAGCCCCCAGTACCCATTGACAAATGGGACGGTGTTTACGATGCTACCCAGGATAACAAAATTTGTTTCCAACAAAGTGACGGCGCCACTTCCAACGAAAACGAAGATTGTTTATACGTAAACGTTTATACGCCAGTGGTAAGACTTTTCGCTGTTCCATTTCAACTTCCAACAGATTAATTATTATTTTTTTAAGTATCCACCTCCAAGCGAAGGACTTCCAGTCATGGTCTGGATCCACGGAGGAGGCTTTGTTTATGGAGCGGCCAATTTTAACTTGTACGGACCTCACTACTGGATGGAAAATGGCATCATTATGGTTACAGTCGCTTATAGACTGAATGCTTTCGGTAAGGACTAATAACAATGTTCGTTATAACCACTTCGTACGTTCCATATCTATTATCTCTTCCATCTCTCGAGCAGAAGCAAGTGAAGAGTGATTTAAAGAAAACTGAGGCTTCCTCATACTCTTCTCCTTAACACCTAGACCCAACATCTCCTCAATTGTAACTAGCCTGGCTGCCAGGTGACCAAGGAATAAAAGGCAATGAGAAGGCTGATGAATTAGCCAAGCAGGGAGCGACTGAGGTCATGATAGGGCCAGAACCTTCCTGTGGAATTGCAACCTCACCAAAGAGAGCATCCACCAATGGATAAACAACCAGGAGTTACGCAAGGGAGGCGGTATCCAGGCTAATAGGTCTAACAAAAATAATGAAGCTAGATATCGAGCTCTAAGGATAGGGAGGACCACAATAGATTTGCAAAGGTCGCAGTGGGATAAGACTAAGAACCACTCCATTTCTAATCTAATCTAACTAAATATCACTCCCCAGATAATTTTGTTGTTTTTTAAAGGTTTTTTAACTACTGGAGATGAAGTACTTCCAGGAAACAACGGATTAAAGGATCAAAATCTCGCCTTACGCTGGGTCAAGGATAATATTGAATATTTCGGGGGCGATCCAGATAAAATAACTCTTTTCGGACAGAGCGCTGGTGCAGCATCAACTCAATATCATTTGATGAGCGACAAATCAAAAGGTGGGTCTTCAGTTATAAGATGAATGACGTTAAGTAAAATATTTTTTTTGTTATAGGTTTGTTTAGGGCTGCTATATCTCTAAGCGGTTCATGTTTATGTCCATGGAGTTATCAAAGGAATTACAAATCCAATGCTTATACTCTAGCTACTATTTTAAATCCAGACTTTGATACAAACTCTACTTCCGAAGAGTTATTGGAATTTTTACAAAGCGTACCTGCTGAAGAAATTAAAAATGCTACGAAAAAGTTTCCGGTAAGTTGAGTCATCAGAAACTGCATTTATAGTACAGGGAATGAAGCATTTCACCTGGCAATTTTTTCGTCCAGCATGGATTGACTTGAAATTTTAACAGAAGGTAGGTGATAGCCCAAGGATCAAAATCTATATCGAACCGAAGGGCGCTAAAGCCTTGGGGGTGGTTGCCACCCCATCTCGGGGGTGAAATTTTTTTATTACATTTTAACCACAGGAATCGATTGAAAAAAGTGATTCTAAGCAAAAAAGGTTCTATACCTTTTTTTTGTAAAATCAATATTCTCTAAGTTATTCGCGATTGAAAGTAACGCTTTTTAGAGGAAAAAATCGACGTTTTTCGCGGATAACTCATTTTATCAAAAAAACTGTAGAAAGCAAAATTGTAGCTTTTAAAAAAACAAACAAAACCCTTTTTTTATAATTTTTCTAAAACCAATGGGAAGCGAGATATGGCCCATCAATGATTAGCTTTTTTTCCCAAATTCAAAATGTGATAGATTCAAAGTCAAATACCGGAAAAATGATGCATTTTTCGTAGAAAACTCATAGAATCTTTTTCAAAGAGCATAATTAGCCCTTTCCTTAAAAAAAAAGACCAAAAGATCAAAATTGAGTGAATTATGACAAAAATAATGTCAGTACTGAATTTTTTATACAAAAAAATCGGTGAAAACAACCCCCTAACTACCCCCCTAATTAAAATTGATCTTTACCCTTGTGCAATTCTCTTTGTACATGTATGGTTAATATGTCCAAGAAGTTTGACCAATTTAAAATTCATAGTTTTCGAAAAATTATGGCTTAAAGTAAAAAGTTATTTTTCATAATTTTGTATTTTTTACCCTTTCTTTCAAAATAACTCCGAAAATATTAGAGGTACAAGCAAAGTTAAAAAACGAAATTGTAGCTTTTTTTATGACAAAAATTTTCCTGTAAGTAGATTTTTTGTACAGTTAATAATTGACGAGATATAGCCGTTTAAAACGTCTATTTACGCACGAGCACCACCTTTTTTTAGCCCTTTAAACTCACCCCATTTAAAAACGAAAGGGTCTAAAGAGATTTAACTTACAGATCCTTGTAGTTCTTGAAAAACCCAACAAAATCGTTTTTGAATAAACTTTTTATCATCAAAAATTAAGGAAATACGTTAAAAAAAACCAATCGATTTTTTTTTCGAAAAATTCCAATAGTATAGTATAGTACACTTGGAAGCATAATTTTTTTTTACATATAACACTAATAACAGTTGATTTTTAAGGGTTGAAAAAGTATAAAATTGTATTTTGAAATGTAACAAATTCATCATTTTACTAATTTAAACCCACTTTCACCTATCTTAAGATTTATAAAGCTATTTTTTAATTTTTGACATTTAGGGGTAGTTTTCACCCCTAAGAAACAATCAGGGTTCGTCGGCATGACATGATATATAAAGCAGAGGGTGAGTTGAGCCTAATCCCAAATATTTATGCAAATCAATCAGAGGCGAAATCATTTTTTAAGGATTCGTGATTTTTTTACATTAAGCTGTAACAGGGGCTGCTTTTTAAGGGTTGAAATATGATGAAATTGTTTTCCAAAGCTCAAAACAATCATTATTCAACTTATCCAAACCAAATCTTACCCATTTTCAGGTTTAAAATGTTATTTTATGATTTTTGACAAATAAGGGTAGTTTTCACCCTTAAAAACCGTTTAGCGCCCTTCGGTTGGATATAAATTTTGAACCTTCGGCTATCGCCTACCTCCTGTTAAAGTCAATCCATGCTGGACGAAAAAATTGCGAGGTTTTACCATTTTTTTTTGAGCTTCATTCCCTGTACTATTACTGGTCCTGAAAGATTCAGACTGTGGTCAACTGTTGTTGTACCTATAGCAAGCGTATTTTGTACGGCGAATAAAAAAAGTGTTAAAATGTAGTTTTGTTTGAGGGTGAATTTAATATTAATAGAAATATTTTTTTGGTTTCTAGCAAGTTTTCTACGACAGAGAAATGTTGGACGGATTCCTTTTCACGCCAACAATAGAATTTGAGCATGAAGATGCTTTTATAACAAAAAGAATGTATGAGGTTATAGAAAATGGAGGTATGCAAAGAGTACCAGTCATCATAGGAATAACTTCAGAAGAAATGATTTGGAATGCCTTAGGTAAACGTATTACTATAAAAGACACAAAATAATCATTACTCTTAATCCTTTTTTATTTTAGATCTTGAAGGATTCAAGTCGACTGCGACTTGGTTAGATACCAATGTTACAGCTCTTGTTGAAGCAAATATGCGTATCACTGATATAGAACAAAAAGAGATAGCGGGAGAAGGTATCAGGAAAATCTATACGCGTAAATCATTCCAGAATGAAATAGGGGGTGCTGTCGAAGTAAGTATTACGTAAAATACCATTTGGATCTACACTGTTTTTCTATAGTTTTTTAGCGACACGTCTTTCGGAAGACCAATTATGCAACATGCCAAGCTACAATCTAAATTTAGCGATATATATTTCTACCGATTTTCATACACTGGTACTTTACCTGGGAAACGTCCTTACATTGAAGGTGAGTGTTTGATAGTACCTAGCTTTTCCGTCGACCGTGTATTAAAATATGCTATTAACGTATTCAAAATCATAGGCAACCCAACGCACATATTATACATTATATTTATATTGACAGTTACCAGTAGTGTAGGCAACCCAACATACAATAACACATTTAAAAATGATCACTAGTATGGAATACTTCTAGCTTTTTACTTACCTATCGTTTTATTTTATTAATCTACAAAATTATAAACATTATTAGTGTTAAAACATCCAAAAAAAGAATTTAAGAAAAACGAAAACAGTTACATTTTAACCAGCGACCATCTCTGTGACATTTCAATGTAATTGTTTATTTTTGACAGTACTTAAATATGAAACAAATAAATATTTACAACTTGTATAGTCGACGGAAAAGCTTTGTAACCAACACGAGTATTAAAAGGGCAATTAACAATCTCGAACATTAACGTTAAATTATCTCGATTGTTAATGGCCCACTTGTTGGTTAAATAACTATTAAATTATTGTTAGGTGCATATAATGTCGCTCATGGTGATGATATCGAGTACATATGGGTGGCTGGTAATAATTCAAATATAGATTCGTACCCTAAAAACGACGTCCTAGCTAGCGAGAGATACAGAATTTTGCTAAGCAATTTTGCTAAAACAATGTAAGTCTTCCATACTTATTACTTGTTTCATTAAAAACTGAGTGAACTGTCAGTTGACAATTTTTTATTGTTTCAGGAACCCTGTAAGTGATTTTAACGATATCTTGGGAATTTCTTGGTGGCCTACTGTTAAACCTGATCAATTTCTTTATTTGGAACTGAATGATACGTTAAAAATTCGGAAGAATTTGAAGAAATATACTCATCAAAAATGGGTGGATTTGTATGACGAATATTCAACTAAACCTTATGATACATTTTGATTTGTATAAATTTATTGATATTTTAATAAAAATGTATTAAAACTACTTTTTTTACCGATCCTAAAAACAGTGGAACTGATTATAGATCAAGAGTAGAAACTGATAAGACACTTAAAGAAGTTGCAACATAACAACAAAAATAGAATAATCATTAAAATTAAGTGTAACATTAACATATTTTCGATAATAATACAACGAGTTGTATTTGTCACTTATAATTGCATAAGTTATCGGGTAAATTTGGGTTGTTTAATGTGAAACTGTTTCCTAGCAATTTGACGAGAATAATTGTCAACTATTAAAAACACGACACCGAAGGTGGAGTGTTTTTAGGTTGACAGTTATTCGAGTCAAATTGCTAAAGGAAACAGTTTAGAATTTGAACAACCCAAATTTACCCAATATCAATACAAACCTCCAGTGTAATTCGGCAGGACAATTTAATGAATGAGAAATTTGGAAACATATCAATGCAAACTTTGTTTATGAAACATTAAAAATAAACACATTTTTATTTTAATGTACAATTATTAAAAACGCAGTTATTGAAATTCATACTAGGAACAGTGATATCGCTGCGGGTGCCACAGCTAATCGTTTCTGTAGTAGATGTTGAAGTTTTTTCATTTTCCAAACGAACTCATTGAATAATGCTTGAATGATACTCTTTGTCAACTTGTAAGTATGGTTTTATTGATGATGAATTGCTGTGTCCTGTTATTTTTATTAGAGCTTGTTCTTCAATTCCGCTTTTACTTAATTCGCTAACTGCTGCCGCTCGATTTGAGTGATTTGTAATTTTGACACGTTTGACATCTAAACCAATGCGTTGTGCTGAGCGTTTAGTCCATTTGGAAATTTCATAAATTCCAATCGGCAAATTCTTGTACCAACCTTTAGAATTTTTCTTTTTCCAAAAGGGATTTGGTGTAAGAAATACTCTGTCCGAAGTTATAAAAGTGTTTCGTTTTTCCATTAACTTTTTGAATAAACGTATTGGGCAAATATCTTCGTCGAAAATATTAGGCGTGATCCATTTGCTGTCACATAATTTATTGTTGCCGCCTTGTCTCGTTTTCTAAAATAGAGAATTATACTCGATACGTCCAGTTTCTTTTCCATTATTTTCAATTTCAGATACGAAATAAGTGGTTTTGCAGTAAGCTGCTTCTACTCCGCGCCAAGCTAGTTCAAACGCCAAAATGTGATATAATTTCTTTTGAAGTCCTTCCGGTTCATTTTCGTTATATAATCTTGCCATTGCAAATACTTCGGATTTATTAAGAGCTGATGCACTACATTTTCTCTTTTTGGGTTGTGCTTGTAGGATTTACGTTTAGCATTACGTGCAGCTCGTGATGAATTAAACTGAACATCAGTGAAAGGGTTGAATAAAATATTAGATTCATTATAATATTTATTTTGTAGCATTTTAGCGGTGGTGTTCCAAATTGTTTTAACTACCGCTTCTTTGTAGTCTTCTCCGTTACTTTTTCGCATATTAAATACCCAATCTTGCAATATTACATTCAATTTTTCGATGGAAGTATCTGGCTCAAATGTGTATCTTTTTGCATCGCAAAACGTAGAAAATTGTCGCCAGATTGATGATTGCGTCGCAACTGTATTAGTAGGCACACAGGTATTAACAATTTGACTAATTTTGGCGTTCGTAGACACACCGAATCGACTCATTGTTAGTTCTTGAAAATTCAATAAGTTGTTGACGCAAACATGCCAAACTATTTATTCTGGTAACCAACACCGCGATAATTGATGAACAAATGAATAAGTGAAAAAACCACTAGTGTATTTGTCGCTGTAAAAGTTAAAGCTAACTTTTGCCGCTGTCAAAGTGACAATTGCACTGTGGCATATGCGATTTTTTATACATGAATTAAATTGTCAAGATTATTTCACGAAAACGATTCTGACGTTTTTTTAATAATTTGACATTTTCTGTCAGTAACTAGATTTTTAATATCGAATAAAACAACTAATGACAACGCGAAACGCACAGATAGGAAAATTGCATGTATCCAATCAGGTGCCGAAATACAAAATCGAAAACATGGTGTTTTCAGATATCAATCCTCATATTTAAACCAATCGAAGGCGCGTATTTTGTATTGAGTGAAATAATCAATTCAATAAACAATTTTACTAATATATGCATAGAACATTTTGAAAATCATTCAGTTTTTAATCAAAATGTATAATGCATTATCTGGAGGAGATATGTCGGCGACATTTTCACAATACGTCCTTATGACTTTGACGAAACTTAGATAAACAGAAAAATAAAAAAAACTACTAAAGCGTATTAAAGATACAGTTTTTAGCTATTAATAATTTAAAGAGTTACAAATTTAGCAGAGAATCTTGGTCTACATCCTTAAGGTCAGATGCCTAGTCAACAAAATATTTTGAAACATTATTTTGATAGCCTAATGGCATATTGTATTTTTGCTCGTGCTTTCCAGTCCAGCATCTTTGTTCCCTGCACCAGTTTGAACAGGTTCTTAGCTGAGTGTTTGCTATATAGTTCAGCGTTTCCTTGCGGTTGGCCAAGTAATAACTGTCTTTTGCAATCAAGAAACTCGCATATAAACAGTACATGTTTTACTGTCTCCGTTTCCTGCTGTAGGAGTAGTTCTCATGGCCCCTGTGATGCCCAGACATGCAAGTCTTTGCACCTTGCTTAGTCTCATCATAGCCATTCTTTGCTGAGTCTTCGGCCACTATACCGAAGAGGCGTTAGCCAATACAGCAAGTCAGGTTTTAGTCCCCATTTTTTCCCATAGGAACGTCTGGCCACTACTAGCGAGGTCTCCGCTTTTCTTATTACTTTTACCAAATGCTGTTTCAAGGTAAGTTTTGAGTCAATTAACACCCCAAGAAACTTAACCTCTCCCTTAATTTCAACAATTTCTCCTCGTAGTTTTAGAGGTCCTAGTCCCTCCCTTTTTTTCTTACGGGTAAATGCCACTACTGTCGTTTCATGAGGACTGATATTCAGTCTCTCCGACCGTATCCATGTTGTCACCAAGTCTAGAGCCTCTTGCATTCTATCTCTAACTGTGGTATTGTATTTGCCCTGTGCTATGGTGACCAAGTTATTAGCATATCCCAGGGTTCTGTGACCTAATAGCCCATCCACCACTAGATTCCACTGCAAAGGAGACAGAACTCCCCCTTGTGGGCATCCTCTAGCTACCTGAGCTACCAATGTCTCCTCCATTATGGTGCTGTGTATCATCCCATTCCTTAGCATCGAGTCAATCCAGGTCACTAATGTTTCCTCGACGCCTCTTTGCCTTAGCGACTCTACAGAGGTGTTATCGAAAGCTCCTTCAATGATTATGGAGATCCCAATCCCAATACTCCACCTTCTCAATGAGCTGGTATAGTTCTGTTTCTGTAGAGTAGGTACCCTGCTCTGTAGGCATAATGGTCTTGGTGTTTGCTGTAGTGGCTTCTGAACTAGTACTCCACTATTCTTTACTCCTTCGATTGTTTTGAGTGGTTTCTATTCACTAAGAAGTGAGATCTCCTAAGAGAGTGAACTCTTACAAAGTACACTATCTCAAAATTTGCAATTTCAAGACAGCACGTGTAAGAGAAAATGTGTCTCGTCATCCTGAAATGGAAAATTAAGAAGTGCTTAAAATATAATCTAGTCATCAATATATTAATTGATAAGCATTTAGGTATATAAGATTGAAACAAATCAATAGTTTTCAAATCCAGTATTGTTGAAGCTTATTCAAAATGTTTCTGTATATTTTATATTCATTTTTAACACTTTTGATATTCACAGTAAGTATTAATAACAAAAATATCCATAACTTTACCTGATTCTTATAACTGACATCCATTTTGTGCAAATTAAAAGATAAATTTATTTTTATTTTATTCTAGAATGGTCAAGTTGTAGTAACACCTAATGGGATTATTCTGGGAAGAGAAGAACACTCACGACGTGCATTTACCTTTTACGCTTTCCAGCAAATCCCTTACGCAGAACCCCCTGTAGGACCCTTAAGATTTAAAGTAAGTTAAAGTCAATTTGATCTACTTTGTCACATTTTTCTTTTCTTCAAATGCCTCTGTTCAAGCTTAAATTTGTATTTTTGTCCAATAATTAGGAACCAGTACCAGCAGAACCTTGGGAAGGAATCTTCAATGCATCCCACAACGATAAAGTATGTTTCCAACAAACGTACCAATATTCTACACCATTATTTGAAAGCGAAGACTGTCTCTATTTAAACGTGTACTCGCCAAGAGTAAGTACCTCTTTCAATACCACCACAGTAGACTGTGTCAAAAAATATCGATTATTTTTTTTTTCTTTAAATATACTGAAAATATTTTTGGAAATGACGAAAATGAAATACTGTTATGTTTTGGAATTTTATAACTAACGTAGGGAACTATACTGCGAAATGACTGAGATAAATTCTTGTAGGAAAATTTGACGCACTACAAAAAAGAGCTCTCATAATTTTTTGATATTTTCACTCTTTTAAAAGTTATTCAAGGTTAAAGTTAAATTAGTAATAACCATTGGCAAAGTAAAACTGCTCTAAGAGTTTTAACAGGAATCCTAACAGACATTGCCGCCTGGAAAAGCTCAAAATAGTGAAGGAATAAGAATACAGATTATGTGGCATATAAGGAGAAACCTTTATCCACATACAGCAATTCTGAATCCTAGGGCACAGCACCTAGAAGATTATTAGATAGAAGAGGGACATTTACTTAAGTTGAAGCCTGCAGATATCCTAAAATTCCTAATGGAAATAGGACTAAGGACCTACTAGTTGCTGAGACGCTCTTCAGGAACCAAGTAGAAGTAAGGGCACACAATTGATGTTTTAGGTCTCAGTGAATGTCACCCCATCATACATCATACAAACTTGGACAGCATTTTATTTTCGTATTTTTTTAAATAGTCTACACCACACCCATAAAACACTATTAAACTCAAATTTTCTCAGTACCCACATGAAGACAACGCACTACCTGTCATGGTATACTTTCATGGTGGTGGATTTGTCAATGGAGCAGCCGATTTCGATTCTTATGGTCCACATTACCTACTGGAACATAGAGTTATTGTGGTAACTGTTAACTATAGATTAGGACCTTTTGGTAAATATTTTTCCTAACCAAGCTTACTACTTAGTTTGGTAAATTATATATTTTTTATTATAGGGTTTCTTTCAACTGGTGATACAGTAATCCCTGGTAATTATGGTTTAAAGGATCAACTTCTCAGTTTGAAATGGGTTCAAGAAAACATTCAATATTTTGGTGGGGATAAAACGAAAGTTACCATCTATGGACAAGAAGCTGGTGCATCTTCGGTTACTTACCAATTAATGAGTGAAAAATCAGAAGGTAAAAGCAACAAAAATCAACAGTAGATTTTTCACTCTATTTATCTTTATAGGATTGTATAGAGCTGCAATTGCTCAAAGTGGTTCTTTACTATGCCCTTGGGGTTTCCAGAGAAACCATAAAAGAATTGCTTATAGACTGGCATCCGCAATAGACTCTTCCATTGATGAAGATTCTAGTTCTGAGGAGCTGTTAGATTTGCTACGAAATACTTCTGCTGAAAATCTCAACGAAGCTTCTAAATCTATGTTTACAGTAAGTAATTCAGTAAATACAGGGTCACTGTAAAATTACGTGTCATTCCATTTTTGGAATCGGGAATAGTAACAATATTATAACTTCAGGCCTTGATTCAACGGTGTCCATTTTCATTCTACAGAGTTCACTATATATATATATATCGGTTCCCCTTGTACCGTTAGGTGTCGGGGTTCACTAGCAATTCCCAATATCATTAAAACCTTCATCATTAAATAAATATAATTGGTGGCTTCAAACAGGAATTTATTTCCATTTTCCCTGACAAGCACATTAGATTCCTTGGGTTTATATACGTCATTTATTTTTTTTAAGAAATGTTCGAAGTTTATGATACTTGGAAATATCTATGTTCTCTTCTATGAAGAGGGTGGAGTTCAGCATGGAATATCCGCAAGATAAGCTTGATGGAGTCTTTAAGGCATGACCTACATTGTCTAACAAGCATTTTAACAGGCCATTGTCATCTGAATCACCATATGCTAAAACTTGGACTGTCGGAAGATCCGACCTGCCGTCTTTGTCTGGAAAATGATGGAACAGCAGAGCATATAATTCGTGCCTGCCCCGCCACGGCTCGAATCAGGTATCTGATGTTTGGCAGGGATTCTCTCTCGCCCTCGGACCTGAAATATCATTCACCAAATAAACTAATCGGATTTGTTAAGAAGCTGAATTTGTTTGGTGAAATCTGAATAGGTGTGAGCCACAATAGGCTATTGCGAGTCGCAGTGGAGTGCCTTATAGACTCACGCACCATTTAAACCTAACTTAACCTAATATTGCAGATTTTTCGTGAAAGTACGCCAATATTACGGTTTCCGAAACTGCAGTAGCAGTCTTTGTTTGGCGCTTCATACCTCATCCTCGAGTTTTCTGGCAGCAGCGAAACAGACAAGCGATATTTGTTGATTCTTCTATATTCATTTGGCTGTTTTACAAATCTATAGTTTCAATTTCTCTCAATTTTTGACATTTGCAATATTATATAATCGTGGAGAAAACATTTATTCCCAGTCCTCGTTATCGCTTGAGCGCAAACTTACGTAAAATGATCCAATGGTTACGTACTATAAAGGTACGATTATTTATAGAAAAACGATGTTTTTAAGATATTACTGTGAACCACGCTTAGTACGGTAAATTTTTGATTGAATTTCTTTCTTATTTTTAAGCAAAATGAATTGAATAATCAAATTATACAAGGCTACCAATATACACCTGTTATTGAACCAGAACATGAAAATGCTTTCATTACTGAAAGAATGTATGATGCTGTAGTTAACGGAAGCTTACAAAGAGTACCACTCATCATTGGTATATGTTCAGAGGAAATGATCTTGGATGCTTCGAGTAAGTTACAATTCTAAGAATACCTATGCAAAATTTAATCAAATATTTTAGATATTGATGATTTTAAAACGACCGCTAAATACATGGATAAAAATCTTGATTCACTTGTCAATGATAATATGCATTTGACTGAGAAATCTCAGAAAGAAGATGCAGGTACAGCGATCAGGAATATCTACACTGATGGATTGTTTCAAGATTCTCTTGGAGACGCTATACAAGTGAGTTTCATTTAGAAAAAACATACATTTTGATGATTTTCTTAAAGTTTTTCAGCGATAATTCATTTGGAAGACCAATACTTCATCACGCCTTACAACAATCCAGATTTAGCGACGTATATTTCTACAGATTTTCTTTTTCTGGTACAATTACTGATCCTCGACCCAAAATCGAAGGTACTATAAACATTTTATTATCAATTTTCTACCTTTGGTAAGACTAGAATGAAAAGTGGCTGCAAATATACAGTATGTCAATATTAAAACAAACAATGGACTAAAATTAAATGGCAACTCCCCCTACTTTTGATACGTAGTTGGAAAACAACTAAAAGATGTTTTCCAGCTTTATAAGTATAGGAATTATAGAGGGTTGTCACAATAAAGCAGTAAAATTCTCTATCCAAGAAGCGTTTTGAGATTTTTTTTATATGTTCTAGGTGCTGAAAATGTAGCCCATTCGGATGATCAAAATTACATTTGGACTTTTTCAAATGATTCCAGTTTGAATCAATATACACCACTAGATATTTACACCAGTGAAAATTATATAACTTTATTTACAAACTTTGCAAAGTATTTGTAAGTATATATATCAAATTAGTGATGAATGTCGACTTTAATATCAATTTTTTCAGGGATCCCATAGCAGGTAGCAGCGAATACCTGGGTGTTACATCCTGGCCCACGTTAACATCAGATAATTTCCAATTTTTAGACATAAACAGAACCTTGACAATACAAAATGATCTTAAAGAGAAAGTTTACAATGGTTGGGTGAATGTTTATGAAAATTTCGCTCGTAAACCCTACGATTCCTTTTAAATTTTTATTTATAATCGGTAAATGAGGACTTCGTACCTCACAAACCCCTCAAGTGTCATTATAGATAAGAAAAATTAAATTGTTACAAAACCCATTTCGTATTGGCATTAGTTCATAAACATTACAATATTTGACGTATTTGTATGTGTAAAAAATAAAAAGTAAAAGTAAAAATACTTATTTTATTATTGTCATACGATAGTATACAAATGATAATGTTTTCTAGCGAAATTTCTTATAGATTATTACGTAAATAGTTTCAACAACGCGTAGCTATGAAATTAAATCAACGTTTGGAGATTGAGCAACATGAAATCGTTGGAAAATCAGTAAATTTCTGAAAAATGTAGGACGGTCACTGTCTTCAAATGTTTTTTACTCAATTTCAGACTGGATAACCCAGCCTTGGCAATTTAATGGGGATCCATCTAGCTTAGGCCGTTCGGTTACATACGGCGTGATTCGAGCATTTTCGTTCAGCTCCTCATCGCCAGTTATACTTGTTTTCATTATTATTAGTAACCAATATGCTTTTTAGCTTAAGAAATTTACCCATACTGCAATTCATTCATTTTACGATTCCCTCACAAGTCTAAAACGGCCCACAGACGCTGCAATTTGTTGTTCTACCGATCGTACAACGGGTTACACTTTAAATCGTACAGACAGATCGTAGAATTTTAAACATGCTGAACTGCCGTACGACTCGAACGCGTCGTACGATTGGTTGAACGACAACGCCACACAAGTTGCAATTATCGGTCAAACGGTTGGATCAACCTCTACCGATCCTAAAAACAGTGGAACTGATTATAGATCAGGAGTAGAAACTGATAAGACACTTAAAGAAGTTGCAACATAACAACAAAAATAAAATAATCATTAAAATTAAGTGTAACATTAACATATTTTCGATAATAATACAACAAGTGTGATAATGATTATCGAAATACAAATTTCTTCGATTTTGAGAAACAAATTGTTGTTTCCTTAAAAACACGACACCGAAGATGGAGTGTTTTTAGGTTGACAGTTATTCGAGTCAAATTGCTAAAGGAAACAGTTTAGAATTTGAACAACACAAATTTACCTCGAGTGTAATTCTGCAGGACAATTTAATGAATGAGAAATTTGGAAACATATCAATGCAAACTTTATTATTTATGAAACATTAAAAATAAACACATTTTTATTTTAATGTACAATTATTAAAAACGCAGTTATTGAAATTCATACTAGGAACAGTGATATCGCTGCGGGTGCCACAGCTAATCGTTTCTGTAGTAGATGTTGAAGTTTTTTCATTTTCCAAACGAATTGATTGAATAATGCTTGAATGATACTCTTTGTCAACTTGTAAGTATGGTTTTATTGATGATGAATTGCTGTGTCCTGTTATTTTTATTAGAGCTTGTTCTTCAATTCCGCTTTTACTTAATTCGCTAGCTGCTGCCGCTCGATTTGAGTGATTTGTAATTTTTACAAGTTTGACATCTAAACCAATGCGTTGTGCTGAGCGTTTAGTCCATTTGGAAATTTCATTAATTCCAATCGGCAAATTCTTGTACCAACCTTTAGAATTTTTCTTTTTCCAAAAGGGATTTGGTGTAAGAAATACTCTGTCCGAAGTTATAAAAGTGTTTCGTTTGTCCATTAACTTTTTGAATAAACGTATTGGGCAAATATCTTCGTCGAAAATATTAGGCGTGATCCATTTGCTGTCACATAATTTATTGTTGCCGCCTTGTCTCGTTTTCGAAAATAGAGGATTATACTCGATACGTCCAGTTTCTTTTCCACTATTTTCAATTTCAGATACGAAATAAGTGGTTTTGCAGTAAGCTGCTTCTCCTCCGCGCCAAGCTAGTTCAAACGCCAAAATGTGATATAATTTCTTTTGAAGTCCTTCCGGTTCATTTTCGTTATATAATCTGGCCATTGCAAATACTTCAGATTTATTAAGAGCTGATGCACTACATTTTCTCTTTTCGGGTTGTGCTTGTAGGATTTTACGTTTAGCTTTACGTGCAGCTCGTGATGAATTAAACTGAACATCGGTGAAAGGGTTGAATACAATATTAAATTCGTTATAATATTTACTTTGTAGCATTTTAGCGGTGGTTTTCCAAATTGTTTTAACTACCGCTTCTTTGTAGTCTTCTCCGTTACTTTTTCGCATATTAAATGCCCAATCTTGCAATATTACATTCAATTTCTCGATGGAAGTATCTGGCTTTTTGCATCGCAAAACGTAGAAAATTGTCGCCAGATTGATGATTGCGTCGCAACTGTATTAGTAGGCACACAGGTATTAACAATTTGACTAATTTCGGCGTTCGTAGACACACCGAATCGACTCATTGTTAGTTCTTGAAAATTCAATAAGTTGTTGACAAACATGCGAAACTATTTATTCTGGTAACCAACACCGCGATACTTGATGAACACAAATGAATAAGTGAAAAAACCACTAGTGTATTTGTCGCTGTAAAAGTTAAAGCTAACTTTTGCCGCTGTCAAAGTGACAATTGCACTGTGGCATATGCGATTTTTTATACATGAATTAAAATGTCAAGATTATTTCACGAAAACGATTCTGACGTTTTTTTAATAATTTGACATTTTCTGTCAGTAACTAGATTTTTAATATCGAATAAAACAACTAATGACAACGCGAAACGCACAGATAGGAAAATTGCATGTATCCAATCAGGTGCCGAAATACAAAATCGAAAACATGGTGTTTTCAGATATCAATCCTCATATTTAAACCAATCGAAGGCGCGTGTTTTGTATTGAGTGAAATAATCAATTCAATAAACAATTTTACTAATATATGCATAGAACATTTTGAAAATCATTCAGTTTTTAATCAAAATGTATAATGCATTATCTGGAGGAGATATGTCGGCGACATTTTCACAATACGTCCTTATCACTTTGACGAAACTTAGATAAACAGAAAAATCTAAGCGAACAAGTCTTCTTAATACCAAAAACAAAAAAACCACTAAAGCGTATTGAAGATACAGTTTTTAGCTATTAATAATTTAAAGAGTTAAAAATTTAGATGAGAATCTTGGTCTACATCCTTAAGCCTAGTCAACAAAATATTGTGAAACATTATTTTGATAGCCATTACTCTTATGCCACTATTCATTTTTTTTCCCCGAGCCCGTCTGACAAGGCTCCGATAACACTGCAGCCTAATGGCATATTGTATTTCTGCTCGTGCTTTCTCATAGCACCCAGTCCAGTCCTTTGTTCCCTGCACCAGTTTGTACTGGTTCTTAGCCGAGTGTTTGCTATATAGTTCAGCGTTTCCTTGCAGTTGGCCAAGTAATAACTGTCTTTTGCAATCAAGAATCTCGCATATAAACAGTACATGTTTCACTGTCTCCGTTTCCTGCTGTAGGAGTAGTTCTCATGGCCCCTGTGATGCCCAGACTTGCAAGTCTTTGCACCTTGCTTAGTCTCATCATAGCCATTCTTTGCTGAGTCTTCGGCCACTATACCGTAGAGGCGTTAGCCAATAAAGCAAGTCAGGTTTTAGTCCCCACTTTTTTCCATGGGAACGTCTGGCCACTACTAGCGTGGTCTCCACTTTCCTTATTACTTTTTCCAAATGCTGTTTCAAGGTAAGTTTTGAGTCAATTAACACCCCAAGATATTTAACCTCTCCCTTAATTTCAACAATTTCTCCTCGTAGTCTTAGAGGTCCTAGTCCCTCCCTCTTCTTCCTACGGATAAATGCCATTACTGTCGTTTCATGAGGACTGATATTCAGTCTCTCCGACCGTATCCATGTTGTCACCAAGTCTAGAGCCTCTTGCATTCTATCTCTAACTGTGGTATTGTATTTGCCCTATGCTATGATGACCAAGTTATTAGCATATCCCAGGGTTCTGTGACCTAATAGCCCATCCACCACTAGATTCCACTGCAAATGAGACAGAACTCCCCCTTAAAGGCATCCTCTAGCTACCTGAGCTACCAATGTATCCTCCATTATGGTGCTATGTATCATCCCATTTCTTAGCAACGAGTCAATCCAGGTCACTAATGTTTCCTCGACGCCTCTTTGCCTTAGCGACTCTACAGAGGTGTTATCGAAAGCTCCTTCAAAGATTATGGAGATCCAAATCCCAATACTCCACCTTCTCAATGAGCTGGTATAGTGCTGTTTCTGTAGAGTAGGTACCCTGCTCTGTAGGCATAATGGTCTTGGTGTTTGGTGTAGTGGCCTCTGAACTAGTACTCCACTATTCTTTACTCCTTCGACTGTTTTGAGTGGTTTCTATTCACTAAGAAGTGAGATCTCCTAAAAGAGTAAACTCTTACAAAGTACACTATCTCAAAATTTGCAATTTCAAGAGAGCACGTGTAAGAGAAAATGTGTCTCGTCACCCTGAAATGGAAAATTAAGAAGTGCTTAAAATATAATCTAGTCATCAATATATTAATTGATAAGTATTTAGGTATATAAGATTGAAACAAATCAATAGTTTTCAAATCCAGTATTGTTGAAGCTTATTCAAAATGTTCTTGTATATTTTATATTCATTTTTAACACTTTTAACATTCACAGTAAGTATTAACAACAAAAATATCCATTACTTTACCTGATTCTTATAACTGACATCCATTTTGTGCAAATTAAAAGATAAATTTATTTTTATTTTATTCTAGAATGGTCAAGTTGTAGTAACACCTAATGGGATTATTCTGGGAAGAGAAGAACACTCACGACGTGCATTTACCTTTTACGCTTTCCAGCAAATCCCTTACGCAGAACCCCCTGTAGGACCCTTAAGATTTAAAGTAAGTTAAAGTCAATTTGATCTACTTTGTCACATTTTTCTTTTCTTCAAATGCCTCTGTTCAAGCTTAAATTTGTATTTTTGTCCAATAATCAGGAACCGGTACCAGCAGAACCTTGGGAAGGAATCTTCAATGCATCCCACAACGATAAAGTATGTTTCCAACAAACTTACCAATATTCTACACCATTATTTGAAAGCGAAGACTGTCTCTATTTAAACGTGTACTCGCCAAGAGTAAGTACCTCTTTCAATACCACCACAGTCTAGACTGTGTCAAAAAAATCGATTATTTTTTTTTTCTTTAAATATACTGAAAATATTTTTGGAAATGACGAAAATAAAATACTGTTATGCTTTGGAATTTCATAGCTAACGTAGGGAACTATACTGCGAAATGACTGAGATAAATTCTTGTAGGAAATTTGACGCTCTACAAAAAAGAGCTCTCATAATTTTTTGATATTTTCACTCTTTTGAAAGTTATTCAAGGTTAAAGTTAAATTAATTATAAATAATGGCAAAGTAAAACTGCTCTGAGAGTTTTAACAGGGATCCTAAGAGACATTGCTGCCTGAAAAAGCTCAAAATAGTGAACGAATAAGAATACAGATTATGTGGCATATAAGGAGAAACCTCCATCCACATACAGCAATTCTGAATCCTAGGACACAGCACCTAGAAGATTATTAGATTGAAGAGGACATTTACCCAAGTTGAAGCTTGCAGATATCCTAGAATTCCTCATGGAAATAGGACTAAGGACCTACTAGTTGCTGAGACGCTCTTCAGGAACCAAGTAGAAGTAAGGGCACACAATTGATGTTTTAGGTCTCAGTGAATGTCACCCCATCATACATCATACAAACTTGGACAGCATTTTATTTTCGTATTTTTTTAAATAGTCTACACCACACCCATAAAACACTATTAAACTCAAATTTTCTCAGTACCCACATGAAGACAACGCACTACCTGTCATGGTATATTTTCATGGTGGTGGATTTGTCAATGGAGCAGCCGATTTCGATTCTTATGGTCCACATTACCTACTGGAACATAGAGTTATTGTGGTAACTGTTAACTATAGATTAGGACCTTTTGGTAAATATTTTTCCTAACCAAGCTTACTACTTAGTTTGGTAAATTATATATTTATTATTATAGGGTTTCTTTCAACTGGTGATACAGTAATCCCTGGTAACTATGGTTTAAAGGATCAACTTCTCAGTTTGAAATGGGTTCAAGAAAACATTCAATATTTTGGTGGGGATAAAACGAAAGTTACCATCTTTGGACAAGAAGCTGGTGCATCTTCGGTTACTTACCAATTAATGAGTGAAAAATCAGAAGGTAAAAGCAACAAAAATCAACAGTAGATTTTTAACTCTATTTATCTTTATAGGATTGTATAGAGCTGCAATTGCTCAAAGTGGTTCTTTACTATGCCCTTGGGGTTTCCAGAGAAACCATAAAAGAATTGCTTATAGACTGGCATCCGCAATAGACTCTTCCATTGATGAAGATTCTAGTTCTGAGGAGCTGTTAGAGTTGCTACGAAATACTTCTGCTGAAAATCTCAACGAAGCTTCTAAATCTATGTTTACAGTAAGTAATTCAGTAAATACAGGGTCACTGTAAAATTACGTGTCATTCCATTTTTGGAATGACACGGGAATAGTAACAATATTATAACTTCAGGCCTTAATTCAACGGTGTCCATTTTCATTCTACAGAGTTCACTAGCAATTCCCAATATCATTAAAACCTTCATCATTAAATAAATATAATCGGTGGCTTCAAACAGGAATTCATTTCCATCTTCCCTGTCAAACACATTAGATTCCTTGGGGTTATATACGTCATTTATTTTTTTTAAGAAATGTTCAAAGTTTATGATACTTGGTAATATCTATGTTCAGCTCTATGAAGAGGGTGGAGTTCAGCATGGAATATCCGCAAGATAAGCTTGATGGAGTCTTTAAGGCATGACCTACGTTGTCTAACAGGCATTTTAACAGGCCATTGTCATCTGAATTACCACATGCTAAAACTTGGACTGTCGGAAGATCCGACCTGCCGTCTTTGTCTGGAAAATGATGAAACAGCAGAGCGTATAATTTGTGCCTGCCCCGCCGCGGCTCGAATCAGGTATCTGATGTTTGGCAGGGATTCTCTCTCGCCCTCGGACCTGAAATATCATTCACCAAATAAACTAATCGGATTTGTTAAGAAGCTGAATTTGTTTGGTGAAATCTGAATAGGTGTGAGCCACAATAGACTCTTGCGAGTCGCAGTGGAGTGCCTTATAGACCCACGCACCATTTAAACCTAACTTAACCTAATATTGCAGATTTTTCGTGAAAGTACACCAAAATCACGGTTTCTGAAACTGCAGTAGCAGTCTTTGTTTGGCGCTTCATACCTCATCCTTGAGTTTTCTGGCAGCAGCGAAACAGACAAGCGATATTTGTTGATTCTTCTATATTCATTTGGCTGTTTTACAAATCTATGGTTTCAATTTCTCTCAATTTTTAACATTTGCATTATTATATAATCGTGGAGAAAACATTTATTGCCAGTCCTCGTTATCGCTTATGTAAAATGATCCAATGATTACGTACTATAAAGGTATGTTCAATATAGAAAAACGATGTTTTTAAGATATTACTGTGAACCACGCTTAGTACAGTAAATTTTTGATTGAATTTCTTTCTTATTTTTAAGCAAAATGAATTGAATAATCAAATTATACAAGGCTACCAATATACACCTGTTATTGAACCAGAACATGAAAATGCTTTCATTACTGAAATAATGTATGATGCTGTGGTTAACGGAAGCTTACAAAGAGTACCACTCATCATTGGTATATGTTCAGAGGAAATGATCTGGGATGCTTTGAGTAAGATACAATTCTCAGAATATGCAAAATTTAATTGAATATTTTAGATATTGATGATTTTAAAACGACCGTTGAATACATGGACAAAAATCTTGATTTACTTGTCAATGATAATATGCATTTGACTGAGCAATCTCAGAAAGAAGATGCAGGTCAAGCGATCAGGAATATCTACACTGAAGGATTGTTTCAAGATTCTCTTGGAGACGCTGTACAAGTGAGGTTCCTTTAGAAAAAACATACATTTTGATAGTTTTCTTAAAGTTTTTTAGCGATACTTCATTTGGAAGACCAATACTTCATCACGCCAAACAACAATCCAGATTTAGCGACGTATATTTCTACAGATTTTCTTATTCTGGTACAATTCCTGGGACTCGACCCAAAATCGAAGGTACTATAAACATTTTATTATTAAATTTCTACCTTTAGTAAGAATAGAATGAAAAGTGGCTGCAAATATACAGTATGTCAATGTTAAAACAAACAATAGACTAAAATTAAATGGCAACTCCCCCTACTTTTGATACGTGGTTGGAAAACAACTAAAAGATTTTTCCAGCTTTATAAGTAAGAATTATAGAGGGTTGTCACAATAAAGCAGTAAAATTCTCTACCCAAGAAGCGTTTTGAGATCTTTTTATATGTTCTAGGTGCTTATAATGTAGCCCATTCGGATGATCAAAATTACATTTGGACTTTTTCAAATAATTCCAACTTGAATTCATATCCACCTGCAGATATTGACATCAGTGAAAAATATATAACTTTATTTACAAACTTTGCAAAGTATTTGTAAGTATTTATATACTTTTCAAAGAAATTCGTTACGGAATTAAGCAACAAGAAGGAATGGGATCCAAATACCATTACCAGACTTGGAAAGAATGCCATTCAATGGTACACAGACGGCTCAAAAGCAATAGAAGGAACTGGGATAGGAGTGTACGGGCCAGGAACCAAACACTCTGAAAGCTTGGGAAAAACCACAAGTATCTTTCAAGCGGAAATTCACGCAATAAGAAAGTGTGCCCAGTTCAATATTGACAAAGGATATAGAAGGCAAAGGATTATCATAATGCCTGATAGTCAAGCAGCCATTAAAGCGCTGAGTTCTTGTGTAATCAGTTCCAAAATGGTGTGGGAATGTCTAGGCAAACTTAATGAACTAGGCGAGAACAATATAGTCACCTTACTGTGGATTCCAGGACACACTGGAATAGAAGGAAACGAAATAGCAGATGAACTAGCAAAGAGGGGGAGTGAAATACCCTTTTGGGGGCCGGAACCTTTTTGCGGAATCAGCTCCAATGTAATGTTGGAAGAAATAGGTAAAGCCGAAGAAAAGAGAAGATCTGACAATTGGAAAGATCTAGTAGGGCTTAGGCAATCAAAGATTCTTCTGGGTGACTACAACCTGTTGAGATCAAATGAATGCATAAGTCAAAGCAAAACTGCACTAAGAGTTTTAACAGGAATCCTAACGGGACATTGTCGCCTGAATGGGCACCTTAAAAAGCTCAAAATAGTGGAGGAAGAAGATTGTAGGTTTTGTGGAATGGAAGAAGAAACCTCCATCCACATACTTGCGAACTGCATAGCAATTCAGAATCCTAGGGCACAGCACCTGGGAGACTACTGGATAGAAGAGGGACAGTAACCTAAGTTGAGGCCTGCAGATATCCTAAAATTCCTCCGGGAAATAGGACTAAAGGAGCTACTAGTATCTGAGACTCTCCTCAGAAACTAAGTAGAAGTAAGGGGGCACAATAGATCTTTTAGGTCTCAGTGAATGTTACCCCAAAATACATACATACATACATACAAGTATTTATATCCAATTAGTGATGGGAGTCGACTTTAATATCAATTTTTTCAGGGATCCCATAGCAGGTAGCAGCCAAGACCTGGGTGTTACATCCTGGCCCAAGTTAACATCAGATAATTTCCAATTTTTAGACGTAAACAGAACCTTAACAATACAAAATGATCTTAAAGAGAAAGTTTACAATGGTTGGGTGAATGTTTATGAAAATTTCGCTCGTAAACCCTACGATTCCTTTTAAATTTTTATTTATAATCGGTAAATGAGGACTTCGTACCTCACAAACCCCCCAAATGACGTTATAGATAAGAAAAATTAAATTGTTACAAAACCCATTTCGTATTGGCATTGGCAATATAACGAATGACGTTTATTGTTATTCTAAGATAAATTAGTTCATAAACATTACTATATTTGACGTATTTGTATGTGTAAAAAATAAAAAGTAAAAGTAAAAATACTTAGTTTATTATTGTCATACGATAGTATACAAGGTATAATGTTTTCAAGCGAAATTTCTTATAGGTTACGACGTAATTAATTTCAAGCCACGTGGAATCGTTGGAAAATCAGTGAATTTCTGAAAAATGTAGGTTGGTCACTGACTTCAAATGTTTTTTACTCAATTTCAGACTGGATAACCCAGTTTTGACCATGATTATCCGAGCTAGAGCCAAGCTTGGGTAACCCATGTCTAGTGCGTATCTTAGAATTCAAAGGAGGCATGCGTTAAACAAAGCAGAAGTGTTTCAAAAAAAAAGCAAAGTTTAAATAATCCAAAACCAAACATCAGCTTTGTGATTGAGGTTAACGATCCTGGTAGCATAGATTCGTGTAATCTACAAGCGTTAAATAATAATTTGGATAATGATAATAATAATTATTCTATCAGTACAAGTGATAATGTTTCTGACAGTAGTAGGAGATGCTGCATATCATTTTTCACATCATAACAGTGAAGAAGTTTCAATGAAAAAGACATTAAGTGAAAAACTTCGCTGTTGGACATTAAATAATCTAAATATTTTGCCATTAAATGTCGTAACAGTCCTGGGAATTAGGCATGGTCCAATCCTGGCATTTAAGCAAGCCTAGTTAAACAGCCGAGCCTGGCCCATCGTTATCACTCCAGACTTCTACCAAGACCGGGCCAAGCTTGGCTCAGAGTTCTACTTATTTGGGCCAAGCTTGGCCCCGTGCACTTTCCTCTGTGGGACCTATCATGGCATCCTTCAAGATAAAATTACAGGAATTTTTGACAGTACACACTTTTTATTCAGTTTTTTGAACTTTAAATGCTACTCTTTTTTTTGTAGATTTGTTTCTTTGTTTTTACTTTAAATCTGACCAATTCTACAGAGACTGTACGAGGATGTATATCTAGTTAGCCTAGACCAGTTCCATGCATAAATAAAATATTGCGTTACCATAGCAACGAACAATAACTTATTGGAAGTGTCAGTGTGAAGTTTGACGTCAAAAAGTAAACGCAATAAATTAAAAGAAAAAAGATGTCCACCGAAATTGTGAAAATCGAAAAATTGGAGTATCGAGCCATCATCAAGTACCTGTATTTAAAAGGGTTAAGAGGTAAGCAGATATGCTTGGTGATCAATGTCCTTCGTATGCGACCGTGAAAAATTGGACTGCAAGCTTCAAAAGAGGTAAATTTTCCATTGAAGATGATGACCGATCGGGAAGGCCAGTTTCTGTGTCAGTCCCCGAAAATATCGATGCAGTTCATGATATAATTTTATCAGACCGTCGAATTGGGCTAAAACGGATATCTGAAGCACTGAATATTTCATACGAACGCGTTCATCATATAGTTCACGTAAATTTGAACATGAGAATATTGCTGCAAAATGGATCATCAAATGTTTGAATGTTGACCAAAAGCGTGCAAGGGTAGAAGCATCGCGTTCGATGTGTGCTCGATTTGAAAACGATGTAGACTTCTTAAACCGAATTGTTACTATGGATAAGACTTGGGTACATATCTACGATCCAGAAACAAAGCAACAATCGATGGAATGGCGACACTCTGGTTCTCCAAGACCTAAGAAGTTTCGTGTCCAAAAATCTGCTGGAAAAGTTCTTGCTTCAGTTTTTTGGGATTGCCATGGAGTAATCATGATTGATTTTTTGATTGATTTGCAGAGCAAGAGGAAACATTTTTTTTGAAAGGTCTAGAGACGTTGCAGGTTCGCTGTAATAAAGGTATCCAATTAAGAATATGTTGGGTAATAAAATATTTTTATATAGAAATTTTGTTTGGTTCTATAGTAGGCTAAGAATTTTTCAATATATCCTCGTATGATTGTCATAAAGAATATAAAGTATTTATTTATTTATTCGCTAATTTTTTCAATAATCTTTCATTATGTGAGGATTTCAACTTCTTCTTCTTCTTTTCTGGTTCCTTTTGCCCTTTCAGGCGTCGGATGTGGATTCCATGACCTGAACCCATTTCTTACATGTCTTTCTGTTTCTTGCTAGGTTTTTCATTTCTGCTATGGTCTTTCCTCTTTCAACTTAAAATTCTAGGACTAGAATTTCCAAGGGAGGATTTCTCCAAGACGAACCTAGTGAAAAGTCTGCTGAGCCTGATAAGGGCTGCTGGTCTCTTCACATAAACGGCACAACCAAGAGCACAAAAAGCCTTAAGGCTGAGGTGCCGAGGACATCAATCCTTTGACAGGTGTGCCAATCCAATCAATCAATCAACTTAAAATTTCTATTATAGCCAGTGCCGAAAGTATATTTTAAATAAAAGAAAAAAATCAAAAGAAAGAGGAAGTTATTGATAAAAGATTACAATGTAATCAAAAAAGCGAGATTCTGTAGTATTCCACTGTTCTAATTTCGACTTAAATATAAAACATTAAATTCTATTTGCGTAAAATAAAAACAACAATATTTTTATTTTAATCAGAGTTGATTATAAATTGCATAATATAAAAATATAATGAGATAAAAGTTACGTTTCAGTATATAAATAAGGCTCATTAGACGGATTCTAATTATTTATTAAATATATATTTTAACAAATCCCACAGTGATTTTAATATTTTTTAAAGTGATGTTTTTTTATTTGAATCTATTTTGTGTTTTGTGCGTGGTATTCGTTGTAAGTAATTTTTTTTAATTTGACCAAAAATTATTGTTTTTTTTTATCAAAATTTTTTTCAAACTTTCAGAGCGGAGAGAAATTTTTCCTTCGAACTCCCAGTGGTTTAATGATGGGACAGACGGAAATGGGTTTACATAAAAAATTTTACTCTTTTCAAAAAATTCCATATGCTAAGCCGCCTGTTGGAGAACTGCGTTTTGCTGTAAGATTATTTTAATAATAATTACTACTTCCTACATTTTAAGTTTCGAAAATTTTTTTATTTTTTACTTCGATTTACTATATTATTATTACTGTTTATTTATCTATTCATCCAAAACCTCTATACCGCTCGGCTACAAAGCCATAATAATTAATGTTGTATATAGGCCTTATAGTTTTATCAACAATTCTCCTTTTTTTTAAATTCTTTCCATATTTTCTTTTACTGTCATCCAATTCTGAAGTATGTTGAAAGTCTATAACCTATCGGGAAATACAGTAAAAGGCACGAATGTTTCTCGTTACGTCATACTTCCTTGAATGTATCAAAGACACTCTAATTTTAAGTGGATATCCCTGACTTCGTATAATTATGTCCAAGTAAAATAAATGGAAAGGTACTATGTCTTTTGTGCCTGAATTAAGCTACGCCATTCCGTCTTTATCGGTTTGTTACCCTGTCTTGTGTTGTGACAACGATTGTACAGTGAAAACTGTCTTATTGATTTGATTCGGATGTTTATGAGCTATGACGTAACGAGAAACATTCTAGACTTTTACTATAAGTTTAAAATCATGTACAAAGTTCCACATACAATAAAGTGAATTAATAAAAACGTGATAATAATAAAAATACTGTTTTCTTGGTAATATTTCGAGTTGAAGACCTCCTTACTAAGAAGTCGGTTAAAAAAGTTATTTTTCAGGATCCGGAGCCTGCTGAAAAATGGGAAGGAATCCTGAATGCTACTATAAATGATAAAATTTGTTATCAACAAAATAATATGTTGAAAGTTAATAATCTTAATGAAATGGAAACGGAGGATTGTCTGTATTTGAATGTTTATACACCCAGAGTAAGTAGAAGTGAAATTTTTCTATATTCAGTCCAAAAATAAATAGCTAATTTTTTTAAACTAAATTTTAAGATGTTTATAAAATAAAACAGACACAAAAGAATCTTACAATCTTACAATCGCAAATACTAAAATCAAAGACATTTTAAATTAAATATTTTAAGGTAAATTATTGACTAATTTTGAGTTATCAACAAGCTTCACCTACATATTAGTTAAAAACCTGTCTCTAGATGGCGCTTAAAACAAAAATTTATTGAAAATATTTTTTAGAACCCTTTCAAAAAACCCCTTCTCCCGGTATTATTTTACATTCACGGCGGTGGATTCGTTTCCGGTTCAGGAAACTTTGATTTTTTCGGACCTCATTATTTTATGGAGCACAACATTATCCTTGTTACAATAAATTATCGCTTGGGACCTTTTGGTAAGTGAATCCGTCTCTTTGTAACTTTTCAAATTACATTTTTTTTATTGTATTTTAGGCTTTCTCACTACTGGAGACGAAATAATACCCGGTAATTTTGGACTAAAAGACCAACAACTATCTCTTAAATGGGTGAAAAACAATATAAAATATTTCGGTGGAAATCCCAACAAAGTTACATTGTTTGGTCAAAGTGCTGGGGCTGCCTCTGTAACTTATCATCTTATGAATAAAAACTCAGCTGGTGAGTTAATCTAAAATTTAATAATTGAGTAGATGAGGCTTTTACTTGATGAAGATCCATACTAAACGATGAAAGCTACTGTGTTAGCGAAACTCGTCACGAATATACGGGGTTGGGATAAAGTATGGATGATCGGTTATGGTGATCGTGTTAGAACTCATGAAGAAGTGTGTCATATTTTTAATAATTTGCATCCGGAGAGAAATCCTATATCACGCTCAACAGTAACTAAAACATTACAACGTTTTAATACAACTGGGATGGTAAAAAATTTGCTAAAACCTGGAAGACCGCGGACTGCAACGAACGAAACTGTTAAACAAAATATTGCAATCGATTTAGAAGAATCACCTCAAACTTCCACCACAAATTTGGCACTAAACCATAGTATCAGTAGACGTTCTGTAGGAAAGGTATTAAAAAGTGAAAATTATCTACCGTATAAGGTACAGTTGGTTCAAGAATTGTCTGGCGATGATTTTGACCGACGTCTGGAATTTTGCGAACGGCTAATGGACATCTCTAATGTCGACAATAATTCTGCTTCTAATATAGTTTTTTCCGATGAGGCAACTCTTTGTTTAAATGGAACAGTTAATCGCCATAACTCAAGGTATTGGTCAAATGAGAATCCTCATTGGATTCATGAAGCACATACCCAGCATCCACAGAAGTTAAATGTTTAGATGGGAATTGTCGAAAATAGGCTTATAGGCCCATTTTTCATCGACGGAAACTTGAATGGTGACAAGTATTTGGATCTACTAAATAACGAAACTATTCCTGCACTTCAACAGAATGAGCAATTATCACAAAATGTTTGGTTTCAACAAGATGGAGCACCTCCCCACTATGATAGACGGGTTAGGGATTTTCTGGATGCGAATTTTCCAAATCGATGGATTGGACGTAGAGAATTCATATAGTGGCTCGTTCTCCGGATCTTACCTCGTTAGATTTTTTTTTTGGGGTTATCTAAAATCACGTGTTTACATTAGACGACCAACAAACTTACAGGAATTGAAACAAAGAATTATTGATGAGTGTGAACTAATACGTGGAAATAGAATTTGTTAATAGGATGGCATATTGTGAGCAAGTAAATGACAAGCATTTTGAACATTTGAAGTAATTTTGTTTCTCATTATTCTAAAATAATGAAACGTACACCTATTGTACAACTAACAGTGAGTTATTCCTCGTTTTTACAAATTTTTTTACACTAAACTCAGTATATATGAATTCAAAATAACAGGCTCTTTCAAAAACTGTAAAAATATATAGTGTGTCCCATTTAAATTAAAGAAGAAGATGGCATTTCCAGTTAAACCACAAGTATATTATTAACAAAAAAATGTACTTCAGCTGCATTTTGTTCCATTGCACTTACCTGCAAATTTTCATAAATATCGTTCTTTTCGTTTAAAAGATATTTACTTG
The DNA here is from genome assembly GCA_949126875.1 of Lochmaea capreae. Taxonomy (NCBI): domain Eukaryota; kingdom Metazoa; phylum Arthropoda; class Insecta; order Coleoptera; family Chrysomelidae; genus Lochmaea; species Lochmaea capreae. The sequence continues at coordinate 1,182,388 of OX421397.1, forward strand.
GTTCCATATTTTATCCCAACATCAACATACATTTATCAACATTTTTTATACATTTTAGGTTTGTTTAGAGCCGCTATAGCTCAAAGTGGATCAATGCTAGCTCCTTGGTCTTATCAAAGAGATCATCGCGATATAGCTTACAGCATGGCGTCTAGTTTGGATCTAAATTTGAAAAACAGCACTACTTCTTTACAAGTATTAAAAATTTTAAGAAATCAATCTGCTACAGATATTAATGCAGTTGCTACAAATTTTAAGGTAAGTAAAAGTAATTTTTTTAAATATTCCATCTTTAATCTTGCTTATTATCATTTTCAGGAGTCCTTTGATAACGATCAAATAGTCCAAGGATTTAGGTTTACTCCTACCATTGAACGGAAACACTCAAAAGCCTTCGTTACTGAAAATCAATTCACTTCCATAGAAAACGGAAATTTGCGACGAGTTCCACTTATCATCGGCATAACTTCAGAAGAACTACTTTCTAGAGCCAGTGGTAAGTTAATTATCAAGAATTTAATCCCTCACAAAAAAAAGGAAACTGTAAAATTTTGTATTTTTTAGATCCTTATTTCCATTCTAAATTGCAACAGTATGATGAAGATCCTTCAAAGTTAATCAATAGAAATATGCACATAACGGATCCAGTACACAAAAAACTAGCAGGCGAGGCTTTAAGAAGCATATACACCGAAGGATTGCTGCAGGATAATCCAGGACAAGCGGTTAGAGTGAGTATAATGTTTTATTACAACACATAAGGTTGAAATACAAATAAAATAACGTGTAACGCCACTGGTGACGGATAGATAGTGACTGGAAATCGTTGCTCGATCATTCTTGAATATTCGTATATTGTTCCACAAGTATTGTTTTTCTTAAAGCAGTCCTTGGAGAATAGATATATATATATATATAATCAAAAATGGAGTCGAATTAATTTTTATTCAATCGGTTCGCATCTTGGGACAGCTGTTTCTGCCTTTAGGCCTCATCAGCCAGGCTATCGAACCGATTGAACCAAAAATTAATTCGACTATAATGATCAAAGATCAAGGCGAAACAACTAACGCATTAGTGTCGCCATCTACGAATGCAAAGTCGAAAATGGATGATTCTTTTTGTCTACTAGACATGAGTGGAGTTGGTGGTAGAAAGACCAACAAAGTTTGGTCGGCCATCTATGTACAACAAGACAAACCTCTTGCGTAGTGGCTGTATACCTTATATATTTAGTAGCTTAACACTCCCGTAGAAGTAGCACCGCTCTTACGAGCTTTCTGGATCAAACCATATTTTTTTTTTATATTTTTTCTACTATTGCTTCCTGTCCTGAGTTTTCTCTTCCCAGTGTTTAATTCCTATTGTCTTAAGATCACCTACTACCTCTTGCAACCAATTTATCCTGGTTCTTCCCCTTCTTCTCTTATTACAAGGCTTCCACTCTAACATTGAGTATATTATTGATCTCTTACTTGCTCTCCATATGTGTCCCAACCATTTTAATCTTTGCTCCTTAATTTTTCCTATTATGGCTTTTTTTATCTCTTGATATAGTTCCATATTTGTTATTCTTTATATTCTTCACCTATTTTTTTTTGGTCCTAATATTGATTATTGTATTATATATATTCTTATTTTTAAAATTTATTTTTTAGCTTTTCAGTGACATGTCCTTTAATATGCCGATAATCACACACGCCAGGATCCAGTCTAGATTTAGCAAAGTCTATTTTTATCAGTTTTCTTATAGTGGACTGCTTGGAGGTAAAAGACCACTAGTAGATGGTAAGATTTGCATATTAATTATTAATTATAAGATTAATAAAAATATTTAAATATTTAAGGAGCTGAAAAAACAGGACATTCCGATGACAACCATTATTTATGGACACTCTTCAATCGAACTAATTTGGAAAATTATCCAACCAAGGACGTTATTGCTAGTATTAGATTTAGAACGCTTTTGACCAACTTTGTAAAATATATGTAAGTAAATAATAATTTTAAAAAAAATAGAAAAAAATTATACATTATTATTATTATTTTCAGGAATCCTACACCTAAGAAATCTATGCTTTTTAACAACATCATTTGGCCTACTGTAAAATTGGACGATTTTAAATATTTGGACATAAAGGAAACCCTTACAATTAAGAAGAACCCTAAAGAGGATGTCTACTCCAAACTGGTTAACTTTTATGAAACTCTGGGCGTGAAACCTTTCGATACATTCTAAATTCATTTAGAATCGGTATTAAATAGTATTATAAAGTATTGTACTAAATTCCTATTATTTATTTATTTATTATGTTATTTAATATATTTTCTTACAAAAATTTGTTTTTTTTACTTTGCTTTTATTAAAATTAGGGTTAAACGCAAAACGTAACTGTATAATCTACTACCTAAGTAATCCCTACACAATATTTCGATATTGATACTTCAGGAGAGAAAACATACTTTTCCTAATTTTAATATTACAAACAATACTATTTCAAGACCTACGCCTATGGCCGACACTGAAATTGAGCCGAACTGTACGGAATTTCCCATTTTATTTTATTTATATCACTTGTTATATTATATTTCAAAATATTGTTTATTATCTATAATTTAAATTGGATACAACTACTGATAACCAACCATTTAGTTCATTGAATACTTGAAATAAATTGTTTTAATTGATAATCAGATTTTTAGACATAATATAAACGTTGACAGCTTGAAAAAAAATTATTACAAAAAATATGATATTCAAGTTAGTTTTGTTCGTAACACTTGTACCAGCATGGATGGTGAGTTGAAAAAAATTATTATTTTTCATAAAAATCACATGGGATTATATAGGGATTGTAGGGTTTTCACTTTATGAACCATTCAGTTGATTTTGTTGTATTTTTTTTAGATTGCTGCGGATGTTATTGTGAAAATTCCTAATGGAGAAATATTGGGAAGAAAAGAGTACTCATTAAGGCACATATCTTTTTTTTCCTTCCAACAAATACCATTCGCAAAGCCTCCAATTGGAAATCTCCGTTTCGCAGTTAAGTATCTTTTCTTAAAATAAAATAAAAGTTTATAAATATATGGGTATTTTTAGGACCCTCAGCCTGCTGAAAAATGGGAAGGTATTTTAGACGCGACAAAAAATGACAGAATGTGCTACCAGCAATCTAACTTATATCATGTAAATCTTACAGAGCTTCAAAATGAAGATTGCTTGTACTTAAATGTCTATACGCCAAGAGTAAGTATACAATAATTTAAAACTTCCTTAATAGTCCAGTAAATAAAGACCGAGAAACTCCCCAACCTGTTCATCTCATTATTGTCGGACTTTTTTTTTGCAGCTTGTAGGTATTCACGGGTAGATTACTCTCTGAAAATATGTCCTCCGTGAAATTTGCGAAAGGGGCTGAAAAATGGCCAATAATCCGAAAAATTGAGTTTTCCGCCGATATCTCCGGAAATATGACACTTAGAGAAGTGGGGTTTTGCTAGTAATGGAGAGCAGTTTATTATCTACAAAAATGATTCCTATCATTTTTGTCAAAAGTTTAACCGTTTTCGAGATAAACGTGCCCAAGCGTACCTTGGCTTGGCTGCGCGGCGTTTCCGGGAGCACGCTCCGTGAATTTATTCATGGGCCCATAACTTGAGTAAAAATGAATCTTTTTTCATGATTCAAAGTGCATATGAAAGGAGGGACCTGTACCTATAACATCGTGTAACTTTTTCGTTTTTTTTATTTTCCAGGAATATTGAAAAAACTGGCCAAACTTTATTTTTCCTGAATATTTGACCGCCCTTATCAATCCGTTCATATTTTTTAAATTAAGCGTAGTTTTACCGAATCCTTTTGGATAATGGGACTTTGATAGGTGGTGAATGTATTCCGAAAGAATGAATAAATAATTTTTGTGTATCTTTATAAACAACATGTTTTTCTTGGGACGTTTTTTTTTTGATTTCCGGAGTTTTCTGAAAATTCTCGGGTCTACCGCAAATTGATAACCAATGATTGGCAATATCGGTCTTTAAATGCACACCATTGGAAAGCTGAAAATGTCCTCTTTTCGATGGTTTTTAAAATTTTTGGCTAAGTTTTTTAGTTTTCCGGAAAATTTTTGCAAGAAATATTGATCCAGGGACAAAAATGATGGGGACCATTTTTGTAGGTAATGAACTGTACTTCATTTCTAGCAAAACCCCACTTCTCTAAGTAGCATATTTCGGGAGATATCGGCCAAAAACTGAATTTTCGGGATCATGGGCCATTTTCCAGCCCCTTCCGCAAATCCCGCGGAGGACATATTTTCAGAGAGTAATCTACACATGAATACCTACAAGTTGCAAAAAAAAAGTCCGACAATAATGAGATGAACAAATCGGTGCCTTTATTTACTGGACTATAACTTTTCTGAATAAATTTATCATAAAAATTAAATTGTTTATATTTTCAGGACCCTTCAACAAATTCCCAGCTTCCTGTGATGTTTTACATCTATGGTGGGGGATTCGTGAGCGGTGCAGCTAATTTTGACTTCTTTGGACCCCATTATCTAATGGAAAACGATGTAGTAGTTGTCACCACCAATTATCGACTAGGACCTTTCGGTAAATACCTTTTTATATTAATTTTTGTGCATTTTTGGACCTTGGGATTCGATATTTCTATTCCAGTCGCTAGTTGAGTAGTTGGATTACTGATAGCGTTAAGCAGAGCCTGGCTGTCAGTGAATATTCGTATTCGTATATCAACCAAGGGTCTTCTGCGATACTCAGACCTGGCACAACCGCCATTTTGCTCTTAGAGCGCAACCAAAAGAAGATTTCTGGTCACAATGAAAATACTCAAAAAAAACTAACTTTTTTTTTCAGGATTCTTATCAACTGGTGACGAAACTATCTCCGGTAACTTCGGACTAAAAGACCTAAAATTATCTTTAGAATGGGTGAGAGACAATATAAAATACTTCGGAGGTGATCCTAGTAAAGTTACAATTTTCGGACAAAGTGCTGGGGCGGCGGCAGTAACTTATCTAATGATGAATCCAAAAGTTAATGGTGAATATCCATCGAATATGTCAAACTTCTAACGCTCTACCATCCAAATTTTTGCAGGTTTATACAGAGCAGCAATAGCCGAAAGTGGATCAACACTATGTCCTTGGGCGTATCAAAGGGAATATAAAGAAATTGCCTACAAATTAGCCGAAAATATTGATAACAACTTCAATAATAAATATAATTCACAAGAATTGTTGGATTTTTTAAGAACTAAGTCTGCTGACGAGATTAATACAGCTGCTACAAGTTTTAAAGTGAGCAAAATACTTTTCTTTCTTTCAACAAAAGTCTATACTTTCCTTTTTTTAGCAATCCTACGGTAACGAGCAGATTATCCAAGGATTCTGGTTCACTCCGGTCATAGAACCTCAGTATGAGAACGCTTTTATCACGGAAAATCAATACAGCGCGATTGAGAATGGACACATAAATCCAGTTCCTCTTATAATTGGAATTACTTCAGAAGAAGCAATCGCCAGGGCTGCTGGTACGTCAAAAATTCACAGATTTTATTGGTAATAATGTTAATTTTTTCAGCTGCTAACTTTATATCGACTGTACAAGCATACGAAAACGATATCTCGAGATTGGTTAATAAAAATATGCATATTACTGATGAGGTTGTTAAAAAACAAGTTGGAGAGGAGATTCGAAGGATTTACACCGAAGGATTGTTGCAGGATAATCCTGGAAAAGCGGTTAATGTAAAAATTTTAAAATCTAAAATTTTATTTTTATTAATAAGAGATTTTTTAGTATTTCAGTGATATGCAGTTTACTAAAAGTGTCATTACACACGCAAAATTACAATCAAGATTTAGTGATGTTTATTTTTATCAGTTTTCTTACCATGGAACCATTGCAGGCGATAGACCAAATATAGATGGTAGGTATAAGTCAAGAAAGTATTTAGGAGATGCACGAATGAGAAAAAGGCGAAAATACTGACCCTTCTGGATAATCGCTTTGTTAACTTGATGTAAAACTAGCATTGACTGGTCTCTCCTCCTTGTTTTTCACTTAAATAACTTTTTATAGGTGGCTTTTTTTGGTTATTTTCATTAATAGATGGTTTTTATTTTGAAAAAATCTATTTCAGGAGCGTTTAGAGTAGGGCACTCAGAAGACAACCATTATTTATGGGCTGTTGCTAACCACACTTATCTAGATAGATACCCAGCCTTGGATGTAACCACCAGTGATAGATTAAGATTATTATTCACGAATTTCGCTAAATATTTGTAAGTAAATTTTAAAATAACATTTTCCTATACGAAGAACTACAAAAATAAACTTTTTTTTAAAGAAATCCCACTCCTGAATCAGTACAAATATTGGACAACGTTATATGGACCAAAGTAGTACCCGATGATTTCCACTATTTGGATATAAATGAAACTATAACACTTCAAAGCAATCCTAAAGTACAATCTTACGGTAAATGGGTCGCCCTGTATGAAAACTTTGCTGTGAAACCTTATGATTCTTTTTAGAAAATAAAAATTAGTGTATATTAATCAATTTTTTGTTATTTACTTTTTCTTTTCTTATCTTGTGACAATACGGAAATTTTGCAACAGTGTAAAATAGTTATCGTGCGAAAATATGCTGTCAAAGTCATCTTCCAGCAAGTTTCTGTGTTTCCAGAACGTAAGTTATTTAAATTTGGCGTAAATATTAACAAATAGAATATAAGTGAACAAATATATCACATAAAATTTATTATCTAGCACGTAATGATAAAAATATATTCATTATCAACCAATCCATCATAATATTACATTTATTTATCTACAGGTAGTTGCTATACAAGCTATTCCAGTACAAGATAACAAATAATTGCATAAATTGAAAGCGAGTTGACAGCACCCTACTTAGAAAAATACATTTTTCTTAAATCATCATCATAAATAAATTTTGTCCTCAACTATTTGATGATGTTTATGTTTTACTTGTGCTTTTCACTAGGTGTGGATAATGAACAGGTCGTGACATACGCACCTTCGTGAATAATAGCCATCATTATATGCTTGTTGAATAATATTATTATTATTATTAAGAACAGGGTGAGTGTTTTCGCAACCTCCTGCACTGCGACCAAATAAGATCTTTTGTGCCCCCCTCTTGTTGGATTCAGGAGAGATCTATGTCATTGACAAAGTCGATCAAGCCCCTGATCGGTAGGTTTAGTAATTCTTCTTCCAGGATGAAAATAAATTCTAAGAATTTCTGTCTTTTGCGGCATAACGCCGGGCAGCTCGTGATAATGTGTTCCATAGTTTCCACCTCTTCACCACAGTACCTACAAGTGTCATCATCCACCAGTCCCATCTTTCTCAGGTGATGCCTGCAGTGGATATGTCCTGTTAGTATGCCGCAAAGTAGTCTTAGCTCCCTTCTGCTTAGTTTTAACACTTCCCTTCCCCTCTTTTTGTTAGGGTTGAGGAGTTTCTTTGAATGTTTGAGACCTGTAATAGCATTCCAGGTTCTGTTGATTTCTTTGTTGATCCAGTTGGTAATGACTTTCTGGTAGTCTCTTTGTCCAAAAGCAAACATGGGAGCTGGTCCTATAAAGGACTTTTGTGCACCCTGTTTCGCTTGCTGATCTGCCTCCTCGTTGCCTGCTATACCCACATGCCCTGGCACCCAGACAAGTTCAACTTTATTCTTGTCCGCCAGCTGGTTTAGAGCCAGATGGCACTCATGAAGCATTTTTGATCTCAAGCTGTTACTTTGGAGTGCTTTTAATGCCGCTTGGCTGTCCGACATGATACTTATGTGTTGTTTGCATCGGTCTTTGTTGATCAGGTGTTCAGCCACCATGAGGATGGCATAGACCTCTGCTTGAAAAATGGTGGTGTCAGCACTGAGGGACACATGTCTGTTGAACCTTGGTCCCACCACTCCATTTTCCATTTTTGATGCATCTGTGTACCACTTTTGGGAGTGCTCCAGTATGCATACTGTGTCTCCCGTCCAGTCTTCCCTTTTGGGGATCCGAACCTTGTATTTATGATCAAATATCATTTTTAGTTGCATCGGGTCACTCACTGAAGCCATGTCCATCAAGGGAGTGACCTTGAGGATTTCCAGATGCCCCTTGAGGTTACCTTCTTTAAAATGGTGTTCCTCATGTAGTTTGAGGATTTGCTTCATAGCTTCCTCCTTAATCACTACCGGTAGGGGATCCAGATCAAGCAGGATCTCCATCGCGGCAGTAGGTGTAGTTTTCATGGCTCCTATACCCAGATAGCACAAGGACATCTATAAGACGTCTTTAAGATATCTTTCTTAGACGTTGACTACGTCTTAAAGACGTCCATGTACGCCTTAGATACGTCTTAAAGACATCCCTTAGAGGCCGTATGTTAAAAATAACGACGTCTTTGAGACATCTTCATAAGATCCATTTTTGGTCTCATACAGACCTACAAAAGGCAGGAAAAAGACGTTGCCAACCGAAAGTTCATGAAATCGACTTATTTCCATTGATGTATTTTCGTAATTATAATTGAAAAAGTATATTATAGTACATAAACTGCCTTTTAATATAGTTTACCTTTTCATTTCAAACAAATATAGCTATTATTTTGTTAGTTGGAAAGTTAACCTCAAATATGGAATACACTCCAGAAGATTTATTACATAGAATACTACCTATACCAGGTCTCTGCCTATACTATTCTTTTCAATTTTATCATTGTCTAATATTTAAAACATGATTTTATTTATGTACACACTTACGGACGTATTTAGGATGTGAGAATCAGATATCTTTAAAACGTCTTAAGTAAAACATCTTTAAGACGTCTTATTCAGGGACTAAGACGTTCAGACTAAGATAGGGTATACAACGAACGTCTTAAAGACGTCTTGTGCTATCTGGGTAGTACTCAGACACGCTAGTCTTTGTACTTTGGCCAGCTTTATTTGGGCTGTTCTTTGGTCTACCTTCTTCCACCAAACTGCTGACGCATAGAGGATGGCAGGTCTAACGATCTGCCTGTAGATCCAGTTCATAGCTCTGGGGTTCAAACCCCACGTTTTGCCTACCATTTGGCGGCACGACCACAGTGTTTTGATGGCCTTGTTGGTTGTTCTAGTCAGGTGACTCCCCCACGTTAGTTTTTGGTCCAGTGTCACCCCTAGGTACTTGACTTCCTTGGAAAGAGGTATGATAGTTCCATTTATTTGAAAACTAGGTAACTTTATTTTCCTTCGTTTGGTAAATGGAACTATTGTGGTCTTCTGAGGGTTTATATTCATACCCTCCTTAAGGCACCAATTTTTGGTTAGGTCAATGGCTTCCTGCATTCTCTCCCCTATAATGGAGTCATGCTTGCCCCTCACTGTTATAGTTATGTCATCGGCATACCCCAGAACGTCAAACCCCGCGTTGCTCAGGTCGTTTAGTAGTTCATCTACCACCAGCGGAGATATGACTCCCCCCTGTGGGCAGCCTCTTTTGGTACTTACTTCATGTGTGGCACTGCCAATGCTTGTGGATACTTGTCTTCCCCTCAGCATATTGTTGAATAATATACTATTATATCATTATTTTTAGTTCCTCTATTGGTACGAACTCCAGGGACACTCTGTATATAATGTTTTCGAAATAGTTATTGAAAATATGTCAAGTGTGAGAGATACTCGATAACTTAATCAAAAGAAAAATACTATTCAAGTTCAAATTATGTACATAAAGAAACTTCATGTTGTAACTAGGTCTTGTTTGTTTGTAGATCATTATAAAAACTTCTCCATAGGGCTTGTTTTTTTCACTTTCTGATTTTAACGCCTTTACATATTCTTTTGTAAGCAGAGATGATTTTTTTTTCTGTTGGTCATGGAAAATTTGTGAGTGGTTCTGTATCTATAGAGTAGGGAGGGTGAATTAGGCCCACAGCATTTAGGCCACATGTGACCCATTGTACATCCCGTCCTTTCCAGGAAAGTGGACAGGTCACTAGGAGACATCTCTGTGGTGTAGGCCAAGACTCACCGAACACACGCTCTCTTATTGACCGATAAGTTCACACGTCCTGCATAGGGATATGGTGTCCACTAGCCCCATTGTATGGAGGTGTTTGTTCAAGGCTAGTAGAGCTTGTCTGCTATCAGTGCAGATTATTATATTTTTGCCAGAAATTTCTTTTCTGGTTAGCTCCTTTGTGGCAACTGAGATACCAGCCAGTTTTATTTGAACCACGCTGGTGTTTTTTTCCCACTCCCCTTTTAATCCTTAGGCTTAGTGATCTGCAGTAAATTCCACATTCTGAGCCTTCTTTGGTTTTTGAGCAGTGACGGGTTTAAATTAACCCATATACTACTGGAGGGGTGAAAATAAATTTGAGAATCATAAACATGATGTAATTTCATTACTAGATAATAATTATTATCTAGAATTTGATATTTCTAATCTATAATAGGATTAAAAAGTGGATATTATAAAGTGGGCATTACACTTTATATAATAATTATATTTCAAAATGTTAATAGCTTGTATTTTACTCTGTTTCCAATTAATTGTAAGTAAAACCATTTTTTCTTTTAATCTTCTATTATTTTTAAACATTACAGTTGGCAGAAGAAGATGTTTTAGTAACGATACCGAGTGGCCAAATAAGAGGTAGAAAAGAATATTCTATGCGACAAACTGGTGTGCCTTTTTATGCCTTCCAACAAATACCCTACGGAAAAGCTCCAATTGGTGACCTGCGGTTTACTGTAAGTCGTGTTATTGTCAAAGCTGTTAACTTACTTTATATTAATTAAGACCACAACTTCTTTACTTATTAAATACTGTTGCTTCTAAGACCTTGTGAAAGACGTGACAACCTCGCGCGTTCCGCCGATACAACGAGAGTGGCCTTGGCCACGGTGGCGACGGCACCCGGTATGTGAAGGGGGAAATAGACAGAGTGAAAAAAGACTTCACGTAAACAACTCGTATATGCTATGCTTGTACTTACGTACCAATTGTTGTTACCGCTTTTAATAAATATGTTACACCTTCAAAAATAAATCATTTAAATACAAATACTTTACATAAATGCGCCATTTCATCCTACTGTTCTAACCATTACAAAAAATAACTATGCTCAGCATTGAAAAACGCAGGTAGCGTCTGCTGTCAGCTTTCCCACCAACAACGACAATCTTCTAAAACATTTCACAGCTAAAGTTATTCAAATAACCAGCCTTTTTCTTCGATTCTATCCTACCCCGTTCGCTGGATACTTAAATAAAGGTATTTCCAGGTAGTTTAGACTTATAACCCGAACAGTATGTATCGTTTTTATGAAAATTTTCCAGCCCGACATTCAATAATCATGCTTTTTCTTTTTCTCCAACTTTATTCCGTGATGCCACAAAAATGATTGGCGTTTCAAAGATTGCGTTATACGATGGGTTAACCCTTCTACTTTTTTCATCTGTAACTTAAACTGTTGTTTTATATTCCAAGGAACCTCAACCTGCTGAAGCATGGGAAGGAATTTTAGATGCCACAAAAAACACCAAAGTGTGCTATCAGGTTGCCAATGGATTTAACATTCCAGACTTAGAAACAGTCCAAACTGAAGACTGTCTATTCGTTAACGTTTACACTCCACAGGTAAGAGTGTGCTTTCTTCACAAAAAATTAATCTTAAAGTTGTAAATCTGTATATTATAATGGCCTTTTTACAAAAAAATTTTTAAATGGAGTAAAATTTTTATTTGATTGTAGTATGAAGGTATAGATGAAGCCCTCCCAGTGATGGTGTATATTTATGGTGGTGGATTTATTTGTGGAGTTGCAAATTTTGATCAAGCTGGACCACATTATCTCATGGAAAATGGAGTTGTGGTCGTAACAATTAACTATCGAGTTGGACCTTTCGGTGAGAGCAAAGAAAAAATTATTTTTCTACATATTCAACAGTATACAAATGATCAATTAAGGTACTGAGTGGATATACCATCAACTCAGGGCTTGCTGCTGAATGTCGTGAGCGCCTTGCTGACCTAGCAAGGCGGAACACAGTGTGGCTAGAATGGATTCCGGCCCACCCTGGTTTTGAAGGCAACGAAGTGGCGGCTACTCGCTTTATCGGCCCGTGCCCGACCTTGGGCCTCACAAAACAAACAATCCGCAAGGAGACGAGGAACTGGTTGAGAAACCACCAGCTCACTGGAGGGCTCTACAGGGTCTCAGGCAGTCCAAGCTCCTATTGAGGGGATGGACATGCTAGAGCTGCTCTAGAACTACCAAGGAGTAGGTTAAAGAAGATCCCTGTTATGGCATCTGGTGACATAAGCAGGCATCTACTGAAGAGTATTGAGTCCTTCATCGAGGGACTCGGCTTCATGGATGTATAAGTGGCAGGAATGACACAATTAATTGCTCAGTGCCGAAACCTTGGCTTGAGTTTGTCTTGGCCAAGGTTCGCCTGACTAAGTAGTAGTAGTAGTATACAAATGATACTTCTTGAGTAATAACTATTTATATTTTTTCAAGGATTTTTGGCAACTGACGATTTGTCAAGTCCTGGAAACTACGGATTAAAGGATCAAAACCTCGGTTTGAGATGGATAAGAGACAATATCAAATATTTTGGTGGTGATCCAAGCAAAGTAACCATTTTCGGATCTAGCGCTGGAGCTGCATCAGTGTCATATCAGTTTATGAGTAAAAAATCTGAAGGTGAATCTATAAAAAAAAATGAATTTCAATTTTTTGACTTATATATATTATATTAAGGACTCTTTTGGGCTGGTATAACTTCTAGCGGATCGAATTTAGTGCCATGGGCTTACCAAAAAGACCACAAACAAATAGCTTACAAGATCGCAACTTACGTTAATCCAAATTTTGATCAAAATGCTTCAACAGAAGAACTAGTACAATACTTAAGAAGCCTATCTGCTACTACTTTAAATGATGCAGCTTTAAATTGCGTTTCAGTAAGTAAATACGATTTTAAATTTTGATGTGATAAATTTTTTTTTACACAGGATAATATTGGAGAAGAGCAACTGGTGCAAGGATTCTTTTATGCTCCAGTCATTGAACCGGAGCACGAAAATGCTTTTATAACTGAAAGTATGTACAGTGCTGTAGAAGAAGGAAAAATGAACAGGGTTCCTTTGATGATTGGTATCGATTCAGAAGAAGCTTTAACCAGAACTCAAGGTTAAGTACATTTATATTATAAAGTCGTTTGTATGAGTATAGTAAAAGTCACGAATCATTCTCGTTACGTCATAACTCATAAACAGTTTTCACCAGAGGCGTATCATTTTTAGAGGGTTCGGCAAGTGATCTAATTATGAGAGGAATTAAATGAAATCCTGTTTGCTTTCAGTATCAATATATCTTTATATAGGTATTTTTTTTTCGTACAGACGCAAATTGGAAAACTTACATACAATTATACGATCAGGATTCAAAGAAACTGGTGAACCACAATATGGGTATTACTGATGAAAATACTTTAGCAGAAGTTGGGAACAAAATTAAGCAAATCTTTACAGATGGCTCGTTTATGGATAAACTGTATTTAGCTATAAGGGTCAGTATGAAAAACTCTATTCTATAACCCCACTTTTTATAACGTTAATGTCATAGCCCATTAATAATGTTCATTTAGGTTACTAGCCATTTTTTAAATTTGATTCTGGGGTCTTGTTTGGAACGTCTTTTCGTGATTTTCTAGCTCCTAAGTATACTAGGGGCGTTGAAAATGCAGAAAACCATGTTTCGGCACTTTTTAGTCTCGATATCTCAACCGTCAATCAGGCTAGTCTGGCGACACTGCGTTTAACCAGTACGAACTCAGCCGCATGGCACTTAATGGGGCACATGAATTTTAATTTCTTATCGTGCTTCTTTTCGGAGAGGCCAAATTGGTGTTTGTACGAAGCCAGCAATCACTGGTACCTACTATAAAAATAACGCGTCTGATTTACACTCCACTTGCCTAGTAAGTAGGCAAGAAAAACAGAGTCATTTTGACCTGGGTGCCGCGGCATCAAGGAGTGGAGAGCAACGAGAAGGTCGACATTCTGGCAAAAAGTGGATCAGACCCGCTATTTATCGGACCTGGACCATTGCGAAAAGCACTGCTAGATCAGCCATAGCTATCTGGGCGAAGAGGAAAACCTTCACGTACTGGGCAAACATACCGGGACTCTCTCACTCGAAGGCGTTCATTTACAACCATTCGAGTACAAAAAGTAAGCAGATCCTGGAATGGAGTAGAATAAACCTACGCATTCTGTCGGGACTGCTTACAGGACTATGTCGACTAAATTACCACCTAAAGAAGATGTGTCTGGTTCTGAATCGTAATCCATAGAGGTGAGCCACAATAGACCCAACTGGGGTCGCAGTGGAGGTGGCGAGAAGGCCCACTCCACTTCAAGACTAAGCGCGATTATAGTCGCGCGTTTTTAATCGTTCCAATCGCCCAATACCGAAATAAGCAGTAAATTCACACCTATTTTATTTTTCGTATGAATAATGGATACTTTTGTTTCAGTATTTCAGTGACATGTCCTTTAACCGTCCAATAATTCGCCACGCTGAACTGCAATCGCAATATAGTGACGTGTATTTCTACGAATTTTCTTACGACGGACAGCTTGGTGGACAAAATAAGATAAGGGTAGACGGTGAGTTGAATCGTTGATTTTTAAATTGAAAAATTGTACAATGTTTTTTTTTCTGATTAATTTTTCGGCTACTTTGTAGGAGCTGAAAATGTACAGCATTCAGAAGATGTGAACTACTATTGGACATACGGTAACTGGTCTGGATTAGATACCTACCCACCATCGGATGTTTTAACGAGCGAAAGATGGCGTTTGCTACTCACTAATTTCGCTAAATACAGGTAAAGTTGTATCTAGTAATTCACGTTTGTCAAAAGCTTTTTAGAAGTTTATAAATTGCTTTTTGTATTACAGAAATCCAACTCCAGAACCGGTTGAGATGTTGGAAAATATTGTTTGGCCCAAAGTTGTACCTGGTAATTTTCAGTATCTTAATATCAACGAAACTTTGAAAATAGTAGCGGACCATCCAAAAAGTGATACTTACTTCAAATGGGTTGAACTTTATGAAACTTACGCCGCCAAACCTTATGTCAATTTTTAAAATGTATTTTCATCTTTTGGATTAATAAAATTTAGGTTTGTTTGATACGTTTTTTCTTTTCGTGGAATTTTATACTTAAATGAAAGTCGATAGTCTATTTCTAATGGACTATAATATCATGGTTTAGTTTAATTCTACTGGACTATTTTTAATACGAGGGTTGTATACGAAATTTAGTATAAAACTAATTTTTGGACAAAAACTATCTTTTTTGCGAGGATTAAAAAAAAATAATGTTCGAAATATAAATATTTTAATAATTATTTTGCAACAAGGAAACATCACAATTATTATTATTAGATAAATTAAAAATGTCGGCAAATAATTTATTTGAAAAAGAAGGAAAATAGATAAAGAGATAATCGGAGTACGAAATTAAAATTGCAAGTGACAAAACTATACTGACAAAATTGCAGCTAAAAATAAAAATTTTTTCTAAATTAATTTTGAAGAAATTCACTAAAAAATGTGGAGTTGTTCACTTTTTAAAATATTTTCTAGATAAAAATAAAGAATGATTAATTAAAAATTTAAAATTTTGATAAAATTTCTCTTCTAAAATTAACTGGAGAAAAATGTATTCAAAAAACCGAGCAGAATTTTTCAATCTGTATTGCCAAAAAAATGGATTTAATTGAAATTTATTTCAAAAAATACGAGAAACGATTAAAACCCAACAAAACAAAGTTTTACCAATTTAATTTTTTCCATCCACACTGTATATAATTTTGTACCGTATCATTTTCCACTGCAAAAATTGTAAAATGCACCGTAATTAAATAAAGAAACCATATTTTTTTAATAAAAAAGAAAATTTTCTTAGAGGTAACAAAAATTCCAATGCCCTTTATTTTTTAATAAACCAAAATTTTCCACGAGCTCCAAACCATCCAAATAAATAAGTTATCAAACTTAAAACAGTGTCTAAAGTATCGAAAAAGTGAAATTAAAAAAAATATATTTTTTATTATTGTCTTGTCAACTTTTTCGAAATTTTGAATAAATGGTAGACCCACTTTTGTGGTTATTGAAAATTGAAGACAAAATAAAAAAAAATGTGTTTAATTGGATCGTTATAAAACCCCCCGCAGAAAAATAAAATCAAACTAAAGAAAATCCCTCAGTTTGTTGTATGGCTTGCATAAGTTTGTATTTTAGACGCTCCCTTGTTTTATACCTCGGCAAATCCAATAAATTGAAACAGGTGTGAGCTACTGGTAGGAACTTTTCGTCATTTGTGGGTTGGATATAAATCTGAGAATAAAAAAATATGAAGAGAACTCATTTTTTTTTGGTAGCAAATTTTTCTCTTACCTTTATACCTTTCATACCTTGAATGGGGATTCTATAACTACCGGTTAAGAATAATAAAAATTTTTTCTTATCGGCCAATGACATTTCGTGTATCACCTCCCAAAACCATCTAATGGCTTGATCGGAAGATTTATATCTAAAAATAAAACGAGAAAAAAAGTTTTAGCCCCGAAAAGTAACTAATAATAATTTAAAAGAAATTTGGAAATATCTGGATGGTGTTACTCGAAATAGAACCACCTTTAATTTCTTTTCACGCAAACGTTAGAAAATATACTTTTAAACTATAAAATTTGGAAAAAGACACAGCTTTGACTTCTTTTCTCGCAAACACCGTCCAGTTTTCAAAAGTTCTACCGAAAACTGTTTACGATGAAAAAATTGTCTTCCTATCCCCTAAATTTGGTCGAGTTCGTCTATATACTAAAAACTCAATTAACACTGGATGAAACAACAGAAAAATTAAGAAAAACCTGAGCCCGCAGAGCATCTATAACAGAACCGGTATAAATTGGACGGTGTTGCTCGAAAAAGAGCCATCTTTGACTTCTTTTCTCGCAAACACCGTCCAATTTTCAAAAGTTCTACCGAAAACTGTGGACGATGAAAAAATTGTCTTACTATCCCCTAAATTTGGTCGAGTTCGTCTATATACTAAAAACTCAATTAACACTGGATGAAACAACAGAAAAATTAAGAAAAACCTGAGCCCGCAGAGCATCTATAACAGAACCGGTATAAATTGGACGGTGTTGCTCGAAAAAGAGCCATCTTTGACTTCTTTTCTCGCAAACACCGTCCAATTTTCAAAAGTTCTACCGAAAACTGTGGACGATGAAAAAATTGTCTTACTATCCCCTAAATTTGGTCGAGTTCGTCTATATACTGAAAACTCAATTAACACTGGATGAAACAACAGAAAAATTAAGAAAAACCTGAGCCCGCAGAGCATCTATAACAGAACCGGTATAAATTGGACGGTGTTGCTCGAAAAAGAGCCATCTTTGACTTCTTTTCTCGCAAACACCGTCCAATTTTCAAAAGTTCTACCGAAAACTGTTTACGATGAAAAAATTGTCTTCCTATCCCCTAAATTTGGTCTAGTTCGTCTATATTCTAAAAACTCAATTAACACTGGATGAAACAACAGAAAAATTAAGAAAAACCTGAGCCCGCAGAGCATCTATAACAGAACCGGTATAAATTGGACGGTGTTGCTCGAAAAAGTGCCATCTTTGACTTCTTTTCTCGCAAACACCGTCCAATCTTCAAAAGTTCTACCGAAAACTGTTTACGATGAAAAAATTGTCTTCCTATCCCCTAAATTTGGTCGAGTTCGTCTATATACTAAAAACTCAATTAACACTGGATGAAACAACAGAAAAATTAAGAAAAACCTGAAGCCGGAGAGCATCTATAAATAGAACTGGTATAAAATGGATGGTGTTAAATTCTACTGTAATCTGTGAAATGAGAAAATCGCCAACATTTAAAATACTCAACCAACCCTGGATGAAATAACAGCAATATTAAGAAAAACCACAACTCGCAGAACAACTATAATATAATCGGTATAAAATGGATGGCGTTGCTCGAAAAAGAGCCATCTTCGACTTCTTTTCTCGCAAACACCGTCCAATTTAAAAAGGATGGTGTTGCTCGAAAAAGAACCATTTTCGACTTCCTTTCACGCAAACACCGTCCATTCTAAAAAAATGTCACTGGAAACTGTAAAAAATAACGTAAAGTTGATCGCTTACCCATTTTTATACTCGGCTACCTCTTCCAAAGCGTGCCAATCGTAATTTTCGTTACCGATGACGACGGCCATTAATTCGTGGGAATGAAACAATTTCAATACTCTACCTTCGCAGACGTTCATGAAACCCCTGTGGAAAGATTCGTACTGTTGTTTTACCCCTTCGTTAAAAACGTAGTTTACGTACAGATCGACGTATTCTTGTCTGAAACGAAACGAACGTATCAAGAAATTTGTAGGTTTTGAAAAAAATACACCTACTTGTTTTCTTGATTTACCGGAATATCCGATCCACCCGATTTTAACGGTACCGTTACGGTTTCGCCGAAAACGTTTCTCGTCAAATCGAAATACAGTGAAAAGACATCCTGTATATCAGGTTCTTTATAATCTAAAAGACTTTGCAGCGAGTTGGCTATCGTAGGAGATAGTCCTTTGAGATCGGCAAGTCCTATGAAAATAAAAATACCCGTTTTACAACACCCCTCGTAGATTTTTATTAAAAGATGAAAATATTTCAAACCCAAAAAAAAATTGTATAGTACGCCCATGGGACCCCTGTCGAAAAAAAAACAGTTATTTACCAATTTGTTCTCCTAATAACTTTTTATACAGAGCCAACGGAAAAGGAATGTCTATTATAGTAAAATTGTAAATCGCCAATCCGAGAATCATTCCTAAAAATAAAAATAAATCATTTCAACCATCCCCCGTATTATTTTTAACCTCCAAAAAAGACAAATATGGTTGTCCTATCGATACTTTTCTACTTACCTATTAGAAAATATACGGAATTATCTTCGAAACTTGATTCGGAAAACCATATCGCTCTAGTTTCTTCGTATTCTTGAAACATTCCATATTTCGGATCTAAAATTTCCCTTAATAATAATAAAAAGAATTCTTTGGTAACGCCACCGGCATCTTCAGCTTCTTCGCCGGCGAATTTTACCTAAAATAAACAACAGAAATTACAATTTAAAATAGTTATTTGAAAAACAAACTTACCCGTAGAGGTTTTTTTAAATCGTGCGGATCAACATTACCGAGTTCTCTTAGGGCGTCATCTACAATATTTTCTCTCGTTACATTCAAGACTAGAAAACTATTTATAGAATGCATATCTTGCGGCGCTAATAACATGGCAATTACGGCTCTTTGAGCTGCTTCTGACATTGCTTTTTGCATCTATAACAAAAAATAAATACTTTTTTAACATATTATTTCAAAATATTTCCACTAGGTATAAAAGCGCAGCACTTTAAAACTTCGGACGTCGAACTTTACCGAATTTACAACATCGTCAGGAGGGAACTTTAAAATTACGAATCTTATTGGTTGCGACGATCTGTCAAGTCAATCCACCATTTATGATTTCGAATTTCCATGAGTCAACTAACGCTTTGTGTTTGTAATGTTTAATTAATAATTAACGTTTTTGCAGTGTTTTAAGTAATTGTAGTGTATAATAAATTGTTTAGTGCAAGTGAATTTGTAAAAGTACAATCTCAACAAAAGTTATATTCATGGATCTTATTTTGCATCTAATCCAGATTTAGGTACCTAAGAAGAGTTTAAATGAGTGAAAAAATCAAGGTAAACATATAAAATATACCAAAATTAGTTATTTTCACAATAATATGATCTATTGTACGAAATAATGTGAACATTTTTTGCAATTTTCTTTGATTCTGCTATTTCAAAACCACAACTAAATGACAGCCATCTTCGTTTTTGTCGTACAATCCATTTTCAGCATTATATAGCTCACAATTTTTCAATAGAATGTGCTCACTTAGTCTAATTATCTCTTTCCACACTACCTGAAATACTATATTTTCCCCAAAATCTTTGTAACTGAGTCAAAATAACCGGCAAAATGACTTACTATTTCAAAAAACAACTGTCAGAGTTGTCACAGGATAAGAAATAAACTCTCAACCTTCACATTAATTCGCACAATACTGTATATTGTTCAAAACGATTCATTTCTTTCATAACTTTCCTAATATTATTTACCAAATTTACCTACCTCATAATTGGAACAAATATAAACATAAAACAATAAAATTTAAACATAATACAGTATGACCAAAAAAAAACTCACCTGCATAGCTTGATCAGTTTCCAACAATTGTAACTTTGCATTAGCATCGAATATAAACGAATAATTACACAAAAACAATCGACCTGTCTGTAAAATATAAAAAAAAATGATTTCCCACCCTTAAAAACCCAATTATTATAAACTCACCCCTTTATCCTGCAACCAACAAACATAATCCAACTTAACATCCAAATACTCTGAAAGATCATTAATGTGGAAAGTATCGTAAGGTACCTTTAAACCTTCAACGCTATGATTAACTTTGTTCAAGAATCCGAGCAACTCCAACATAGCCACCAGACTAGGATCATAAAATACAATCTAAATAGACAAAATAAAAACAATTCAAAGTAATAAATCACATTTAAACTAACCGTTTCCAATTAATTCCACTATTTAATGTAAAAATAATGAAAATTTCAAGATACTTATTGATAATTGTTTCGATATTGACATATAATCGTCCAAATGACAGAAATTACTTTTGATGTCATGCAAAGTGTTACTTAAGAAGACAGTTTAGTAGTTGAGAGCTTCCTAGGTTTATCTGTTAGAAATATTACCAGCATATGTGATGAAAATACTTGTTGCAATGCCACTTTTTTCTTTCTTTATTTATTTATTCATCTATTACTTGCAATGGATATCTGTTGGATGTGGATATTTGTTTAATTATGTTAATTTCTCAATAAAAATTATATCTGTTCATAGGAACTGAAAATGTTCCATGAATCATTGAATAATACCTATGCTGGTAATTTATGTATGATTGGAATTATAAGTTATAGTCACATCAGTAAATTGAAATATCCAGTATATTATTGACTTTTTGAATTTTTAAATCAATAAAATGAATTAGGTTAGGTTATTCAACTTTAATTATTGGATGTAAATTATGAATATGAATGTTGAACTTTTTTGGAAATTTGTAAGCAGTAAGAGACAATACCTGATAAAATGGATCTTGGAGACTGTACTGCTTGTAGCGGTAATGATATTGGAAATCTATTTGCCAAACATTTCTCATCATTTTATTCAAATCAACCTCTGGATCTGTAGGATGTTCAGATTCAAATTTCGAATATTTATGCAAAATTGTCAACACGATGTCAAAAAAGGTCCTGGTCCTTCCGTTTTTCTTAAGAAATTTAGCTTTATTTTATCTCTTTCATATATTTAATAAGTGAATTTCTGGATTACTGGAAAACATCATATGTCACACCAGTTTATAAATCGGGTAGAAAATCTGACATCACAAATTATCGTCCTATATCTATCCTCAGCATAATTCCGAAAATCTTTGACATTGTTATTACAGATTATCTTACTTATAACTGCTCGAGCATCATGAAATCTCAACAATTTGGTTTCACATCTAAAAAGTCTTCTGAATTGGGTTTACTCACATATTTCGACTTTTTGTTTGATGCGTTGGAGAAGGGTTTGCAGGTTGATGCTGTGTACACTGATTTTTCTGACTACAGCATTAATAATGAAACTTTAAATTGTGTAACCCAAATTAAAGACCTTGGTGTTATATTAGACTCCTCACTCACTTATAAGTACCATGTTACTGCTATTGTTCAAAAATCTATGAAGATTTTAGGTTTTATAAAGAGAACCACCTGTGATTTTACCAGCATCACTGCTATTAAGTCTCTTTATTGCTCTATGGTCAGAACACACCTAGATTTTTGTTCTCCGGTATGGTCTCCGCATTACATTACTTATAAATCGAAGCTAGAAGCTGTACACCACAATTTTTTAAGATACATTGCCTTTAAGATGCATGTCTGCCAACGTTATGATGTTTTAGAGATCTTTTTAAACATCCCTACCTTAGAGATTCGCAGGAAGCAAAGAGATTTAATAAAGCTTTTCAACATACTAAATGTAATAGTCCTGAGCTTCTTTCTAAAATATATTTAGATGTTCCTCCTCTTGTAGCTAGGCTAGGTTTCATTTCATAGGTACAATTATGCAATGAATAGTTTTCTCCATAGGACACTTAGATTAGCTAATTCTGTTTAGGCCAATCGATAGGGGTCACAACTATCGATTTCCCAAATTAAAAAAAAAAAACTTTTTTTTTCGAAATTCTTCAATATTTCGCGAAGGAGGAAGGTAGAGAAAAATAAAAAACACCACCGTGTAGGGGAAGTGTTTTGCAATAAAAAAGGTCTCTTGCATTTTTTTCGACTGAGCAATGGTTTGTCCGTAAAAAAATTGGGGGTTAACAATGGTATCGTAAAGGTTTTTTTTATTTTTTAGCTTGAAATGAAATCTATTTGATGCATCTAGAGCAGCATCCTAGAAATTCAATTGAGTTTGTGTTTACGAGTACAGACCACTAAAAAATGTGATTACAGGGCCGTACTTAGGACATACTCATTCAATGTTTCGAATATTTCGAGCACCCTGTATAAGGATACGTATCTAGAAACTATGCACTTCTACATTTAGAATAACAAGAGTAAAATACGAGAAATAAATTTATAATTCAAAAAACGGAGAGATTTTTATTAATTAACAACATTGTCCGAACGAAGCAAGTCTAACCTACAATAATTGCTTGAAATACTTGAAGTATAAATTTATTTCTCGTATTTTACTCTCGTTATTCTAAATGTAGAAGTGCATAGTTTCCAGATACATATACTTATACAGGGTGTTCGAAATATTCGAAACATATTGAATGAGTATGTCCTGAGTACGGCCCTGTAATCACATTTTTTAGTGGTCTGTACTCGTAAACATACAAAATCAATTGAATTTCTAGGATGCTTCTGTAGATGCATTAAATAGATTTCATTTCAAGCTAAAAAATAAAAAAATACCTCTGATACGATTGTTAACCCCCAAAAAGTGTATAAATTATAACTTTGAAGATCAATTTTTGGTAGTAAAATTGTCTGCGGAAAAATAAAAAGGAAATAAGTAGATTCGATTTTTTATACTCTTTTCAATTATAAAGAGCAATTTAAAAAAAATCTATATACAGGGTGTTGTTTTTAGGAAAAGACAAGTTTTGAAATTTTTTGTTAATCCGGACCTGCTTTATCTTCTTAAAAATGCTTTTGATGGAGTTTCTAAGTAATGGTTATTACGTGTACCAAATTTCAAAATAATATACAGCGTAACTCGGAAGTTATGAGGTTCGAAAGAAATACGATAAATTTATAATAAAACACCCTGTATCTCGGTTATAAAGTGCAGAAGACACATTAAATATAGGTTTTTGGAAGCACCAAAGTTCAAGTTAGGTCCTTTCTCAATGAAACACCCTGTATATCAAATAAAATTCGGTTATATTGTTAGGTATATCATGAGAAGACGTTCAGCAGAATTCGGCAACAATGGATCACTCTAAAAATCGCTGATTGAGACCAATAAGTATCTTAGAATTTTCATTTTCACTAAATAGTTAGTTTAATTTTGTTCTACTTACCCTTCCTTCTGGTATTTGTTGATTTCTCAGGATAAAACTAGCTACCGATTTGAATATATTCACCAAACGTTCAAAATAATCATCAGACATCATCCTTAACCAACCAGATACCACCTAGAATAACGTTTTAATTACAAACTCCTCTTTGGTACATTTTTGTTTCTTACTTTGCTAGCTGGAGCGGCTAATTGCAGTACGGCATTGGCAAAAGGTTTATGTAGTTGAAGATGCTGTTTGGGGTTGTTAAATTCATGATACAGTGGTAAAGTGAGATAGATCCTAAGTGCTTCTACATCTGGAGGAGATGAAATTAAACTCGGTAACAAACTGTCTATTACGCAGTTCCATATCTTTAAAAAAAATTATTATCAACAAGTAACTAAATTGATTTAATGTAGATTTGTCTTACCAAATCTTTGATACTCTTATTTTCAATTTTTCCAATTAAAGAAAATGCTGCTTCACTTAGATCCATGTCTATTCCATGATGTTTACTGGTACAGTAATAGTGAGCATCGTTATCTAATAGAAATGAACCATTTACACATGCTAAGCTCTTAAACCCAGTTTCTAAATGCGTGAAAACATCGTGATCGACAGTAGCTTTCGCAGATATCCTTAAAATATTTCTTAAATAATCAAATGTAAGTGTTATTATTTGAGTAGAAGGATCTACGTCTCGAGAATCGAACGGAGGCACTTTGCTGTCTTTTTTTATCACAGAAACAAAGCAGTGGTCTCCACCTAAAACAACACGAACACTAAGCAATCGTCTCACTAGATATTTTGTGTTTGAAAAGTTGCACTTACCAGCAAAAATCCTATGAATGACTAAATTTTTGATATCATTACTCACAGGCACCAAAGACATACCACTTGGAGATACCCACGGACCTAATACTACTTGAGGCGTGGAGGCACTTGTGGTTTTTCTTAATCCCAATTGTCCACAACCACCAATACCGAAGCTATAAACTCTACCACGGGATGGTACAAGAGCTAGTGAATGTTGTCGACCGCAAGCGATTTGAGTTATTGTAGATCCCATTAGTTCTATAACCTAAAAATAGACATAATGATCAAGGTTGATTGTATCCCACAAGAAACAACATAGACACTTGTTAAGAAAAAAATACTTACTTGTCTGGGTAAAATTTCATTACCAGTAGATCCATGACCGAGTTGCCCAAACATACCAGCTCCACAAGTAAAAACACCACCATCTAGCGTTAAAAACATAGAAAACTCTTCACCACATGCTATATACCTAACCCGGATGTTCCTAAGTGTTCGAAGCTGAGCAGGAAATATTTTATTGTCTGTACCATTAAGACCTAACTGACCACGGGTATTTTTTCCTAAATAAGTAAAAAAATTAGCTTGAAGTTTATTTTGTTGTACCTACTTACCCCAGCCGTAAACTGCCCCAGATTTGGATACAGCAAAAGTGTGATTAGCCCCACAAGTTATTAAACACACTGGAACTCCTTGTAAAGAAGTCACTAGTTTCGGTGTAGTTTCTAACTGTGAAATAACACCTAAACCTAACTGTCCAAAGTTATTAGCACCCCACGTTAATATTTCTCCACCTAAAAAATACATTTATGAAACCTTCCTATATTTTAACATTTAATACTTACCATTGGCTAATGCTATTGAATGTCTTTGTCCGCAACATATTTGCACTATATTATAAGAAGCTAAAGCTTTTACAGTTTTTGGTGTTCCTTGTATATGTTCTTCAGTATTATGTCCAAGCTGCCCATGTAAGTTTGAACCCCACGAAAGGACTTGTCCCCATTGATTCAAGGCCATAGAATGTACTGCACCACATTTTACATCAATTATATGGTGTGCTTCAAGACCAGACACAGCTTCTACAATATTGTTAATCGTTTTAAATAGCAGTAAGTAATCATTTTTATATCCGCATAAAAGTAGGTAAAATTATTTTAGATGGTATAATTGTGTGCAGTGGATTAAATGAAGATATTTCCCAGATAGAAGATTCCCAATGTGAGTATGGATGCTTTTTAAGTTAATAATGCACAATATAAAATGTCACTTATAAATTATATGCTGTGGATTGGTGTATAGCATGATTCACATATATACAAAACCCAAAAAGCAAAATGGTTACATACTAAATAAAGACATACGTGGCCTCTTCCTAGGTTGATCATGCCCCAATTGTCCATAATCGTTGTTACCACAAGAGAATACTTTACCATCTTTAGTAAGGAGAAGTGTGTGATTGTCACCCAAAGCAGCTTTCAATACAGTATTAGCTAAATACCAATCTAAATTTGTCGGGGATAAAATATGCTCCTCTTCAACGCCGCCTAAACCTAATTCGCCATGAATTGTACTTCCCCAACCGTACATTTTGCTTGTTACCTACTGAGCTGAACAAATCTCATGTTATTCCTAAAAGCACAGAAGTATGATAATTACAATCTAGAACATTCCTTTTGATATTTGTTGATGTTACGTAGTTGCAAAACAGATTATCGATTGCATTGTTGTTTTACCTTATTGTTTTTATCTCATGTCGATTCACTTCCGATTTAACTAATTTTCAAATGAAATGATTTAAATAGAAAGAAAACATGACATTATCTGTTGGAGGTTATAATACTTTTCTTTCAACTTGCTCTAAAATATTGCACTGACTAGCACCATTTCTATTAGTTGACACTGTTGACAGTTATTCATAGAATAAGGTATGAAGTAAAGGCATCCCTTAAACGTCAATATAGAAGATCTGATATTACTCACTGAACTCTATGTAACGTACTGTAGAGTTCAGTGATATTACTCCATGGTGTGAAACCATAGAAATATGTATCGAGAGGTAAAAAATGAAAAGAAGGTAATTGTAGTATTATAGGTTTAGGGTAGATGGCGTTGGTAAATTGTCTGAAAAATGTTTGACAGTCTCCAGAAATTATTTAAGAAAGTTGTGTTTTTGGACGATTAACTTTATTATTTACGCAGTTGAATTGAAATCGACAAGTAAATTTTAATCAAAATATTATACATGTGAGTAATATAACTTTAAGTGTTGAAATTTTGTGTTGCTTTTAGAAAACGATTAGTATGCAGAGATGAGTACACTTTGCAAGTAAAAGAAATTTAGATTAATATATTCAGAATTTTCCTAATTATACCCTTGGAAAGAGATTGTGAATAGTTGGAGAAGGTATTATACAAAGAATGTGTAATAGTTGAGGTAGGCGAAATGTATTTAACTCATCAAAACAATAACTTTTTCTTATAATTTTTTAAAATGTAGTTTAGTGAAACTAATTCTTTTATTTCATTATTAAAATTCGCAATATTCTATTAATATGCATTGTAATTTGTTAAATTGTATAAATTTAAACATTACGTTTTCAATTCACCCAACCACCATCTATCGGACAATAGCTTCAGCACGCCACGGGAAGACACCTTCATTATTAAGTATATGTAGTTACACATTTTTTGATTAGATGGCGCACATAAACAATTCAAATAAATTGGAACATAAATGGACGATTGGACGGTGTAAATATTAGCATGGAGACTATCTATGAATATTAGGTTCGTTCGAAATGGCGATAAAACCTTTCGGATAATATTATCGTTCTTGGGACGGTACAAAAACTGTACCTTCTGGAATATAAAGTGTTTTTATTTGAAACCAAAAAATGTTGGTAATAATAAATAATTTTTTTTATATTAAGTAATTAAACATTATTATCAACTGAATATCTATGCATTTGATGAATACTGAATAAATATTGTGAGCACTGGGGAAGGAAACGAATGTTCTCATTTTATCTCATTATTGCACATTATCCTGTGGGATTTCCTTAACATCGTGGAAACAAAAATAGCGGTGAGCTTTCGCAGCGGCCATACTCTGGAGTTTCTCATATCTAACTTATTGTAGACATTAGAAATCCTTGGGGAAATATTCTTCGTTGGGATGATTTACAGTTACTGTAATGAGGTACAGGATGTTTGTACTAAAAATTTAAAATAGAGATATTAATTTTTAACGTAGGTACTGAAGAAACGACCAGAACTGTGAATATACAGAGTGGTTCAGTGAAAATATTTCGCCGATGAAATTGGTTTGTAGGCCAAGATATGCAGGGTGATTTATGGTAATGAGTTCAACACCTACTTTAAATTGCACAGTTTGAAATTAATTTTACATTTTTTTTTATTTTATATTAGTGAATTAAAGTTATTTCACTATATTGTACTTTACAGCCTAAATTTGCAATCTAAATTTAGATCCTAGATTTCCAGCCTATATTTAAAAAGCATTTTTTGGGGAGGTTAAGAAGCACTTTTGGGGAGGTTAAGAAGCACTTTTGGGGAGGTTAAGAAGCACTTTTGGGGAGGTTAAGAAGCACTTTTGGGGAGGTTAATAAGCATTTTTTGGGGATGTTAAGAAGCATTTTTTGAAGAGGCTTAACCTAAATTTACAACCTAGTTTTACTGCCTAAATTTACAACTTAGTTATACTGCCTAAATTTTCAACCTAGTTTTACAGCCTATATTTAAAAAGCATTTTTTGAGGAGGTTAAGAAGCATTTTTGGGGATGTTAAGAAACATTTTTTGGAGAGATTTAAGCATTTTTGGGGATGTTAAGAAGTATTTTTTGGTTAAGTTGAAGCATTTTTTGGGGAGGTTTAAGTTAAAATTAGGTTTCCCGCGCCAAAATTTTGAAAGTCCTGCTAAAAATTCTTGGTTTCGTGCCAACATAGATTTACAGCCTAGAAATTTTGGCTCAAAACCAAGAATTTTTAGCAGGAATTTCAAAATTTTGGCGAGGTTTAAGCATTTTTTGTGGAGGTTAAGAAGCATTTTTTTTGGAGAGGTTTAATTTAGGCGAAAATCCTAGAAATTCGGAGGGAAACTTGAAATTTTTAGCTTGAAACCTAAAATGTCGGCGGGAACCTCCCCAAAAATGATCGTTAACCTCCCCAAAAATGCTTAATCCCCCCAAACAAGGCGACAACCTAGATTTTTCAGCGAACAACCCAAATTTACTGTCTAAATTTACAACCAAGGAAAAATGCTTAAACCTCTCCAAGAAATACTTCTTAACCTCCCCAAAAATGCTTATACCTCTACAAAAAATACTTCTCAACCTCCCCAAAAAGTGCTTCTTAATCTCCCCAAAAAATGCTTTTTAAATATAGGCTGTAAATCTAGGATCTAAATTTAGGTTGTAAATTTAGGCTGTAAAACTAGGTTGTCCTCCAAAAAATCTAGGTTGTCGCATTTTTTGGGGAGGTTAAAGCATTTTTTAGGTTAGGTTAGGGTAAGTTGGAGAGGTTGCAGAGGGAAAAGTTTCCGTTTTCAATTTTTTTTTGCAGAACATATTTATAGAGCTTATTTGCCTGGCCTCTTAAGTTTCTCTTAAGCAGTTCTAAAAAGCACATCAACTCAAATAAGCTAGAAGAACGAACTGAGACTATTCACATGATTTTTCCCTTTTTTTTTCTAACCTATTTTCTTCCGTTTTTTATATAAACTCTCGATACGTCGAAACTTTTAATGCCCAACATTTTTGGCTGCTTTTATGGCTGATGGATTTAACCTTTTTTTTTTCTTGGAGAATAAAAGTTTTCTTTTTTTCCACTTTTCCGACCCCTAGTCGTAAATTCCTTGATTTTGGAAGTACAGGAATAGAATAGAGAGAGAATCTTTCTATACTTTCAACAGAGGTGTATCTTGAGGGCAATAAAAAAATGTATCGCCTGCGTATTACTGTTACGTGTTAAGTATTTTATTATGTTTCGAAATCTGCTCCAATCACGAGATGCTGGAAAAGCTTTCTCGGGTACCTTTATCTCGCTCTTTTTTTTGACAATCGTTATTAAATTTTTCCAACATTCAATACATTCTAGAATTTTCTTATATCGATGTAGCATAAATAATGACTTCTACGAGAAATCGCACGCGTGTATGCGAAGTTGGGTTGGTAAGTTATGATGAGGTACCTAATTGTCCTATTCCAGATCTACTATGGTCCAGATCACATTTTGTACGAAGCCAATTAATCACGAGACTGAACAATCCATGCAAGTTTTTCCTGATTGCTTGTCATCGCCTATTACAAGGAACCAGGCAGTAGAGGAGGAGTAGAGCTTCCATAGAGATACTACAGATAGAGGCAACAAGCCAGTTCGGAACCCGTCAGCTTGTAAGAGAGAGATAGAAATTCGGAGGTATAGGCTGTCTTTCTCTAATAGCGCGCATGCTATATACACAGACAAAGACAGGAAAACCTCTGATCGTCTATCTTTTTCTCTCTCACCGGAGTACGGTGAGACATTCCCACTTACACAGCGGCCTATGGCTTATTACCTCTATCTGTAGTATCTCTATGAGAGCTTCCCGAGAGAACAGATATTTTGTCTTCGTCACTACAGTGTGGTAAACAAGGAACATAAGACCAAATATATGTTTTCCATCTCTACTTCCTCAGATAAAAATCTGGCCCTGATTTATGGTAGGCTCTGCAGTTTCCTACTCTAGGTGACAGAATCTACACACAGTTTCTGCGACTGGCTAGGGCTTTGACAATTCTCCTATCTTTGCTTATAAGATTTATCATAAATTTTGGAGAATGTTCTCAAATGAAGTGAATGGCAACTGAACGGTTTTGTTTTTTCCCGTATAGGTATTAATTAATACTATATTGGTATGACGGAAGTGGCGCCATCTAGTCGAATTCCCTCGAACTATTTTAAATTGTTCGGCATAAGTGGCACCCCCTAGCGGAATTCTCTCGAACTAACAAAAAGTGAGTGGCCTAGTTAGCGCCACCTAGCGGAATTCCCTCGAACTAACAAAGATTGTTCGGCATAAGTGGCGCCCCCTAGCGGAATTCCTTCGAACGAACAAAAAATTGTTCGGCATAAGTGGCGCCATCTAGTGGAATTCCCTCAAACTATTATAAATCGCGCGGCATAAATGGCGCCCCCTAGCGGAATTCCCTCGAACTAACAAAGATTGTTCGGCATAAGTGGCGCCCCCTAGCGGAATTCCTTCGAACTAACAAAAAATTGTTAGGCATAAGTGGCGCCACCTAGTGGAATTCCCTCGAACTAACAAAAAATTGTGCGGTATAAGTGGCGCCATCTAGCGGAATTCCCTCGAACTAACAAAAAATTGTGCTGCATAAGTAGCGCCCCCTAGCGGAATTCCGTCAAACTAACAAAAAATTGTTCGGTATAAGTGGCGCCATCTAGCGAAATTCCTTCGAACTATTATAAATTGTGCGGCATAAGTGGCGCCCCCTAGCGGAATTCCTTCGAACTAACAAAAAATTGTTCGGCATAAGTGGCGCCATCTAGCGGAATTCCCTCGAACTATTATGAATTGTTCGGCATAAGTGGCGCCCCCTAGCGGAATTCCCTTGAACTAACAAAAAATTGTTCGGCAAAAGTGGCGCCATCTAGCGGAATTCCCTCGAACTATTATGAATTGTTCGGCATAAGTGGTGCCCCCTAGCGGAATTCCCTCGAACTAACAAAAAGTGAGTGGCCTAGTTAGCGCCCCCTAGCGGAATTCCCTCGAACTAACAAAAATTGAGTGGTCCAATTAGCGCCCCCTATCGGAATTCCTTCGAACTAACAAAAAATTGAGTGACCCAAGCAGCGCCCTCTGGCGGAATTCCCTCGAACTAACAAAAAATTGAGGTGTCTAAGCAGCGCCCTCCAGTGGAATTCTCTCGAAGTGACACGGAAGTGGCGCCATCTAGCGGAATTCTCTTCGACTAATTGGAAAATGAAGCAATTATCGTATGAAACCATTAATTTATTTAGAATTATATTTACATATATATCTTCATCGATAGGAGTAGTACATTTATTTTTTATATAACATATTGTGAAAAATTTCATATGCGCAAATTCCATTGAACAAAACAATAAATTTGGCACATTCAATATTTACAATTAAAAATACCGACAGAGTTGTAATTTTTTTTTCTTACAAGATTTAGCAGCGTTGACATAATATGTAGAGGTGGAACTGTTATTAGCTGCACATTGGTGAAAGTGTAGAAATAAATCGTGACCTCTTATATATGGGGATGCATGTTTACTTTGCTTAAGAAAAAACTCCTTTTAGGAGTTATGGAGTATAAGAGCAAATATTTGACTCCGTTTAATTCACCAATTCCAGATATGGAAATTGTGCTTTTCTACTTTGGAGTTTCTCATCTTAATTTCACGATATACATCACCGTAAATTTTGTAAGAAAAAGTATTATTACAAAGCCACGATGTCGATCTTAAAAAAAATTCCCTAAAAAACATGGCATAGCTATGGGGACCGAAAGATCCTTAAAGTCATTATTTTTTAATCAAAAAAACCTAGTTCATGGTATGTTCACTATGGATTCACTTGTTTCTTCATCGCTCCAATTACCCGAATCCACTATGTGCTTGAAGAGATCCGGGGTTTTGTGGATTTCAGGTCAAATTTCGAGGATGGTATCTTGCTCTACTAAACTGTCAGAAATTGAATGACTGCTACCGGGTATCGGCTCCGGAAGACCGTCGTCCAGACATTCAGTCACCTCTTCAAATTTGCTACTAGAAAAAAAAATGTCTATAATAGTTATAATGAAAATTAGTTTCTTTCAGGAATCCCTCTCCTCCCTCCCGCACTCCCTCTCCATCAAAACACCACTCACTCTCCAACTACCCCTTCAACATCCTCTCTCGCTCTACTAAACTGACAGAAATTGAATGACTGCTTCCAGGAATCGGCTCCGGACAACCGTCGTCCAGATATTCAGTCACCTCTTCAAATTTACTACTAGAAAAAAAATGTCTATAATAGTTATAATGAAAACTAGTTTCTTTCAGGAACCCCTCTCCTCCCTCCCGCATTCCCTCTCCAACAAACCTCCACTCACTCTCCAACTACCCCTTCAACTTTCTCCCTCGCTCTACTAAACTGACAGAAATTGAATGACTGCTTCCAGGTATCGGCTCCGGACAACCGTCGTCCAGGTATTCAGTCACCTCTTCAAATTTACTACTAGAAAAAAAAATGTCTATAATAGTTATAATGAAAACTAGTTTCTTTCAGGAACCCCTCTCCTCCCTCCCGCATTCCCTCTCCATCAAACCTCCACGCACTCTCCAACTACCCCTTCAACTTCCTCTCTCGCTCTACTAAACTGACAGAAATTGAATGACTGCTACCGGGTATCGGCTCTGGAAGACCGTCGTCCAGATATTCAGTTACCTCTTCAAATTTGCTACTAGAAAAAAAATGTCTATAATAGTTATAATGAAAACGAGTTTCTTTCAGGAACCCCTCTCCTCTCCATCCCTACTTGCTCCACTCACTCTTCTCCAACTCTCTCTCAAAGGAAAAACACTAACCTTTCAAAGCTGTCGCCATCTGTATGTAATAAATGGTCTTTTCTCCTTCTCTTCTTCTTTTTACTTCTGAATGTCAACACTAGATGGAATAGGGACAGAGCTAAAAGCTGTGCACCGGCGACATATGATAGCCATAGTTTGTGTGGCCAAATCATGGGTAAGAAACTCATGGGGGTGTAAACTAGTGTTTTTTTCCAGGTCGAGAACCACGTAACTCCCGTCCAATATTTCCACACTTTGTGATCGTTCCTGAAAAATTAAAAAAATGACAATGAGAAAGTTTAGTATACAGCGCCGTTTCATTTGTAGTAGTAGAAATATTAATGCTGCCATTTTTTATCCAATTAAAAAATTGGAAACGATAATTTGTGATCGAATTATAAACAAAATTTTTTCTATAAACAAGATTTCACGAAGTTGTTTTGTATATTTCCAGAGGGATTGTAAACATACAAAATGCATATTTAACCTTTTCTGCGAGCTTGTTATCGTATACCCTTGTACTCAGCTATAAATTCCCTGTATTTTTTCTTACAAATATATATATCTAAGCCCTTTCTCTCTAGAACAAAATTTATGTAACCAACTACGCGTAAGATAATAAGTTTTCGCCAACAAAAGGGCTTTATGTTCACTAAACCTCTTTTTGAATCTTTATGTACGCAGGACATGAATCATATTAGTCCTTTAACTATTTTTAGTGTATAAAATCGTCCTTTTTGTGTATATTCTACACAATTTCTTTCTTATAATAAACGATGTTCCACATCGATATATTTTCAGAGTAAAAACAAATTTTTTCAAGTTTAAACCTTGACTTTACGGATCACTCTGTATATATAAGTACAAACCACTCGGGACTTCATCTCTCAAGTGCCAAGACTATGTTTATCATCAGACATTTTCTGATTTCCGATCTAGTTTCTATAAAACTGAGAAATATGTTTATAGACATGGATTTTATCTCGAAATATCTTTCAAATTTCTTAATAATTTTAAAACCTCCACATATATCTTGATTGCCAAAAGTTATCCTTACCCTTGAAGCATATTTCGGATATAAAATTCCGAGTGAAATGTGCATTATCGTAAATTTTAACTCATCAATCACTAATCCTTGGAAGTTTCTAAAAATAATCACGATTTTTTAAATACCTAATTTGTAGGGTGAAAATAAATCTGCATTATTACCGAAGGCAGGAAATTGCCTACCCATAAAATTTCACACTCGGGAACCATACTAGTCCTGCGATAAGCACCATAGGTGGAGTCCTTCATGCTCTGCAAGTGAATTATATCCCACAGTCGACGCTGATATCAACAGTTTATAGCAATAGCTAGTCGCTTGCTATGTTTACGTGTTAAAATAACAATAGAGGGCGTTAACAATTTATGTTAAAATTCAGGGACGTATTTGTCCTTTTGGTATGTTTGAAAGAAAATTTGGTCTGGAAAAAAAGGATTTATTTCAAAATACAGCGGACCTCCGGTAATCTGACAAACGTTTTGCAGGGCAGTGTCGATATATCGAATAGAGTACCTAAAGAGTACCATGTAATCCGACAAATTACAGATCCAATGATAATATTCTATACGTTATACCCAACGTGACCATAGGTCCTGTTTTGGGTCTGTCCCATTGTCCCCAGCCAGAAAAATAAAATCTCGCTTTAACAAACACACATGATAATTTGTCACACATATCTCCATCTAATTATATTAAGTTATTGCATTCGAAAGGCGCGGTCGTGTGTTGAGAAGAGAGAGAATAACATGCTGATTATATAAGGATTTTTTAGCATCGGAAAAGATAAAGATGTTTTGTCACTTATAATTGCACAAGTGGTTTGTATTTTATCGGGTAAATTTGGGTTGTTTAATGAGAAACTGTTTCCTTTAGCAATTTGACTCGAATAACTGTCAACTATTAAAAACACGACACCGAAGGTGGAGTGTTTTTAGGTTGACAATTGACAATATCAATACAAACCTCGAGTGTAATTCGGCAGGACAATTTAATGCATGAGAAATTTGGAAACATATCAATGCAAACTTTATTATTTATGAAACATTAAAAATAAACACATTTTTATTTTAATTTACAATTATTAAAAACGCAGTTATTGAAATTCATACTAGGAACAGTGATATCGCTACGGGTGCCACAGCTAATCGTTTCTGTAGTAGATGTTGAAGTTTTTTCATTTTCCAAACGAATTGATTGAATAATGCTTGAATGATACTCTTTGTCAACTTGTAAGTATGGTTTTATTGATGATGACTTGCTGTGTCCTGTTATTTTTATTAGAGCTTGTTCTTCAATTCCG
The DNA here is from genome assembly GCA_949126875.1 of Lochmaea capreae. Classification (NCBI taxonomy): domain Eukaryota; kingdom Metazoa; phylum Arthropoda; class Insecta; order Coleoptera; family Chrysomelidae; genus Lochmaea; species Lochmaea capreae. Next base: position 1,217,968 of record OX421397.1, read on the forward strand.
CTTTTACTTAATTCGCTAACTGCTGCCGCTCGATTTGAGTGATTTGTAATTTTGACACGTTTGACATCTAAACCAATGCGTTGTGCTGAGCGTTTAGTCCATTTGGAAATTTCATTAATTCCAATCGGCAAATTCTTGTACCAACCTTTAGAATTTTTCTTTTTCCAAAAGGGATTTGGTGTAAAAAATACTCTGTCCGAAGTTATAAAAGTGTTTCGTTTTTCCATTAACTTTTTGAATAAACGTATTGGGCAAATATCTTCGTCGAAAATATTAGGCGTGATCCATTTGCTGTCACATAATTTATTGTTGCCGCCTTGTCTCGTTTTCGAAAATAGAGGATTATACTCGATACGTCCAGTTTCTTTTCCATTATTTTCAATTTCAGATACGAAATAAGTGGTTTTGCAGTAAGCTGCTTCTCCTCCGCGCCAAGCTAGTTCAAACGCCAAAATGTGATATAATTTCTTTTGAAGTCCTTCCGGTTCATTTTCGTTATATAATCTGGCCATTACAAATACTTCAGATTTATTGAGAGCTGATGCACTACATTTTCTCTTTTCGGGTTGTGCTTGTAGGATTTTACGTTTAGCATTACGTGCAGCTCGTGATGTATTAAACTGAATATCGGTGAAAGGGTTGAATACAATATTAAATTCGTTATAATATATACTTTGTAGCATTTTAGCGGTGGTGTTCCAAATTGTTGTAACTACCGCTTCTTTGTAGTCTTCTCCGTTACTTTTTCGCATATTAAATGCCCAATCTTGCAATATTACATTCAATTTCTCGATGGAAGTACCTATCTGGCTCAAATGTGTATTTTTTTGCGTCGCAACTGTATTGGTAGACACACAGGTATTAACAATTTGACTAATTTCGGCGTTCGTAGACACACCGAATCGACTCATTGTTAGTTCTTGAAAATTCAATAAGTTGTTGACAAACATGCCAAACTATTTATTCTGGTAACCAACACCGCGATAATTGATGAACAAATGAATAAGTGAAAAAACCACCAGTGTATTTGTCGCTGTAAAAGTTAAAGCTAACTTTTGCCGCTCTCAAAGTGACAATTGCACTGTGGCATATGCGATTTTGTATACATGAATTAAATTGTCAAAAAAATATTTAAGAATACATAATAGACATGTAGGATTACAGAGGGTGACAGTTTGAACGACCTGATTGGCGGGGGTCCTCCGGGCACCTGAAAAAGCTCAAAATAGTGGAGGAAGAAGAATGTAGATTATGTGGCATGGAAGCCTCCATCCGTATACTTGTGAATTGCTTAGCAATTCAGAATCTTAGGAGATTATTGGATAGACGAGGGACATCTTTTAGGTCTCAGTGAATACCACCCCCATCATACTTACATCGGGGGTCCACTGTATGTTCTTATTTATAATATTTACGTTTTTGTAAGGATTATTTAAACTTTTTATCACCATATCTCGAGAAACCTCTGAACCGGAAGATATTATTTCTAACAAGCAATGGGAAATGTCACCCAAATTGTAAGTTCCTCAAAAAAAATAATTTTTTTTGTCATAGTTTCTAAATATTGAAAATTAATTATTCAACGATCATATTTTGGAAAGGTTTTAACATAATTGAATATCGTCTAAACAGTTTTCTAGTCGAACAATTTTAAAATTCTTCTCACTAAACATGAAATATTGCGAGACCGGCACTGAGTAATGACACAAAGAGGATATCATGACGGATGTATCCTTGTACAATGCCCTGATCGTATGTTATGAATGTTACGGAGAGGATAAATAATGGTGGCATTCTGTGGTGAAATAAACTTCGAGGTAACATACGATCAAAACAAACCAGGATTAATACCAACTATCAAAAATATCTCGAAATTTATACTAATAAAAGCAATTTGTAAATCTTTTTGGTAAGATTTATGCAAAAATTGGTTCTTATGTTTATTTCGTCATTTCACTTGCAAATTTTCACCCAATCACCTTTTTTTATTACTCCGATCAGAGACGTACCTTAAACTGAAGGACTAAAGGAGTCTCAAGGAGTATTGTAATATATCTGGGAGAATGAGCAGTTTACAAATAATATTCGATAAGTTTAAGGTAAGTTGTTTTCTTTCGTATTTTCTTTCACTTCACAAGATTCAGCATTTCTAATTTGGTTTGAATAATACCTAGATGTAAATTTGGTGCCGATGAAGCTAGTAGTGCTATTGGTACAATCGAGGAAGGTCGTCTTCATAGTGAAGTTGAGGTCGTTTCAGTGGAAGTGTCATATCGCGGATTGTCCGTAGAGATCGAACAACTAGAAACATGAGAGAAGGACCTAGAAGAAGACGACCAAGTTGTTATCTGACTGTGTTAACCGGTAGATAAACTATGAGTACCTACTATAGTAAAATCGCAATTGGTGTGGGGTAATAAAATTGTCGAACAGGTCATTTCAGGAGTGAGTACCTATTAATATATTTATGGTATAGAAACTTTCGGATTACTGAAATATTTATTACGAATTTTAATGAATGCCTACACTGTCAGTAAAATGTGGTAGGATACCAACATTCAATCTACACGACAGGATTTTTTTCGAAGGATTATCCACAGGATTGAAGAGTCCATCCGGTAAGGGATCATAACTCATATTGGCCGTGATAATGGGTTTTTAGATGGTGGCTATTTAATATTCCAATATAAAAAAACTGGAGACTACCATGAAGTTATAAACGCCGACGTTTTTGAAAATTTTGAGCAGATGATTGACCTAATACCAAAAGGTATTTTCATAATCTAAAACTCAAACAACAAATATTAACAATACTGTTCCTAAACCTACGCCTATTACAACAAACTAGAATTTTTTAGTATTTATTTGTCAGTACGGCCCTGTTGGTACAGTAATTTTTTTTGTAGCACCTTCAATTGTCTTGATTTTCTTTGGGGGACCGACACGAAAGTTTAATTTGAGAGTGAAAATAATTTTTTTTTCAACCAAAAAACAACAATTTGCGATGCAAATGGTGGTGAAAATTCGAAATTACAAATTGCCTTTCAGTTCCGGAGTTCATTAGGCTAATAAGAGAAGAGTTAACTACATGACTAGACTTTCGCAGCTTTTCATTAGATATTCTTCTGGAAAATTTAAAGGAAATAAATTAAAATCGAACAAAGTAAATATCTCGAATAGGAATTGGAATAACTGAAAGGAAAAATTGTATTTTATTTTTTTTTTACTATCCAGTAGTCAATATTTTTCGAAATTTTGGTGAAAATGTGGGTGAAAAATTATGAATTTTGACCCTGCTCAATTTTCAGGCATAAATGTACGTGAGAGGTTCAAAGTTGTTCTTAATTTTTTATTATTATTATCGAGACACAAGAAAATCCTTAAAATCAAATAAAATCACCTTTTTCCAAAATTGTGTGTACTTTGTAACATATTTTTTCTGTCCCTGGAATGCCATATTGAATTTTTTTTGTCACGTCAAATATTCCTCCAAAATACGTCATCAAATCACCTTTTTTCGTACACGTAGGCTAGAACCGGCCTAGTATATCTACTTTACGTCACTTTTGCCTCACCCATCATTCCAAATTAATAATATTATCGAAATCGGATCAAAAGATTTAAATTTCACAAACAAACGTTTGTTGAAATCCCATTTAATTCGATGCGATATAAAAAGGATTTAATATTTGCTCAGCATTCATAAAGCCATGTCTTTTAGATTAAAAATATATTCGATGGAATGTTTGAAATGAAATAGAATTTATGTATAAAGAAATTCCTTGGTTTTCAATCAAATTTTCATTATAATAAATAAACAGTGGAAAAAAAATAGAGGTCGGCTTGGCACTTTTAAACTGTAACCTTTAGCGTTGGTAGATAAAGTTAAATTAGCTTAAAACTGAATTAAAGTTTGGTGATTTTGTGCTGGCTATACATAGTACAGGGTTATAAAGTAGTCGGCTTGAACATACTTTTCTCTGGAGAAGTTAAATCCTGTAGGTGAACAGGGCTGGCAGATTTTATTACTAAACCTATTTTTAGGGGAATAATCCTTCGGGTTTGAAACCTCCTGAAATCTTCAAAAGCAAACTAAACTTTTCGGAAGAGGTGAAATACCTTGGTATTACCCTCGACAGGAAACTAACATGGAACTCTCATCTACACAACAGAGCAAAAAGAGCATATGTGGCTTATGAGCAGTGTCGGAGGACAGTGGGACGCACATGGGGTTTGTCACCCCGTGTGGTTACCTGGATCTACACTGCAATAATAAGACCCATGTTAACGTATGAAGCAATTGCATGGGGACCGAAGGTTCTACAAGCAACGGCCATCCAAAAATTATATCAAATACAGCGAATGGCTTGCTTAAACATCACAGGAGCCATGAGAACAACACCAACCGCAGCAATGGAACTAATTACTGGTCTGACCCCTCTGGACCTGTACGTCAAGGAGGTTGCGTTAATGGCCATGGTACGATTGCGCACGGCTGGTGTAAACCCCGAAGTAGGAGTGGGCCAATTGAGGTTGAGCCTGTGGCAGGAAGCGCTCACTGCGCTACCTCTGCTGCAGGCAACCAATGATGCAATTGAACCCAGGTTTTTGTTTAACAAACCCTACAAAATTCAAATAAAACAGAACACAGAGCCAGGTGCTGCAAATGCAATACGCATATATACAGATGGTTCAAAAATGAAAGAAGGCTCAGGATGTGGAGTTTACTCAAGAGCACTAAGCCTAAAGATGAAGTGGGGAATGGGAAACAATACCAGCGTAGTTCAAACAGAACTGGCTGGTACCTCAATTGCCACAAAAGAACTAACCAGAAGAGGAATTTCTGGCAAAAACATAATAATCTGCACTGATAGTAGACAAGCCCTATTAGCCTTAAACAGACAACGTGTTATATCGAGGCTAGTACTAGAGTGCCACCAAGATTTAGCTGACGCCTCGGCAGATAACAATATTATCCTGAGGTGGGTTAAAGGGCACGACAGGAGTAAAGGAAATCGCATTGCTGATTCTTTAGCCAGGGAAGCCGCTGGACTAAAAATTCTAGGACCCAGTGACACCTACGGCCTAACGACTTCGACAATTGCGGAACTAGCCAAACGCTACACCCATACTCAATCCCTTAAGAGATGGGATGGAATCAAAGGATGCAGTCTTGCCAGGATCACCCTGGGCGACCCTGGGAAGCTGGAGCCGAAGAAATATTTGGCGATGACCAGGAGAAACCTACGTTTAACAGTAGGATTTCTGACTGGTCACTGTCAACTAGGGAAACACCTCCATACTATGGGGCTAGTGGACACACCTCTATGCAGGATGTGTGAACAGGAAGATGAAACTGTCAGGCATGTCTTATGCGAGTGTCCGGAGTTATCGTCAATAAGAGAGTGTGTGTTCGGTGAGTCTTGACCTACACCTGCCGATATAAAGGAGATGTCTCCTAGTGACCTGTCCACCTTCCTGAGAAGGACAGGATGGACAATGACCTAGGAAGACAACTCCTCGGGAGGATGTACAATGGGTCACATGTGGCCTAAGTGCTGTGAGCCTAAACTCACCCTCCCTACTCTACAGATACAGATAGGGGAATAATCCTAAAAAATATCTTTTTTTATGAAAATAGGGTTTACCAGAAAAATTTCAGGAAAAAGGAGTTTTTGCTGGGAAAACCTAACTATTTTTGGGAAAAAAAATTCATCCAAAAAACATCTACTATTCTTAGGGAAAAAATCTTCATTTATATCTTATTCATGTTGTTTACCAGTGGCGTACCTTCTACGGAATTTAAAAAAAAGGAGGCTTCTGCTATAGAAACTTTCCCAAAAATCTAATATATTTGGGAGGAAATCCTTACAATATATCCTATTTTTACGGGGAACTATCCCTAAAAAATCTATCTACTATTTCCAGATCCCTAGAACGACAAGTTCAAAGGTATCAATCTTATCGGAAAAATGTTGTCAACTTTAAAATAATTTTGTTACGGCCCTGTATTTTTAAAATGGATTCGGTGTAAAGCGGTGTACGGTGGTTGGTTAGCTTGTATGTGTTAAGGTCAGTGGAAGTGATTAATTTGTCTGGAAAACGGCGTAAACTCGGAAGGTTTACTTTATTTTAATGTGTTACAAACTTTGTAACGTTTACTTTTTTTTTCCATTCAACATTATACCATGTGAAGCATTAAATAAATTTTTTTCGTTCAGTTGTTGCCTTAAATGTAAACAAACTTGAAATGTGAGTTGCAAGTATAGTCCTATGGAATAGCGCTCAAGTAGATAATGGAACAAAGGACTCTAACAAACCACGTAATCTGGTTGATTGGATGAATAGACATTTGTAGAGTCTCCTGCATCTAAATTTACAAAATCTGACTAAACTTTATATAATTTTTATTTTCTATATAAATTGCTTCACAAAAGTTAAAGATATTCATGAATTAAACAAATTCCAATTTTCCGTTTTCGAAACATTCCCAAAGCATTTTTTGTTAAAGTGTACTTCGTGATTTAGGGTTTGAATTACTAGAACACCCCCCTTATTCACCAGATTTGGCTACGTCCGACTATCATCTCTTTCCTCAACTGAAAAAAAGTTTAAAAGGTCGTAAATTTTCTTCCAACGAGGAGGTAATAAAAGCTGTGGAGGTCTGGTTTGCAGAGCAAGAAGAAACATTTTTTTTGAAAGGTCTAGAGACGTTGTTTGGTTCTATAGTGGGCTAAGAATTTTTCAATATATCCTCGTATATATTTCTGTAATGACCCTACTTCAGCGTTATTTAATTTATACTCCTCAAACACAATCACTTTTCAACAGACATCTTGGAAGAGAAGAAAACAAAATACCGGAACAGGAAGTAGGAGTCATTACGTTCAAACATTTTTCTTACAGAGAATTTCATTTGCTTCGTCGTGTTTTCGGTGACACTGACGAAGTGATATACCAGCCAAATATCAAGCTTATAAGTTTTTTGCTGACACTGCCACCGGTATACAGTGTGTAAAAGCCAAACGGAATAAATTCCGGTTCGTGTTTGTGAAAAATCCCGAAAAACGTAAAATTTAAATTATAAACTGATATATCCAAAACTTATTTTCCAATATTTAACAACAAAGAATATTCATTTGTTTCATAGGTTAGTAATGTCAATAATAAGTGACATTGAAATGTCACAGAGAAGGTCACCGGTTCAAATGTCAGTTTTCGTTTTTCAAAATAATTTTTTTGGACGTTTTAACACTGACAATTTCATTCATGTATAAAAAATCGCATATGCCACAGTGCAATTGTCACTTTGACAGCGGCAAAAGTTAGCTTTAACTTTTACAGCGACAAATACACTAGTGGTTTTTTCACTTATTCATTTGTGTTCATCAATTATCGCGGTGTTGGTTACCAGAATAAATAGTTTGGCATTTTTGTCAACAACTTATTGAATTTTCAAGAACTAACAATGAGTCGATTCGGTGTGTCTACGAACGCCGAAATTAGTCAAATTGTTAATACCTGTGTGCCTACTAATACAGTTGCGACGCAATCATCAATCTGGCGACAATTTTCTACGTTTTGCGATGCAAAAAGATCCACATTTGAGCCAGATACTTCCATCGAGAAATTAAATGTAATATTGCAAGATTGTGCGTTTAATATGCGAAAAAGTAACGGAGAAGACTACAAAGAAGCGGTAGTTAAAACAATTTGGAACACCACCGCTAAAATGCTACAAAGTAAATATTATAACGAATTTAATATTGTATTCAACCCTTTCACCGATGTTCAGTTTAATTCATCACGAGCTGCACGTAATGCTAAACGTAAAATCCTACAAGCACAAGTCGAAAAGAGAAAATGTAGTGCATCAGCTCTTAATAAATCTGAAGTATTTGCAATGGCCAGATTATATAACGAAAATGAATCGGAAGGACTTCAAAAGAAATTATATCACATTTTGGTGTTTGAACTATCTTGGCGCGGAGGAGAAGCAGCTTACTGCAAAACCACTTATTTCGTATCTGAAATTGAAAATAATGGAAAAGAAACTGGACGTATCGAGTATAATCCTCTATTTTCGAAAACGAGACAAGGCGGCAACAATAAATTATGTGACAGCAAATGGATCACGCCTAATATTTTCGACGAAGATATTTGCCCAATACGTTTATTCAAAAAGTTAATGTAAAAACGAAACACTTTTATAACTTCGGACAGAGTATTTCTTACACCAAATCCCTTTTGGAAAGAGAAAAATTCTAAAGGTTGGTACAAGAATTTGCCGATTGGAATTAATGAAATTTCCAAATGGACTAAACACTCAGCACAACGCATTGGTTTAGATGTCAAACGTGTCAAAATTACAAATCACTCAAATCGAGCGGCAGCAGTTAGGGAATTAAGTAAAAGCGGAATTGAAGAACAAGCTCTAATAAAAATAACAGGACACAGCAATTCATCATCAATAAAACCATACTTACAAGTTGACAAAGAGTATAATTCAAGCATTATTCAATCAATTCGTTTGAAAAATGAAAAAACTTCAACATCTACTACAGAAACGATTAGCTGTGGCACCCGCAGCGATATCACTGTTCCTAGTATGAATTTCAATAACTGCGTTTTTAATAATTGTACATTAAAATAAAAATGTGTTTATTTTTAAATGGTTCATAAATAAAGTTTGCATTGATATGTTTCCAAATTTCTCATTCATTAAATTTTCCTGCCGAATTACACTCGAGGTTTGTATTGATATTGGGTAAATTTGTGTTGTTCAAATTCTAAACTGTTTCCTTTAGCAATTTGACTCGAAGAATAACTGTCAACCTAAAAACACTCCACCTTCGGTGTCGTGTTTTTAATAGTTAACAGTTATTCTCGTCAAATTGCTAGAAAACAGTTTCTCATTAAACAACCCAAATTTATCTGATAAAATGCAAACCACTTGTGCAATTATAAGTGATAATTATTTTTTTTGTAGAATCGTATAATAAATCGATAGGTAAGCTAAAAACTAGAAGTATTCAATAGTAGAAGACAGTTTTTTGTTAATATTATTGTATGTTTGGTCGTAATAATATTCCGTTTGGCTTTTACACACTGTATAGTGAAATTAAGCACAATTTTTTGAGATAATTTACACTAAAAATCTTGTAATATTATAAAAAAAAATGATGTGCTGTTTTTTTCCAGGTCATATATTTCACTTGGATATCTATGCATTCATCGCATAAATCTAAAGGACCGGTGACAAGCACATTCTTCAGAAAAAATGCTCAAAAGCGTTTTGATAAATTGCCGAAAAAGTATATAAAAAATTTATGTTGTTTTGGGTGAGGACAAGAAATTTTTTTTTTCTAGAATTTCAATGTGGTATAAGGAGATGTAAGATTAAAACATATCCCAAGAGTTTCCGTTTGGATGGATATTACAAAAGATTAAATTATACACGCAAAGTCAAAAAATGGTTGAGGCTGTTATCACAAAAAATACAAAAAACTTGAAAATTCAAAATTGGGTATTTAAAAGGGTGGTGTTCAACATGAGAAAAAGTTTACGATGGCATGCAATTTTCCGGAAAAACATCGAGTGAAAATTGTCGTTTTGGTTTTTTCGCTCTAATTGTTCAAATAATAAATATACAGAAAAACTTCCAAATTAAAATTTGTAGCTGATTCATTTATCTACAAATTTTGTTTAAAATGTTTTTCTGTAAATTGAAAAGTTTACGAGATAAAATTAATTTCAGTGGTATTCAATTCGTGGTTATGTGCGAACGGTCCGTGAGCCAAATTTATTAACCGCTCGACTTAAAAGTTAATAATATTGGGCTTATAACATTCTGAAAAAATAAATAAACTCATGTAAAATGTAAAGAAATATCTCAACTTTTAGATAGAAATACTTTCAAATTTGAAAAAGTAGATTTTTTGACTGTAATATCAGTTTATTATAATTCCTATTTGATTAATACTTATCCCAGCGAAAATTCTTTTTGGATTTAGCATTGCAAATGAGCTTAAAACATTATTATTATAAAAGCAAAGCCATCGATATTTAGAATTTTAAACGAATGCTTCTTAAAAATCTGTTTTTTTGCATGCTTAATTTTACTTGTTTTTTTTAGACTTCTTTCAATTATATCTTTTTTTGGAAATTATTATAATTCAATGAAACTTTACTACTAAACACTTTGAAGCATCTACTTTCGAAACTACTATACAGTTTTTCTATAAATATAAAATTTTTTAAATAATAGACAATTATTTAAAATATATACTTAAATCAGAGGTCTCTCAGCAACCACTTTTTATACCGTTTATGATATTATCTAAAAATTGGTGAACTTTATAATGAACCTATTAAGAAGTGATCGCGATACAAAAGAACACACCTATGGCTCAGGTAAGAAAGAAAAGGGAGCACAAATAAAGGTGAAAAAGCAGGTGAGAAAGCGTGGAAAATCGATGATAATACATTAAAAACTTAAAAAAAAAAATTCTTTTCAGTGTATTTGTAGATACCCCATTTTAGAACACATTTTATATGAAAAATTTGTTTCTAAATGTCATTGTTTATTTACTATCATAAAATTAAAAACATGAAAATTGATGATGTTCAAAAATACTACTATGGAAATTTCGTATATATTTTAAAAACTAATGCAGATACAAAAAAAAGGTTCAGACTAATTTTGTAGATAAATGTATTAGCTACAATTTTTGATTCGAACATTTTTCTGTGTTTTCATTATTTAAACAATTAGAGCGAAAAAACAAAAACAAAAATTTTCATTCGATTATTTTCTGGAAAATCGCATGCCTAGCATTCTAAAGTTTTTCTCATGTTAATCACAACCCTTTTAAATACATACTCAACTTTGAATTTTCAAGTTTTTTGTGTTTTTTGCGGCATTTTGCGGATATTTTGTGTACTTTGACTACGCTATACAGTAATGAGAATCTTGAGTTAAAAATTTTAAAGACTCACTCTGAGATGATGTAAGAATATGGAAAAAAATCAGCCAAAACGTATCTACGATATTTTATATACAAGCATACACGAAAGTGAGGGTTACGAAATTTCGAAAAACAATTTTATTAATGACTAAAAAGTTTTTATAAGGAGTTTAGGAATCTACAGGATAGAATTAGTGGATTTCCATATAAAAGAGTGTAGAAATTTTAGTCAAGTACCTAAAATCAGTTTGTCAGTTACAGGGTGATAAGAAAACTTCACAAATTGAATATTTGCGCGACGAAGGAAATAAATCAAAAATTTAAAATTGTTGGATAGAAACTTGGACGTAATCCGTTTAAATTAAATGCTGATGGTCTGATCGATATCACGTCAAACTTTTGAAACATCCATACTATCATCAACTACTTCCATTTCATTAAAGCTCATCTAGTTAAAAGGTTCCGAGAGAACAGGAGGGTACTTAGCACAAATAACACAAATAATTTACAAAAAAGGATAAATTAAATGTTTTCCGATCCGACCCTGTCTTACAAAATGATTAAATTTCTTTCCTAATGATAAAGAGTCATCTGGAAAGGACAGGGAAAAAAAGAAGTTTATTAATGATTTAAAAAGAAGCCTTCCATCTTTTTGGGTCACTAGCTAGATCGTTAAGAAGATCTGACTAATTTTGCTTGGTACTGTAATCTCGGAATATGTGTAATGTCGTTTTTAAGACGGGTGGATTTTTATCTTGCAGTTTTTTTTTATACGAACGGTTTAATTTCTGTACTAAAAGTTGATAGCAAACAATAATAGAGGTCATATCTTGTCTCCCACATTGCCGTCAAATATCCCATCTTGAATTAATGTTGAAAGAAATTATTGGATGTAATAACGTCTAATTTTGTTTTATCCATCGTTTTTGACTGTAAATGAGTGTGTTTTTGAATGCAGTTGATTGTTTTTGTGTGATATTGAAAAAAATATTGTTCTTTCGTTATTTTTGAATGGTTTTGCGTGTTAACGAGTGTTTTTTGTTTACAGTTGAGACTTTTGGAATGTTTGGTATTGTGCAAATTGCCCCACTCTGACGAATTGGACGATTAAACACAAAATTCCGCTCGTCGCAGATTCTCTTTTATATCTTTTATCGACTAAAAATAAGTGTATTAGTGTATCGAAAAAAAAAACAAAGATAACCGGAGCTAAATCGACAAAATGTGTACGATAAAACATACTTGAAATGAAATACACTGAAAACATATAACGAGTAAATAAAATGATAATTGATAGTTGAAGCATCTTTCTTGGCAGAATGTGTATCATTTTATAAAATTTTCTCTGGTAAAAATGACATCGTAAATCTGTTTTCTTATTTTAAATTTTCATACCCTTATACTTCCCATTCTAAAAAGCGTCTAGTTAAAAATAATTTACAAAGAAGTAAAATGTGCGCAAGAGACAGCGTTTATTGAATTTTATGTTGATGCCGTAGCAAAAATTTCCTGTTTTAAATAAAATTATGCCTTCTTACTGTCTTCCTTTCGTCGTATCCGAGAAAATGAGAAAGTGTGAGAACAGAAAATGTGATTAAAATACATCTCACTGTCAGAGTTTCGATGTTTTACTTTTATTTTTTCGAACCATCCTGTATACAAGGCACAGATTTATTCAAAAATTTTCACGAGCTAAATATGGAAATAACTGAATATATTGAGTCAATAAAAAATTTGTTTCGCTTCTGGAACAATTTGAACAAATTGTGGAACATTCAGAATAATATAAATTTGGAAGTTCGGTAGGGAAATGTGTAGGTTTTTTAACAAAAGACACCGTAAAATATTGTAAAAGAGAATTTCGATAATAAACAATGTCAGAGATTTTAGACAAACAGTTTGATAATTTAAACTATTAAATAGAGCAGAAACCTAAAATATTTGAAAACTGCGCGGAAAAAAATTTTAGGTAACTGAATTGTTAAGGAATGATCCTCATGGTTCTAGAAATTCTTTTTACCAATTACCTTTCACATTGGTTTTTGCTATATTAAAATATTTATACTCCTCATGATTCTATTTATTCGTCAAACTTTTAAATTCAAATTTTTAAAAATAAAATTTTCTCACCTGATGCAGATTTGCAGGAAAAGCGTTGCTACCCACGTAATTTCTGCTATCAATATAAATGTTGAACAGCCTCTGGAACAAAAAAAAACGTTCAATTTTCTCCAGTCTACGAGGATGAATTGATATCTAGTTAGCCTAGACCAGTTCCATGCATAAAAAAAATATTACGTTACCATAGCAACGAACAATAACTTAATAGAAGTGTCAGTGTGAAGTTTGACGTTAAAAAAGTAAACCAGAGTTACGCAATAAATTAAAAGAAAAAAGATGTCCACCGAAATTGTGAAAATCGAAAAATTGGAGTATCGAGCCATCATCAAGTACCTGTATTTAAAAGGGTTAAGAGGTAAGCAGATTTACGAAGATATGCTTAATACCCTTGGTGATCAATGTCCTTCGTATGCGACCGTGAAAAATTGGACTGCAAGCTTCAAAAGAGGTAAATTTTTCATTGAAGATGATGACTGATCGGGAAGTCCAGTTTCTGTGTCAGTCCCAGAAAATATCGATGCAGTTCATGACATGATTTTATCAGACCGTCGAATTGGGCTAAAACGGATATCTGAAGCACTGAATATTTCATGCGAACGCGTTCATCATATAGTTCACGTCAATTTGGACATGAGAAAAATTGCAGCAAAATGGATCCCCAAATGTTTGAATGTTGACCAAAAGCGTGCAAGTGTAGAAGCATCGCGTTCGATCTGTGCTCGATTTGAAAACGATGTAGACTTCTTAAACCGAATTGTTACTTTGGATGAGACTTGGGTACATTTCTACGATCCAGAAACAAACGATGGAATAGCGACACTCTGGTTCTCCAAGACCTAAGAAGTTTCGTGTCCAAAAATCTGCTGGAAAAGTTCTTGCTTCAGTTTTTTGGGATTGCCATGGAGTAATCATGATTGATTATTTGGATAAGGGTAGAACAATAACTGGAGATTACTATTCGACATTACTGACCACTCTACGGGAGAAAATTAAAGAGAAAAGACGAGGAAAGCTATCCAAAGGTGTTTTGTTTTTGCAGGTCAACGCCCCTGCACACAAATCTCATGTTGCCATGCAAAAACTTCATGATTTAGGAATTGAATTACTAGAACACCCCCCCTTATTCACCAGATTTTGCTCCGTCCGACTATCATCTCTTTGCTCAACTGAAAAAAAGTTTAAAAGGTCGTAAATTTTCTTCCAACGAGGAGGTAATAAAAGCTTTGTAGGTTAGGTTTGCAGAACAAGAAGACACATTTTTTTTGAACGTTGCAAGTTCGCTGTAATAAATGTATCCAATTAAGAGGAGAATATGTTGGTTAATAAACTATTTTGACATTGAAATTTCGTTTGGTTCTATGGTAGGCTAAGAATTTTTCAATATTTCCTCGTATACTACATAGATATTTAGATCAACTATTACCTGTCATTTGTCATTTAAAATAAACAAAACTAAGTGTAGCTTACTTTGTTCCATTTACAAGAAATTCTGTATTGTTTATCTGAAATTTTATTGGTATTGGAACTCGAAGATATACTGAGAAAACAATCAAAATACATTTTTTTTCAAACAAATAAAATTTCATGCTATTATTAACTGTTCCCAGATAATCGATGTAATAAAGATGCTGCGCACTTTATTGTATATTTTCTTTTTAGATTTCATTGCGAACCGTGTTCTTTTCGGATCCTTTTCTCATTCGGTATCTCGGGAGAAAGTTTGAAATATGTTGGGAGTTTATTGAAAATTGTAAGGGCGAGGATGGCAAGTGGAGGCGTGGAAGGATTCGTAGTATAGACGTGTATTTATTGTTCGAAGTTGTATTGCTACAAAATATTTCCAGTGGCAGGTGAATCTTTAAAAAATATTATTTTTCAAAAACATATAAGAAAAAAAAAATGTATTGGAAGGATAATCTTCTAGGATGTCACTAAACTACGTAGCACTTTAAAAAGTAGGTCGAAAGTAGATGCGAAAATTTGTGATCAACTACAACTGGGGGACCCAAATGGTATTTCGAAATACTTCCAGTTCATTGACAATTGCCACTTTATTTATATCCTTATCGACAGTTCCTTGATAGAATCCTTCTCGTTTTTCCTCACTAGCAGTACCTAAATTTTCTGAAAATCTGATTTTGAAGATGTGACTTTCTATGCTCACGTTACAACGCAGAACATTAAGGTTTGAAAAATATTGCACAAATCCAAAAAAAAATCCCATCCTCACGTCTTTGATACCATTCGAAACACAAAAGACCTTTCATTATTTGCAGAATATATAGGCAACATTTTCCATTTCGAGTGTCACCATAAAAATGAGAAGTGGAACGTGGAATATTAAATATAAATGTTGTGGTTTGTTTACGATATACAAACAGCAGATTTTTTTAGGGTTGTCAAGTTGTTTTTGGAAAAAATAACGATACCCTCGAGAGTTGTAAGGTTCATTTATTTGGTGATGGGGCTTTAAAATTCCGGTTATTGCTTTTTTTTTAATGTAAATACATATTTAGCTAATGAAATATTAAAAATGTACGTATTTTATTCGTATTTGATAACATCGTTTCTCAAGAAAACCATTGAGAATACATACAATATTCACTTATAATTGCTCAAGTGGTTTGTATTTTATTGGGTAAATTTGGGTTCTTTAATGAGAAACTCTTTCCTAGCAATTTGACGAGAATAACTGTCAACTATTAAAAACGCTCCACCAACAGTTTAGAATTTGAACAACACAAATTTACCCAATATCAATACAAACCTCGAGTGTAATTCAACTTCTTAATACCTGAATTAGAAAATATTCCCTTGGGGCAAAGGCGTAAAATAAATAATATTTAAACATTTTTACCTATACGACCGTGTACACGCTGTATAAAGGCTTCAAGATGATCCCATTTTAATTGGAATTGGAACGCGGAATACGAATATACACAAAAAAAACAGTGAAAATCAACGGGTTACTAATAATTTTATTCAACGCGGTATTTCACCTATTTACTTCACTCACCGAAACAAAACAGGAGACAGGCTAAGATTAGACAAAATTTGCATAAAAATACCTTTAGCACAAACTTCCAGTACACACGGGAGTTTTCTATATAATAGAAGAAACGTGAAAAGAATATTTGAGGTTTTTTCGTTGCTTGCTGTTTAGTATAAAGCACCCTGTGTATTTTCTTGTATATCTAGATATTAGCGCCGGTTGAAAGGTCAGTTTTCAGAAAACTTTTCGCCTGGTTTGAAGAAGATAAGAATAAAACTGCACGCCACTGATATTGATTGGACCTTTTTTCTCAAATTATTAATCAAATTCTTCGACTTTATTCTCACTAAAATTTCGCTTCAATATTAATTAAGTCCTAACAATTACTTTCCAAGTTAATAAAAAAATTTTTACACCGTTATAATGTGTTTTAATTTTTTATTTATTTTTATATACCTCTTTATCATAACCGAAATTACCACAAGTTATGACGGGTCTGTTGCTTTGATGAACTTCAGTTTTGTCCCTTACGACGACCTACATTTCAGGTGTCGAAATCGTCCCCCGTTGAGTATTCATGTGAACACGAGATGGGTAGACCGGATAGCAAAAGATGGGATTACACTGCTACACGTTTTGACCTAACTTCATGGGCGGGTTATTCTTAAAAGATAACAAAGAAAAATGAAAAAAAAACCGTTTTAAAAAGTAATTAGTTCAAAAGTAAAGAAATCTAAAAGCACTCTTGGGAGTAATCAGATGGAATTCTGCTTTATAAAAGTGGGGTAATTTTGTAAAAAAAAAAACAGTATTTAAATTAACAGTATTCCCTTGTACGCCAGAAACATTTCTAATAGGGTGAAAAGAATTGGAGAAAGAAAAGTGGTTTGTATTTGAAAAATCAACAACTTTGTACAAGGGTTCTCTTTTGAATGTTGCATATAACAATATAGTTTGCGCCTGTCAACAAAAATCGAAAATAACTGTCATATTTAGTACTGAACTGTTGATGATTTAGTCGGGAAAATTTTTTACAGTTTTCGAAGACATTTGTTTCAACAAAAAAATAAACTTCGTTCGGGTGTTTGGGTCTTCCAAGACGAACTAAAACCGCTCTAAAAGTTTCCAAAAGCAGGTCGTGTAGCAACAATTCCTCTGCAAGATCAAATAATTGTTACTGGTGATTGGTACAAATCCATGTCTTTGCCGAAATTGCTGAGTTTCGAAAAACCATCCCCCAAACGATGAATGACTTGCACCAAGACAATGCAACTTCCCACACAGCTGGAAAAACAATTGCACTTTCAAAAGCAAGAAAACATCCAATTGTTTCATCATCCTCCATACAGTACCGAGCTAAGAAGTCTTAACCAAAGATTCCAGTCCCCAGAAGAAGCAGTCGATGACTCCAAAAACTTTAATTTAAATGTACCAACAAGCTAGTTGAACAACATGCAAAAATGCATATATCTCTTATATGCAAAATTTATAAGACAACGTACTCATCAAGACAATTTTTTTTCTAAAAAATGTGCAACTTTACGACTAAAATATAAAATTTTACTCCGATATCAACAGTTGCCAATTACCGGAATATAAATAGGGTTTAGGGACGGTATTGACACAAAAGATTCACCTTTAAAGGTGGTAAAACGCTAAGAAATGGTTTTTATATCCTTCTTTCGAATTTTTGTTTGACTAATTTTCAAAAGTAGTAGATGGTATTCCCCATAAGAGTCTACATACGAGGTAGGAGTATGTATATGAATCACCCTGTCTAAGCCCACTCAACAGATGGAAACACAAAAAATGTTTAAAAAAAAATAATCTCGAAACAAGCACGTCATTGTTTTTTTGCGTGTTACAAATATAAAGCGATTGTAATCCTTTACCACTGGTAAAAACTGATGGTCAAGGACGATTTAGGTTATTAGCTTCGATAAGGGCAAGAAGTGATGCGGGATTTACGTTTGATGGGTATGAAGAGACTCGAAAGAGGGAAGGTCCAAGAAGGTTTTTGTTCCAAACAATGAGGCGATCGAGACATCGAGTGTTGGTCAAATGTAATTGTTCGTATAATTTCCGACTCCGTTGTAAGATTTAGGTCATTGTTTGATAAGTTCAGGATACATTTATACCGTAGGGGCTGTAGAAATGGATTTATAATGGAAACTTGTCAAAGATGCTTTAAAATAATTTTTTCCGACCTAAAAAAGACAGTTCAAGGACCTTATGACTTCATGATTTCTACTTACCTTCACCACTCGTAAAGTACGTAGTTTTATCGAAACAAATAAAATGTTTACGTAGTCAAAATTATATTCAAAATTTTGGCGGGTACGCACCCATATATTTAAAATTTGGTGGACACGCTCTAAGCGCATTCGCCAAAATTCCATATACGCGCATTATATTTAAAATTTTGGCGGGCGCACTATGGGCGCGTCCGCCAAAATTTCATATACGCGCTCGCCTAAACAGTTTTAATTTTGAAATATTATTGAATTTGAAACTCTAATGCTCATTTAAATGAACTTGCAATCACAATTTCCGTAATTTAAACAAACAATTGGAATAAAAATACAAAATGTTAAACAGAACTTATCTGAAACTCCCAAACGTTCCCAGTACACGTCACCTTTTCGACATAGCGGGTAAACAACTTCACGAACTTCTGGTCTCTTGAACCTCTTAACTTCGCGTGTAATCTCTTCATGGAGACAACAATTTCCAAGTGTTACAAAATTAGATTCAATCAACAAAGTCATGGCAGAATTCTTATTTGATTTTAAAGTTCCACCAGTTTTAACACGAATACTATTCAGAAAAGAAAACTGTTTATTTTTTATAGAAGATCTTCTCGTTTCTAGCCACTTTAATCACTGAAAGGATGAAAATAAAATAAAACATAATAGTTTTGAAACTTATCAAAGTAAACTCGAACGGATTCAACAAACATGTCTTATACAATTTCAAGTTTGAACTTTGAAGTATCTACAAAATATATTTTTACCCATTTTCATTTATAGCAAATATTCTCTATAAAAACTTTTTATTCCATCTCCGTCTTCTGCTTTTGAAACTCGTCGCAAATGGCCACCTAACCGAGATCTGTTCCCTCGAGCAGTTGCAATAAAAACGACCGATAAACTCTTCCACATATTTTACATAGAAAATCTAATTCAGCGAGGAAAAGTTACAGTAACACATTTACTTTACAATGTTTTTATGATTACCGGAAGAGAAGCAAGTTGAAATAGTTCTTAAACAGCGTCGCAAGTTTCACGTAGACTTACTACTTGCTCTAAGTAGCTTATTAACAAAGCTTGTTAGAAATTCTTCAAGAAACGTTATGTTTGAAACTTAACTAAGCAGTTAAAATCCACTCGATCTGAATGCAGTTGAGTTGGAAATCCCTTTTAGTTTTGTTGTACTGTCGAAATGTCCAACCGCTAGACATACAAACTTCTCTAAACTTGATGTACATATCTATCGAAGGTCTTTCGGAACACACTGTACAGGGAGAACTTCTTTATTAAGTAAAGAAGTAAATTCAACATTAAATTTCCAAAGCCAAAGTTATAAAATTAGCATAAATCTTCTGTCTTTCCGATGGTTCATTTGTCTGACAAACTTCCAATTCCAAAGACGTTTTGGACTTTATGGCTCTGTTCCAACTAAAAACGGCAACCTTTTGAAATTTATATTTGAAGGATTCGGGGAAAATTGTGCGATTTCGGTGTATATAGAACTCAATTTGCTACGTCTGGATTTAGAAGCTGCGAATTTTATTAGACTATCAACCGAAAACAAGTAATTAAACTTCAAGATGTAATTCTCGAGGAATTTTATACAAAATTAAAGTGATTAGAAAGTTTTTAAAGTGTATAAATCTCCCGAGAGATAGAATACAAGAAAAGATACTTAGAATGATATAAAAGATCATGGGAAAATACCAAAAAAAACAAAAATAATGAAGTTATGAAATCATGGAAAATTTAATTTTCCTCGTTGGAGAATATTCGCAGCCAACAAAGGAGAACTACGAAATAGAAAAACGAAATTACCGCAAATAATTAGTTCAGAAGAGAAGAAGTTGATTTAGAAGGAAAAACCACTTTGAGAAAACCGCGATCCAACATTTTCATATAAAGTTTGAGGATATTCATGATTTATGTAATTCGTTAATTGCTTGAAAAATAAATTTAAAATTTTGGCGAGCACGCAAAGCGCGCCTCCGCCAAAATTCAAAACCCAATATTTTGAAGTGGGTTATTTTTCATTGAAATACAAATTTTTTCGAGACTTTTCCGAAGCTGCAAGCAAGGTTCTATTACCTTCGACACATATCATCGTATCAGCGCTAATTTGTGAGGCCGAAGAGTTCGTTTCATGTCAGAGAAAATTTCATTTCAAATTTTGGCGGCTGCGACATTGCGCGATCGCCAAGGATTAGAAAAATTGTTATGAGTGGACTGTTTAGTTTTTATTGAACTGCAGATATTTTTTCGAATATTTATGTGGTATCGTTTGAGGCAAACATTTTTCTTATTTCTTGCAATAAAATATCTTTAAAAAACCCCGAAGGAAAAAATCTACCCTCATATCCTTACTATTATAGTGAGAATGACATCCTTGGGTTTATAATTCCAGCCACTAAAAAATATCTTGAAACTTCAAAAGTATACTTTACATTACAACAAATACTTATTTAGTTTTAGAGGCTGACTGAAAACTTTCTAGGGGTGTACAATTTCAGTTGGATTTGAAAACAAAGTTAGGCTGAGGTTTTAAACTCAATTATACCTAAAGTGCTCTTATAAACAGTAGTTTATCAGATATGCTTCGTATATAAAGGCTTTTACCATTTGTTATAAGGCTTTCGCTCAAGTTACAGTGGCCTAAAAAAATATGGAAAGAAAAATTTTGCACTACTCATTTGATTTTTTTGATTTTCTGTGGGATGTAGAGCAATTTTTTTGCTGGGTGTATAAATGTGGAGATGTGTTTTACCTGACAAATTAATTCATGTATAAAAAATCGCATATCCATAGTGCAATTGTCACTTTGACAGCGGCAAAAGTTAGCTTTAACTTTTACAGCGACAAATATACACTAGTGGTTTTTTCACTTATTCATTTGTTCATCAATTATCGCGGTGTTGGTTACCAGAATAAATAGTTTGGCATGTTTGTCAACAACTTATTGAATTTTCAAGAACTAACAATGAGTCGATTCGGTGTGTCTACGAACGCCGAAATTAGTCAAATTGTTAATACCTGTGTGCCTACTGATACAGTTGCGACGCAATCATCAATCTGGCGACAATTTTCTACGTTTTGCGATGCAAAAAGCCAGATACTTCCATCGAGAAATTGAATGTAATATTGCAATATTGGGCATTTAATATGCGAAAAAGTAACGGAGAAGACTACAAAGAAACGGTAGTTAAAACAATTTGGAACACCACCGCTAAAATGCTACAAAGTAAATATTATAACGAATTTAATATTGTATTCAACCCTTTCACCGATGTTCAGTTGAATTCATCACGAGCTGCAGGTAATGCTAAACGTAAAATCCTACAAGCACAACCCGAAAAGAGAAAATGTAGTGCAACAGCTCTTAATAAATCTAAAGTATTTGCAATGGCCAGATTATATAACGAAAATGAACCGGAAGGACTTCAAAAGAAATTATATCACATTTTGGCGTTTGAACTAGCTTGGCGCGGAGGAGAAGCAGCTTACTGCAAAACCACTTATTTCGTATCTGAAATTGAAAATAATGGAAAAGAAACTGGACGTATCGAGTATAATCCTCTATTTTTGAAAACGAGACAAGGCGGCAACAATAAATTATGTGACAGCAAATGGATCACGCCTAATATTTTCGACGAAGATATTTGCCCAATACGTTTATTCAAAAAGTTAATGGAGAAACGAAACACTTTTATAACTTCGGACAGAGTATTTCTTACACCAAATCCCTTTTGGAAAAAGAAAAATTCTAAAGGTTGGTAGAAGAATTTGCCGATAGGAATTAATGAAATTTCCAAATGGACTAAACGCTCAGCACAACGCATTGGTTTAGATGTCAAACGTATCAAAATTACAAATCACTCAAATCGAGCGGCAGCAGTTAGCGAATTAAGTAAAAGCGGAATTGAAGAACAAGCTCTAATAAAAATAACAGGACACATCAATTCATCATCAATAAAACCCATAGGTACTTACAAGTTGACAAAGAGTATCATTCAAGCATTATTCAATCAATTCGTTTGGAAAATGAAAAAACTTCAACATCTACTACAGAAACGATTAGCTGTGGCACCCGCAGCGATATCACTGTTCCTAGTATGAATTTCAATAACTGCGTTTTTAATAATTGTACATTAAAATAAAAATGTGTTTATTTTTAATGTTTCATAAATAAAGTTTGCATTGATATGTTTCCAAATTTCTCATTCATTAAATTGTCCTGCCACTCGAGGTTTGTATTGATATCGGGTAAATTTGTGTAAATTCTAAACTGTTTCCTTTATCAATTTGACGAGAATAACTGTCAACTATTAAAAACACAAGTGGTTTGTATTTTATCGGGTAAATTTGGGTTGTTTAATGAGAAAGGAGTGTTTTTAGGTTGACAGTTATTCTCGTCAAATTGATAAAGGAAACAGTTTAGAATTTGAACAACACAAATTTAGCCGATAAAATACAAACCACTTGTGCAATTATAAGTGAAAATAGAATTCTTAGAGTATAAATTTTGCTTCCATCTTATATTTTTCCTCGTGAATAGTGTTTGGTAAAATGTAAGTGAATTGATTTTTGTAATATACTACGCACATTATCATTTACCCGTGGAATAATCCATGATTCCCCAAGGAGTACCCTTCAGGATAAAATTCAATTACCCTTTTTCAAAGATTTATTTTCACCTAAGGCCACCCCAGTGGTGTTCCTGTACTCGAAACTCGAATCGACTGGGAAGTTGTAAACAACAAGCTTCTTTCTTTGCCATCCAGGGTTAAAATAAGATGAAAAAAATGATAAATATTTGGTTTTACAGTGTTGAAAGTTTAGTGAAATCAAATAGAATATTTTGCGGTTAAAAATATAACTGAATTTCAGTGAAATTTGATGAAAATTTGTCGACAGATACTTCCTAATTTAGTTTTAAAAATATTTTTCCTTTCCAAATACTTTTAATATTATTAACGAAGCGGTCGATGTCATTTTTATTGTAACGATCTTCCTTGGAAACCTGCCGCGCCGTCGGAGGAGGTTATTTGATTATATTTTATGGCATAGAAATATCGTAAATGTTGTGGCAAATTGGGGTAGTGGAAAATTTGAGAACTTTTACAAGAATGAGGTCGAGAGAATAAAAAAATTATATATCGAGGGTGATTTGGTGTTGATAGATTTGTAATGGCGTTATTACGTGTAATGGAATGGAAACATTTTTTCGATGGAATTGGGATGAATAAGAAAAATCAATTAATATCAGAAGCTTGAATTATGATGGATTTAATAAGATAACAAAAAGAGCAAAGAAAAAATGGTACGCCAACAAGATTCGGGAAAGGGTGAAAAAGATTGACAACTGTATACAGGTTGTCCCACAATTTTTTAAACAGGACATAACTACCCAATAAACATTTTCGTTCATATAATAGTAACCGTGAAGCTACCATCACTATTTTATAAAACTGCAATTTATATAAGCTAACCATAGTAATATTTCTGTAACTCTTATAAACCCTTTACAACACTTAAATGGAGCAATTTATAAGAGTTGCGAACACCTTTATTTAGTAACGTTATAAAACCTATAAGTCTATAACTAAAAGTAACGGAAATATTTCCCGTACCTTTATAAAACTTCATCTAGGAAGAGGATGTAATGATATTTAGTTTTATTACTGACTTGGTTACTCTTATAAACTTTTCCTATAGAGTACCTAACCTTACCATTACTAAATTATTTCTTTGTCGAGCTGTCATCTGTCACATTTTCAATATGTGTTTTCTCTTTTTAACATACATTGGTTATTATATTGTTTCTTTTTGTTAATTCCACAATTTTAAAAGTAATTCATTTTTGTCTCCATGTTTATATGATATTAAGATGGATGATGTGATATATTATGTGCACTTTAATACTTGTCACATCA
Source organism: Lochmaea capreae (assembly GCA_949126875.1). Classification (NCBI taxonomy): domain Eukaryota; kingdom Metazoa; phylum Arthropoda; class Insecta; order Coleoptera; family Chrysomelidae; genus Lochmaea; species Lochmaea capreae. Next base: position 1,242,227 of record OX421397.1, read on the forward strand.
TTTCCACACATAAGGTTGGACCAAAATTATATTGTCAATCATTTTTTACTGTAAATGTTACCAAGGCACTTCTAAAAAAATCATTGGCCTTTGAAATATGTATTATTAAAAAATTCTTATTGAATTTTAAAAAATAATCATTTTAATTTTTTTAAATTTGTTCATAAAACAGAATCAATCATATGTTCTTACAATATAATGTAAAATAAGAGTCCAATCTAAATTCAGTTTTCCAAAATTTTGTTCAATATTTAATTTTCTATTCCTGTTTATATCTGCATTTTAGAAAATTATCATGGCGGATAAAACCTACACCCTTATAAAAATTAGTTACCACTAAATTACTGTCGGTAACACTATAAAACTTAAAGTAACAACTATATATCCATAAATGGTGATTCTATAAAAGTTCAAGTCTACTATAAATTATTAAGTGTTAGTTGAGTGTCACAGCAAACCACAAGTGATGGTTAGAGAACTTTTGGTGGTAGTATTCAAAGGTAAAGAAGAAATTTTGACGTAATTTGTTGATAAAGTGGAACTGGAAGATACCTGTCGATTAACGAAAGTGATGCTTTTTAATTTACCAGAAGATGCTGGCACTACTTGTGTTATTCTGGTAAAACGCCTAGAAACTTTTCGGCAAAATGTACTGCTGTACTTGATTTTTTTCCAGCTATTAATGATAGTTTTATTCACATGCAATTTTCTTACACAGTTAATAACCACTCCTATTTTAGGTTAATTTTTTACTGAAAACACAAAGAGAAAACATCAGTTACCCAAAGTTTCATAACGTATTTATAAAAGAACTTGTTACTAAAAGTTTCATAACGTATTTATAGAAGAACTTAAGTATCTGAAGTTTTATAAAGGTAAACAACGATGCTATTATAAAACTCAGAAACCATTAGTTTTATTACGGAAGTAACGGCAAACCTTATATAAATTGAGGTAACGATTACTTCAAGTTTTATAACACAGTCATATAAATAGTTACAGCACTTCATTATAAATCTAGAACTTACAGTAATGGCTTAACACCCTAATAAACCTGATTTACTATAAGTGTTGCAATAAAACTACAAAGCATTTCCTTATATAATTGTGTAACCTTTATGAATACTCTATAAAAATATCAGTTACTATAAGTAACGAAAATTGTTTATTGGGTATGAAACTTCTAAAGATAACTTAATTGAACTTTTGGATGTAATTTGAAAAAAAACCGTTCCTGGATTGTGCACTTCTCTAGATCACATTCCTAGTAGACTTTAAACTTGCAGTAGATATTTTTACTAACAAAAAATGACATTTTACTTACTAATTTATATTTGATACATTTTTGAAAAAACAAAGCGTTGAGGACAAAGAGAAAATATCTATCCCCGTTTTCATCCATCATCAGTTAGTAAGTAACATATAATTCTACGAAAAATAAGTTAATACGTATTAAGCAAATTTTACATCTCCAAATAGAACTATTTTTATAATCCTCCTTTCACATCAATCCCATTTTTTGTAATAAAAATCAATTTGGATGTTTTCCCCAAAAGCAAGACACTAAAAATATGTCTGTTGACCTTACAGTTCACTGAGAAGATAATTCGTTGTGTCAGCCAAGAAGACGTGGAGTTGTGGGATGGAAAAGTCACCTCAGTGAAGGATTACAACTCTAGGAGTTAGCGGTGGACACGCTTTAACAATATCTTAAGGAAACTTTAGAAATTATTCACTTAAGCAGACGTATAAAGGGTTCGTAACAGGAAGATTTTTTTTGCTTGAATTTGTGTGATTGGTATATAGAGTTAACAATCCTGTGTCTTTTACAAAAACAGCAAAATTACTGTCATTTCAATGTGAATTTCACTATGAAATGGTTATTTACTGGAACAACAAAGTTTTGAATATAAACTTTGATAAATAATTATTCATAACATAGTTTGTGTCAACTCAATTCTGATCCTAGTTTTAGAACAAACAGGACTCAACAATAAACAACAACTTTTCGCTCGGCTTTCAGATATGTCGAGAAGTTGGGAGTTTACACTACGATGAACAGTTTAAATATGGTAAAACTTTTTATTACTGCACAATTTTTTTTAAATAAAATTTCTAAATAGTCACCTTGGACATACCGAAGACGCTGGTGGGTGGAAAGTAGATTCGATTGCTAGCATTTTATGACGCTAATATTTGAAAACCTCTTCGCATCGTTCGATTTCATTTTATTAGATTCGGGCGAACATAAATGTTGCGACCAAAGTTCCAATATTCCGAAGGTTATTGCAGTTATTATCATTTTAAATAAGCCTGAAGATTCTTGAGGAATGTTATAATGGATTTAAGAAGACAGATCTGATAAAAGAGTACTCTTCAAAGTTGAATGGTATTGAGGTTAAATTGAAGTTTTTGATTTATAACTGGAATAAAGATTAGTTTAATATGAACTAGTCCAATGGTGATTTTAATTTTTGACGAATGCGCTAGATATTAACTAGTTAAATTTTTGGCGGATGCACTGCGACGTTTAATGTGTTTTGAAATTTTGGCGGATGCGATGCGAAACTGAAAAGTTTCGAGTTTATGGTGGATGTGCTGCAGGCGCATTCGCCAAATATTAGTATTTTAGGAAATTATATAATTTTTCCTAGAATGCCTCTAAATTCGCATTTATATTTACAAAACTTGAATCATATTCCTGGGAAATCTTTCTATCGAGTCTATAATGGCTGGAAAGTTTTTAAAAACGGAACTTTTCGTTCGGAAACAATTCACAACGTCCAATTTACGGATAAGAAGAAAGTTTTAGCGACGGCAAGAAGAAAAAAGGATTTACGAAAAACAGTTTCTTTCCATTTACCGAAAACAATTTTCTCCATAGGAGTTGTGTATAACTTTGTTGGGACCTACATTTTCCATGCCACTACTATATTGCAATCTGCGTCTTCGAAAACAGAGAGTCGCAAGAGAAAACTTATTTTACAATCCAAAACTTTTCAGAAACGATATAAAGAAAAATCTCCTCGCAAAAAGTATGTGTTATCGTTCTGGTTGATTTTTGAGTTAGCCTATTCAAAGTACACAAAAAAAAATATAAAAAACATGAAAATTCATAATTGGGTATTTAAAAGGGTTGTGTTTAGCATGAGAAAAACTTTACGATGTTAGGCATGCGATTTTCCAGAAAATCGTCGAGTGAACATTTTTGTTTTTGTTTTTTCGCTCTAATTGTTTAAATAATAAATATACAGAAAAACTTCCAAATCAAAATTTGTAACTAATGCATTTATCTACAAATTTTGTCTGAAAAGTTATTCTGTAAATTAAAAAGTTTACGAGATAAAATTAATTTCAGTGGTATTCAATTCGTGGTTACGCGAGAGCCAAATTTATCAACTTGAAAGTTAATAATTTTGAGTTTATAACATTCTGAAAAAATAAATAAACTCATGTAAAATGTAAAATGTAAAGAAAGATCTCAACTTTTAGATAGAAATACTTTCAAATTTGATAAAGTAGATTTTCTGACTGTAATATCAGTTTATTATAATTCCTATTTAATTAATACTTATCCCAGCGAAAATTCCTTTTGGATTTAGCATTGCAAATGAGCATAAAACATTATTATTATAAAAGCAAAGCCATCAATATTTAGAATTTTAAACGAATGCTTCTTAAAAATCTGTTTTTTTTGCATGCTTAATTTTACTTGTTTTTTTTTAGACTTCATTTAATTATATCTTTTTTCGAAATTAATATAATTCAATGAAACTTTACTACTAAACACTTTGAAGCATCTACTTTCGAAACTACTATACAGTTTTTCTATAAATATCAAATTTTTTAAATAACAGAGAATTATTTAAAATAAATACTTAAATCAGAGGTCTGTCAGCAAACCTTCTATAACTTTTTATACCGTTTATGATATTATCTAAAAATTTGTGAACTTTATAATGAACCTATAAAGAAGTGATCGCGATACAAAAGAACACACCTATGGCTCAGGTAAGTAAGAGAAGGGAGCACAAATAAAGGTGAAAAAGCAGGTGAGAGAGCGTGGAAAATCGATGATAATACATTAAAAAATTAAGAAAAAAATAATTTTTTTTCATTTTTTTTTGGATACCCCATTTTAGAACACATTTCATATGAAATATTTTTTTCTAAATGTTATTGTTTATTTACTATCGTAAAATTAAAAACATGACAATTGATGATGTTCAAAAATACTACCATGGGTATTTCGTATATATTTTAAAAATTAATGCAGATACAAAAAAAATGTTCAGACAAATTTTGTAGATAAAAGTATTAGCTACAATTTTTGACTCGAACATTTTTTCGTATTTTCATTATTCAAACAATTAGAGTGAAAAAACAAAAACAAAAATTTTCACTCGACGATTTTCCGGAAAATCGCATGCCTAACATCGTAAAGTTTTTCTCATGTCAATCACAACCCTTTTTAAATACTCAATTTTCAATTTTTTGTGTTTTTTGCGGCATTTTACAAATATTTTGTGGACTTTGACTACGCTCAGTATGGAGAAATAATTATTCAATTTCTTTTATCCAATAGTGGCTTAGAGTAAAACTGCGAAGAGAGCCTCACCCTGTATTCACCCTCTATATAGATAGATCCAGCCACAAAAGATCTGCTTCTCCACCAGATTTAACCCCATTACATAAACGTCATTTTACAGCGATATATTTTATAGAATAAAAAAAATATTTCCACACAAAATGTCGACAACATCATTTCGCAATAAGTACAAATTGTATCATGCAAATTTCAATTTTGTATTCAATGTTAGATTCAATAGTTACGTAGTTTAATAGGTCAGTCACGTTTGTGTGTCGTAATAGACGTAATGAACAGAACTTGAGATGAATAGAGCCCAATATACACGAGTATTTCCAAATTCGGTGAAAGGACCATTTGATCTATTGATGTAAATTTAGATTTCCAATATCATTATTCTGTGTAGATGATCATTTTGTATTATTACGTACTGTTATTGGATAATTTCAATTCAGAAGGACAATTTTATACCATTTTGAACGTTTTGCAAGTTACAATATCGCTTCTTTCATAACTTGTTTACGTACAACGTTTTATCTTCAATTATAATGAAAATATTAATGTGGAATCAAATGGTGTTAGAAGTATTGTTACTATGGAAGCACAACGATTTTTCATAATAAATCAAAACAAGTCAGAAATATTTACTTGAAATTTCTTCGGATAGCGAATCAGACATTCCATTTGAAGTAAGAGAGTCTGCAAATGCTGCAATGGGTAGTTTGGTACTTGAAAAATCAAGAACTAGATAGGCCCTGGCCTGCCAAAAATTTGAAAAATATAAAGAATATCAGAAAATGGACTTAAATAACTGTGTGTTTAATAATAGACGGGGAGCTGGCTACAAAAAACAGGGTCGATAAGGTGCGCGCCATTTCAGCTTGTAAACTGGCGGCCCCAACTTAATACATCACCGAACGCCACTTCTTAAGGTCAGCACAGGTCGGATATGAATATGCCAGCCGGTTTTCCCGAACGAAAAAATTGGCTGAAAAACCTCATAACGGGCGCGCGTGAAACCTTTAGTAACGTGGGGTCCAAACCTCAAATAAGAGCGGTGTAATAGCGCAAGAAGTTTTGCAGGCCGGAAAACCCTCGTAAGAAGTGATCGAAGTTGTCGGAACTCATCTGAAAAACCTCATAACGTGCGCGCACGAAACTTTTTTATTAGGTTTTTGGGGTCTCAAATTAAAAAAAAAAAAATCATCAAGATACGATGATAACTCGCTGAAATATAATCATTTTTTATCGCGTGCGTGATTTTATAGCGCTTACTCATTTTCCACCTACTCGAGCCGCCGCCAACAACGCAAAAACGGGCTTCGTATTTTTTTTTTAAATTCATTTACTGCGCCAATTATCAAGTGATTTTGATCAAATTTTTTTTAAAACTTCTGGGAATGGTTATACTTTTTGATAAAGTTGCTCAGTATTGAGTAACGGCTCGTGATGCCCCAAGAAACTTTGAGGAACGTTGAGGCAAGATGATAATCTCGGCGTTCGCCTCTATCATTGCAAAATGCGCACGTTATGAGGTTTTTCAGATGAGTTTTCAGACACTTTCGATCACTTCTTACGAGGGTTCTCCGGCCTGCAAAACTTCTTGCGCTATTACACCGCTCTTATTTGAGGTTTGAACCCCACGTTACTAAAGGTTTCACGCGCGCCCGTTATGAGGTTTTTCAGCCAATTTTTTCGTTCGGGAAAACCGGCTGGCATTTTCATATCCGACCTGTGCTGACCTTAAGAAGTGGTGTTTGGTGATGTACTAAGTTGAGACCGCCAGTTTACAAACTGAAATGGCGCGCACCTTATCGACCCTGTTTTTTGTAGCCAGCTCTGGGACTATAATGTTCAATGTTTATAAATCTTAAAATACAATTGAATTAAAATAAAATGGGTTAATTGTCATTTTAAATAATGAAATAATTTTCAGTTTTTACAGTATACAATAAATTAAACTTTGAAACTGAAACAGTTACGTAAATTTTTTACATAACTACTTTTCATAACTGATACATGAGGGTTATGAAAAATGTCTTGGAGAGATTTAAAGTGTCACATTTGATAGCGGAATTAGATAAAATCCGTTTTACAAACTGGCATACACGAAACTGCTGGAAATTGTTTTCATAGTTTCGTTCCCCACCGCTAGAACACAAAAACATCAACTTCCTATAATAAATGTAATTTCAGTAGCACAAAATTTAAATATTTGTAATCATTAAATCATTTTCCGTAAATTTTCACTCTTACTTTATACTTTATCTTGTAAAATAACTGGTAAGGGTGAGTGGGAAAACTGACCCAATAAAATTATTATAACTTTTGTTATTTTTTATGGATGTTGACAAACTTAGTATCATTTGATAGGGAATTCCATGCCTAACATATTGTAATGTTAGGGATTTGAAAAAAATATATTGTAATCATTTATGTGAAAATGATAGTTGAAATTTAGTTTAATTAAAAAATGAAAAAGAAAGCAGTAGTTCGGGCGGTTGTCAATTTTGAAAGACGAGATAAGAAATAAAGCTGTCAAGAACAAAAAAAGGTTTTTTTTGAAGAAGAGAATCTCTATTTTGCGTTGGAATTGGAGAGAAATAATAATAATATACTGGATTACCCAAAAGTAAAAAAAAATTAATAAGTTACAGATTTCATTGGGCGCAAAATTTAGAAGAATTTAGAAGGGGGAGAGAACGCAACTTACGTAAAATCATCTACGAATAATTAAATTTTGTGGTACTATAACGGTACTTTTATTAAAGAAAAATTATGTTTTTGCGATATTATTGTTAGCTACGCCCTCTACAGTTTCCGAGATACAGCGGGTTACCTTTTTTAATCAGACACTAGGTACAAAAATGATAACAATTAGAGCAAACAAATTTTTATAACAAAATACACAATTCAACTAAAACAAAATAGAAATATTAAAATAAAACGGCCAAGAGTTAATTCCCGAGTGAATAATGAAGACGGCGAGCTGACCCTCGATGGAAGTCCTCCTTATTAAAATATCGAGCAAAAAACGACAACAAAACGTTGAGATACTCCATTATTCATACAATAAATCCGAGTTTCAAAAACGGACGGGATCCGTTCAAGACCGGACTTCAAGCTTAATAGTTATGAAGATAATAAATACCTAGTTTTGGGGTGTTTAAAAAAATTGATACGATGGAAATTTCGGTATTTTTGATTAAAGTGGCCTACAACGTTTAAAAAATATAATTTTAACGTGTCAAAATCTATTAAAAATGTCTGCTCTGAGAGTAAAAAAGAAAGAAGTGTTTTAAATACCATTAATTATATTAATCATGTATTAATAACCATTATATGAGAGTTGCATACACTATTTTTTCAACGAACAAGAAATTTTATTTGAATTCAACGTAATTTTGGATATTTGCTAATATCAGTTTAATGTTTAATGTTGAGTTGGGTTTTTAAAATAGAGTAACGTGAGAATTTTTTTACTGAATGATCTCGTTTCTTCTGGAAGACTCGAATCTGGTTGAAGCAGAACAAGGCCAATTATGTATATTGATTAGTGTGATAAAGTTCAGTGCTTCCTTTGTCCTTTGAGATATCAATTTGAAAATTTTAGCGTTTATAGCCATCATCAGTCTCCACATTCTAAAATTATTTACAATCTCACAGGGTGTTCCAGAATGCTGTGCCTTATCAAAGTTACATTTTTTGAATGAAACACCCTATATTTTATCGCATAATTGGAATCAGCTTGACCTACCCATTACAATAATATGGGGTTGTGATGTGTTCTACGGAGTATTTAAAAAGTTATAACCAATTTTCCATAAAAATCGTAACAAGTTCAATACCCTGTACAATGTAAGAGAAATTCAAGAATGAAAATCTGTTGCGGCCAAAGCTTTTGAATAGTAGTAAAAGTCCTGGAAAATTATTTGTTTCGTTAATATTCATTGAATCTGATACAGGGTGAATCAAAATAAGAATACATTATTTTCTTGGTTTTTTCAAATGGATCACCCTGTATTTTATGTGAGAATCGAATAGTACTACCAACATACTTCTTTTTTTATATAGCATTCCCTATACCTAAAATTATTAGTTCTTGAGATATTTTGATTTTTCTATGCAAAACATTGATTATATCAAAAAAATATGGTCCTACTACATATTCACCAACAATACCTCCCCACACTTTCAACGACCATTTAGTTTGACTGTATGTCACTATGTAATATGGATTAGTTTATGGATAATAGTGAAAGTCGTGCCTATTAACACAACCATTTTTATGAAACGTGGCTCCTTACAATATTATAAAATAATGGAATATTAATAAAAGACTGTTTGTTTCTCGCCAAAAATTATCAATCAAAAGTGTTAAGAAAACTAAAATTTATGCTATAAATATTTCCATTATCTCCCCATCACCTTTTTTATTTCCATATTTCAGATTTTTAATCTTCACCTCAAAATATTACATTAAAATTCCATTCTGTTCTCTCTTATTAATGTCCTATTAAAAATTTTTCGTCCAGTAGGCTTCCGCAACAGCTGCCATCGATATCCTTTTTATCCTTATATTTCCATCTTTTCGACACTTTTCAACGTTAACGTTCCAATTTGAGACTCATTAAAATAGGATCGAGCTCGGATTCTTCCGACATGAATTTTTATTAGTTTCAACTACCAAAAATAAGTGTAGATGACATTACAGTTAGAAACAGTAACTAAAAACCCGAATAACTGCAAGTTTTATAAACTCGATGCTTCTAAACGTTTTCTGAATCCACTTATTTCGACATATTGCCTACAAGGGAGATTAAACTAGAATCGAAGTTCGATTTTCGGTTTCTTCGGAAAAGAAAAACTTGTAAAAACCCGAACTTACATTGCCAAGTCACGATTTTCAAAGCGTCGGGGCATCTAGCACACGTGGTGAGGTCCTGCATCACCGCGAGCGCAACTTTGAGGTCCACACAAACCTATAATGGAATACGTAATGATGCTTTAGGCAAGGATGGTGGCAAATCGTTTTTAAAATGGGTTTTTATTTTGAATTCATTATACAGAGGATTTCAACGAAAACTATCCACCTTACAAAAATTAAAAACATGTTAAAAATCATACAAACGGGGATGTCTTTTTACTCATATGTAAAAGTTATAACTTTAACCCTCTCCTCACAATGTTTTAAATGAAAGGAGAGGTAGAGGAGATTCCAACAATGCAATAACGTATAGGATGTTTCATTTAATAAATTGGTTGGGGTTAGAATTACAACGTCTACATATAAGAATACATGATTTTTGACGTGTTGTTTGGTTTTTTTCATAAAAGTGACTCCAAAATTATGCGGGGGTGGATTGATTGGTTCAGCACCACCTGTCAGAGGCTTAGAGTCCTCGGTACCTCAGCCTTTAGGCTTTTTGTGCTCTTAGTTGTGCCGTTTATGTGAAAAGACCAGTAGCCCTTATCAGGTTCAACAGTATTTTCACTAGGAAGTCTACATCTCCAATGATATAATGCGTGGATATTGTACTTGGGTCTAGTATCATGGACTACAGCTCCTGTTCCAATGTCAGTCTTAGATCCGTCCGAGTACCACACCAACGTTCCTTCATGCCAGTTCCCATTGCATTCCAGCCATTCTCGCTTCCGCGGTGGATAATTTTTTTTGTGGCATTGACTTTCGTCAAAACCAAAACGCGCGCAGTCGCTATTCCTAAACAAACTCACAGAGAATTATTGGAAGAGGTACAAAAGGAAAGTCTAGGGGCCCATCAAGACATTTTTCTCACACATACAAAACTAGGACAAGGAAAGTAGCGAATTTCTACAATAGGTAAGAACAAAGGAAACAAAAATCTGACATAATACCTACTCGTATGAGGATACCATTGTTTGTGCCCATACCAGCATGTATGTTTTATAGCAATACGCATGCGTTCGACAACAACTCTATAATACATCTATGTACATCCTTGTTTACTGTACATGATATGGTTAGGTTAGGAAGTTTTTGTTGGAATGATCTTTATATTTTAAATACAAGAGAGAAGAGTCTGAAAAATATTGGGTGTTCTTAATAAAGTGTAATATTTAATAGAAAAATAACTTTCTTAAAAAAATCACGGTAATGGGAGTGAGTTTTACTATTAAAACGATTAATAGCTTTCCGAGAAATAAAGTTTATAGTCTTTATTCATCATATACCTCCCGCGTTAGAAAACTACGCAAGGGTCGTTGAGGGAAAGTTTTCATTATAACATAGAGAGCTACAACTTCCGAACTAGCCATTAACACATAATTAAAAGCTTTTGAAGGGATGTGTTGAAGGTACCGAAAGCCTAAAGGCCAAACTTTACCTACCATACTATCCGTTAATGGAGTGCTGTTGAAGCGAGAAGTAACATATGTATTTAATGGTCGACCTTATCTATCTCATAATAATAAACAAACTTAAACCAAAAAATTTAATTTAAGAGTTTGAAGTTGTACATAAACGTAATTGATGAATCAGTTGAAAAATGGAATTTTCATACTATAATTATTTACAATTTTCGAAGGAATGTTTGTTTCAGTTTTCGACAATGAAGCACCACATCTGTCGACAATTTCTCGTTGGTATGGAGAATTTAAACTTAGTGAAGGTCCACTAACAATAGCTGTCAACCTGAACCCAGGAAATTGGAGAATTTTCGGGCATTTCGAAGACCACAATTCAAAAAATTTTACATGAAGAATTGGCGGTACAAAAATGTGTTTCTCGTTGGATAGATACACCACTGGATTAATATTTGGAACATGTTTTTCCCTTTTACATTTAGAAACAACCTAACCAATGTCAAATCAATATATTCATCCATTTTAAAGTTATCAAATCAACACATTTAATTTTTCTGTATTTCGAAAAGTAAATATGGACCTCTCAATCCTTATATAGTCCCGTAAATAAAGGCACCAACCTGTTCATCTCATTATTGTCGGATTTTTTTTTTGCAACTTGTCGGTATTCATGTGTAGATTACTCTCTGAAAATATGTCCTCCGCGGGATTTGCGGAAGGGGCTGGAAAATGGCCCATGATCCCGAAAATTCAGTTTTTGGCCGATATCTCCCGAAATATGCTACTTAGAGAAGTGGGGTTTTGCTAGAAATGAAGTACAGTTCATTACCTACAAAAATGGTCCCTGTCCGGCAAACTAAAAAAAATTTAAAAACCATCGAAAAGAGGAAATTTTCAGCTTTCCAATAGTGTGCATTAAAGACCAATATTGCCAATCATTGTTTATCAATTTGCGGTAGATCCGAGAATTTTCAGAAAACTCCGGAAAAAAAAAAAAAATGTTCCAAGAAAAACATGTTTTTTATAAAAATACACAAAAATTATTTATTCATTCTTTCGGAATACGTTCACCACCTATCAAAGTCCCATTATCCAAAAGGTTTCGGTAAAACTACGCTTGATTTAAAAAATATGAACGGATTGATAAGGGCGGTCAAATATTCAGGAAAAATAAAGTTTGGCCAGTTTTTTCAATATTCCTCGAAAATAAAAAAAACGAAAAAGTTACACGATGTTATAGGTACAGGTCCCTCCTTTCATATGCACTTTGAATCATGAAAAAAGATTCATTTTTACTCAAGTTATGGGCCAATTTGCCCGCCCTCCCAAGCCTACATTCACGGAGCGTGCTCCCGGAAACGCCGCGCAGCAGCTCGAAATCCAAGGTACGCTTGGGCCCGTTTATCTCGAAAACGGTTAATCTTTTGACAAAAATGATGAGAATCATTTTTGTAGATAATAAACTGCTCTCCATTTCTAGCAAAACCCCACTTCTCTAAGTGTCATATTTCCAGAGATATCGTCGGAAAACTCAATTTTTTTTATTATTGGCAATTTTTCAGCCCCTTCCGCAAATTTCGCGGAGGACATATTTTCAAAAAGTAATCTACCCGTGAATACCTACAAGTTGCAAAAAAAAAGTCCGACAATAATGAGATGAGCAGGTTGGGGGGTATCTAGGTCTTTATTTACTGGACTAATATCATTTTGTCCAATTTTACGAGAGGTATCTACATGCAAACTTTGTGTCATTTGAAAACACCCTGTAGTATCACGCATTAAACTCGTTCAACCGAGGTTAATTTCCTTCCAAATAAATTTTCTTCGTTTTAAAGAATCAACACAATTAAAAATTATTTTTTTGTCATCTTCCGAGTTTCCAAGAAAAAAAAAATACTTCACAAGATAAGTTTAATTTAAATTAAAGAAGATTGTGTACTTTATTCACTGCAGCTAATTGTTAACAAGCTACTGAAATAAAAAAAAGAGTGGAAAAATTCTTCCTCAAGGTTTGTAAAGGACAAATTAACTTTTATCAAGTTACCGTCGTCTACCGTATGTTGTGAAGAAGGAAGTTGGTCCTTAAATTCCAATTCAAAGTGATAAATGTCCCGGTAGGGGACAGGAAGTTCGACTTCGGCTTTGAGTAATTACATAAAACTAAGGAACTTCCTACCGACCGTGGTTTGTCCCTTTTTACCCTTCACTACATGATAGAGAGCAATCCCTTTATCGTGACAGGATGTATACGTAGAGTGATACGGAAATGTCTTCCCAATAATCAAAACCCGAAATTAATGTATTCGCTAGCATCTGTCGGGAACAGACGTTTATATATAATCTCCATTATTGGTAACTGTCTGCTAGTGTGTGGTTGTATCATAATAAATTTACTACACGAGATAGTAACCGACGATGTTCCAAATTGGAGACACCAAGCGACACACATCGAATAAACCATTTATTAAACATTTACGTAGGTGAATATAACCTCAGTAGCGTTCACTATGAAAAGAAAACTCAAGTTCAATTCTATTAAACTCAATGAAGTCAAATATCTAGGTTTGATTCTAGATTCTAGATAGTAAACTCCTTGGTTAGGTTCTATGTGAGTGGGAATTTCTCGCCACCTCCACTGCGATCCTCGTTGGGTCTATTGTGCTCACCCCTAGGCATTACAATTCACCCCATAAGCCAGTCCAGACAGAATGCGTACGTTTGCTCTACTCCATTCCAGGATCTGCTTATTTTGAGAGAGCCCAGGTATGTCTACCCAGTACGTGAAGGTTTTCCCCAAGTAGCTATGGTTGATCTAGCAGTGCTTTTCGCCAAAAATGGTTCAGGTCCGATAAATAGAGCCTCTGATCCCTTTTTTGCCCAGAGTGTCGGCCTTCTCGTTGCCCTCCACTGGAGGCAATACGTCAAATACTAGGTTTGACTCTAGATTCTACTCCTGTGGGACAAACAAGAAAAGGAGATCACGAACACCGTACAACGTCGTATCTTTTTCCATCCAGATAAAAACGAAAATAGTTGTTGTGTAGTTCAAATAAATACTTAGAGCAAAATTTCTGTCAAATTTTAAGCATTTTCCGATAATTTTTAAATTTTTCTCTCTACTAAAAACTTTAATTAACGGAAAAACCCCCAAATCTCTCCAATAAACTTGATCTTAAAACGTAATTTTAAATTTTTCTCATCGAAATCAACATAATTTCAGATTTCTCCACTTGACAACGAGGCCAATTCGAATTCGGATGTCGAATAACGCGCGATGGCTATGTCCGATCTAGTTGGCACCCATCCGTTTTACTTCCACGTTTCCTTGTTTGCACGTCAGCCGAGGTGGATATCCTCACATGCATAAAACATCACCAATCAAGTTGGCGTCGTTTCTCGTATGTTACCTTAGCAAACATGCAGATGAAAAGTCGACGGAAACTTCTAACACCAACGGTAGACGGAACATTATAATAAATGACAATCATTTCAATGGGACTTCGCTTGAAAAATATGAGTTTTTTTGTTGATAAATACAGGGGTTCTAGAAACTATCCTGCCGAACGTAAATTACAGATACTAGATGTGTTTTATGGCAATCTTACCTTATTTATCTTCTGTAAGTTCCTTGTAGCATTACTTATTCTTTTTTCTTATTTTTTTGGGAATCAAACCACAATAATGTTTTTTATTTTTTATTTCGACGTTTCGGTAGCGTTCCAGCTACCGTTGTCGAGATTAACTAGTATAGAAATAATTTGACATTTAGACAATCAATAATATTTTGAAGTTTAAGACTACAAAACTTTGTTGTCAAACTTTATTAAGGTCCATTCATAGTAGATCACACCTCTGGTAAAATGTGAAATAAAATATTTTATTTTATGACATTCTAACGATATGTAGTCCACTAGAAATGGAATCCAGTGAAATGCACGTTCCAGGAACGGTTTTTATTGGGATAGCGCTTTTTTCTCGCTTATTTTGGAAATTTTGTTAATAAAAACGCGTTTGTTGTTACTTTTTTGTGTATGATTATTTTTGTTTTCAAAATATGTATAACTCAGTTTGGTGATTTTGTGTATTGAAGTGTGTATCGATTAACAACCATTCCAAAGATAAATCATAAGAAAACCTGGATAAAAACTTATGATGCTATCCTGTTAACGCAGATAATTGATTATTGGAAATTTCTTTTTTTAACATTGGTAACCAAATTTGACTACATGAAATACTAACTTCACATTTATCTGAATTTTGTTGTATTAAAGCACTTTCTTTGATTTTTCGTCTTTTATTATTGGGCTCTTTCAATATTATTTTTGTCGAATCCCATTTAATTTTATGCCCCTCTTCCCAAGCATGTTTGCAAATACCTGACTTGAAGAACTCCCTATCTTTGATATTCTTTTTATGTTCATTTATTCGGACTTTCAATGGTCTAGATGTTTCACCTAAATAGAATTTGTTGCATTCACAAGATATCTGATATATGCAGTTTTTTGAAGATTGTTCTTCCTTTTTTTGGTTTCGTTTTTGTTAGTATAGACCTCAACGTATTGTTAGATTTGAAGCTAGTTCGAATATTGAATTGATTACCAATTTTCTTAATTCTTTCTGATAAACCCTTAACATACGGTATTGTCAAGTTTTTAAAAATTATGCTAGCTGAATTATTAATATTATTGTTATTGTTATGGGGTATTAACAATGAGCCCTTCTCTATATTCTTAATTTCTTTATTTACAAATTCTGCCGGGTAATTATTGGCATTTAAAATCTACTAATTTTACCCAAACCGAATCATCTCCGTTTGGATATTTTTCATATTTTTGTCGAGTATTAATCATTCAAGGATTGCGATTGAATATTTTATCACTACAAGGGTGGGTTTCAATGAATTATCGGAATAAATTCTATATACAGTGTCTCATTATAGTTAGGATATACTTTTATTCATTTGAAACTAGCTTATGTCAAATGTCACTATTATAATATTGAACGTGTGATTTAGAAAAAGCTATTCAAAAGGATAAAGCGGAAATTAACTTTTCTCATACGGTAACTTATTAGGTTCAGTGAACTTATAAGTTGATTGTGGTCATTTTGACGTGGCAAAATGAGTGAATTTCACTAAAACCAGCTACCGCATGCCTCGGGCTACTCCATCATTCATTTGCCGACACTCTAAAATGTAAATTTATCCAAGTTTCGAGTATATAAAGTCGTATTTTATACATTAAGACGACTGGAATTTCAATTTTACTTAAAATTTATATAAACCATTAACGTATTTTTTTTATTGTCAAGCGGGTTTTCCACAGGACGGTTAGAAGCCGTTTTTACTCTAAATTATTCGAGATAATCATGTAGGCGACCCAGTTTTAGTGTCTATTATTCCCCTTTCTTTCCAAAATATGAGGTCTTCTTGTTTTCGGTAAATTAGTGCAATGTATACCCTCTTCACATTCTCTTATTGCCGTATAAATCTCAGCCGGTCTGACATTTTGATCTCTGAACAATTTAACAATTTCACGTTCGGGCAAATGTCCAACTTAACGATTCCGATGCTCTCTAGGATTTCCAGATTACGTAACAACTTATGAGCACATTTTTTTTTGAAAAATGATTACCCAGAAACTTGGAAAAAGTTCAAGGTTTACTATCAAAACAACGAACTTACTCGTAGAGTACGAGTTTTTGAAGAAATTAATGGGCTGTTTAAGGGTAACACACTAATATATGGGTAAAAGAAGATTCCAAAGTGATAATTATAAAACACACCACTGCTGTTGTTTTTAAAATTGACTGATCTACAATTGTAAAAAACTGTAAAGAACAGAACAGTGTCTATAATATGTGTGAATAATCAGTTCAGTTGTTGTTTTGCTTGATGATAGAAGATTCCGCCACACAATTTTGCGATTAGTATATTTTTATTCTTAATCATTAAAAAAAAAAGTTTTCTTGTAATAAGGCAACTTCATACTGTTTCGTGGTTTTTTCTTTTGAAGTTTCTCAATTCTTGCGGATTCAGTTTATTTTATTTTTCTTGGGAATTAAAAAAATGAGCGAAAAGAAACGTGTATGAACATGACAAAGAACAAAGAAGTCTCACCCTCGAGTATATTTTCGTAGTTATACTGGATTGTATGCTTTAGAAAAGGAAATTGTAACTTTTCTCATACAAAAGGAAAGGCAAAACATAAATCCTTGAAGGATGGAATAAGTGAGAATATTTTCAATAATTACTTATATTTACATAAGAATTTACGATGTACATTTTCAAGAAAGCTACAAAGATGGAACAGAGTCCAACCATTTATGTGGCTACAGTAATATCTGCCTGTACAGATATTACTCGTAATATCGCTCTTAAAAATACACGACAGCCTCTGGCGACTGAAACGTGGACAAAAAATAGACGTTTCAAAATAATTTCGAACAAAAATCTCTTTACATTGTCAAAAAACAACTTTTTTCCTCTTTCAAAGGAAGTATACATAAGCAAACTTTTTGCCGTAACAAGAGGAACAATCCATTTTCCTGTACAGACTAAGCATTTTAATGATATCAAGAATCCTCTTTGCTTTTCTGACAATAGAAAAAATCTCAAACGCTAGTATTCAAAAGATCTTTAAATTTAAAAGTTTTCACTGTGCCTTTTCTTTATCTCTCTGTCTTGAGGAACTCGAAGTTATGAATATCCTTATATCTAAAAAGGCAGTTGAATAATGCATTTTCCATTTTGTTAAAAAGGAAAATCGATGGTAATGTTTTATTTTGGATTACAGCAAAGTTATGATAGGTGAAATTTTAGACTCTGATTTATATGCAACAACAATTTTAATAATAGGAATTAATTTAGATCCATATACCTAAAATCATGTTTTGAACCCTCTCGAAATTGCAGTATATCATAACAAACATCGAAGAATCCTGTTATTAATACAAATGTTAATTGATAGTGGTGGCAATATCCTCTCAACCGATATATTTAGCCTAATAAACGTGCATAAATTCAGCTTGTTACTTAGTAATTAGCTCGTGTTACGTAATTTGGAGTCTAACTGTATCCAATATAATTTTTGTTATACATAAAATCAGTATCTGTAGTTTGCGTTTGGAGTTGGGACCCACTGAATAGTCGGGACATTTTTTATTTTCCAAACATTTGGTTGCAAAAAATTTGTTTTTCGTTTTAAGATTTCTAGCACGCAAATTTTTCATTTGAATATGTGTCACCTAGGAATTCTATTATTCATGTAACTTAACATCTTCCTCTATACACGTCTTTTATAATAAATTAATTATTTAATTGAAATCTGAATAACTAGCAATTCGGTGATCGAAACAAAAATTGGAAATATCCCACAAAATTATGAATATTGAACTGAAATTTTGGGAGAGTATTTGTTAAAGAATGGTTAAATGGAAGAAAAATTTACAAGAGCATAACGCAAGGGGTTTTCGTCTTGTGAATGATAAATATGGAAGTAGTGAAAATATTCGAAAATCCACTTTCTGAAAAAATTCATGTACTCATAACTCGGCTAATTGGAGAGATAGAATATTCTAGTCTCCTTCATTGGATTCAGGGACACATTTTACATATAGAAATGAATTTTTAGTCGATATTTTCAAGCATTAAGGGAGATAGCAAAGAGCAATTTAAATCGCGAAATATTTCCATACCTACCTCTTGCTTCAAAATTTCCTACAAAAAAAAATTTTTGCGTCATGAAATTGGCTAAAAATTGGTAACCAGGGGTTTTTTGATACGAAAAAATAAATGCCACAGTCAGTTTTTTAATAAAATCATTCTTTCTCATTCAAATAATGCAGTGAAATTTTCGAAAAAACACATTTTCAACATAAAAGGTCTTGTAAATACCACAAAACTATGAATTTTGGAATAAAATTTCAGGAGAGTATTTGTTAAAGAATGGTCAAGTGGGAGAAAAATTTTCAAGGGCGTAACTCAAAGGATGTCCGTCTTGTGAATGATAAATATGAAAGTAGTGTAAATATTCGAAAATCCACTTTCTGAAAATTCATGTACTCATAACTAGACTAATTGGAGAGATAGAACATTCTAGTCTCATTCATTGGATTCAGAGGAACATTTTACATATAGATATGAATTTTCAGTCGATATCTCCAAGTATTAAAAGAGATAGCAAAGAGCAATTTAAATCGCGAAATATTTCCATACAAAAAAAAATGTTGCTACTTGAAATTGGCTCAAATTGGTAACCAGGGGTTTTTTGTTACGAAAAAATGAATGCCACAATCAGTTTTTTGATAAAATCATTTTTTCTCATCCAAATAATGTAGTGAAATTTCCAAAAAAACACATTTTCAACATAAAAGGTCTTGTAAATACCACAAAACTATGAATTTTGGAATCAAATTTCAGGAGAATATTTGTTAAAGAATGGTTAAGTGAGAGAAATATTTTCAAGAGCATAACTCAAAGGGTTCCCGTCTGGTGAATGACAAATATGAAAGTAGTGACAATATTCGAAAATCCACTTTCTGAAACTTCATGCACTCATAACTCGACTAATTTGAGAGATAAAACATTCTAGTCCCCTTCATTGGATTCAGGGGAACATTTTACATATAGATATGAATTTTCAGTCGATATTTCCAAGTATTAAAAGAGATTAGCTTAGAAACATGAAACGTGAAATATTTCTATACCTACCCATTAGTTAAAAAAAAATTGAGGCATGAAAAACACTCAAAATTTGTAATAAAGGTTAATTTTACAATAATTAGTGCCTACAGTCTGCAATTCCAAAACGGATTCCATCCGGAATTTCAAAACAAAGGAATCGTTGAAATTAAAACCGAGAACGTTCATTCTATACTTTCCTTCGGGATTTGCCTTTTCGCGTTGTTTTCACTCGAAAAATCGTCTAGTGTTGTTGAAACATTTTCTATAGGTAGATCACTGCAACCAAAGGTAAGTGGTTATTTTACTTTTTGTAACGTTTTTGCATTAAATGCGATTGATTGGATTTCTCATACAGTAAAATTGAATTCCGTAGATATGTTGATGGTTTTTCAATCATCCTTTAAAAAAAAAACAATTTTACTGAAAATGAGACATGTATACAGTATGGCCCTTCTGCCGTACATTTTATATAGTTTGGCTTGGTTAACGAATATAAATAGTTAGAAATAATAATTTTTTCACCACAATACCGTAGTAAAAAAACTGAACTGTACAAAGTAATTCGAAGGCGTTCATCTGCATTCGACAATTTATCTAAACAGACGTTATCTCAACCGAAACGTTTATAAGGAAACTAATATTTCAGTGAAAAGCTTGTTATTGCAATTTGCTGTTCTCGTTGTCGGGGTAAAAATAAAAGCTAGTCGTAAATTCCTCTTGAAAAGCCGATTTAAACGAGAACATCCTTCTCTTATTTACTCTAAACATTATTAAAAACGGATAACGCTGGATAAATACTTTCAACAAACATTGCAAATATAGGAGAGAGAGTAAAACACCTTGTTTATATCAAAGGTTTGATTAAGATGATTTAGGATGACAATTAATTAATCGTAAAACGAACTCGAATAGAATGTATACAATTAGAGTGTAAAAATACATCATGGGTTGTTGTATTGCAGATTTTTGCTCCCAGCGATTACTGGCTGTTCGCAGACCTAAAAAAATTCTCGCCGGTAAGAAATTTCGGGCTATTTTGAGGAAAAGATAAATAGTTGATATTTACAAAAAGGACATTCGGATTTAACAGCTAATTAGAAATGAAAGCTTCTGCTCCTGGGATTTCACCGAAGGTGACGTCTTCTGTTGGTGGGGTTTCGATCGGAGGAGTGTAACGGTTCGTACAGTAAACGCAGCGGAATATCCCTAAGTCAATACCTTAGAGACGGGAAATTCAGGAGAGGGCGAAAGTCAATACCTTCCGCTCTCTATCGGGTTTCTGGATGTACGCTGAAGTCAATACCTTCAGCGAGGGTGCAGTATCCCTAAGTCAGTACCTTACGGACAGGAGCTTCAGAGGAGTACGAAAGTCAATACCTTTCGCACGCTAGCAGGTTCAGGATTCTCGCTGAAGTCAATACCTTCAGCGCGGACAGGTTTATTCAGACAGGTCAATACCCTGCTGAACGAGGAGAGGGATTGTTGACAAGTCAGTACCTTGCCAACCGGAGAAGGAAGCCCACCGAGTCAATACCTCGCTAGACTGCCTGCTACGATTCTCGGTCGTCCTTTTATATCTACACTGGCTTGGTAAAAACAGCTTTGTATCGAACCATAGTCGTCTCTAGAACGATGTTTCAGGGGGACATCGTTACACCTTTCAAATCGAATGTTCAAATTAAAGGATTTAGGTCTCGTTAGGCGTTCTTCATGGTTCTATCTTAAGATATTTTATAAAGTCATCCATCAAACTTTATTTTAAAGGTTTTTAATTTCATGATTTATTTTCCTTCAACTCACGTAAATCAAAATATAAATCACTCCTTATATCTCACGTTCTTATAGATACCACGATTTCTCGAATCGTCTACTATTTTTCCCAGTCGGTTTTTTATTATATACACTTGTTTTTTTTTAAAAAAAGCTCAATATTTCGTTTTTGTTCCAATATAACGTTGTTTTTTTTGTCTTTACAATTCCAGGTATTGACTTTTTTTTCCATATTCATCCCAATCCTCGTTACAATCTTCCAATTCGGATAAACTAATCTTACAGAACCTATCTATCTTCCACAATCACGCGGCAAATCGACGTTCTTTCAGTAGATTTCGTGTAAAATCAGCCGAGAAGTTTTCTGCTCTACTACAGAGGCGACTTAAGTATAACACATTAGTGATTGATAGAATGATTTTCAGTGAATATACTTGTATTAATATGTTGTCAAGTTTTACGATTTTGGAATTAAATTTCAACAAAAAACCCCCCAAAAATTAGTTTTTAGGTGGAATTTCGACATAAATTATCAAAAAAAGTCATGCTACGATTCTCACGATAAACATTTCAACAAAAAAACCTTCTTACGATTTTCTAGAGAAATGTTGACAAAAATAAAACGAAAAACTGCCCTCCCCATGATTAAGTAATAATTAGACAAAAATTATCCAAAAATAGGTAGGCTAAGATTTTCAAATTTAATTAACTCCCCCCCTTCCCAAAAAAAAACTTCCTACGTTTTTTAAGAGAAATTTTGACAAAATTATCACGAAAATGATTATTTGGAAGTAATATTTTGACAAACATCACCAAAAAGAAGCCTAGCTACAATTTTTAAGTGAAATTTCGACAAAATTTCCAAATAAAAATGCCGGGCAACGATTTTTAAGTTGAACTTCCACAAATATATCACGAAAAACATCCCTCCCTATGATTAAGTAATATTTTGACAAAAATTATCCAAGCTAGGCTACGATTTTCAAATTTAATTTCAAAAAACTCTTCCCTTATCCCAAAAAAAAAACTTCCTACGTTTTTTAAGAGAAATTTTGACAAAATTATCACGAAAATTATTTGGTAGTAATATTTAGACAAAAAAAATTATCAAAAAAAAGGTTAGATACAATTTTTAAGTAGAATTTCGACAAAATTTCCAAAAAAACCAGCCAGATTACGACTTTTAAGTTGAATTTCGACGGAAATACCACGAAAAACAACCCTCCCTATGATTAAGTAATATTTTGATCAAAATTATTAGGCTACGATTTTCTAATTTAATTTTAACAAACCCCCCCCCCCCCCCCAAAAAAACTTCCTTCGAATTTCAAGAGAAGTTTTGTAATATTTCGACAAAAAATGTAAATACAGCTTCATTTCGAAGCTTGGTTTTTACCAAAACCGTTCCTGCTTTCGCCAAATTGAGCCGTGCGAAATTTTCCACAAATCCGGATCCAATATCGTATCTATACTATCTCAATTTGGATAATATTCAGCGTAGACGTGTTCCATGTATATTTCCAGCTTCCTAGTTATTATACATGACGTTTTCAATTACATCCAATTAATTTGCAATAATTATGTTTAACAAGAAGTATAATAATCAAGACAAAAAGATAAAATTCGAAAATAATAAAGATACAGGTAGTTGAGGGAATGAATTTATATAGATTTTTTCAAAAAAAGGAAGGGTTGGTAAACATATTTTTGTACTTACATTAGATAATAACCAATTTTATGTCTGTGAAATGATAACTCCACTCCAACTCCAGCCATCACTGAAAAACAAAATAAAAATTCAATTAACAAATGTTTGTTACTTTTATACAGGGTGATTAATTAATAATTGGAAATATAACGTCTGTAGAATTCTGAGCTGTAAATATGTAAATTTAACCCAAATGGTCTTGATAAATTTGTCCCCTGTCTGAATTAATACCACAAGCGTACGCCAGGTGCCAGTGAGTGATTGATTCTTCTCAAATTCTACGCAATTTTAACACAATAATTTCTAAGTAAATATCATACTCTTCCTTCATAACGATAAAGATTTTTAGTTAACCTTGGGAACCTCAAATTACGTAATATTTCGAAATCTTACTAGATAAACGATAATTTTTATTTCTTCGAAATTACAAGCCTCGTAAAACTCGACTTCCTGCAGGAAACTATTGCCGAAAATATCTTTACAGCTAGAAGGAAACTATTTACTAAAAAAAAAACACATTTGAACGAACAATATAATGGAAACAAAAACATCCGGTTGATTAATATTTCGACCGTAATCATAATAAAAAGTTTCCTTCTAAAGTCGCGTGAGGAAGACTTTTTTATATCTCAAATTACACCGTTTGTACGCCCTAGAGCATCTTTTTCCGTTAATATTAGAAAATGAAAACGAATTCCAATATTATCTCGAGGAAGGAAAATCAACAAGATGGAGAGAGACATTGGAGCCAATAATTTGTAGAAGAAAAATAATGTTGCGATCGAGAAAATTATTTTTTCCTATGACCAGTATCCAAAACACTATTTTAATACTCAAAATTAACAATCTCTCATAGAAACAAAAGTTGTGCCATAAGGCAAACCCAAGGTTATTAGGCAAACCCAAAATGGGCTGATGTAAATTGCAGCGTTTGGTAATCTTTAATCCGTATACCTGATAAGAGTTGATAATAGAATCTGTAAATTGCAGCGATGGTCAAATTTGAGATTTTATTAATCCGACTTGTAAATTGCAGCGATTAAATTCTTTTAAGAATTCCACTAAACAGGTGTTACAGCTTATCTATTCCTGGAGTTGTTATAGATTAAGAACCTATCTAATTGGTGGCGCAACTCGGTGCCGCCCCCGTTATGGGGTTGTCCACCCCTTTACCTATTTATAAATAAGTAGATTTTATATTTTATCATTAGTTTTTGCTATCTAACATGAGCGAAGTAACAGAAATTGTTAGTGAACGTGGAAACGTGTTGTTACTATTAAGTAACTATAAGTTCTTTAAAAAAGAAACGTTGAAATCTGGAGAAGTCAAGTGGTGTTGTACCACAAGGAAGTGCACCGCCAAGATCTACAGCATTGAAGATGGACCCGAACGGATAATTTCCAGGAAGAATTTGGAACATAATCATCAGAGTGACGAGAAGAAAATTCAAAAGCATATTGTGAGTGTTTCTTGTAAACGTAAAGCGACAGGAGATATTTTTGTAAAGCCAGCAAAAATATGCCGTGGCATTTTAAAAAACATTTCGGATGTTCTTCTTGCCGTTTCTGATGTGAATTGTATCAAAAGGAATATTTACGATGCCCGACGCCGAGAATATTCACCGCTACCGAAATCTATTATGGACACCCATTCTGCTTTGGAGTCAAACATTTGGAACAGTGAAAACTTTGTGTTATTAAACAACAGCAGTGACAACATTATAATATTTTCGTGTGTAACCAATTTAAAGTTTTTATGCAACTTCTGTGACATTATTTACGCCGATGGAACATTTTCATACTGTACTCGCTATTTTTAGCAACTGTTTACAATTCATGGCTACAAAAAATGGCCACTATTTACCTTTGTTGTTTTGTTTAGTTAAAGATAAAACATGCGACTCCTACAAAAAATGTTAAAAATTTATTGTAGATATATGTGCAAAAAATGACTTTGTTTTTAAGCCAAGCAAAATAGCTATTGATTTTGAACAAGCTATCCACTCAGCCGTAAAAAGCATATGGCCCGATATAAAAATAATTGGATGTCGTTTTCACTTAAGCCAATCATGGTGGCGCAAGATTCAAGAACTAGGTTTGGCAAAAGAGTACAAAGATAAAGATTCCGAGATAGGAAAGTTTTTAAAATATACTTTTGGTCTTCAGTATCTTACACCCGCCGAAGTAGGAGATTGCCTTGTTTTTGACTTGGGAGAAATACAACCACCAGACAGTTGGGTTACCCAATATGTCGACTATTTAGTAAATGTGTATGTGTCAGAAAGTGCCCTTTTTCCTCCTGAAATTTGGGCATCTGCTTCACCTAGTATGTGTCGGACAACCAATGCATGTGAATCCTTTCACGCTCTTTTTATAGTAATCACCCATCATTTTATATATTTCTGGAAACATTGTTACAATTTCAAATAGATACTTAATATTAAAATAAATAGCATTGATACTGTTAAGCTTCCAAATACTCGAACCCGGAATAAATTTAATTTCTTAGATATAAAATTAAATCTGTATTATAAAACAAAAAGTATAACGAGATTGCAATTTGTAAAACAAGTATGTCATTATTTTGGAAATGTTTGAGCACATAATATGTACATTTAGTGTAAATATTGTTTTTGATTTTATTATAGCGCTTATAGTATACTCGTATGTATGTGTAATGTGTATTTGGTCATCAATTAATAAATATTAAAAAGTATTTTTCTTTTCTTTAGTATAGATAAGTAATGCAGTATAAATAATCTACGGTTTGTTTCAAGTTTAACTCAGTAGGTTTTCATAAATTTTGTCGCTGAATTTACAGGTAAGATTAACGCTCTTTGTTGACCGTGCGCTGCAATTTACATAGTTACTACGAACCCATACATGACCATTCGCTGCAATTTGCATGTAAGGATTATAGAAACTCTGACCGCCGCTGCAATATACAATCGGCGGTTTGAACCAAAAAAAAATTTCTATAAATTTACTTCAATAATTATCAAGTATTTAGCTGGACAGCTGGATTCAGAATCACTGTAAAAATCCCCGCGTCTTCTCCTTCCAATATTTGTTAGTTATGTGGTTATGTTCGTAAATAAAATGTTAATTTTTCTTTCCCGAACATTTATTCACAGAACTCCATCCGCTTAATATTGTCTTTTGTCTCAAAATATTTCAGTTTCCTTTGGAAACACTCTGTTTATAAGCAACCTTTTGCCAACTTATTAGTGTTTCATAATCCGCTTTTCGATTTCCCTGCTTTGTGTTACTCAATTCGCCAGGTAATGAGCATATTTATGTAAACAAGTGAATTTAATACATCGAAATAGTCCTGCGAAAGGATTTGCTGTGCGGCTATTTCATTCATTTGTTATGCTTACTCGTGGTTGTGATCCTGATTATTCAACAAAATGTACGAACGATGGGAAATTTTGGAAGTATTCAAAACAGCTTTGTTAAAAAAAAAATCGACAACGGTTACAAATTGGGTATTTTCGGCAGTAGAATGAATTTTTCTTGGAAAAGGATATGTTTGAACGAGTGAATATTACAAAAAAAAAGGAGCTCAAAGGATTTTCAAATAATAAAAAAGATACACGAGTGATATTAAATGGGAAATGTCCTTGTTAAAACGGAGCAAAATTTCATACAACGGTTAATATTTCGTCTTTTGGAATTAAAAAGTTTTTCTGTTAAAAGTTTCGTCTGTATTATAAAATAAAAGTGTAATTTATTGTAAACAGTACCTATAATTACTACTTCGCATGGAAAAGAGAAAATATCACAAAAACCAATAACTTTTGCTTAATAAAAATAGAAGTATGATAGTAGTACTTTTCCACAATGATGTAGAGTGCTTAATTTTAAAAAATATAACTTTGATCTTGTACAGACTTATCGAACACTGTAAACTATTTTTATAAATAACCTTTTTTGGTGTCTAACATGATAACAGACCTACTGAGCTTTAATATACTGACGCCCAGTATAAAAAACTCGCTGCTTTTCACTCTTTTCAAAAGCTTATACGTCTCATAGATACGACAAGTAACTATTGATTCCTCGTGATATATTACGAAACATTTTTTGGAACATATCTGATAAGAAAAAAAAATCTTTCGTCTATATATCAAGGTATAAACGTTTATATAAAAAAGATTTTATTTCCAACAAGAAATAGCAAATTTAAATAAAATTTTCCCTTTTTCGGGTACAGAATCGATGAATATTTGATGGTTTAAATTGATTTTTCTACTACCATATTATTCAAAGATAAAGAAAAATATTTTTTTTATAATACAAATTTAAAAGTAAGATCAACTGAAGTTTTAATTAAATTAAAATTTTTTTTTTGGAGCATCCCAAACAAGAAAATTGCTTTCAGATGAATTTAAAAACTTTTTGCTTATACAATGTTTATCTAATCATCGATTAATGACTGTAAAAACTGCTACAAAAATGGATTGCCTCGTGCTGAAAGAATTTCTCGAATGTTTAAGACATCCTTGAAGGTTATTGGAAAAATCCCAAAGCATATAAAACTGTGCTTATATCACTATTGATAATATATCCTATAGAGGACAGAGGATAATTATCTTTATACTTATACTCTTTCTAGTCCCTTTTAAATCACCCCCAGTGCCATGGTTTGTTTTGGAACTATCAGTGAACCAAGTTATCCCGAAATACCGTAACAAGAATTTTAAATGTATTCAAGCTTTTTCACGCAAGAAAAACTAAAACAATTATCTTGTGTCCGTGCCTATACGTTAATCTAGCGTTCTAAATTAATTAGAAAATCATCAACATTATCGTTGTCCCTATATATCCCTTATTATTATACATCTGCACACTCCAGTAATTGCTAGAGCTCGTTTTCAATGGAAACTCATCGAGTCTGTTGAGTATTCGATATTTACGTTGGATATAAACGAGTGAGCACAATGCTTAGTCAAACGTGAATTGTCATATGTGTTTGCTGTTCTATGGATTACGTAAAAGGACAATATGCGTCGATGTTTTGTAGATTAAAGTGATATTTAATTTATATAACTTGGAAGAATCTTTTTTTTAACTTTAAACTATATTAAATTTGTCAAAACCGTATAACGTTTCCACTTATAAACTTCTAGCAAATACACGTGTTTGTATAACGGAAATTAAATTGACAGTGAATCCAATTGACTGACTGACCAACAACAAACTAAATAAAATATGACATTTGACAATCTCGTTAAACATAGAACTCAAGCTAACCAAAGCGAGCACAGAACTAACGTTAACCATAAAATAAATATGTAAATATCCTCACACCAATATGTAAATGTCTAAAAATCAATTGTAATAATCTGAAATTAAGGTCTAATGAGAACCAGATTCCAGAACCAATATGAATAGAAAAAGATTAAAGGTCTAATGAGAACCCATTGCTAAATCTCAATCAAAAAGAACAGAAACTTACACACAAGTAAAAAGACATTCTAAAAATAAAAAATCGATTAAATTTCAAATCTGTAAATTTCATGAAATGCAGAAATCTAAATTCTTCAAATTTAAACAAGGAATCATGTAATCTGGTAATCTATCAAAATATTATCCTGAGGTGGGTTAAGGATATTGAAAGTATTTTATCACAAAATGACGTCTTTTCGTAAAGGATTCTAGGAAAAAAAATTTCCTCGTCTAAACGCACCCTAACACATTCTTCAAATTTTCATCAATTCATCCTTTCACGCTAACAAATTTCAATATGAAAGCGAAATTTTTAGAAAAATTGAATAAAATTTTGACTAATGCTGTTGAATTGTGGTTGTTCATGATCGAAATATCGATCTACCGTGACTGTGAATATTCATGATAACTAAAGGAGTACACACATGTAATTATCAAGTATTTGCCATGTTAATTATGTAAATGTTCATAGTTGTAGGTCCCGCCGAGAATGAGTAATTGCCGACTCGAGCTGAGCTAGAACCATTTTTTTGTAAAACTTGCTGTGTCGTCATTATAAAATTATTCTAACGTTATAACATGCAGTAGCTATAGTCAAGGGCAATTGACAATTAATTTCATGGTACATAGACAATCAAGAAGCAATTCCAATTATTACGTGAGTTTAACTACTTTTTCCTTCGCTTTCTCTAAGATATATTTGCTGGGAACATCCTGTACTCGTTGTTTGTCTAAGAAAATAAAAACCTCTTTAAAAAATCGCTTTTTTTGTAAGGGAACGAACAAGAAAGAGTCCAAAAAAAAATTGGCATAGTTTACACTATTTTTCGTTAATATTTTGTGGACATTCGGCATTTTTGGTGATATCCCCCTAACGCTTCTTCAGTTAGTTCAAGTTTCCATTTTGTATACTGGTTGGTGTCATTTTCACACACGATTATACCGCCAACAAATAATTTTCCCCCTTTTACATCCTGTATATACATCGTAATTTTATTCGAATCATTTGAACGGATGCGTTATGAATCAGCATTAAGGGTGTGCTGTACGGTGAATTTTTATGAAACCACCACGAGGTAATTAAATTTTCAGAAATAAGGGGTTTGAAAGTCGTGCTAACTAAATAACTGACGAAATAGGTATGCCAGAATGTACGCTTAATTTTTTTTTTGTATTACACGAATCTAGTTAATTGGAATAATTGAAAAATTAATTTTACACACACCAATTTTCAATAAAAAAAAAACTACCCACAGTGTAGTCAAATAGTACCTACAGAAAAGTTTTCATATTAGTTGAAAATGTTCCTATAAACATTTGTTAGAGAGAAAAAGGGTGATAAAGCTCAGACTGTAAGTAAAATTTATTTCAACACAACACAACTGGTTTCCAAAACCAATAAGAAATAAAAAGTCCCATCCTGTATACATGTATTAATTATTATTATTATTGCACACAAATCTTGTAATTTCTGTTAATTTCAATCCCACAAACATTTTTTTTAATAATATTGACAAGATTCAAAGTAATTTTATTTACATACATCGATAAAGTTCCAACCATTAATTTTCCTTAAGAAGATCTGGTTCAATCTTATTTACTTCAGCTTCACAAGGCAAAATCGTATCGCATTCCACTCCGCTTACAACCGTTTTCCTTTTCAACAGATAAATGTTACTTAATAACCGAATATTTTATATTAACAAGCTATTTTTTTAAAAAAAAAGGTACCAGATAGTAGATTTCAGGGAAATACTGTAGTTGTCCTATAAGATTTGTTCATTTTTTATCAATACATTCATCCACAATGATGTTTTATTTAGAGATATTAATGTCTGGTCATAGTGAGGCATATCTCGTCCACTTTTAAACGCACGTTTTGTGTTTTTCTTACAAATTCTTAAGAGTATTGAGATTGTTTTCACCATTTCACGAATTTCTCTATAAATACAGGACCTGTTGTTAATAGACATTATAATTTATTGTTGATATTCTACCAACATAATACCACTCATTCGATATAGAAGAAGATAAACAAGAAAACAAGATAATGGTTTCATCGATGAAAATTCTTGTTACAACACATTTAGTCGATAACCGAGGAAAGCAGTGAATTGGTTTTGGGAATATTCTACTACGTCGTGGGTAATTTGAGCTGAAACGTGTAGAAAAACAAAAAGCTTTTAAATTTCATTGTTTTCAATATCCACAAAAGATAGAAGAGTTTGCAAATATTGGATTTATGTTAAAAATTATCCCCTAGGCTACTGTTGTGAGTGGCTTGGTATCGACGCTCCATAGTAACAGTTGTCAATGTCAACCTTGCATCACAACAATAACTATTAAGTGAAAGTGTAAAGAGAATTAAACATTATTTGTGGATTTTATAGTAAATGGATGTATCACAACTTCAGGTAAAGTGAATAACTTGTTAATGTATGGAAGTTGAAGTTATAATTTTCAGATTTTGGTGGCTGATTATGAAATTTTAGTAAACGAACTCACCAATGAATTGAGGTCTGTGAAAACAGAGCACGAGAAACTTAAGGTAAAAGTACCTTTAATATTAAGGGAAAATCAAAAATTAATCGAGGAATTGAAAGAATGTGTTAGTTTGAAAAAATCTAAAGATTCTCAAATAGAATTTACGCTGATAAAAAATTTAAGATCCCAAATAGATCTGGTTTTAAGTGAAAAAGAACAAATAACGCAGTTGTGGAGAAAAGCTATACACTCAGTAGAATCGTTGGAAAACGAACTGAATATATATAAATCTGGTAGTGTAGAATATATCCCAAAACAGGAATATTTAAGGATAAAAAATTCCCAAGAGGATACTATCAATAAGTTGAAACATGAAGTAAAAATCCTTCAAAACGAGTCAGAATCTAAAACTTTTGAAGTACAAAATTTATTGAAATCCTCAGTGAATAGTAGCGAAGCTGTGAAAAAATCTGAATCTAAAGTTAGTAGCTTGGAAGATTCAGTTGAAGATTTAAAAAAAAAGTGTAAAGAAAAGGAAGGGTTGGTGAAAAAAGTGATGGATCAAAATAATGAATTTAGAGAGAAAGTTATAGAAGCTATAGAAGTTGTGCAAGCTGCTTTGAATGAAAAAGACGCTTCGTTACTTCGAGAAGGTAAAATAAGGGAAGAAATGAATAAAATGAATCAAGAGTTTGATGTTATTTTAAAAGAGATACAAGAAAAATGTAAAATTGATGTAATTAAAGTTAAAGAAGAAGCTGAGTGTAGATATAAAGAATATATAAATCGCATTAAGAACGTAGAAGAGGAATTAAAAGAAAAATTTGTACAAATCGAAAAACTTCAAGCAAAAAATATAATTTTGCAAAACGAAATCGATAAATTTTCAGCTGGTGGTGTAGATACGGAAGATAGTAAAACGTCTAAATTATTAATATTAGAGAAAAATTTAGAATCTACTTTTCAAAAGCTTCTAATATCGGAAAAGCAAAATATTCAGTTGAAATCGGAGTTAGAATCTGTTAAAAACGATTTAGAACAAATGGTAGGTTACTATGAGCGGGTTTTAAAAACCAAAGACCTTGAAAAATTAAGTTTGCAAAATATAAACAACCAACAACGATCTGTTAACAAAGAAAATGAGTTAAAAATAAAAAGCTTGAACAATGAATTGGAAATAAAAAAGAATCAATCAGAGATTTTGGAAAAAGATTATGAAAAAATTATAGAAAATCAAGATAAGGTAATAGCGAGTATTAAAAATGAAAAAAATGAAATTGTTATTGCTTTTAAGGAATTAAATAAAGAAATTGAAACTAAAGATAAGATAAATGAAAAAATGTTTGTCGAAACGAAGGAAATTATTTCAAAATTGGAAAATTTATCGAAAAACTTAAAAACAGAATCACACAAAATTAAAAAAGAAAACAAAATACTTAAAGAAGAACTGGAGTTGTATAAAAAAAACTTACATCAATACAGAGAAATATTAAATATGCTAGCTGTAGATGTAAATAAAATAAACGTACTTTATACTAGTGGCATTCAGGAAAATTTACCCAACATACTAAGCTGACGTTTACCGGAGAGATGCTCAGCATCTAAGAAATTGAAAATAAAGTACGTTAAAGTCAAAGGATACAGTTACAAGTCTAGAAGGGTCAGGTCAAGTGGTGGATGTAAAAATAAAAAGAAATATAAATGTTTTAAAATAACTTGCAAGAGTAAAGAAGTTGTATAGATTGTAATTTTGTTAGAAAAACTGTGTGGACAATAATTTTTAAGTAGGTACATATTTTTGTAAATAAATTAAATCTATAGGAATTGAACCACTAATTATAATGACAATTTAATTCATGTATAAAAAATCGCATATGCCACAGTGCAATTGTCACTTTGACAGCGGCAAAAGTAAGCTTTAACTTTTACAGCGACAAATACACTAGTGGTTTTTTCACTTATTCATTTGTGTTCATCAATTATCGCGGTGTTGGTTACCAGAATAAATAGTTTGGCATGTTTGTCAACAACTTATTGAATTTTCAAGAACTAACAATGAGTCGATTCGGTGTGTCTACGAACGCCGAAATTAGTCAAATTGTTAATACCTGTGTGCCTACTAATACAGATGCGACGCAATCATCAATCTGGCGACAAATTTCTACGTTTTGCAATGCAAAAAGATACACATTTGAGCCAGATACTTCCATCCAGAAATTGAATGTAATATTGCAAGATTGGGCATTTAATATGCGAAAAAGTAACGGAGAAGACTACAAAGATGCGGTAGTTAAAACAATTTGGAACACCACCGCTAAAATGCTACAAAGTAAATATTATAACGAATTTAATATTGTATTCAACCCTTTCACCGATGTTCAGTTGAATTCATCACGAGCTGCACGTAATGCTAAACGTAAAATCCTACAAGCACAACCCGAAAAGAGAAAATGTAGTGCATCAGTTCTTAATAAATCTAAAGTATTTGCAATGGCCAGATTATATAACGAAAATGAACCGGAAGGACTTCAAAAGAAATTATATCACATTTTGGCGTTTGAACTAGCTTGGCGCGGAGGAGAAGCAGCTTACTGCA
Source organism: Lochmaea capreae (assembly GCA_949126875.1). Taxonomy (NCBI): domain Eukaryota; kingdom Metazoa; phylum Arthropoda; class Insecta; order Coleoptera; family Chrysomelidae; genus Lochmaea; species Lochmaea capreae. The sequence continues at coordinate 1,275,852 of OX421397.1, forward strand.
AAACCACTTATTTCGTATCTGAAATTGAAAATAATGGAAAAGAAACTGGACGTATCGAGTATAATCCTCTATTTTCGAAAACGAGACAAGGCGGCAACAATAAATTATGTGACAGCAAATGGATCACGCCTAATATTTTCGACGAAGATATTTGCCCAATACGTTTATTCAAAAAGTTAATGGAAAAACGAAACACTTTTATAACTTCGGACAGAGTATTTCTTACACCAAATCCCTTTTGGAAAAAGAAAAACTCTAAAGGTTGGTACAAGAATTTGCCGATTGGAATTAATGAAATTTCCAAATGGACTAAACGCTCAGCACAACGCATTGGTTTAGATGTCAAACGTGTCAAAATTACAAATCACTCAAATCGAGCGGCAGCAGTTAGCGAATTAAGTAAAAGCGGAATTGAAGACCAAGCTCTAATAAAAATAACAGGACACAGCAATTCATCATCAATAAAACCATACTTACAAGTTGACAAAGAGTATAATTCAAGCATTATGCAATCAATTCGTTTGGAAAATGAAAAAACTTCAACATCTACTACAGAAACGATTAGCTGTGGCACCCGCAGCGATATCACTGTTCCTAGTATGAATTTCAATAACTGCGTTTTTAATAATTGTACATTAAAATAAAAATGTGTTTATTTTTAATGTTTCATAAATATAGTTTTCATTGATATGTTTCCAAATTTCTCATTCATTAAATTGTCCTGCCGAATTACACTCGAGGTTTGTATTGATATTGGGTAAATTTGTGTTGTTCAAATTCTAAACTGTTTCATTTAGCAATTTGACGAGAATAACTGTCAACTATTAAAAACACGACACCGAAGGTGGAGTGTTTTTAGGTGGTTAGGATGGCTTGAAAAGTGTTATGGGGAGTCGTTTTTTCTTTGTTAGGCCCAGGACTTTTCAGCCCATGTGTTATTTGGGATACCGCAGACACTTTCTTGTTAACTCAATTTCAAAAATATTGACATTACAAGAAATTTATTTCGTAACTATTGAAAATATCAAGAAATATCACCTCCTTATTGCTTTCACAGCTGTCAACAACCGACTGAAGCAACTTGTATTCGTCCTGGTATCTCGATCATGAAAACTTGGTCGGGTGGAGTGTAGAACTTCATTTTTCCCGTGTACATATGTCGATAACAGATATATTAGCTCTCGTTCGACAATGAAGTTTGAAAAGTTGTTAGTAAAGTTTAAATACAAATTATATTTTTACTGCGTTGAAATTTCGACAGCATTGCACCAATGAAAATATTCCATAGCCGCAACATATTTTGCGGCGGTGTGTAATCAGAGTTTCGGAATATTTCCCGAAATTCCTTAAACGTACCACATTTTCATTTTCCCCATCCTGTAAAGAGACTCGAAAATTAGTTTTCGTTGCGGGTGAGAGAGTGTTTCACGAATAAACTTTCAATTTATTTCAATTATGAAATTGAATTAAACTACTGCCTATTTTAAGTCGAGAATTCGAAGCAGATAATACGATATTTGAGTATTTACATTCTACATCAAATATTAATAAATTTTCTATTAAAAATAACAAACTAAAGGGAATTTTTATAACCGTAGTAATTTCTAAGCGAAAGGTCCGAGTAAAATAATAAAAAATATACATATTTCTATAACAATTTTACAAGATCGTCACAGACAAAATAGATATCTGTCATTTACGATTCCTCCCAGGTTTAAGTGACTAAAATAGATCGAGAACTTCCTGGAAGAATAACCATTGTATACGACTCGCGTTGGGGTAATCCTTTAACTAAACGTAATCCACAGTTTCCACTTACTTTAAAACTTTTAGCATTGGAAACTTCAATGAAGAAAATGAAGGCGAAAATAAAGTAAAAATTTGTTCGTGTACAAAAAAACTAACTCTCATAAACCTGCTTACCTTACATTCTTTTTTTGTTATATTCCTGGAAAATGCAATTCTTATCTTAGAAGACATTCCATAACTTCACGTGAAATGCATTTATTACCACCTGAAGGAGGTACGTGGCCGGAAGTAGATGGAAAAATCTCTATGGAATTAGAGAGACGAGCAAAATAACGTCCCGGTGGAATTTATGCTTCTAGCTTTGTTAAATTCATTACCTTATTTTAAAATGTATTTTAGAATTTTGATTTACAGTTTCTGAGGACAAACAAAACCTTCAAAGTAAGAGTAGGTACCTAGTGACAATCATAATAATGAAAAAAAAGCGCGAAATTTTCAGTTAAAAAATGATAATATAAAGAAAAATACAGTAAAAGTCACGAATGTTTCTCGTTAAGTCATACATATGTCTTTTGTGTCTCAATTAAGCTACGCCTCTACGTCTTTATCGGTTGGTCATTCTGTCTTGTGTTGTAACAACGATTGTACTTAAAAAGCAAACCTTACTTTATGCGGAAAGACATTCCGAACCCTCTAATAATGATGCGCCGCTGGTGAAAACTGTCTTATTGATTTGATTCGGATATTTATGAGTAATGACGTAACGAGAAACATTCGTAACTTTTACTATAGTTATTTGTTAGTTAAAATTGTCTCATTCGTGAAAAACAGACACCCCAATTCACGAATTTAGACACGTTAGCGAGTGAACCAGAATTAATTTGGTAGAGACACAACGGCGAGCGAAACGGAGCGGTCCAATTTCACCAAATGAAAATTACAAAACATTTAGATGCAGCCTTGTTAACTTGTTACCGAAAGCACTAACAGACTATTTTTGAAATTTCATCCCGGATCGTTCGGTGAATTTTAAATAAGGCGATAAATTGCAAAAGTAAATCCTCATCTGTAAGCTTAATTTCAGATGACACTTTAATCTGTTGTTTTAATGGGCCAAAGTACAAGGGACCTTTTGCATTTATTCGCCTTTAGTGAGCTCGTGAACGGTGAACTTGGGTTTGTCTTTGTAATTTCTTAGATGGGAATCGTTTTGTCGCTGGAACTATGCTAATAGGAAATTAACCGGAGATTATACGATAAGTTATTAACTGATAATATTCATTCATTTTTGATTTTAGAGTGTATACAAAGAATTAGGTGGATAGATTTCGAAATGAGATTATTTTGTGTTTATTTAAATAAGAATCAGAAATTCAAGTTATAAAAGTGAATGATTTGGCGAAAATCTCAAAGAATAGTCTAAAGAAAGTCCTGAAATTGAAAATATAAAATTACTTTTTAAATTAATTCCATTTTAATAAAAAAAAGTATATGAAAATTCTATAGCTATTTGTGTATTAAGGGAGTAAAATGAATGAATTTTTTATGACAATTCCAGACGAAGAAGAAAGTCTAGATGAGTTTGAAATTGTATGTTCCGTCATTGTTTTTGATTCAACAATTTGCACCTTTACCCAATATTTTCTGTACCGTTTCAATTTTATTATTAATGCTTTCTTCAATATTTCCCTCGGCTGTAGAAGAACTTTTCCAACCTCCATGACGTTTCAGTTGGATGATATCACCTCCTACTTGCTGACAATATGCCATCCTATTAACACATTCTTGAGTCACTCTTTCCAATACTTCTCCACGTATTAGTTCACATTCATCAATAATTCTTTGTCTCAATTCCTGTAAGTTTGTTGGTCTTCTAACGTAAACACGTGATTTTAGATAACCCCAAAGAAAAAATCTAACGGGCGAAGATCCGAAGAACGAGCAGGCCACTCTATGAATCCTCTACGACCAATCCATCGATTTGGAAAATTCGCATCCAGAACCCGTCTATCATAGTGGGGAGGTTCTCCATCTTGTTGAAACCAAACATTTTGTGGTAATTGCCCATTCTGTTGAAGTGCAGGAGTAATTTCGTTATTTAGTAGATCCAAATACTTGTCACCATTCAAGTTTCCGTCGATAAAAAATGGGCCTATAAGCCTTTTTTCGACAATTCCCATCCAAACATTTAACTTCTGTGGATGCTGGGTATGTGCTTCATGAGTCCAATGAGGATTCTCATTTGACCAATACCTTTATTTAAATATTTCAATTTCAATACGCTCTTTTTCACTTAATTAAATCATTCTAAATTGTAAAATTTATTTCTGTCAATTAGAATTTGACACTTGGAGAGAACAAAAGACGTACTAAACATTACTCGTTTATTTATACAAACAACATCAATTAGTTTATCTAAATAGTTTTTTGCTTGAATGCAAAAAACTCAAAGAAGATTGATTAAAGTGCTATATTCCTCGTTTTTACAAATTTTTTACACTAAACTCAGTATGTATGAATTCAAAATAACAAGCTCTTTCAAAATCTGTAAAAATATATAGGATTCTAATTAATAATTAAAGATTTACTTCAACAGCACAAACATAATGGCATGGTGTCCATATATAATAATCCATCGATCTCAACCTTATTCTAACCTCTAACTCCCGAGTGAAGTTAGCCGCTTGTCACCATCCCCACTCTGGTCTCTACCTAATAGTAACTAGTTACTACAATTACTAATATTTAATATCAGTAGGTATAACTGTGCAATGATATAGGAAACTATATTTGCTGATCTGAATGAATTAGAAACAGTTAATTTCTTTCAAAAAAGTAATATGAGAAGATTCCACAAAGTAAGAGTAAAAATGGAAATTCAAAAATATGAAACTACATTAACCTGAAGCCATACTTTTTCCTCCACAGTTAATTAGCAATATATTACTTGAAGGAACTTAAACTCAAATTAAGTTCGAAATATTCGAGCTAGAGTCACGTTTAATAAGCCATTTAGTTCTATATTGGCTGGAAGATGCATTGTGCGAAGTTAGGCGTTAGACGAAAGCATACAAGAGACTTTTTGTCGTATTGTATAACTTTTCGAATATATTCTAGACAGGATTTAATTCAAGTTTGAAGTTACGGCTTTTAGATCAATAAATTTGCAACTAAAAGGAAAGAAACTGAAATATCACAATATTTAATAATAAGGAACATTTAAAATACCCTGTTAATAACTAGAAATAAAATTAGTTTAATTAACTGAGGGTTTTGGTTTATTAAAATTCCCCTCTATTGTATAGTTTGTTTGACATCGCTTACCTTCCAATAAAAGTATCAAACTATATAATTAAACAGTTCCTAATAGTTAGTTGGAAATCAAGGAATTTCTGTTTAACTCTATAGCAAAGTAGGAATTCCTCTTTGACTAAATTATTAATATCTTAAATATACATTTTTATTATGGATAGAATATAAAAATCTCACTTTTACAAACGATTTCAACACTTAATTTACACAAAACAAGTTTACGATCGCAATCAGACTCTTCAAGAAGGGTGTAAAAAAATTTTTTTTCGTCGATGGTCTATAGTACAGTAAGGAATGTTTGTATGGATATATTTTTTAGGTGCGTTATGCACTTTTTGGGTGAACAAAAATCATGGAAATCACCGTCACCGAATGATTTTTCATGAGCTATACGAGGATTTATTGATATCTAGTTATCCTAGACCTGCAGTTCCATGCATAAACAAAATATTGCCTTACCATAGCAACGAACAATAACTTATTAAAAGTGTCAGTGTGAAGTTTGACGACAAAAAAGTAAACCAGAGTTACGCAATAAATTAAAAGAAAAAAGATGTCCACCGAAATTGTGAAAGTCGAAAAATGATAGTATCGAGCCATCATCAAGTACCTGTAATTAAAAGGGTTAAGAGGTAAGCAGATTTACGAAGATTTATGCTTAATACCCTTGGTGATCAATGTCCTTCGTATGCGACCGTGAAAAATTGGACTGCAACCTTCAAAAGAGGTAAATTTTCCGTTGAAGATGATGACCGATCGGGAAGGCCAGTTTCTGTGTCAGTCCCCGAAAATATCGATGCAGTTCATGACATGATTTTATCTGAACGTCGAATTGGGCTAAAACGGATATCTGGAGCACTGAATATTTCGTACGAAAGCGTTCATCATATAGTTCACGTCAATTTGGACATGAGAAAAATTGCTGCAAAATGGATCCCCAAATGTTTGAATGTTGACGAAAAGCGTATAAGGGTAGAAGCATCGCGTTCGATCTGTGCTCGATTTGAAAACGATGTAGACTTCTTAAACCGAATTGTTACTATGGATGAGACTTGGGTACATTTCTACGATCCAGAAACAAAGCAATAATCGAAGGAATGGCGACACTCTGGTTCTCCAAGACCTAAGAAGTTTAATGTCCAAAAATCTGCTGGAAAAGTTCTTGTTTCAGTTTTTTGGGATTGCCATGGAGTAATCATGATTGATTTTTTGGATAAGGGTAGAACAATAACTGAAGATTACGATTCGACATTACTGACCACTCTACGGGAAAAAATTAAAGAGAAAAGACGCGGAAAGCTATCCAAAGGTGTTTTGTTTCCGCAAAAAAATTCGTGATTTAGGGTTGGAATTACTAGAACACCCCCCTTATTCACCAGATTTGGTTCGTTTGACTATCATCTCTTTTCTCAACTGAAAAAAAAGTTTAAGAGGTCGTAAATTTTCTTCCAACGAGGAGGTAACAAAAGCTGTGGAGGTCTGATTTGCAGAGCAAGAAGATCATACACAGTTTAAATTTTGAAATCCAACCATTCCTTCGTGAGAAACATTTTCAAATTCACCCTTTCACATTTTTTTTTTAAATTAAACTTAATCTGATATCAAAATTCCTCCAGACCGTACTATAAATTTGGTCACTCGAGTTTCATGCGAAATCAATTAACATTTAACAATAATTTGTGTCAAATTCTGACTAATGTTATTGATAGGATGACATGTCCCATTATTGTTAGCGAATAATGATATGTCAATTGCATAACCAGCCGCAAAATACCCTCTTTAGAACTCACACTCCATTATATTGACATTGAGTATCTATTAAAAAAGTTGAATGGTATAAATTGTTAGGGATTATAACAATAAAACTGGATAATCAACGATAAATATTACCGCTAAGAGCTTCGAAAATAAACTCAATGCCCTTATTCTTCGACTCGACGCATCAATTTTCGCAAACCAAGGAAGTCGTCAAATCCAAATTCTCAAGCAGTGGTCAGCCGTTACAGTACGTGACTATTGAGATTTTGACCCAGCTTGAAATTGTTGGAGTTTGGAGTTTGGAGTTTGTATTTTTGTTATCCTCGAGTTCTATTCCAGTTTTCTTATTATTTTGGCATTTATTTATCCAATTTGAAACTGCAAAGTTTCGCTAGTCTTGTTGAGGATTATTTTGAAACTTTTCTACTTTCCCTGTATACTAAAAATATGAAAAATAATAGAAAAACGTGTGTAAATTCGAAATTTTCGGTAGCGTATCCAAGTGTGGTTCAAATTTTTGGTCGTGATTTCCAAGGATAATAATTCTATACAGGATGTCCAAAAACTCTCCTGCCAAACGGCAACTACAGTTACTAGAGGTGATTCCATTTTCAAAAAGTTCATGTCATGGTAGATGGAGATTTCCCTGCCCGCATAGCAAAGCAATTTGCATTGTCGTAATGATTTTGTAATCGATGTTCAGAAGACGATATTTTTTTGTGTATCTGTGTATAATAAACTAGGCTTACTAAAATCGCTAGTGCTGTATCTAAAGATTTCTTTATAAAATCTCTAGAAATATATAAAAATCGTTGAGAAAACCCATAGACGGCTCTGATATTATCGAAATTCATGACATGCCGTATTTTCCAATATCCAGTGAGTTGGTTTCCTTAAATTCAACCGGCAGGTTTGCCTTTCCAAAGCCCTTAGGTCAACAAATCGTTTTATACCGAGAGAGAAACAGAGAGAACTTCATTTTAGGTTATGATAACCTCTAAAGTCTACAGCTACCACCAACTTATTTGACTTTAAAGAATACATCGAAAGGTTTAAGGAAGGAAAGGATGAAAATTCATGAATAATATTCAAATAAAGGCAGTAAAAATGAGTTTCCTGCTTTTAGAGAAATACTAATAATTTTAAATAAAGATGGAAAAATCTGAAACGTTTTTTAATACTACAACTTTTAGTGTAGTTTGTAGAAAATATTCAAGGAATAACAAAGTAGTTTCCGATAAATGAACAATCCCCGATGGTAAAAGTCCATTTCCGTGTACCACGGCAATCTCTACAATCGACCTGGAAGCTGTAACCACCGAACCGTCGCACCATTCGATAAAAAAGAGGAAGTCCTTTTACATTCGAACGTCTCCGACGAGAATTCATCCTGTTTGTTATTTCTGACCGCTTTTGAATGATAATTACTTTCAAAAATCAGCGGCGCGTATCCTATAGGAAACTTTGTAAATATCTCATACTGAGAATATATCTACATTCAAGGAGATGAATAATTTTGTCGTGTTCGAATTAAAGAGATTTACTTCGCACTGAAAGCAACTTCCATCAAACTGCGTACTGAGCATTTCAATTTTGGAAAAAAAACTAGTTTTTTAGGTGGAAAGAAAATTATTTTTAATCTCGAATAAAGTCCAACAGCTGTCTCAGTTGGTAACATGTAGATAATACCGTAGCTGCAGCCACGGATTGCGGATTACACGACAGTATGTCAGAATTAAACTGACTAGGTTCGATGTCGAGCGACATATACACAGATTCCTGAAATAATATGAAAAATTGTGAAGGGAACTTTTTATTCTATAATGTTTCGCTCATATATAGTGCGAGACAAAAGATAAGTGATGGTGTAATAGAAAAGAAGGTGTGTTACCAATAGAGATACTACAGATAGAGGCAACAAGCCATAGGTCGCTTTGTAAGTGAAAATGGAATTTTGCAAGTTGATTTCTTTATTAGAATTACAAGCGTCAATCCATTTTTGATGGATAAATTATTCATCCTTTGGGAATTTAAAATATTTAACCTTTTTGTGGCTCCAATCCAGTTGTGACAGGCGGCCACAGAATATCCAGGCATCATAATTGTTAATAATATTCAACTTAAACGTTGCTTCTGTATCTGTAGAGTAGGGAGGGTGAGTGTAGGCTCACAGCACTTAGGCCACATGTGACCCATTGTTATTCCTTCCTAGGTCATCGTCCATCCTGTCCTTTCCAGGAAGGTGGACAGGTCACTAGGAGACATCTCCCTGGTGTAGGCCAAGACTCACCGAACACACACTCCTGTTCACACATCCTGCTTAGAGGGGTTTGTCCACTAGCTCCACTATATGAAGGTGTGTCCTTAATTGACAGTTGCCAGTCAGAAATCCTACCGTTAAACGTAGATTTTTCTTAGTCATTGCCAAATATTTTTTCGACTCCAGCTTCCCAGGGTCGCCCAGGGTGATCCTGACAAGACTGCATCCCTTGAGTTCATCCCATCTCTTTGGAGAGTGATCATGGGTGTAACGTTTAGTTAGTTCCGTAATTGACGAACTCGTCAGGCCGTAGGTGTCGCCGGCTTCAAGAATTCCTCGTCCAGCCGGTTACCTTTGCTTCTGTCGTGCCCCTTAACCCACTTTAAGATAATATTGTTATCTATCATATACCATAGGTATTTATTATTTCTACACCATTTTTTTTCTAAAATGAACTTATTTAAAAACAAATATCGTGTTCAATTCGGATAAAACAGACAATTCAAAGAGATTGATGAAGATTGCTCCGTTTTCGGTGCCAAATACTGGTGGTGTTCACGTTCCACGAAGCCGTCAGTATTTTTAAAAATTCATCCGTTCAGAGCGGAAATAATAAAAAATGAATCGATATCGCCACAAAGACGGAAAGCAAAAAAGTGCACAATGTTCGTGTATAAAGGTAGTTGGAAAGTTGTATAAAAGATATTTAAAAGTGTGCTATATGAAATAGGTACATTTTCTTGGATAAATGAACTACGATCCGAAAGAAATGTGATTAAAGTTTCATAAAGTGAAGTTACAAAATGTAATATAATTATGTTGAGTTACTTTTTTCATTTAAAAAAGATTGTGTATAGTCGGGAAAATAGGAGTACTTCTAACAGGAACCACAGATAACCTACCTTCGTCGGTAGACAGTTCAAGATCATTCAGACAATTCTAGTTTTAAAAACGGGAATTTTACTTTAGCCTAATCAAAGTACACATAAAACCTCACAAAAAATACAAAAAACTTTAAATTTGGTATTTAAAAAGGTGGTGTTTAACATGGGAAAAAGTTTACGATGTTAGGCATGCAATTTTCCGGAAAATCGTCGAGTGAAAATGTTTGTTTTTGTTTTTTTGCTCTAATTGTTTAAATAATAAATATACAGAAAAACTTCCAAATCAAAATTTGAAGCTGATGCATTTATCTACAAATTTTGTCTGAAAAGTTTTTCTGTAAATTGAAAAGTTTACGAGATAAAATTAATTTCAGTGGCATTAAATTCGTGGTTACGCGCGAACGGCCCGTGAGCCAAATTTATTAACCGCTCGACTTAAAAGTTAATAATTTTGTGCTTATAACATTCTGAAAAAATAAATAAACTCATGTAAAAAGTGAAGAAAGATCTCAACTTTTAGATAGAAATACTTTCAAATTTGAAAAAGTAGATTTTCTGACTGTAATATCAGTTTATTATAATTCCTACTTAATTAATACTTATCCTAGCGAAAGTTCATTTTTGGATTTAGCATTGCAAATGAGCAAAAAACAATATTATTATTAAAGGAAAGCCATCGATATTTAGAATTTTGAACGAATGCTTCTTAAAAAATATGTTTTTTTTGCATGCTTAATTTTACTTTTTTTTTATTCAATTATATCTTTTTTTGAAATGAATATAATTCAATGAAACTTTACTACTAAACACTTTGAAGCATCTACTTTCAAAACTACTATACAGTTTTTCTATAAATATCAAATTTTTCAAATAATAGACAATTATTTAAAATAAATACTTAAATCAGAGGTCTGTCAGCAAACCTTCTATAACTTTTTATATCGTTTATGATATTATCTAAAAATTTGTGAACATTATAATGAACCTATTTAGAAGTGTTCGCGATACAAAAGAACACACCTATGGCTCAGGTAAGAAAGAGAAGGGAGCACAAATAAAGGTGAAAAAGCAGGTGAGAGAGCGTGGAAAATCTAGTAACTTTTTGTTTCACACGTTTTATATGTAGGTAAATAATAAACAACGAAAAAAGGTATTTCTACGACTATAACTTGATTCGAAGCAATTTAAATATCTTTTGACATCTCCTTAGTTCATTTTCGATTCCTTCCGTTAATTATTAACATTTCCCTCATGAATATATATATGGAATTCGTATCTAGTTGTTTATTAACCAAGGAGTTGCTTTGAAGTGATATTGAGTACAGAATACGCGGGGTTAATGTTTACGAATATCCCCTAACTAGAGCTGCAGTACTGAAACAATGCTGAGCAAAATGTAGTCAAACTGGCATAATTATGAATGCGTAGGAAGGAAATATAATTGTACATCATTTCACGCTCCAAATTCCGAAATTTCCGTCAAAGATTGTGTATTATTCCAAGCACGTAGGTATCTGTCCTTTTTTTTTTCGTAATATTTAAATTTACAGTAATTTCTTTGTTATACACCAGAGTTTGTGTGTTTTAATAAAGTCCCTTGTGGTATTTATCCCTAAAAGTTGTTATAGAAAATTATTTCAACATTACTTGATGTAGAGAGGTCACACGTTCACGATGCTGTCGATCGACATGGTCGATAAACAAGTCGACAAAACTGCATCCGTCCTCACCAGAGTTGGCAGAAATGATGTCGATCAGACTAATCAACATTACTGACAAAGATTCATTAGCAATTTCCATAAGTGCATCGTGCCTCATGTTTCTGTTTTTATAATGATTAGTTTTGGAATCCCATATATTTGATTTTAATTTGTATACCTCAATAAAAGCTATGACTTTGTCTTTTTTATGAAAACAATTCGACATGTCGAAATTAACCAAACCAACTTTTCGGAACCAGCCAAATCTCGCTAAGGCAAAAGCCCTTCCCGTTCAGTATACCTATATACCTAAAGTTATCTACTTCTCTTCATATATGTAAAATATAAAAGATGAAAATGCTCCCAACAAACTACATACAACACAATATGATAAATACCATTTCAAATTTTGCAATTTATCTCATTCCAAACTACCTTATTGCAATTCATTTCTGTTCATTAAACTGATCTCTACGGAAATGCTTATGTTTCCTAACTCCCAACTCTCGTTACCTCTAACTTCTAGAGTTTAATTTCTCAGAAAATACGTTTGGAATGAACATCGAATATACCCATATACCTACTGTTTCCTCTAAACGTAGAGTTATTTTGGATTAACAACGTTTACATTTAAATTATAAACTATACGATTTATCTCAATCTATGTACCAATTTTAACATATTAAAGACACTTCCAAAGGATAACTGCTAGGACTTTGTAATAATTTGCGAAAACAGCGTTTTCAAATCCTTTCCGAGACATTCTGATTAAGAATTAATTATTTTAACAACTTTCCATTATTATTATTAGACAGATGTCGAAAGAGTAATTATAAATATTCAACACTCTATGAATTTTTGAAAAATAACACCTTTCGAACCAATAAACTCCAATTCACAAATTTTTTAAGGGAACAAATTGTAGAAAACAAACTTCTTAAGCAGTTTAAAGAGGATGTGCCATTAAATATGAATATTTTATCACCTTTGTTTTTGGAGACTTGACCACCGTTGGGCATATTTTCATTGCTCCTACAGACTATTTTTTGAGATCTGGAGTACTACTTCACTAGCTCAGGATACCCAAGTTTCACCCCCAATTTTTTCCTGCCTATGAAGTTCACCGGTCTTTTCTTAGTTAAGACTATTGAGATGGTTTTGATGTAGTTGCTGTTTAGCATCAACTATACATTCACCAGCTATTCGTTTAGTTTACTGAATAAGATAGACAAGGAACCCTCAACCAGGCTATTGAAACTGGGTAAGAGACATTTGAAAACAGTTACCGACCGGGTGACTGGACACTGCGCCCTAAGGAAACATCTGCACAAAATGGGCAAAGTTAGTGAACCTATGTGCAAGTAACTCTGTGATGAAACACCTACTGCTTCTGCGAGGGCTTACATGGACTCAGACGGAAGCACTTTGGAGAGGAAATACAGTCAAACTAGTGGCCTACATAGAAGACACAAATCTTCTGGAATGGAAGTGACCTAGTGAAAAGACTGTTGAGCTTGATAAGGGCTACTAGTCTCTTACATAAACGGCACAGCCAAGGACTCTCAGCCTCTGACTGGTGGTGCTGAACCAATCAATCAACCAATCAACATCGGAAATCACTTAGAGGGTAATTTGCGAAGTTAATCGCTTAAAACACGATTACTTTCACCTTCTAGAACATTTTTCTGTATAAACGGAATTAAAAATTTCAAATTATCGAAATGGAAACAGGATTAGATTAATATTAAATCGAATTAATCGAGATAATGAAACAGTGTAATACAAATTGGTGTAGCTATTTGTTGATATATTGTTGCATGACTGGTCGTATTAATTTGAAATGTATTGCGGTTAGAGGGGTCATATATATTTATATAATTGGAAAGGTTCATATTTGATGCAATGGAAATTGAATAAAATATTTATATTTACATATATTGAGCAGAAAATTAAATGACGTTGATGGAAATTCTGGAACGTAATGGTGAAGTTTTGAATAATTGAATTACCAATATTTAACTTTTCATTAGATATAACCTGTCCTTGAGAAGTTAGGTGTAGTTAGAGGCACGAAAAAATGAGAATTTTCAGTATTTTTTTGCTATTAAATCGTGTTATTTTACAAAAGTACAAAAGTCACGAAAATTTCAAAAAAAAATTTAATTTCCATATTTATAGCTGTCTGTGTTGACCCAGTTCCAAAAAAAGGTCCTTGCGGTGACAATCATAACTCCTTGGAGTTTAATCTAAAATCAATCGGATAAAAAAAATTAGTTTTATAAGTAGATAATCCTGAGCTTGATCGAAGGATTTTTTTTTTCAAAAATTAACAAAATGGCGGCCTCAGGAAATTTTTGTCTAGATTTTTGGGAAAAATCAATAGTTAATTGGTCTTAAAAAAGGAAATTTTTGAAAAAAAAAATCCTTCGATCAGGCCCGAGTTTATTATGTATTCTAAAAGCTGTATAAATTTCATTAAAATCTACTGAGCGGTTTTCGAGTTACAATTGTCACCAGTTCAAAAAACATAGTTTTGAGAAAAACGCGTTTAAAGTTTCACACAATAGTTTTAACGTAAAAAATATATTTAATGAACTACTTTTACTTCTCTTTACACTACAATCCCAAAACATGCACTTCTATTGATTGCGAAAACACTTACATGTACTTTTTCCACTCTAAAATCGCTTATTGAATTTCTTAAAGTGACATTTATCAGAACTTCAAAAGTACAAAGAAGACTGGGACGTAGAGAACTCAATAAATATTTGAAAAATCTTTCAATACTTAAAGTACGTTAAATATTTTATAAAGAAAAACAGTTCTTCATTACAGTATTATCATACTAGACTTCCAGCTTGTCTTTCATGTATTTAATTATTAATGACTCACATGAAGTTACGTTTATAAAGTTGGTGTATAACTTATAAAGTAACTTTGGAAGATATTCTGATTTTGTATGTAAATTGTGTCCCTTTTGCGGTCAATGAAGTTTCAAATATGATAATATACCGGAAACTCTGGAGTATATTCAACAAATTACCTCATTTCTGACTTTAGAATAGAGTGTGGTTAGGTAGAAAGTTCAAAATAGTTTATTGTTTTATGCGTGACGAAAGTGGCATTTTTTTAAAGCGAGACAATAATTTGCAAGTCGAAGCATAGCCAAAACGAACAAAAAATGAAGATCATTTCATTCTCTACAAAAATGGTCCTTATCATTTTTTTCGCAACATTTAAATTTTCTGCAAAAAATACCAAATTTTGAGCTTGACAACAAATGCCAATTTTTTACTAAATTTGAGGTGGTTTTGACCTGTGGAAACCAATTGTAGATGGCGCCACCACATTTCCCCCACTTGCAAAATCCTCGCTGCCATAAATGCGAAACGTCGTTCACCATGCATTTTTCAAGAGTTTTTATGCTTATGGACCGTTTTTTCTTCCCAGGGATGAGTGTTTAGGCTATGTGTATTAGGAAACAGAGCATAAGATTGATTACATAGGGATGGACCTCACAAATAGGCCCTAAACTATCAAAAATCAGTTTTCCCCTCGTGGCAACGTCTTGGAGTTCATGAGATTTTTTCTAAGGAAAAAGTGGAAATTTAAACAGTTACTTACATTTAGTGCCACGGGTTTCCCCCCCTCCCTAATAAATAGTATGACTTTATATATATGAATGGAAAGGTGAGAATGTATTCTTTATTTTGGTCAAGGTGGAAAATTGCCTAGAATAAAGGGCAAAAAGAAAACAACCACGAAATAAAAAAGTGAGGTTTTTCCGGGGTCCTACATTTTTGGAATTTTATGAGAAATCCCTGATTTTTTCAAAAAAAAACTAGTAGCACAGTTTAAAACTAGACAATCTCACCTTTCAAATGACATGCCTTGAAGGGCCATTTTATTAAAGCATAAATTAGTTATGACTCATTGTAGGCAAATTTTCCAAGACTCAAAAATTGGAAATGGACAACAAAGCTTTTTATTGAAACGCAAGATAATTAGTTTCCCCAATTTTCTGGGATTTTATGGACCTTTCGAGGATCCATATCCCGGAAAATTCAGAGTAAATAAGTGTACTACAAAAAAATTACGAGCAAATTGCGGGCGAGGTCCAAATTGCGTCGGAGCAGAAAGTTTGACCCGTTTTTTCAATATGGCCAAAGAGTCAAAACGTGACTCAAGTGACAGGGGATGATAGCGGCAGATTTTCTCTTTCACATGAATTTTGAATCATGAGAAAATATGCATTTTTACCCAAGTTATTGGACAATTTGTCCGCCCGCGGATGTGTAAATTCACGGAGCGTGCTATCCGATACTCAGCTCAGGAGTTCAAAATTGTGGCTGCGCCTGGGCCCATTTATCTCGTAAACGGTCAATTTTTCGGAAGAAATGATAAGGACCATTTTTGTAGAAAATGAAATGATCTTCATTTTTTGTTTGAACAAAATTTCTCTAAAGGCCATAATTACCTCAAACTGAAAAGTGAAAATTTTCAAAAATTCGAGCCTATTAACCTTAGACTTCAACTAATTTTTATAGTCATGTTCGAAATCTTCTATTTCCATTTATAAAAGTGTAGCAAACAATTTTTACGTATCACGATTTCTCTGTATTTACTTACTTTCTAGTATTTTTCTAATAAAATAAAAACAAATAAGAAAACGTGAGGTTTTTTATTAAATTCAACTTAGTTTGACTCTTATTTTCTCTAGTTAATCTAGCTAAACTTCCTAAGCGGTGATTCCAGAACATTTTCAGGAATTACGTCTTGAAAACGTTAAAAGTAATCCTGAAAATGTTCTATATATATATATTGAGTTTTCAATTTATATTTTGTCGTATACGAATAGTATACTTTATGATCAGTTATTAGCAAAATTATTGTTTTTCTTAACGTTAATTACAAATATATGAAAGTTTTTGAAGGAGGGCCATCTGGTAGTTGTCCAGATTCACTTGTATTCTGGTAAACATGTGTATAAGTCAATATTTTTTGAAAAAATTGAAGGTCTTATCGAAAAAGCTGGTATAATTTGTTTTGATTGTGATTTTAATGTTATATTCAGTCCGGGATTATCCTCTCAGAGCTCCCGGATGGAGAACTACTATACTGATGAGGCGTAAATACGCATAAACCAATTTAACTTAGAAGTGTAATTCGGGGGATATAGGTAGCCCGAGAAGTAGGTGTTTCTTTTCAATTGAAAGGTTATTGTTTTTAAGAAAATATCTTTCAAAAACCTTCTAAGGTGTTATAATAATATAGACGGGGAGCTGGCTACAAAAAACAGGGTCGATAAGGTGCGCGCCATTTCAGCTTGTAAACTGGCGGTCTCAACTTAGTACATCACCAAACACCACTTCTTAAGGTCAGCACAGGTCGGATATGAAAATGCCAGCCGGTTTTCCCGAACGAAAAAATTGGCTGAAAAACCTCATAACGGGCGCGCGTGAAACCTTTAGTAACGTGGGGTTCAAACCTCAAATAAGAGCGGTGTAATAACGCAAGAAGTTTTTTGATCAAATTTTTTTTTAAACTTCTGGGAATGGTTATACTTTTTGATAAAGTTGCTCAGTATTGAGTAACGGCTCGTGATGCCCCAAGAAACTTTGAGGAACGTTGAGGCAAGATGATAATCTCGGCGTTCGCCTCTATCATTGCAAAATGCGCACGTTATGAGGTTTTTCAGATGAGTTTTCCGGCACTTTCGATCACTTCTTACGAGGGTTTTCCGGCCTGCAAAACTTCTTGCACTATTACACCGCTCTTATTTGAGGCTTAAACCGCACGTTACAAAGGGTTTCGCGCGCGCGCACGTTATGAGGTTTTTCAGATGAGTTTTCCGGCACTTTAGATCACTTCTTACGAGGGTTTTCCGGCCTGGAAAACTTCTTGCGCTATTACACCGCTCTTATTTGAGGTTTGAACCCCACGTTACTAAAGGTTTCACGCGCGCCCGTTATGAGTTTTTCCAGCCAATTTTTTCGTTCGGGAAAACCGGCTGGCATTTTCATATCCGACCTGTGCTGACCTTGAGAAGTGGTGTTTGGTGATGTACTTAGTTGAGACCGCCAGTTTACAAGCTGAAATGGCGCGCACCTTATCGACCCAGTTTTTCGTAGCCAGCTCTGGGACTAATATTACATCTATTATTCTTAGATATCTGTTTTGAAAGAGTTTCTTTAGCAAACTTCAATTTCGAATATTTTCAATAATTTTCTAAATATTCTCGAAACACAAAATCTTCTATTTATTTTCAACAAATTGTCTCGATAGGTTCTCTAATTTTAAAAAAAAGTTTTTATTAACTGGCCTATTGGGTGAAATCCGCTGTTGCCAAATAAAAACCATTTGCGGAAAAGTAAGACAAAAGATTTCGACAAAACAACAAATTAATAAACATCTTGTTTAAATTGTGCAGCGAAATAATGAATAAGAAAACTCATAAACGGAATTTCTTAATGAATTTCCAGTTACTGTCCGGTAGGTAGGTTAAATTAACTTTGAATTTTTCATAGCTCCCTAAGAATCACGAAAATCCAATCGCTATTCTAATGGACTTTAATTGGAATAAGTTCAGACTTAATTGGATTTTTGATTGGAAATTGTAATTTAACTTTAATATTATGGCAACTGGTTTTCAAAAAGTTTACAATTTGTCTTGATTTTTTTTCTATCAAAAATTGAGTATATTGACAAATAGGATGGAAAATAATGTTTGCAGGAAATCCAAGGATAAAGACGCATTCACACAACCTTGATTTAACTCTCTACTACCGAGCTCTACTCCACTTCCAGTATTCACAAAGTAATCAAAAGTTTGTTATACTGATTGTCCAATAGATTTTATCGATAGTGGGATGCTGTGAATCTCTTTGAAAGAGTCAGATTTATAAGGTTATTTTAATTTAAATTCTCCATATTTTCTAACCTTATCTTAGTAAATTTTACTCGGTGAAAATTAGTACAGTATATTCATTATTTAGATACTGACAATTTGCTGTAGGTATTTATTTTGGGCGGCGATTGTATATTGCAGCGGCGGTCAGACTCTCTATAATCCAAAGAGCGTTAATCTTACCTGTAAATTCAGCGACAAAATTTATGAAAACCTACCGAGTTAAACTTGAAACAAACCGTAGATTATTTATACTGCATTACTTATCTATACTAAAGAAAAGAAAAATACTTTTTAATATTTATTAATTCATGACCAAATACACATTACACATACATACGAGTAAACTATAAGCGCTATAATAAAATCAAAAACAATATTTACACTAAATGCACATATTATGTGCTCAAACATTTCCAAAATAATGACATACTTGTTTTATAAATTGCAATCTCGTTATACTTTTTGTTTTATAATACAGATTTAATTTTATATCTAAGAAATTAAATTTATTCCGTGATCGAGTATTTGGAAGCTTAACAGTATCAATGCTATTTATTTTAATATAAGTATCTATTTGAAATTGTAACAATGTTTCCAGAAATATGTAAAATGATGGGTGATTACTATGAAAATTATCATTAAAATGAGCGTGAAAGGATTCACATGCATTGGTTGTCCGACACATACTAGGTGAAGCAGATGCCCAAATTTCAGGAGGAAAAAGGGCACTTTCTGACACATATACATTTACTAAATAGTCGACATATTGGGTAAACCTATACTGACTGGAGGTTGTATTTCTCCCAAGTCAAAAACAAGGCAATCTCCTACTTCGGCGAGTGTAAGATACTGAAGACCAAAAGTATATTTTAAAAACTTTCCTATCTCGGAATCTTTATCTTTGTACTCTTTTGCCAAACCTAGTTCTTGAATCTTGCGCTACCATGATTGGCTTAAGTGAAAACGACATCCAATTATTTTTATATCGGGCCATATGCTATTTACGGCTGAGTGGATAGCTTGTTCAAAATCAATAGCTATTTTGCTTGGCTTAAAAACAAAGTCATTTTTTGCACATATATCTACAATAAATTTTTAACATTTTTTGTAGGAGTCGCATGTTTTATCTTTAACTAAACAAAACAACAAAGGTAAATAGTGGCCATTTTTTGTAGCCATGAATTGTAAACAGTTGCTAAAAATAGCGAGTACAGTATGAAAATGTTCCATCGGCGTAAATAATGTCACAGAAGTTGCATAAAAACTGGTTACACACGAAAATATTATAATGTTGTCACTGCTGTTGTTTAATAACACAAAGTTTTCACAGTTCCAAATGTTTGACTCCAAAGCAGAATGGGTGTCCATGATAGATTTCGGTAGCGGTGGATATTCTCGGCGTCGGGCATTGTAAATATTCCTTTTGATACAATTCACATCAGAAACGGCAAGATGAACATCCGAGATGTTTTTTAAAATGCCACGGCAAATTTTTGCTGGCTTTACAGAAATATCTCCTGTCGCTTTATGTTTACGATAAACACTCACAATATGCTTTTGAATTTTCTTCTCGTCACTCTGATGATTATGTTCCAAATTCTTCCTTGAAATTATCCGTTCGGGTCCAATCTTCAATGCTGTAGATCTTGGCGGTGCACTTCCTTGTGGTACAACACCACTTGACTTCTCCAGATTTCAACGTTTCCTTTTTAAAGAACTTATAGTTACTTAATAGTAACAACACGTTTCCACGTTCACTAACAATTTCTGTTACTTCGCTCATGTTAGATAGCAAAAACTAATGATTAAATATAAAATCTACTTATTTATATATAGGTAAAGGGGTGGACAACCCCATAACGGGGGCGGTACCGAGTTGCGCCACCAATTAGATAGGTTCTTAATCTATAACAATTCCAGGAATAGATAAGCTGTAACACCTGTTTAGTGAAATTCTTAAAATAATTTAATCGCTGCAATTTACAAGTCGGGTTAAAATCTCAAATTTGACCATCGCTGCAATTTACAGATTCTATTATCAACTTTTATCAGGTATACGGATTAAGGATTACCAAGCGCTGCATTTACATCTGCCCCTGGAAACAATATATCAGTTTACTTTGGAGACATTCCGTAGAGTTATCCAAATAACCTAAATTGTGAATATCTACAAAAAAGCAGTTTTTTTTCAATTAAAAACTGCGCCAATTTAACAGAACAAGGACAACAAATTTCTGCAAACATATTTAAATTGTTTTCAAATACGACAACGTAGTAAACATGGCTCGAAACTTTTCAATTAAACTTTGGAAAATGAGAATAGCCGAACAGAAACGTATTGTTGACACTGCCACATCGTTTGTTAAATAATACTTTGTAAAAAAAAGGATATATAAACAAAGCGTAAAAGAACAAGGATTATGAGTGAAATATGTGAATAAGCACCAGAATGACGGATTCGGTCAAAAGGTCCACGTTAATTTATTACTTCTGTTACAAACACTTTTGTGTAAACACTCCTATGAATTTATGATTTGTTATAAATATATAAGATAAAAGATTTTGTTTATTTTTAATGCTAAAAAAACTACTGAACTAATTTTAAATATTTTTTCACCCATACATTAACATTTTCGAAAAAATTGGAGTACTCTACACTTTGTAGAACCGGTTATAAGAGGCGCCATTCTCTTTTGCATGTACAGAGTCGCTCAAAAGTCTGGAAACGGCCAATTATTTCGTAAATTGCTGGTCCTAATTGTACAAAATTTGGGGTACACCTGTTTTGGGATACGGAGATTCCAGATTTGATATTTGCAATCTTGCCAGATTTGCCGTATCTCTTGTATATTCAATACGAGTTCAAAAAATGTCTATAATTTTTTCTCCTGACTATGCAAATCTTGTAATTTGCGAGAACGATCGTGTAATAATAATGTTTTATTTCAGTTGTAGAATTTTTTATTCATTGATACATTAAAATAATGTACCGCCTGTTTGTTTACGAGAGGTAGTCCGCTGTATCTCAGAAACTATTTATCGTATACAGCTTAGAGGGAAAAGTTTTCTACTCCACAAATTACTGAAAAATATTTGCGTGTCCAAAATATATTATCAAAATTATACTACGTGATCCGTATTCTACTAGAATTCTTGTCAAAAAATACTATACCTACCTAGGCCTAGATAAAAACAATAATTTTTCCCAGTGTATTAATATAGTCCAGTAAATAAAGGCAACAATTTGTTCATCTCATTATTGTCGGACTTTTTTTTGCAACTTGTAGGTATTCATGTGTAGATTACTCTCTGAAAATATGTCCTCCGCGGGATTTGCGGAAGGGGCTGTAAAATGGCTGATATCTCCAGAAATATACTACTTAGAGAATGCTAGAAATGAAGTACAGTTCATTACCTACAAAAATGGTCCCCATCATTTTTGTCCCTGGATCAATATTTCTTGCAAAAAAAGGCTTGCAACAATTTTCTGGAAAACTTTTAAAACCATCGAAAAGAGGACATTTTCAGCTTTCCAATGGTGTGCATCAAAGACCGATATTGCCAATCATTGTTTATCAATTTGCGGTAGACCCGAGAATTTTCAGAAAACTCCGGAAATAAAAAAAACGTTCCAAGAAAAACATGTTTTTTATTAAAATACACGAAAATTATTTATTCATTCTTTCGGAATACATTCACCACCTATCAAAGTCCCATTATCCAAAAGGTTTCGGTAAAGCTACGCTTAATTTAAAAAATATGAACGGATTGATAAGGGCGGTCAAATATTCAGGAAAAATAAAGTTTGGCAAGTTTTTTCAATATTCCTGAAAAATAAAAAAAACGAAAAAGTTACACGATGTTATAGGTACAGGTCCCTTCTTTCATATGCACTTTGAATCATGGAAAAAGATTCATTTTTACTCAAGTTATGGGCAAATTTGCCCGCCCTCCCATGCCTACATTCACGGAGACGCAGCGCCGCACAACAGCTCGAAATCCAAGGTACGCTTGGGCCCGTTTATCTCGAAAACGGTTAAACTTCTGACAAAAATGATAAGAATCATTTTTGTAGATAATAAACTGCTTTCCACTCCTAGCAAAACCCCACTTCTCTAAGTGTCATATTTCCGGAGATATCGGCGGAAATCTCAATTTTTGGGATTATTGGCCATTTTTCAGCCCCTTCCGCAAATTTCGCGGAGGACATATTTTCAGAGAGTAATCTACCTACAAGTTGCAAAAAAAAGTCCGACAATAATGAGATGAACAGGTTGGGGGGTTTCTCGGTCTTTATTTACTGGATTAATAATTCCTCGCTATAATCTACTTGTTAATAGTCTCCAGCAAATAATATAGTGAGTCTGTCAGATTTTCAGCGGGAGCTTTCTGTCGACGTCATGTTGATGTATCAGGGTTATTTGTGGTTACATTGTTATTATATGCTCTATAGATTTTAATGTTTGACATTCAGAACGTTGTGTGGAGATTCCCCTTTAAACATTAGATGTTTATAGTGTATATCAACCCAAATGTTATCAAATATTTAGCAGACCATTCAGTTTATGGAATTGTGAGTACCTTTAAATAGAAGCGGTTTATTCAGATATAAATTGATTATATAACAGTTCAAGGAAAAACATATTCTTGATTAAATTTTGATTGGAAACTGAGTGAAAAAGGAAATATTTGAGTTTCACATTTTTTTGAAATAATGGCGAAGGTACGGCTAGAGCAGCCGCCAAATTTTTAAATAGTTTGGGTTTGGCGCAGCCACCATTTTTTAAAAAATTCTAAAACTTCAAAATTTATTGTAAATTGTTTTAAAATGATTAATAAAATGGGAACTGGATGGTTGAAACAACGTTATTTTTCATTAAATATAAAAAGGGCTGCTGAACAAACTCTGTAAAGTAATGAATTTTGGTAAATTGAATCAATTTTATTGTTGTTGTACACAAATACAGATAGCTGAAAATCCGAAACCAAACAACGTTTTGTAAACATCGTTTCATTTTTAAACTTTTAGTTTTTCCGGATATTTTGTTTCACTATTTCAATTCAATGGAATATTTGAGAATCTCAATCGAACCGTATTCACCATAAAACAACAGACCGAATTTCGACTAAGTGATTTTTAGGATTATTCTCCGTTACGCTCAATATTTTTTTTGCCCCTTTTGAAAACACTCTCCCTGACAACTTTCAACCCATAATTATACAGTTGGCCAATAAAGAGTGGAATTAATTTATTATATTTAAAAATTTGGTGTATCTTCATCATTATTTCAAAGTTCCTTGAAACTACCATCTTTGAATAATATTTCTGAGATTACAATAGAGAGAAAATATGTATGGGAATAAGCGTAACACATCTTCATGGCTTCTACGCCTGGAGATGATTACTTTGATTACTTTCATGTATTAACTACACTTTTCTGTAGAAAATCCAAAAAAGTTCTCAGCATCCACATCCACAGAATAAAAACCGTTCCGTATACAAAAAATTTGAATATTTCAAACACAAAAGAGCCCTACGAAATTGGTTCCTTGATCAAATGGGTCTTTATCAACCTGGCTTTTTTTTAATTTCTCAAAAAAATTTGGCAAAGCTAATAAAGA
The DNA here is from genome assembly GCA_949126875.1 of Lochmaea capreae. Classification (NCBI taxonomy): domain Eukaryota; kingdom Metazoa; phylum Arthropoda; class Insecta; order Coleoptera; family Chrysomelidae; genus Lochmaea; species Lochmaea capreae. The sequence goes on from OX421397.1 coordinate 1,300,047, forward strand.
CTTTAATAGAGAACATTTTTTGACGGGAAGATTAAAATGATTTTAATATCCAACAAAGTAGCTATGGAAGATTATAAGGATAGGTAGCTTTATTATATTCTGAATTTCTCGAAAAATATTTCTCAAACAATGGTTTTGATTCGCGTTATACAAGGGTTGTTTATATATTTTGCATATACTTTTTAGACACTATGGTTTTTAAAAGTCTTCTCAACCAATTGCGTCACCATAGCAACGAACAATAAACTTATTAAAAGTGTCAGTGTGAAGTGTGACGTCAAAAAAGTAAACGCAATAAATTAAAAGAAAAAAGTTGTCCACCGAAATTGTGAAAATCGAAAAATTGGAGTGTTGAGCCATCATCAAGTACCTGTATTTAAAAAGGTTAAGAGGTAAGCAGATTTTCTTAATACCCTTGGTGATCAATGTCCTTCGTATGCGACCGTGAAAAATTGGACTGCAAGCTTCAAAAGTGGTAAATTTTCCATTGAAGATGATAACCGATCGGGAAGGTTAGTTTCTGTATCAGTCCCCGAAAATATCGATGCAATTCATGACATGATTTTATCAGACCGTCGAATTGGGCTAAAACGGATATCTGAAGCACTGAATATTTCATATGAACGCGTTCATCATATAGTTCACGTCAATTTAAACATGAGAAAAATTGCTGCAAAATGGATCCCCAAATGTTTGAATGTTGACCAAAAGCGTGCAAGGGTAGAAGCATCGCCTTCGATCTGTGCTCGATTTGAAAACGATGTAGACTTCTTAAACCGAATTGTTACTATGGATGATACTTAGGTACATTTCTATGATCCAGAAACAAAGCAGCAATCGATGGAATGGCGACACTCTGGTACTCCAAGACCTAAGAAGTTTCGTGTCCAAAAATCTACTGGAAAAGTTCTTGCTTCAGTTTTTTGGGATTGCCATGGAGTAATCATGATTGATTTCTTGGATAAGAGTAGAACAATAACTGGACATTACTATTCGACATAACTGACCACTCTACGGGAAAAAATTAAAGAGAAAAGACGAGGAAAGCTATCCAAAGGTGTTTTGTTTTTGCAGGACAACGCCCCTGCACACAAATCTCATGTTGCACTGCAAAAAAATCGTGATTTAGGATTTGAATTACTAGAACACCCCCCTTATTCACCAGATTTGGCTCCGTTCGACTATCATCTCTTTCCTTAACTGAAAAAAAGTTAAAAAAGTCGTAAATTTTCTTCCAACGAGGAGGTAATAAAAGCTGTGGAGGTCTGGTTTGCAGAGCAAGAAGAAACATTTTTTTTGAAAAGTCTAGAGACGATGCAGGTTCGCTGTAATAAATGTATCCTGTTAAGAAAAGAATATGTTGGGTAATAAAATATTTTGACATTGAAATTTTGTTTGGTTCTATCGTAGGCTAAGAATTTTTCGATATATCCTTGTACAATGACGTAGTAGCTTGCTATCAGTTTGATAGCTTCTCACTACTACTATTTCAGCCAATTAAAATCGTAAGAAAGGGTCAGATGACTCGTTTCTGAGTTTGCAGCGTTAAACCAGTTTTTCGACAACAATTGACTCTAAATGTTTTCTGTTCTTTCAACAATTGAACTTAAGTACAGTTATAAAGCGTCTACGACTAAAAATAATTAGTTTGGAAATTCAACTATTTACTTAAGTATCTCCTATTTTATCAAGTGGTAGTTTTAATTTCCTTTGAGAGCTTCTGCAAACTGACATAAATAAATTACTTTTTCAATTTAGACACCATTCGGAAACTCACCTAGTGTTTATAGAAAGCAGCCAGTTAAACTTATGTTACCTTTACACTCTACTGGAAAAGGTTTCCTTTTGAATTCTGAAAATATATTCGTTCCACGAGTGACATTATTTTCATTAACTTCGCTAGATTTTATCTTCTTTTCAATTTGAAAATATATATATCTTTTCTGAAATTTTTTACATCGATAAGAAGAAAAAAGGATCGATACTCTGAGAAAAAATCGGACATTTTTTGGAAATTCAAGGAAACAGATAGAAAAAGGAATAATGGGAATTGTCAGGATTGAGGAATTGAGGAATTTCTAATGTTAGTTTTGGAGAATCAAGATAAGTATCTTACAAGGAATAAAGTCAGAAAAGAGAAAAAATAGAAGAAAGGAAGGTTAAACGTTTCAGATGTTTAATATGTTCAAAAGGTAACTACATATATGAAAATTTGGTCTTGTGTTATGAAATTTCCAGCTTTGTTAGTTAATTAACGGATAACTTCCCCAAGTTTGAGATTGAGTCAATATTTCCTCGTTAAAAATAAAGTTACGTCCGCCGTACAGTCAAAAATTGTAATAACGCGATTCTGGGATAAAACCGTAACATAAATTAGGTAGTTTTCCTCTAGGAGGTAGACGATTAACGAGCTCTGGGAATTCCCAGTTATATTGGCAGAATCCTCTTTTTTTGCGTTGGCAGTCCAAAATGCGTGTGCAGGTATTTTCGAGTACATTTATCTCTGGCAAAAAGGTCGTTTTATTTGTGAAATATTGCATTAAAAGAATATTTACGATCACCGGGATTTTTTCTCCTAAAAAGTAAATGTCTTGATTGCCAGAGAAATTTATTTTCGAAAATTGGAAATTCAAGTTTGAGCCAAAAGTATTTATTTTGTTTAATTTTTAACTTTTACAGCGACAAATACACTAGTGGTTTTTTCACTTATTCATTTGTTCATCAATTATCGCGGTGTTGGTTACCAGAATAAATAGTTTGGCATGTTTGTCAACAACTTATTGAATTTTCAAGAACTAACAATGAGTCGATTCGGTGTGTCTACGAACGCCGAAATTAGTCAAATTGTTAATACCTGTGTGCCTACTGATACAGTTGCGACGCAATCATCAATCTGGCGACAATTTTCTACGTTTTGCGATGCAAAAAGCCAGATACTTCCATCGAGAAATTGAATGTAATATTGCAAGATTGGGCATTTAATATGCGAAAAAGTAACGGAGAAGACTACAAAGAAGCGGTAGTTAAAACAATTTGGAACACCACCGCTAAAATGCTACAAAGTAAATATTATAACGAATTTAATATTGTATTCAACCCTTTCACCGATGTTCAGTTTAATTCATCACGAGCTGCACGTAATGCTAAACGTAAAATCCTACAAGCACAACCCGAAAAGAGAAAATGTAGTGCATCAGGTCTTAATAAATCTGAAGTATTTGCAATGGCCAGATTATATAACGAAAATGAACCGGAAGGACTTCAAAAAGAAATTACATCACATTTTGGCGTTTGAACTAGCTTGACGCGGAGGAGAAGCAGCTTACTGCAAAACCACTTATTTCGTATCTGAAATTGAAAATAATGGAAAAGAAACTGGACGTATCGAGTATAATCCTCTATTTTCGAAAACGAGACAAGGCGGCAACAATAAATTATGTGACAGCAAATGGATCACGCCTAATATTTTCGACGAAGGTATTTGCCCAATACGTTTATTCAAAAAGTTAATGGAAAAACGAAACACTTTTATAACTTCGGACAGAGTATTTCTTACACCAAATCCCTTTTGGAAAAAGAGAAATTCTAAAGGTTGGTACAAGAATTTGCCGATTGGAATTAATGAAATTTCCAAATGGACTAAACGCTCAGCACAACGCATTGGTTTCGATATCAAACGTGTCATAATTACAAATCACTCAAATCGAGCGGCAGCAGTTAGCGAATTAAGTAAAAGCGGAATTGAAGAACAAGCTCTAATAAAAATAACAGGACACAGCAATTCATCATCAATAAAACCATACTTACAAGTTGACAAAGAGTATCATTCAAGCATTATTCAATCAATTCGTTTGGAAAATGAAAAAACTTTAACATCTACTACAGAAACGATTAGCTGTGGCACCCGCAGCGATATCACTGTTCCTAGTATGAATTTCAATAACTGCGTTTTTAATAATTGTACATTAAAATAAAAATGTGTTTATTTTTAATGTTTCATAAATAAAGTTTGCATTGATATGTTTCCAAATTTCTCATTCATTAAATTTTCCTGCCGAATTACACTCGAGGTTTGTATTGATATTGGGTAAATTTGTGTTGTTCAAATTCTAAACTGTTTCCTTTAGCAATTTGACTCGAATAACTGTCAACCTAAAAACACTCCTTTCTCATTAAACAACCAAAATTTACCCGATAAAATACAAACCATTTGTGCAATTATAAGTGAAAATTTGTACCTAAAATACTCTAAAATTCAACATTTCTCAATCTTACGATTCCCGATGGAACAACGGGAATACGGAATTGATAAAATACCTATATATGTAGTTCGAGAAAGGAACGTTATCACTTCCCAATGCAAATTAGATCCCATTTGTTTTTTGACAATGGCTTGTAACTTACCAAGTTTTATTATCGAATACTGGAAATTGCTGTTTTGTAGAAATTTTCTATTCTGCGATCGATGTCGAAAAAAGATCTGGCGGGAGAAAATTGCCGCTTTAACACGTACACCTACTCTACTATTCCAAACTTGCGGTATTTTGAGACCTTTTGACCGGAAGTTATCGGTTTCCGGACAAAAAAATAAAGGATAGAGTTGAAACTAAAGTAAATATGAAGCCCATAAATAAGAATTACATCAAACAGTGACTGACAAGTATTTTAAAAGTATATTTAGCACCAAAGTGAATCCCAGATAGATTATTTAGAAGAAGTAGTGACATTGAAATACACCTTTAAAAAAATACAGGGAAAAGAGTGTGTCTCACTGGTATTTTTGAGTTTTCCACCATTATAAAAGTGAAATTTTGGAATCAATTTCAATAAAATTACTAAAGTTGTCAAAATTGGATATTTTTCTTTTTTCAAATTATGGCGAATTCGCCGGTGGTGCGTCCGCCAAATTTTTAAAAAATGGATCATTGGCTTTAGGTGCACTTAATCAATAATATAACAATATTGTAACTAAATTTCTCAATTTAAAATATCTTGTTTACCGAGTAGGAAAAGCCCAACATGAAAGTTTGCTAAGTCGAGGCGCAAGCCAGGATTAAGCAACACAGAGAATGCTTTGAAAGGACCCCGCGCTTTTCTTATGACAAAGTGGAGCTCCGTCAAATGTTATAAATTTTGGATATGATGTACTCGAATTCTTGACCAAAAGTGTCCACGGGACCAATTGAATCCAATGACTAGTTTCCGATATACAGGGTATTAAAGTTGAAAAATCATTGCTTTTCGTGACCACGTAATTTTATTATTGACAAAAAAATATGTTTTGTAATGAGCTGAAAATAGTAAAATGATCTGGAAAAATTTCATAATCCTACTATGACCAGTTTTTCAGACAAAAAATATCAGCATTTTATTTAATTAATTAATTTAGTGTCGAACATACCTACAGGATGATAAAATACTTATAATTCATTCATCTTTTTATCAATGGTTCAGTACACTTCGGTATGTATCCATAGACATGTAATTATAATTTCTTTCACTATGCCTATTTTGTTGAGAGCTCTACCCCCAAAACCCTGTTTCTTTTAAAATGTATTCTGCAATTAGTCCAGTAAATAAAAACCGAGAAACCCCCCCAACCTGTTCATCTCATTATTGTCGGACTTTTTTTTTTGCAACTTGTAGGTATTCACGGGTAGATTACTCTCTGAAAATATGTCCTCCGCGAAATTTGCGGAAGGGGCTGAAAAATGGCCAATAATCCCAAAAATTGTGTTTTCCGCTGATATCTCCGGAAATATGACACTTAGAGAAGTGGGGTTTTGCTAGGAGTGGAGAGCAGTTTATTATATACAAAAATGATCCTTATCATTTTTGTCAAAAGTTTAACCGTTTTCGAGATAAACGGGCCCAAGCGTACCTTGGATTTCGAGCTGCTGCGCGGCGTCTCCGGGAGCACCCTCCGTGAATGTAGGCATGAAAGGGCGGGCAAATTGGCCCAGAACTTGAGTAAAATGAATCTTTTTTCATGATTCAAAGTGCATATGAAAGGAGAGACCTGTACCTATAACATCGTGTTTTTTATGTTCCAGGAATATTGAAAAAACTGACCAAACTTTATTTTTCCTGAATATTTGACCGCCCTTATCAATCCGTTCATATTTTTTAAATTTAGCGTAGTTTTACCGAAACCTTTTGGATAATGGGACTTTGATAGGTGGTGAATGTATTCCGAAAGAATGAATAAATAATTTTTGTGTATTTTTATAAACAACATGTTTTTCTTGGGACGTTTTTTTTTTGATTTCCGGAGTTTTCTGAAAATTCTCGGGTCTACCGCAAATTGATAAACAATGATTGGCAATATCGGTCTTTAATGCACACCATTGGAAAGCGAAAAATGTCCTCTTTTCGATGGTTTTTAAAATAGTTTTTCAGTTTTCCGGAAAATTTTTGCAAGCCTTTTTTTGCAAGAAATATTGATCCAGGGACAAAAATGATGGGGACCATTTTTGTAGATAATGAACTGTATTTCATTTCTAGCAAAATCCCACTTCTCTAAGTAGCATATTTCGGGAGATATCGGCTAAAAACTGAATTTTCGGGATCATGGGCCATTTTCCGCAAATCCCGCGGAGGACATATTTTCAGAGAGTAATCTACACATGAATACCTACAAGTTGCAAAAAAAATGAACAGGTTGGTGCCTTTATTTACTGGACTAAATGTTTTCAAAATATAATTTAATTCCTTATAAACAACGTGTTTTCAATCATCTATGCAAAACACTGACAGCTGTAAGGTAGTGAATAGGAAATCTTCACTTTTTCTTTAAAAAATTTTGTCCGGAATGTCAAAATTTCCTAGCGATTTGCGGAAAAATATATTTCTACACTCGGTATTTATCAATAATATATTTATAATTATTATTCTGTGTGACGTACTAAAACAGTTGTGGCTTAATTTACCAATTTGCTCCGAAATCAAGTTGAATAATTCATGAACGTAATTTGGACTCCCATAATATTAATTTGAATATAGAAATGACCTGCGACATTAATATTGTTCAAATAATTAATATTACGGTTTTCCTAAACGGTTATTTACACCAAGAAATATTATTATTATTTTTTATTGAAGTATATTCGAAGTAAAGAGGATCTGATCAATATTTTCTTTTCATTTAAAATCAATTTCTGTGAGGTTATTTCTAACATTTTTACCGAAAAAACAAGTAAAGTTTGAAATATTCAATATTTTAAATTTTGGCGAAGTCGCTATGCCGGAATTCACCAAAATTTGAAATTTTCACAGCTCGACAATAATAAATAATTGAGCTATTTCTAGTTATTTGAATGATTCAAGTACTAAAAATCTCAACACAAATGAATTCTTACGATTTTACAACTCAATTAAAACCCAAAATTTTATATACTTCTCCAGAAAAAAATCGGTTCATTAAATCCCACTCAACTATAAATAAAAAGGATGCCACTAATAATCCTGTGTATGAATATAATTCAAGCTCCGTTCTGGCAACAACCACCAAACGGAAAAACAAGAAAGAAGAACATATATGTGTACGGAAATATTTCCGGGAAAATCCTCACACATAAATCCTACGTCCTTTATGATCTATGACACTCTTAACTGCTGCACGAGCAGTTTCCCCTTTTAATGGATGGCTACGCAACATTAAATCCTGCCAATTTTTCAGATACACCCAAGAGATATTTGTAAGAGCAGCGGAACGATGAAAAAAATAATAATTCAGTACTGCTCCAATTTTTTGTGTTTTTATATAGAATTATTGATCAGTGGTGCATGTAGGAAGTGCTTTCCAAACTGAATACTGCATTGGTAGAAATTTTGAGTGTTTTGAAATTTTGGTGGATTCGCCTAGGCGCACACGCCAAAATTTAAAATATACCCGAGCCTTTTCAGTTTTATGCTTCAAATGATTCCATATAAATACAGTTGAACTTTACAATTCAAATTATTAACTAATGTGTAAAGTTGAAAAAGTATCCGTTCAAATAGCCTGCTACAGCGTGTCCACGGATAGAGTATCCTATAGGTGAAAAATGTAATTATTGTTCTGAAACCACATACAATCAAATAAAATTCAAGTTTTTCAAAACCCGTCTCATTTTATAGCCAGTTTTACTTACGATGTACCAAGTAACTGTCAACTTTTGTGAATAATTTCCAAATTGTCTTTTTTTAATAAATATTTGACAACAATATTACCTATTGAATCAATATTAAAAATAACAATACAGAATAACAATGTAAAAGACAGAAGTCAAAATATTTTAACACAACATATTCTCCTCTTAATTGGATACATTTATTACAGCGAACCTGCAACGTCTTTAGACCTTTCAAAAAAAAATGTTTCTTCTTGCTCTGCAAACCAGACTTCCACAGCTTTTATTACCTCCTCGTTGGAAGAAAATTTACGACCTTTTAAACTTTTTTTCAGTTAAGGAAAGATATGATAGTCGGACGGAGCCAAATCTGGTGAATAAGGGGGGTGTTCTAGTAATTCAAATCCTAAATCACGATTTTTTTGCATGGCAACATGAGATTTGTGTGCAGGGGCGTTGTCCTGCAAAAACAAAACACCTTTGGATAGCTTTCCGCGTTTTTTAACTTTAATTTTTTCCCGCAGAGTGGTCAGTAATGTCGAATAGTAATCTCCAGTTATTGTTCTACCCTTATCCAAAAAATCAATCATGATTACTCCATGGCTATCCCATAAAAAATTGAAGCAAGTACTTTTCCAGCAGATTTTTGGACACGAAACTTCTTAGGTCTTGGAGAACCAGAGTGTCGCCATTCCATCGATTGTTCCTTTGTTTCTGGATCGTAGAAATGTACCCAAGTCTCATCCACAGTAACAATTCGGTTTAAGAAGTCTACATCGTTTTCAAATCGAGCACAAATCGAACCCGATGCTTCTACCCTTACCTACACGATTTTGGTCAACATTCAAACACTTGGGGATCCATTTTGCAGCAATTTTTCTCATGTCCAAATTGACGTGAACTATAATATGATGAACGCGTTCGTATGAAATATTCAGTGCTTCAGATATCCGTTTTAGCCCAATTCGACGGTCTGATAAAATCATGTCATGAACTGCATCGATATTTTCAGGGACTGACACAGAAACTGGCCTTCCCGATCGGTCATCATCTTCAATGGAAAATTTACCTCTTTTGAAGCTTGCAGTCCAATTTTTCACGGTCGCATACGAAGAACATTGATCACCAAGGGTATTAAGCATATCTTCGTAAATCTGCTTACCTCTTAACCCTTTTAACTACAGAGGTACTTGATGATGGCTCGATACTCCAATTTTTCGATTTTCACAATTTCGATGGACATCTTTTTTCTTTTAATTTATTGCGTAACTCTGGTTTACTTTTTTGACACTTCTAATAAGTTATTGTTCTTTGCTATGGTAACGCAATAGTTTGTTTATGCATGGAACTGGTCTAGGTTAACTAGATATCAATACATCCTCGTAAACTATACATATGAAAAGCTGGAATTACTGCAACTCTAGTTGCTAGTGAATTTATCCGGATAACATATACGGTGGTTTTTGTTAATTACCTGTCGAAATCGTAATGAGATAATTAATCAAATTTATATATTGAAATTTGTTTCGAGATTAGATAATTATGGTTTAGTTAATTTGATAGTGTGAATAATCGCGGTTTGAGAGATTTTTCACATTTATTTCGCTTTCTTTGTTTGTTATTGTTACAACCACATATCTAAAGATTAGTTCTATGGATAGAACTATCAAAATAGATTAATCAAGACAGAAAACATAACCCACTAAAGCTAACATGAAAAAAAACCAATAAATGTAGACCCATAGATAAAAATAGTAATTCTATGTCAACTTATGCTACGAAACTAATCTGGATCAAACACAGCGTTCACGAATATTCCCGTATACCAAAACCACGCGTCCTACTGAAAAATTCTTTTTATTCCGCTTGTAACACTTTCAGTAATTTCCGACAGCACGTTGGTCACTTGCTGGTCATAATGACGAGCATGTTTTTTCTGTACGAGAATTTCTGTTGAAAACCACTGAAGCAGAGCCGAATTCTCTGGATATTTGGCTCGTCGGAATTGCTGCATCCACATAAACTCGAATCACAATATTCTACAATAATAATAATAATTATCCGAAATGTTCTGTATAAGGTTAAATTGAGGTAATTGTTGAAAACTCGAGTGGTGGAAAGAAATAAGATTTAATTTGGTTCTAGTATTATTTAAGAAGGATTTTCGTATGAATTATTGAATAGATTATTTACATTTGTTTGGTTTTAAATTGTAACATGTTGAAATCACGATCTCGCTGTAAAAATGGTGGAAAAAAAAAGGAATTTGGGGTAAAAGAAGTCGTTAAAAATAAACTTCCCAGTTAAATATTCGTTTGTCAGATTCGATTTATTTTATGTCTATCTCCCTGTATTTTCTTCTTCGTTCATGGCGTTTCGAACAGCTACAGTCTTAACATATAAGTAGGTATTCGTTGAAAATATTTAGGCCTGCTGAGAAACATAATTCTTAGAGGCTGGGTGGTATCAATTTTTGAAACTTTGTTGATTTTTTAGTTCGAAATTAAATTTGGAAACAGTGAAACTTTCGCAGTGTTTTCAACAAAGGGTTCTGTGTAAACCCATTCAACATAAAAATGTAGATGTGGAAATACTATTTTGGTAGATTACTGATAAACAGACTGGCCTAATAAAAGGTATTGTCAAACACAAAGCATATCGCATCGTGGATTTGCATTACGACAGACATTGTCGAAGCTGGTGTGATTTTTTAAAGATTTTCTTCTGTTCAAAAAGTCTTGATAAAAGTAATTGTAACTAACCCGGCCCATCGTAAATCATTACATAGATCTTCTAAACAATTGGATTTCTTGAAAATATATCAAAAACTGTTCGAGATATCCAAAATTTAAAAACTTATCCTTAAGGACTATGAAAGTTTCGGTGGTTTCGTTAGGTTTTGAATGGAATGGTCCAGTCTATTAACAGCGAAATAACTTAGATACCCACTCCTCCGTATTCGATTACAATCAATGTACCAATAATAGTGGGGTTGGATACCGCATCCACTATACAAAGGAGATGGAGATGAAAACCCGTATAGCAATGAGAAGTGAACTGGAAGGTTACAATAAATCTCGTCTCACTGAACTATCTCCTGACGAAATCGAATTTATCAAGGATACTAATGATTTTTGCTCTTTTAACAGTTATTCCACAGAATTAGTTAGAGCTATTCCCGAACCACCGATCGGAAAACCAAGTCATAGTTTCGATTTGGGAGTTTTCAGGTCTCAATCATCTGATTGGCAAGATTCAGCAGCAGAATGGTTAAAAGTTAGTATTAATATTTTTCTTTGATAACAAAAAAGTATTCAAATAACATGTATTGGATATTTAGGTTTGTCCTTGGGGAATGAGAAACCTGTTGTTCTGGTTAAGTGATGAATATTCCAAGCCAGAATTTTATTTAACTGAAAATGGTTATCCCGACGGCACAGGAACTTTAAATGATTTTATCAGATACAACTACATAAAGGTACTTAGTGAAAATTTTAAAACTTTTACATCTCCTTTTATTGGTTTATAACTGTAGCTTAGTATAAAAGAGAATCGATATTTTAAGCCAAACAATATCATTCGTTGGTCTTGAGATTTTTTAACAATATACTCAATAATTGGGATTTCCTAGAGGCTGGGTGCTACCAATTTTTGAAACTTTGTTGATTTTTTAGTTGCTGAATTGGCTCAAGTCCAGAAAAAATTTTTAAAAAAAAACAGTATCCCGTGCGCTCTCACCAAATTTTTAAAAAAAGTTGGTTATTTTTTATCTGAAATGGGCAAAATTGTCCCTAAATAAATAACCAGTCTTTCAAAACTTCTGGTGGTATTCAACTCGCTTATTTGGTTCAAGGCCGGAGAAAATTATGGAATAGATCCAGAAGAAAACTGAAATTTGAAAAAAAAATCAGTATCCCGTGCGCTCTCACCAAATTTTTAAAAATAAATGGAGGTTCATGGATATTTCTAGTTTTCTTATGAAAATATGGAAACTTGAACTAAATATATAACCCCAAACGATGTTACAATATTCATGCCGGGGATTGAATCCTTTTATTCGATTCAAGCACAAAAGAAACTACAAAAGAATACTGAAACTTCTTGAAAATATCTCAAAATCAGTTTGAGATATCCAACATCCTTGAAGAGTATTATATTTTCGGTAGTTTGGTTAGGTTAAGAATGAAATGGTCCAGACTAATAACAGCGGAAGAACTTACTAACTCGATTACAATCAATATACCAATCGCCCTCCTAAAATTAAACAATATCATAACGTAGTAATTATAAATCTTTCCTGTATAAAGTTTCATTTTAATTGTATTTACTTGGCGCGTATTGTGAAATCAAGTAACTTCGAGGCTTCCTGGCGCCTTAACAAACACCCACGTCATTCTATATTCCCAAAGCAAAGGGATAAGGGACCAACAAGAACGATACCTCGTCCTTTGAATCATTGAACAGGCCGATTACGGCTATAAATCAGCATTAATGGCTATGTTTAGAGAATTTTAATTGGAGGAATGAAGAATAGATGGAGCTTTAATTGAATATACACCAATTAGAGGGTCGGTTAAGGTAGGACGCTTCAAACAGGGTTTTATTGATGTCTTTTATATAATAACTGAGGTTTTGGATACATTTATTACGTGTGGAGAAGTTAAGTTTTCATGTGTCTACGATATTTTGTATACAAGGGTAGGTATGTGAAAGTGGTGAGACCAGAATGTTGAGGGTTAAATAAATGAGATTATGGAAAATTATTTCACGATTGGGTCGGAAAAGTAATGAGATAAAAACACGTAAGCCGTTTTACCAAAGATTCTTCAAATATTCATTTAAAACCACATCTATGTGTATCCGTTATGGTTTAATTCCCATCAAAAACAAACGACAGAAGATAAGACTTCTTTAAAATCAACTTTTTATTGAAAAATAAACGCGGTATATAAAATTTTGAAATTCAGGTAGGTACTTAACGACATCAAAGGAAAAAGTGAATTTTACAAAAGATTTTCATCCTTTTAACAAACCTGACATTTAATTTCACGACTCTCTTGAAGTTTGTTTTAAATTAAAGCATTTTGTCACTTTTTCCTTTCAAAGATATTCTCTTATTGTTAAAAAAACCTTTTGAATCAAAAGAGTTTATTAAATTATCGCTAACGGAGAAACTTCTCAGACCCTAAATATACACTGACCGTCAAAAGTATGATGCTACATTTTGACAAATAATATATAGGTACTAATAATTATCGAATATCAGTAGTTATAGAAAATTTAATGCTGAATCGAATGACGTTCACTAGAATATAATACGAGGTTGGGTTTTGAAGTTAGAAGCGAAATAATCGAAACATGTCTTCTTAGTTCGAAATTGTGCACGGTTACACTCAAAAAATCGTAGAGCCCTTAATAGTAAGAATTTCGAGTTGAAATTTGAAATGGATACTTTCAGATAGTGGTAGATTATCGAAAAAAATCAGGAGACTCGTATGTATGAAATTGTGAATACAGGGTTATACTAAAGTGGCAAGTTATTTTATCACAAAAATTTAAAACTTCTCTAAATTATTTATTAGCGTCTTAAGGAAATTTTTATATGGATTTTTGGAATCTACGGGTTCAGGTTAGTCAATTTTGATATAACTGTCCAGAAATCGAACCTAATACCTTCTTCAATCTATCCTTATCTATTCTTATTATAATTCTGTGGAGCTCCATTGTATTTATACCATTGTGTATCTTATAGGGTCAAAGCTGCGTAAAAGGAGATTATCGTAACTGATTGTTGTGATATACTTGAACGATTTCCATCAATTTGAGTCTTAAGAACAGTAGTTTTATGAAGGTTAATGAACTTTCCATATTGAGAATAAAAAATTCAACATTTTCAAGTTTTGGTGGATGCACCCAAGCGAGCCCGCCAAAAATTCAAATCCATTTTCAAGTTTTGGTGGGTGCGCACTAGCGGACCCGCCGAAAACTCAAAATATTTTCAAGTTTTGGTGGATGCACACTAGCGGACCCGCCAAAAATTTAAATTCAATTTCAATTAGAAATACTCGAAAACAGCGAAACTGTTTAATACGTGTCGTACAATGTTTGTAGAAAAACATATCCAGGGAAACCCGTCGTGAATTTTAATTTATTTGGAACGCCGGGAATTGTATAATTTCGCTTAATAGTTTTAAAATTACAATTGGATAATTTATATGCACAAACTTTCAACTTCTAGTTTGATTAAAGTTATAATCAGTTCTCTGTTTCTATTTCATTTACATGTTTATGAAATAACAATATGAATTTATAACTCTGAGAGCAGTATTTACCGGTCTGCTCAAATTAGAGTGAACAACATATTTTTAAGGATAATTTTGACAAATTTATAACTAAAATTCGATTATTTTCACTTGTAATAACACAAGAGTTGTCTATTTTATCGAGTAAATTTGGGTTGTTTAATGAGAAACTGTTTCCTAGCACAATACAAGTAATTATAGAAAATTTAATACTGAATCGAATGGCGTTGACTAGAATATAATACGAGGTCTGGTTTTGAAGTTATAAGCGAAATAATCGAAGCATGTCAATATCTGAGATTTTCCGAAATTGTGCACGTTTTCACTCAAAACATCGTAGAAACCTTAATAGTTGGAATATTGAGTTGAAATTTGGAATGGATACTCTCAGATAGCGGTAGAATATCGAAAAAAATCAGGAGACTCGTATGTATGAAATTGTGAATACAGGGTTATCCTAAAGTGGAAAGTCATTTTATCCCAAATATTTAAAACTTCTCTAAATTATTTATTAGCGACTTTAGGAAATTTTTATATGGATTTTTGGAATCTACGGGTTCAAATTAGTCAATTTTGATATAAAAACACAAAAAAATCTGGTCCAGAAATCGAAATTTTTCCAAACTTTTCGGCCGAAAAAAAACACACTTTTTAAATATACATTTTTCAAAATTTTCGTATGCATTTTCGGAATTTACGGGGTCATATTAAGAGATTTCCATGATAAAATATATGTGGTCGAATTAGTAAAAATCTGGACATTTTTTTATTGTATAAACCATAACAGTAACAATTCACATCCCTTCTTCCCATTTTTCTTCGTATCGCCTTCTGTGTGAATCCTTACCGTTCCAATCCATCATTTTTTATATTAAATTTTACTCCAAGTCAATGAATCTTGCAACAACTTGGCATCGAACAGAATAAAGGGTCGTAAATCTCCCAGTTTTTTTTATATTGGACATTTCGTCTTGTAAATTCGCAAAAATATATGGTTTATTGATTGTTTATTATGAAAAATATATCCAGCATATATAAATAAATTTAATATCGACCAGAAAATACACCTAAGGTAGGAACAACAACGCGAATATAAATAAAACATCTTAGTCAGCGTATTTGCTTTCATGGGGAATTTATCTCCATATACTTTTTAACAGCACTCGAGCAAAGATGTCGTTTCAGCAGAACAGTTTATTCGCGAAACAAAAGATGTCTCAACAAAATCCATTTTCACCACTTAACCACCTATCCATGAATTATTCATATGTCTAGAATGGGAAATTTTGCTCATTTCAAGCTCGTCACTGGAGCAGTTTTAAAAGCTGATTGAACTACAGACAGTAATGTACTTTATTACTTCATATTATGTAAAATCTATGTAGTCACACTGAAAAAACTAGTTTTTTCAACTGGTTTTCAACAGAAATTCTCGTACAGAAAAAACATGCTCGTCATTATGACCAGCAAGTGACCAACGTGCTGTCGGAAATTACTGAAACTGTTACAAGCGGAATAAAAAGAATTTTTCAGTAGGACGCGTGGTTTTGGTATTCGTGAACGCTGTATTTGATCCAGATTAGTTTCGTAGCATAAGTTGACATAGAATTACTATTAGTCCAGGCAATGAAGCATTATGAATTATCGACAATAACGAACCGAAAATCGTTATAGGGGCTTTTTGTTTGCGCTGAATCGGGGATGACGTTCAGGGCCAGGTTAGGGCGCACCAGGTGTTTGTTTTCAACATAAAATTCGGATTCAGCGCACACAAAAAGCCACCATAACGATTTTCGGTTCGTTATTGTCGATATTTCTAGAAAAATTCTCGAAGATGACGTCCGCGTCCAGGTTGTGGCCCACCAGGTGCTCAGTTTCTCTCCTCTCTCGTATAAAGTTCGGGATAGTCCCCGGAGATGACGTCCGTCGGCGTTCCTGAGCTCCAGGTAATCGGGGGGTCAATTTGAACATCATAATCGTGATCAGCGACCTCGAAAACCCACGGGTACCCGACTTGAGCCAATTCTGACTCTCGTTTAAGAAGTTATTAAATTTGCCAAAATGCCTCCCAAAAGAAGCATTTTTTTGCATGCATTTTTGGCTGCAGCAATGTAACTTCCGGTTTGTAATAGGTACAAATGATATATCATTTTTGCAAACGTATGCAAAAAACCGCATTCCGATAGGTCCTATCCTAAAAGATTTCCTATCTTTGGCCTTTTTAGTGCATTATTGCCTCGACTATATTTAAAGTCTATGGGTCTGCATTTATTGGGTTTTTTTTCATTTTAGCGTTAGTGGGTTATGTTTTCTGTCTTAATTAATCTATTTTGACAGTTCCGCTCATAGAACTGATCTTTAGATATGTGGTTGTAGCAATAACAAACAAAGACAGCGAAATAAATGTGAAAAATCCCTCAAATCGCGATTATTCACACTATCAAATTAACTAAACCATAATTATCTAATCTCGAAACAAATCACCGACAGTAGGTAATTTCAATATATAAATTTGATTAATTATCTCATTACGATTTCGACAGGTAATTAACAAAAACCACCGTATATGTTATCCGGATAAATTCAAAAGCAACTAGATTTGCAGTAATTCCAGCTTTTCATATGTATGGTTTAGAGCAATTATTACCGGATAGTAGTATTACGAATATACGAAGTGTTGGTTAATTTCACGAACGCTTTTATACCATATATACAGTGTGTACATAAAGTAACGTAACTTGCTAATATTTCGATTTCCGTTAGGATTACAAAAAAAATGTTGAATAAAATTTTGTGAAACTATAATGTAAAATGTAGATGCAGTCCGTCATTTTCCAAGTAAGATGGTATTTTCCGATGCAGCTACGTTTATGTTAAATGCTCTGTATATTTATGTACGAGGATGTATTGATATCTAGTTAGCCTAGACCAGTTCCATGCATAAACAAAATATTGCGTTACTATAGCAAAGAAAAATAACTTACTAGAAGTGTCAGTGTGAAGTTTGACGTCAAAAAAGTAAACCAGAGTTACGCAATAAATTAAAAGAAAAAAGATGTCAATCGAAATTGTGAAAATCGAAAAATTGGAGTATCGAGCCATCATCAAGTAACTGTATTTAAAATGGTTAAGAGGTAAGCAGATTTACGAAGATATGCTTAATACCATTAGTGATCAATGTCCTTCGTATGCGACCGTGAAAAATTGAACTGCAAGCTTCAAAAGAGGTAAATTTTCCATTGAAGATGATGACCGATTGGGAAGGCCAGTTTCTGTGTCAGTCCCCGAAAATATCGATGCAGTTCATGACATGATTTTGTCAGACCGTCGAATTGGGCTAAAACGAATATCTGAAGCACTGAATATTTCATATGAACGCGTTCATCATATAGTTCACGTCAATTTGGACATGAGAAAAATTGCTGCAAAATGGATCCCCAAATGTTTGAATGTTGACCAAAAGCGTGCAAGGGTAGAAGCATCGCGTTCGATCTGTGCTCGATTTGAAAACGATGTAGACTTCTTAAACCGAATTGTTACTGTGGATGAGACTTGGGTACATTTCTACGATCCAGAAACAAAGGAACAATCGATGGAATGGCGACACTCTGGTTCTCCAAGACCTAAGAAGTTTCGTGTCCAAAAATCTGCTGGAAAAGTTCTTGCTTCAGTTTTTTTGGGATAGCCATGGAGTAATCATGATTGATTTTTTGGATAAGGGTAGAACAATAACTGGAGATTACTATTCGACCACTCTACGGGAAAAAATTAAAGAGAAAAGACGCGGAAAGCTATCCAAAGGTGTTTTGGTTTTGAAAAGACAACGCCTCTGCACACAAATCTCATGTTGCCATGCAAAAAATTCATAATTTAGGGTTTGAATTACTAGAACACCCCCCTTATTCACCAGATTTGGCTCCGTCCGACTATCATCTCTTTCCTCAACTGAAAAAAAGTTTAAAAAGTCGTAACTTTTCTTCCAACGAGGAGGTAATAAAAGCTATGGAGGTCTGGTTTGCAGAGCAAGAAGAAACATTTTTTTTTAAAGATCTAGAGACCTGCAACGTCTCTAGATCTTTAAAAAAAAGCTGTAATAAATGTATCCAATTAAGAGGAGTAATAAAATATTTTGACATTGAAATTTTGTTTGGTTCTATAGTAGGCTAAGAATTTTTCAATATATCCTCTTATATATTCCAGAATGTCAATAGAATTTTTATGTAAATATATGAAATGTTTGAGATTTTTTTTTTAGAGTACGGACCCTAGCGAGATATTAAAAAAAAATGAAAATTTAAGTTTGGGAGTACTAAGAAGAAAAGTTTAAAATTGGCTTAAATAATAAATACCTACAGAATAAAATCTGATGAAGCTTTGAAATCGTTTACGAAACTTTTTCAGGTTTGTTATTTCGCTTCAATATAGTTAACGGCTTTTTAGTTTTCAGACACGTTAAAAGTTTCACAAGTGAGCGTAAGAATTACCAATGTTGAAATATTACTTTTTTTCTTGATATTGATAAACGGAAAAGCTGAAATCTTACAATAGGTATACCAAAATTTAAACGGGAAAAAAGAGGATATGGTTTTACGTCGAAAAAATGTACTTAAGTAGGTTTATTGAAAAAAAAATTCGCCATGAAAATTTTACAAACCCAAGCACAACCCAATCAAATTAATGAAACCCCCACTCTATGTCTTAAATACTATGGAACGTTTATATATCGATAGTTATCTCCAAGCTGAAAGAGTCTAAAGAGCGTAAAATAATTTGGAAAGGTTTCGTATGGTGTATTTGTGAAATAACCTCGTCCAAAATTAACCTTGAGATATTTTAAAAAGTTTGACTGGAAATCAAGATAGAATCTTACCCAATACCTCAGTTCGAAAACTTTTCAAAGTGGTAAATGCGGTTGGTTATTTTTCTAACGTAATGTATAAAGAGGAATTTCGTTAGACAGTTAAGAAAGTTTCGTAATTCACCTCGAAACCGATTCGGTTAATATCTTTGGCGGACTTTAATATTTTTGTAGGGCAATAAAATCTATCGCAAATCGGAAAAGTTTAAATTGGAAAATACACCGAAGGTAATTATAAACATTCTATTAGTGTTCTATAAAATACAACGTTAAAAAAAATGGAAAATCTTGATGTCAATACCTTTTTTATGTCATAAGTAATATAGTCCAGTAAATAAAGGCAGTTCATCTCATTATTGTCGGACTTTTTTTTGCAGCTTGTAGGTATTCATGTGTAGATTACTCTCTGAAAATATGTCCTCCGCGGGATTTGCCGAAGGGGCTGAAAAATGGCCCATGATCCCGAAAATTCAGTTTTTGGCCGATATCTCCCGAAATATGCTACTTAGAGAAGTGGGGTTTTGCTAAAAATGAAGTACAGTTCATTACCAACAAAAATGGTCCCTATCATTTTTGTCCCTGGATCAATATTTCTTGCAAAAAAAATGTTTCAAAAATTTTCCGGAAAACTAAAAAACAGCCAAAAATTTTAAAAACCATCGAAAAGAGGACATTTTCAGCTTTCCAATGGTGTGCATTAAAGACCGATATTGTCAATCATTGTTTATCAATTTACGGTAGACCCGAGAATTTTCAGAAAACTCCGGAAATCAAAAAGAAACGTCCCAAGAAAAACATGTTGTTTATAAAAATACACAAAAATTATTTATTCATTCTTTCGGAATACATTCACCACCTATCAAAGTCCTATTATCCAAAAGGTTTCGGTAAAACTACGCTTAATTTAAAAAATATGAACGGATTGATAAGGGCGGTCAAATATTCAGGAAAAATAAAGTTTGGCCAGTTTTTTCAATATTCCTGGAAAATAAAAAAAACGAAAAAGTTACACGATGTTATAGGTACAGGTCCCTCCTTTCATATACACTTTGAATCATGAAAAAAGATTCATTTTTACTCAAGTTATGGGCCAATTTGCACGCCTTCCCTTGCCTACATTCACGGAGCGTGCTCCCGGAGACGCCGCGCACCATAATATTTTAAAATGTTATAATTAATAATTATTTAACGTGACCTGCTTGCTTTCGAGAAGGCGCGCAAACCAAAAATAATCTGCGGAAACCTATTTTCAACATTAAATTAAAATTATAAATATTGAAGCTACAGTTAAACTTTTATACTAAAATTTCTTGCTCTTTCAGAAACTTTTAAAATATTTGGACTATCCCTTATATTTTTGAGATCTTGCCAAAAAGCTGGACGCCTATTTTTTAGTTTTTTGTTAATAACAATATTATTTTTATTTCGGTAGGAAAAATCCAAAATACATCTTTTTCTAGACGACATTCCGGATCGTATAAACCATAAACACTATATTTAGGAGACTTTTAACCAATATACGCAAGAAATCAACTTCTTTACAAAAAATCCTAAATTTAGACGTCAAAATAATAGTTTAAAAATATTAAAAAACTTCACAAATTAGAAAAGTACTTTCCAAAGGATAGACCGTTTACCAGGAAGCAACATCTACTTCTCGGGCAATATGCCCCGCAAGACAATGAATTACACTTCCAAGATAAACGGGGTTGGTATATATAACCATTCTGGTTTATAATGAGAAGGAACAATATCACTTGCAGCCGGTTTCGGCGTATTTGCGCCTTATCAGTACAAGGTAGATATTATCCGTCCAGAAGCTCCAAGAGCCTAATCCTGGACCGAAGACAACGGTGAAATGACATTAATACATTATACCCAGCGAAGGAAAAGCCAAGAATGTGATATTAGCGACATCTCCACAACTAAATATAAACCAAAATTCTATATTGACAAAAAACCATTTCGGTTTTATAGGTTATTTACTTGATTACAGTTTCCTGTATCAATTGTCGTATTTAAGTTGTCTTTTGTCCAGGATTAGGCTCTTAGAGCTATTTTGACGTCTATTCATAACACGCTTTACTTAAATATGACAATTGACACAGGAAACTGTAATCAAGTAAATAATCCTAAATTTGTATTTTCTTTGATTATCGGTACACCCTGTATTTCCAAAAATTTGTTTTCTCCCACACGCTGCATGTTTTTCGTCGAGATAAATATAGGGAATAGCCCAACGACCAATTACGGCATTTTCACCAAAATTTGCAAGTAAATTCAGAATTGTAATCGGTATTAAGGCCTTTATTTTCCAAATTTCCCTCCAAGTTGGTCCATATTTTCCGGATTAACCTACCTACGAACATTCAAAGCAAGCAAATCCCTATAAGAGCTTCGCCGTTTAGATTATCTTCTTCTCTATTTAACGTAAACTTCTCTGGAATCTTCCAGGAAAAATAACCGAAAATTTCAATTTTGCGGCAAACGAGGTTTAGCCTTAAAATTTCTAATATACAGAAACGTTTCAACAAAACATGAAGTTATATAATTTAATATTATAGTTTAATTAACTTCATTGCTTCTTTTTCTTTTTATAACCACTAATAAATATAAATTTGAATATAAAAAAGGGCAATTTCGATACAAAACATCCATAAAAAAACGAAACTTTGTACTAGATTCAAGAACTTTGTTAAATAAAAGCGGAGTTTAGCGGTCTCTGTCAACACCCTCCTTCGTTATTTCTTAAACTTGATTATAATATTGGAAAAGTTCGATAACATTGGCGCCAAGATAACTGTTACTCAGATTCTGATTTAGATTTTGTTGTTTGTTATTCAAAATCTGAGTATCAACAAAAAATATCAAGCAATATTTTATTTTATTAAGGCCCGGTTTATCAATAGCCAATATTATCCATCAGTTAAGTTCCAGTTTGTTTGGAAGCGGTTTATCAACTCGTTTTTATTCTTTTGTTTGTTAACTGACAGATAATGAAAGTTGGCAATGCTGACGAATGAATGTAAGCAATCTCATTGGTTATTACAAGAACAAGGTCATGTCACATCAATTGATATTTTTGTTAGGTTATTGGTGAATGTTTATCCGAAGGTTTATGTGTTTTTATTTTTCTTTCTTGAAGAGTTTTTGGTTGTTGATAAATATGAATTTTCTGAATGATTATATTCTGGTTAGCGACGAGGATATTGTGCAAGTTATTGAGTACGAAAGAAGGGAATGTATGTATGTATGTATGTATGTATGTCTTTTGGGGTAACATTCACTGAGACCTAAAAGATCTATTGTGCCCCCTTACTTCTACTTAGTTCCTGAGGAAAGTCTCAGAGACTAGTAGCTCCTTTAGTCCTATTTCCCCGAGGAATTTTAGGATATATGCGGGCTTCAACTTAGGTAACTGTCCCTCTTCTATCCAGTAGTCTCCCAGGTGCTGTGCCCTAGGATTCTGAATTGCTGTGCAGTTCGCAAGTATGTGGATGGAGGTTTCTTCTTCCATTTCACAAAACCTACAATCTTCTTCCTCCACTATTTTGAGCTTTTTAAGGTGCCCATTCAGGCGACAATGTCCCGTTAGGATTCCTGTTAAAACTCTTAGTGCAGTTTTGCTTTGACTTATGCATTCATTTGATCTCAACAGGTTGTAGTCACCCAGAAGAATCTTGATTGCCTAAGCCCTACTAGATATTTCCAATTGTCAGATCTTTTCTTTTCTTCTGCTTTACCTATTTCTTCCAATATTACATTGGAGCTGATTCCGCAAAAGGGTTCCGGCCCCTAAAAGGGTATTTCAGTCCCCCTCTTCACTAGTTCATCTGCTATTTCGTTTCCTTCTATTCCAGTGTGTCCTGGAATCCACAGTAAGGTGACTATATTGTTCTCGCCTAGTTCATTAAGTTTGCCTAGGCATTCCCACACCATTTTGGAACTGATTACACAAGAACTCAGCGCTTTAATGGCTGCTTGACTATCAGACATTATGATAATCCTTTGCCTTCTATATCCTTTGTCAATATTGAACTGGGCACACTACGAAAGAAGGGAAAGAGTGGACAACTTCGAAAAGTGGGATGACCAGGAGTTTCATGCAAGATTTAGGATGACAAAAGAGACTGTTCTGTCAATATTAGGACCTCATGCATGCATCCTTTTCTATTTCTAAAATTATTATTTTCATTGAATGTCCAGACTGTCTCTTCTGTGAATCTGAACTCCAATTTTAAAGCTAGATTCGAAAATAATGAATTTGGTAATGCACTTTTAGTCGGAGACAGTGGCTATGCGTATACCAGATACCTGACAACTCCATTAATAATTACCCATAATGAATATGAAGAGTTATATAACGAATCAGTTTGCAGAGTAAGAATTTGCAATTTTTAGAAGCAAATTTGTCTCCTCTGCTGTGAAATTGCATCCTCTCTTCTTAGTAGTACATTTTTTACTTTGCTCAAAACCCAAGTAACGAAATCAAAACAAAACAACTCTTCCGAATAAAGTGAGGTTATGTAAGAGACCTTAACCTCCAGATATCGACCATCCGCCAGTTGAAACTGACAGATAAATATTTGACATTTCATCTGCCGGATAAAGTTATCCTGTTGTTGATAAACCGACCAAAATAACTGGTAGTTAGGCATTAACTGACGGATAAATTGCTATTGATAAACCAGGCCTCAAATAAACAGATTCCTTTGAAAATGTAGAAGTGATTTCTTCTAAGTGAAGTGAAAATGACAGTTTTAAGTCAGTTTTTTAATCAAATGTCATGACTTTGTACATTAAACAACATCACAACTGTACCTGTGTTCAAAGGAGCTTTTATAAAAGCCATTTGCAAGTGAAACAATTCAAACTTATTCTGCAATTATCTCTAAACCACTGCTATAATTTATTCTACATAAATTCATGGAAAGAGAAAGCATGAAATAAACAGCGTTGGCGTAAAGTGCTTTATTTAAATACATCCACTACATAATAACTACACTCACTCTAACCTAAGCTCTGTAAAACTTTGCACCCAATTGTATGTGTATATACTCGAAAACTTTGTCGTTATTATAAAAGTTATAACTACATCTCTTCTCCGCGATCTAACTGTGTCTTGAATACAGTGAGATTTGTATAGTTTGTCCCAAAGTACACTCAAACCGGTATCTCGTGAAATGAGGTGACGATGCGCGGTAACAAATTTGAAAGTGGGGATCCAGCAAAGCCAATCGTGTGGTAGACGTTATGCTGTGGGCAGCTCGATATTGGCAGATACGTTCTCTCTCTGCGTACTGGAAGCTCCGTCTTGTCACGAGATACCAGTTTACCTGTATATGGTCCTAGCTTTTGCCGAGAATCATCTAGAAACGACCATTTACGACATTCTTAAAATAATTTTACCTAAAATGTTACCCAAGAACTGTCGAGCGACTAGGCAAGGGCGAGCCATCAGGTTTGTTAAGCTGCGTCTTCACCGAGTGGACACTGTCGACTTGTTTTCATGAATAAGACAAATTAAAATCAAATCTATGGGATTCCGTAACTAATAATTATAAAAACAGAAACATGAGGCACGATTTCTAATGAATTTTCGTCAGACATGTTGATTAGTCTGATCGACATCATTTCTGCCAACTCTGGTGTTATAGAATTAATTTAAAATGTAGTTAATAATATACCCATTCAAAGCTGGAAAAATTATGTACGGCACGTTATAAAAATTGAAGATTCGTACATTCATATTCAAAATAATATATAGCCTATTGTAATTAATGTTAATGATAAGTGAAACAGAATTACGAGGATGTATTGATATCTAGTTAGCCTAGACCAGTTCCATGCATAAATAAAATATTGCGTTACCATAGCAACGAACAATAACTTATTAGAAGTGTCAGTGTGAAGTTTGACGTCAAAAAAGTAAACCAGAGTTACGCAATAAATTAAAAGAAAAAAGTTGTCCACCGAAATTGTGAAAATCGAAAAATTGGAGTATCGAGCCGTCATCAAGTACCTGTATTTAAAAGGGTTAAGAGGTAAGCAGATTTACGAAGATATGCTTAATACCCTTGGTGATCAATGTCCTTCGTATGCGACCGTGAAAAATTGGACTGCAAGCTTCAAAAGAGGTAAATTTTTCATTCAAGATGATGACCGATCGGGAAGGCCAGTTTCTGTGTCAGTTCCCGAAAATAACGATGCAGTTCATGCAGATATTTGAAGCACTGAATATTTCATACGAACGCGTTCATCATACAGTTCATGTCAATTTGGACATGAGAAAAATTGCTGCAAAATGGATCCCCAAATGTTTGAATGTTGACCAAAAGCGTGCAAGGGTAGAAGCATCGCGTTCGATCTGTGCTCGATTTGAAAACGATGTAGACTTCTTAAACCGAATTGTTACTATGGATGAGACTTGGGTACATTTCTACAATCCAGAAACAAAGCAACAATCGATGGAATGGCGACACTCTGGTTCTCCAAGACCTAAGAAGTTTAGTGTCCAAAAATCTACTAGAAACGTTCTTGCTTCAGTTTTTTGGGATTGCCATGGAGTAATCATGATTGATTTTTTGGATAAGGGTAGAACAATAACTGGAGATTACTATTCGACATTACTGACCACTCTACGGGAAAAAATTAAAGAGAAAAGACGCGGAAAGCTATCCAAAGGTGTTTTGTTTTTGCAGGACAACGCCCCTGCACACAAATCTCATGTTGCCATGCAAAAAATTCGTGATTTAGGGTTTGAATTACTAGAACACCCCCCTTATTCCCCATATTTGGCTCCGTCCGACTATCATCTCTTTCCTCAACTGAAAAAAAGTTTAACGTGATTATAGTTTATTTAACTTATTAGTATTTAATAATCATTTAGGAGGAAAAAGAAGAAACTTTAGAGAAATGGTCTTCACATATTAAATAAAAAACAAAGGATGAAAACAGAAAAAGATAGATATTTGTGAATTTGATCATTTTGATAATTTTAAATAGTCCGCCACTGGCGATCCCTTCTACAGCTTCTATTGGCCATATGATTTATTGCAATTGGCAAATTAATTTTATGATTGCCGGTAAAAGTGAAAACGATATATTTTGAGACAAACTATAATTATTGGGGTAGGCATTATTTTTTAAATAATTAATGATATTTTTGGATAACTAAGTTGGTAGTTGATAAAATGTTAATCCTTTATCATTAATATCCTTTAATAATAAAATTGATATACTTCAGCAGATTTTGCTTCGTTAGCAAAGAGCAATAAGCAAGCTTCACGCTCGTCTTCCTTATTAAATTTGTCGTAAGGTACCTACGATAAATAAATGAATTTTCAATCACTTCCAGCCATTCGGTGGATGTAACTTTATTGTTGGGTAAAAGTTACAACCGTCTCTTCAAAGCTTGTTTGTACAGGACGGTAACAGAATTTTCTGTTTACGTCGTATGTGACAATATTTTAGGAAAATTAGAATCTATACTTTTAATTTCTGCAATTTCATGAATCTCTACTGTTTTAAAAAACCTGAAAATATTGTTCTTGTGTGTGTAAAGTCAAAATTTTGTGCTTTTAAGTGGAATTGAGGGTTTTTGAATAATTTCGAGCTTCATTAACCGTTTTGGACCGTAATTACGTTAAATTGAGAGTTATTGGATGAAATAACGACGCGTTGTGTGTTTTCGATCGTTTTTTACTGTGTTCTTTTGTGTTTTTGTTTGTATTTGAGTGGAAGTGGATCGAAAATGGTACAAATGCATGATAATTTCCATTTTTAAGTATATTTAAGTGGTGTTGTGGATTATCCAGTCATCTTGTGTGTTTTTTAGTCGAATTGAGAGTTTTTGAGTGATTTCGAGCTTCATTAACCGTTTTGGACCATAATTACGTTAAATTGAGAGCTATTGGATGAAATAACGACGCATTGTGTGTTTTCGATCGTTTTAGACTGTGTTATTTTGTGTTTTTGTTTGTATTTGAGTGGAAGTGGATCGAAAATGGTACAAATGCATGATAATTTCCATTTTTAAGTATATTTAAGTGGTGTTGTGGATTATCCAGTCATCTTGTGTATTTTTTAGTCGAATTGAGGGTTTTTGAGTGATTTAGAGCTTCATTGACCGTTTTGGGCCGTAATTACGTTAAATTGAGAGCTATTTGATGAAATAACAACGCAATGTGTGTTTTCGATCGTTTTTTACTGTGTTCTTTTGTGTTTTTGTTTGTATTTGAGTGGAAGTGGATCGAAAATGGTACAAATGCATGATAATTTCCATTTTTAAGTATATTTAAGTGGTGTTGTGGATTATCCAGTCATCTTGTGTGTTTTTTAGTCGAATTGAGAGTTTTTGAGTGATTTCGAGCTTCATTGACCGTTTTGGACCATAATTACGTTAAATTGAGAGCTATTGGATGAAATAACGACGCATTGTGTGTTTTCGATCGTTTTAGACTGTGTTATTTTGTGTTTTTGTTTGTATTTGAGTGGAAGTGGATCGAAAATGGTACAAATGCATGATAATTTCCATTTTTAAGTATATTTAAGTGGTGTTGTGGATTATCCAGTCATCTTGTGTATTTTTTAGTCGAATTGAGGGTTTTTGAGTGATTTAGAGCTTCATTGACCGTTTTGGGCCGTAATTACGTTAAATTGAGAGCTATTTGATGAAATAACAACGCAATGTGTGTTTTCGATCGTTTTTTACTGTGTTCTTTTGTGTTTTTGTTTGTATTTGAGTGGAAGTGGATCGAAAATGGTACAAATGCATGATAATTTCCATTTTTAAGTATATTTAAGTGGTGTTGTGGATTATCCAGTCATCTTGTGTGTTTTTTAGTCGAATTGAGAGTTTTTGAGTGATTTCGAGCTTCATTGACCGTTTTGGACCATAATTACGTTAAATTGAGAGCTATTGGATGAAATAACGACGCATTGTGTGTTTTCGATCGTTTTAGACTGTGTTTTTTTGTGTTTTTGTTTGTATTTGAGTGGAAGTGGATCGAAAATGGTACAAATGCATGGTAATTTCCGGTTTTAAGTATATTTAAGTGGTGTTATGCATTATCCAGTCATCTTGTGTGTTTTTTAGTCGAATTGAGGGTTTTTGAGTGATTTCGAGCTTCATTTACCGTTTTGGACCATAATTACGTTAAATTGATAGTTATTGGATGAAATAACGACGCATTGTGTGTTTTCGATCGTTTTAGACTGTGTTTTTTTGTGTTTTTGTTTGTATTTGAGTGGAAGTGGATCGAAAATGGTACAAATGCATGGTAATTTCCGGTTTTAAGTATATTTAAGTGGTGTTATGCATTATCCAGTCATCTTGTGTGTTTTTTAGTCGAATTGAGGGTTTTTGAGTGATTTCGAGCTTCATTTACCGTTTTGGACCGTAATTACGTTAAATTGAGAGCTATTTGATGAAATAACAACGCAATGTGTGTTTTCGATCGTTTTAGACTGTGTTATTTTGTGTTTTTGTTTGTATTTGAGTGGAAGTGGATCGAAAATGGTACAAATGCATGATAATTTACGTTTTTAAGTATATTTAAGTGGTGTTGTGCATTATCCAGTCATCTTGTGTGTTTTTTAGTCGAATTGAGGGTTTTTGAGTGATTTCGAGCTTCATTTACCGTTTTGGACCGTAATTACGTTAAATTGAGAGTTATTGGATGAAATAACCACGCAATGTGTGTTTTCGATCGTTTTAGACTGTGTTTTTTTGTGTTTTTGTTAGTATTTGAGTGGAAGTGGATCGAAAATGGTACAAATGCATGATAATTTCCGTTAAGTATATTTAAGTGGTGTTGTGCATTATCCAGTCATCTTGTGTGTTTTTTAGTCGAATTGAGGGTTTTTGAGTGATTTCGAGCTTCATTTACCGTTTTGGACCGTAATTACGTTAAATTGAGAGCTACTTGATGAAATAACAACGCAATGTGTGTTTTCGATCGTTTTAGACTGTGTTTTTTTGTGTTTTTGTTTGTATTTGAGTGGAAGTAGATCGAAAATGGTACAAATGCATGGTAATTTCCGGTTTTAAGTATATTTAAGTGGTGTTATGCATTATCCAGTCATCTTGTGTGTTTTTTAGTCGAATTGAGGGTTTTTGAGTGATTTCGAGCTTCATTTACCGTTTTGGACCATAATTACGTTAAATTGATAGTTATTGGATGAAATAACGACGCATTGTGTGTTTTCGATCGTTTTAGACTGTGTTATTTTGTGTTTTTGTTTGCATTTGAGTGGAAGTGGATCGAAAATGGTACAAATGCATGATAATTTTCGTTTTTAAGTATATTTAAGTGGTGTTGTGGATTATCCAGTCATCTTGTGTGTTTTTTAGTCGAATTGAGAGTTTTTGAGTGATTTCGAGCTTCATTGACCGTTTTGGACCATAATTACGTTAAATTGAGAGCTATTGGATGAAATAACGACGCATTGTGTGTTTTCGATCGTTTTAGACTGTGTTATTTTGTGTTTTTGTTTGTATTTGAGTGGAAGAAGATCGAAAACGGTACAATTGCATGGTAATTTCCATTTTTAAGTATATTTAAGTGGTGTTGTGCATTATCCAGTCATCTTGTGAGCTTTTTGAGTAATTTTGAGCTCTGTTAACCGTTTCGGAGTGTTATCACGTAAAATTATACCTTATTGGATGAAACAACGTCGGGTTGGTTATTTACGATTGTTTTAGAAGATCGAATAACTGTTATCACTGATTGGTACATATCGATTTGTTTGCCGGAAGTAATTGCTGACTTTCGGAAAACCAATTCCTTACGACAACGACGAACGATCTCCCACCATGGCAAAGTTCCCGCAAAGCCCGAAAAACAGTTTTTAAAGCAAGAATATATCGAATTGTTGGACTATACAGACCCGGCTTAAGTCCTAAAAGTTATAACTTTTCAAAGAAATTCGTTAGGTAATTAAGCAGCAAGAGGGAAAGAATGCCATTCAATGATACACAGACGGCTCAAAGGCAATAGAAGGAACTGGGATACGAGTGTACGGGCCATCAGGAACCAAACACTGTGAAAGCTTGTGAAAAAACCCAAGTATCTTTCAAGCGGAGCTTGACGCCATAAGAAAGTGTGCCCAGTTAAATATTGACAAAGGGAATGCCTAGGCATACTCAATGAGCTAGACGAGAGCAATATAGTAACCTTACTGTGGATTATATTTGGTTAATAAATAGTATGGTATGGAAATGAGTTTCATCAAATTTCCCCACTTTCCTATCCTGTAAAATGTATCAAAATAGTTTATATTCATCTTTATTTCGAGACTAGAAAACTCATTAAACCTCGCACTGTTATTGTCTGTAGCATCAGCAAATTTAATCTTCGCTGATTTTCCAAGACGACGTTATTTGATCTGTAATTAAGTAACTTATATTCTATTAAGTAACTTCATCGATTTCTGCAAGCGAAAATTATTCTCTCTCCCTCTCACACACATTAAATTTTATGAAGCTAGACGTTTCGGGCGTCAAACGAAATTCGAAGCAACGAAATTTTTTTTTTTGGGTCGATTTAATAATCTCGATCCTTTTTCCTTCTCTCAAACAGTTTTTTTTTAAACCGTTAGGACACGGGAGGTCAATAAATAAGAAGAGTTCACCTTTTAATACCTTTTTGGATATTGAGACTCAAAAGCTTGGTTTGTCCTTTTCGTTATCGATAATTTTCTACATTACACTGATTAATACAGTAAAAGTCATGAACGTTTCTCGTTACGTCATACTTCCATGAATGTATCAAAGACACTCCAATTTTATGTGGATAGGACGTATCGGAATGAGGTTTTTTGCATTCGCTTTCCAAAATTATTTATACCAGACAGTATTTTTCAATTGTGTCTGGAAACTCCTCGGGGATGACGTTTAGGGCCAGGTTAGGACGCACCAGGTGTTCGGGTGGTCGTTTTCAACATAAAATTCGAATTCAGCGCACACAAAAAGCCCCCATCACGATTTTCTGTTCGTTATTGTCGATATTTCCAGAAAAATTCTCGAAGATGACGTCCGCGTCCAGGTTGGGCCCACCAGGTGTCCGTGGGGTGTTCGCCGATGGTATATTCGAATTCAGCGACTCAAAAAAACTATTTTACAATGATACGCCGCTGGTGGAAACTGTCTTTTTGATTTGATTCCGATGTTTATGAGTTATGACGTAACGAGGAACATTCATGACTTTTACTATATGACCGTTTTGGTAATTGGTAATTTTGGTAATTAAAATTACTTTTAGTGTAATTCAATCATCAACAGTAATTGGTGATTTTTCATCGCCAAACTTGAAAATTATCAATAAAGCAGAGATAAAAATAGCTCGATGATATTTAATCGCAAGATCATTTGTTTTAAATTTTTCATTATATACCATAGTCAGCTTATTAAAAAGTGTCACATTCGGCTATTAACATGATAAAAGTTGTCATCAATCATAACGCGTTTTTAGGGTAGACTGACACCCAAAAATTGTATGGAATGATTTATTTTTTGAAAATAGAGATAAAAAGTCAGATTTGTCAATTAATGTTAATATGTTGGACATAATCGGTTAACTAAAGGGGTTTATAGACCTTTATATACCGAAATATTTCAACTTATCTACAGAGTCAATCGCTACCAACAGGTCGAAGAAACTATAGAGGTTGTCCAGGAACTCTCTTGTTAATCACATCTAGACTACGTTACCATAGCAACTTATTAGAGTGTCAGTGTGAAGTGAACGCAATAAATTAAAAGAAAAAAGATGTCCAGCGAAATTGTGAAAATCGAAAAATTGGAGTATCGAGCGATCATGAAGTACCTGTATTTAAAAGGGTTAAGAGATAAGCAGATTTACGAAGATATGCTTAATACCCTTGGTGATCAATGTCCTTCGTATGCGACCGTGAAAAATTGGACTGCAAGCTTCAAAAGAGGTAAATTTTCCATTGAAGATGATGACCGATCGGGAAGGCCAGTTTCTGTGTCAGTTCCCGAAAATATCGATGCAGTTCATGACATGATTTTATCAGAACGTCGAATTGGGCTAAAACGAATATCTGAAGCACTGAATATTTCATACGAACGCGTTCATCATATAGTTCACGTCAATTTGGACATGAGAAAAATTGCTGCAAAATGGATCCCCAAATGTTTGAATGTTGACCAAAAGCGTGCAAGGGTAGAAGCATCGCGTTCGATCTGTGCTCGATTTGAAAACGATGTAAACTTCTTAAACCGAATTGTTACTATGGATGGGACTTGGGTACATTTCTACGATCCAGAAACAAAGCAACAATCTATGGAATGGCGACACTCTGGTTCTCCAAGACCTAAGAAGTTTCGTGTCCAAAAAACTGCTGGAAAAGTTCTTGCTTCAGTTTTTTGGGATTGCCATGGAGTAATCATGATTCGATTTTTTGGATAAGGGTAGAACAATAACTGGAGATTACTATTCGACATTACTGACCACTCTACGGGAAAAAATTAAAGAGAAAAGACGCGGAAAGCTATCCAAAGGTGTTTTGTTTTTGCAGGACAACGCCCCTGCACACAAATCTCATGTTTCCATGCAAAAAATTCGTGATTTAGGGTTTGAATTACTAGAACACCCCCCTTATTCACCAGATTTGGCTCCGTCCGACTATCATCTCTTTCCTCAACTGAAAAAAAAGTTTAAAAGGTCGTAAATTTTCTTCCAACCAGGAGGTAATAAAAGCTGTGGATGTCTGGTTTGCAGAGCAAGAAGAAACATTTTTTTTTGAAAGGTCTAGAGACGTTGCAGGTTCGCTGTAATAAATGTATCCAATTAAGAGGAGAATATGTTGAGTAATAAAATATTTTGACATTGAAATTTTGTTTGGTTCTATAGTAGGCTAAGAATTTTTCAATATATCCTCGAATTTCATAACAATCCAAATGCTAGGACTATTATCCTTTTTTATTTGACTTACCGATGATTTTTTAAATGAATTTCAATCAGCTTCGGACTCCATAAAAGTTACAGAGGATAATTTTTCCTTTAACACCAACAAGTTTTTTAAGAAGCATGGTTTTAGATCAAATAAAACACTCAACACTCACAGATAAACTAGTTAAACGTCTTAAAATATTCAAAAGTCAAAAATATTCGACTGCTTGTAACGCCAATGTCATGAAACGGCGACATAGATGAACAAGAACGATTCAAGTTTCTGCACAAGACAGTGGGCAAACTTCACGTGGTTTCTTTTTATGTTTAACTGTTTAACATTTAGCATACTACGCATAACCCCCCGGAGGTTGAAATAAATCCTCCATGTGTCGAATACGATATGAGTTTAATAATTTTATTTCTCTTGTATCAATTGATGCGTGACCACATACGATGGGAATACAGTTTTTTCTGTTTTTTTTTTACGGGAAACAACTTGCAACTTTAACTTCATCTGGACTGTTTGTAGGAGGAAAATAGTGGATTGGATTATTTGTGATTGCTTTTTATCGAGTTACGGAATCTAAAAACATTTCGAAGAAACTTAATAACGGAAAATTGGGTTATAGGATAGGCGTATTTCGGATTAGAGCGAAAGGAGGTCGGAGGACGAAATATACAACCAGAAGAATCTGGAGCAGCTGAAATATTTTGGTAGGTTTTACGGTAAAGATGTTGAATTATAAAAATAATTTTATACAGGGTGTTAAGAAGATCGTACCAAAAATGTTTATTCATTTAGCACAAGATCGGCTCTAATCGCCACTACATCTTGGAGGGGTTTTGCTTGTTTGCCGAGTTATATTAGTTAGTTAATTAGTTGGAGCCGTACAGAGTGGACAGTGTGTGATAAGGTGGAAATTATAGATAACCTACATCCTACATGGAGTATGAATTATGATGGAATGGGGGCTGGAGGAGCCGCTTTAGAGGTAAGTAAACTTTAAAAATTAATTACGTATATATTTAGGATATTTATTATTTGGTTTTAGGTAAAATATAATACTTTATACTTCTGTGATATTTAAAACTTTAAAATTGATGAAAAATGCTATTTTTCAATAAAAATTTAACAACAACTTCTATTTTAAACATGAAAATTGATGAAAAATGCTATTTTTAAATGAAAAATTCATAAAAACTGCTATTTTAAACATGAAAATCGATGAAAAATGCTATTTTTAAATGAAAAATTCATAAAAACTGCTATTTTAAACATGAAAATCGATGAAAAATGCTATTTTTAAATGTAAAATTCATAAAAACTGCTATTTTAAACATGAAAATTGATTAAAAATTGCTATTTTCAATGTGAAATTCACAATAACTCTTATTTTAAACAGCAAAATTGATGAAAAATACTATTACAAAATGAAAAATTCGTGAAAACTGCTATTTTTCAATAGGCTATCCATACAAATTGCTATTTCAAACATGAAAATTGATGGAAAATGCTCTTTTCCAATAAAAAATTCATAAAAACTCCTATTTTAAAAATGAAAATAGATGAAAAGTCCTATTTTTCAATAAAAAATTCATAAAAACTGCTATTTTAAACATGAAAATCGATGAAAAATGCTATTTTTAAATGAAAAATTCATAAAAACTGCTATTTTAAACATGAAAATCGATGAAAAATGCTATTTTTAAATGTAAAATTCATAAAAACTGCTATTTTAAACATGAAAATTGATTAAAAATGCTAGTTTCAATGTGAAATTCACAAAAACTCTTATTTTAAACAGCAAAATTGATGAAAAATACTATTACAAAATGAAAAATTCGTGAAAACTGCTTTTTTTCAATAGGCTATCCATACAAATTGCTATTTTTAACATGAAAATTGATTAAAAATGCTATTTTCAATGTGAAATTCACAATAACTCTTATTTTAAACAGCAAAATTGATGAAAAATGCTATTTTGAAATGAAAAATTCGTGAAAACTGCTATTTTTCAATAGGCTATCCATACAAATTGCTATTTTTAACATGAAAATTGATTAAAAATGCTTTTTTCAATGTGAAATTCACAATAACTCTTATTTTAAACAGCAAAATTGATGAAAAATGCTATTTTGAAATGAAAAATTCGTGAAAACTGCTATTTTTCAATAGGTGATCCATACAAATTGCTATTTCAAACATGAAAATTTATGAAAAATGCTCTTTTCCAATAAAAAATTCATAAAAACTGCTTTCAAACATGAAAATTTATGAAAAATGCTCTTTTCCAATAAAAAATTCATAAAAACTGCTATTTCAAACATGAAAATTGATGAAAAATCCTATTTTTCAATAAAAAATTTATAAAAACTGCTATTTCAAACATGAAAATTGATGAAAAATCCTATTTTTCAATAAAAAATTCATAAAAACTGCTATTTTAAACATGAAAATTAATTAAGTTTAGTAAGAAATTGGACAAAGAGAATTTTTATTTGAATAAATAGGTACCTATATAAACTTAAAGATTCCATCCTGAATTTTGTGTTATAGGAGACCGAGACATCCCCAAACAGCCACTTAGAAATAGCAGTATGTAACAACGGAGTACTAATTGCTAAAACCACTTTCATCTTACCTTTTTGGAGGTCGATGAATACAAATCGGAAATTATTTTTTATTACACACAATTTATATTTTTTTGTGCAATAAGTAAATTAATATACAATAAATAATTTTAAAAAATAGGCTTTTTATTTATTTTCAATTTCCATAGAAAATAAATGTTATCAATAATTTTGTACTTTCATTGTTTCAATCAGTATTTATATCTTCAGTAAATGACAAAGTTAAATACTGATTAAAATGTCATCTATACTAAAACAATTAAAGTGATGAAAGTCCTCAATTAAGAATCACATAGTTAGATTACCGTTAATAATCTATTTAATTATCATATTAATTAGTTTAATAACATGTTTAATCACTATTACCAGCCAGTTCCATTGACATAATCGTTTAATTAATTTTTGGTCATTAGCGGTTACTGTTTCCAATAGGTTATTAAAGTGTTTTAATTACCCTAAGTTGACAGACCTTGATAGCGATAATTAAAGCCCTTTTAATTGTCATAATTAAACATTTGTTCTGTCCTAATACGGATTAAACTGAATAAGCTTGTTACTCAGTATAGTCACTGTTTCATGTCCCAAATTTGGGAAACCGTGTATAGAATTATATACGTAACAATTTTAAGTGTATAGAAAGTTTTAAGATTAATGTTGCGAGTGAGAAAATCCATTTAATTGTAAAATATCTTTTGTATGACATTGTTACTTCACATTTCTCTGATATTCCGGTAAATTTATGGAAAAACTTTTTGAAATGAACGTTCGCTAAATAAGTTTTACCAAATCTGGAAAATTTCCTTCATTTTTTATGGAAACATCGCAGAATATCCCGGGGGGATTGTATGGAAAAATATATATTACTTTGGAAACGATGTCGTCTTAATGTGAACGTGTCAAACTGTGGCATGAAATTTGGGAAAAAACACATTTTCAACATAGAAACTCGAAACAGTCAGTTTTTTAAAAAAATGATTCTTTCTCATTCAAATGAGGTAGTGAAATTTTCGAAAAAACACATTTTCAAAATAAAAAGTCTTGTAAATACCACAAAACTTTGAATTTTGGAATGAAATTTCAGGAGAGTATTTATTAAAGAATTGTTAAATGGGAGAAAAATTTTCAAGAGCATAACTCAAAGGGTTCCCGTCTTGTGAATGATAAATTTGAAAGTAGTGAAAATATTCGAAAATCCACATTCTGAAATTTCATGTACCTACTCATAACTCGACTAATTGGAGAGATAGAACATTCTAGTCTCCTTCATTGGATTCAGGGAAATATTTTACATATGAATACGAATTTTCAGTCGATATTTCCAAGAATTAAAAGAGATAGCAAAGAGCAATTTAAATAGCGAGATATTTCCATACCTACCCCTTGCTTCAAAATTTCCTACAAAAAAAAAATTTTGCGTTATCAAATTGGTTAAAAATTGGTAACCGGGGGTTTTTTGATACGGAAAAATAAATGCCACAGTCAGTTTTTGAATAAAATAATTCTTTCTCATTCAAATATTGTAGTGAAATTTTCGAAAAAACACATTTTCAACATAAAAAGTCTTGTAAATACCACAATACTATGAATTTTGGAATGAAATTTCAGGAGAGTATTTGTTAAAGAATTGTTAAATGGGAGAAAAATTTTCAAGAGGATAACTCAAAGGGTTCCCGTCTTGTGAATGATAAATATGAAAGTAGTGAAAATATTCGAAAATCCACATTCTGAAATTTCATGAACTCATAACTCGACTAATTGGAGAGATAGAACATTCTAGTCTCCTTTATTGGATTCAGGGGAACATTTTACATATAGATATGAATTTTCAGTCGATATTTCCAAGAATTAAAAGAGATAGCAAAGAGCAATTTAAATCGCGAAATATTTCCATACCTACCCCTTGCTTAAAAAATTCCTACAAAAAAAAATTTTGCGTCCTGAAATTGGCTAAAAATTGGTAACCGGGGGTTTTTTGATACGGAAAAATAAATGCCACAGTCAGTTTTTTAATAAAAACATTCTTTCTCATTCAAATAATGTAGTGAAATTTTCGAAAAAACACATTTTCAACATAAAAAGTCTTGTAAATACCACAAAACTATGAATTTTGGAATGAAATTTCAAGAGAGTATTTGTTAAAGAATTGTTAAATGGGAGAAACATTTTCAAGAGCATAACTCAAAGGGTTCCCGTCTTGTGAATGATAAATATGAAAGTAGTGAAAATATTCGAAAATCCACATTCTGAAATTTCATGTACCTACTCATAACTCGACTAATTGGAGAGCTAGAACATTCTAGTCTCCTTCATTGGATTCAGGGGAACATTTTACATATAGATATGAATTTTCAGTCGATATTTCAAAGTGTTGAAAGAGATTGAAAAGAGCAATTTAAATCGCGAAATATTTCCTACAAAAAAAAAATTTTACTATATAAACAGACATTACCTAGATATGCATTAATATTAACCACCTAGAAAGATTCGGAAAATATCAATAAATACATTCAAAATTCAATCCATTTTTTCTATTTACTTTTCTTGCAGAACAAACAATTTCTTAAGAAACCATAAAGTGAAACCAATTATTTCTGTTCCACTTATATAACGGAAATTCATACACTTCTCTTACATTTCCAGTTTGTTCTATCGAAACAGCATCCAGCCATAAAATCGCACTGGTTTTATAACAAAAAGGAAAACAACCCAGAAACAACATTTTAAAATTTCCTGACAAGATTTATTCGGTACAATAAATCAATCGTTTAATCTTCACAATAATGGGAAAATTTCCAATTTTTTTTTCTTCAATTAGTATACAGGGTGTTTTCAAATTACACTTACAACGTTTGCATGTAGATACCTCTCGTAAAATTGGACAAAATTATGTAAGTATTGAGGGGTCCAGTCTATTTACTTTTCAAAATACAGGGTGTTGAAGTTGAAGTTCTTCCAAATGTACACCACTGGATCAAGAATTGCAACATGTTTTTTGATCAAAATTAGCTCTTTTACATTTAAAAACAACCTGCCAAATGTCAAATCAATATATTCATCCATTATTTAAAACATTTAATTTTTAATAACTTC
Organism: Lochmaea capreae; assembly: GCA_949126875.1. NCBI lineage: Eukaryota > Metazoa > Arthropoda > Insecta > Coleoptera > Chrysomelidae > Lochmaea > Lochmaea capreae. The sequence continues at coordinate 1,338,958 of OX421397.1, forward strand.
AACACCCTGTATTTCGAAAATTAAACAGTCTGGATACCTCAATCCTTATATAATTTTGTCCAGTATCACGAGAGGTATCTACATGGAAACGTTGTAAGTGTCATTTGAAAACACCCTGTAGGTATACCGGGTGTGCCAGACTAATTTATTTAGGCTATAGATGTTAAACGAATAGAGATTTTCGAATGGGACAAAAACTGATCTGTTCTATTTCTAATACCCTTCAATGTGGCGTAGACAAAATCATCCCCAAAATATTCATCCCTTAGTTACAACCCCGAACTTTAAACTTTTTAATAACAACCTGTACATCAAAAATTATAAAAAAATGTACAGGATGCTATTAAAAAGTTTAAAGTTAGGGGTTGTAAGTAACGAAGGGATGAATATTTAGGGGATGATTTTTTGTACGCCATATTAAAGTGTATTAGAGATGGAACAGATCAGTTTTTGTCCCATTCGAAAATCTCTATTCGTTTAACATCTATAGCCTAAATAAATTAGTCTGGGACGATTTAAAAAAGTCACTCTGTATACAACCGAATAAAGGGTTTTTCGGAAACAAGTGATAAAAGAAAAACTTACCTATAGCAGTCATAACACCCCAGAATCTCGTGACGGGAACCAATCCATCAAAAAACTTCTGTAACACCCGACCGCACTTCAAACTACCGCTTATAGTGACACTTCCCGACGTACTTTCGCGGTGAACGACGGTGGGTGTAGGTTCCCCACCCGCCCCCAATCCCGGATTAAAAGTCGGAAACATTTTTTTTGAACTACCAGCGATTTCAAGTTATTATTCAAGGACGCGTTATTGGAGGCATTATTTACGTAGGATGTTGAAATTTTGGTAAATTAGACCGAATTTGCAAGAATTGTTTTTGTTGTATCGAACGTCCAAGTCACCCGGATCCCGAAAGGGAGCATTTGAAGAGATTTTTTCGTGGTCGATTCTGGAAAAAAAAAGATAAAAAAATTTTAGTCGTAGAAAAAATATAATTCTGACATGTCTCACTTTATTTGGACATCCTGTATATTTTAAAATGTAGCTTTTAGCAATATACAAACTATTAAAATGACAAACATTTTAAAACTTCTTTGGTTTTGCTATAAAAGTGGAAATTTTCCGAAGTTACCGGATTCGCGAAATACCATTTTTTTATTAAATAATGGTGGCCACTTTCATAATAAAAAAACTGATCATAGCAAGTTGACAAAACTTTTACATCCGACCAACAAATTCAAAGCAAAGGTAGTATGAAAGTATCACAGAAATTCACCGAGGAAATATTTAATTACAGGGAGATTTCCAAAAAAAAATCGATTCTCGGATATTCTTCCATAGATATCTTTTGAATAGCCCTGTATATTATATATAAATTATATATATTTCAAAATGACTTAATGTCGCCTACTAACATGCAATACAAAGTATATAAAATTTTATTAAATGTAGGATACAGGGCGATTCAACTTTCTGACTCGCCCTGTAAAAAATGTTTGCATATCACATTATTATAAACCAACCAGAAGCAAATCCAGCCAGATATTGAAATTCCTGAAAATTGAATTATATTTCAAGTCAACGTTCCGTTTTTCTAATTTTTGAGTATCCCTGTATAGCAAATGAAACTTTTTCTCATAAGGGACTGATATTTAGTGTAATTTGGACACTATCACAGGAAAAAATTCTTGATACATTGAAGAAAATAAGAAATACATGTTTTTAAAAAATGGCTATATTCCAACTTCAACACCCTGTATCTCTGAAACTAGTCATAGGATTGAGCTGGGCCTATGGGCACTATTGTTCAGAAAGTTGTCAACTACAATATACTAACAATTCATGAAATTTCACCTAAGCCCATTTCTCCATACGCCGGCTGCCTCCTCCTTTAACTGCACAAAATCGAGCAAAAAAACAGCTCACCAAGCTCGACTATTGTAAAAAACAAGAAAATTCCAACAAGTTTTACTTTCTGAGATCTCAGCTCACTTCAATTAATCTGATATGAAATAAAGATGTGAGTAAGCTCCAAAAAGAACGACACACTCAAATGAAACTCAAAACTCAATTAAAAAAAAATTTACAATATCAGCATCTAATTCTTTCCATAATCTCATAGATAACATTCACTCAAAACCAAACAAAATTATATTATATTAAAACACAAACAAATCAAATATTTCTCCATCTCCTCCACTGTAATTCCGACTCAAGTCTCAACTGATACCCCCGAATAGCATACGCAGAATCGGTGAGGGAAGAACAGCTCAGCTCACTTCGAAGTGCGTCAATAAAAATCCGCACATTAGGTACCGATGTGAGCTGAGATTAACTGAGATCCCAGTCAAAAAGAACGCACCTATTGAAGAGAGCCACAAGTGAGCTAAGAAATGATAAAATACCCATATAGGTACGTCACATGTATATACTGCAATACAACGTTTTATCCACAATCACAGTCATTTAGAATAAAAAAGTGAATTGACATTTCGTTCTGATAGCAGCTGTAACGTAAAAAATAACTAAAACGTAAATGATTTTAAGATTGTATTCATCATTTTTCCACTAGTGGATAAAGTGATACTTTATATGCTTCACAAGTGTGGATAAAACTCCAACAATAATGTGATTGTGGATAAAATAGATTTTATTTCTATCAAGAACCTGATAATTATTGAATAACATGTCTTTAAACGTAAAAAACATCGTAGAAAGAATTTAAATTTTCTTCTGTATGTTCCTTGTAGTAAATATTTCAGTACTCATTTGAATATGTCTCGAAATTAATTTAAAATAGTATCATTACTCACCGAAATATATCCATGACGATAATTTTACTAATATTCTTCATCAAAGAATACTAATCAACTGGTAATATTATATTATATAGCGATGTTTCACAGCATAAATAAAATACCTACACCTTCTAGATATTTGCTATCTTGAATACTACGTATATTGTGCTGTGGTTCTTTACCGATAGTTTTTGTTGGTTCGCAAAAAATTGTTTGGACAACTGATAGCAAGCGAACAAATAGAGGTGGGGTTTTTAAAACATAAAGAGGTGGTACTGTTACTTTGTTAATTTTTAACAGGTTCTAGATAACGATGAAAATTTATTGAATATACTTTGAAATGAAATAGATTTTAGAATATTTTTTGACGTAAATCATGATAAATTAAAAGAGAGTTTTAGAAAAATACGATTAATTAATTAACTTTGCTGCAAATTTACTCCGTAGAAGATAAAGAATTCATGAACTTGAAACGAGAGTTGCAAAATAATATTGTATAAAATGCACTACACGTTGCATTCAAGACGGCAAATATCTCGAAAGTGTAGGTATTCCCCAAGGACAAAACAATGCTTTAGAAACTGTTACATGACAATGTCCCAGTGCAATTCAGTTTAGATATTGTATAAGTTATATATATATACCATATATTTCTTCTATCGAACAATGCTTATACCTATAGTTGGAAAATTTATTTGACAGATATGTAAATTGGTTTTTCGGAATGCATACGAAAAGGAGATATCAGAATTTATTTAATATGTGCAATAATAATTTAAAAAGTATATACAGAGTGTCCAAAAACGCAAAATAGGAGAGAGGCTGTTTTAAAAGGATATATTAATTAGAGCCTGCTTGCTTTGAATATTACTGGCTAGAAAAAAGCGATACTGTAGCTTTGAAGGGAACCAGTAGAAAAACAGGGTCGGAGTAGGAAGTATATTTTTATTACGAAAGAGAGAACGCAGCAAATAATGAAGAACATACAGTTTGAAGATGGGAAGAGTTTATTAAACCTTATAGGGGTGGATGGGATACTGATTATATAAAGTGTGTCCAAGAGGAGAAGCAAAAAAATGTTTCTTCTCTAGGACGTGTATATAAAAGAACAGAAAATAAATAGAATTGTTCCCAGAACGATATTTTTAGATTAAAAAACTTTAATTAATCTAAATTGATATTCTTATAAGCTACTGGAAACGGAATTCATCAAAGGCTGTCGAAGAATTTCAAGTTAATACGATCCCTTTTTTAGTTTAATTAGATATTCCGACAGTGACATATTATGTACAAGTATCTTACTTCTAAAAGGACATTAAGGAAGCTACTGTTTCGTTGACATATATATAAATACATTTATTCTACAGATTCTCCGTAATTCTATTATTTTTTATTAAAACATATTAAGTTTTTTCTAAAAGCTACAAACCTTTTTTGATACAACGACTCTTATCCAATAAGTATCATTAATGCTTTTTATATACCTAATCAATCACATGAATATCATGAAACTACGCGATTTCCTAAAAGGATTTCCCGGCTTTCCGGTAATGTATATCCGCCGCGAGGAAAATTCAGCGTCAGACTGACATGAAGAGCGGAAGATGAGTTTTCGGATTTTCTCTCAAGCTCACGCGCTAATGCTGAGTCCAGAGTGGGGACGATGGACCCAAATCTAAATTTTAACGTCTACATCAGTACACTGCTAAAATGTAACAGCAAACTAATATTTTGCGGTTACCGCAGCTAATATTATGTATGAGTTTACATCTTGAATAATTAACAGCTTAATTTAAGATAACTGAAATTTTAGATAATTTAACCAATCGGCCAAGTACAATTCTGTCTCTTTTAAATATCTGTGAGTTTGATTGAATTTTATTCTTAATTTCTAGCTTTTTAATATTTCTGAGACAACCTGTACCTACAACACTTATTCTTGTAATATAAATACTAAACATATATTAGTGTACACTTTTTGGATAATGACATGCAATAACTGTTTTATAGAATATTTCGTATTCTATATAATATACCATACTTTTAATAGTTTACCACACAGCATATAGAAACGTAATATTGGTTGCCTATTAGTAAGGTAAGTTTGAAATGTAAAAGAAGACAGCACTCATAGAGAAATAATTTATTTTATCTATGGCAGCACTGCTTATAAAATGACAACTAATATCTGTCAGAACTGTGAACTGTCATGCATAACGATTTTTAGGTTAGTTTAATTTTAGTCAAAATGTCTTCAAGTTTTGATTTATCCCCTGCTGAACGACAATTAGTCGAACAAAAAGCACTCAGAAGAAGTGAATTACGGCAACAATTCTTAAAATTAAAATCAAATCCATTTATTCATGTAACGGGTGAAGGTGGCACAGTGGTAAGTGTATTTGAAGTTTCAAAATTCAGCTGTTATGTCATCCAAAAACAGTTCAAGTTTGTAGTATATTACATATTATTAGTACTATTGGTTTTTTACATCTACTAATCTTCATTTTTTATTTTTTTTCAGTTCGATCCAGCCTTCTTAAGATACCAAGCATTAAAAGTAAGCGGATTTGAATACTTCAAACCATCTGGTAAAAATGCAATTGCTGGACTATTCTTTATGGTCCTTCCAATGGCAGGGTTCTTTTATGCAATGTATTCTAGCAAAAATGCACAAGAGGCAAAATATAGAAGAGGTGAAGTAGCTTACAAGGATCGCGATTTTAAATTTATTTAGGCAGTTAAAGTAAATACAGTGTAGTCATGTTTATTGTTAAAATATACCTATTTAAGTTAACTTATCATCTGTATTTTATTTATACACTTCAAGTGCATTGTGGAAGTTGTAGTTTTGTGTTTAGTGCTTCTTAATTGTCTCCAGGTAAGTTGTTTCCTAATATATTTAACAATTGGTTGAGTTGTTCCAAATATTAAAGCAAATTTGTTAAGATATAAATGTTTATTTTTTAAAATTACAAAGTGGACACAGCCTATCTTAAATTAAACAATTGTACAAGTAAACTGTCTTAAAATAAATCACAAACTTAAACAAAACATACAAAATTCAATACTACTTAGATCTATAAGAGAAGAATGTAAAAAATGAAGTATATGGAGAGAAAAAACCATTAATATCAAAAATTTATAAAAAAAAATTGGGAGAAAACCACAATTTTTGAAAAAATAATAATATAGAGAGCAAAATAATTATTTTTTATACATTAAAATTATACAACAGGGTAACTTGCTTGAGTAGCGATACCGCAGGCATTATCTTGATTCCTCGCCATTTTAATATATCCCTCCAATCCCCATGTTGGACCCCATGAATTTTTCACGATCCAGTAATCTAAACCGTCTTCAGTGGTTCCATACCCAACAACTAGTACACCGTGATCTAACTGCTCTGAACTACAGTCAGGATCTGAATAAACTCCTGTAAATAAAAAATTATTAAGCAGATTTAAAAAGAAATTAAAGGAAAGCAACTCACCGTCTCTGTACAAATGGAAAGTTTCTCGACTGGCGTCAATAGCTACAGAAACAGGTCCTACTGTTGCAACAGCAGCTTTTAGAGCATCTTCACTTCCAGATTCGATATCGGAGTATCCTCTATCAGTCGCTCCTACAGATTTTGGTTTGAATAAGCATTTTTCATCTTCGGCCTGGAATAAAAAAAATGTTTAGATAAAAAAAATAATTTAAATAAACAATTACCAACCTTATAAGGGTATGCAGCTTCAGTATCGATACCTTTGTTGGCTTTTATGTAACGGAAAGCATTGTCCATAAGTCCACCGTTACAACCGTTATTGCCGAATTTTTTAGAACAATCTACCAAGTTTTGTTCGGATAATGAGACTAATTTACCGGTTTGTCTAAAATGTTGTCCTTCAAGAGATCCGGTCTAAAATAAATAGTATAGAAATAATACACTCGTGAAACTATATTTTGTACTTACAGCACTGAAACTCCAGCAGGATCCGCATTGTCCTTGATCCTTAACATTGGTAACGGCTCCTTTTTCTCTCCAATCAACTGAATTGGGTAATTCTACGTTAGCTGGGGGGATGAAAGTTAATGAATCTTCATTATATTCTCCTAATAGATTTGTGGATTTGTTGTAACCGTTTACCGCTGCTGTGAATTCGTGGTGAAGCATATCAGCATATTTATTCAAACCTGAAGTATAGAAATAGAAAATTAATAACAAAAAACAAACAATATTAGTAGTGTAGTTTATTTACCGAGTTTATAGGAAACCAATCCCAAAGCGTAGAGTTTATTATGTTTGGCGATTTTATGGGAATTTTCCATGAAAATTTTCAAACGAAATTTCTCTTCGGTAGCACTACTATAATTCTTTTGGTGAGTTACCTGAAAAAAATCAAATTGTAACTAAAAGTTCGACATTTAATCATATAATTGTTTTTCCAGAGGTCTGTCAAATTGTATTCACCTCAAGGTCTTTGCTACTGAGGGAATAGTCATTATGCCTTTCATATAAATTTCAGTCCAAAATATTTTAACAATTATTAAGAATAATAGACGTCTTGGGGTATAAAAACCTCATCAATGTTATTGTATATAATACTTTATGGAGATTATGAAACAAAAACAGATTCCTTAGTATTAAATTACATAGACACAAACTGGTTTGGTGGGTATTATTGTGATCAAGTTGCAAAATTGATAAAGACTTGAAGACATATTTTATTTTTATCATAGTCAATTGTTTTGACAGACTTTCTGGAATCTTATTTACACTTCGTCATCACGTGATTAATGGTTGATAAGCTGCATTACAAGACAAAGATAATTGTTTGGAATAAATAAAACTCAGCAATATGGGTCTATCTTCGTATTTACTATGAACTTCATTGATAACCCCGTGTTATTTAACGATAATTCTATTTATTTGTAACTTTGGACAAGAAATTCGTAATTTTATTTACTTAAAACTAATGTTATCTTCATTTTATTCGTTAATTATAACAAAAATAAGAACGAAACTGATTAGTATTTCTACATAATGTCTTTTATAATAAAAGCAATTGCTTATCATGAGAACAATACGCAAAAAAAATGTCCGTCATTTGTCCTCAAATGATAATAGATGCTATGAATAACAAGTTATCAAATAACAATTAATATTCTTCAAGATTTTCTGTAATCGATAAGAAATTAAGTGAAAATTTACTGAAAATGTATATAATATTATTCAACTACATAAATTTAATACTTTACGCCCAGAAAATTACATAAAAAACAAATTTAATACTGGTATTTCCTCAACACATTCATGTTATCATCATAAAAAGTATTAAAATTAAAATTAAAACTGACCTTGAAAGCCGACCATTCTTCTTGGACCAAATCAACAAAGGAAACGGCCTGGCAGCCCACAAAAAGGGCAATAAAAAGTAATAAAAACTTCATTGTATGCTCTGAAAAAATATTTACATTTCAAACCAACAACTAGTTCTTATAGACAAAGAAAAGTCACAAATTAAACTATTAATCAAAAAAAGAATCCATTAAAATTAACAAATAGTTCCTGCTAAATCCACCTTTTCTTCCAATAAAAATATTTTATTGCAAACAAAATTAGAGAGAACTTACCAAATTATTAAAATATCACAAATTTATTGTCCGAAAGACTGTGAACAACTAATTTCTAAGCTGCAAATTCACGGTTTAAGTCAGTCTTTCCCAGAAATTTATAAACAAAGACAAAGACCCACTTCCTCTAAATACACAGATGATCAATAATAATCCTAGTGGGGAGCACAGATGTGGGGAGTGATGAACAAGGTTATCCCTACCAAAGAAATATTGATTGTCCTGGCTAATTTTACGGCGCTGCATTAAACTGTCTAATTACAAAACACGTTAAGGACTTTATTGTAATAATAAATGCTGGTAACTTCTTTATTAAACGAAGATGGCATATTATTAATTGAAAAAATACAAACTTGTACTTAAATTTTCCCTACTTGGAAACTGGAGTTTATAAACACGACTTCCGTAAGCTTAGTCATAGTTATTTTTGACTTATGTCATATGAACCGTATGGTAAATACTAAATATTTGGAAAGTAATTGAATTCGAATAAATGAAATATAATAAAAGAAATGGACATTTTGAAAGCGGAAATAGCACGTAAACGAAAATTATTGGAGGAGAAAGAACTTTTGGTAATGCTTTAGAAGTTTTTTTTATAGGTTATACTATCAATTTACATTTTAGGGCAATGATAAAAAGTATTTCAAAAGAGGAGAACTAATTGCTAAAGAACAAGAAGAATATCGTAAAAAGTACCATGTCCAAAACGAGGCTGACGAAAGCTCCTCAACAGTTACAGAAGGTAAAAAAATTGAATCTGACGTTCAACATAGCATTTTACCCAGATGCGAAGTCATAATTAGACTAAGAGACAGAAGTGAACCGATTTTACTCTTTGGAGAATCAGAAACCGACGCATTTAAAAGGCTTCGAAAATGCGAATTACTCGAACCTGAAGTAAACAAAGTAAGTACAGTACTTATCACTTTAACTGGTGTATTTGCTTTACACTTGATTTTAGGGATTTCGTAATGATTTTCAAGAAGCAATGGAACAAGTGGACCAGGCGTATCTTAACGAATTATTAAAGGAACCGGACGGGGTTAAAAGTGCTGAAAAAGTAGATAAAATTCAAAAAGAACTTACTGTTGATTACGAAGAAATCAGAGAGATGGCTAAAAGTATGGGTAGAGGTAATAGGGAGCACGATATGACTGTTATTGTACATTTTATACAGGTAAGGTTATAAAATTAGCTTAATTTAAGTTTTGGTATTACAATCATTTTAATAAAGCAATATTTTGTAAAATGGATTAAGGTAGAACAAATAGAAACTGTATTTTTGGAGGTTTTTATACATCTCAAGCACAGAACAACAAATTAATTGTAATGTGATCCATTAACAATCCCAACATTTTTATGGAAAGTACTTTGGTGGTACTTCTTTGTTTTCATATATTCTGGAACTATTTGGATCTGTAAATAAGAAAAAAAGAATACTCAGAGTTAGATTTTTGACATTGTCCTAATCTAGTGGTTTTCAAAAATAATATGCTAGGCTCAGTAGTTCAAAAACGCTTGTAGCTTGGATGTTTTGACAATTGCCATAAAAGTTGGTATCAAATGTCACTCACGTAAGGGTTCTGTATCAATTGTGAAAGCATAATTCTGTGCCAAACTGCTCCAAGTGTTTTAGAGCTACTGAGAACTGGGCTAATATTTCTACTAGGATTACCTGTTTGATATGAAATCGAAGGAGCAGTGGGTTGATGTTCAGGTGACAATACATAAGGTGCATTGTTTGTGGCAGTAGATGTTACAGTTGAAATAGTAACTACTGGCACCAATTGTAACAATCTACCTGTAATTTTAAATTAAGATTAAAACATAAACTTTTGGTTAACATTTCGAACATGCAACTTACCTTTTTTTATTATGGCTTTTTTAACAGAGATATATGAATTTTTCATATAAATAATGTAAAAAATCTCTGCTAGAATCGTAACACCAATCAAAATAAATGATATTATAAGGATAGTATCGGGTCCTCTGTTGTATGTAGAAGGCCAACGAATAACCATTTTTTTTTCGATGTTAGTTTTCTTGAATACACTTTACTTTTGCGACAGATTTTTGTACATTTTCTACTGATCTATATAAATAACCAGTTATCTATTTTAATGATATTGACAGTATTTTAATCCACTATAAATATACAACGTTATGACTTCTTGTAAAAGGATTTGTCATATTGGTATATTCATTGTTTTCGACGTTGTTATCTTATAATTGCTTTTATTGTTGACTGTAATAGATCTATATAATTTGTCAATAAAGCTTGAGTCATCATTTAGAATACCAAGGAAGATCTCATAATACTTATTCAATATTTTAATACAGTATAAACAAAAAAATTCCAACTGCAACTATAGAATATCGACAGATGGTGAACGCTAAACATCTCGAATCTTCTAAATACGTCCAACCCTCACCAGCAACAAAATAATTATTACATTAACATTTTTCCTTGTAAAAATATCTAATACTTTTGTTTCACACATTTATTAATACAGTTGCACCTTTGTTGAGTATTTATCTCAATTTATCTATGCTGGCTAGACATCTGTTAACTTAATCTTCGGAAAGTTACTGATTGGGAAAGGGAAATGCAAGATTTTTGAAGGATTCAATTTAAATTTCATATATTGAAGGTTTTATATAAGTAATATTTTAAGTTATAACAAAAAAATATGTATTTTTAATTATCTTAGATAGTGTAATCCATATATTACCGTAGATATAACCATGTTAATAATTATTTATTACGTTATTGTGCAATCTCGGAACGCCTCTACCTAAAAAGTATGATTAATATGTTTATATTTCCTCAAATTATTTACCTACACAAATTTCAATTTCACACTATCCTAACCAAACTCTTATTTTACATGTAATACCTACTTACTTAAATCCACATCGTTAGGATGGATCGGTTTTAGTACTTTTCTACCCCAACGAGGTCGTACCTCTAGAAAATAGTAACCTGCGAAATGAAGCAAATTAGCAAAGCTAAAGTTAATCTTTGAATGAAAAATAATATTACCTTCGTCGATCATTTTATAAAACTTTCTTTTCGATACGATCGCCGCTAAAATTTGAACGAAAATCCCGAAGGAAGCTATAGAAAAAATTATAACGAGAATTGTACCCAACATACTTTTTCAAAAAAACTCTTGTCGCAATGAAATATGTAAAATATTTATTGGGTTGACAACTACAGTGTTATAAACATTAAGCCTTTTATCAATTATCTGTTTTCATAAAATCATATACTTGCAGATATTACGAGGGGTGGGTATAAAATTTAGCAGATTCAAAAGATGAATCGTGTACAGGGTCGGTTATTTATACAGTAGAAACGGTAGGTACAAAGTCCAAAATTAATAAGAAGTAAAAATTGTAAGTTGACAAGTTGATAATGTATTATATTCGCACTTACCAATGTCAATTGGAATAAAAAGTCAAAATAGTTCTTACAAGAACTGATTTTAACAATAAATACACTTTCAATCCAAAAATTCGCTTAAAACAAGACAATAAACTAAACTCTCATAACCTCAAATACGGTCGTGTCAAACACTACTTTTAGTACGTATACACGTTACGTCAATTATATCGTTGTCTCTTTCTACAATTACTACGGCAAATTTAAAGAAACTATTACGTATGTCTTGTAGTTATTCCTGTGAAGAAGACAATCGATTCTACGTTATTATTATGGTGGGTACCTACCCTCCATAGTTATTATGTTTGATTTATATTGATAGAAGGTAGTATGTGTTGCATAAAATCGTAGATTGGGCCACGTAATAGTAAAGAACCACCGTTTCTACTGAATAGTATTTGTAGACTATGTTAGAAAGATAAAAACCGATAGTGCAGTTTCGATCTCTTTTTTCACTGGTTACATTTTGATTTTTTATATTTGTTTTTTGAAATAGGTACGAAGGTAAATCGAAAAATAGTCAATTTTAATAAATATTGATATCCACATCTAGAGATTTATCAGAAAAATGTTACAATATTTTTCAAAATAAATTAAGAGAGTAAGACAGTGGCGTAGACAAATTTTTTTTTTCAAATTTCAGTTAATGCTAAAGAAATGGACTGAACAACTGCAAAACAGATCGAAAGAAGAAAAAGGGGGTACTAAAGGTAAACTCAAAGGAGCTACTTATGCACAAACGCAAGAATATTTAAAACCCCTATTGAGAAAATTGAAAAATTTCACACTTCCAGAAGATATATCCGATAGTTTAACAGAAATTGTCGTTCATCTACTTGAACGAAACTATTTAAAGGTAGTGGTACACTAATAAAAATCGCAATTGATTAGACTTAAAAAAATTGTTTCAGGCTAGTGTGGCGTTTTTACAAATGGCGATCGGTAACGCTCCCTGGCCTATAGGAGTTACTATGGTGGGTATACACGCGCGTACCGGAAGAGAGAAAATTTTTTCGAAAAACGTCGCGCACGTTATGAACGACGAAACGCAGAGAAAGTACATTCAAGGTTTAAAAAGATTAATGACGAAATGTCAGGAATTTTATCCGACAGATCCTTCTAGGTGTGTGGAATATCAAGCTTTCGGTAAACCCGAAGAGTTTGCAAACGAATAAAATTGTATTCTATATTATTTTTGTAATAATTTGTAAATAAAGTTTAATTTTAATAATTGAAACTCAATTTTATTTTATTAAAAATTTATATTAAAACATGTAATAATATAAAAAAATTATGTATGGTGAGACATCTATACGCAACTAAAATTTCCTAAATTTATGGTTTTTTTTTTGGTCAATGATAAGGGGGAGTAAAATTACAATAAATTACGTAATTGTGGTAAATATCTTCGAACAATGAACCAACTAAAAAAGTAAACACAAAATTGTTAAATTGTATAATTAAATAGTAATAATTATCTTATTATTTCCCAAATATATGCCCTTTAATATTTTTCATAATTTAAATCTGAATACTTCGATATTTTTCAGTAAAAGCGCGCAAGCGCCGCTAATAATCATGTCAACTGTCAATGAACTGACAGTTACTTTGTATTATAGAGATGGGTTTCAGTAACTGTTCTTGTCAACGCAACATTTCGGAGCTATTGAATCCAATACCGATCTGTTTTGAGATTTGACATTTTATCTGTCAACAGTGTCAAATGCCGTCGTGGTTTTGATTTATTTCTGGGATTTTTTAGTAGACATAATGATCAATAATCAAAACGTCAAAAAAGCTGCCCTTTTAACTGTAACTTTTGGTTTGCCTCTTTCTATCATTTTTTATACGACCATTTTATACATTTTTGTATCGCTTTTCATCGAACAACTTCAAAACATTTTCTTCCTGGAACATTTCCAGCACTTCACTTCTGCATCTTTCCACACATTTCTAGAAGATGACGAGCACGAAGAACTTTCCATGACAAGATATCAAAAAACTTTTATTTCCACAAAATGTTACAAGAAAGCTAAATTTGAGTGGTTTTAAGGTTATATGGCATAAATTTGACAGCGAATGTCACATAATGCGCATGTTTCAATACGATCTCGGTTTTCATGTCGTATTTCGATTTTTCGATCTCGATACGATCCCAAAAAAAAGCAGTATCGATCTTGAAACTCAATTCGATTTCAAGCGTATTGAATTAATTCGAATTGAATTCTGCATGAAAACGTAGTACCTAATTGTCCTATTGCGTGTTACTCATCTAGTCTATTCAATGATCGAAGGTAAATATTAAACAAGATCACATTCACTTCTTACATCAATATACAACAATAAAAAAAGTATCCTATATAAAAAATTGTGAATTCATATTTAAACAAGTTTACAATTGGTATGGGAATGTTGATAGGACTAAACATTCTGATTAATTGCTTATCACGAAATTTCGCATAGTTTTATCGTTGAATTTTATAGGTTTTAATATTATTTTCTAAAAAAGTACACAACAATTATTATTATAAATAAGTACAACATTTTACATTTAAATAATAAAAATTACTACTCGTACAGTTTCATATTTCTTTTGAACATTTTGGGCTGGAATGTACGAAAGACATTGTGACAGTAGGTATTGTCCATTTATTACTAGTCGTAAAATTTATTTTTGGAAAAATATTCGTAAATATATCAATTTATATTTTACATAGCTAAAATATAAACTATTACGATGCTATAGTGAAATATCAAATTGCTATGATTCAGTAAAAATTAGAAATTCAAATATGATTAAATCATTTTGTTTTATAACCTCACTTTCTTTGCCCAAAGATTTCCATCACCTACCCACCTAATTTTAAACAGATCATTCCAGAATGACAGGTCGGCCATATTATTCTGGGTCCTCATATCATATTCTATTTAGTTTTCATTTTTTACTGAAACTCAGTTGGATGATAGTTGGACAATTCAGATTCAATTTACTGACAACGACATTTGTAACCACACCACATAACAAAACACAAACTTCAACTGATCTGAGGACCCATCACAATATGATCGACCTGTCAAAGTCAGACGTTCTAGAACGGTCTATAAGGCAGGTCATAAAACAATGTACAATATAGATTCAAGGATAAATTCAATTACCTAATGCATGGACATCGAAAGAATATTATTCCTTATCTCGATCATAGTTTGGTAGATTGTCTGGAAACTAGGCCTATCGACTGGTTTAGGCCCCCAACAATGCTTCATCACCTCATATATCGCAGCAGGACAACTCTCAGGACTCGCAAGTACATTCCCATCTTTCAAAAACTTAATAACTTCTTCATGAGTCATCCCGTAGTAAGGTTGTAAAGCATAGGAGTATATTTCCCATAAACACACTCCGAACGCCCATACATCTGATTCGGGAGTATATTTGTTGTACAGTATGCTTTCCAGTGGCATCCATCTTACTGGTATAGCATCCCTGTCGCTGCCTTTATAATAATCTTGAAGGTATATTTTTTGCGATAACCCGAAATCTGCTATTTTAACGACCATATCTTCACTTATTAAACAGTTTCTAGTAGCTAAATCTCTATGTACGAACTTTCTTTGGGATAAATATACCATACCCGAGGCAATTTGTAGAGCTATATTAACCTTATCCAAGTTTTGTATTTGGTTGTCTCTGTAAATATCTCTACTAGGTGAGGTACCATCGATTACACTACGTACTACATAGTTACTGGGGGAGCACTGTCTTAAAAACTCGTTTAGATCACCTTTTCCCATGTATTCAAATAACAAACACATTGGCCTCCCTACAGCACACACTCCAAGCAGTTTAACAATGTTCGGATGATCGAATTCGGCTAACAAACAAGCTTCTTTTTCAAAATCGTCTTGCATGTCATCTGAAGCATCTTCTTTCAACATCTTCACTGCTACAATGGTAAATTCTTCACCAGGTATCAAACCAGGTGCTCTGGCTTGGAAGACACTTCCAAAAGCACCTTGTCCTAAATCTTTAATGTAAATAATATCATTTCTAGGAAATTCTAATTTTTCTAGCTTGGGGTTTAAAGTAGCTCCGTGACTGTGATATGCCATATTGCTAGGTAGTTTGTTTATGTCAATATTTAGTTCAGCAGTTTCTGGAGCATTATAACCCATTGCACGACGTTTATGGATTCTATAGCATAGCAATATCAAAAGCAAACATAGTAAAAGTAGTAAAAGGCTTACCGTAGAAACTATTATTAAAAATGTTGGGGATAGCAGTTGATCCATAGCTATAGTTTTAGTATCAACTTCTTCCACAGTAGAATTCGGACATCGAGGAATATCACAATGCTGCCATCTAAAATCGTGATTTGTTGTGAAACACCAAGGTCTCTTTTCTTCACCTCCTGCATTTCTGCAGTAATTTTCAGCGTTTTGTAGCTCGGGAAATATATTGGGAGGAGAATCATGAGTGTGGGGTGACTGAGAATCCCATCTTTGGCAAGGAATACCGTTTTTAGTAACATTGACTTTACCCTGATAAAATCTACCTCTTCCTTTCACACAATCATAAGTAACTTCGTCCAATTTTAATTCTGTTAAACCTGCATATGAACATTCGATTGCGTTTTGATTATATTTAGGAAGTATTGAACAGTCTGGTAATCGAAAGTGTCCTCTTGATTTTACAATAATACCCTGAACCTTTCTATCTTCTATAAGAGCCCAATCATTGTAGCAGAATAAATCTTTTACAGCTATACAATCTTGATGACAAAGTGGAAGTGGTTTCGAAACATTACAGTCTGGAAATGCGTAAAAACAAAGCAATTCTTCGGCTGCCGAACGACAAGGTTCTTCTAAGGGTAGTATTAATTCGTCCCACAATGCAGTTGCTATCACCTCATTCTCGTATCCTCCGCTATTGTTATACCATACTTGTTTTGTACTTAATATATACTTTTTACATATATTTCCATGATATGATCCACAGTATCCCTCTGTAGAAGTTTGTGATGTTTTTATTAAGAATAATAAAACAAAGAATGTATACATGATAATAGTCGGTTTATATCTGAATCTTAAGCCATCTTGCAATGCTGTTGGTATTATTTAAGTCTGTCTCTGTTGTTTTAATAATTTTGTTGAAAATCAACATCGACACCCACATTTGCAAACACACAATAAAGCCATATTTTTGCGATCTAGCGTCTTAAAGCGGATTAAAGCGATTCATTTTCGCGAATAAGTAATGACGTCACGCTTAAAAACGCTTGAAGCGGAAACTGGCGTGGTCGGGAGTGCGCCAGAAAACTTTGAAGCGGTAATTGACAGCATTGAGAGAATAAATTGATAGAGAGTGGACCAATGGTGTAGCTATTTTTTGTTTCGCAATAATATCATGAATTTATCAACAAACTCATAGATAACAAAAAATTTTATTTGAAATTTTTTTTCCAAACATTTATATCTCTGCGGGGTCGTTGCGAGGTATCAAAGAACGATTTTGGATTGTCTGAAGGAATGTATAAAGTTGACCTTAATGGTATAATGTTGGAAGTAGACCAGGAAACCTTTTTATTATTAAAAAGGAAGTACTGCTTAAACTCCAATATTTTATTTGATAGTTGATGGAAAGTTTTATTTAGGTATAATATTATTTTGCTTATTAGAGATTAAGAATTTCAGAAAGAAAAAAATAAACAAGTACAGTATATGTGTCATGAGAGAAATTTCAATCCTCGAACACATAAATGAATAGGTACTATATACAATAAAATATTTCTCCTGTATAAGCCGGGTAAATTATTCCCTGTTAAAGAAAAAGAAGAAGTTAACAGATATTCCTAAGTCTCTTCTTCTTTCCGTGAATCGCAGAAATATATAAAGGTAAAATATCCCTTCTAATACATGTTAATTGTGTCGATATATACACTGCTCGCCAAAACGATACTGAAAATAGAATTCACAATAACAATTTTCTTGTAAATTCTTAGAATATCCTAAAAAATTGAATTTATGAATATTTTCTAGAGCTTTTCTACTTTCCCTGTGTACAGAAAATATCAAAAAGAATAGAAAAACGTTTCTTAAAATAATCTATACTTATATTTTTAAATAGGGCGGACAGTGTATATTGAATTCACATAGATGTGTATATTATCTCTGGATGACAAACACTTGTTTATGACGAACGGTGTGACTAATGAATAAATTTTAAATCGCTAGCTTTCAGTAACGAATTAATTGTTGAATCGGACGGTCGTGTCGGGAGTGTATATTCGTAATTTACGGGAATTTAACTGTGCTTTCGAATTTTCGGGAGTGTACCTTTATTCGAAATTATTTTCGGTAGTGAAACTGTGTGTGTCTTCGGAATTTTCGATAGTGTACCTATAAGTGTATAGTTCGAATTTTTGGTGGTGATTTCCAAGGATTATAATAATTCTATATATAAGGTAAGTCTTTATTTTATTAAATGGTACCTACTTATTATATACTAGCACTAAATAAATACTGTATTTCTTCATTTTCAATATATTTTTTTCAAAATAAGACATAGGTAAACTATGTTGATTTCTTTACTTTACCAATATATATCCTTTCTCTAGTAGCAAAATAAATGAAAACAGTTTATTTAACAAGTTTTTATAATATTTTGGATCTTTTATGAATAATTTTTATACCAACAAATTGAATACCTATTACTTTTGAAATAGTTTAGAACATTATTCATATCAATAGAGTAAGTTATATACTTTTCGAATCATTTTAGTTATTGTACAGTTGAGCATATATTTCATAAAATTTTTTCTTTATTTATCTATTTTCCAAAAACTTATAGGGTATAGCTTTTGTTGTTTCTTATATTTTCCCAATATATTATCCTCTCTTTATTTTTCATTTCTACTAGTACTAGCAATAAATAACTACACTGTATTTAAAATATTTTGGATCTTTTACGAATAATTTTTATACAAAAAGTTTAACCGATTAAAAATTTATCAACAAATTTAGTAAGTAAGTACTTATTTCATTTTAAAATAGTTAAAAACATTCATCAATAGAATAAGTTATATACTTTTCAAATCTATTTAGTTACTGTTCCGTCAGGTATTGATATTATAAAAATTTTTCTGTATTTATTTATTTCCCGAAAGAAATAGGGTAGCTATGCTTTTAACTATATTTTCACAATATACTCTCTTTATTTCCCACTATACAACTACTAGCAATAAATAAATACAGTGTTCCTCCAATATATTTTGGATTTAAAAAAAATAGTTTAACGGATTCATAATTTATCTGAGTACTTATTATTATATACTGCATGCAAATAATTGCTTACTGCTAATTATTGACATATATAAACTTGGAATATTTTTACAAATGATGTATTAGAAATTAAAACAGTTTATACACTTAATTTTCAAAAGACATGAATATATAAGCTCTATATTGTTTTCTATATTTTCCCAATTATTGAGTACTTTCTTATTTGATTTTGAAATAGTTTAGAATACTCTTTGATACAGTAAATTATATACTTTTCAGTTATTGTACAGTTGGTTACATATTTTATAAAATCCATTCTGTATTGATTTAATTCCCAAATATTTTTAATAAGATGTAGTTTCCTAAAAATATTATCCTCTCTTTATTTCTCACTACTACTAGCAATAAATAAATACACCGTATTTAAAATATTATGGATCTTTTACAAATAATTTTCATATAATAAGTTTAACCGATTTATAATTTATCAACAAACTGATATATGAGTACTTATTTGATTTTGCAATAGTTTAGAACACTCTTCGATAGAGTAAGTTATATACTGCATGTAAATAATTGCCTACTGCTGATTATTAACATACAGGGTGTACCAATCTTACAACAAACTTCAATATGTGGGTTATTTTAAGAGATTTCAAAAAATGTTATCAACAAAAATAGTAGATGTCTTTAAGGTCCATATTTTGACATTATATCGAACTATACAGAGTGCTGCATAACTCCGTTACAAATCAAACATGATTTTTTAAATGAGAACCCCCGTTTATTATACCGAATTCGGATTGCTCACATTTTTTGAAGCTTTTGATATAAGGTTTTGCTACGTTATACAAAGTCCTTCAAAAGCTATGAACACGTTTAGGTGAAAATCGTAGGTAAATCATCAACGCTCTGTAGCTTGTTGAACGTTGGAGGAAAAAATTTTATTTAGTTTCGTAATATATGCAATATCTCCGTATTTTATTAAATTTTGATTATTTTCTTTTTTGTATACAGGGTGGACGGAATGTTAGTTTATATATTTAGTTGTGGAGATGTGGCTATTATCACATTCTTGGCATTCCCTTCACTGGGTTTAATATATTAATTTGATTTCAGCGTTGTCTTCAGTCCAGGATTATGCTCTTAGAGCTTCTGGACGAATAATATCCACCTTGTACTGATGAGAGGCGCAAATACGCCGCAAGTGATATTATTCCTTCTAATTTATAAACCAGAATGGTTGGTTCTATATTTTCATATACCAACCCCGTTTATCTTGAAAGTGTAATTCATATTATTGTCTGGCGGGGCATATTGCCCGAGAAGTAGATGTTATTACTTCCTGGTGAACGCTATATCCTTTGGAAATTAATTTTCTAATTTGTAAAACGTTTTAATAGTATTAAGTACACTATTATTTTGGCGTCTATTTGATATTCCGTTTTTATAATTCCTGACTTGGAATGAAAATGTACAGACATGAACAAATGAATTCAAACACTTTGCCATTAAAGACAAACTTCTGGTAGGGTGCAGCTGATAGAAAACATCCTGAGCCGGTGGGGAATATTTTCTGTCGGTTGTAGATTTTTTGACCGATTGATTATATTTTCTACTGGCTGGGGTCATCTTCCAGCCATGGGGGACAATTTTCCATCTACGCAAGGTAACTTTCAGCCTTAATTCCTTAACTTTTCAAAAGACATACCTAAGTAATCGATGTCGTACCCCATTTTTCTAAATATTGTCCCCCATTTCTTTCACAAGGTGGTTATTTTTATCAAAGACATAGGTAAGCTATGTCGTTCCTCATTTTCCTAAATATTGTCATGCCTTTCTTTTTTTAACAGACATCGGTAAGCTTTTTATTTTACCTGTCAAGGACGCCACATGTAACACATGGTTGCCTACGATTGACTTTTTCCTTCACGGATGCACGCAGTACCACACTGTGGGAAAGTGCTCGATCCTAGGATGTCGGTCAGTCTCGTTTGCAAAGCGGGCAGTCATCCAGATGGGACGAGTGCGCTTAAGTGTTTTCCGTTTGTTGAATGGGTATGGATGAACAAGTTGGGGAAATTGTTGCCCAGTATGGGCTATCAAAATATCGTAGAAGCCAAAGGTGATACATGGCTATTTGACAGTTTTTTAAAAATATTTTTAAATATTGTCCTACCTTTCTTCTATACAAGCTGCTTATTTTTTCAAAACACATAGGTAAGCTATGTCGTTCCTCATATTCCTAAGTATTGTCCTCTCTTTCTTCTACAAGCTGGTTATTTTTTCAAAACACATAGGTAAGCTATGTCGTTCCTTATTTTTCTAAATATTGCTCTGCCTTTCTTTCACAAGTTGGTTCTTTTCTCAGCAGATATTGCTAAGCATTTTATTTTACTTGTCAAGGACGCCACATGTAACCACTTGTGTGCTTACGATTGACTTTTTCCTTCACGGATGCACGCAGTACCACACTGTGGGAAAGTGCTCGTTCACTAGGTTGTCGGTCAGTCTCGTTTGCAAAGCGGGCGGTCATCCCGATGGGGCGAGTGCGCTTAAGTGTTTTCCGTTTGTTGAATGGGTATGGGTTAACAAGTTGGGGAAATTGTTGCCCAGTATGGGCTATCAAAATATCGTAGAAGCCAAAGTAGTTACATGCAAAATGGCTATTTGGAAGGTTCTGACTAACTACTAACAATTTTTTTCAGCGCTTCCTTTTCAGCATACTAACACTCTCTTACAGGCTTCAAGATTCCATCGGATTTTTGTTGAATTTTTTAATTTTGTTTGATTTTCTGTTCCAGAAATTTCACCAGCGATGGATATGCTCTTCAGAATTTATTTGAAATATATCGATATATTCAAACTTGCTGATAGGCCTATCTCAGAAATTATAAATATTTTAGATAATTTTTTTTTCATTAATTTAGTTTTTTGTTCCAGGATCACTTTCAGGAAACCCTATATTTAGATAATTTTTTTTTCATTGATTCAATTTTTTTTCCAGGATCTCTTTCAGGAAACCCTAAATTTAGATAATTTTTTTTTCATCAATTTAATTTTTTGTTCCAGGATCTCTTTCAGGAAACCCTATATTTAGATAATTTTTTTTTCATCAATCTAATTTTTTGTTCCAGGATTTCTTTCAGAAAAGGATTTTTTAGGTTACAAAAGTTAATACTCGACTTTTCCAATTTGGAGCTACCGATTTTTTTCCAGTACTATTAATAATTCAAAATTTCTATTCTGATTCATTATATTATATTTGGTAAAGTATTCTTTGCATGTTTATTTTCTTAACTGCATGGGTTCAATATTTGCATGCTCAAGCTTGAGTGTAGTAGGGGTTGGTGATGTTAATTTTAAAATATCTTTTTACTGTGTAATTTATGTTTGATATTTTTGGTTAAAATATTGTAACAAATGTATTTTATAGATGTTATAATATTTTGTTGATATTCGATTTTTTATAATTGTTGATTTAGAATGTATTTGTTCCTGATTGTATATTTTTATTACTGCACTTTGTCAGTAAAGACAAACTTCTGGCAGGGTGCAGCCGGCAGAAAACATCCTGTAAGCCGGTGGGGAATATTTTCTGTCGGTTGTAGATTTTTTGACCGATTGATTATATTTTCTACTGGCTAGTGATATCTTCCAACCATGGAGGACAAGCGTTCATCTACTAGGAGCAGCTCCAGCCACAATTTTAGTTATATTTGTTTATAAATATAATGCTTTGTGTATTTTGTTAGGTTAGGTTTAAATATTGACGGTAGCATTTCTACCCCTTCGACGGCACCGAAGCGATTTTCCCTTTGTGTGTAGTATCCTTATTAGTACGTACACCTTTTGTATAAATTTCAACCAGTCTTCCTGTTTATTTCATTATCATATGTCAGAATATCGCTAGATATTTCCATTTTTGCGAGGTTAAGCGTGACGTCACAATTATGACGTCACGCTTAAGCTACACTGTTAATCCGCTTAAAGGCGCTAGATCGCAAAAATATGGCTTAAGTTACTTTGACAGATGACAGTCTTGTTGTAAACTGTCAGTAACGTCATTGATCCATAGACAACTTACTTCCATAGACTAGATAGATTGAACGATTGGTTCTAACAGTTCATCACTAAAAAGATTTTGTTAATCAAAATGTAATAAAAAAAAGCAACAATTTTATAGTACGTATAATGTTCTTTGTTTGGAATAATTATTGATCAAAATATTCCTTTATGGCAACCAGCAATACTCTACTGTGTGTTGCCTAACAGTATAACAAAGCCTAATGATTATTATTGCAAATTCTGGTATTTATAAGTCTATGAATTAATACAATGCTTAAATATGTAATTTATTTATTGAGATAAAGTTCATAAAATGTAAGAATGAAGTGCTTCACATTGCAGAGTGACATTTCACTTTCTCCTTGTTAATTATTCAACAACCCCTGTAAATTCAGTTTGTCATTATCTGTAGAGTATCTAAGATTCCTCCGTTTGTTCACATTGTTCCTTCATTTATAACTTGTATTTCTTCACATCTCTTGGCAGTTACTTCAATGGCCTCAATAAAAGCGGCCCTGAAAATTTTAATTTTTATAAACTAAGGGAATCATTTTTAAAAAACTTACCTTATGACACGTTTTTCTAAAGCTAAAACTCCTTGAATTGAAGTACCAGCAGGAGAACAAACCTCATCTTTCAATTGACTGGTATGTTTTCCAGCATCTCTTGCCATTTTTCCAGCACCCAAAGTCATTTGAGCAGCCATTTCTGTTGCTAGAGCTCGAGGTATGCCCATTCTTACAGCTCCATCAGCTAAAGCTTCCAAAACCATATAAATAAAAGCTGTACCACTAGAAGTTAATGCTCCAAGGTGATTTATATACTCTTCTGGTACTTCCTTGCACAATCCCACTGATGACATCAGTTTATTGACAATTTCTTTATCTGTATCAGTAGCTGAAGAGCTTGAACTTAATAAAGTACAACCTTCTCCAACTACCATTGCTGTATTGGGCATTATTCGTATAATTCTGCCCTTAAATGGTAGAAACTTTTGAGATAAGGTGTTTAAAGATGTTCCTGCTAAAACTGAAACATATAATTTACTTGAAATTATATTTTTCAGACTTGAAACTACTTCGTTTAAAACATATGGTTTGACACAAATAAAAATAATGTCAGCTTCATTCACAACATTTTCATTCTCTTTATCAATTTTGCAGCCATTTTTAGCCCACCAACTGAGATTTTTAAGGCGTGGGCCAGATACAGAGACTTGAGTAAATGCTACCAGTCCTGAAAAAAAACAAATTTTATAGGTGCATTCATTAGTGATAATATAAATATAAAACTTACCATTTGATACAATTCCTTCACAAATTGCTTTGGCTAGGTTGCCTCCTCCGATAAAACCAATTTTTTGAGTTATTTTTATTGAATTTGTTTCATTCATTTTGAATAAAGAAATTTTGTTTCTTCTGATAGAGAGCAAAACCTTAACCTCACAAGTGATAAGCAAAGTTAATACAGATATGAGAAGCCATTGTTTTTTATTTTATAACGACCACTAATGAGAAAAACATGTTTTCTATTTCAATAACAAAAAAAATGTTGTTATACTCGACCTTGACCATATGGATCTATACATAGACCAGAGATAACATACACTACACGCTTGTATTGTGGGTTGTGGTACTCTGCATTCAACCACAGAACACCTACTACTTTATCACTTCCAAACAAAAATAAAGCCACAAGACAAAAATATAATTTAATTTATTTACATTTAAAATAACAGGTAACAAATAACAAATATTTATACAATGATCAGTCGAACTATTATACAATATTAATACCGATGCTTTCTATATACACAATACGTAACATTCAGATAACCCTGATTTTGACATACGTCAGATATCATAATTGCTTTAGTACAGTTTTTATTTGTCTACAATATACATGTAACTTTAATTTCTCTTGTCTGCTGAGTTCTGTATTCTACAGAGTGGTAGACAGAAGTAAAATTGATAAGATCAATCACCGATGATATTTTTACACAAAAAATCATCATTTATCTATGATGATGATCATGGTGATCTGGCGTTGGGAACCACTCTTGGATAATAACAGGTTTCCAAATCACCTTCCAATCTGGCACCCAAACATCCTTCCAATAAGGTACCCATATTTGTTTCGACGCTTCTTTCCATTCAAGTTTTTTATCAGAAACCCAAATTTGCTTCTTTTCAATTCTCCAGATTTGCTTCCAGGCTTCTTTCCATTCCAGTTTTTTGTCTTCCACCCAAATTTGCTTCTTTTCCGTACGCCATATTTGTTTCCAGGCTTCTTTCCATTCTAATTTTTTATCCGTTACCCAGATTTGTTTTTTGGCTGGTTTCCAGATTTGCTTCCAAGCCTCTTTCCATTCCAATTTTTTCTGCGTCACCCAAATCTGTTTTTGTGCGGGCTTCCAGTATTTTTTCCATATGGGTTTCCAAATCATTTTCTTTTTCCACAGATCATGCGCGATAATTTCCGCTCCTTCGTGATCTTTTCCCAAGTAATGTTTACCGTGGATCGCTTCTTTAACCCAAACTGGTACCCACAGTTGTTTCCAAGCTGGCACTTGAATCTCTTTCCACGCTGGAACTTGTACATCCACCCAAATTGGTTTCCAGATTTTCTTCCAATCGGGTACTTGAATTTCTTTCCAAGCTGGTACTTTTATCGGCACCCAAATGGGTTTCCAGATCTTCTTCCAATCGGGAACTTGAATTTCTTTCCAAGCTGGTACTTTTATCGGCACCCAAATCGGCTTCCAAATCTTCTTCCAATCTGGTACTTTTATTTCCTTCCAAGCGGGTTTTTTTGTTGGTACCCATATTGGTTTCCAAATTTTTTTCCATGCAGGTTTCCATGCTTGTTTTTGGACTTTTTTCCAAACTTTCTTCCAATCCTTTTTCCATGTTACTTTTTTTTTCCAGTACCCTGGATCATGATGATGATGATGGTCGTGCTCGACGTGAACTTCATGATGATCATGAAGGTGTTCATGTACGTCGTGGAAATTATGATGATCATCGTTGTAAAGCGCTTGGTCTACAGGCGGTACTAACTCACTGCTGTCAAAGCCTTGTCCAAGATAATCACCACCTACCCCAGCTGGTGTATAGTCATAACCTTCTCTTTTTTGAATTGTCCTGAAAAAAAAACACAACATTTGTATATCAAGTGACATATTATACGTTTGTTTTTGATAAAACCACAGACATAATTCAATACTAGTTCTGTGGTTTAAATGTGGCATTAGACGTTCGGTTTGACATAAAATTGACATTTGAAATATTCACAAACGGCCATAACCAAATTTGGTTCAGAAGTTTAAAGTCACCAATATAATCTTTGAAAGTCACTTACTTATTTTTTGAAGCACCTGAGTTTTGTTCGACTGGTAAACTTTTTGATAAGGCGATTAATGTAAATGCCCAAATAATGGTTACCTGTAAATGTAAAATTGTAGATAAAGTAAAGGAAAATGCTGTAGAAGAAAAAATAAAATAAACAAAAGAAATTGTACAATAAAAAATAAACTTTTTCCAACATTTTTTTTATAAAGAAACATCTACTTCATAGGCTTTATACCCCAATAGACTTAAATTAATATTTAAAAATATCGTAGTATAAAAGCCAAACGAAATAATTAATATACTTTGAGGGATATACCCTATTTTTCCACTGAATGATACGCCTTTGCGTTGCATCCCTACTATTCGTCTTTGTCGAAAAAACATTAATTATTGTTAAACTTTCTCGTTGTTAGATGTAAAATATTCATAGTGCACTATTCTTATTCAATTCTTCGATTTCTAAAACTATCTCGAAATACCTACCGAAGAATAAAATTTACCTGTATCCTTAAATAGATAAAACGACAAACTGGAAGTATTTTACATGAAAAACACGGAAGGAAAATAAGTATTTTATCTCTCGAGACTTGTAAGTAAAAGTGAAATTATCACAACCAATTACGGAGTCTTGATATGAAACAGACAATATTTATCTCTACACACATGCCACTTTTTAAAAATATGTCGTGTCGGCCATAATCATATCGTCTACATTCACTTAGCGTATATTTTACAAGTTCATTGGCAAACACTTTCACTCGCGTGAAATAACAGTCGATATATATATAAAAACGTTTTCTCTAGATTGTTTTGATTTAATTATAAATTTATGTAACTTTTTAAATGTCTGGCCTTATTTCAGACAATTCTATTTTTAGATCATTTGTTCTGCTGTTGTTGATATATTAATTAATAATAAGAGAAAAAAACAAATAAACAGTGATTTAGAGTTATAGACGTGTGAAGGTAAGAATCTTAAAATTTTGTTGAGAGAAACTTGAGGAGGCAAATTAAATCCTGGAAATAATACAGAAACATTTTCTATTATATACCTCGTACAACATAAACCCCAATCTATACGTCATAACTAAGCTTTGTTGCCAAGCCCTTGAAGCAGTGTGAGAGTCTAGGAAATGCCAAATAAAATTTACATTTAAATGTTACAGAACGTACTGTTGACGTCATTGGGATATACAGTGTGACCCATTTTGTTTGGAAGCACCCCTATAAAATCCGCATTTTTCAACCGATTTTGATTTAGTCTTTTTTGTTAGATTCAGTATCAAAAACAGTATTTGAGCACAAATTTTCATACCATAATAGCTATTTTCAAGGCCCTTTACGTTAATTTTTCTTTGCCAAAAAAGACGAAAGTATATTAGGCATTTTTTTTTCTCAAATATGACTACACCACTGGATTCAGAATCATCACAAATGTAAACTATCAAAATTTTATAAAAAAAGTTTTATTAACAACAAAGTTATCACTACATGAATTTGGAAAAAGTTGTTTTTTAATTAATTTTTTACTAAGAATGTAGACACATTTTAAAAATGGCAACATGGTAAAGAAAAACTAGGACTCAAACATATTGCACTGTAAAAATTCGAAGCCGAAATTTTAAAAGACAGGATAATAGGTCCATTCTTTTTTGAGGGTAACATGAATGCCAATAACTTCATGGAATTCTTGGAAGGTGAGTTATCCGCAGTGATTGACGAACTGCCACTAGCAGAAAGAAGAAATTTGATATTTCAGTAAGATGGTTGTTCTGTACACTATTCTAGGATTGTCAGGCAGTGGCTTAACGAAACATTTCCAAATGGTTGGATAGGTCGCGGTAGCGAGTTAATCGAATGGCCTCCTACATCGCCCGATTTAACTATATTGGATTTTTATCTGTGGGGTCTTTTGACACAAAAAGTGTATAAAACACGTCCAAGGAATAGAGCAGAACTGTATGACAGAATACGACAGGCGTGTGCTGGAATAACGCCACATGAAATAAAAAAGCGCTAAGACATAGTCGCAAAAGATACGAGAAATGTGTGGAAATTAACGGAGGTCTAGTCGAGGCTACAAAAATGTAGAATTCAATTATTATTAAGTAGTTTAATAATCAAAATGTATTATTTGGTGTTAATTTGTATTTTCGTCACATCAGCACAATTTTACATTACTCTCAGAAGCTATAACTCCAGAACGGGTTAAGGTATCGGCTTCGAATTTTTACAGTGCAATATGTTTGAGTCCTAGTTTTTGTTTACCATGTTGCCATTTTTAAAATGTGTCTACACTCTTAGTAAAAAATTAATTAAAAAACAACTTTTCCCAAATTCATGTAGTGATAACTTTGTTGTTAATAAAACTTTTTTTATAAAATTTTGATAGTTTACATTTGTGATGATTCTGAATCCAGTGGTGTAGTCATATTTGAGAATTAAAAATGCCTAATATACTTTCGTCTTTTTTGGCAAAGAAAAATTAACGTAGAGGGCCTTGAAAATAGCTATTATGGTATGAAAATTTGTGCTCAAATTCTAGTTTTGATACTGAATCTAACAAAAAAGACTAAATCAAAATCGGTTGAAAAATGCGGATTTTATAGGGGTGCTTCCAAACAAAATGGGTCACACTGTATATTGTACCATCTGTAGATTATTATTTTCAAAAGAAAGTTTTTATCTGTTTTGTTTAAAAAATTTAAAATTCTAATTTGTAGTTTGGTTTTATATATATAAATATTAATATATATAAATACATTTTCACTCTCTCCTATCAATAAGGTTTAAGACGCATACAAGTGATTTAGAATCACGTTTATATAAAATTAAATCAATTAAATAATTACGTTAATTACTTTTAATTTCATGTATTTATAGCGTGAGTGAAAGCTATCAAACTTCGTAAAAATCTTCGTCTAAAATTGTATACTTAATATAAGGTTCAAAATTATAATTTCACAAAATTGAATACCTACAGCACAAAATTTCAATGAAACACCTTTGAATTTAATTAATTCGAGAATATATCTTTTTCATCGTGCTAGAATCATCTAAAAATGGTGCAAAAAGATTCAAGGCATTCTGAATAATGTTCTCTAGCTTGTATTATGCTATTATTGAGCTTTATAGAACATTTTGCAATCAAAATATTTTATTTACGATCATAGAAACATTTTTATCTTCAAATTTCCAATCTGTTTAATTTTTTGCATATCTCAATGTTAGGATTATGTTTCCCTCGAGATTCAAATTGAATGGAATTTTATTGTTTTGAGAGTAATAAAGTGATAACAGTAATAAATAATAAAATAGCAACTACTTCTTGTGCTAAATTCTCTTAATTATACTTATTGATATTGTTGATGTATTTAATTTTCTATCCATGTCTTATAAACAAATGTAAATCAATGCCTGTCGAGTTATATACTCCGGAAAGTAGTTGTTTCATAATTAAAACTAAATTATTAAAACATTTTGTATGGTGAGTGTATTTTTGTCCATAAACAATATTAAAGACTAAGTTAATACACTCTTAAATCTAAAATTGAATATATTAATGAAAATAAATGCAAGTATCCTAAATTTGGTAAAATTTCCAATTGTAATATACCAAACGACGTTTTAAAACATACAAGAACAAATTATTTTAGTTAAATAATAAAATGTATTGTGAGTTTATTTATAAAGAATATTAAAGATTATGTTTTCATTAATTAAAATTGAAGATGTATTAATAATAAATTTTAAGAATCCAAAAAATGTTTGACTATCTTAAATTTGGTAAAATTTCCAATTGTAATATACCAAACGGCATTTTAAGTACTTACGACTGTTTCTGTCTATTTTTTATTGGACCACAATTATCTAGTAAAATTAATAATGAAAATGATTGACACTAACCACAAGGCTCCTGTAACTCGGCATCCTGTCGAGGAGCCACAATGGGCGTAAAAATATATTAAATACGCAACACAAACAAAATACGAATTATTTAGATAAGAACCAAGTCTATATATGCTTTTTAAACGTGGTGTAATAGTGGGGTTTTCGCGCAAATTGCTTTCTCCAACACCCTAACTCGGTTCCACAAGAAGTTGCTCAAGACAAGGCCAAGGTAAAAGAACTAACTATCTTCTTATGCGTCGGGCATGGTGAAAACTCGCTCCATCTTGTCGATCATTATCACGATTGTTATTGTACATACGTACGGAAATCAGCGGCGTAGAACGACAATAACAATAATTATTAAAATATATATCCATAGCAGATTTAGGTTTAGGCCAGTGAGGCCCAGCGAATTCTTTTAAAACCTGACATAACCTAACAATTCATATAAATCCCCACACGAACCTACCAGGATTTGAATGAAAAATGATTAATCGGAGTAATAGTTATGATGTCATTAATTTAAACTTCTAATCCGTTGTTTATTATTTCCAGCGCATGCTACGCTTAATAAAATATGTAAATAAACACTTGCATAATATTTTTAGAAGTAAAAAAGTGCGTGTGTACTCACTTGGAATAAGTAAATAACTGGTATAATACCAGTGGCGGCTGTACCTATAAATTAATATAAACAGATTGTAAAGATATTTTAGTTAGACATTCTAATACATGGGACCATTTTGGAACACTAGCAAAAAATACAACATCTAAAACAAGAAGCGAAGCACGACGCAATCTCTTTTATTTTTTTTGATAATAAAAATGTATGACCTTGAGAGACAGATATACTGAGAAAATGATTGAATTTTAAAATATCGATGATTGGTCGACAAAGTAAAGTATGACAAGTATCTTATTAAAAAAATGGCTCCTTTTAGACATGCGCATACAAAAAAAGGATCGGAAGCTGTTTCTTGTTAATCTGGGGTATTCGTTGGCTCTTAGTACGTCTCTGATCATAGTTATTATATAGATATATGGAATCGTCATAAACATAATAGGTGCTGATAAGTTTATCAAATTTGACATAATCATCAACCTTTTTATTAATTTAAAATCACTTTCTATTTAAATTTCGTCTAAGAAAACTAATTTTATCCACCTACCAAAACCCACCTACAAAAATCGTCTTTCAAAATGTCACATTATATAGGTATTATTATATAAAACATAAACTGGTTAAAATGAATATTTGGTTCGCGTATTAGTTTGGCAAAACCGGATATGTTTACTATAAAAAAAAGGTAACATTCCATTGCATAATCATTAACAATATGTTGAAACTTATAAAATGAAAACAAATTAGATCTACAATGATAATCAATTGAGTTATGAATGGTTTATCAAATAGTCAGAAGCGGTAGTTTCACTTGCGGTTCAACAAACGTTAACAAATCAAGTTTGTCAACATGTATAAACTTTCAAAACAATACAAGTGCTTTTTCTATGGCTACCAATCGTTGTTACTATGATTTATGGCATGATGAAAGAAACATAATATTGGTATTGCAATTTTATAGCGTAAATTATGCTAATTTTTGAGGTTTTGTATGTATTTAAAATTATAGAAACCAAAAGGTCAACCATATCACAGATATTATGATGACAATCTGCTTTAGACGATTTTTAGTTATGCAACATCTTATACACATAACCGTTGACACGAAACATTATTTTTTTCGAGTGTTGGCTGCACTGTAAAACTACCGCCACACGCAAACGTAACGATAACGAACCACGAACGTAACCTGAAATTGTTGACCACTATACTTTCATTTTACTGCAACCCGGTAAAACTAGTTTACTAGATTTCTTAAATAATTAATTACATTTAAATTAATCACAATGCCTAAAAAGTCAAAGAAGCAAGATACTTCCGATTCAGATTCTGGCCCAGATGATGTAAGTAGATACCTTTTGATATTTTTAATAAAAGAATCACTTCACTGTTATATTAGTGAACGAATTTTAATTAGTAAATTAAGTGCCAAATTTTCGTAATTAATTTTGCAAGGTAATTTGTATGTTACATTATTGAATCAGTGTTTTGGTGGTACATGAATTCTAGTGATTATTGTAATATGTCACGTTTACAGTTTTAGTCAAAAATAGAACCACAATGTACACCACACTTACTTATTCAAAATGGGGGAGAGTGTATTATATAAAATTATAATTTTAAAGTTTGTTGAAAAGATGAGGGAAGACATTAAGTCTGTATTTGAATGAATATCTGGAACACTCACAGTTACATTATCAATATTAAGTTGTAGACACTCATAGTACTTTTTATTTTCAGGTGGTTCCAGTGAAGAAGTCAAAGACTGAATCAAAGCCAACAAAATCAAATAGCGAAGAAGAAAACTCCTGGAGTTTGGGTAAAAACCGCTTTGTAAAATTAACAGAATTCAAAAATTCCTGGTACATTAACATTCGAGAATACTACAATGCTGATGGGGATTTGAAACCGGGTAAAAAGGGAATTATGCTTACAATGGAACAATGGCAGAAATTCAAAAGTGTCTTCGATGAAATTGAGGATGCAATTAAAAAGAACGTTTAAAGTATTCCAATGAATGGTAAATGTATGGACCCCCGTTTGTTTGTTCAGGTTTCAAGGCTCCAATGTTTGTTATCTATATTGAATTAGATTTTAAGTTTATGTACTTTTAAAAATGTTGATATTTCGATTGCATTTCGCACACATTCAAGATTATATGGAGTATTTATTTGTTTAGCGTAGTTTTTTTTTCAGTTGAAATTACAATTTTCTGTATGTTAAGAGTTTTCAAATAAAGATATCGAAATAAAATGTTGGTTTTGCATTTTTTCCCCCAGAAATATGTGTTCAATTGAATTACAAATATTTTCCAATTCCTTTGTATAATATTGTGGCATATACAGGGTGTGGCATATAAGTTTTTTTTTCTTCTAGACTTAGGATGTCTACAGGATTTAGTTGTTGTACCCTGGAATTCTTGGAGGTTTCTTATATTCAATTTATCTTTATTCCTCTCCACTAGTTTCACATCCCATCCAGGTAAAGGTCTGTCAAAACCTCAGTCTTTCGCTGGCTACTGTATTCTATGTTTATCGCAATTGGTCTTAGTGACTCAAAAGTATCTTTGATCCTGTTCTCTTAAAAGGATGTTACTACAACCTTCTTAGTTCATTTAATATTTCTTTCAATTCCAGTTTGTCCTAGTACCTACATATTGAAGATGATCTTGGCTATTTTAGAGTGTCCCAAATGAAATGTTGATTTTGTTCAACCGTTTTACAGAATTATAAGCAATATATTACTTTTTAGTAATTGCGTTTTTTCAAACTACTGATTTGGAAATTTAATTTGTCACCAGTGATAAGTTTTCAAGAGGAATTATTGGAATTCAGATCGCAGGTGATGAAAATGATAATCAGGCATATCGTTCAGAACGAATAAATTGGAAGTTTTTTCAAAAGTGGTATCGGTAGATAAATCCCGAATTTCCATGCATAAATTATAAACAAAACTTTTATCTTCGAGGTGATTTACATTCGACCCAACAATAAATAAGGTTCAACATTTTATATAAAATCAGTTTATTTGCTTTTTCTTCTAGATGACAAAAGTTGATACAGAAAATCAATAAATCCCTTTTTTGTGGTACCTATATATAGGTATATATTCACGAAATCAATTTAAATTGGAAATTTCTTTGAACTCATTTCAACCAAAGAAAAAGAATCGCCGGGAATACATTTATTTCTTAGAGTGTGTGTGGATTACGTAGATTGATTTGAATTAGAAATTTTCTATGCCATATATATAAGGTTAGTTCAATAATTATTGAATATATTATGTTCATGCAAAAAGTTGACAGTTTTAATAATAGTTAGGCTTCAGTTTCTGAAATATTTTAAACCTTGAATTGCTTTTGGAGACTAGGTATCTAGACTTAGAGAGTATTTGCTCACATTCAACCACTGCGAGCCTAGTATGGTGTATAAATTCAGCTTTATTCGGAAATCTAACTAATTCGTATTAATTTGGGATAAATATCTTTCAATTCTTTAAGAAAATCATTAACAAGTTATACAGTGTGTTCACTTTAAGTTCGCAGTAAATGGGAAACTGTTATTATTAACTTTACGGAAATTTCCCAGTCATATACGAGGTATACCAGAAAATATATTATAATAGTATAAAGTAGTTTTATTTTTGACAAAAGGGAAAATTTTTATTAGTCAAAATTTAAATGTCTTAACTTCTGTACATGATAAAGATCATTTTAGGATGCTATCCCAAAAATACTCTATTTAAAAGGTTGTGGTATCCATATATTTCCCTCAGTTTGAATAAAGTTATAATTCGTCGAGAAAATTAATATACCCGCGCTATGGATTTCCAAACTTTATAGGCACAAAACTGATTCATTATTGATAATAAATTAGCTTAAACGTCACCTCTATACCTACTCGATACAGACTGATTAATTATCCCAAAAATTAGAAACGACAAGCTCACTTTATCGCCCAAATATTCAACAGACCCGAAAACATTTGCGGGTAAAAATTAAATCCGACTTTCTATAGTATAGAATAAAAATAACTTAGCTGGATTTATAGATTGACGGACTGTAAATTGGCTGGACGTAAGAACGCACTGCAAAAAGTTAAAAGTTGGCCAACGCTTCCGTTCCAGTCCGTTCCCTTTACGTTACGTCATGCATTTACGTTCCTTTATGGTATGATGAAAAAGTATAACTTTTCAAAGAAATTCGTTACGGAATTAAGCAACAAGAAGGAATGGGATCCAAATACCATTACCAGACTTGGAAAGAATGCCATTCAATGGTACACAGACGGCTCAAAAGCAATAGAAGGAACTGGGATAGGAGTGTACGGGCCAGGAACCGAACACTCTGAAAGATTGGGAAAAACCCCAAGTATCTTTCAAGCGGAAATTCACGCAATAAGAAAGTGTGCCCAGTTCAATATTGACAAAGGATATAGAAGGCAAAGGATAATCATAATGTCTGATAGTCAAGCAGCCATTAAAGCGCTGAGTTCCTGTGTAATCAGTTCCAAAATGGTGTGGGAATGCCTAGGCAAACTTAACGAACTAGGCGAGAACAATATAGTCACCTTACTGTGGATTCCAGGACACACTGGAATAGAAGGAAACGAAATAGCAGATGAACTAGCAAAGAGGGGGAGTGAAATACCCTTTTGGGGGCCGGAACCTTTTTGCGGAATCAGCTCCAATGTAATATTGGAAGAAATAGGTAAAGCCGAAGAAAAGAGAAGATCTGACAATTGGAAAGATCTAGTAGGGCTTAGGCAATCAAAGATTCTTCTGGGTGACTACAACCTGTTGAGATCAAATGAATGCATAAGTCAAAGCAAAACTGCACTAAGAGTTTTAACAGGAATCCTAACGGGACATTGTCGCCTGAATGGACACCTTAAAAAGCTCAAAATAGTGGAGGAAGAAGATTGTAGATTTTGTGGAATGGAAGAAGAAACCTCCATCCACATACTTGCGAACTGCACAGTATTTCAGAATCCTAGGGCACAGTACCTGGGAGACTACTGGATAGAAGAGGGACAGTTACCTAAGTTGAGGCCTGCAGATATCCTAAAATTCCTCCGGGAAATAGGACTAAAGGAGCTACTAGTATCTGAGACTCTCCTCAGAAACTAAGTAGAAGTAAGGGGGCACAATAGATCTTTTAGGTCTCAGTGAATGTTACCCCAAAATACATACATACATACATACGTTCCTTTATAAACAAGGTACGTAAATTCTGATAGTTGATCTTTTCACAGTGCGTCTACGTTTACAGTCCGTCAAACTATAAATCCCGCTTTAGTGTCATTTGTAAAATCTAATAGTGTATTTAACGGTAAACATGGTATATGTTCTGAACGATTAAAAAGTTTTAAATGTTCAGTAAATAACTCTCCAACTGAAACACCCTGTAGAGTCGATTAAATTTTACTAAAATGTACGTTTTTATTTTATTTTTGCAATTAAAGAAAAAGGAAAACCACCCTGGCAATATATTTTAGGTAACGATAGAGCTGTAGATGACATATTTAAACTGAAGAATTCATTTCCTTACGAAAGGTTTTCCGGCACTGGGTTTTAAGATCCCTTCGTTCGGAAGTAAATGTAAATTTTAAATGGGGTACACTTCAAAAAAAGGGAACTAAAGAATAATATAGAGTGATGCTGTCGGCAATAAATCTAATAATAAACACGTCAGGACTCATATCCTGCATTTTTTAACTTCTACCTTTTGTTTACAGATTTTCCCTTGCTATATTATCAAAATTTAGTTTTCTTTTTCGCAAATCAAGTCAAACGAAACTTCCTCTGGTGGCGTAAAGTTGAAACTGTCTCTACGGTATCTTTTTTATTGTTTTTGCATAACGGGTTCTATGAGAAGCAGCCCGACGGAGTCCATGGTGCTAGAACCAGGTGTAATACCAAATAAAACCCTTCTTTTTTATAGACAGCAGCTTTGCAGTTAAGAAAGTTTCGCCAATACCTCGTATAGATTCAAAAAAATCGGAATTTCCAAAAAATACTGTAAATAAAATCGTCCTTAATTCCCTTTCACGTCAATCGGAATATTTTATTACGGCTGATAGTAAGTTAACTGAAAAACAAGTAGTAACTGAACTAGAAATAAAAAAAGGATCCCTTTTCCAAGGATACGGGTATCCTTAGAAGTGAACTACGAGGCAAAACTCTTTTTTCCTACAGGAGAGATCATAACTTTTCGTCCTCAACCTTCGAGTGGGTCATGTATAATACATCTTGTAGGCCAGGACAGGTTGGTCCAGTAAAATCGATGCAGGTGCGCTTGCGCGGTAATCTTCTCGCTTAATTCGACATCCAGGAGCCGCAGTTTTGTCCGGTACTCCTGTCTGTCACATCCTTGCCGTTTGGGACGGGGTTACAAATGCTTGTTTTTAGAGTTTCTTGTTGGTTGTGAGCCGTTTTGCGTTGAGACGTCGGCCGGGATAATCATTCTCATTATTTGTGTCAAAAATTCGGCTGAACTACGGTAACTCTCGTCAAGCGTTAAAGGTATTGATATTTATTTTTCTATATACAATTTTTAATTTATATTTGACATGCTTAGATATCTTAGAAATTTCTTTATTTGCTGTCAACATTTTTTTATAAAAAATAGATTTGGATGTTTAAATGTTTAAAAAAAATCTTTTAAAAACTGTCTGGAATACATTTACGTCCAATTTGATGGAATCCCGTCCGATCGGATTGATTGAAATTAATTACTAACTTGTTTCTCTGAATTTATTGAACATTTATAAAACGTATGACGTTATTCGCAGTTCAGGTGAAAAAGCGTCAAAAATATGTAAAATTTATACGCCTCGCGATTACTTTTGCATAGTGTTGACCCGCTTTGAAACTTATTTTTATGCAAAATCATTGATTTATGTATATAACCAAGATAAAGATGTTATATTCGTGGAAAATATTATCTTTTATGTGGAGAACATTCATCGAGATCTTTCAGATTTTATGCAGATGGAGATTTCTTCTTCCATTCAACAATATCTAATTCTCCTGTTTGAGCTTTATGAAGTACCCATTCAGGTGACAATGACCTGGTAGGGTACCATCAAAATTCTTACGCATTCTTTTGATTTCACTTGGTCTTAGTTCTGGCCCCCAAAGGTGTGTTTCATTTCCTTCTAATCCAGGAACCCACAGAAAGGTGACAACGTTATTCTTGCCTAGTTCATGGACTTTTTCAGGCATTTCCAGATCTCACCAACCATTTCCTAAAGTTAGGTAACACCTAAATAGGATTTATGTTTTCCTAAACGTAAATTACGTTTTACCAAGCGCTTATTATTAAGGTAGCTTGAACCTGAACAGCCTAGGAATAACTTAACTTGACATTCTCGGTTGTCATCTTCATTGATAGCAAGTCGAGTGAGCAGAATTTGCGTTGTTAATTATTATTTAGAAAAGTTGTACGAACTGTAGAACGTCTCGAAATGTTTAGATACTTAATTAGAGTACGAAAAATGAAGGTCCCCAAAAACAAGTGATTCGTCCACGTACCAAGGATTTTGAAACAGATTTCTTTCTCCGTTTTCGGTTACACAAAAGTAAGTCGCAATGCTACAAATATTAGAGGTAACAGTTCAGTCTAAGGTCAGTGTGGCCAACAAAAAGTGGTTTCTCTGACAATAATGACAGTTAATGTCTATAATTAAAAACATTTTTGCTTGTTTTTTATCATTGCGAGCATCTATACTATATTGCTTTATTAAAACATTGAAGCGTATGTCTTGAAATTTAAAATGAAGATTCTAGGAACTTTTGGCAAGTCACCATTTCATTTCTGTCATTATGTCAGATGTCAGTGGAATAAGCAAGCAGAAGAATCAAGAAATACAACTAACTAAAAGTCAAATTGAAAATAAACATAAGCGAATAACAACAAAATTGACATCTGGCATAACTATATAGCGACAATGACAGAAACGTCATTTTAAATTTTAAGATTTAAGTTTCGGGGGTGTATTCATTGTTTTGATAAAGCAATATATATGTTAGCAATGATAAAAAATACTATGTTTTGTATGGTAGACATTAACTGTCATTTTTGGTAGAAAAACCACTTTTCGTTGGCCATACTGACTTTAGACTGAGCTCATCTATTGAAGATGCTCCTGAGTTTGAAGGTGATGGGTTGAGAAAATATCTAGGTTAGAAAAATGCTCTTTGTTAATATTTTTCGGATATATTCATTAAGAATGGGCAGTCTCTGAACTGGAGATACTACACACCAAAATATGATGGCGATTGAGCTTAATATGTCTTATACAAATATTGCAGGTTTACAAGATACAGGATATTTAAAATTGGAATTTTAATTTGAAGTTTCTTAATAATTTTGTGATTTTAAGCAGTATCGTCTTGCGTTTTTAGCGAATTTTTGGAATGATAGTGTATTTATTGTTAAAATCAGTTCTTGTAAGAACTAATTTGATTTTTTTTATCAACTTGTTAACTTTTGGCATTTCATAACACCTAAAATGTCGTGAGACGGGAATATTAATATTAATTTTGTACTTTGTAACTTATTCACCCAGTATATCGATAGTTTTAATAAATATATCGATGTTAACCATATAAATACAATTTAAAAAGTTACATTTCTCGTTTAATTACCGATTCGTAAAAGGTCGACCTTTGGAATACTAGTCATAACGATTATTTCTATTGAGTTGACAGACGTTTTGATTTGATTCATATGAATATTGTTGCTGACGTAACAGTCACGTGATGATAAAGCTCCACCGTTTCTACTGTAGGTGGAATTCGATGTAGGCATGATGATAATCCTTTGTCTTCTATATGTTTTATCAATATTGAACGTGAGTGTTTGATTTTTGGTCCTAGATCCTTTATCAAAAAAATTCTAAAAGAATTCTTATTCCTTATGGTTAATATCACCTCTAATTGCTAAATTAATTTTTCTCCTTCATAATCAGCAATATTTGGTAATAATCTATCTTTCGTAAGGGTGCCTTTGAGAATTTGTCAAGGATTAAATAAATCTCATTGTAAAGATTTGTCTCTTAATCTTAATTTTCTTGACAAGTTGACGGTTTAAATCTCAAAATTCCTATAACGTGTTTAATAACGAGTTATTCTTTTTTACACTCCAGAGTATTTCATTATTCACCTTTCTGGTTTTCTTCTTTTTTTTGTCGAATCTTTTGGACGTTTACAGCTTTGTATAATTAATTTTCTCGGTGGTGTTTTTTGTGATGAGGGACTGCGTAGACATTTCAATAACTGTTTATTAACGAACGTGAAGATAATAAATTTTTTAAAGTACATAGTTTATATTTTTGTGGATATTGAGTTTATAATAGACCATGGTCAATAATTTTTGAAACAAAAAAAATAATAGTAGGATGAAACACATTTAATTTACGTAGATCTGAGGTTGGGAAGGGGAAGGGGGTGAGTTTTTAAGGTTAAAAAACGGTTTATCTCGATTTCCAGCAAAACTACAAGTCCTATGGAAAAAAGTCAAATGAAAAAGTTGTAGGTAATAAAAAGATCTACAACTTTTGTACCCACACTTTTTTCACATAACCTCAAAATTTATGTGGAATATTAAAAAAACAAGTTTTTGGTTTTTTATTTTTTCACGAAATTTGGTGAAAACTAACATTTTTATGTCCCGAATACACTGTAATTTATTCGATTTGAAATATTTATTTTTTCACTTTATTTCGACTTAATATCGAAAAAGCACCCTAATTTTCAATCGAAAATTCTCCCGTCTAAATATCAGCTGTTTTCAAAAAGTTGGCATGCTTTCTTTTCGTTGAAATCTCTACTTTCCGATGATGTAAAAAAAAATATGTTACTACAGTAAACCTTCTCAGAAAATGTAAAACACCCACAACAGTTTTTGACATAACCTAAAAATGCCCAAGAAAAATTTCGTTTTTCTTTTAACATTCTTAATTTTAGCGGAAATATCCTCATTTAAAGTAACATCTCTTTGTTTAAAACCAATGGGAACTACATAAGAAAATGAAAATAACTAAGGGTATTATAAAGCTGGATTTAGCTGGATATTTACGATCGAACTAATAAGAAAGAATTATTATGGCCTGTAATAGAAGGAAAACAAACGTTTGCCTGGAAATTGAGATAGAGAAAAATAAGAAGAATATTTATACAACCAACTGTAATTATTAGAATAAAAACAAATGAAGAGGAAAACGTATGGAAATCTAGGTCAGTCTACGAGTATAATGTTGGATGTATAAAAACTAGTGTTCCATGAAATTGGATAAAACGAGTATGTCACATACTACCAACAACAAAATTATTGAGGTTAATTTCTGGTTCTTTAAATACGTTTAAATATGTAATTTCCATATTATACAGATTGTGAAAATTACATCGGAACCCTCGCCTCGGATAGCACAAGTACGACAAGGATATATGAAAGAGAGAGAAAGAATAATTGTGCGCGGTCATCACTTTGTTTCATCTTAGGGGTGTATACTTATTTCCCGAGACTGGCCGAATGGTCCTTTACAGAGAGAAGGAGTGAGGGTGTTAAAGAAGAACAACCAGAGAACTATCAGAATTGTATAAGCACGCAAGTATAACCCATATAATTAAAGCACGGGGAGCGAGATGGTTGGGTAGGGGCAATACCGATGTCCGTCCCGCGGTCAGAAAATTGAGGGTTTAGGAAAAGGGTTTTTAATCCCCGACCGATGTCCGTCCCGCGGTCAGGTGGACACACAGGTAGAATGGGCAGGGTAGAATATTATTCCTAGAATAATTAGTATGATTCCTGTATTATCGACACCCTTCCACAGACCCTTACCTATAAATAGAGGAATATTTTAAATAATAGCTAGTAGTGCTTCTCGTTGTTTCGCGTGTGATACCGTTCGACTTTTGGCTTAAAAACGCACCACTTTAATTGGTTAGTGCTTTCGGTGTGCTCCAGAGAAATGGATGTCATGGTAAGTCAGAAAGGTAAAACTCTTACCAATATTGATGGTTTTAAGTTTTATTTTCATAAAAATTATCATACGGATCCACGGGACGGACTTCGGACAAACGTCTTGACCCTTTTAACCGCGGGACAGACCTCGGACGTACCTGCGTTTTACCCTGACCGCCGGACGGACATCGGAAACACCGTTGGGTAGAATGACAGAAGGTAGATGGGTAAAACGAGGTTTAGAAGATGGTAAAAAGAGGAGGAAAAAATGGTTGGAGGAGGTTAGGAGAGACCTGAGAACAGTCGTAGTAAGGGACTAGCAAAACGAGGAAAGAGTAAGTGAAAGATCCCGAATCCGAGGGGCCAGATAGGCCTGTAGTGCTGATATATATA
Source organism: Lochmaea capreae (assembly GCA_949126875.1). Classification (NCBI taxonomy): domain Eukaryota; kingdom Metazoa; phylum Arthropoda; class Insecta; order Coleoptera; family Chrysomelidae; genus Lochmaea; species Lochmaea capreae. Next base: position 1,381,398 of record OX421397.1, read on the forward strand.
TTTATCTCTCCCTTTTTTCAAAATTTAAGAAAAAACACGTGGAATTAGAATTTCTGAATAACACTATTGTCAATGCCAAAATATTTTTTTCAAACAAACAAATAATGTAGGTAGTAAATATCCCGGATGCCGAACTCGCCGGGAATACGTCTGACGGACGGAAATTAAAGGACGAATTTTTCTATTTTGCAAACGCTATTTTGGCATTTCACGGAATCTCCGCAATCAGGAGGGTATCTGCGAGAACAAAAATCGGATTGTATAAGAAGTTCTTTTAGTATGCCGCTCAGAAACCTTTGGACATTCCCGTCGAATAGAACACGAAGCGAACGCTACGACAAACAACCGATAAAAAATTATCCGCAAAACATTCGATTGTAACCGCTCGAAAGAAGAAAAAAAAATAAAATCTGCAAGTCGGGACGTCGGTCAACTTTGAGCAGGGTAATGTAAGGAAAAAAAAAAGGGATAAATAAGTGTTTTGGTAGAAGGACGAAAGATATTGTTGGGGAAACATAAAAAATTATGTGTTCAGTTTACAAGGCAGGATAAAAATAGGAAACAATTTTATTTGTATAGAAAAGTAGACTAGTTTTATCATTCTCCAGCTCCAACTGGCAAAACTTTACTGAAAATCGATTATTTCAATCCAAAACAACAGCAGATTCAACCAGTACCAGACAAGTTTTTCTTGCTATTTTTATAAATTGATCTTTTTGCTAATTTTATACTGTCTCACCGTTCTCTAAATAAAGCACCTATTGCCGATTCCTTAACGAGATTTAGCCGATCTAGTGATAAATAACAAACCGTTACATCCATAAGCGTAACGAGGAAGGGGGTTATTGGTCAAAGTTATAAACACCCAAGCAAGATTCGAAATTCCCTCTCTTACTAACGACCTTTCCTACTTTTGCGAATAGAATCGTTTTTCACCACCTGTAAGTCACGTGACCCGTCTCGTTCTGAAGTACTCCCACTCCAGATTCAGTCAGTTTTGCTCGCTAAACTTGTGCTGCCTTGTTCCAACCTTTTTGAATTACTCAGTTCCGCAATAAAAACGCCAAAACGAACTGAAGACAAACACAGAAGTGCAATATTGAAACCGACACTCCTGAATTCCATATTTTTGCCATTTTTGAGTGTCTAATATCTACCAGCAATGCTGATTCCACCAAAACACAAGAGGAAAGTTTAAAGAAACTTCTGAATTTCTATTAGGAAGATATACCACTGCCTGCCAAAAGGATGTTTTCCCCACTATTAGCACCCTTCTGAAAATTCTTGCCACTCTTCCAATGTCCACAAGCACTAGTGAAATGTCCTTTTCGTCTTTACCAAGACTGAAAACAATAGGAATAATTTGTTATATTAAAGCTGAAATTACAGTTAAGGTTAGAGTTGAATCAAAGATTTTACCCTAAAATACAGTAAATGTCTTGATAATATTAATAGAGTTTACAGCACTTCTGTAACTTTTTTGAAACTTTTCCGAATATAAAATCTGATTACTTATATTTATTATGACATATTTCCGGTTTAATCTTTCATATAAAACTGCTGCTTTTTATAACAAAGCGGAAAAGAAGTTCAAGTATAGATTTCCGTGGTAATTCGAAACGAAAAAAGCCAGAAACACGGAATTTCACTTCTTAATCCAAGTGGCTAGCTCTAGTTACTTCCGAATATTCCAGAGGAATGTGTTTAATTTTAACGATACGTGAGATAGTTATGTATTTTTCTTATACAGTATGACCCATTTTGTTTGGAAGCACCCCTATAAAATCCGCATTTTTCAACCGATTTTGATTTAGTCTTTTTTGTTAGATTCAGTATCAAAAACAGAATTTGAGCACAAATTTTCATACCATAATAGCTATTTTCAAGGCACTCTACGTTAATTTTTCTTTGCCAAAAAAGACGACAGTATATTAGGCATTTTTAATTCTCAAATATGACTACACCACTGGATTCAGAATCATCACAAATGTAAACTATCAAAATTTTATAAAAAAAGTTTTATTAACAACAAAGTTATCCCTACATGAATTTGGAAAAAGTTGTTTTTTAATTAATTTTTTACTAAGAATGTAGACACATTTTAAAAATGGCAACATGGTAAACAAAAACTAGGACTCAAACATATTGCACTGTAAAAATTCGAAGCCGATACCTTAACCCGTTCTGGAGTTATAGCGTCTGAGAGTAATGTAAAATTGTGCTGATGTGACGAAAATACAAATTAACACCAAATAATACATTTTGATTATTAAACTACTTAATAATAATTGAATTCTACATTTTTGTAGCCTCGACTAGACCTCCGTTAATTTCCACACATTTCTCGTATCGTTTGCGACTATGTCTTGGCGCTTTTTTTATTTCATGTGGCGTTATTCCAGCACACGCCTGTCGTATTCTGTCACACAGTTCTGCTCTATTCCTTGGACGTGTCTTATACACTTTTTGTGTCAAAAGCCACCACAGATAAAAATCCAATATAGTTAAATCGGGCGATCTAGGAGGCCATTCGATTAACTCGCTACCGCGACCTATCCAACCATTTGGAAATTTTTCGTTAAGCCTCTGCCTGACAATCCTAGAATAGTGTACAGAACAACCATCTTACTGAAATATCAAATTTCTTTTTTCTGCTAGTGGCAGTTCGTCAATCACTGCGGATAACTCACCTTCCAAGAATTCCATGAAGTTATTGGCATTCATGTTACCCTCAAAAAAGAATGGACCTATTATCCTGTCTTTTAAAATTTCGGCTTCGAATTTTTACAGTGCAATATGTTTGAGTCCTAGTCTTTGTTTACCATGCTGCCATTTGTAAAATGTGTCTACATTCTTAGTAAAAAATTAATTAAAAAACAACTTTTTCCAAATTCATGTAGTGATAACTTTGTTGTTAATAAAACTTTTTTTATAAAATTTTGATAGTTTACATTTGTGATGATTCTGAATCCAGTGGTGTAGTCATATTTCAGAAAAAAAAATATACTTTCGTCTTTTTTGGCAAAAAAAAATTAACGTAGAGGGCCTTGAAAATAGCTATTATGGTATGAAAATTTGTGTTCAAATTCTGTTTTTGATAATGAATCTAACAAAAAAGACTAAATCAAAATCGGTTGAAAAATGCGGATTTTATAGGGGTGCTTCCAAACAAAATGGGTCACACTGTATGTTACTATATTTAAGAAAATTTTGAAGAGTTGGCAACGTATTGCACGTGCAGTCAAGACTTCGAAATAACCAATCATCAACTGCAGTATTCATCGCAAATATCCGAAGTATACTCCGTTTGACGTTTTTGGCAGAAAAAAATTCAACGGTCTTGAGGGTGTTCGGGGGGGTTGTGTTGTGGTTCGGCTTATAATCCATTAGTATCATTCAGTGTCGGGTGTGAATTTTGTTTTAAAGAAATATTTAATATAATATCTATGTCTGTAAACTAAAATAGAAGACAGTAGGATCGGGAGAGAAAAGAAAAATTGTAAGTAGTGAAAAAGCACGTCATATTGAAATAAATGTGTTTTTATAACTCCACACTGTATATAAATAGAATTTAATTATCATATCACAAGCAGATATTTGAATAAATGAATATATGCCGTAAAATATGCAATTAAAATTCAATATACAATCTCGTATTTTACAAATTGTATTCCACAATTTCGGGACTTTATATTTTAACGGGATCTATGCCTAACGGCCATTTTGTGATATAAAATTGGATTCTCATGATTTAAATTAATCGAAAAATATTAATTCAAGTGTTTCTAGGTATTCGTCGAATCCTAAATATTGTTTATCCGAAATATCAAAATGTTCTAAATCAATGGTGCCAAAAACATTCATTTTTGGAATAATTTTCCACGAACAAGGAGGAATATTATGCGTAAAATTGTAAGCGATGTTGCCAGCGCTAATATTTCGCTACGAGAGAAATTTTTGAAAAAAAAAACATTTTGAAATATATTTTTTTGTATTGTATAGAGGTGTGAAGCCTTTTGGCATTAAATAGAAAACCAGAATTAAATTAATTCGAAATTATTTACATTTCAAAATAATACGTTAGTTTATTTAAAGCATTAAAAGTATCAAGGTAAGGTCAAGTTGAAAACGAAAGCAGACCGGACGTGTCTCTTTAGGGTCAGGTAATATTTTAATATTTACATTAGACGTGACCTAGGACAGTATATATGTTGATGAAACAGACGAGACAAGTATTTAGTATATTTATTCAAGAGTAATGACAAGTTTAAGTTATTATTACTTGTCACATTTAGTGTAAATAGTTATGGCACCAATAAATTAATACTCAGTGACCCACGTAGCTTTTCTACTAGTATTTGAGAGGGTCCCAAAGGACCAGGGATTCCACTAGTTACCATGGAAGCCCACCAACACAGATGCATGTGAAATGAAAATCGTAGGGCGTATGGAAAGATGTGTTGGTGAAGTATTCAAAAATAACAGCGTTGCCACATATTTAATGTGTCGAAAGAAAATTCTTTTTATATCAACCCACAGTTGAAAACACAATTTTTTCCAAACCA